>OU830595.1:81827087-84327087 GCA_917563855.2 Limnephilus lunatus | reverse complement strand
CGACGGGCTCCGAGTCGCTGATTGAATTAATTGATGATTGTGACCACTTGTGGCGACTTCTCGGAGAGCAGCATACATTATATACAACAACAACATTGTCTGCATTTTAAAATATGAAAAACATACCCTGATAACCTGTGAAATACGCGCAGAGAGATTCTCAAGGAGATTTTTGAAGTGAAAAATTCTTTAGCACCAACTGCCCCCGTCTAGAGCCAGTGAGACTATGATATTCCAATTGGGGTATGTTGTGAGGATGAAGATAGTGAGGAGGGGAATGGAGATGTATCAAGAGGGAGGTGGGGCTAACTAATGAACGAAATAACACAAAAAAATCAAATAAAATTTACATGCGCACGCCAATTGGGCACAACGGGGGTTCAAACCCGTGACCTTCGGATTGCTGTCTCCCATTAGATAAAGAGATATTTTCAAAGAGACATTTTTAAAAGAGTTTTTTGAAGGGAGATTTTTTCAAAAAGAGTCTCAAAAAGAAATTCTCGAAAAAATATTCTAAAAGAGAAGGCAAAAAAGTACGATCATTTTCAAATTATATTTTACAAGATGAACCATTTTAAAATAAGTGTCACAATATATTCACCAGTAATAATTTATTGCCAACTAAACGGGATGCTCAAAATATTTTCAGACTTTATTACCTCACTGCGGAGACCTACCCACTAGCCAATTATGAAGAAAAAAAATTGCGTGAGGGAGAATTGTTTACACAGCACAAAAACATCCCCAACGGCGCGGGCGGCACCTCCCTTAATTAATATCCGTATTGTATCCTGTCAAATAAAACAGTATTACTGTCAAAACATGTGACGAAAACGCCCAAAATTATTTTTAAAATTAAGTACTTACCTTATTTTTTCATAGTCCCGTACTTTATAAAGATACGATGACAGTGTTTGTTTCTTTTTTATTGTTATTTATGAAATATTTTCAATGTGAGTACTATTTATATAGAAAGTTAGTGCTCTTGCTTTAGGCGTGTGCCTGATTAGAAATGTTGAGGTTTTAGGTAAATGTGAGAGAGTTAGGGGGGTATAAATGGTAATGTTGGACTATTGGATTAATTTAGAAACTGAATCAATTTTTTATATATTTTACCACGTGCCATCTTAACTTAAAGTTGCTTGTTGCGTGACCGCAGTTTCGCTTTATCGACGATAATATGCAGACAATCATAATATATAGTGGTATAAACGATGGTTGGTTTTGTCCCACCGGGAGGCCATTTATCCAGTTTCTGACTTTTTTTTTAAAGTTTCTTTATTCATTTTTTTTTATAACGTAAAATTGGGGATTTTTCGACCACCATGCTAGGCACATGTTGTGGTGGTCGATTTTCCCTAAACATCTCTTTGCTGGAAAAGTATTTGAAATTTCGAGCAATGCCAAGAAAATAATTTTTGTTTTGAAAGCAGAAGAAAAATTGGAAACTACCTTGGAAGCAAGTTGTTGGTGTGTTTCGTGTACCCAATCTCGTTTTTATTAAGAAGAGTATTTGAAGTACATAATATTTTTTTGCACTCATTCGTTTTGTTGTGGCGGTAATTATCGCAGTGTATCGCGGTGAAACTATATGTTAGTTATCCCTTTTCCTTGCATACCTTGTTTTCCTACACACCAATTCCAGCAAACACCGCTTAGTCTCATTTCTTTAGTATTTTAGTATTTACAGGTATAATTGGTGAGCAGTTTTGGATGCAACAAACATTATATTATAGACTTTTACCAATAACTAAACGTAAGCATAGCAACCTAAAGTCATTTTGAATGGTGATCTCTATATCTCACTGAGTCGATACTGACAGTATCTTGAACTCTGGAATGAAGCATTTGATTATATTATTATTAATCATACTAATTTCGGCTTCGTTACGAATAACCCGACAATATTTGAAAATCTCCTACTACCACCACAGTAAGCCGAAAATGTTGCTTAATGGAGGACTTAGCAAGCCGAGGAATCGAATACGGAACGCCTGGATGGGACCCAAACGCGATGCCCACTCAACCACTGACCGGTCAAATCGTATCATATCGGACAAGGCTTGTGTTACCTATTTAATAATAAATTACACTAATTAATAATTCTTTGTTTTAAAGGTTACAAACATTCGAAATATAAATTTCTTCTTGTCGGCAATGATCCTGAGATAAATATATTTTTTATAAATATCTACTTTCAGCATCACAGATCCTACAAGTATTATATCCAGTGATGTTTAACAGATTTGCACTATTAACTTACAACTAGGTATTTTTAATTAATATACGCTAACATTATATTAATGCCAACCGAAATTGAATGCGTGTTAATTATTTTAGTTAAAATTGTAAGCAGGTAATAGTGAAAAACGTTGATGTGTCAGTACCTAGGTGGTAACTTCCTTTGCAAGCAAATACTTACGCAATGTACAAATTCGAGCCCGCCCATCACTGTCAATAATGAAGGCACATAGGAAGGTACCCAATATCGATTAGATCTGCCTTCAGATAGCTGGTAGGTACTCACACCGCACATTAGGACAGAGCAAATAATACCTTCATAATTAAATATTTTGTACGCCGGCAAGCTAGAACCTCCTCTTACCATAATTCCCTCGAAGGGATGACTATCCTTAATAACTGTATCGATCGATATAACTTGCTTTCTAAACGTCGTTATTCTGCTCAGAATAAAGGAGCCACCAGCTATCAATATAAAGTCGATAAATAATGTAAAACTTAAATTGTGAGAAAATTTTCAGCTGTCATAGCAAAACGGTGACTTCATCGAAGGGGAGAAGTTGTATCCTGATATCCCTTAATAGGGTGGATGTGCCATTAGTTGTAAGGCAACCAGCGTTTGGTCGATCTAAATCTAAAGATGTTTTTATGTCGAATTTACTGATTAAATGCAATTTGACAAACATTTTCACATATATTACCAAATTAATTCAATTTTGTTATTATTTTATTTTTTATTAACGTCCTTTAATATATTCTTGATTTTTTTGTGATTGTTTAGAGTTTATATTTGATATCTCTTATCAAGTTGAGTTGTTTTCATTATGTAGGTGTCATCATCGACAAAACGTCGACAGGGAGTACGGGTGTTTAAAATGACACCGAAGCCAAAATTATTGGTTCCAAAAATTGGGTTACGAATACATTTATTAAATAGATAGTCCATTATCTCACCGTCAAAAGATCGCAAAACGCTTTGCTTTTAACTGTTTGTAACAAGGATAAATTTAAAAAATATATATTTAGGTAATATAAAAAATATGGGTTACATTATTACATATGGGTTACATATATACATACATAATTTACAAAATATTATATTTAAGGTTTATTATTAATCATATCAGAATAGAGGGGCAATTGTGCCTGATAAGGCGGCCACGATACTTTGTTTTGTATAAAATATTTATTTTTTAAAGTAAGTTTTTTTTAAATGGTTTAAAATGTCTACCAATATATTATGCTCTTGAAGCGAGGTGAAAGAATTTAATGGAGAGTTTTTTATTACGAAAATAATCATCGGTGTGTTGAATTAATTAGCTGAATTTGTAAGACGCGATATCTGGCAATATATATATACCAACAAAATGAGTTTGTACATTTCTCCCCATTTTGTCATCAAACTCACACAATTTTATTCAGTCTATTCATGATTTTTTTGAACCGTTTGATGATGTATTGATTTGATATAAGGTGGGTTTGCTATTAGAACAATGTCTTGGCAACCTGTCTGATCGGTCTTAAAATAAGAATAAGCCCTAATTTAGATTTTCCCAATGAACTGAGTTTTTTTCAAAAAGAGTTCCTTTCGTCACCACGCCACTGACAATTTTTTGATTGAGCGTGAAAAAAAAGAGCGCTTTGAAAATTATCACTTTTTTCCTTTGGAGAAAACAGACATACGTACATTGTGTATCTTATGAAAGAGCTGCAGCATTATAGCGATAACGAACGTATGTTTATTGCCCTTTTGCCGTCACGTAACCGTGAATCGTCACCGTAATAATAAAAGCGTTCATTGGCATTCTGGTATTATCATGAAAAAATTTTAAAAAGATAAAAATACAACATTCTTGTAAGGAAACCTGATATTCAAATTAACGCATTTTGTTCTCCGTGTCTGAAAATATTTGCCATCTAAATATTGGTTCTGTCCGTTGAAACATCTGCATAGGTTGAAGAACCTTACGGCAGGTGTTATCTTTAAAATCATGTCAATATTTATTATTCTGAGTGCTCTAAATGTATTTTTCAACATTCCAACGTATTTCACACCTGAAAAAATATTGAAGAATCGTGATGTTTAAAACATAAGATAAATTTTGGGATCATTGCCACACACCGCATATTATTTTCCATATTAGTGAAGACCTGTGAAAAATCACGGGAGATTATAATTCCAGTTTTGAAAAAGACACTTAAATAATTTTCTGTTAAAATATTATTTTAATATGTAGGTAGTTTTTCGCTTGTCTGAATTTTATTAACCCCTTAGGCCTCGAGCATATTTTGTCAGATGGTCAGATGCATTCCGCTTTGCAAAAAAATCCAAATAAATTGAATATTTCTCAACGTATCCGAATACTAAAAGCTGTTTTTTAAAGGAAATGAAATATGATTTCAAATTTTATTATAAGAAATAATGTTACAATTTATAAAATATAAAATTTTTGAATGCAAACATAAAAAAGTTTTAAAAATGGCTCATATTACGTTTTTTCCAACTAAAACTACCGATAACGGAAAAAAATATAAACACGTACTTCCATTTTTTATCAGACAAATGTACTAAAAATATTCTTATCACTTCACTTTTTTGTCGTTTCATGTTTCACAATTTTTTTTCAAATTGCGGTGTACTTTTAAATTTTTACATTATAGATTAAAAAATAAAGCGTGATGTTTTCTCTTTCTAACACTGTTAGATCATATTTCTTATCATGACAGTAAGGGAGACACAACGATTTCTATGAGACCTAAACAAGCCGCTCTTAAAAGAGAACCAATTTTTCCTGCGGGGTTAAACTAACAGTAACAGTTAGTTTGAAAATGATATTTAAATTCAAAGCAAATCCGAGTTTTAGAGTTTATTGAGCCGGAGTTACAGAATCCCAACAGAAATAACTAATTTTAATTTATTACCCAGTGATTTTAAACTATCAGCATTTAATAACAGATATAAAAATGACAAACACGTTCAATGACGTATTTTAAATACATAATATTATAATTCCTACCTATAATGCCATGTGAATAAGACTCTTTTCTTCTTTATGTTATATTAACACATCATGGACATGTTAAATTCTTACTAATAAATAATGTACTGTGCACCGATATAGGCCAATGCGTGTGTGAGAGCTTCCTACGCAAGAAAGAGACAGTTACATGACCGCTTCGCGCTGGAAAATAATGCACGTAGGTACTTAGCATCGCTTAGTTAGTTCACCGTGTTCAGTTATTTCATATCATGTTTTCCATTATAAAGATTAACTATAAATACATCTACATATCGATCGTCCAGTTAATTAGTCGGACATCTCCGAAAAATCTAAATTTTAGTTGAGTACAGATTACCCACAAACACCACCAAATCAATTATAACGCAGAACAAAAATTAGTAAATTAAATTAAATATTGATGTTTTCTGGATCACTAGACTCACTAGTAGAATATTTCAAAATTTCAAACTTTATCTACCGGACCGTTATGCCACGCGGCGTTGTTTTATAACACATTTAATATATAAATCACAGTCACGTGTAAATAATATTTGATTTATGGTGAGCATTCGAATATTGCTTTCCTCATTATATCAAAACATAGTACCTACTTGACTGATCAACTGGACAATCGATATAATATATTATATCGATCGATATTTATATAAAATCGTAAGAATATTATTAAATTATCTGTATCCGCCACTTAAGGTGATGTTATACGTGAAATCCTATTTAGATACTATTTAGATTAATCTTTACGACGAATCAGCTTACAGTACGAACATCAAAAAATAGGCTACGGATAAATCAAAGCTTTTACTAGCTTTTCTATGTATTAGAATCACAATAAAATTAATATTTACATAACAAAAAATATAAGCGTAAACCACTAAAAAAATGTTTTTTCTTGACTTAACCATGAAGTAAAAAAATACACATTTATGGCTAAAACTATTATTGAGGTTTTGTTTGTTCTAACTTTTTTCGTTCTTATAAAATTATGCAAAAAATAAATGAAAACCACTTTTTCCCTTACTTGCCTCGTGCAAATAAGACGCTCGATTTTAAATTTTGCAGGCATGGGAATCGAAATATTTCTGGCGTTTATATTCCTCTTAACAGTAAATTAAAAGCATCTTTGCGAAATTTTCTACATAGTGTGCAGGACAGTCGAAATAATTCATCCCATAATTTGAAAGAAATACCCTTTTTCTCCGGCTGTAGGTTGCGTAGAGCAGACGTTAGCCAGGCGCTACGGCGTAGAGGGGGCCGAGAGGTGCGCGGAGGCCTGACTGCGGTGCGGTGGTGCCGGTGGTACGGGCTGCGGGGTGCGGGAACTGGAAGAGAGATGGACTCATCTCCCTCAGCCTCCCCTACGCCAAAACATTCATGAAACTCCCCGACCTTGTCCTGTATTATGTCAGAAGCGGGATTGTTGAAGAGTTGATTAAATTTTTGCCCTAATCTTAGGTGCCTGCCAGATACTACTTTTGTATAGCATTGCTTTATATTATACTAGCTTTTACCCACGGCTTCGCTCGCATAGTATTATTGGCATAATTATTGGCATAATTGTTATTATTCTTGCTATTTTGTCTAATAGAAAATAATTATTGTTTAGAAAATTTCAAAATTTGAGAATGACATTTCGCAAATAAAAATTCTATTTTAGAAAATATTTAAATTATAGAAATAGAAATTTATTTTAAGTACCTACTCCCTTTATTAGTATTTTATTTATATTTGAATCCAGAGTAACCTAAAAAAATAAGAAAATGACAGTCCACTTCAAACGCTATGCTTTATAGCAACGTTATGCTTTTTGTTCGGAGAATGAACATTTTTAGAGATATGTAGATACTACGACGCCAAAAAAGTTCTATTTTTAATCACAACAAAGCACTCTTTTTAAGCCTAAAATAAAAAAAAAAACATTGTTTCCAAGGTAACAATTTGTTTGACGTTTGCAATAACTCGATTTTGTTAGGGACAGAAAACGTATGATACATAATTTCATAACGCCACAGCTCATTCATAACGCCAGAGCTTACCAATATATAAAACCGTTGTTACTCGCAAATAATGTAGCTTTCGATTAGTGAAAGAATTTTTAAATTCCATTCGATATTTATTGCGTGTAAAAAAAAGTAAAATCCAGCCATCCAACCAACCATCCATACAAACTTTCGCATTTATAATATTAGTAAGATTTAGGAAAAGATTTTAACTCTTCTCACTTGCTATAATATTTAGTATATCTTTCTCTACCTTTAGAAATGTATTTTTCATAATCAATGTTTACGTAATTACCTACTTGAAAAAAAATTATTACATTCTTTCACAAAATGTCAGTGATGATAAAATTCCCCTTAAGCAAGGAGTTTAGTTGGATGTTTCCAACATTCTCTGTTGTGGTTATAAAAGTTTATTCTGAGACATTTTCGTGGTTCTTTGCAAACTCACTTTACTTGTCTTGTTATCTTTCAGATATGATTAACAAGTTGATGATGTTTATCTGTTTTTGAATAATTTCGTGATTTACTGCACGTAGATTGAATCTGTTGGAAGCGTCAGTGTTGACTTTATAAATCCGCGATAAGCCGCAAAGACTTGTTATCTAATACGTAAGAATTTATACTTGAAAGAAAGTACTTGAAGTCTTAATGAACAATTATTTTTTAACGTTATTTTTATGGGTTTTACAATGCTTTTGATTTTTTATATGTGAATTTCTAGGTCAACGCTATTTTCTAAACGTCATTTCCGACGTGATTTTTTAAATATCCGTTTACCTGAAACATTTTGTTGAATTCACGAATTAAGTCGGAATTAAAACCAGTAAATAAATACATATTGCATACACATTTATTACATATAAATACACATTTATTAAGATGAATATGGCGATAGTAAATAAATACACATTTCGGTTGTGACCCAGTCTGTCCTAAGCTCCGGTTCAATAAACTCTAGAACTCCAATAGGCCACTTGCATCACAATTTTTTAAATTTTTTCCGGTTTAGGCAAATATTCTAAGACATTCTGTATATATTTTTTTAAATCGTATTTTTGAAACCCTGGCGATTTTTTGAAAATTTCTATCTAAAAAATCAGACCATTTTTTATAAACCGAAAACACGGGACATAATTTTATGGGTGCGAAAAAACATTAATTACATGGCCGAAAATCATTTTAAAAAAACAAAGTTTTCCACACGAATAGCAATAAATTGTACGGGGTTCTCTTCGTAACATCTGTAAAAACACCGCCATCTTTATCAAAAAATCAAACCAAAGGATAAGTTCGTATAGAACAAACAATACATCTAGTGAACGTTAAACGCAAATTCAAAAATTCGCCGGAAATCAAAGAGTTGCCATAAAAAAAAAAATTAATCAGTATATAATTTTAGAAAATTAAGGGAACATAATCGGAGACGAGACATTTTCATGTAGTGACGTCGCGAGCTCAAATCATGGATTTATTTATTTAAAAATAAAAAATAAAAGTATACATTTCTAAAAAAATTTACTAACATTTTCGTAATCTTAGTAAAAAAATCTATTCACACGATTTTTTCCAAGTCGTTATGAAATCCACGCAAGTGGGCCTATTGGCTTTGAATTTAAATGCTATCATTTTCAAAATTGGAAATGTTTTTTTTTGATAATCCAAACGAGCGATAAAGTACCTACCTGTAAAAGTACCCACCTACCTGTAAAAGTACCCACCTACCTGATAAAGTAAGAAAAATACCTAATAGAAAAATACCTACCTGATAAAGTACCTACCTGCAATATTAAAAGAAAATTATTTTAATACTCATTTTCAAAATTGGAACTGATTTGTCGAGAAATCAGGCTATCCGTGAATTTTCACGGGTCTGCGCTAGTTAATAATTTGTGTGACGTCACCGGGACATTTATAAAATTGTGACATACGATCAGACAAGGTGAATAATGCAAATGATCATGGGATTATAAATTTAAAAGCATAGATACATAAATTTTAGAAGTTATATTTTTTCAAATGTTAATTTACTGTAATATATTTCTCACTTTGCTGGCAGATATTATTTTTTTAAAAAGACGGAAGTGACATACACAATTCTTTATGCAATCGTAGAACAAGCGTAGGTATAATATTATTGGAATTTGAGATCATATAAATCGAGCTTCGCCGATTTCGCATTAAAGCTAACGATCTTTTAAGCAGCGAAGACAACGACCTTACGACATTCCCGTATTCTCAAAATAAGCTTAACCCACTGGAAATAGTGCGAGATTTTGGTCTATTAACATCGGTGACGTCACTGGCCACCACCAAGTGTCCGAGTCAATTCGAGTGAGTCCGGTCCAAGGGACGTAAGTCGCATAGACACATAGTCACATAGACAGAGACAGATAGTCACACAGTCAAATATCCACATAGTAGGATAAACATGTAGCTATGCAGCTTTTATATGGAATACTCATCATGTCTCTATGAGAGTGACACTTCCGTCTGGGAAATTGTGGAAAATTTTGGCAATGTGTTATTTACTTTGAAATGTATCCCACTCTCCGCGGTATGCCAGTTGGCTTAGTTATTGAGTCATACAAATATACTGTTAGATACATTCAGTGTATCTTATTTTCCTCTAAGATGGTTTTGAATAAATACAATAAAATAGGTGTTAAAAATCTTATAATCACGCTATTAAGTATAAATACACATTTATTACCGTGAATATGGCGATATAAGGTACACAAAAATAAGTATAAAAATCGCTCGGCAAACGCGCTCGATTTCTGATTTTTAGGTGATTTTTATTTATTTTGTGAATAATTTTATAAGAAAGAAAAAAGTTAATCAATGGAAACTATCTCAGAGAATATAAACCATACTTTCGTATTTTTAAAAACGTTGTTTCATAAATTGTTTCACTTCTAATGAAAAAAAAAAAAAAAATTATTAGTTTTTTAACGCTTATTTATTTTATAAAGTAATTAACAATTTTATTTTAAGGCTCCGCAATCGGGCTCGAAAAGAAAAAGATGGAGAGATACGAAATTACGAATGTTAGAGGAGCGTGCTAACATTTTCAGCGACAAAATCAATGCGAAAATTGCGAAAATGTTTAATAAAACACGACTCGTTTAAAATCTCGTGGGAAACATCTTAAGTATCATTTAAAGAAACATTGTGAATTTTTTCACAAAAATAATTTATAAGATAATAGAAACAGACTTGTTTTTAATAATTTTTGGAGCATATTTGCGATTTTTTTCTATCGAGGGAATATCATATAATTTGCGTTTCTTCAAAATTAGACATTATCTTAAAAAATAACATATATTTTTTAAGAGCTTAAAAACTTCAAATATTTAAGGGAGCTATGTTAGAAATCGGTAGAAATTCGAAACGATAGGAAAAGATTCATTGACCAAAGACATCTTTGACCCACACATACAAATCCCTTCATACAGCCCTCAACCCGTCTCACAACGTATCTTAATTGGGCGGCAATATAGTTCTCCTAATCTCCTGGTAACAGGGGCCTTTTGTGAGGAGTCACAAAATAACAAAATTACATAGTTTCACCCAGTCTGCATAATTAAATCTGCAAATTGGCTAACGACTGAAGTAAGATATCGATTAGATCTTGCGGAAAGCTCTCCGCTGACCTATAACTTTTAATACTGTACAAATAATATCCGTTGAATTGCCCAATCAAGAGGGCGACAACTTTCGTTTGGCCAGACTAGCCAAACTCGCCAAACCTCGCCGGTGACGTCAGTCCGCCTGTTGGCTTCTGGCTGTAGACATTCCCGAAGTGTGCGAATGTAGACACTTACTTAAACTTACTTACACCTACTTACACTTACTTAATTTACTGTAAAAAGTTCAATTCAACCCGTCAAATAGAGGAGACTTGAAAACAGGCTTCAATCGATGAAGAGAGGCAATTATCGTTCTCAAAGGGTTCTCAATTCTTGATTTTCCGATTAGTGACACTTAATTTTCCTTTGTCTTAGCACTATATAGGTATTTAATACCTCCGTAAGAGGGTGGTAAGTTCTTTGACTCTCAATCCTGAGGTCACAGGATCAACACCCGACCCGAAGTTTCTTAGATTTCACATTTTAGAAAGTAAAGAATTTCAAAAGAACAAAATGTTTGCATCTGATTCCAGATCGAAAATCTCTCAGACCTACCGATGAGAGACACAAATTCAGAATAATATGTAAGTTGTTTTGGATTTAACAATTTTATTATTAGCGACCATACCTGAATAGCTAGGTGCTTCACAACTTTGCCTTTATTCCTCCCCACCCTAACTTCGTCAAAATTCCTCAAAACGGTTATGCCATAGATCCACTAACTCTGGGTTGTTGGAATTGAAGAAACTTAAGAAAAATGGTACCTATCGGTCAATAGGAATATATTTTTTGTTAAATTTTCTTTCAATTTTAGAAATGTGCTAGTAAAAATGATATCCAACAAGTAATAGTGTCAAATAATTACCAATCACATTTCAGTATTTCAAGACAATCGTGTTTACGTTATTAACACGTGGAAACCTTACAGATTTACCTAATTTCCTGAAAACTCTCCCCGGTTTCAGTCATGCAGGGTTTTCACTATTTAGTGAAAAAATCCATAGAAACGTTGATTCCTTCCTCGGTAGCTACTTGTTAACTATCTGCTTAGCGCGCTAAGCAACTTTTCAGGGAAAACCTTTTTTAATTCAATTAGGTTAAGCGGTAACCAGCCTGTTGTTAATGAACAAAAAAGCTGGAAGTCGGAAACCTCACGGTTGAAACACCTTCAATGTCGATATGTTTTATGTTCGTGTGCTTTAGCTTTCTATGCGATGCTACATTTACACTGTAAATTAAAAACATGCATGTGAAAGAATTTTGTTTCCTTTCTTTTATGCAAGTGTGATTTACTTTTAATTTTTTGGATCTACTTCATTGTTGCCATTTTTCATTAGGTATGTAAATGAGAAAATAGCTTTCAAATATAATATCATGATTTATTTTTAGGTTATCATGCCTTGTTGCGCTACCTCTTTCATTAGGCAACGTTGCGGACAGCCTTACAGTGCGTAATGTAATTATGTAATTTATTAGACATTTGCCCTTACTTAGACACTGTATACCGTATGGGTGTTGTTACTACCATTACGATATTTAACTCTCTATCACAGGAGGGAAATAAAAGCACTTAGTATCAGGCTGTATAAAATTGCATTATATATTTAAGTTTACTTGCGACAATATTTAATTAGTAAATTACAATAATTGAAAGCTACACAGAACGACCAACGGAAGGCGAGTCTCCAGCGGGAATAAACTCGGAGCTCGGAGCTTGCCGTAAATCGCAAGTCACCCGTATCTGTCATCAACGGTGTTGCCTTCTCAGAAAATACCTTTTGGGCTGTTCAATTCATGTCGAATGTAGGTACCACCACATACCTTCCCCCCAGTTGCTAAACGATATGAAAAATATTTGGTAGGGATTCCAAAAGATATTTTTTGAGTGTAGCGTGTCGGACAAGACAAAGGAAAATTTAACTTATGACGTCACATTGTGTCAGTGCCTGGGTTTTTTAATAAATGATGGTAGTCGCTGTTAAAAGCGTCTTGAATTGCAATAGGCTTCCTGATACGATGTGAGATCATGTGAAAATATAATGAGTTACTAAAATATAATATATTTTACACTTGACATCATTGTAAAATATTTTGTTCCTATGCGTTCAGAAATATATAGTATATGTGTGAAGGTATTTTTATGAATAATATCTCCATAAATTTGTGAACGCATTGGAAGTTTTTAAACATAATTTTACTTGTATATACATCCTTATATTAATCAATAACCAAACATTGGCTGTGTTAAAAGTTGCCAAGTTCTATAGAAATAGCATGATATATAACTTGTTTTTAAACAAAAGATAATTGAATCACCTTATTTTGTGATACACACCTGTATTCTGTTATATAAATAATAATAATAAAAAATAACTGAGTGTTTAATTTATTTTAAACCTACTTGTTTTCAATGTTTAAAATGTTATAAGTAATTATTTGTTTGAAATATAAACTGTATCTACAAAAAAATATGGATGTATGTAATTAATAAGCTGCTGGTATAAGTATCACAGTACGCTATAGTAAATTATCCTATATTAGATTATTATTTTAAATACATACTTGATTAACTTAACTTATACTAGATATAATATTTTGCATTGATTGCGAAGGTTAGTTTGACACTAAACGTTGAAATAATGTTTTTATTATTCAACTTACTCATGACTCTGTGTCATAAAAATATGAAAATAATAACTAAAGTGTCTAGTTGTATACAAGAATGATTATACCAAAAATTTAAAAATATATTAATCTATGTTTACTGAAGCACACATGGTAATCATCTGTTATGTTTATGTTGGTATGGTATGTTTTCATATTGTAAATATTTAATTGATTTAACGAGATATGAAAACAGATGTGTTTCAGTATACACTATATAGTTATACAAACTCAATACTTGCTACATCAAGTGATGTCAAAGTCGATGCAGCAATATTGAGCAGATATATTTATTTACATAATCATTTTTACCTGAATTATTTTTATAATATAAAAGCTGTATAAGATATCTCGCGTAGAGCGAGTTGAATGGAAAATAATTCCTTATAACACATTAGATGTAATGAAATGTTATCAAATGACAAGTTGTTATTTGAGTTATACTATACTTTACTGCGCAGACAACCATTCTTATTTTTACAATTATAAATTCTTAACTAATAAAATTATTTTCAAATGTTTACTGAATCTGGTTTATTTTTTCTCAACATACTAAGGAGTTTTTTTAAGGTAACTAGACTGGTTAAGATTTAGCGTCCAGAGTAGATATATTATTGTTTTTATTAGATTATTGCAATTAATTATTAATGAATAATAAAATATACTCGTTTTTGTAAACATTTGAAAATAATCATAACATAATATTATGTGACAGTTTCATCAACATGCTCACTCAGATGTATGTATTTTGTAAGTACATCTGAGTAATCATGGTTGGGATTATTAAAAACAAAACTTTACTCTACATAGCTTGATAATTTTGTAATGTATTATTTTAGTTTAAATGCTCTTTATATCTAATACCTTTGTTAGTTAAAAGCTATTTGCACAATGCTATATACTATTTTAAGTATATGAATGTCAATATATGCTATATTGGATACCTATCCCATATAGTATACATTAAGATTCCACGCTGTCAGAGTTATACACTTATGAAAGGTTATTTTTAGCATAATGATTACAAGTCTTGTGAAAAGCGATTATAGCTAGACACGCAGTTTTCATTGATTGATATACAATGTTTTAAATATGCTTAAATTAATTACATGCAGGTACATGATTTTGAAGGATGAAATTTTTCATCAATTGATAATGCATCATTTCTATGACAATGAATTGCATATATTAGTATTGTATTCTTATTATGTTGTTTGTAAAAAATATTCAATTATGAATGATGATAATAAACAAAAAGCTCAACATTTGTGTGAAATATTGTAGACTTTGTTATTTTTGATTCTTAGTAATTTAAAAATAATTTTACTTTTGATATCTTGCTAGAGCAATTTTATGATTTTTAGTATTAATTATTGAAGGTTCTTATATATTTTCTGATAAAAATGAAATGCCTTTTTATGCTCTAAGCTTGCCCTTATCTGTCTGGGAAATGAACTTTTCGCCCAGATCTTGTTGGTATTGTGGCAAAAGAGTTTGGAACCGTTGTAGAAGCTGGCGTATTATCCTCTACATTTTCTTGATCCTTTGCACTGGCAGGTGTTGATTTGATGTTTTCAAATTCTCTGCAGTCGTCCGACATAGATGTCAGGTTCTTCCTTAAGAGTTTCATTGAAGAAATCTCATGGTGATTTTGGTGTGCTACCCAATGTGAGTTCAGCTGGGAACATTTTGTTGGTCATATTGAAGTATCAGGAAACATTAATTCAACATAGGACGAGGGCGGAGTCATCTTTTGCCTTAATATAATCGTCAGGTTGACTCTGCGCTTTCCCTTCAATCCTCAGTTGCTTGAAGTAGGACAGTTAGTCTCTTCAGATTGAGATATTGTGTCAGCTACTGTATTTTGGAATATGTGTGATAGTGCTTTGATATATGAATTATAGAAAATATTGAAGTTGAGAAGATGGCGGTAAAATCGATTTGTCTCTTTTAAATTTGAGATAGTAGCTATTGAGTTGTCCTTTAGTATTCCTTTTTCCATTTTCCAGTTGCCTGTTGCCTGTTTGCTGGAGCTCTGTCCAGTTGCCTGTTGCCTGTTAGCTGGTGATATCTGTTGCCTGTTGGCTGGAGCTGCGTCCAGTTGCCTGTGTCTGATGTCCGTTGCCTGTTGCCTGTTGTCTGGCTCTAATGGCCAGTTTCCTGTTGCCTGTGTCTGTTGTCCGTTGCCTGTTACCTGTTGTCTGACTCTAATGGCCAGTTTCCTGTTGCCTGTGTCTTTTTATTTGCTACAAGTGTTTTTTGTTACTTGAGCGTAAGGAATGGACTGCTACTGTTTGCGAAATCACACTACTGTGTGGCGTCGCCGTTGTTTTTCGATTTATCTATGTTGTAAGAGCATGGTTGGTAGCATCTATACGCCTTTTCTCCATATTTCATATGAAGTTTGCAATATCCGTCTTGGTTTCCTTTGGGTAATCGACCGCGAGGCCCGGACCTCGGTCTTCTAGCGGGATTCTTCTGATAATAATTCTGGTAAGAAAAATTTCTCTGAGGGCTACGGTTTCGTCGTCCTCGGAAGGTAGAATAGTTGTCGTTTTGTGACCTCTTCAGTTGGGATATTTCCTGTGTAAGCGCGGAAATTTGTTGTTGCAGTTGTTGTAATACACTGTTTTTAATGTCTTCAGATTTAGATGTGTTTGTTTCGCTCAGATGTTCCATTGCGTTACATTCCGTTGACTGGTAGACGTCTGTAATCTTGTCTGCAGCCGTCGCCAGTTGATTAATATCATTATCCGTAAGGGCGGATAGGATTGCTTGAACATGTTGAGGCAAGCGCTGAAGCCAAAGTGTACGAACTATAGCGCTATTTGCCAATGCTGGTCCCGCCAATTCCATCATGTGACGTAGAAGTACTGATGGCTTGCGATATTCTAGCTGAATTCCGGATAGAAGTCGCGTGAGCCTTTTTTCTGGTGAATCTTGTAATCTTTCTATCAGTGCGGCTTTTAAGGTTGAATATTTGTCCGTCGTGGGCGGTTTCGTGACAATATCGCTGACGCACTGCAATGTCTGTGTATCCAGCGCAGCGACTATAATATTATATTTTTTAAAATCTTCCGTGATACGGGAAATTGCAAACTGCGATTCAATTTGTATGAACCAAAGTCCAATATTGTTCTTCCAGTACGGTGAAAGTCTCACCGATACATGGTGAATATCAGGTTCACTGCTTCTTCCGCTTGAGAATTCCATGTTAATTGATATGGTAATTTCTTCTTCCGTTGACATAATAAACTTTTTCAGATGTAGGAGAGCTTACGCATAATAGGCGGAAATTTAGCAATATTCAGACGTAAATAAAAAATATTAAAGATAAGATCGTGCTATTCAATTGTACACAAAAAACAATATTCAAACCAAAAGATTTCACAACATGCTATATAAAAAATATTGCAACCTTGCATCATATTATTGTTGAGATTTCTAATTTTAAGAACAATATATTTTTAAATCCCGAAAGTGATACTATCATTGACCTCTGTGTTTTAAAACGTTATATTATTTGCGTAATCCAAGACTCAAACCATAATTTTATTGCGTTTTGTTAAATTTATTTGACTGTGATCTGCAGTTTTCTACATTGGTAATTATAATGCACAATGACCTTTGAATACGTGAGAGGTAGGTTTTCAATTTCAATGATTCGTAAAATTTTGCAACATTTGAACTGTAGGTATGCATTTAAAAATTGTAGGAAAATTTCTGGATAATATTATGGATTAGATTGAACGTTACGTCCGGATGAATCTTGCTGTCCAGCAGCTGCTCGATTGATGCCTGGACATCGGCTCTGCTTCTCTGCTGATGCGTAGACTCTGCCCTGGTAGAAGTCAGCTGTTCTGTTGAAAGTCAGCTGCTGTGGAGGAAGCTGGTGGTGTGCTCCGGAACAGGCTGCGAGCTGCTTTCTCTCTGGTGGCCGTTGTTTCTGAAATTGATGTTTTTACGCAGTTAATGGTCATTGCAAACACGATAATTTTTAAAAATCATTAGTTGGGACAATAATCATATCATATAATCATATAATGTATGTAAAATTCACAGATTTCTGTATTTCCGATACGATCGAAATCGCAACGGGATGCACTACGTGCATACTATTTTAAAATTACTGAGACGTCATTTAATAAAGCTACTAAAATTTCTAAGTTACTGATTGTTTGAAAGAATTTTTAAAATTGAATTTGTACTTACATAAGTCTCAGGAAACCCGCTGGCGACCCCCTCCCGTGGTGTTCGATATTTATTAATGCAAAAAAGAATAACATCACGATTTAAACTCGATGATGGATTAAAAATTGTGTAAAATGTCGGGTCACCAATATACCGTACGGGTGTTGTTACTACCATTACGATATTTAACTCTCTATCACAGGAGGGAAATAAAAGCACTTAGTATCAGGCTGTATAAAATTGCATTATATATTTAAGTTTACTTGCGACAATATTTAATTAGTAAATTACAATAATTGAAAGCTACACAGAACGACCAACGGAAGGCGAGTCTCCAGCGGGAATAAACTCGGAGCTCGGAGCTTGCCGTAAATCGCAAGTCACCCGTATCTGTCATCAACGGTGTTGCCTTCTCAGAAAATACCTTTTGGGCTGTTCAATTCATGTCGAATGTAGGTACCACCACACTGTAATGTTCTCTGAAATGTTGGCTAAAGAAAGAGGTAGTTTTTTTAAATTATTTAGAAAATGCATAACAAAAATACCCTTACAAAAATGGGAAAAAAGCCAAGTACCATTTTTTATATTTAAATAATTTGAATTTTTCAAAACACTATGTAATAGAAGTGACATTGCTAGTTAAATATATGTTTTTGACGCTGCAATCTAAAAATTACTTAGTTGCATTGTACTGTAAATTTCAAACAGAAAAGGCTAGAGCATTGGCAAGGAATTTGTGGGGAGGCTTTCATCTAGTTGAGGATTTAGAGCGGCTGGAAAAAAATCATAATATACTGAAATATAAAGCGTTTGATCAAAAAACATGTTTCAGAATACAAACCTTTATTACCATAACTGATAGCAGCTAGCTACTGCCTGTCCTTGATATTATTACATAACCTGTCAATCAACCATCAAATATATTTTGTGTAAAATCATGCGTGTATCACAATATCTTAATATCATATCCCATCATTCACTCAGCTGACAGATATTGTATGGGAACCTTCGCACTTGACTGCCCGCGATAGACTTGCTGAAATTTCAGGTAAGATTTGACGCTCATATAATGTATAAAATGAGCTCGAAGATTTAAGAGGAACCTTATTGGACCCTTTTCATTATTTTTTTTTTACATTGATTCCCCGAGGAAAATAATTCCCATCAGGGCTTTTGTCATCTTTGAGGATGCTATGTGGAGGGTATTTTTAGGAAAGGAAGGAGAGGAAGTTATGGGAAGGAAAAGGGTATGAGGGGTGGGTAGGAATCTGGGGATCAGTGTGTCCAGAAGTGACTGACGTATGAATCCATCCCTCCCACTGCGGTGCAAGGCGATATTCCGAGAAAGTACGTCTGGAGAAGTCAATTAGTCTCCCTCAACCATTCTCTCTCCATCCGACCGGTAATGCAGCTGGTGGGCAGACGCATCTGCTGCCAAGACCTGGGCAATCCTTAACCCATCAACCCGGGCACCCTTGCTAAGTCACCAAACGTAACGAACCACTTGGAGTGACTTATAGCAGAGGTGTTGTTTATCCAATAAATGGTCCCAGGGGCGGCGGTACCCATCCCCTCCTTCCAAGTTGTACAAAGCTCAAATTGGACTTGAGGCCAAAATACCCTACCAAATCATACCTGAAAAACCATTTTTTTATAAAATGTTGGAGCAAATATCTAGTACACTAGTGTGCTAATTTATTTATTTGTGTTTCAAATTCGATATCCTAAGATTATTTGTGTTTCAAATTCGATATATAAAATACAAGCCAATAAATAATGATATTTTTCGTGAGAGACATTTTTTATGAGTAATTATTAAAAACGTAATCTTGACCTACCTAATATGTAAATATAACAAAAGTAAAAATTAAAAAATTTCAATATTGTTAACGTATTTTAAATTTATATTCGACCAATTTGTGTTCCCACATACATCAGTCATTTGTAAATTAAATTAAATCGCTTTTTAATATTTATTTTAAAAATTTGTATTTCATTATATTTAAAAATATGGTAGGATAAATATTTTTTTTAAATAATTACCATTAACCCACAATAATTTCCACAGATGCCTTTAAAATCATGAAACATCGTCTTCTTTAATGGCCTATATTTTATAATTTGAAACACATAGAAATAAAATAGCACATATCCGTACTAGATACTTACCCTTTGTTGAAAAAAATCAAAGTTTCGTTTGAAAAATGTATTAGTACGGTACTCGATATTTGCTGTACCTTTTTAATAAAATAATAATTTTTAAGTTCGGTTGGGTAATTTGGCAATACAAATTTAATTTTTGTATGACAGAGGCCTCGCAGCCGTTCCTCTTAAGACACGTGCTGAAAGAAGTTGATCAATAATACTATTATTTTCTGAATAAACTGCCAAATTATTCTCTTATTTGAAATATTTTAAATTCGGAGGCATAAGACATCACGTCAATTTTTACAAAAAAAATCGCATAACTTCACAGAACCAAAATTAATTTCCCCCTTACCATTTAGGTAATTTTAACTTTATTTCAAAATCCGGTATATTGTGCATAATATAACACGAAATACATTTCTATTACGGGGCGTATAAGAATATGTGATCATTTAGTTGTAGGCACCCAGTACAAATGTCTGATAAAACTTTTTTTCCTCTCATTTAGTTTATTAAGAAGTATCTTTTTAGTATTATCGTGATTTATTTTTGAGTTATCATGCCTGTCGCGTTACCTCTTTCTTTAGCCAACGAAGGGGGTAGCGCAAATATATTCTATAATACTTTTAGTCATGAAAATATAAAATCGCATCTATCTCTTCCATGATTTCTAAACTAGTCAAAAATGAGTTTGAAGACACTCGCTTTAATAAAATATTTACTGGCTAACTTACGAGTTTTTAGCCAGCTTTTTTAAAGTACGTTTACAAGTTAGAATTTTTAAAAATTCAAATTAATTTCATTCTCGTTTGCATGGTGGATATTGTCATATTATATCCGAGCGTTCATGTTTGTTGTTTTTTTATCGGTTTGATTTGTTCACTGTACGAAAAACTATATACCTCTCACGTAGGTCCTAGAGTCTTTCAAATAAGAGTAGAAAATATAAAAATGGAACTACAAAATTTGTAGGCTGACAACACCAATTTACCAGTCAAATATTCTTTTAAAGTGCAATGACACTGAAAATACAGAACAACAAAAACAACAAAATTAAATCTAAGAAGCACTGTTGTTAAAATACCTACTAAATGACATAAATTTGATTGTGTTTTACAAAGTGATTGGCTTTCATTTAATTTAAGCTAAATTTTAATTTAACAGTAGGTAGAAAGGAAAAATCATTAATGGTGGGTTTAGTTACACTACTTTTAGATCTGATGATCTTTTAATGAGTTAAATATTTTCAGATCTAAATTTAGAGACATGATCTAAAGCCTGGACAACGCTAGTAGGTACTTAAGCTAATATTAAATAAATGTGAGCAATTTCTAAAGTGTGCTTTATATTTTATTACAATATCGTTATTCTTAAAAATCTTTCAAAATTGCAAAGATATCATAATAATATACCTATTATGCAATATTAATTTTGAGATCAGTGGAATGTAAAAATATTTTTTTCACTTTTATGCCTTTTTAATTTTAATAAAAATGTAGCACTTTTATGCCTTTTTAATTTTTAATAAAAATGTAGGTTACACATACTTTAGATTACCACCATGATTACATTTTTAGTAATTCCATTTGAACAACAGTGGCGCCCTCCTATGTTTTCTACTCCTATTTGACAAACTGTATGTACATAATAACTTTTATATTCAGTATCTACTTTTCTTGATCTAAAATATATTTATTTTAAACGTTATTATAATTTATATTTGAATTCCTCAACCAACAAAAAAAATTTTTTTCAGCACTCCTGAAATGTTTAAAAAACGGACGTGTTGTCTTTTGCCCCTCAGGTACAGAAATACACTTGAAATAATAATTAAGAAGCCACGTTTCTGTCTAGACTCGAGCTCTGTTGAATTAAATAATACATCATCGATCTCCTCTCCGGGTGAACGAAGAAACGAGAATATATTCTTAAAATGCCTGACGACAGGGGCGTAGGTACCGTCCAATTGCCGTCACATGAAAATGGTTTTTATGATAAATCAACAAAGTGGCGTTTCAACACCCCATAACCTAACCCGACATATCCTATTAACCAAGTTTAACTTAATGACTAGTAGTTAACTTTTAATGACTTTTTAAAGGAGTGATGAAGTTGCACATTGTTGAGTTGTTCGGTCACAGTTTGTGATGGTATCTAAAAAGACCGTGCCTTTCGATACTAATCGGTTGGAACATCTATTAATTCGTACAACTTTTAACCAAATAATTCATATTTTTTTACTTTCTGTCGTGAAATTGAGCTGTCGAAATTAAAGGAAATCTTACTTATCTTTTAATTGGCTTGTAATATGCATAAATGGACAAATGGACCGGTTATTTGCATATTTGATGTGGTAATCCCAAAGAAAGTAAGTTTGTTAATATCAATTAATGTCTAATAATAATATCAGTTTGTTCCAAAAAAATTTCAGGGGATCCATATTTCGAAATAATAAAAAAGAAATTAGACAAATAATAAGAAAAAGTAACATAATAACAATGCATACATAAAATAAAAACGAATAAGCATAAAAAATGAAACTGAAAAATATTAAACACAAAAATAAATGCAAGCAGCCGTTAATGAAAGATAGTTGACGGTCTCCCGTCTCCAAAGGGCCATCTGAGGGGATTCCATCCAGGCAATCATGGCAGTTATGATTATATTCTTCGATTGGCGTAGTCCGCGCCATAAACTTCCCATGCGGTGGCAGAGAAGTGCTCGGAAAGTGTGCACTCGTCCCTCCAGGAACATTTCCGTAGCGCTGCAGTATCTCGGTAGACAGAATAAATAGTCGACGATAAGCATTATTGTAGATGACTTTTAGCTTATGCCATTGGGATGCAGTATAATCTACCCACAGTTCTGACGTATGCAGAGTGCGTTGAATAGTAGGTATTATTTTTACCTTTGGACTACAAAAGTGAAAACGCCTTGACAGCTTACAATTAGGGAGGCGGGTATGGGTACCGCCACCCCGGGAACCATTTATTGGATAATTAACACCTCTGCCATATGTCACCCCAAATAGATCACTGCGTTCGGTGACTAAGCAAGGGTGCTCGGGTTTATGGAGTGAAGTTTGTCCAGGCCTTGGCGGCGGATGCATCTGCTCACCTGCTGGATGGCGAGCCAGATGGATTGATAGAGACCTTTTGAGGGAGGTTGTTGAGGAGGCCTTTTGACCTTTCCAGCCGAACTATCTCGATCCATCGCCTTGCATCACAGTTGGAGGGATGAATTCATACGACCGTTACTCCTGGACCGACTGACCCCCAGATACCTTATTCCTTCCTAAAACTTCCTCTCCTTCCCTTCCTTAAAAATACTCTCCACACAGCATCCCTTAAGATGACATAAAATTATTTTACTCAGGGCCTCCTATGTGGAGCTAATGTAAAAAAAGCACACCTTTTATTAAATTTTATTTATTTATCATGTGCACCTATATAAAAAGGTTTACATATATTTTTTTGGCCTTGCCTGTCTCACTAGGAAATCCTGTGTCGAGACAGACTAGTTTATAAATATTTTATAAAATTTTAAATAAAGTATCTACATTATTCAAAATAATGAGATAGATGATTATATTTGGGTGAGGTGACTAATTATTTTTCGATGATCCATTGTTTGATCAGGATTTTGTATTTGTTAATATTATTCGATTTTCTTGTTTTGTCAGGTAGGTTATTTTATATTTTAGACGCAATGTATTTGAATTTTTTTTGACCAAATTTTGTTTTAGGTGTCTGTTTTTCCTACTACCTACCCTGATTAAAATTCCGTACACGCTACTGGCTGCCGCTGCTGCCCAGTGCCAATCTTCCAACTTCCAACCCCTCCCAGTCCTAAGAGCGGACGTGATGTGCGTTCCTCTGAATTGTTAACATTATTTGGCCGATGATAAAGCGCGTGTTGGCATTAAAAGTATGTTTATTTAAATTAGAGAAAGAAATAGAGAGAACGATTCCATCAAAGTATGTTTACCAATCTGAGATCTGACATAATATGTAGACAGATTCTGTCATCGTCTATTAAGTATTTGAACTGCATGTTGAAATGGCTTAAGCCGTGTTTCGTTATCAGATCTGAATTTGCAAGTACTTCTTAATCATCTTCTTCCCTCACAATTCCTTTCAGCCTCCAAAATGCGATGCAATAGTCGCATTAGCTCTAGAGAGTTGGGGGTATTGGGACTCTTGTGCATATCGCACAATTCAATTCAATCCATTTTAAAAACATTACAAAATTACAATTTCAAAGCGTTTTTAAAATAGAGAAATATTTTAGATGAGATAAACAGATTTAGACTAACAGCAACAAAGCTTGCCGTTTGAATTGTGCTTCATTGATGTTAAACATATCGATATTCAATGTGATTCTATATAACAACAATACAGCTCTCCCGACTGGCATAACCATTGGCAAGTTAGTTCGGTAAGCCGGGAGATAAAACAATCTAAGCTGTCGGTGATGGAGATAACCATTGGGAACATAGAAACTAATGCTCTTCATGATAGCCGATTTGAACCATCCACGAATCAGTCTGAAGAAATGTGTTACAATGAGCACATCCCTTCTGACCCGTACACTCTCAAGTCTACTCCTAACCAAAGCATTTTATAGATGTATAGATCTGTGAGAACCCGGGTGTCTCTGAAATTTCTCGCAGTGCGTAGGACAAACCCCAGCATTTCCAGTAACACGTCATTATGATATGAGCATGAAAAGTTAATCTACTATCAAAGACAATACCAAGATCTTTCATAGTGGAGACACGTAAACGAGTAAATAAACATTCAGTTTAATTGAGTGTAACCATATAGCCTGACTTTTCTGTAAATTACAGTTTATGATTAAGAAAATTGCACTTTAGACGTCGAAACTTGAGTTGGAGTCCATTTTTATGTTTTTAAGCTTTGAATTGTGAATTATTGTCGGCACGCCATCACCGCAGAAGGCAGGGCTGGGGGCGACATAAAGGGATCGGATGAGGTCATCGGTAGCTTTGTATTACTGATATGCACGAAACTTCACACGAAACTGAACCGTTACAATGAGGATTTATAATACCAGCCGCAATACTTGACCGTATTCATTAATTATTTGACCTTTGGAAGTCCGCAGGTGGTATGGTCAATTAGCATGAAACAAATGTGGTGGTTTATTAAGTTATAGCTCTTAAGGGAGACCCTATAATAATTTATGAGGGTTACCCTGATTGCCTGCCCACAGGCGTTACTACCAAATCACAGATTACCCTGATTGCCTGCCCACAGGCGCTACTACCAAAACAATATAATCGCTGTGAAATAAGGGAAAAGAATTTTGAAGATCAACTTAACAAATTCTCTCATTTTATTTGGCAATAGAACACATAAAATAAAGTATGTCTCTCGCTCAAGCAGAATTGAATGAGTCCGTTGTTCTGTTGCCGTGTACTACTGACCGATTACATGATTCTCGAGTTCTTCAAGATAAAATAAAGAATTTGCTGTCTATCAACATTTTAAGCAAAGAAAAGCGGACAACCCTATTGAACTATGTCAGTTGCATTATGGATCATCTGGAAGCTATGGCGAAAGAATATACCTCTTCACCCAAACCATTGGATATGGTTTTCGAATCCATCAAATCGCTCTCAACCAACATTAACGAAATTAAAGCCAAACTAGACCACAATATGACATACGCAAATATCACAGCCAGGCCGAGAACAACGCAACAGACTCACGCTCTAGTAATCAGCTCAGATGACCCCGGGAAGAAATCTGATGACTTGGACCTGCTGATAAAGAAACACGTTGATGTTCGATCCCTTGGTATAGGTGTAACGGACATGCGAAAAACTAATAATCAAAAACTCGTTTTTAAGATGGCCTCTCTACAAGACAAAAATAATTTTAAGGCTGAGTTGAGCAAAGGACTACAGGGAAAAATCACAGTCACCGACGGTAAGCAACTCAATCCCCTCTTAATCATAAAAGGGATGATAAAAGGTGCTTCCGACGAGGACTTACTTAACTCACTCAAAAACCAAAACAAAGATTGCGGTTTAGATTTTACACAAAATCTAAAAATTAAATACAAAAAAAACCACAGGAACAAACTTCTGTGCAACGTTGTCCTTGAGGCATCTCCGAAAAACTGGAAATCTTTAATAACCGCTGGACGAATTAACGTAGGGTATCAACGTCTTGTGGTTGAAGATCAGTCACCGTTGATGCAATGCTACCAATGCCTAGGTTTTGGTCACTCCCAACGTTTTTGCACAGAGAAGCTTAGTTGTGTTCACTGTGGTGAATGTCATAAATATGACACATGTCCCAATAAGGCGAAAGAACCAACGTGTTCAAATTGCAATGGAGGTACGAGAAACCACCAGGCAACAAATCCAGATTGCCCACTGTGGAAGCTTATGGATGAGCGCTTCAGAGAAAGGGTAGACTACGTGGGCCACTGCTAAAGGCAACATCAAGGAAAAAAAATGTTTCAATATTCAAGAATACACCACCAAAAAGTCCTGTATGCGTATTATGTACATGAATGCTAGAAGCATCAGAAACAAAATTGATGAAATTGAAGAAACCCTAAAAAACATTACAGGAACGGTACATATTCTCGTGATTACGGAAACCTGGCTGCATAAAGGAGAGGAAACTTTTTTCAATATTACTGACTATGCTGGAATCTTTGCTTCCCGTGAGCTGGACCGAGGAAGAGGAGTCGCCATCTACATGCATAACACACTAAGCAATAAGAAAATAGAAAAATGTTGCAGTGAAAATACCTTTCTTGGAATTACGATCACGGCAAAAAATATTAAACCTCTCAATTTGTATGTTTTTTACCGTAAGCCCAACTCAAATATAACAGATTTTTTCGACTCTTTAGAAATAATATTAAATAAAAACAAACAAGACACATTACTTTTTGGAGATTTTAATATCGATATCTCAAAAGATACTGATATTGGACGGAAATATGTTCACACCTTAAAATCGTACAACTTTTATTTGTGTAACACAATGTTTCCCACAAGGGTAACAAATAACACCAGCTCGTTGATAGATCACATTATCACAAATAGAACAAATATTTCTGGGATAATTTCAAATATTGATGATCCCCTTAGTGACCATAATATACTTATATTGGATTACGAAAACTCCCTGAAAAACCTCCCCAATAACAGAACCTCAAACTACCTCTCAAACGCTTACAAAATAAATTATCAAAAATTAAAAACGTCACTTAAAACTTGTAAATTTACCCATTCGTCTGACGATGTAAACCAAAATTATAATAATTTCGCTGACTATCTACAAAATGCTGTAAATTCGTGCAAAACAAAAGTTAAAATTAATAAAGGAGACAAAAGACTGAACAATACGCCATGGTTTGATGCCCAACTTGATTCACTTATTAAAGAACGAAATCGCATATTTAAACTCTGGAAACAAAATCAAGGAAGTATTCCTTTGACAATAGAAAAAAATAAAGCTCGTAATACTGTCACAAATTACAGAAGATATATTAAATGCAAGTATTATACAAAATTGCTTAACGAAAACATGAACAAGCCACAGAGAACCTGGAAAACAATCAATTCCATTCTCACAAATAGCTCGCGAAACCCAAAAATAACTTGTAAATCTCTAGTCATAAATGACGAAGAAGTAAAGGGACCAAAGGAGATTGCAACTGCATTTAACGCATTTTTTCTTTCAGTTGGGGAAAGTTTAGCATCAGTAATAAAAACTTCAAATACTGATGTAAACACGATCTACACGGAACCTCAAGAAAAACAATCTTTTAACATGATCAGGACAAATAAAAATGAAATCCTACGTGTCATATCTAACCTTAAGTCCAAAGCGGCAGCTGGTTCCGATGGGATAACCTCTCTCCTTCTCAAAAATTGCAAGGAGGAACTGGCGGATGATCTTGTATTCTTAATAAATCTCTCTCTATCAAAAGGTATCTTTCCAGACAGACTAAAGATTGCGAAAATAATTCCTATTCATAAAGACGAATGCAAAAAAAATGTCCAAAATTATCGTCCAATCTCTATACTTCCAGCTATCTCTAAAATTTTTGAATGTATCATTAAAGAAAGACTATTGAAATATCTCGAACACAACAAAATTCTCACGTCAAAACAATACGGTTTCAGACGACGATCTAACACTAAATGTGCAGCTTTCGATTTTATATCAAATCTACAGAAACATATTGATCATGGGGATTTTACGGCGGCAATATTTATTGATCTAAAGAAGGCGTTTGACACGGTGGATCACAACGTATTGATCGAAAAACTGAAACATTTGGGTATTGTTGGTCCTCCTCTGGAACTTTTCCGATCTTACCTATCAAATCGCGTTTCGGCAGTAGAACTGGGAGGAGAAACGAGTGAGTTGGGTAAAATAACATGTGGAGTGCCACAAGGATCAATTCTTGGACCGTTGCTATTTCTAATCTATGTGAATGACATGACAAAGTGGGGTATTAAAGGAACTCTACAACTTTATGCGGACGATACAGTAATTTTTTACAATAAACTGAACCTAGCGGAGCTTGAAACGGAAATGAATGCTGATGTTTCTAAACTCACAAGCTGGTTCAGAATAAACAAACTAACTCTTAACGTAAAAAAAACTCATTATATACTTTTTGGTAACAAGAAAAATTTCAGCCTCAATATCAAAGTTGGTGATAACTGCCTCGAAAAGAAAATGAGCACAAAATATTTGGGCCTGATCGTAGATTCCCAACTCTCGTGGGATCTCCACATAAATCATGTAAAGGAGAAAATTACCCCCATAACTGGTGTACTATATAGACTCCAAGGATTATTACCCATTCCTTTACTAACATCAGTGTACTACGCCATGGTACATTCACACCTTTCTTATCTCTGCTGTATCTGGGGATTTGCCTCAAAGAAATTGATAGCTGATCTGCAGGTGGTTCAAAACCGAGCTCTCAGAAATGTTTTTGGACTTCCATGGGACACCCATGTCAAAGACATCTATTCAGTTTCCGGTATTCTTCCAATCACAGTCCTTCCTAAACATGAAATCACAAGCACCATCCTACAAATTACTCAACAATCAACTCACACTAACATCAAGCCACTTTACAATCAAGACATTCACACTCACAATACTCGAAATAGCAATAAAATCCGCATACCTCAAACACACACTACAAAATATGGGATAAAATCTCTGAACTATGTTGCCTATACACTATATAATTCGCTTCCAGATATGTACAAGGGAAACCAGCAAAATAAAAAAATTCAGAATAATGCTTTAAAAGAATATTTTTTAAATACGTTTAAGGATGAAACTATGTAAATTTTCTTATCATGTCTCATTTGTCTTGTTTCCTTTTCTCTTCTTTTCTTTTCCATTTATTTGTAATCATAATCATCCACATTTGTATAACCTTGTTCTTTGTTTCTTTAATTATTTTCTATTGTTGTTTGCTCACTCAACCTGTTTTTTTTTTTAAATTTATTTTTTGTCTATGTTGTATGTGAAACTTATATTTTTAATATCCATTTTCCAAGTAAAACTGTAACTATTTCCTCACACCCATGAATTTTCCTCCTGTCCTAAAATGAGTTCTGTAACTCATCGGGATTGCTCCAGCAAGTAATAAATACAATAAAAAAAAAAAATAAAAAAAACTTGCTGTAGAATCAATTCGGATTGGCGTCAGTGAAGCTGCCTTTAAAAGGCAAGCTCTATTAATGTTAGCATAGTTGATGTACTCACTGCTCATCTTTTATGTAACACAGATTTGTTACTAAATTAAAAACTCACTAAAATCTACAATTTTTGTAATGTTTTCCAAACAATAAAAAAACAAAAATTATGTGAATACCGCACAAAAGTTTTAACTGCTCCCAACCGTCTGGAGCCAATTAGACCACGAGACCATCTCCAATCTGGGGTGTGTTGTGAGGCTGAAGGTTGCGAGGAGGAGAAGGAGATTGAGAATAGAAAGGTGGGGGAGTACCTGGCTATTTAGATCTGGTCACCAAACACGGTTAAAGCCATTTCAAGCAACGTTTTAATTCTAAATTCCGTCTTAAGTACGGAATTCTAGTATGGGGATCTGCTACAGCAAATCATATTAACCACTTAGAGATTGCTCACAAGAGCATTATAAAAACCATACTGAAATTACCCATCAGAACCCCCTTAAAAGATATTTTAAGTGTTTTGACATTCTAAATTTAAAACAAATATATGCCAAGAATATTCTTATACATCATTTTAATAACAAAAAATCTCCTAATGAAACTCGGATACATGACACAAGAGCCTCAAAACAGGATATACGAAATGTTCAAAATTCAAGATAAGTTTTGGCCAAAGAAACCACATATATCTGGCAACCAAACTTTACAACATCCTTCCTCCAAGTTTGAAAAAGATAGAAAAGATAAATAAGTTTAAGGAAAAAATCAAAACATGGGTGAAAGAAATTAATGCAGACATACTAGAGAATGTATTAAAAACATCATAGAAACTAAATAACGAAAAATCAAAGTAATCTACCAGTCCGCCTCAGCACAGGACCACCTAGTGAGGATGACTAAGAACAAACAGATGAAATATTTATACACCTTATCATATCTTGTAATTATCATCAAACTTGTAATTAAATAGTCACTAATAAAAAATAAAAAAATAAATAAAAAAAATTGTGATCTTACACCAGGACGATACTGAGAGTATTTTCCACTCTGGAACGTGCCACAAATATATTACATTTTATTTTTAATGAATAAATTGTGAAATATCACAAATTAACCAAATAAAATTCACTTGCGCACGCCGGGATTTAAACGCGACCTCGGGATTGCGAGTCGAGAACCTTACCCCTCGACCGCGGAGGCAATTGAATTGAATCGGAATGTGGAAGTGGTAGAATAAGAACCACGAATAAACACGAGCAGCGAAGTAAAACTATCAACACTGCATCCTTTTTCACCTGGATATACCTATGTACTCATACTAGTGTAGGTCTGCGAACTTTATAGATCTCACGTCCAAAAAATATATTTTTAATTTTCTCTTATTTAATAAATCAAAACCAAAAATTCCTTTGAAATCACAACATTTGTAAGTAGGTTCCTAAATACCTACCTAATTAATTATAGATTTTATCCAAAGAAATGTCACCATCTCAATGACAATTATATTTTCAAACTTTCTTCAGTTTTCGCAAAGATGGATATGAAAATAATAGCAATCTTTTCTGTGTCCGATTCTTCTTCAATATGGGTAAATATCTATGCTTTAGATTTTAAGAAGTTGTTAGTTTTAGGCCAAAATTCTCTTTCCCAATCACTATCTGACATTTTGTCCATTTTTACTATTTCGTTCCGCCGTTTTTTGACACTTTCTGTACTCTGATTTGAATTAACTTCTAAATATGTTTCTGTTTTCTGGAGAAGGACCCTACCGGGGTTTTCCATTTTCTCATAAATGCATTGCGTGGTGCTTCATAATCGATATATATTGTCGTTCCATCCAGGAATATATTTGTCTGTTTGCTTCCACTTTAACCTTAAATGGCTCTACAATTCTCGCACAGATTTATAAAGGTTATCTTTGCTTCCGAATTCGACACCGCTGCTGCATTTAATCCAAAATACTAAAAAATGTGCTGTTACAGAATAGGATCTGACATGTATTGTGTGCTCTCCTTTTTACTGAATCCAATGCTACCGGGCAATTTCCTGCGTGGTGATTGTACCTATTTTTATCAAAATATTTTTAGTCAAAGTATTTTTACTTTATCAAAATATTGAATTGAATTGTGGCCTTACTATCTATATATGCCTTACTTATTTTATCTAACTAGCTCTTTGTGTTATGTGCATCTCTAAGAGATGTGTGAGAATTTTCTGGCAGTTCTTCAACATCGACACAGTGATATTTGTTTTTTTTGCAATACGATAATAAATCATTCCTAAATGATCTTGGATCAGCATTAAAATCAATGAAATGCCAAATAGTCGAGTTAAAACAGGACTTTGCTACGCTCAATCAATTATTTAACTGAAAAACGCTGAAAATGTAATTAAAACAATAAACAAAGATAGATCGAGGACGGGTTGTTTAAAAAAAAATTACAATTCATCAAATATTTTAAGTTAATTTTCATGGTCTGTGTAAGTTCTAATCAAGTTCTGTTATTATGTCCTTATAGGCCAGTTGCCACTTGTCTTGCTTTATAAGACGGAAATAATCATAGAACTTGAATAGAGATTTCGCAGAACGTGAAAATAACTTAAATTATTTGATGAACAGTTCAAACTTTTTGAAACAACCCGTCCAAAATCTTCGAATTCATCGTATATCATATATTCTTATGTCTATGTGTAGACGTGTTTTAATACTAATTTATTGAAGACAATAGTGGTGACGCTCGATCGAAAATTTAAAACATAAAAATCAGAAAAAAAGATACGGTCGCATATCGAAAAAAGATACGGTCAATATTCGGCCGATCAGTGGCTGTGTTGGCATTGCGTTTGGTTCCCGCCCAGGCGTCGCGTATTCGATTCTTAGGCGGGTTTAGTACTCCATCACGACACAAGAAACTTTTCCAGTTACTGTGGTGGTTGTAAGAGATTTAAAATATTGCCAGGTTATTCGTAACCCGAAAACTTCCTTCTTTAAAAAATTGTGTGAGTAAAAGTAGAAAGTCGCCAGATGTCGCTTTCTTTTCGTTTGCTTGTTTTTTTAGGTGGTTTAAAGATTGGATATTGATTACACATAATATATATATTTTTATTTTTTTTATTTTGTGGGATTCGAACCCCGTTCGCTTTATGTCTGTCTCTCTGGCCGCTGAGACTTGTCAGGCACCTTGCCAACTACGCTATGGAAGGCACGCGCTGAGGTGCGAATTTACCGCATTATATTAGAACCGAGTATTTGTGTAGAACTGACTTGTGACGCATTTCCGTTTCACCCGAATTTCAAGTCACTAACGGCGCTTAAGAAGTTTCACTTTTAAAAAAAATAGAACATCGTCCCGGCAAAGCTAGTGTCCTAGGTTAATTTATTAGATGCGACCGGTTCGTCGATTGAGATTGTCTTGAGTGATTAAATATTAGAATTTCAGGTTTTTCTCATTCAAAATACTTAATTATCAAAAAATACACATCATCCTGTTGCGTTTTGTTCGATTTTTTGTTATGTGAATAATGTTTGTTATATTTTATGTATATAAAACCTCATATTTAAATTCCTAGATTTGTCTACGTTCTCATATTGATGCTACGATCAGTAAATTCAGAGAACATTGATGTAAATTTTATTTAACTCACACCTACAGGTAATCACTCATATGACGTGTGTTTACGAAGTTGATTTCTCTGACCTTTGTATGACCTTGACGCAGATAAGTGAGTTCATGTAAATTAATGCAATCACACCAGTTTTGCTTTCAAAGCAATGTCAACAGTGTCGCATCGCACAGTAAAGTTGTCGGCGATTAAATTAAAAATTCGATGTAATTATTTATAACTTTTTTAACGTTATCGTTACTCTCCTGATAATTATTTTTTATAATTGCCGCCATAAAATTAGACCGAGATAACTAATTGTAAATTTCAATACTCATCACGATTTAACTTTTTTTTTAATAAAAAGTTTTTTTACACAATTCCAAATAACTAAAATAGCGACCTTCATAAAAATATTTGCTTTGAAAATTGCGAACACCTTTAAAAAAACGTTACTTATGTCACGCTCCCTGCGTCAAGGCCGAATCGACTTCACGGTTGATCATGCAGAAATAGTATTTTAAAATAGTAATTAATTGAATTAAATCATTATATAATATTATTGAAGCGTAAAGCAGCCGAGCAAATCCGTATTTTTTAAGGGATCATTATTAGATAGCGGATGTAATCTCCTGTTAGATTTGTGTGATTTTTACGGCTGTCATTTGCTTTTTCTGTGTACAACGTACATTAAATGAATAAATAATCATGCGTATTTGCAGGAATTCGTGTTTAAATCGATCTAAACTAAAATATGAGACATCAAATATGTAAAAATCACACAAATCTGACAGGAGATAACGTCCGTTATCCAGTAACGATCCCACAAAAGAATGCGTTCAGTGTAGAGAAGTCGATAGAAGTATGAGTACCATTTATTGGATAACCAACACTTCTGCCGTATTTTCGATATTTATTTTGGGGTGTTATGCCGTATTGCGCTACCTCCTTATTTAGCAAACGTCTCGAACAGTGTAACAGTATCCATCATCAGGTCAGATGTGTAATTGATATTGGGATATGCTCAGTTAATTATCACGATGAACAATTTCATTGATCTGTTAGGGGCCTGGGAGTCGATGGGTTTTATGTAAATTTACGAAATCTTCTTTCAAATCGGTTTCTTCTTTCACTAAGAGGGCTAGGCTAATTGTTCAGTGAAGACTTTGTGAAACACTGAAGAGAAAAAATTATTACTTCAAAATTTGAAAAAAAATCCCAATTTTTGTATTTCAACTCGGCGATAAGGTACCTATATAATATAATTTTGAAGTGAAAACTTCTTTAGCAACGTTGTGATTTGAAACTCGATAAAACGAAAAAGAAGCGTCCCCTAAAAACAGACAAACACATACAACTACAGGATTTAGCCTGCGAGAGAATGAGATAGTCTCCGCTTTGTTCGGTGTTTCGTAGCTTATCGATATCCTCTTTGTGCGGTGCTTCGCAGTGTCCCGACTTTTGCCTACTTTATTTACTAAACACACTCTGTTTTTTTACATTATCTCCCCACAGGAAGCTCTGACAAAATCAAAAAAGAACTACGTTATATTTGGGATGCCGTATGGAGGGTCTTTTTAGAGAAACGAAGGAGAGGAAGTTCTGGGAAGGAAAAAGGGTTCCATGACAACTCAACTATAAATAATTTAAAAATAGCACATAACCCTAACTGACGTAACCTATTTAACAATTAAAAAAAAAACATCAATTTTAATGACTTTTTAAAGAGGTGTTGAGTTGGCTTGATTCTGAGTTGGTATGGAACCTGAAAAAACTTGGTTATCTAAGATTCGTTAGGTTAGGTTATGGGCTATTCTTTTTCATTTCATTCTGAGTTGTCCAGTCACCCTTTTTCATAATTTTTAATAACTTTTCACATTGAGGACGTGTAATTGTGTAATTTTTGTGTTATGTAAGCCACCACCTGTCTTTTTACCGTAGGTATCTTGGTTATCTCTCTTTGTCTCTCCAATTAAGTTCGGGCGCAGCTATCAAAAAATACACATTAATCAGTATTAAGAGGAGCGTGTTCTCGTCCATCATGTATATTATCTTATCATCGGTAAACATAGCCTGCAATAATACATTATGAGCCACTTACGTGCTGATTTTAGTCCTGTAGTAATTTTTTAAATCATAACCTTAGTAAATACACGGAGTACTGAGACACTTGTATCAATTAGATAACAATGAGAAATAACTATTTCAGTAACCGAAAATGGAAAATAATAATGCATTTTAATACCTAGCTATGTCGTTCAAAAAACGGATAATTTTCTTATTCGGACTCTTTTCTTCACGCCACATAGAAAAAATAATATTTTGGCATAATAATATGAAAATAGTTATTTATTTTTTGATTAAACCAAAACTAAGAAAATAATATACTATATTGGATTATAGTTTAGGTTAAATAAGGGAAGATTAAAACTAAACTTAAAACTTTTATATCAATAACAATGGCCCCCAAATGAACAATCAATTTTAATTTTAACGAAAAAAATATTTGCATAAAATGCAGTATTATTCAATTCTGGTTAATTAAATAATTATTTATCATTGTTGTTGTTGAACTGATAAAGTGTTTTAAAAATAAAATTTGCCTATTAACCATATCCCACTCTTCTAAATATTTAGCAGGGCTTTTTTAATAAACCGGGAAAGTAATTATTTTGAAATTTATCGTTATACATTTAATAAAGAAAAATATTTCATTTGTGTGCAAGCTAAAGGAATGGAAATATTTTTCTTTCCAACAACGTGTGCAAGCTAAAATCGTCAATTTCCCCACCATTTAAAAAATTTGATAAGTCACATTTAGAAGGTTGACCCAGTCTTTATAATATATATATTGAAAAAACATTCAGTGTAATTTTTTGCGCAATTAAAAAAGAGCATATGTTGACATCATAATTATATTACGCGATAAAAGCCATATCTACGACTACACCAGTGTGTTTTTTATCATACGACTTTGTAGCGTTTTTGTATTCTCAGTAAAAAAATGTTTCACATGATTACATCACACAAACTACGTCAATGCACACAAACAAAATTTATGCAAGTTGCTCATTTAGTCAAATATATTGGATGTGTTGTTTATTGTGAAATTAGTGTGTATTTTGATAAAAATCCATAAATTAATATCATAACTGAATTCATAAAAATAATTATGTGTCCGCTTTTTGTATAACGAGATATTTTCACTGCTTATCTTTATTATTTCACGACTCTTTGTTACTTTTACACCTTTATAATGTACAAGGTTTGTTAAAGATTCAGTCAAAAGATAAAACTCAATATAATTTGTCATTTTTGTTGATTGGATCGTTACGTTATGAGAGATTAGCTGAAAAGACACAGTCGGTAGAATTTTTAAAAATCCGTGAGTTCTTTATATTTCTCGTGATTTTTAATATGAAACACGTTAACACTGATATGAGAATCTCTCTTTGTAACCGAAAAGTATTCAATTGAATTTTTTTATATGGAAACTGCTGAAAATGTTATTCCTGATAGTATGCTTCAGGCAGTTCTTCTTTCCATACAATATATAAAAATCTATTGTAATTAAAAATATCTACCTAGAACTATTTGTTGTGAAAAATCGTGTTAATCAGAAAAGAGTGCAAGCACGCCACAATTATAATGTCGTTGAACCAAATTAAAAACATTAACTACTTAGTAGATGAATTTTCCACTACGATTTAAGCATTTCTTTTCAAAATGCATCGTTGTACCTGAGTTTTCAGTACATTTTTTTTAATGCTTACATAAATAATGCAAAATTTTCGCTGAATTATCTACTATCTATCTACTACACTATATAAAGAGGTAAGATTTGTTTGTTTGTTTGTTTGCATCGAATAGGCTCCGAAACTACTGAACCGATTTGAAAAATTCTTTCGCTGTTGGGAAGCTACACTATCCCTGGGTGACATAGGCTATATTATATTTTTAAAACAAATAGGCATCCTTACTAAAACTTCAATAATGTAACCCAGGGTGTAAAAAAATTACCTAAAATATCCATTAAATCGCGTGCGCTGCGAAAACTATTGACGATAGAATAAAATAATGTATAACGACTTTATAGAACACATCATTATTTACAAAAAAGGTCGCGACAGCATATGTCTAAAAATTATGGTTATGCCACAATAAGTATTATTTTATTTTAAAAATTTAATTAAAATGTCGCCGCTTGAAAAGTCCTTTATTTGTATCTTGGTTTTAATCCTTATCAAAATGAATTACTTCATATTCAAGACAGCTTCAATACCTTTATTTAACTTTTTGAATTTTTTAATTCGGACATTTAATTAGAAAGATATCGCGAGTTTAAAATTGTTAGTATTAGAAAAAAGTTTCGGCTACGGGCCGGGTGGGAGAGGGTCAAGAAATTAAGTGCCAGGGGGGTTGGCGGGACAGGGGAGCGGGAGAGCGGTGGCGGGGAAGGTGGAAGTGGAAAGCTGGAGGGGAACGCACGGGAAAGGACATGTAAGGAGTAACATTTTATTTATTTGAATATGGCATATATTATAAAAGAAAGTCCAAAAAAAACGTGCAGCTCGCAAAAACTTAGAAACGAGTCCCGGTTCGATCAAGGGAGTTATATGGTGTGGTAGATAGCTATCCCCCCTAGGGAATAAGGGTATCCGTTTTTACCTAAAGGGCGTGCTTTTGAAGATATAAGAGCTGAAAGCTTCGCCCTCTTGAAATTTCTAGAACAGTCTTCTGGAAAGTTTTAGAAGGTTCCATAGAGCTGTAGAAAGTTCTGGAAGGAGTGGCGGAGTTGTCATGGAATGATCAGGAATAGGGAATCGGGAACATCACTGTGCAACATTCCATAACACTCTCGAATGTTGTCCTGAGCGAAGCCGGGTAACCCAGCTAGTGATAAAATAATTTATCAAACATACTAATTTCGGTTGTGGGTATTGTGCAATCGTCCTGTGTGCATCTGGTCATTCTCAAAGTTTGAACTTAATACATGAAGAAATCAGATAAGCGAAAAAGTAGGTAACTAAAATCCACATATAGTAATACAATATTTTTACCACATTTTAAAAATTGAAACTGTTTTTTCAAAATTAATCCGTGTTTATAAATAAAGTGCCTTACTAATAAACGTGTTTTAATACAACCGATTAACGACCATCAACAGCAATTAGCAGTATGGTAAATGATTGTTTATCAAGTGTATTAATTTTAAAACACGTTCAATACTAAGGGGTAAAAAGTTTTTTTAAAATAAAGAAAAACACACACTTTTGTTAAACAAATGTATCTTACTAATATTATAAATGCGAAAGTTTGTATGGATGGTTGGTTGGATGGTTGGATGGTCCTTACTCTTTCACGCAATAAATATCGAATGGAATTTAAAAATTCTTTCACTAATCGAAAGCTACATTATTTGCGAGTAACAACGGCTTTATATATTGGTACGCTCTGGCGTTATGAATGAGCTGTGGCGTTATGAAATTATGTATCATACGTTTTCTGTCCCTAACAAAATCGAGTTATTGCACAGTCAAACAAATTGTTACCTTTGAAGCAATGTTTTTTTTTAAATTTTAGGCTTAAAAAGAGTGCTTTGTTGTGATTAAAAAGAGTACTTTTTTGGCGTAGTAGTTAATATCTACATATCTTTAAAAATGTTTGTTCTCCGAACAAAAAGCATAACGTTGCTATAAAGCATAGCGTTTGAAGTGGACTGTCATTTTGTTAGGTTACTCTGGATTCAAATATGAATAAAATACTAATAAAGGGAGTAGGTACTTAAAATAAATTTCTATTTCTATAATTTAAATATTTTCTAAAATAGAAATTTTATTTGCGAAATGTAAAATTTAAAATTATAATATTTCTCAAATATTGTAATTTTCTATTAAACAATAATTATTTTCTATTAGACAAAATAGCAAGAATAATAACAATTATGCCAATAATTATGCCAGTAATTTCCCACTAATACTATGCGAGCGAAGCCGTGGGTAAAAGCTAGTTATAAATATATCGTCCAAAAATAAGTAATAAAAAATTCACGAAGATTAATTATTTTAAGTGCGTTCGGAAACTTTGGTTTCCGATGCACATTTTAATTTTTCTGTGGTTAACTTCTAATTTGAACATAAAGCGTGGTATTTTCTCTTCTAACACGGTTTAGATCGTATTTCTTAACATGATATTAGAAAGATACAATGATTTCTACGATACCAAGTTAAAATACACAATTTTATTGTCAATAATTAATTGTTATAATAAACAACGTGTATTCTAGTAATCTGCATTATCGACAATATAGGTCACGAATATACTGCGTAGTATTTGATACTGCAGACGACCCTTTGTGAGGTTATTAGGACTTTCCACGCAACGGTTGATGCAGTCCACGCGGACGGGGGGGGGGGGGCATAGGGGGTGGAAGAGGGCGACGTGTGCGTGACGCGGCCCAGTCACAGCCCAGTACAGAGTACCTACCCTACGGGGCCCAGCGCCTACAACCTACAGCTACTACGGGTGTAGAGTCCCTTCTCGGCGGGCGCTACCCTGTGATCGATAGGGGCGGTTCGGGGGGTGGGCCGGCTGGAGGGGTGGAGGGGTGGAGGGCGCCCTGAAGTCGGCCGCATTACACGCCAATAACCGGCATTGGCGTGCCGTGGTCAGTTTTTTGAGATTTTTCAGGATAAAGCATTTTAAATTAAATAATGATGCATTCTTCTAATTCAATTACCCTTTCGCTTTAAAAAAACACCCTCCAGCTAATTACAATTTTTAATTGTTTTTTCTGTTTAATTCTTAGAGCTCATTTAAAAAAAAAAAACAATGTAAGCCAAATGGAATAATGTTTAAGTTTTGCTAGTATTTAACTTCTTTTTTTTACCTCCTCCGAATTTCAATTTGGAAAGTGCGTAAAATAATTTTCCACCCGTTAAACCGATTTACTGAGAAGATAAATTAATATCAAAATAGATAATATTATCTATCCTGTGGGGTAGGTACTTTCCATACATTAAATTGTAATTTTCTCTTAATTGTTTAACAATGACTTGATTGCTATTGACTTATTTAAATATACTAGCTGGTTCCCGGCATGCGTTGCAATGCCATCATCAAAATAAATAAATTGTTTCTACCTGCATTTCCTTTCCCGTGCATCCCCGTTCCCTTCCCGCATCCCCTACCCTCCCACGCTCCCCTTCCACCTTCCCCGCCCACATATATTCAGTCCCAATACATTCAGTTTCCAAACAGCTGGCGTGCCACCTATTACAATTTTTTTATTAAAATTTACATTTCTCGTATATTACAAATATTCATTTTTGTATATTATAAGAACAATCATTCAAATTTGGTACCTTAAATAGGTACGTATTTAAAATATCTATAATTTTAAAAATCCATAGATAATAATTCTTTTAATACAAAAAAAACAGTATCTACTAAATTCAATTTTATGAAACTGAAGTTAAAATAGTCGTTAAGTTTTCTGAAATTATTCAATTTTCTTAATTTTTCTTTCCATAAGAACGTTCTACAAAGTGTTAGATAACTTTTAAAAGAAAGATGAATGAAATAGGTAAAGTTGTTCTGAAGTTATGGCGTGACTGAGGGAAACAGGGATTGATTTTTATAATAAACTAGCTTTTGCCCCCGGCTTCGCTCGCATTCCTCCTCCTCCATACCCGTTACATTCATTTTTCACGATGTCAACGCGCTAGCAGTTGGCTAAGGTCAAAATGTATATTAGTACCTATTTTATACATATTTGAATTTTTGCTATCAAAGGAATCTCCAGAGTAACTTAAACAAATAACAAAATGACAGCCCACGTCAAACAATTACTTAGCAACACGCTTTATTTTTCGTTCGGACAATAAACGTATAATAAATAATTTCATAACGCCACAGCTTATTCATAACGCCAGAGCTTACCAATATATATATAGCCTATATTACTCGCAAATAATGTAGCTTTCGATTAGTGAAAGAATTTTTTAATTCCATTCGATATTTATTGCGTGAAAGAGTAACTCACATCCATGCATACAAACATTCGCATTTATAATATTAGTAAGATTACACGTATATTGTTTAGGTCTTGTGAACATACTGAGATGTGAGAAATAAATTATTTTTCTTACTTTATTCATTAATATTATTTTAGGATCTCGTTTATTGATTTTCAATTGCTCAAGTAAATTTAATCTAATACCCTTTCTTTCTATGTGTAAGGTCAAGCGGAACATGAATATTCATTAAACTACTAAACGAATGAATGATAAAAAAATTATAAAATAATCCTAATTTAACAGCAAAACAGATTTCAAACAGATTTCGAAGTACCATTTAGAATAGAGAATCTAATTAGGAATCTATAAATCATTTTAGGCACTTTAACTTTTTTATATGCTACATAAAAGAGTTTTCAGTTATCCAGAGCCAGTAAAACTTTTATAATTACTCATTTGAGGAATTTGGTGGGAAAATAAAATAGGGAAAGGAGGTCATTGGAAAGTACCCCGCTATTCAGATTTGGTCACTCAACATGGCGAAGGACATTTCATGAAATATATAAGTCCAAATAATAATTAATTATCAAGATGAAAAGTGAAAAGAACAAAGTATAACAGCATTATAACTGACCAAATAATTCTATTGATTCACAAATAATTCTATTCTACTACGATGCGAATTGAAAATATTTAAATATTAATTATTATTTCACTCGCAATACCATGCACCAATTAGGGAGGCGGGTATGGGTACTGCTGCCCCGGGAACCATTTATTGAATAACCAACACCTCTGACATAGGTCCCCCCCCATTCGCTACGTTTGGTGGGATTATTAGGGATGCCCGGGTTCATGGTGAGAGGTTTTATTTAGATCTTAGTGGCGATTGCGATTGCTTACCTTAAAATAATAATATTTTTTTATTATACATACATATCAATAATATGCACTTATTATTTAAGTACAGTTATTATAAATAATAAGCGTATTATAAATAATATGTATTATTGTAATATGTACTTTGTATGTATTATTTGAAAACATGTACTTAAATATTATAACAATTACATCCGCACCTTAATTTATATTTACAAAATATTTGCACGGGAACAGTGGTAGCGAACGCGTAGCGATTGCGAACGAGCTGTTGCCTCGTCGGCAATTTGAAACAGTATGGTTCTTCTTATTTCGTTCGCCACCGGCTGTTGGTGACTAAAGTAAGAAAATATTGTGAGATCGCTATTGTCGTGCGAGGATCCAATATGAATGATTCCTCGAGTCAAAATAGTAAAATAATGGGAAAATGTATAACGCAACAAATAATTCATCACAGCACGCCACTGTTAATCAGTGCGACACACAGTCTGTAGATATTCGTGATTTCTCAGACCTGAAATGAATAATTGAACACCTTGTTCTAAAGAATGTCCAAAGTACTCCGCACAAACGGAATGCCGAAACCATAAAAACACGATAAACTTTAAAAAGCACCCTTTATTACACGAGTACTAAATGTATAGTAAATATTTATCAAATCAGGGGGCATTAGCATTTGTTAGCACATGGAATTCGACGGGGTGAAACGCGCGCCGATAATAACAGGCGCCGCTACCCCTACGATTAATATGCCCGCGGCTACTTGTTGCAAAAAGAATTTAATTATTGGGTTCGATTGTTGAGTTGTGGCATAAATGCTGTTTATTATTTATGCTTACCCCTTGTGCAGACACAACGGCTTCAAAACGGGTTCAAAGTGGGTGGTGTTTTGTCTAGTCGGAATCATTGAATAAAAAATTCCACAAGACTTTTTTATAATGGTTTATTTTAAAGCACTAAATAGCTAACAATAATGGGTTACCTAACTAATATTTAGATACATATCAAAAATAATAAATAAACATTGTCACTCGATTACTTCAAAAGCATTAAAAATAATTTTTGAGAATCAGCAGTACCTATGTACGCGATCATAAGCATTATTTTAATAATATTTTAGGTTAAATTTGTTTACATTATTCCTTGCATAATATAATAAAAAGAAAAACAACGTGATTTTCACGGTACTTTCAAATTACTTCGGGTATAATAATGGGTTGTATTTTATATACTTCTTTCGGGGAATAACTTACGTACTTCAACAACCTTCCTTCAAATCTTAAAAATATTCATGAATTGAAGTATTACTTCAACCTACTATTATATAGTCGTAACAGTGCTATTGTTATTTATTTTTCTATTTCTGTTTTCCACAAACCCTGTTTTTTCTTTTTTATTGAAAATTTTTGATAAAATAGATACATAAAATAATGAAAAGTATATGTATAAAAAGGCTTAATATTATAAATGTATGAACAAAAAAATCTCCCAAGGGCAATGGCTGTGCGTGGGTATAATATTGATTTTTTATATTTATTTTTATGTCTATGGTTAAAGTGAAGATTTAAGTATATATAAATTAGGGATTTAAAAGGAGTAACTGAATAAATGCAATTAAAAACTATAACGTAATAACAGTCTGCACTGTTATTATCGCATTTGTGAAAGTTTTATAGGAATACATGTTGTGCAATTTAAAGACGTAAAAAAAAAACAAAAAAAACAAACAATATAATATATCTACCTACTCTAAAATCTGTCTAATGATAGGTATACGTTAAAACTTATAAGAAAAAAATATGTTTCAATGTTTTTTAGCCAAATTTTGGTATATTTTTTATAAGATTGAGGATTTTGACGTGTGTTCTCTTTAAAGGTTGTACATAGGAAATTATAAATTTTTGGAACTATGAAAATAATGGTTCCATGTCAACTCAGAAAGAAACCAACTCATAATAACTCAGAAACACCTCAGAAAGGTCATTAAAAGCTATGAAAATATAATTTTTAAATAGCCGGTAACCCTAATCTAACTTAACCTATTCCACCTAATTTTTATATTTTTTTATTATCACTCTTATTGACCTTTCTGAGGTGCTTCTGAGTATGTTTCATTCTGAGTTGTCTGGTCACCAAAAATAATATGCCTTCATACTGCATCTGTACGGGCGCAAGCAATGAATTCACCTTAATATTTTAAAGCACAACTTGGAAAAACTGTTTTCCCTAAAATAATTAAACTCGCGCCTTCTACGAAAGATTAGATTATGAATTATTTTAAGTATTACTTTAAGGCGTATTGCACAGCAACCTACAGAGCTATTACGCTGCTATATTATGCATACCTGGTGTTTTTCAATAACTGGCGGTTAGGTGTTTAACTTTCGCATGATATCGTAGGGGCTGGTGTGTGATTATTTCACGGGGAACTGCGGGGAGGTGAGCAGTACCTAGGTAGTGTAAGGTAAGGGTAAATCTTATTAGACCATGGCGTGCCGACTGGGAGCTATTCATCGAAATTCCTACGAAAAACCTTGACGGATTCGATGGAAATAAAATTTTATTGGCCGTCTAATTCGAGAAAGCTCGAGCCGTAAATAAAAAAAACCATTAATTCGAAGACTATTTTTGATTCGGTATATTTATATTTATGCTTTTGAAATATTTGGTATTTACGCCGATCCTAAATTCAGCGTTGGTCAGCTATGATGTTTATAGTCAGATGAGATGTTTATGAAGCAGTTTCTCTCTCACTAACGAGCAAACCATCATGCGGTTTCACCGCAAGGGTAGGTAGATAGAAAGGAATACCACACCACTCTGTTGTGGCACACAATTATTCTTGTCATATTTACATTTATACATAACCTTACGATGGATGTGGTGTTGTGGATGTGTGTGAATATCGAGGTCGGTGTGCCTGGGAATGACGGACGAATGAATCCATCCCTCCCACTACGGTACAAGGCGATGGGCTGAGAGAGTCCGGTTGGAGAAGTCTAGGTTAGGTCTCCCTCAACCATCCTCTCCCGATCTGGCCCGTCACGCAGAAATTTAGCAAACACATTCGCCGCCAAGACCTAGACAAATCTCACCCCGTGGACCCGGCCACCCCTGCTAAGTCACCAAACGTACCAAACCACTTGGGGTGGCCTATGGCAGGAGTGTTGGTTGTCCAATAAATGGTTCTCGGGCGGTGGTATCGATAACCGCCTGCCAAATTAAAACGTGGTAATTTTTACGCGGCTGGCGGTATATGTGACAATTTGTTTTTTCCCACGCAAGCACGCTGGACTAAAAGCATTTTTATTTTTATTTACTTTATTACAAAGGAAGTTAAATCTTTCTTTTTTTTCTATTCATAATCCAGTTTGTTGGTCCCATCTGGCGCGCGCTGCGTGAGATGCTATTTTCTTTGTTACAAAAATGAAACACCAGAATCCCCCGCAGAGTTTTGTCGCTTAGCGGTGGTGGAGACGATACGCAAATACAATAACCGAACAAATAACAACAACAGCGACAAATCAGAACACTATTTAAAAGCAGATAAATTGAGCAGTAAGAGGTTAGATAAGTGTTTTTTCATCGCTTTTAATGACTTTGACATTTTTAAGTTTATACTTACGGAATTCAATACTTTGTTTGTGTGAAAGCACTATGGAACAAACTTTTCAAAAGTGTTCTGATTTGCCGTGAAATCGTATATACAATCTAACATTCTAATTTCGGTTGTCTGTGGTGTTGTGCGTGACGTGAAATATTCCTGCGAAGTGAATTTTAATTTGTTTTGAATACAAGTGTCACTTTCAAAATTGGAACTTATTGTTAAGACAAGCAGTAAATGCTATACGAAACCTAACCTAACCTGACTAAATATGCATAATGATTTTTTTTTATTATTAAAAAATATTTTATTCCATATATTTGAAATCGCTTAAATTTTTGACAGATTTACCTGGCAGATCAATAAAGATAAACACTTTTTTTATTTGAATACCTTCCAATCTGCTCCCGTCTGTTGCCAGTGAGACTATAGCATCCCCAATTGGGGTATGTTGTGTGGTTGCAATTAATGTGGGGGAAGGAGATGGGGGAGAGGAAGGTGGGGAAGAGGAAGGTGAGGAAGTATCTGGCTATTCAGATCTGCTCACCAAACACGGCTAAAACCATTTCAAGCAACATTTCAATTCTGAATGGTGGTCTTACACCAGGGTGATTCTGAGGGTATCTTCCACTTTGGAACGTACCACAAAGATACTATATATTATAAACACACTTTTATTAGAAAGTTAAAGCTTGGATAAAATATGACTTTCCACGCAGAGGACGCTGTATTAAAAACACTGCGTATTCTAATATATACTACTATAATTAGATTAACCCGTGATTTTTTACGGGTCCACGCTAGTAAATGTATCGCCCAGTTGATTAGTCAGACATCTCCGAAAAATCTAAATTTGAATTGTACATGTAATTATATGTAAAAGCCTAACCCTATCTGGTGCAATTCTCAGATTGCTCTTAAACACCACTAAATCAATAAATTATAATGCAGAAAAACTTGCAGCGAATTAAACAAAACGTTTAGGTTTTCTGGGTCACTAGAAGGATACTTCAAAATTTTGTACTAATGAACCAGATTGTAATGCCTTCCGGCATTATTTTATAGCATATTTAATATGTAAAACACAGACACGTGTAAATAATATTTAATTTATGGTAAGCATTCGATTATTCATTTCACCATTATCTCAAATCTTAGTATTTAGAGATGTCTGACTAATCAACTGGACGATCGACATATTTACATATTATATACAATCTTAGGTAGGTCTTTCGTCTCCTACATGACTCGCTGAGAAAGTGAATCTGGTGTGGGAACTATTTATTTGTATCTCTCGCAGCATCCGCCACACTAGCCCTATCAGCGCAGTGTCCCAGGCGCAGGGGTCAATAACCGTGGAAATAGCTCTTTTTTGTAAATTAATATGTACATTTTATCAATATCAAGTAGGTAACAAAGTACTTCTATATCTATAAGATTTTTTTGACTGTTCGTCTTTGAGGAACTCGAAATAGATCTATTACCCGGTGGTGTTATTCCAATTTTCGTAACAGATTTCCAACATACAAAAATCAATGCTCACTAGTTATAAATATCCCTTTTACTGATCAACTATATGATTTACAGCTACATAATAAGTTCACCATTAAATATTAATTTACATACTATCAATTATTATAATTCATAATTATGTCATCATAACTCACCAATTCACTTCAGAATAACAGTTTAAATAAAAATGGTGTCAGTTTCATAAAAAAATGAAATAATTAGCAGGCGTATATTAATTACAACGTAATTAAAAATGTTAATGAAACATGAACTTAAAATTTAGTATGCATACCTAATCTGTTTAATTCCAAATTCCTGCCTTTCCGGCTTATCTTACACGTTTAATATTTATCGTGGATCGGAGTGCTACACTAAAAGTTCAATATTTATTGTGATCCGTAGATATTTATCAAATATCGTGATATTTATTGAACGTATATTATATTGACGGATCGCAGGACTTCTAAATTCCTGAATTCCGGATCGTGATCCACGGCTCGTAATAAATATTGAGCGTGTAGTCTCGCGTTATTTCATCATACGAAATTATGGAATCTAGAATCTAATTATCCTGTCCCGTCAATACGGTAGCATCCACGTTCAATAAATACGGCGATATTTTATAAATATCTGCGGATCACAATAATTATTGAACATGTAGGATTCGCCTAAAAATAATCGATTTCTACTAATTCAAAAGCACAATGCAATAGTATAATTTGTAGGTATTTATAAAGATATAACAATATACAAGAATTTGTTTTTTTTCTTTGCGATTTCTGAAAACACGTTTGATAGCAACCGCAGAGGAAACCGGGCGGCGCTTTGTATACCTATACAAACGCATCCCCAATTTCCTCTCAGGATTTTGACACTAGTGCAAACATTTTTAATATGATATAGATATCTACCACTAGCGTGTCGGTACGTTTTGCTTTTTTAATAAGTTCTTCTTACAGGAGTTAGGACCTTCCAAAAATCGTTAAAATTGCCTGGTTTGAACGTCATCAACAAACCTTCAGTTTAAAAACCAGACCAATGTATTTTAAAAAATCAAAACTTAAATATATGTAGGTATAGAAGACTTTCTTCTAATACAGATTTTATTTGGGTATATCAGCCTGAGGTGCAATTATCTGTTTCGCTCAGTATTCGGCGGATTAGATAATGATAATAGTAACAGTGACAGCAACGGTTTAGAAAAATACCTAATAAGCATTGACTTATTGATCGATGCTGATAAGTATTCAAATTTCTTGGGTTTTCTAATAGGTATGTAAAAATGAGTTCTAAATGTCGCTGGTAGCTACTGAAAGCTTATTCTTGTTTTGTTTGTTTCGTTATCCAACAAATCATGCAACTCGTATCATAGTGTTGTAATCTGAGTATATTTCAATGTTTACACACGATCCAACGTACGATAACTACTTATTTTATAACCTCAAAAATGATTTATGCACGTGCGTGTCCTGAACACAACGGTCCTGAGCCTTAACCGTACATTTGCAGCCATTCATAAACATATAAACATGGTAGTAGCCGGCGATATTGTAGATGTGTTATCGTGCGGTATTATTACCGAATAGCTGTGAATGAAAAAATTCGGAAATGTCGAATAAAAATGTTTCCCACTCCTATTAAAGTTGTGCGACCGCCAACTAGCATATTATTTCGGTACCTATTACAGTCACGGCGGTCGCGATTCTCTCCCGCTTAGATCTAAGATGGGTATATTTATTTATTTATGTCGTAAGTCGTAAATAATACCTACGCTTATTTTGAAAGGGAAATATTGGATCGGAAGACACGTTTCGGAATACAAATACATTGGGTGTAGGGAATGCAAATCTCGCGAGATTGGGGCTCAAGCGTGATCTCGCGAGTTTATGAATAACAATACTGCGAGATCTCGCCAATTTCGAGATCTCGCGAGATTGGCAGTTTTGTGTTTTTTTTTCAAATAATCACAATATTTGAATAAATTAGGAAAAAAATAATAAAAATTATAAGTATTATAAGATAAACATTTATTTTCGCGATTTTTTCATTAGACTTTTATGCATCAAACATTGTTTGACGTATTTGTATATAATTTTTTAATAAATTCTAAGTAGTAAACTTTGACGTACGTATCTATAAAATAACAAATGAAAGAAACAACCAGTCTTCTCTTCTAATATCAAATAAAAATCTTTTAGTAATAAAACAGCTCTTTTATAGCAAACAAAACAACGAGAAGTAAAAAAAAAATAAACTCATTATCTAGTTGAGTTAACTATTAAACTGAGATATTATTATCAATAAAGTAACGCTTCGAATAAGACGTTTTTATGCTCGAGTGCAATCTCGTTAAACTCGCGAGATCTCGCCTTTTTTCGTCCGAGATCAATCTCGCTAAAAAAGGCCGAGATCTCGCGAGAACGAGATTGCATTCCCTAATTGGGTGGCCCCCGCAACGTTCCCGGAACTGTTTTACAATACCAGACAGATCGTTACTATGATTCTTCCAAGGGCGTATATAAGGGGGGGGGGGTTAGGTGGTTCAACCCCCCCTCCTCTTCCATAGGCCTCAGTACTACGTAGGTAAAAAGACAATAATACCTACTCGTATTGCCATAATAATATTATTTGCACCATCTCATTTATCAATGTGATGTAAATAATTAGCTCCCTCCCCCACCTTTGAGGGCGAACCCCCGCCCTCCCGTGCTAATGCTATAGCTACAAACACGTATGCAAAGATTCATTTGAAAGTGAATCCAATCCACCGACCACAATTTAGCACATCAACTACAGACGAATTAAATTGTATAATAATTAGTAGGTCCATGTAATCAAAACACTTCTCTTTTCCAACAACGGGCCGCGGCGGGGAGTTCTAATATAACCACAACAGGGTAGTTTTACTGTTTTTTTTTATCGAATGAAGGTATTTCTATTTTACTTTTATGTTGACGAATAAATTTTCGACAACGATTTAAAATGTGCTAATTTCGATTTGCCGCTAAAACGACACGTTCGTTTTTATTTGTTATTTCGGCGGCGTTAACGTTACCCCGGGCAACGTTGGTGACTGCCAAGGAGAAGGGCTATCGGCAATTTTTACTGGGTGGGACTGTGCTTCCTGGTGTCGTCGATATTTTTAACCACTACTACTGCACACCTTCGAAAAATCAACTTAATTCCGTTAGCATAGCTCCTTATATTTCAATACCTTTGGTGACAGCCGTCTTACCAGACAGTAGCGTATTCTACGTCATAATGACGTTGTAGCCAGTTGGAACCATTGCGGAATGTGCGGTTTTGTATTGTTTTTAAAATCAATAACTATGATTGAAAATTACATATTTTTAGCACAACGATCGAAATCGGAAAAATAAAATTTAAATCTTTCACTCATTTTTAACGGTATTCATATTTTGGGAAAATACCCCATCTACGTACAATACTATGAACACTCGTTTCAGCGATTGATGCGATACATTCAAACCCAGCTAAGTTATACCTACCTTAATTTATTCAGCATAAAGTGCCTTTAAAATTAATATATTAAATGAAAATAAACTCCTCTCTCCATTATAAAATCCATACAATTAAGTCATTGTGCTATACCTATTGTGTACAGTGGTCGTACTGAATAATTGAAAAGACGTTCAATATTTTCCACAGAATAATATTCTATTCGTATGAATATCTACAATCTACATATTGTAGTACCTACGTGATACTTTTGATCAAATTAATAATTCAACTTTTTATTTACCTTGACTGTTTCTTACCATCAAATTATACTTATAACATTATAAAATCATTTTCCACAAGGCTCCTACTTCCTACCAATCTTCGAACATTCTCTAACCTTAACCAAACTTGTTCCCATGAACTGAATTTCCCGCCAATAACACACCTGTCATAACAATTTTGTTTTTGTTTGATAGAAAAAGTGGAACACTTTGTGAATACAAATAAAAATAAAGGAAATGATGTAAGGTGGTACCTACCCCAATTTCGTTACACTGTTGGATAGAATCAGGGAGAGGACAATGTGGGGCAAATGGGCACTAACCTCAGACAAAATATCCGAATTGCGACTAAATCATTTGCCAAAAATAAATAAAAAGTGTGATTAATATGTAAAGTTTAAAAAATGAGATCGAAAATCATTCCTACACGTCTCTTACGAGAAGGTACCTACTTTCGCCCCCATATTGATTATTAAAATGTTTAGCGCAACAGGGTACTTTACTTTATTTTTTTAATTTAGAATTCGCTTTTTTAAATGTGATTCCGCACAAGGGTCCCGAATTACCGCCCCTAAAATGTTTCGAGACTGGAGAAGTTGAGGGAAAGGGAAGGAAGAAAGGAAGATGAAGGTTATAAAGTGGCTCTTCCGATCTGATGACTAAATATAATGCAACATTTCGATTTCATCAACGTATGGGTCACGTCTCACGATGAACAACAGCATTTTTAGAAAGCACAAAACCCCATTTAAAATAAAGTGGTGATATTTTCATTTCCCGGAAGAATTGTAAAGCCAAAAATAAAAATAGAAAAAGGAAAACTCCTCGCCCCGTCTATTTAGACCTCTCACTGAATGAAACTCATATTTACTCGTATCTACCTATGCGGAGACTTGAATGATTCATTACGGTTGGGCATTAGACGAACTAATGAAGTAAATGAAGACAGAATGAATTGAGCTTATTTTCTTTCGTGATAGTAACTCACTGACGACAGGTTATATATTTCTTCTTACGCACGAAAATCTATAAATAATAAGCACACGACCCTCGACGAGTGTATGACACGAAGGGACTCCACGTGAGAGGATAATTAATCACTCTGGATATAAATTATTTCCAAATGTTCTGTCAGAATAATTCAGTTCGTCAATTTTCTTTGTTTCCAGTTACACAATACCCCACGAACAAAACTATAAAAACTTATTGAAAATTTTTCAATATAACATACTCCTTTTAACCTACAAAATAAAAATCGACTTCCAAAATATTTAAAATAAGTTGGTATGAATATCAAGCGAATTATTTCATAATGTCGATTTTTTTTACCTTTACATTAGTAAATACAATACATAGACAACTAGTTTTATCCTTGATGCATTTTATTGAAAATATGTTTTATGGTCTTGTTATTCGGGGTACGTCTTCTCTGCTCCGAGGACACTTAGTTATATTTTGTGTAAGTACCATATTTTTTTCCCTAAACGGACTTTCCCTAAATCCTTTAATGTAGAATATTTAAAAAAAATTATATTACGTATTATCGTGGTGGAATTCAATTATATTTTATTTTATTAATTGCTTTTATTGTTACATTTTTTCATTGTATTATATTTTCTTTATTGTTTTAGTTTTATTTTAAATAAATGTGGTACGTAACTTATAAACTAGAATATAAAAGCCGATTAGGGCGTGTAAATATAAATATAAATAATAATATTAAAAAACACATGTAAAACTTATTTCCACTTGATTTATTTGTGACCGTAATAATAATAATTTGGTAATTTGTAAAGCGCCGTTTTTGTGAAAAATCACCTCAAGGGCGTCTGAAAATCGTAACTAACCAATCTGAAGATGGCTTTAACAGGCTGAAACCGGTTACGGTCACAAATAAATTAAGTGGAAATAAGTTTTATAATATGTGTTTTATTATATTGTTATATTATGTGTTAATATGATATAGCTTTGAAAGCGAAATATTTACATCTTTAACTATGACAAATAAAAATAAAATAAGCCACCGTCATGACGGTGACGAGTCAGAAAGAAACACATTGTTGTATGTTCACTTGAGTAACGATCAACAAAGAAGTTTAAAATAAACAGGCTTCAAAGAACGCTAACAAATGCATACATAAAATAATTAATGTATGCACTTAATCTGACTAATGTGAAATAATAAATTCATTTTCAAGTTAGTACATTTCTATGACTCAAATTTTCACAACAAGAACATCGTAGATTACAGCTCTTTGTAACATGCGACATTTCTATTTGTTTGGACGTTTTCGTAGTAAAATTTTATTTATTTCGTCAAACGGGCTCAATTTGGAGTGGTGAACAGTAACCTGGGGCTCGACTATAAATATACCAAACAACGGCTCGACTAACGAGACACAAATTTAAGTTTTTCAAGTTGCTCTCGGGACGGAAACCTCACGATCCGATCCAAGTCATAACACTCGTGGATGGGTTGCTTGGTATATGTATGATTCGTGGTACTGAAAAACCGGCCTATGTAGGGTCGTATGACGTCACAAAGTCTTCGATTTTAATTTCCAATGACTCTCCGGACGGTTCTTATTACGTCAGACCCAGTGTGTCAGGAAGGTTAATTTAGTTATTTAATCATTTTTCATGATCGATTTATTAATTACTTATGTAGAATAAACTAATAAAATAATAATAGTAAACTTAAATATTCAGTCGACGTTTGTTTTTTTCTTTTGTAAAAGTTGTAACATTTTCATTGGAATTTCTTGTAGTAAACATATTTCTTGTGTTTTCATTAGGTAGGTACTCGTAATAAAATAACTCATATTTATGGTAACCACCAATGGCGGAACGAATAAATGCCAAAATCCTAAAACCTATGTTATGTTTTCGCATTGCTTCGCCGAATCTTGAGTTATTTTCCCAAGAAATGTGTAATGTGTTCTAGTATGATGTATGCGTATGGAAACGCCTTTTTCGAATTATGACCCCTGTTCAAAGGTTATAATATTTTTATGAAAAGGTCGAGGTCCTTCTCGGCATTCTCCAGAAAAACAGTGAAATGCGAATGTAGTTCAGACGAAAAGTCACAACAACTAACAGCCGTGAAACCACACGAAAGTGGTGTTTACAAAGTTATTGTTTTATTTTAAATTAAAATTTCACATCTCACAACACAAAGTAACTGCCTCATATGAAAAAACAAATATTTTTAATTCTTTCTACGCCAATGAAAAGAACTAGAGTTGAACTTGTGTTTGCTGTAGGAGTAAAAAATAATTTTATAGAATTTACAATATCTTAAGTATAGAATGTGGTGACATTAAAAAATATAAATATGATTTGAAATAAAGTTACTGCTTTTTTGTTCATGGTATTATTTTCTACATTTCTATAAAAAGCTCTCTTGTTTGGCGTATTTTGTGTCAAAACGTTAATTTTCCTTCAACAGTTCGTGATTGATGACATTAAGCTTGAATGCATAAAGAACGTGCTATTATTTGGTTTTCCCTGGTATTTGGTATTGCCATTGGCACCACCCCTTTGAGCAGTTGTAAGGGATTAAAATACCTTAAAACCGAGTGACGACAAAACAATACCGAACTAAGCTGTACCTAGGCTTGGTATAATTGTAAAATGTCATCAATCTGTTGATGTAACACTATAATATATCGCGTTTCAAGTTCACATTATGTGTCTTCTGGTTTGTTTATTTTTCATGGATAATTTAAGAAAAATCGAAATGAATATTCCGGGGGATTTCAGTACTTGATTACCTCATGCAAACTCAATCGGAAATCTAGGTAAATTATATCTGAAATCTAGGGAAAAACATTTTTTAAATACAATCACTCTGTAGGGTTCTTTGCATACATTCACACATGGATCGGCTTCTGGCGAACATACGGCCAGATCTGTCCGCTGCAGGAATACACGTAATCATCATCCAAAGCCCCCCTCTCCGTATTTGGTTAGGCATTAATATTGCGTATTTGGGCATTGATGGTGCATATTTCACCATTTTGGTGGTGGGTATAATCCGATCTCGTAATTAAAATTAGCGATTTTGTGACATCTCTAATACCCTCCTTTAAATTTTTCGAAATATTACCTACTAGATATAAAAATAAGCACCTATAATCTAAGACTTTATATGATGAGGAGTGACACATAATAGTTGATTACCGAACTAATAATATTGAGGGGAAGATATAAGAAAGGCGTGGTAGAGAAAGACGCCGCAACTTGGTGACTGATACAAGTTTACAAGTGCAATCCCACTGAGGTGGGCTCTATACCTACATATGTTGAAGATTGTCCTGGTGATATCCTCCTCATGATAACCTCCGATAGGAGAGGGCTCGAGAAAAATAATAACAACTTTAAAAATATGTAAATTAATTTAACCTAATTTTAATACTTGCATTGCGATCAAAATTGTTAAGTATTTAATTCGCTCTAATGGTTCTGACCTACGTATTTCTTTATCATGTTTTTATGTAACATATAAAAATAAACACATGCCATAAATAACGAATTAGATAAAATAAAATGATTATTATGATAACTGCTATAAAAAGTCAATTAGCCATGGCACACTATTGCTCCGATAGAAGAGCCATATAACTGAACAATACGTTTGATGTTTCTTATCAAGGTTTTACCAAAATCAATATTATTCAAATTGACATTTTAATGCTCAGGCATTAATCTATATCGTGGCAATCAAACAGACAAGCGACAATTTTAAATATTATAATATTGTTATAATGGCGTTTGAGTGATAGGAAGGAATAGGAATGGGTGGAATAAGCACTCCGAATAATGATTAAAATTGGTTATGTGTGGAATTATTAACTATTGATGGTAAGCCAGTAATCTCCTCCAAAATTAGAGCACATTTTCATATTCAATCTAGAACAAAAAAAAATTAAAACCTTCCCCAACGGAGTAGAAAATTTTGTTACCATACCATAATAATGAATACATTTATCAATGCCTTTTGCACTATCTGAAAAGTCAAAAGTAACAACTTTTTCTATGTTAGAACTTTGCAATGGAGATATTAAACTGCATCCCGATGGCATTATCTGACGGTCACTACAATAACACCTATTGCTCACTATTTCGCCTACCGAGTTATTCAGCGCTAGGGAAACGTTACTGGAGGAAAGAGGGCACTTTTTCAGACATCTTCGCACACCGCATAAAATGGGAAGCCTACGGCACGGACTACGCTAACCATAAAATGTTATTATCAATGCAGTTTTATTTTTAATATTATTAAACTTCATTAAAATTATGGAATACATTGAATATATATACATACACCTACTGCAATTTTTTATTAGTGTTATCATTTATTGTACAGGGTGTTAACTGATATCTGACATTATCTGGAGCAAAAAATGTTATTGAAATTTCAGTCTCCAGTGACCTTTTTTATTTTATTAAAAGTCAAATAACTTAGTTTACATCAGTTTATTTTATACACAATCTACATGTTTCGTGAACAATGTTCACATCATCAGGAGTAAATTTACATTGAAGTCACAAATTAAATACAGATTACAGATTAAATAACAGGGGAAGGGGTAGAAGGATGGGGGAGGGGTAAGAGTGGGGGAAGTTTATTCAGTGGCGGCGTAAGGCGGAGGGGGCGGTCAGCCCCGGGTGCCAAGCACCAAGGGGGTGACAACGACAACTCACTCGTACAGCCAAATAATGCGCAAAAAATCTCCCTCTATAAAGACATATCAATTAATTTATTTCTTGCTTTCCACCGAACCTCTGAGACTGGCTCAACGAACCCCTGGGTTCGATCGAACCCGGGTTGAGAACCACTGAACTGGACCATCGTTACAGGGCAATATATTTTATTCTGGTTACATATAGTGTTATTCAGCCTAAAACGTTGGTAACATCACCAGAAGAAGATCTTCGTGGAATGGTTCCAAATCTGGAAAAAAATTACGATGAATTTTTATCAGAGGACGTCGATTTGGAGATTTTACGATTGAGGCGCCATTTGGAAGCCGCCAACATTTCCGCCCAAGAAGCGATTCAATGGACCACATTGAAGCTTCTCAGATTTATTGTAAAATGCGGCTGAGTCTGTCCCAAGTTTAGCGCTGTCTTAGATTTTTTTAACAATTTGTATTTCGGTGGCTTCATAGTAAAAAAACTTTTCCACATTTAAATTAATAAAATCTTACGTAAGGTCCACAATGAGCCAAGCGCGAATAACCAATCTTTCGATTTTATTAATTGAAAGAGACGGGGATATATCAATTTTGATAATGTGATCGAATATTTTAGTAAAATAAAGCGTGTTTAGTATTTTGTGTTTTATTTTAAGTAGGGGTGCTCAATGCAAAACCGCCCCGGGTGCCAATCTACCCTACGCCGCCACTGAGTTTATTGGAATTAAGGACTGCGATATCATTAGCACGTAAAGACCGGTTAAGTGGGAAAATATTCAAAAGAGGGTTAATAATTATTTTTTGCTTATTAATTATATCTGTTTTGGTATTAACATATTTTCCTTATTTCTAATATTTCAAAACTATTTATCTGCGATGCCCTATAACCCAAATGCCTCACATAGGTACCAAAATGCTTTAAAGTGCGGCGCTGCATCCCATCCTAATCCCTTCCACGCTAAGAATTCACCTCTTTCACCACTTGTTTTATGTTTTTTTTTCTTCAAAACTAACAAAAAATCTTAAGTCATCACTTTTCACTCAGCCGAGTAACCGCCGAACCCCTCACCACATCCTTACCTATCTAATACCTGATGAATGATTTTGAAATGTTTTTCAGTTGAAAAACAATCGAAAATGTCATCGAGTGATCGGAGACCAAAATTTTCAATAACATTTTTTATTCGAAGTAATGCCAGGAATCAATAAAAGGGGTTAAATCAATAAGGGTTAAAGTAAGTCAAGTTCGTCCGTTACCATCCTGTATATCTTTTTGCGGAAGGAAATTACTAGAAAAACAGAATTTATTATAATGGTAATCGCTACGCACAAATTATGTTATATGCAAAAATTTTAAAAAAACTACACGTGGAATTCATAAGCAATGGATGTGATGTGAGAAAACTCAGATTAACACTGTCTTATTTTGTTGACAGGAAAGCGCATCCAGGAGTGCGTGTGCGTCAGTATCTGCCTTACGCTGATGGCCGTGAACACGTGGTGCCTCGGCCGGCATATCCGCCTGGAGACAGCCTCGGGGGTGGCCTTGGCCGCGCTGGCCGGCATCCTCACGGCGGACTTCCTCTCCGGCCTGGCGCACTGGGCGGCAGACTCCTGGGGCGCCGTCGACCTGCCACTCATCGGGAAGGTAAACTATCTCAAATACAGACTGGTCCGGTACAACTTCATTATCACCTGTCATCCGGAATGGTGTCACACAAAAGACAAAAACATTATAATTATTAAATCTGCTCATTTTTATTGCTTTGACTGCCTTGTTGAGGGAACTTGTAGTGCCTGAATCAATCAATTATGTAGTGCAAAAGAACCATCGTTATAATCACGGCGCACAGTGGCGGATGTTTGAGCGCTGGCGAGAAGTTGCAAACTCAACATGTTTCCGGAATGAATACTCAATTAATTACTGATTTTTTAAAATTTCACAGAACAAAAACATCTAGAACTTAATTACTCTGTAATCAGTCGCAGAAAAGAGATATTCGGACGGAAAATGAAAGAAATTTAAAATTCTAGTAAAATTTCAGCAGGTGTTATGAATCAAGCATTTTTTTGTTGCATTTATAATTCTTTTTTTTACATTAGCTCCACACAGGAGTTTCATCTTAGGGGATGCTGTGTGGAGGGTCTTTTTAAGGAAAGGAAGGATAGGAAGTTCTAGGATGGAAAAGGTATGAGGGGTGGGTAGGAATCTGGGGGTCAGTGTATCCAGGAGTGACGGACGTATGAATCCATCCCTCCAAGTGCGGCGCAAGGCGATGGGTCGAGAGAGTCCGACTAGAAATGTCAAAGGGTCTCCCTCAACCACCAACTAGTTTCTCTTGATTCGGCCCGCCACGCAACAGGTAGGCAGATGCATCCGCAGCCAAGACCTGGACAAACCTCAACCGATAAACCCGGGCACTCCTGCTAAGTCACCAAACGTAGCGAACCACTTGGGGTGCAGTAATGGCTGTATAAAGTTGTGCAAAATTTAAAACATTATTAAGTGTGCAGTGGACCCGCCTCACGCTAATGGCTAAGTACATTATAAAGAATATTTGAGAATTTTATGAGTAGATACAAAGCATATATAATTTTTACAACCAAGTCTATTTTCATCGAAAGAAGTTATGCACCTTTACTAGCTACATTCAAATAACCTGTTTGAATTTGGTTTTCCAGTGGTGCTAAATTAATTGCAACCGATAAGACGACGTACACTTTCCTAGTGTATTTTAGTAGAATTTGGTTGCTACATTCCTACGAAATTAAAAATAAATTAAATTGACAGAGGTAATAAAAAATCGGTTACGACTGCATTCAACTATTGGCTGCTTTTACAATTCCCGCGGAAACGATACGTCGACGGTAATGTCTCGCGCCGTCTCATGCGAGATAGGCAAGAAAATTTATCATTTTCTTGCCTGTCCCTTACTCGTTTTAGAAATGAGATGGCCCGAGCCATTCCCGTCACCGTGACGTTTCCGCGGGAATACTAAAAGCAGCTATTAGAAGCACTTTTAACATCGGCGGGAAAGCAACGTAATGGTAAACAGCCAAAAAATACAATAAAAAATAATAGAGCTTAGGAAAAAAGTGGTAATTTATAAGAATGAAAAAAAGATGGGTGAAAAAAACAATGATCGTTAACAGAAAAAAAATACTATAAAACTGACAATCTGTGTATCTGAAGCCGCAAAACATTCAAACAGTAAGCTCTGGTATCATGTAATTTGCGTATTTTTTTTAAATGTCGAGGGCATCATGTCCATACATGAAGCTTTGGAACATCGATTTATAAAAATTAGACTTTACCCAATACATTATTGTTTGTTCCGTAATTTTCTACTTAAATTTCGGTCGAAGCCGCGTTTAATAAAGCCTTCAATTTGGGAGGCGGGTATGAGTTCTGCCGCCTCGGGAACCATTTATTGGATAACCAACACCTCTGTAATTGATAACCCCAAGTGATTCACTACATTGGTGACTAAGCAGGGGTGTCCGGGTTTATGGGATGAGATTTGTCTAGGTCTCGGCGGCGGATGCGTTAGCCCACCTCCCGCGTCGCGGACCGGATCAGGAGAGACTGGTTGAGGAAGACCTTTTGACCTCTCCAGTCGGACTCCCTCGAGCCATCGCCTTTTACCGCAGTGGGAGGGATGTATTTATATTTTCATCGCATCTAGATCCCTGCCCACCCCTCAAACCTTTTTCGTTTCCAAAACTTCCTCTCCTTCCTTTCCCTAAAAATACCCTCCATACAAACTTCCCAAAGATGATAGGCCCTTAGGGATTTTTTCCTCAGGGCCTCCTGTGTGGAGACAATGTAAAAAAAAGTTTGTCCATAGTATAGAGCAGTGGTCTTCAACCTGTGGTACCCTTGGGGTATGCGAAGCTAAATTGGGGGTAGGTACGCAATATCGTGGCACGCATGTAGAATCACTGGTTAAAAATGCCGGAAGTCATGTGACACTCTGAATAAAATTGCATTAATTGTATTTGTGTGACTTGATTCATATTGTACATAATATTAAAAAATTACAAATGAAACACGTCTTTCAATACACCTATATAAAAGATAGATAGAGGGTATGGGGAACAACAAATTTGTAACAAGGGGTACGCAGGCTCAAAAAGGTTGACAACCGCTGGTATAGAGGTTCAGCACTATTGCTTTCCGATGACATAAAATATTTTTTTTATGTCTATTTATTGATCAATGAGTCGATTAATAAATATTACCAGCTATTCGGAAACTGTACCTACAACTTATATTAGAATCGTCGTTAAATAGTACCTAAAAATGGTATCCAATTATTATGAATCCTGATGAGATACGCTTATTTAAAAACCCATACAGGCAGATGATACTCGTATAGGGTACCGGAAAGGCTTAAACCACCGTTTTCTGATCATATTTCGTGGAAAAATGTAAAAGTATATGTCGTTTTGCTGTCCGGTGTTTTTTTTTTAAATTAAAAACCACAAAAAATATTTTTCTCTTGTCGCCACTGATCACGTCGCAACGGATCACGTGATACGCGCTCCGTCCTACGGTGTTGCTGAAAAGGGACGGAGTTCGTATCACTTGATGTGCTAAGCTACGTGTGATAGAAAAATAATTTATAATATATTTACTAATAAGATACAATTTATAATATATATTTACTACTTAAAAGTAATGTATAATATATTTTTATTTTATTTCATCGAACGGCAAAACGACACCTACTCCGAATACTTTTTTTATTCCAAATATGATCAGGAATTTCTGGTTAAAAATTTTCAGGTAGGTACGTGATGATGCACCCTTTTTTTAAAGTTTTCTTTATTCTTTGAAATTTTTTTATAAGGTACATAAAATTGGGGATTTTTCGACCACCATGCTAGGCACATGCCCGTATTGTGGTGGTCGATTATAATAATAAATAAATATATTTATGTACTTTTAATACTGCATTTCAAAGGATAGAGAAAAATTGAAATCTATAGTGGAGGCCTATGTCGAAAGACAAACTGTTTCTAAAAATAATGACCCGAACGCTGATAATTTAGAATAATATTAAAAAAATAATAATAATAAATTATTAATTAGATTAGAGAAATGTTTATAAGTTTAACAGCAATAAAGGCTAATTTTATTTTATTAATAGGTACTGCATTTCAAATTTCGATTACGTAAAATGAAAATGTGCTTTCATCGTTTGGGATGACAGCTGACAGCCATTTACAATAATTTATGTCCATATTCTATGACATTTTTGTTGAAGTTTTGAATGCACCGTTTTCCATCGTCCCGAATGCAAATAGTTGTCTTTTATAGTAATAAAGATGAATCAAAAAGTTTTTTCTAAAAATATATTCCTATTAAGCATGTCTACGTGTCTAATCATCCGGAAAGCTTACCAAAATGTCAATATAATATTATTCAATATGACTACTAACCGTTATTGAAGAAAAGTACCTAATCAGTAATTACCTACACACTAAAGTCAACCTACTAGGTACTAACTAAAATGTTCAGAATCGAAAAATTGGGTTTTTTAATTTACAAAGTGACCGTGTTAAGTTCAGTTGAAGTAGTGCCAAACATTCCAATTTTATCGGCAAAACTGTTTTTCCGCTTGGCTAATTCAAGAATTATGCTGATAAACCGCTCATTTTAAAGCCTTTTCTAACGTGCTTTATTATGTACACTCGGTTGTTTTCTATACAAGTCTTATCCAATGCATTTCGACAATAATTATTTATGTGTGTTTAATAAAATGCAAAAAAAACAGTTATAAAGTGGCAACCTTGTCAATGTTTTTATTGATAAAAAAGCGATAGATTTTTCACGTAGGAGAAGGGGGCGTGGAGGTGCAAAGAAATCTTTGAAAATAAAACCAAATAAGTTTGGGAAATTTTTTCCATTTTCCTTTCTCATACCCTGGTTCTTTCCCCGTCATCGAAAAACGGTTATATTTATACTGTCTTCATATAAATTTATAATTCCTTCTTATTCATGTTTTGACGTTGTTTTTAAACTTGTTTTATTTGTAGCATCGAAATTAGAGTGCTACAATAAAGGAGGGCGCGAATAACATTTCGATTTCGATATTAAGTGTGGTAGGCAGATTAAAGTATAAAGAAAGTAGTTCATGTTTACACCACCAACTTATATGCGTAGCAACTTTATGGTTTTCTGGTCAAAAGATATATTTGATGTTGGGGTTGGTCAGTAAATTATTCCTCCAGGGTCAGTAATATGGGTAAGTACTCATTTATTTCCTTTAAATTTGAGTAAGAGCATATTATTTATCTAAAAATATTAAAGTTTTTTAAATTTTCTTTTGACGGAGTTCTTACCGGTTACTTTTAAGTGGTTGGTATTTGGTTGGACGTTGATACTAATGTTTTAATCACATTACTTGTTGGAGTCGATTGAGGGAATTCAGATAGTGGGCCGTAATTATAAAAAAAAGGTTATGCTTATGCTTGCAGAATATAAAGGAAATCCTTCAGCTCGCATTCATAATATTCCGAGTAAAACCTTATACTTATAAGAGTATGAGCATATCCTTCACAAAAAGTATTTGGTTATTCATAAGCGTTACCTTTTACTCTAAATAAAAAGGATATCCTTCAATAATATCGAGTGTGGTCAGTAGCAGACCCAGTTCGTGTAGTGATCAGTTATAGCGATGGCAGATGTTGTGGAACTGAGAGAGATTAAACACTACAAGCAGCGTTTATCAACACCTATTCGTGGTTACAAAGAATTATACAGGTTTGAAGAGGAAAATGTGCAATCGCTTGCCAACAGATTTTTGGTAAAAAATAATGATGAAACTCGAGGAGGTGCGTTATCATCCGTCCTAAAAATGCAGATATGTTCACGCTATCTCAGTGACCCTGGGTATTAGAAAGGCAATTGTCAAGAACTGAATGTAAGTCAAGCTACAGTATCTCGTCCAACATGCCAACAACCTTTTAATTATCCTTGGAGGATATTCTTGCAAGTATAAGGTAATCATTATGAATACGAAAAAAAGGAAATGCTTATACTCATACCTTTCTCTTCAACTCAAAACCTTATACTTCTACCTTATACTTACAAGGATATCCTTTAGTTTTATGAATACGGCCCATTATCTCATTTCTAATACGCATTATTTGTGTGGATTTCAGAATTTCCTGCGGCCGTTCCGCGAGCACCACATTGACCCCACGTCGATTACGCGACACGACTTCATCGAGACGAACGGAGACAACTTCGCGGTAACGGTGCCCGTGCTGGCTCGCCTCGCCTGGCACCTGCTCACTGCGCCCGAGGACATCATCCAAGCGGACTTCCGCTGGTCGTGCTACTGGTTCCTGTGCTCCATATTCGTGGCCATGACTAACCAGGTATATATTGCATTCAATCACACAATCTCCTGGCGTGTCTCTTAGTCAAGCCTACGTCTCATATAGTAGATACGTATCTATGTAGTCAAGTCTCATAAATTCCTCAGATCTTTCTTAAAATCATATTTTAGGGTTGCACATATATAAATAAACGTATTTGAATTTTACTTTTGTTTTCTTGATTGAATTAATGAATCATGGAAATGGAAATTCACCCACTTTCCGAAATGCGATCGAGCTGAAACTCGGCAGATAGACTCTTTGTCAATGACCATGTAGTATTCTGTCAACTGGTGGCAATCACGCACACACACGCAGACATATAGGTACGCATTACTCTGAAATTCGATGATATTATAGCAGAATATGTGAAATAAATGTCGCTCTTATCCAATCGGCATTTGGCTCGGTTGGGAGAGTTGTTGACTCCAATCCCTGGGAAGGAAGGTTCAATCCTCAGTCAAATAAAAAAAAAGTTTTAAGGCGCTTGAAAATAGAAAGAATAAAAAATTTGAAAGAGTTATATTCCCCCTTTGGGGGTGAACTTCTTAATGTGAAGACACACCATATTAACTTCTGTACAAGATTTTAGCTCATTTTGGCTCATTCGCACTTCACACCACGTTTGAGATGGGACACCTGGACACACTTATTTCAGTATTTGTATAAATAATTCATTATATAAAAATAATTCATCTTTTAAAAACTCATTCTGAAACCGTGTCCTACTCGACACTAGTTTCACGTTGTTGAGCAGAATATAAAAGGCCACTATAACTGTGGTCGGATTTCTTAATTCATCACAGGTGTATTTCTATAAATACCCCTGTGTGTGGGTGCGCCCCTCACCCTGTAAGGTCGTTAGGGCTAAAAATAAACCTCCAAATTTATTTTATTTTATTTATTTATTTAATTATTTTCATATTACATTAGGTTATAATAATGACGTATTGCCCATCTCACTAGGTGTGAAACACCTGTGTTGAGATGGCAATTTACAGAGTGGTTATAATCTATGATTTTGTTTTATTAATATTATGAACATGACAGGTTGATATAAAATCTTTTTTTCTAAGTAATATACAATTCAAGTATGTTATATGAACATTGCAGTAGGTACATGGTTACATATTTACACACAGTAGGCATAAAGGTAAGAATGTTATTAAATACTCCTGATAGATATGTTTATTTGAGGTGATCAATGATTCTACTTTTAAATGTACTTTTGCTTTGAGTGTTTCTTATTTCAGTAGGTAGAGAATTGAATAGCTTTGTTGCATTATATTTAAAAGTTCTTTGTCCATAAGAGGTTTGACAAACTGGGATGTTAAAAGATTTTACATTTGACTCTCTTAGGGCTCTAGTGTTTATTCGTTCCTCAAACATGTGTGTATTTTTAAATTGGTGAAGCAGAATATTTTTTGAATACAGTTTTTGCAGGTTAGGAACATTTAGTGTCTTAAAAATAAAATCAGTGCTCGTTCTCAACGGGACTTTAAGAATAACCTTCAAAATTAGTTTTTGAATCTTTACTAAAGGCTCCAGGCAAGTATTTGTGGCACTTCCCCAGCTAATAATACCATATTCAAGTGATGATTGTATGAGAGCACAGTAAACTTGTTTCAGTTGTTTTATATTTAATATATCTCTAACATTTTTAAAGAAATAGACGAATTTCCTCAGTTTTGTCGTTAAGTTTGTAACATGTGCGTTCCATTTAAGAAGATCATCTATTTGAATACCAAGATATTTAATACTGTCAACTCTACTTATAGAAGGACAGGTACATGGAGTTAATGAGGGGTTACAGCTGTGAAGTTTAAGGCTTTTTTGTGAAGGCAAGAGCTTATTTGATATTCGAAATGTTAGAAATTTGGTTTTGTCTGTATTCAGGGTTAATATGTGAGCATTAAGCCAATTTTTAACAATACGAAAGCCATTCTCTGCCATTTTAAAGACTTCATCCCAAGATTTGGCATAAAATAGCAAAACCGTATCATCGGCAAATACGAGAATAGTTCGCAAAGGACGCGTATCAAGGGTTTAATTTCGTAGATTTTCGTTGATTTAACTCTCTGATAGTGTGATAATAGTCTGTTAGCTTTTAAAGTGGAAAAAAGTTGGATTGTTTTGAACTTATTGCGATCATGTACCCAGCATTTTATGAATTTAAAAAAATTAACAACTCTTTTCATAAAAATTTAATAAGCTTTTGCTGTAAAAAGTTTCATTTTTAAATTTAAATATGTATCTATTGATTAATTAAAGAATCCCTGAATATGGAACCGCATTGTCACGTTTCCGCCAAGTTCAGAATTTATTTTTAAAGTTCAAAGATTCTAAAACTATCACACTTCTTTCCAAAATTACCTTAATATTTTTTATCCAGAATGACTGATCTATAAGTAGAGTCTAACTTTAAAATGTTCTTTTTTTGTAATCGTGTTTATTTTTATTTCGATTAACAAAATAGCATGCCTTATTTTAATCGAGATATGTGTTTTTTCTGCGCCATTACTAGCCTAATTGAAATGAACTGTTTTAATTTGGTTTTCCAATGGTGCTACAGCAAAATGGATTGAAAAGCGACGATAATACATTTATTGATGTTTGTCATACTTGATGTCCAGACACTAATAACACCCGCTTTCGCTTACTAATACTTGATAATCAATTTTACATTACGATAGTTCACTTTCAGACCAGTCTAATTTTTTGTACTGAGTAAGTAAATTATTATATCTTAATTACTTAACTATAAAATATAAGAACACGAATGTTGCTCGTATATATCGATGGTTAAATATAATTTGCTGGAAAACGTATCGTGTAGAAATCTGACAAAGGATATCTAATATAAAGCAAATCAAATCGACCGTCCGGCCCTTCCTTATAATTTGCATTGCAGATAAAAACCCACTGCCTTTTTATGCGATTTTTTGATTTGCTTTGCCCAATTTAGTAAAGTTCCCTGATCGTAGAGTTTTGCCCCATTGTGTATCTAAAACAGCAATTATAAAAATGTGTACAAAAATTTGCTTATCACGTAGGTAGGTACCTATTATTTTTTCTATCCAAATAAAAACGAGAGAATGGGATAAGATGATAACTAAATCACAAAAGTTTCACCTTCCAGATTCCTCTCCCCCTCCCGCCTTCCCTCCCTGCCGCTAAACTATATGGAACACACACATTTTTTAAAACAACTCTCGTCCCATCTGTTATAAAATTTTAATATAAATTTCATGACCGGACCTCCTTAGAGAGTCATTAAAAGTGATGAAAAAAATTGTTACATAGGTTACATTAGGTTAGGTTATGGGCTATTTCTTTTTCATCATTTTTAATGACTTTTCAAAGGGGTGTTGAAATACCACTTTGTTGAGTTGTTGTGGAACTCATTTATGTATAACGATATACATACCTTCCCTGCCATCCCCCTCCCGCGTTCCCCTCTCCACCCATCTTTCACAGTACATCTTTCACCTTCCCTGCCTTTCCTCCTCCCTCGTGCAAACCGCCCCCCCCCCCTTCTTCGTTTCCTCGCCCTACCCGGTTTCCTCTCCCCCTCCCTCCTTTCCTTTTTTCAAACAACTCGCGCGCCACCTATTTAAATTTTAATACAAATTTCATAAAGACAGAGCTGACCAGTGTACATAGAAACCTACGCGGGTGTGCGCACAACAACTCACCAAAGTTTCATCGTAATCGGATAAATAGTACCTATAAATGATTTCATAACGCCGGAACTCACTATTATATCTCACCTATAACTACCTATGTATATGCTGACACCGACTCCAAAAATAACAATTGTACGAAATTATTTTTTTACTTTTTAGTGCATTTTTTGAAGTCGTTTTTTGTTTTGTTTATTATAAATTAAGATTTCATTTTAGATATATTTTTCTGTTCATATAGGCACAATTCAAATTTTCGAATTTTGTAAAATCCATCAGGTTCCAAAAAAAGCCGGTTCCATAGAAAAATATTAATTATTTCTTAAAACAATCGGAAAATTTTTCGGAAAATAGGTCGTAAATTTTTTTGATATTACGTGGAAGTTTGAAAATTTTTCCAGATTGGAAAAAAATATTGTGAAGTAATTCTTCCGGGAAAATTGGAATTTTTTTAATTTGCTAAAAATTTTGTAATGAGAAATTCCAAGTTTTGTAAAACTTATTTTTCTCATTTTTTCGCCAGGGGTGCTTGCGAAAACTTCAACGGTTCTTTTTCAAAATAACAAGGGGCGCCACTTCCGTTTATAACAATCTTAAATTGTACAGTCATGAAGATAATAATTCTATGAGATTCATACAAAGCATCAGTTCTATAATGATTAACGCTTTCCCTTGAGGAATAAAATTGAGTTAACCCTTTCAGTCATGAATTAAGACTGGCGGTGATAAAACATATTTCATAGGTACCTACCTACCTAATTGAAAACAACTTTGAAAAATTTTGAGGTAATTTTTTTTTCAGTAGATACCCACTTATCACCAGGTACTTACTTATAAGTTGCTCCTTTCGTTTGGGCCTTACTAACTTACAAAAATCATTAATGTATCATAAAGGTTGTGTATCTGTTGTGCAAAATTGAAGACACGTTTATTAGTATTGTGGTAGGTCTCTTAGGGCGTAGTTCACTTAAAATGACAAATAATGCACTGGTTACACAAAAAATATTTTTTTAATTAAAAAATGTGCACAAAAATTAAACAATAAAAAAACACCTTCAAAACTTACATTTTAAACATGCAATTTGAAGGGTGCGATATCACCTTTCAAATTATAAACATGGCTACTGCCTGAACGAGTACCTAATATAGTGAAATAAACAGATGGTAAAGTCAGTAATACCAGCAGTTGGAAAAAGAACCATCGCTCTAGAATCTCTGTTTAGGGAGACAAACATCTTAAATCTGTGTATTTTCAAATATACATAAGTACGAAAAGTTTAAATACCTAGTACCTACCCATTTTCACATTTCCAGGAGAATCGAAATGAAAATAAAATCACTTAATAAATGTGTCAAATGTTCGAATGTAGATGTTTTTGGTGCTCGATTTTGGCATTAAATTTCTATTACCGATATTATAAAATATTATGAAAGTTTTAAAAAACTGTGTAGCTAATCAGATTGTTTGTCAGTTTGAGGTTTGTTAGATGAAACTTTTATTTTCCCACGTAGGAATCCCGAAAATCGTACACTTACATTTTTATAACATTGATTGTTGGTCCCCAGATCCATAAGTGGTCGCACACATACTTCGGCCTGCCCGGCTGGGTGGTGTGGCTACAGGAGCGGCGCATCATCCTGCCTCGCCGCCACCACCGCATCCACCACGTCGCGCCCCACGACACCTACTTCTGCATCACCACCGGCTGGCTCAACTGGCCGCTCGAGAAGCTGTGCTTCTGGTCCGCGCTCGAGGCAGTCATCCAGCACGTCACGGGCTGTAGGCCGCGCGCTGACGACCTCAAGTGGGCGCAGAAGAACTCGTAGCGTAGCCGTGTTCGCGAATGTTGACTAATAACTGATATTGTTGATAAAAATTTAAAAAAAAAACTGTTATCTTGTCAATGTTGGACTTTCAAACTTAGCTTCGTCCCCACGAGAGGTAGGCACACAGAGAAGCCTACCAATGCACGCCTCAGGCCTCTTGCCGTGTGGATGAGTCTCTACGGAGCGATGTGCGCCCAAGATACATCCGTACAGAACAAAGCATGCATTGCTGGACTACCTCGTTCGCCTGCCTCTCGTCTTCGCTGAGATACACTTGATTATTATGTGTGCAGTTTACTCTGGACACACTTTGCGTGATAAGTGCTGCAAAACATTTTTACCGTTTGAGGCCTAATGTTAATTCAAATGAACATTGCCTAAAGTTATAAGAAAAAAGATTACCTGAAGTGTTGTATAGCATTATATTATTATGTTTTAACTAAGAAGATATTTCAGGTCTCAAAGAGTTAAGGTTATATCTAACTAAGCCACACTAATCAATGGAAGAGAGGTTAAATCAAACATAAATCAGGGGTGTAATGTGAAAGGCTGTCGACTTTGATAAGGCTTGTACTTGTTGTCTTAAATTCAGGTTAAATGGTTGTAAAATTGGGTGGACTTTTTAAAATTAATCCTTGAAATAGTATTTCTGTTTTAAAATACAAATATGTACTTTATTTAAATCATTTCAATTTTTCGATATAAATCAAGCAGTGGCCTAATAATTGTATGAGTATATTGTTGTATTTTTTACTGATTAGATTATTGGTTCAAGCTATGTTTCATTGATGATTTTGGTTCACCTATGTCCGCCTACGGGTTCTTCTGTGTTTCACTTTTTGGTGTTAAATAGAGTCTCAAAAACGTTTCTGTGTTTTTAAAACCCATTGAAAATGATTTCCACTCTGACTGTCGATAACACGATGTTGTCTGTTTTTGAAAAGGATCGTCATTTTTCCTGTTTTCAATGCAATAAGTGGAACATACTAGTAGTCATCTAGATTAAACAGGTTACATGCCGTTTAACAGGACAATTCCTGCCGTCTAGTCCATTGATAAGCCAAAATATATATCTCTCGAAAAATGCTAAAATTTATACATTTTTATATGAAACACAAGCAACTATCGCATGGGCACCACCGACACAAATTAATATTATGTATGTTTAATATTTGCTACAAATGAATATTTCTATTTGTACATTTTAGAAATATAATACAGAAAAATTCTATTTACCGGAGCTTTACGCTCAAAAGACGACTGCAATTTTTTTATAAGATGTCACAAAACTTGCCTTTTTCATTATATAATAATGCCAATCAATTTATTAATAACAAATCTGCCATAAACATATATTAATATCTAGTCATTTTGCCGTGTGATTTATGGACGGTTCTGTCGAGTACCTATCTTATAATCCAAAGCTTATTTATTTGTAAGTAAAAAAAAAAAAACTTTTCAACCAAGAATGTCTAGGTTATGAAATAGATTTATTACTATACAACCATCAAAGTTTTTTATTTACAATATTTTAATACACTTTTTGCAATAATTTTATTGTTTCTAATATGGCAGACTGGGTTGTTTTGCAGATAAGTTCACATGATAACCAAATTGATGAAAATAAAAATGCATGCTTGAAAAGAACGTGAAGTGATAATAAAACGGTTTAGCCAAGCATTTATATTCTAATGTTGTAACAAATGTGCTTGCTATTAAAAACGATAAAAAATGAAACAAAACACTTGCCTTAGAAATGCGACCACCTAAAGTAGATCAAATTAAGATATACAAATTACCATATATTTTTGCATGTAAAATATTGTAATAAGCTATTATATTGATAATTTTAACATGCCTTTTGAGACATTGCCGATTTATCGATGTATAAGGAAATATGCTAACTTCTTATTATTGAGAGCCTTATAGCGCCTTCTTGTTACATAATATTATTATAAATGAGTTGTGAAACATATCGTTTTTACCAAAATGTATTCCTAAAGATAAAAATATTGCTACAATAGTTTAAGTTAATGCAATAAATAATCTATGTATGTCTGAAAACTTGTGGTAATAATGGGAAACTGGTTTTGTCTTTAATTTTGATTTAAATGCAGAATTTAAAATTAAATTCTATAAATTACCGTAATTTCTCCATGAATTTCGATTTTTTAACCTAGCATTTTTGCTAGTCAATCTAAGGGAGCCTGCTATGCTTCAATACAAAAGACTATCCTATCCAAATTGTGATTTAAACAATTCCCCCATTTTCTCAACAACAAAAAAATCGTTATTCGAATTAGAATTGGGTAGATATTGTTCCGCTCATTCTCATCTTTTTTAATATTCATGTGCTTGACTTCCCAGATTGTTCTTTCTGTGGTCTAGAAGTGGAAACTTAAGATCACATTTTTGGATGCCCTCTCTCAATAAATACCCTCTCTTTTATCAAACCTTATCTGAAATTGCCTCCCCTCCATCTCATCTCTAAAGCGCGCCTTCCACTGCGAGCGGAGCGGTCTCTTAACGGACTCCGCTCAACTAGCAAACGTTAACTGCATACAAGTACTTCCACCAAGAACAAAGTGAGCGGAGCGGACCAAACGAGTTAAAATAGGTTCGAACGAGTCCGCTCCGCGAACGTTTTGACTCCGTACGAACTCCGCTCGACTCGCAACCGTTAACCGTATACAAGTGCTTCTATCAAGAACGAGGTAAGCAGAGCAGACCGAACTTGTTAAAATAGGTCCGAATGAGTCCGCTCGCGCACACCATCACCGACTAGTTTCCAGCGGACTCCGCTCAAAAACTGTCGTCAATTCAGTTGCCTCAGCTGCATTTTTTGTCGAGACGGAGGTGTTTATTGAAGCTGTTCGCCAATTTTGTTTATAGGATACGACTAGCAAAGAATGCAGCAATGTCGAAAAAAGAGAATTTGGCTTAGAAAACATCATTGAGATGAAATTGGCGGAAATAAGAAAGTTAAATTTTTGGGATTAAAATCTTTTTATAAATATACATTAGCAAACAATTTTTCATTGCATACGTGCTGTCAGAATTATCTTCACTAGAATCAGTACTTGACATCACAAAAATTACTCTGTTCACTTCGAACGCCAAAGCGTTTTGACAGCGCAAACTGACTTGTTTTCAATGAAAGGGCGAAACTATTTCTCATTTTTTGTTGACCTCGATCCGGTCGCCTCGCTCATTTCTCGCACGGGCAGTGGAAGGCAAACACCTATCATCTAAGCGACTCTTTTTTGGCGGAAGGTTAAAGCTATTTCGCTCATCTCCCACCCCGCTCCGCTCAACTCTTTTCCGCTCGCAGTGGAAGGCGCCCTTAAGTCTGAACTCGACTCCAATCTTTCACATAATTTTGAAATTTAACCGTTTAAATAAAATTAAATATGTAAATTCACCATCCCTCTCTTCATAATTTTAAATGATGGTCTAGAACACCCTAAAGGGTAAAAGCCAGACTCATTGAAAAAAAAATAGCATTTTATCAGGTTTAACAAAAAAGGAACATTATTGTTTCGTTAACTTAACGATTTAACCAAATCAAACAGACATTTCATTTCTCTTCAAAATACAATCCACAGGTTTTTAGACACTGTTATTTTACCTTAATTATCATATGCATAATATATTTACTCATAAATAGTATTGAATGGTCATTTTATTAAACATGCATCAATATGAATTTATATTGTGCAACGCACTTACAAATTAGAAAGTTTATGCAATTTGAAATGTTTTTTAAGTGGTGCATCTTTAAGTTAAAGATTATAAAGTATTTTTATAAAGTCTAATATTATGTTATATAGTTTTTATTATTTATTAGAAAAATCATTTTATGCTTTATAAAGTGTTAAAAATACTGACCAAACTTGCAGCTGTTATATTAATTTTGTTAATTAGGTACTATCTTATGACAGATTATACAAATATTACCTTGGCCGCACAACCCAACAAAGTGGCACTTCATCACTCCTTTGAAAAGTAATTATTTATCACTTTTAATGACTTTTTAAAGGGGTGTTCAATGCCACTTTGTTGGGTTGTTGGAACCAAATATTATATAGAATGAAACAAGTACTTTGTTTAACCAAATATTACATATTTCTACGTTGCATGTAAAAGAGGAAAAGTATAATATTATTTATAAGAAGATTTTTTTATTGCAATAATTAAATGGACTTAAAGTTTAGTGAAGGAGGGTATTTCACATATTTTATTATTAGATATGTATTACAAAGTCACTTTAATTGTTTTGTTTCACAATGTTCAACATCATTTTTATAAGGAGAAGAGGCGTAAAACAATCTTATTATCATATTTATCTGATCCCTTGTCGGAGTAAACTAAGAGGTTTTGGGAAAGCCTAATTAAAATGCCAATTTCTCAGTAAAATGAAATAAAATAACTTTTTCGGATATTACTTTACGTGGGGCACATCAAAATAATCTAGCACGTTATAATAATTTGAATGCACAATACATTGAATGCAATAAGAAATATATTAATAGGTACTTATTTATAATACTTATCAACCATACTCGATCCAATGCTGAATGAATGCATCTTTCCGCCTTGTTATGGCGGATTTGTACACAATACACAATATACACGGACTGAAACTCTTACAAATTTTAAAATAGAATATTTGTAGAATTGGAAACCGGCCATTACCTACTTAACATACCATCTAAATTGGGATTATTTTACAGAAACATAGAAATTAGTTTATTTTCCATCACAATTCTATAAAATAAGAAAACATGCACACACAAGATGTAGGTACATAAAGTGCTACACATGTTAGTTTGCGGTGACTTTAAACATTAACTAACACCAGGTATATCTTTATATTTTAATCTGGCAACCACATCTGCTATCGTTAATGACTTGTTCGCACTGGGCAAGTAGTTTAGTCGAGTAGCGAGTCACTCGCTATTTGATTGACCGAAAAGCGTTCGCATTACGTTCAAATAGAGTACATTAGTTAGCCGCCCTTTGCAAGATGACGCTAATTAAGCTGATTGTAGTGCTTATTTTAGAAGAGGTGGAAGAATAAATTAGCGAGATGAAAATAAATAAACTATGAATACGAAAAGAGATTAATAGCAGCAAAAAGAAAGAATTTTAGAGTAGCATTTTCACTCCAACGGCACGACATATCTGCGCATCTACTAATGAACTCTACTAAAATGACGGGATCGCACATGTCAGTGTGCAGGGAAGCGTGGTGGGGGGCGCTAGTCCCTCGAAAAAATGAAACGAAGTGGATTGACTCTACTAAAGAGCTGACTAAACTACGATGAGTTTAGTTACTAATATACTCATATACTCGCTACTCGACTAAACGAACAAGGCCTAAGTCATAGAAGACAATGTCCACCTTTTTCACCAATTTATTTGTGTAGCACTGTAGCACATTCAATCAATTTTCAAACAAATTATTTTAAATTTTACACATTTTGCAATGTAGGAAAATTTTAATGAACTGCATCAATACCCAATAATCTACAACTAGGTTTCAATAAATATAAAAATTAGTGACCATATATTAAGTGAATATTAATTTTAACTTGCAATATTTTACTCTAAGTGAATTTTTATTCATAATCGCTGAACGCTATTGCGCTTGTAAGATTGCGTGTCGCCTTATAGTTAATAATATTTACACCAAAGCTTTTTATATTTACAATTTGAATGCCTTACCTCACACAATAGGATAAAGAAACAAATAAAATATTACTTTGAATGTTTATAGATTTATAACACCAAAAAAGGTTTATTGTCGGTTGTGTAGAAGATATTTTATCTTCTTTTGTTTGATTGACAATTTGTCAATATTTTGTTTTAGCAACCGAAGCGTGTTACTTGCCTAATAAATTCTACTTATCCTATCCGGTATGATGCTTTCCATTTGGTTAGTGCCAAGTTTTAATTATAATACAGTATATAATACAGTTAAATATAGATATGTATAACATAATAAAACTCAGTTTAATCACAATCAACAAAGTTAAAGAAATCAAAGACAATATAATACATAATAGGTAGGTACTTATGTAAATCTATAAAATTGTCATTTGACCGGGGTTTTTGCATAATATTGGAAAGGATAAAGTATCATTTGTTATGCCACATTAATGTTTGCCCATTCCTACCAAAGATTATATTATTTATGTTTAATTCCAAGACAAGAGTAATTTATCCTATATCATGCAGCAAGTTTTAATGAATAATTGCCTGATTGAAGCAATTCTCCTTGTTTGCAGTGGTTAGAGAAGAACACATTATTTACAATGAGGTGTTTTAATAATATGTACATATATATAAACATTGTGCAGGTGTAAGGACACATTTCACGAAAATATGGGAATTGTATAATGTACCTGCTGTGGTTGATAACCTGTTGCGCTAATAAATATTTATGTTGAATCAAGTGCTTTAAATGTGCAAGGAGCCACATCCAATAGGATCACCACAGTTTGATATGGTGATGTTGATTTAAAGTCGCCGTACAACTGCATATTATTATTATTCATAAATTTATCATTGAACTTTGCAAAAATAAAGATTATTTTATACAGATCCTGTTTTTATGTTCCACCTATGTCCTCCTATCTTGAACTCCCTTCTAATGTAAATGAACGAATATATTATTTCGTAAATAATGTTTTCCAAAATGATAACTTTCAAAAGTTATTATAACAAGAGTTACCTATTCCAATAAAAAGTAAATATTTTTTATATTCGTTACCTTTTTTTTCTTCCAGAGTTCTGAATCCTTGTCATTAACATCACTATGCAATCCCAAAGAAAATTGTACTCTTAAAACTTTAAGTTTTCTAAAATAATATGTACTTCAATAATCTTACGCTGCATATACACGTACGAACATGGACCTGAAATGAGCCACGAATTATAGGAAAGGAACGAAGCAACTGCAAGCGGCGTTTCGCGCCGTTCCCATAGAGAGTGTAAATACATAGTATAAATATTATATAAGAAATAATGTAAATTTAATAGAATTAAAATTGAAAACATTAAAATAATGATAGAGAGATTTGTGTAATAAGAAAAATAACTAAATTAATGTAGGTAAATAAGGACATAGCTTTTCTTTGTTGCTATTTATCCATGAGATTGAAGATTATGGGGCCAGGGATGGATCTAAGACTCAAAAGGCAGTCAGCAAACGTATCCTAGGCGCCTTTTCGGGGAGGGGACAAACATTTTCGAATTTGTGATTTTTTTGCAAAAATTTCATATATCAACAATATTTTTAATCCCTAATTGGAGCACCTATGAGGTGTGGGGTGAAGAGAGGGGAATATAAATTAATACATCCACAGAAATATGTACCTAAACAGCGCAGCAGGCGAAAATTATTCTAGGTCGGAGGGCCAATAAATGCTTTCAATTTTTATTTTGCGGAAAGTCAGCATTCTAACAATATTTAGATGGAAATCCATCAGTATTTTATTAGATGGAAATCTTTTAGTAAACATCTTGACCACCTAGTAGGTAGCAGAGCTGACAAATGCATCGGATTCCGACCCAGGCGCGCAAGTTCAATCCAATGCTGGCTAAGTCTTACATAGTAGCACAAACCACATTTTCCACTTATATAAAAAGGGTGAAGAGTCCTTTTTCCTCTATGTGTATCTTTTTGGCACCTAGGCGAGGCCCCCTCTGAGGTCAGAGCCTTATGAAAAATTTGATATATTATTTGAATCCTTTGTTCTCAATGTGTACCATTTTCACAACATCCTCATAAGTGACATAAAATCCCTTAGGGAGCTTATCTTTTACCCCTGCACTCCCACACCCCACAGACGAGGCCAAAGGCCTGGGCTTCATGTTTTTGTGAAGGATTCCTCCGTTGTGTGCGCCACTGAAATTCGAGCCATATTACGTAAGAAATATTGGTGATTTTCTTAGAATTGTTGAACAAGAATTATCTTCTAATTTTATGATTGGTTCAGAGATATGGCCAATTAAATGGAGCATTCTTAAAGTAACAGTTTCTTGTACCGTTTTAAAAATATCAGAAATCTTTTTTGACTTTCGCTTTCACCTAGTTATTTCTATGCCGAATTGATTTCATTCGCATGACCTATAATTCTTGGCAATGGCCATACCGTACCAATATATTTTTATTTTTATGTTTGTTTAGTTAATCCTCAGCGACGGGCGTCGCGATTAGCTTGCACGAACAACGGGTTCTTAACGCATTTTTTAAATAAGCGAAAATTAAGATAATGTTGATATTTCTTAGTCTGAGTTTAATACAGTTAAATATGACTAAAGGAGATAGGGTTCCATAAGCTCAGTGAAAGAGCAATGCCCCAACAAGGCTAAGTTATGGATTCAATTCCTAGATGTGACCATATCTTTTTCTCATTTTTCTATTTAAAATTTTCGATTGAGAAAATTTATCATTAACTTGTCTTCAGTGATTAAATATTACAATTATTTGAGGTTTTACTCATTTAGTTAAAATTAAAATAAATCTTTAATCATTGAAAACAATATTAAAAAATATTACAATTTGAGGTTTTAATCATTCAGTTTTTCCACTATAAAAAAAAAGAAACAAAAGTAAATGAATTGTTAATAGTTTAACAAACCATTGTATACAATTGGTATACCGGCTACAGTAATTACACCAGTGGCGGCTCGAGCCACTATCTTTGATGGTGGGAATCAACATTTTTTACGTACTGTACCGTAATCTCACCACCCATAGAATGTAATATAAAATTTATAAAAAAAATTTTTGATGGTCATGCTAATTCGATATCTAAACACAAAATAATATAAAACCTAACCTAACCTAACAAAGAAAACACAAAAAATTTGGGAAAATTTTGTGTTTTATGAACATAGTCTCCTTTCAGCTCGACACACTTCTCCGAGCATTGTTCAATAGCTTCGATACCCTGTTTATAGTGAGAACCGTCGAGCGCCTCAAAATAGCCATCAATCTCAGATTCCACCCCTTTATTTCTGGTAAATCTTTTACCACCGAGCCATTTTTTTAAGTTTAAAAAAAAAAAATAATCTGAGGAGGTTAAATCTGGCGAAAAGGGTGCATGAGAAAGCAATTCGAGCTTTAATTCATTGATTTTGGCCATCAGGATAACAGATGTGTGAATTGGGGCATTGTCTTGATGATACAACATTTTCTTTTTCGCCAAATGCGGCCGTTTTTTCTTGATTTCATCACTCAAGTGCTGCAATAAGTTCGCATAATACTCGCCGTTTATTGTTTTTTCTTTTTGAAGATAATCAGTAAAAAATTTCCCATGAGCATTCCAAAAAAATGGTGCCATGACCTTGCCTGCAGATGAAATTGTTTTTGCCTTTTTTGCAGCCGATTCTCCCCTTTAAGTACATTGTTATGACTGTTCTTTCGTCTCAGGTGGAAGTGATGGACCCATGCAGTGGCGAAGCGTGCCTTGGAGGGGCCCTGTATCAAAATAAGTTGAGGCCATAGACATACAAATAGATGGACCTGCCCTAAGCAATAAAAGGCGTATTATTTCCCCCTCCCATTGGAACCATTCCATCGGAACCGGCTGGGCTTGCGAGAGCCTCGCGTGAATCTAAAAAATGTGACGTCATCATTCTTGTCCGGACCAGTATCGAGCTCTCATCGTACATTTTACGAAATAACACAGTAAAAATGGTGGCTTGTGCTATAAAAATGTGTAAAAATAGAAGAGAAAAGGAGAATAAACCCAATTGTTGTATAACATTCCATAGGCAAGCATTATTTTACTTGGATAAGTTTTTAGATTTTCACGGCCAAAAGCTAACAACGAAGGTAGCGCAACACGGCATAACACCCCAAAAACTAACAACGAAAATTATTTTACTTGATGATCGTTTTTGTAACATATATGTACTATACTATCGAGATACATGGCGTGTGCCCGTCGCTGTTTACTGGGGTAAGTAAATTATGAAACATTTGTAAAAGTGTTAAAACTAAATACGACAACAAAATATTGGTCTCAATTGAAAATAGGCGACCTTATTTTGCTGTATTTGGACTTCACAAATTTGTATATTACGCGGCGAGCAATTTGTGCTCCCATGTAAAAAGGTCTATTCATTTAAAAGCAGAGTTTACTTTTAAGAACTAAATAATGGTGATATTATAATGCGAGGTGCATATATACTGTCAGATTGAGTTTTGACGAATCACATATCACCAAATTCCCGCATTCCCGCTCTTCGTCCTGCTGTAGTTGGTTTCTACCCCTCACCTTTTTGTTCTGGTCTGGTAATATTCATATGTCTATGGTTGGGGCCCTTATTATTGCTTTTTATAATAAGTGATCAGGTATTTTCATGTATTGAAGGTTGCCATTATTCTTTCAAAAACAAAATTCACCCTTCGCTACTGGTAAATAAATAGGTAGTACTTACCATTGCAATCTAAATCATTCACAGAAGCTGATTGCTGAAAAAATGAAGAAATTTTGGGCATTTTTTTTATAACCCCTTTTCTGTTTACTTTTTCTTTTCATAGCTCCACTGGGATAATATATTTTCCTTTCATTCATTCTTCTCACAAATCAAACTAATTAGCTATAAATAATCAGAAGAACGAGATTGTATTGTATTACAATGTAATAAATAACGTTTGAACCGGAATGAAATAAAATGCGTAAATATTGCTCTCCGTGGTTTGTCTTTGTACATCGGTTATTGTGGGAATCCCCGTTTAAGTGAATGACTTAAGCGGGGGAATCCCGCAATAATCAATGTAGGATGTTGCCAACCTTTGGGTGCACGCTTTAACCGGGAAAAAAGAGATTGTTTTTTTTTACTTTTGTCATTTCTGAAGTGAAAACTCTATAGGCACGTATGACAGTTTTTTTATATGTTATTTTCCCGGGAAGCACGAGATTAAGTGACATTGTGGATAAAATTTTACAAATTTTTGCTTACACACGTTAGGGGCCTCTGTAGCCCGGGGGCCCCGTATCATTGATACGGCTGATACGGCGGTAGCTACGCCCCTGGACCCATGTTTCATCCATGGTTATGAATCGACGCAAAAACTCGGCTTTATTGCTGTGAAACTTCGCCAAACACTCGATTGAAACATCCTTCCAATGCAGTATTTGTTCCATTGTGAGCAAACGCGGCACCCATCTCACATCCAAATTTTCAGTCAATCCGCGATGTACAGCACATTTTGAAATGCCTACCATGTCTGCTAGCTCGCGCACTTTCAATCGACGGTCATGCAATACTATTTTGTAGATTTTCTTTACAATTTCTGGTCACCTCATTTGGTCGACCACTGCGATGTTCACCTTGGCAGCTCGTACGGCCTCGTTTAAACTCTGCCACCTAATATTTTACTCTTGTAAATGAAGGAGCAGACTCTCCCAGAGTAGAATCTAGCTTGGCTTTGATATTGGTTGGACCTAGACATCTCAAATGAAAGTATTTTATCACATAACGATGACCAATTTTTTCCATGATTACAAATTCACCGAGAGCGTTCACTATTGATGGCTGCCAAATAAATACTAAACAACGTAGAGCCTTGAAATTTGAAACATAAGCTTTATAAGGTTGGTACTTTCTACCATAGAAATTTTTTAAAGCAACAACCACATATGTCAGGTCGGGTACTTCTGGGACAACCAATATATACCAATTTACAATATAGTATAATAAAAATAATGCTTTATCTTGCAAAATTATTATCGAACTTAATTTGAACGCGAGCGACTCCCGCCTTAAACTACGCAAACAAATTGTTCAGTAGTTTGTCGTGGAGATTTATTGGATGATCCCCACAGTATGTGCAATTCACATACGAGTGTGCGTGCGCGGTTCTCATGGATTGCATACGATCGCGAAATAAGTGCAAGGAATTAACCAAAACGCCTTAGGGGACAGCTCGGATTGTCCCCCAAGTGCGCAGTAGGTTCTGCGCACTGAGAAATGGACTCCGATAGTTCGTGCGCTGGTTGGCTATCATTCGCTGGTCAACCTGGGTGGTTGACGGGACGCATTAAAATGATCCGGAATAATTTTTTGTATTTTATTATTATTACACATATCTAGGAAAAAAATACTTCAATAGCCTACCTAAAAAGATAAGAACAATCGAAGACGATAAATGCCTAATAAAAGCAATTAAAGAGCAATTCAAAGTAAAAATAAAAAATTGATAAAATTATCTTCATAACTTATATAACTTCTAAATTTGTTTTTCTTTTTAAGTATCTACCAAAATTAAATTATAAGATACAAAATATATTTTCATCCCGATACTCGCCCCTCTTCTAATCACAAGCGTCTGCTTCTATAGAAAAGAAATATCATTAAAAAAAATAATAATAAAAAATTTATTATGAAATTTATTTTGTATAAAAAAAAAAATTAATTATTTTGATATTTTAATATTATGTTAATTTTGCTGTAGAAATAATGTATCTTATGCATTAAATAAATAAATAAAAAATTCAAAAAAAAAATCTGCAAATTTTAATTACTTTTATGTTTAAAGAATTCATGCATTTTGGTGAAGACAAAGCACCGACTGTTATTTCCTTTAGTAGGTTTCGGGTGTAACTGGTGGGGACTGTCCCCATTGTCCCCCTGTGAAGAACCGCCACTGGTAATTATCAAATTCCGACAATAACACAATATGTTTATCAGTATTTTAAATTATTTTCAAATAAATCATAGCCTAGCAACTAAGGTCGGAAATTCCAATAATATAAAAAAGAAATAAAAGGAAAACACTAGTAATGAAAAAATAAACCATTATTGAGATATTAGAGTGGATAGGTGAAAGCCATACCACTGGGTCCACTTGGAAAGTAGCGACATATACAGGTGTGCAAGCTAAAGTGCACCAATTTCGGGAGGCGATTCTACACAATATATGAAATGAAATATTTTTTCCATTAAAAAAATTCAACTTTTTTTCATGAAACTACCTTAAAAAGTTTCATTTTCGAAAAAACTTATTCATCTACCTGCACTGTCATGTAAGATCGCCTCCCGGAGTTGGTGCACTTCACCCCAGGATACCTAGTATAATGGTGAACTTTTTATACCGCCATACGAAAAATAGAAAAAAACTGCGATAAAACTTGTATGTCAATAGCAGACCTCGCATCCCAAAAAGCATGCTTTTAATTTTTTCTTAATTAATAAATCAAAACTCAAGTAGGTACTTAAATACCTGCCGAATAATTAATATAAACCGTATATTTTATGTAACTTTTTAAAATTTCTAATAGGGTATTATTTAATTTTGTCCTTTATCGATTTTGTAGCGATATACTGATTATATTTGGCAAAAAATACCAAACAAATAGAAAATCTAATTATTTGGTCATTTCCATAACTAGAGGGTACAATCTATAGTATTTCTTTCTTAGCTCACACAGTCGGCAGAATGCTTTGAGCTTCCCCGTTGTTACCTCATTGCTCTCACCCCTTATTATATATGGATTGTCCAGTTGATTAGTCAGACATCTACGAATACTAAGTTTTGAGATAATAAGGAAAGCAATATTCGAAAGCTCACCATAAATCAAATATTATTTACACACGTCTGTGTTTTACATATTAAATATGCTATAAAATAACACCAGGATATTCTACTAGCCACTCGAGTGACAGCGCGATTTTTAACTTTTTCCTCCAATTTGAATATTTTTTGATGACTGTTTTGAATATTTTCCGCCGACATAAAATCATACCTCCGAATTTTAATATGGAAAAAACAAAATTAACGCATCTAGGGAAAATTTGCCTAAAACTGGCAGCAAAGCAATTCGAGTTATTTTAAATGGTGCCATATTGTGGCAAAAAGCGCTCCAGTGGCTAGTGACCCAGACAACATCAACATTTTGTTTAATTCACTACAAGTTTTTCTGCATTATAATTCATTTGGTGGTGTTTTTGAGTAATTTGAGTATTGTACCAGATAGAGGATACACTTTTACATATAACTATAACTGCGTATTCAACCCAAATTTCTATTTTTCGGATATGTCTGACAAATAAATGGTTGGACAATTGATTTTTATAGTGACTATGTTAACGTAATACAAAATGAGGTACATCATCACAATGTGAAAAAATTCTGGAATTTTACTAAATCTCAACGAAAAGACAACTGTGGATATCCTAATAGCATGTTCTTTAAAGAAAAATGTGCCGACAGTATTGAGGGTATGGTTAATCTTTTTGCCGACTCTTTTAAAAGTGTTTACGACAAAGATATTCCCGTCAATGCAGTCTTCAGTACTTCAGTGGAAGAGTCATTAAATCTAAGCCAATGTTTCATAAAATTAGAATCCATAGAAAGAAGCATAAAAGCATTAGATAGTAATAAATCTGCTGGACCGGATGGTATTCCTCCCATATTTTTAATAACTTGCATTGATAGTTTGATATATCCCTTACATAAACTTTTTAACAAATCCTTAGCGTCTGGCTGTTTTCCGGCTCTGTGGAAAAAGAGTTATTTAACGCCCATTCATAAAAAGGCGACAAAAACGATATATCAAACTATAGACCTATTTGTATTATGTCTGCTTTACCCAATATTATTGTTCCTAACCAACATGGCTTTATCAGAGGTCGATCTACCTTAAGTAATTTAACTATCTATAATAATTACATATCCGAATCCCTTAGTCTGAAACAACAAGTGGATTCTATATACACCGATTTCAGTAAAGCATTTGATAAGGTTCGACATCACATTCTTATATCCAAACTCCGACTGTTAGGCATCAAAGGTAGTTTATTGACATGGATTATCAGTTACCTCAGTAATAGAGTGCTTAGTGTTAGGATTAATTTTATAGAATCCTATGTATTCGAGGCTACAAGTGGCGTCCCGCAAGGGTCCCGCCTCGGCCCAATATTATTCTTAATATTCATTAATGACATTGTAAACATATTTAAAGATGGACAAGTCCTAATTTTTGCAGATGATCTAAAATTGTTTAAAAGAATACGAAATATATATGATTGCCTAATTTTACAAGCTAATTTAGATGAATTTTTTAAATGGTGCAAACAAAATATGTTATTTTTGAACATTGAGAAATGTCAAGTAATACGATTTTCCAGAACTCATTCTCATATCTTGCATGAATATAATTTAAATAATGTTAAATTAACGCCAGTATCACAAATTCGTGACTTGGGAGTTATATTCGAATCAAACTTATATATAACTAATAAGGCTTTAAAGATTCTTGGCTTCCTTTGTAGAACCCTAACTGATTTTAAGTCCTTGTATTGCATGAAAACACTCTACATTTCACTAGTTAGAAGCCAAGTGGAATATAATTCACCTATTTGGTCTCCTTTCTATAAAGTACACTCTAACAAATTAGAACAGGTTCAACACAAATTTCTTAGGTACAACAAAATTCCAATAGAAAACATAAATTATGTAAATTTGATGTATCGACTTAATTTAATTACGCTGTCTGACAGAAGAACCATTTCAGATCTAATTTTATTATACAGAGTCATGAACAACCTTATTGACAGCCCTGCCATCGTTGCTGCTATTAAACTCTATGTACCGACAAGGAATACTAGACAAAGTACAACATTCTTTTGCGACACTTACACAACCAACTATCAATCACACTCGCTTACCAATAGGATGCATAATTTGGGCAACAAGTTTGGTGGTATTATAGATATATTTGCTGATTCCCTTTACAATCTTAAATGCAAATTAAACCAACACTTTGTGGAATCCTACAAATTATTGTAATGTGTGTATTGTATTGTTGTATATTATGTTATTGTCAAATACTATATTGTTTAAAATATTTCTTTACGCCATGTTCTTCAAAAACTACTTGTATATTTCTTTTAATTTTTCACTTTTATAACTTTTGGTATAAATTCTTACTCGATAACTCAAATATTATATTGTTTAAAATATTTCTTTATGCCATGTTCGTCAAAAACTACTTATATATTTTTTTTTAATTTTTCACTTTTATAACTTTTGGTATAAATTCTAACTCGATAACTCAAATATTTTATTGTTTAAAATATTTCTTTACGCCATGTTCATCAAAAACTACTTATATTTTTTAAATTTTCCACTATAACTTTTGGTATAAATTCTAACTCGATAATTCAAATATTATATTGTTTAAAATATTTCTTTACGCCATGTTCTTCAAAAACTACTTATATATTTTTTTTAATTTTTCACTTTTATAACTTTTGGTATAAATTCTAACTCGATAACTTTTGTAAAACTTATTTATAATCTATGTAAAAGCCCCTATGGGCGTATAACAATAATAAATATATTATTCCAATCAAAATACCCTTAATACAGTGAAACTTTCTTATAAGTTTTTCCAAGAGACTGTGAATAACTTCTTTGTGAGAAATAAACCTTACACATATATGGGATAAATTAAACAAAACTTCTCAAGCCATAAAACTTCTTATTTGGAATTTTTTGTTTCAAATGAAAATAATCAGGGTACATATATTTTCGTTAGCAAATGTATTTATTTATCAACTCACACATTCACACACACACGATAAAACAATAAAATAAATCAAGCTTTCTAATAAACAGTAAGAAATTCAATAAACAAAAACATTAAAAAGTAACTCTAAAATACAATCCAATAAAACACAACAAAACGTCACCCAAGAAGAGTAATTATTTATTACTATACGTTGAAAGTTTAAACACAGAAAATGAATATTTCAGAATTGAAATTAAATTTAATATTACCACATTGAAACATTTTTATTTATAAAAAAGCCACGATACAGAGATTGATAAAAATAAAACACATGGAATGTCAAAAGTTTTAACAACCATTTGTTTTTGTTCGTTTGTGTTTTACTTAAAATTTAACAAGAATCACATGACTTTGTAATATAAAACTTACAATGTAGATCATTTTCCTTCCTTTTTAGACTACATAACATTATGTAGCGTAGGATGTGTATATATATGTTCTATTTAAATAAATGTAGTAATGATTATTTTATAATTTTGTTTACTAAATTGAATTTGATCAAAGAGATTTGAAGATTGAAAGACACAAAATTAAAAGTAAATGTTATTAATGCAGAGGAAAAAAGCAGTCATATAAATTTTAAAATATTTTTTATTCATGTCACTTATATAAACCATAGGGGTTTATGAGGAAACTTAGCCCGTTGTCCCATGGGTCGGTAAGCGTAAGGAAAGGGTAAGGAATCAACATACACCGTGTCCCACGATGGTTGCGCTGCAAACCGTAGCCAACTTTATTTTTCTCTGCAAGGTCTCACAGCACTCGGCTTGTGTCGATTCCTTATCCGACTGTGGGACAGCGCGCTTAAAGGAAGATATACAGTAAAGATAATAAGTAAAAAGGCTCACTATTTTAAATATTTTAAAGACAGATTACAATAGGAAAATATGTAGTTTTTTTTTAATGTATTAGGCAAATTTTATGAATCGACTAGAAGTTACTACATAGGTTTCATACATGGATATTTCAAAGCTCGTTAACTCAAGACGGAAATGACTGAAACTGATGCCAGAGGCCGTCTTAGACTTTTTCTTTCTCAGAAAACGAATTTCTGCTTTTTATTCAAGAGAGGTAAAAAAACCAAGAAAAAGAGTTAATAAACAAAAAATATTGTTATCAGTATACATACATATCTTTAAACATACAATTATGTCATATTCTTTGGACTTAAATTACTTAAATGATTAAACAAGTAACACAGAGAGTTTGGTTACTAAAACATAAATGTACATTACATAATTTTTATTTACATAATATATAATTTAATACATAAATATATGTAGCAGGCGTGGTTCCTCCAAACATGCTTTAGATTCACCGCATTCCTCGTGTTCTAGATTGTAGAGTCAAAGAGCTTTAAACTTATTTCTCTAGCTGTAAACAGTAAAACTGCAATTTATGACAAGAAGCACCGAGCGAATCAAAATACATATACATTCTCAATACTCGAACATCTTCGCGTAAATACATACTAGCAACAGCGTCCTCACTGACTCACTGCGTTTAACACAGAACAACATGACGCACGGCCATGGAGTAAATAAACACATTCTCAATGCTCGAATATCTACGAACCGCGTACATACAAACCAACGGATGCTATCTTATAACCCAGTATCCAAAAAGCTGCAAAGAAATATTTCACTCATGAGTGTACACTTCCTCCTGCTCAGGCTTTTCAATGTCAAATACGTATTTGACTAGAGCATCCAACATACAAAAACGACTTGAATGCTTATGCGTATAATGCACAGAATGGCATACCTTATTACGAATTGAGTGGATAGTTTTTAGTTTGCATGATGCATGATGCATTTTTTGTCAGTTTGGCTTGAATAATTGTAGTTGAATACATACTATTGAAGCATCAAATATACTTTGATTAGTTATTTAATTCGTTTAACTTATGATTGGTAATTGATGTTTCGGAGCGGATGGAGCTAATTTGATGTACAATTATGTCAGGAATTGCATCTTTTCCGTGGGCTAGTATGTATATTTGGTAGTATATATACCTATACCTACTTATTGTCCAGCATCCCTTCTACAACAAATCACCAAACATAACTGGTATGAAGGTATGTATACATTCTCTGAAACTAAGTTCATATCTAAAACAAATATGTATTTGTTAAGGCATATTCCTTGACGCTTTAAAGTGCAAATATTAGAGGCGCTTGTTTTGGAGAAAATTGTAGTGTTAACCTATATGAATCTATTTGTTACTTTGTCATGAAAATAAAAATACTGGTCATGGGTGCCCAAACCTTGCTCATATTATGTATAATATTACATAATCATCATAAAAGAAGAAAAAACACAATACAAAAAAATATATATTTAAAAAAAAAAAATATATATATATATAGGTATATTAAGGAACTCAATAATGCATAGGAGATTTTTTTTATTTGGGGAAAGCGCCACACTTTTAAATTAAATTTTTTTTTGAAATTCAGCAAAATTTTCTTTTTTTAAATACTATTCGGGTTTTTATACAGGTATGCAAAAGTCACATAAAATAACATTATGTATCTCAGGAACTTACTTCAAAGTGTGTGATAAATACATTTATATAAATATGGCGTCATTTATTTACCTCATTTTACCAATTAAAAAAAATACCCTGAAAAAAAATAGACAAATATTGTAACAATTTTACCTACAATTAAATGACTGGTTTCACAGACAAATGTGATTCGGTCAATATAATTAATATGACTTCTTGACAGTTGATCCAACAAAAAACTGTCAATACATAGTAATATGGCAAAATAAACATGTTATTACAAGTAATCATCTTAAATATTATCATTTCTATGTACAATGCTTTGGATTTACATTGGTAGGAAAATTGATGGGAACAATAGTGCGCTACAATTAATATAATATTACAAAGAAGTTAACTATGAAAATCAGGCAGGTGGGTAATATTTTATCTCACATTACTTTGTGTAACTATGTATTTACATATTGAATTACAATGTAACGGATTATTGCATGAAGCCCTTCAATTGTACGAACTTTACAAGATTACAAATTTCAAAATACAATAATAAGATCACATGATTATTACGATATATTATATGACTTTAACCAAATTCAATACAATTTATAGCAAGTATTTATTAATATAATTTGTCTGAGGACTTTTAAATATAAAAAGAAGAGCAGTACTAAGAAAATTTCCCTATAGTAAAGCCATAGGCAAGTTCTGAAAATATTTATTTAGAAAATAACTATTTAGTGCAATTGAAATAATATACCTTTAGATTACTAAAGATAAGTGTGAAGAAATTAATGATTAATACGAACAATATTGCTTACAATTTGAGACTCTTAAATGATGATAATCATAAACATGTTTCATTGCACAACAAGCAATGAAAAATACAAAACACTCAATAACCACACACAGAACACTCAATAAGGAACTCCAGTCTATTTTTATATTTAATATTGACTTTCTAACTTAAATACCAGCATACGGGGGGTACCCAAAAGAAACAGAACTGATGTTGCGGTGCGGTTAGTTTTTGTAGTACCAGGTTCTGCCATTATGACCGTGCACAGCTACCTTTGCCCAGTAAGTATGCCAAGCCCTGCGCTGGAGAAGTCATCCTTTCGACTGATGTGAATTTTTTGGTGAGTTGTTTTGAGTGCTCGTCATTTTTGCGATGTCTGATTTACGTGAACAGCATGCGTGAAAATTGCCACAGAAACTCTTTTGATATTAGAAACAGCCTACAAGGATGATGCTATGGGGAAAACTCAAATTAGAAAACAAAAATGTTGGTGGTTCTCAAACTGAGAACCAACTCTGAATGGACTCGTCCTTTGATCTCACTTTACTCACTGATAAAAATTTTAGGTCATGGAACCGATGATCGCATAAAACAACTGTCGCAAAAAATTCACACCAACCGAAAGGACAATTTCTCCAGCGCAGTGCTTGCCATACTGACTGGGGAAAGGCAGCTGTACACGGTCCTGCTGGCAGTACTTGGTATTACAAAAACCACACCCCCACAACATCATTTCGGTTTTCTTTTTTTTTCAAATAATTTTAGACTATAATAATATATTAAACCTTTGATTATTTTGTTATGATATATTTTTATAGTACGTTAAAATGTTTGACAAATATATTTGTATTATCTATAAATCATAATTTAATCGAAATTGCAAATATGGCAATAGAAAAATTGAATAAAGTTATACAGTCGTACAGACACGGCGATACTCAAAATGGATCTTTCGTGTGCCGCCGCATACGTGCGGCCATACGGCTCAAAGGGTTAATGCCTACCAAAACACCCCAAATCGTGATGTAGCACGATTAGCACGATAGCACAGCAAAAGAGTAGTTTTTCGTTTGACAGGTCAGTAGTTAGTACAGCACTAAATCGCATCAGCACTGTATCGCGGAATCTTAAATTTAACCGCTTATATTACCTGTTGAACTGGATGAATGTTGGATGGTATCTCGACAAACTGCATGAAAATTACCATGATGAATTCTGGTCAAATATCAATATAAAAACAAAGCAATTGTTTTTTTGCAATTGTTTTCTGTTTACCAGATAATATATCTCTTATTATTCGTATATATTACATGACAATATTGTTAGAAGTTTTCCCAGATTAGCTAACTTTAATTAATTTAACTAAAAAAAAAATCTCCCATTCGGCAAACAAATATCAAAAAAATATAATCATATAAACTGATTTTATTATTTCTACACAAACCTGAATACACACCCTACATGAAAAAAAAAAAAAAACAATTCAAAGGCGTTTTCAAATAAATAATGGCATTGATACTATTTTGAAAACGTTAAATGTTGTTATTTTACCACTGATAGCTGACCCGCAAAGTCATAAAAAATTCATTTAAAATCATTCTGAAAAGCTAGATTATTCAAATCAACTGTAACTACGTCAAGAAAGATGTTGGTGCAAGCTATTCTGATCTTGTACTTCACACAGTTTCTTTATACACAAGGGTTAAAATCGCATTTAATAAAAAAAGCAAAAAAAAATCTCACCGGCCGGCCAGCGACAGTTGAGAGGTTAAAGAACACATTGATATAAATACAGCTTGAATTCAATTTTTCGTGTAATTGAATCTCCCGGGCTGTATTTTTGAGATTAAATTTTCAATTTCTGATGAAAAATTAGCTGTACCATATTATGTAATAGTAAACCGTAATGAACATATATATGTAATAAAATAAATTACATACCTATTTACAAAAATATAATAATAAATGAAGACCCCAAGGCAAGAAGTTGTTAACTTACATTGAAGGCATTCTGAGATATTTAGACTTTTGCGTTTTGCCTTATAATTTTTTATTTGAATGTCATATACAATGTACTGATCCTTCATGGTGTAGTAAACAAACCAAATTTACATTACATCTAGTAATATTAAGTAGTTTTGCAGTCTAAAAGTTAAAATAAACATGTTTTCTACAAAAAAATGTAGTTAACATGTTCATGCCATCTACGGGGATAGGTGAGGAAGATACAAAATTGAAAGGCAAGAACATGTTAAATTCTTTTTTTATTTAATCAAACAAATTAAACATTTTTTTAAATATGTAAAGTAACTAAATAATAATAATTATTGAAAAGGAAAGGTAGCAGGGCATATGTGTCAATTTTTTTTTTAAGATTTCCACGAGAAAAATCCACGAAAAACCTCATCCAGGTATGGTAACAATTTTTGGATATCATTCCATTTGGCCGCATTGATTTCTTTGTTATCTCTCAGTTTTGCTGAAAGCATTGGCTGGGAAGATAATGTTTCACACCTTTTTTTTTAAGGTCCACTTCTTTCCTAGGCTCTTCTTCGGAGAGTTATTCGCGATATTTATAAATCCCGAATTCCTCCACTCTTATCCAGCGAATTCCTTTTTGAAAATTAACCTTTTTTCCGATAGTGTTTTTTGTATTATGTATAAGGTTCAGTTGCTGCCCTAATTCTTTAATATAAATAAACTTATCAGCCATCATTGTCACGATGGGTATATTTTTGTGTTAGCCGACATCATTAAATTTACATATTGGTTCACTGATTGAACGGACTGGCATCTATTCAGTGCAAAATCTCTATCGGAGTCCATATTTTTTTTTTACATGAATACCTCACAAGAGTCCCAACTGCTCCCGTCTGAAGCCAGTGAGACTATGGCACCCCCAATTAGGGTATGTTGTGAGGCTGAGGGTAGTGGGGAGGGGAAGGAGATAGGGAGAGGAAGGTGGGGAAGTACCTGGCTATTCAGATCTGGTCACCAAACACGGCTAATGCCGTTTCAAGTAACGTTTCAATTCTGAATGGTGGTCTTACACCAGGGCGATACAGAGAGTATCTTCCACTCTGGAACGTGCCGCAAATATACTATTTATTATTTTAAATGAATAAATTGTGAAATAACACAAATTAATCAAATAAAATTTATTTTCCACGCCGGGATTCGATCCCGCGACCTTCGGTGCGCGAGTCAAGCGTCTTACCGCTGCGCTACGCCGGCCGTCAGCTTTATAATATTTCATTTCATTTCTGAAATGAAATATTACAAAGCATTAATGAAGGAATTCAAAACATAAGAAAACATAAAAGAATATTTAGAGCCACAGAGTAAAACATTTGTTTTACATTTACCTTCCATTTAAATGACATTATTTTGAGGTATTTCTAAATGCTTCTCAGGTTGTACTAAATTAGTGGACTCTTGAACACTTCCTGAAACAAATAAATAAGCATTACAATCAAAAATGGTTGAATTTTAGACAGAAAAACACTAAAACAAAAATGCTTCACCCACTTTCAAACTACTCCTAACCTCAAACTACTTTATGGATAAATTAAGATGGAGGATAATGTTTTATACAGCTTACCTGATTCCCTGATCAATTATTGGCACATTTTCACTATTTTTTCACCTCTGGAACTCATTTTAATGATTTTTAAATAGAAAACACGCACTGCAAAACCACCTAAGTAAACGTCAAAGTGAGTGAATAACATGTTAACCTTAGAAATCTCAACCAATGTAGATGGCAAGAAGTTGTTAATTACAGAATTACGGCAAAAACTTGTTAACTTTGTAGTTAACACGTTCTTGCCCTTATTTTATCAACAGAAACACGTAGTTAACATGTTCATCACATTGATTTAAGCATGTTCTTGCCGTTTTTAAGCTCTGGCACGGTGTTCATTGGAAAGAGCGTATGCGAATTAGTTTAGAGAGCATTCTAACTCATTTTTTACAAAAATGTAAGTTAACAACTTCTTGCCTTGGGGTCTTCAAATAATAAATATATTTATAATAGATTATCATAATTTTGGCGGTTGGTTGTTGATTTTCCCATTATTATATATATTATATTCATTATTAATGATAGTTTTTTTTATATTTAATAACAATTATGGAGCTTAAAGTCGCCCAAATTAAGTTTCAATTTCGTCAAAACTAAAGAATATGTACAATGTATGAATTGTATCATAAAAATATGTACAATATATTTAATATCAAAACAAAACTGACACATAAAAATATTCATACAAAACCAGAAAGAAGTGCTCCCGAACACTCAGCGTGACATTAAAAGTCACCGATTCAGTGATATAACGATTTATTAAGAGGAAATACCGTCACAGAAATTTGTGAATACCTAAATAAAATTGTCAAAATTGAGGTTTTGTATTCCCCATTTTTCTCCTCCAAAACTGGACTGATTTTTTAAGATTTTTTTTTACCAACTGTATTAGAAGAAAATATTCTATGTCTAAACTAGACAATTATTTTTCTTTAAATAGTGGTCGATATCTATATTACATTAAAAAATATTTGCGCTAGTGTCAAAATCCAGAGAGAAAATTGGGGAATACCTTTGTATAGAAAAAAAAAACTCCTCTCGTCTTCCTCTTAATACTAACCATTATTATATATAATACAACTAATGTATTGAAAAATTGGCATTTTTTAATCCATATCAGTGATGATCAACCTTTTTAGCTAGAGGGCTAACTTATCCATTTTCAATTAGTTTGTGGGCCGCAGAGGGGAGGATATCTTCAATTTTTTTCTAAAATGGTAATTTTTAATAAAACAATCAAAGAATGCAAAAAAGAAAGCACCGCAGACTAAAATTTTATATATCCAAGACCAAGTCAATATATTTTGTCGATTTTTATCATTCTGAAATAGAACATATTAAAAAAAAAGCAATTTTGAGGAAATTTTAATTTTATATTCGTTAGTTGTTTATGGGGTGTTATGCCATGTTGCGCTACCTCCTTCTTCAGCCAACGTAATGCTAAAAACTGTAACGCTGTCCGAAACGTTGGCTAAAGAAGGAGGTAGCACATCACGGCATAACACCCCAAAAACAACTTACAAAATACAAAAAAAAAATAAAAATTAATTTTATAATTCGGAAAGCAAAATTTTGTCAAGAAAACTTTTTGTATCTTATAAAATGAAAACCTTTAAAATAGATCCTAACAAAAAAAGCACTGCGTTGCGAAGGCGAAATTTTTTGTACGCTTAAGGTCAAACTACAAAATTTAGTCTATTTAAAAATATGTAAGGAAAATCTTATAATTTTCAACAACTGATTCAAATCTTTGAAGAAAGGCTGAAGTTTTCCACTAAATCCTTTGGCAAAATAGAACAGAAACCATCGAATATTCTATACTGCAAATTTTTAATATTTTTTATTTAGCCAAGTGAGCAGTGCGAAAAGGCTCATGGGCAACATGAAATGGACTTGCAGGCCGCGGGTTGCTGTATATTTTTTAAGCCATAATATTTACACTGGAGTTCTTTATTGTATGAATTACAAAGGTCGCCTTTATTTATACTGCCCGCAGTGGATTTCTCCGCAAAACAGAGAGAAACTAATTCAAAATTATTTAAGCACAGTCCAGAAGAGAATAGTTTTCCACAGTCCGTACAACCGCATAAAGAAAACCGAGTATTGGTTCAGAAACAGGTTCTGGATTTATGGAGAATGATGGAATGAGGTTTTTTTAAAGTTCAGCAGGTGGGGCCAGTTGCTTCACTTGTCGGTAGCTCGTCCTGCTGAAGTCTTCCTCAGTCCAGGTTCAGCAGCTTCCGGGCTTTTATCACCCATCGCTGGAAAAGCAAAAATTATATTTATAAATCACACAACAAATCAATTATGTAAAAAGCACATATTTTAATACTCAGATTTGAAAAAACATGCAACAACAACAAAACTAAAACCCCAGCAATGATTTCCCTGTTACAAAATATAGAAATTTCTACTAAATTCAGCTACAATTAATACATTACATAGATAGATAATTACATACGGGAATGTTTTAATTTTAAGTATGCACATACTAAGCAAGGTATCTAAATTAATACAATAGCAAATTTAATAGCAAACTTTGATTATGTTAACACGTCGTAAAAGGTATGACATATTAATCAATAACAACACAAAATTCAGATCAAATCCATTAAATCTCATTGAATTGCGTACAAATAGTGGAGTTTTAAATTTACTAAAAGCAAGGTAAAAGAGACACCTTGATAATAGAAAGAATAGACTAAAGTGAAATTTGTTAGATGTTAAATTACTGCAAACTAGAAGAAGTACTTTTGAAGATAAAATACAAAAAATATATCCCATAAAATCACTGTTATTAAATTTTTGGCTGCAATCGCGTCAACTGTTTATAGGTTAAGAAATCAGCATCATTGGCATCTTAACCCCTGATACAGCAACTTTGGTTATAAAACTCCACATGAGGGTACTGAAAAACCTGAAATAGCTCAAGTCTTGTCTCCTGCAATCTCCGACATGAACATTTGAACGTTAAAACGCTTGAACATTACCATAAACTTTGTCAATGGGGGCGTGGCTTTGAACAATTCTTTTTTGCAAATGCAATGTTCGTACTTTCCGTGGCCAGGGGAAAATATTCTCCTCCTGGGTGAAGCGGGGAAGACGGGAAGGGATTAGTTCATTTTTTAACAGCAGCCGCGCGATCAAGTCAGTCATGGAGAATAAATTGAACAAGTTTTTTGGGTTATGTCAACTGCGCGAGCCTAATAATTACGAGTTTAATAAATTGTAAACAAATACTGTCGTAATGGATGATTATTTCTAACATGAACTCACCTGTAAATAAAGTCTATTAACCTATTTGAGACGAGCGTCATGTATACATGCCAACCGATCGCGTGCCTAAAAGACGAGCATTACCTATACACGACGCAGTGTTAAACCAAATTTTGTACCTTAATATCTCGGTAAATTCATACTCGATTGAGACGAAAATCGTACAAATACTATGTTCATATATTCTTCTTTGAGATATCTGTCAATTTATCAGCTATATATATATATGTTAAATTCTTATAATAATAATAAACTAATTTAAAGTCTCGCGCGCTTTATGAGAACCAACAGCACATGTGCGTAGCAAAGTTGATCACAACGACGATTCATATGTTTGAAGTCGGTGTTCAAACATATGAACAATATCGGAGCAATAAATCTGTCATCTGCGAACATTCCTTCTTCGGCTGTCACCAAGGTCAGTACGTTGTTTTTGTATGGGATATTATATTACGTTATTATAATTGTTTAGATAACGAAATGTTTGATTGTTGAATTTGATTTGTTGAACTGTTTAGATTACGTCTATGTCTTTGAATATTTTTAAGTGACACTATATTCAATTAAAATGGGATTTATAAATTGCGAAAAATTTGCCCGTCCACGGATATTACAAATCCTTTAACGACATTGTGTTAAAAGTTAATAAATTTATATGTAGAGGGCCCATAAACCTACATAACAATTTATGATAATACTTGTCGTTTTGAAATTCTTAAACGGTACATTTAGGTTTTGTACGAATGCTAGTAACCAGAAATATTAATGTAATGTCAACTCGTATTTCTGGTGAAATTTTTCTTGCACATTTATAATTAAACCCAGTTTTTTAAATCGGTTTCAGAGACACGGAAGAAATTGCCCAATCCAAATCGGTATTCTATTCTTAATTCCTGATAAATAAATACTGACTAAAATTTAAGTAGTAAGGTTTAACTACTCCCTATTAACTACTATCTACTACCTCCAGGAAGTAAGGTCTAACTTGAAATCTGTGTTTTATTTACTTATAGACGAAATTCTGAAATGGTACATTTAGGTTGTGTAATAATTGATTTTAGCCAGAAATTTTTCCTGGTAAGTAAATATCTATGAAATCTGTGTTTTCTCCCTGATATAGCATCTCTTTCTCATCAGAACTCATCTTCAAATTTACGTAAACGTCAAACGTCAAGTATTCAGTACTTAGACACGTCTTTACCACAGACCACTAGACAAAATGTGTGGTCATGCCTACTTCGCCTCAATTTTTCAACCATGTTACAACAAACGAAGGAGACGGAAAAAAAAAGTTTATACACAGTAATGTTCAAGCAAATGTGTAAGCAAATGTTCATGTCAGAGATCGCAGGAGACCTGGCTTAACGCAGCCAAATGGTGAAACAAATATTACAGCATAAAGAGATTTCAAAATATTGAATACACCCATAGAACCCATTATAGATTAAAAAAAATTGATAGTCGCAGCCGTGCTGTTGTTTTTCCACCACCCCATTACAAGGCAGCGTTACGAGCTGGTGTAACTTACAGGTAGAATTGTCTTCCGTCCGGGAAGATTCTTCCGTCCCGGATTCCTCGGACACCGGGGAGTTTGGCTCGCTTTGGGAGTTCTGCCCTCGTTTGGGTTTCTGAGTCTGGAATAATCATGCAGTTAGTGTAGGAGTAGGGTCCTCAAAAATCCCATCCGGCAAATCGCTTGCGTTATCACAGAATACATTATAAGCGCATATGTCCTCACTGGACTGTTACTATGTCACTAAAAACAACATTGAAAATTCATTTTAAGCTAGCCACACAAAAACAAAAAATAAGTAATAATCAAAATAAATAGCCAAATTAATTTTAAAAATCGATATTATTAGATTATTTAAAATAATAATTAATAATTAATGTTAAATTATTATGAAAATATAATTATTTCGAATTTTTTTAAAGTGATTAGTTATTATTAATTAATTATTTTTAAGTGAATTAGAAGATTCCAATTAGTTGAAAGTTTTCAGTGGTCTTATTCTAACATTTGAAATGATAACATCTACTGGGATACATCTGTACTGATATACAAATGATTAACCCCTACAATATTCCAAATAGATCAAATTCAATAGTAAAAACTAGAGATGCAATGAATAGTGATTTTGCCGAATACCGAATATTCGGCTAGGTTCTCGTTCGAAGCTCCGAATATTAGGCGGCCGAATATTCGGCAACACTTAGTACATTTCGCAAACAGTTTACGTGTAAAAATCAATTACATTTCGCAAATGAAATTGATTTTTATATGAAAACTGTTCGCCTAGATCTGTCGCAAACCCTTACAGATAGTGGTCAGCAAAAGCAAAACCGTATCCAAGCCTAGCAGAATTTGCTAAGATTTATTTATCATCTCCCGGTAGCAATGCTGAAAAAATTGTTTTCAGTCATCATAACTTACCACTGATAGATTTTAAGTATTAAATAAGCTGAATTTTTGTAATTTTTTTTTATGAGTAATTTTTTATGTGTTATGCGTTTTTTTTCATGATTTGATATTCGGTATTCGGCCAAATGGTTTGCAATATTCGGCCGAATACCGAATATTAAAAATAGTGGCCAATATTCGTGGCATCTCTAGTAAAAACCTCATACCATATTATATTTGTGCGGCAAAATGGCTTTACTTTAATTTAATAGTGTAGTTTTTACTGGCTTTGGAGTATTTTTGTGATATTTTGTTTTACAAGATACTGCAAATACCAACAGCCCACTGGCGGTGGGACTCGACATCCCCAATTTTGGAGAATGCTTTATGGCTGTAGAAAGTGGAGAGATGAAGGAAATGGTCAAGAGAAAGATTGGGTGATAATACAACCATGTTATCATTGCAACATGTGATCATTTAAGCATGTTATCACAGCAACATGTGATAATACAAGACCACAATTATTATTATTTAGTAATCAAGGTGTGTTATCACAGCCAACATGTGATATTATAAGACCACTGAAAATAATTATGTATTATTATGTAGTAATCAGAGAGAGTTATCACAGCAATGTGTGATGTTATAAGAAGACCACTGAAAAAATTATTTTTATTATTTAGTAATCAAAGTTTAGTAATCTATCACAGCAACATGTGACATTATAAGAACCCTGAAAATAATAATATGTAATTATTATCATTTAGATCACTAGGTTTCAGAATGTTATCACAACAACATGTGATATTATAAGACCACTGAAAGTAATAATTATTACATATTATTTAGTAATCAATCACAGCAACACGTGATAAAATAAGACCACTGAAAATAATAATTATTATTTAGTAATCAGAGAGTGTTATCACATCAACATGTGATATTATCGGACCACTGGTAATAAATAATATTATTTAGTAATCAAGTATTACAAAAATCGTTAAAAACCTCTGAAGTAAATGCCTTCACAAACAGTTTACCCAAGTTGACTGTTTATTCAGCTGATATTTTACATTCTTTTGATAGTCAGAATTCTCTGAAATTTCGTTAATCTTGATAACAGTATAAACATCGTCTATTTCTTGAGGTCATTATCAATATGTAATTTGGGGAAATAAAACATAAATCGGGGAAAACAACAAAAACTACAATCATGGCATGCGTATAATGAAAGGTTTTCTTCCTATTTTTTTTAATTACTAAACGAGTTCAAATAAAAATGTGATATTAAAGTGTAATCATAAAATAATAAAAAATAAAAGTCAAGTCGACCACCCGAAATTATTTTTATTTTTTATTCTTATGTACTGCACAGACTGTTAAAACCATTATCATATATTTAATACTGTCAATATAGTACTTTGCTAGAACATTTAAATGCTATTAAGATCTCATTTCGTTGAGCAAAAACTAGGAAAAATTATGATAAGCTACTCAGAAAAACTTCCATTATTCATAAGCCAATGAAACTATGCAGCGAAGCTTTAAAAACATAAGAAATCAGGGGAAATTCTGTCGATAGCTTGACTGCTTCTAGCCAAAACGTCAACAGTGAAACTCTTATATAAGTGCCCACATTTCATCTATTCAATTCGAAATTATCCTAAAAGGCAGAACAATTGTTTGGAATTTAGGGTAGTTTAGAATTGAGGATTAGACATTTTTACTCTTATGTTATAAGTTAGAAGTTTTGAATTTCAGTTCCATGAAAACAAAATAAAAAATATTTCCTACTTTAGAACCCCCCTATAGGTATAGTATAACATATTGTCGCTGGGCAAGTAATATCTCCAATGTGAAATTTTTTTTAATTTTCAGGAGAGTGAAAAAACTTGTTTTTAAGCAGGAAAATGAAGGGAGATTTAGATTTATTTTTATTTATTGCATACATTCATAATCATTAGTTATATAAATAAATATTGTTTGGAAGATCACCTTTATTTTCCTGCTAAAAATGGGTTTTTTCACTCTTCTGTAAAATATAATTTTTTTTTCACATTTGAGGTATTACGTGCTCAGCGAATATATTATGTACGTAAGATGTTCACGTAAAAGAAGTTTTGTATCTGGTTCCTTGAAAAACCGTATATAAGAGTTTTACTGTACATAATATAACATTCTAGAGAAAGTAGGTTTCAAAACATAAAACAACCCTTGAAAATACACATAAAAGAACACCAATGATAAATTGATGATAAATACCTCGAAATACTTGTGGTAAAGCAGACAGCCATAGACACACATAATGGAAATGAGGAACTGGATGAGAAGCCACATGATGATGTTGATGGTCTGGGTCTGACTGAAGAGTTCCTTTCCATTCTTGATGCACAGCAGCGCCTCTGTGACCATGATGACTCCGTACACCCAGCACTGCGTACCCACACGCTTGCAGCGAGGGTCCGTTACGTAGATGTAATATTGCCTGGTATTAGAACACTCATATGATTTGCTAACCTCGCTTTATTTAAAAATATATTAACCTCTTGGGGAGTATGGCCGTAATATTACGGCCAGAACAAAAAACTCTCTAAGGAGTATGGCCGTAATATTACAGCCGTGTGTATAAATCGTGCCCCACGCGATTTATTTATGAAATGTCATGTGTACTGCCATCTATTGGCGGTTTCTAAAGCCATTTCGAACATTTGGAGCAGTTGACACATTTACCAACGTTGCTATTTGAAATTTTAAAAAACGCGTGACGTCATCAACCGCCATTATACCTGTTTCTTGAGTTGACAACAATTGATTTGAGAGCGTTGGTGTTTGCTAAGTTTGGTCTTTGTTTTTTGCGGTTTTATCGTTATTTTCGCCACGACTCGGACTGTTACGTATGATTATAAGGTTTTGAGTTTTGTTTATTGTTATATATTATATAATAATAACGTTTTCTTCAACAATTTATTGAGTGTTTGGCGAAATATTTTTGCAGTTTCGTTTGATGTTTGTTTTCGCGGATCTTTTAGTTATTTTCGCTATGAATCAAACTATTACGTATTATTGTGTGGTTTTGAGTTTCACTTATTCTTATTCATTGAGGAAGTTATCGCATCAGTATCAACTCCTAAAAGTTGATTGCCAAATGCGGGAAGAGGGAGAATTTACCCTAATTTGAACGATTTGCCACACAAACTTTAGCCAAGAAAGAGAAAAGATACGAGATTCATGTGCATTAAATGTAATTTGGCTCTGTTTATTTATCCGTGTTTTGAAAACAACCATATGAAAAACGAAATTAAAAAAAAAAAAATTTAAAAAGGAGACGAAAAAACATACAATAATGCACAAAGTGAATTAGTTTTCTCACGACATCCTGCTATGTTATCCAGTGAGAAATACTTTGTAGTAAACATTTTTTTTGTCGTTTTAATGTTATGGTGATTCATCTCCAATGGTTTACGAACCCTTCGATAGGCTCATTTAGTTTTTTCTCTAACTTGTCTTAATAAGTAATATAATTTTTTTTTAATATTTTTGCATTGCTAGATTTTGGGTAAACTATGGTTTTGCATTTAATTTTGTTTTATTCGTATACTTCAAAAATGCTCACTCCTGGGGTACAGTTTTGTTCAAAAAAGCTCACTCTCCGAGAGGTTAATTGCATTCATTTGGTCTTTTTTTAGTTTCCTTGCATATTCACATTATCCATATAAGCCTTCCGGTATCTTGTGAACTTCATAAGTGCACAAACTCATTGTGCTTCATAAGTGCACAAACTCATTGTGCTTCATAAATGCACAAACTCATTGTGCATCTACTTGCTTTCGGTAATATTATTTCTACAATCTTTCAATGTTACATTCTACATACATACATCAAAATGAACATAGATGTTTATAAAATATGATACAAACATATTTAGATTAAACTAAAAACCTATCCAAGGCATCTAAATATATACAGTGAAACCCTCTTAACCACTCAGCAACATAAGCAGATATACACGTTAATATGTCGACATCAGTTAAGTACAATAAGCGTGTTTACACGTCAACGCGTATGTTTATATACAGAAATCGTCATAACTCCGTTATTGTTCTAGTGACATCCCTAAAACAAAAAGGAGAAGCTCCATAATAAATCAAGCTACCCATCACTATTCAAGATGTCCATAGAAATAGATAAAAAAAATATTTTCTGTCAGATACATGATAGACCGCCAAATTGCCTATCCACTGTTCGACATCGTTATTTTTTTATCAGATATTCTTGTATGAAATTATAAAAAAGCGAGGTGACGAAATTGTTTATTAAACATTTATAAGATAGAATAAATATTGTCTTTTATATAATCCGTGATTTTAGTACCGTTTTCACATAAAAACATCACGTGAGTAATTTTTTCATTTTTTTATGTTTGCATTCTAAATTTTAATGTTTAAAAATGTTAATATTTATTTGTAACATAACAATTTGAAAGCTTATTTCATATCCTTTCAAAAACAGTTTTTAGTATTCGGCTAAGTTCGGAAATGTTTCATTTATAGAGCATTAATTGTGAAGCGGAAATAACATAAAGTTTTCGTAAATCTGACATGTCGTTTAAGACGTAAAAAGTGCATATTCGCGATGTATCGGAGTGGTTAAGAAGTTCTCTCTTAAGACGTTTCGTGGCTAAAGAAGTTTGTTTTTTCAGGTCCTTTGGAAAACTTCTTAAGAGGGTTTCACTGTATACGTACAGTGAAACTTAATGCAAATGGCGATGCAATGCAAAATAAAGTGTTTTCGATTTGAAAATTTGATCGCATAGAAATATTATAGATGCTTTAATTTATAATACGGCGAGTAGAACACATCCTGGCCTTTGAAAAAAATTGAGCATTTTTTTGATAAGTCTTTTAATAAAGAAAAAAAATAAGTATCTGGCCTATAAAAAATGGTTTAAAGTGGGTAATTTCCTATTTATGAACTCTTTTTCAGATGTGGTTTTATTGAATAATGTGGCAAATTAAGTTCTTTAGATAATGATCAGAAAACATTTTAAAATTTATGCCTGAACTTCAAAAAATAAAATAAAAGTTTTTTTCAATGAAGTAAAACAGGTGGCACCCAACAAATTTGTAACTATGAATTTCATCATTATGCCATCTGCGTAAGGACTTAGAGCACATCGTTTAATCTCCGCCCAGATTTCGAGGCGAGTGGACGTGTCCTACTCCTTGCGTAGTTTTGCTCAGTAAAAATATTCCAAACCACCACAACACAGTGAAACCCTCTTAAGAAGTTCCCTCTCAAGAAGTTCCCTTTCGAGAAGTTTCAACTCAAGAAGTTACATGGCTTAATAAGTTTGGTTTTTTCAGTTCCTCAGCCCAAAATTAGTTAAATTTTTCGCACGTATAAGGTTTTCCCGCTTAAGAAGTTTGTTTTTTCCGGTCCCTTGGAAAACTTCTTAAGAGGGTTTCACCGTATTATTAAATCTATTCTCTGTCATTTAGTGTGTCAATTGTTCAGTGGATTTCACTCATGTTTCAAACATCGGTGTATTCGTGCGCACGAGTGTTTGGACAATAGTTGTGGAAAATTACGGTACCTAGTTTTAAGCATTCGAGTTCTTCAATCTTCTCGAGTCGTTACCGTATTGTTGAGCATTGTGACTTTGCATTTGGACTATGATAATTTATCCAAACCATTGGTGATCTTCCTCTACGTCTCCAGCTTTCCACTTTGCCAGTGACCATGAATTTCTCCAGGTTTGTTTTGTTTGCTTTTTTGTTTTCAACTTGGCGAGCGACATGTACAAATTATCTTGGGATATCTTATAATTAACAACCTATTTTGGATGCCTAGCCCTTGGAAAATCTATAGATTGGTGGTAATGTATTGGGGTTATACTCTATTAAATTACATACCTAACAGATGGCGCCACAATAACTCCGATCAGGATCAGCCTGGAAATGACCAGCGGATGCGACGGAGGCATCTCGAAGATGTGCTTCAGGAAGAAGGTGTTCAGCTCAGACAGCTGCCAGAAGATGACCAGCTGGCAGAGGGCGAAGAAGCGCATGTAGGTGCAGGTGGGGTCCAGCCAGCGCACCGGGGCCCAGCTCAGCGGGGTGAACTGGAGCATGGCGCGTTTTATCTTGCCTGACGTGCTCGAAATGTCCCTGAAGCAAATTAAAGTTCAAATTAGAAAACAAAAACTATAATTCTAGAGCCAATGTATTTTACAAGATCGTAAAAACCATTAAAATCATCAATAATTGTCTGAAATGATATCTGTAATGATTAGGGTTTCTTAACATACCGAGAGTTGAACACATCTAGACCTGTTTTCTAACTGAACAAAATTTTTTACATAAGTTTTCATTTATATAAGTCTAGAAATCGCAAGCCACATGTGACTCTTTGCATACTCATTTGCAGCACATATTTATTAAGAGGGTAATCTCAAAATAAAGATCTCCTATTTTTTAGAAATCTCTCTCCCTCTCCGATGGTGCTACAGCCCATATCGAGCCTTGGCCTCCCACAACATTCGCCTCCAACTCCTCCTGTCCTTAGCGGCTGACTTCCAGTTTGTTACTGTTTTTAAAAATACAAAGAAGTCATTATTTTATTTAACGTCTTTTAAATCTTGAACATTTATCTTTTTTCTACATAATCGCCATTTCGGTCGGTACATTTTTGTAAGTGCCTTGGTAATTTTTGTGAACCCATGTCATAGCAGCTCGCTGCCAAGTCATTGGGGATTAGTTGAACCTCATCTGTCACCTTGTCGTTGTTGCCGAAGCGCATTTGTGGTTTTCTGTGAGCATTTGAGGGACCAATTTTGCGCACACCTTCTGATAATATTAAAAATATTGGAAGGCGAGCGCACGATGGGTCCCTCGAATACTCATAGAAGACCCCAAACTTACTTCAGCAACAATGACAAGGTGAAAGGTCACGTTCCATGATTCCAATGTTCAATGCTTCCATAAATGCATGGTGGCGAGCTGGTATGATATGAATATACAAAAATTGCCACAGCGCTTACAAAAATGCATGGACCGAAATGGCGATTATGTGGAAAAATTGAAATTTTCAGATGTAAAAAATAATCAAATACAGTTGTTTCTTTGTATGAATTTCTAAAAAATAGTAGACCTTAATTTTGGGATTACTCTCGTATACATAAATTGGGAATATATGGCTCTCCGATACACTTTTTATCCTGTTTCCTCAACAACCTGGCTCTTCTCATTTGAAAGTCTGCCGACCCTTCGTCTAGGTCAATGTAACTGCATAACAAATAAATAAGACAGGGAATATTACCTAATGCTGACCCATTTGTACTCCCTCATCTCCAGCGCCTTGCAGATGGCCAGACCACACCAGATGCCAAAACCGTTGCAGACAATCACGTCCAAGATAATGGAGTCCCACCAGCACTCGGTGAAGTTGGGCAGGAGGTGGATGAAGGCTATCTCGGTGATTTCCCACATGCAGGAGATGACCCACAACAGGCCCATATGGCGGATGAGGATGGCCTTGAACATCCAGCCGAGGTAGTGTCCGATGGCAAACACGTCCGTGTGCGCCCAGAGTTTGGCTATCGTCAGCTCGGAGCAGTTCACTCCATACTCCTGAAAATCATAAAAGTACATTATTATTTTTTTCCTTCATATTGACTTTAGTTTGCTGTTAATATAAGCTTATTAACCTTTACAACTACGGCCTTTTCAATCTATCTTTCTATTTCTAATGAATTTTCAATTTGGGAGGTGGGAATGGGTACAGCCGCCCATTATTGGTTAACCAACACCTCTGCCATAGGTCACCCCAAGTGGTTCACTACGTTTGGTGATTTAGCAGGGGTGCCCGGGTTCATGGGGTGAGGTTTATCTAGGTCTTGGAGGCGGATGACCAGGACACACTGAACCCCAGATTCCTACCCACCCCTTAAACCCTTTTCCTTACCAGAACTCTCCTCTATTTCATTTCCTCAAAAAAACACCACAGCATCCCCAAAGATGACAAATACCCTGAGGGAAATTATTTTCCTCAGGGCCTCCTGTGTGGAGCTCATTGCATGGGTTATGTGGATCACATATTATTTTATAATGCGCAGCATCAGCATACGGGGATAGCTGCCGATGTATCACATACTACAAGGGACTGGAGTTCCTTATTCTTAGACTGGCCAAGTCCTCCATCATGACACAAGCAAAGTTTTCCACTTTCTGTGGTTTTAGTAGATTTTCAAATTATTATCAGGTTATTCGTTTGAATCCCAATGTTTGTCTTTTTAAAAAATATTCAAAAAATTTACATTTAAAAAAATATGTGTATTATCTTACCAATTATGTATAAGTACCTATAATAAATATATTTGAACAAACCTTGTCCATGTCGATATGGAAGTCTCTAAGATTGGGGTCCACCCAATAGAGAATGGAGTTGACGGTGGAGTAACTTTGAAATAATAGAAAGAGAAGTGAAAGGAGGTACAGCACTGAGAGGCCAAACACAATCCTCCACACAGCCGGATGGGGCCGCGTAAAGGGGCCATTGGGAAACGCTAGCACCGATATTATCAGGAAGAAGAATATCACACACCAAATCCCCGCCCAAATGTTTTCTTCAATACTCGTTTCATTCCTGGAAAAGAAACAGTTTAAGTTTTAGACGCAACAGCCAATCTAGATCCTAATTTCACCACAATCCACCTAGTAATAGAACCTGACACTTTTCACAAAAATAGTACCTACTTACATTTTTCCATTTACTTTGGAACATGTTTCGACGATTTGAATGACAACTGAACAAATAGTTTTGGATCGAAGGAGTGATTTGCTTTTGCACCTACATGTCCTACATTACAAAATGTATTTAGCATATCATATTCTTTCACTGGACAAACATTTCAAAGTTAGGATCAGTGGCGGCTCGAGCACTTCTTTGATGGTGGGGATCGACATTTTTTACGTACTGTACCCGCTGTACTGTAATCTCACCACCCGTAGAATATAATATAAAATTTCAAAAAAAAATAATATGGTCTAATTATGCTAATCAGATATCTAAACACAAAACAATATAAAATGTATATTTTTACCAATTTACAATATTGTACAATTAAAATAAAGCTTTATCTTGCAAGATTATTATCGAACGCGAGCGATTCCCGCCCGTAACTCCGCAAACAAATGGTTCAGTGGGGATACACAGACTTTTCCTGCGAGTATTCGAATTCACATACGACTGCGCATGCGCGGTTGCATACGATCGCGAAACAACGCAAGGAATCTATGGGGATAGCTCGAATCGTCCCCCAAGTGCGCAGTAGATCTGCGCACTGAGAAATAGACCCGCTGTTCTCATGCGCCGTACATTGTACGCTGTACGCGCGTCGTTTCTTATTAAAATCATCCGGATTATTTTTTTGTATTTTATTTCTGCAAATTTTAATTACGAGTACTTTTATTTTTAAAGAATTCATTCATTTTGGTGAAGACCGACTGTTTTTTCCTTTAGTAGGTTTCGGGTGTAACTGGTGGGGACTATCCCCATTGTCCCCCTGTGAAGAACCGCCACTGGTTAGGATCATTGAATATTATGCCAAAGTACGATTAATGCATAGTTGTATTTCTAAAGGAGCTCCTACCCCAGTACATTATATAATTGATCAACAAACACCACTACCACTTTAGGGGTTTTTCAAATGTTAAAATGATACTAGGAAAATATAAAGAATATAAAAATTGCTAGTTGTATGCAGTTAGCAAATATAAAGTTATATATTTATCTATAAATTTATTACGTTCGTCAGTAAATATGCGAGTTGATATAATAGTACTTGCAAATACACAATCGGTTTTATTTGTATTCATGGGAATAACAGAAATTTGAATTCAATGGGCTGCCGGGTTTGGTCAATTGATTTACATCGCATTATATTTACCTTACGAATGCAGAATAAATGACAGCAGCGACCGAGACCGCTAGCAGAGTTATCGTATGAGGTTTGTAGAAAAATTGTAAGGAAATATCGTCCACCGGTCTTTCGTTAATCGCCTCAAAAGCATCTTTTGGCGATGGCGGTGGAGTGCAGGTCCGTTTATGTGATAAATTTCGTTTTTTCATCTTTACAATAGAAAGATATTCTAAAAGAGGTTATGTTTCAAACTTCAAGACACCGACTGAGTTTATTGGCCCATTATCAAATGGCAATTGGCAATGCCAAATAATAATTGCATCTGATTGGATCATACGACCTCGCATTGGACTTCGAACTGTCAGGGGAAGGAAGGATTTTTCTAAATAGGCGTACTTCTCAATATTGCATTCAAGGAGCTTAGTACCTACTTATAAAATAAACTAGTCCAAAAATAAAACGCTCCATACACGGCTACGTAAATAGCCAATGAATCGTTGACTGCGTCCAAGTGCGTTAAATAATATTAGTGTGTAGACGTTATATTCCAACTTCTGACGCAATTTTCATTATAGCTATTATTTTCAAAGGAATATAGCTTTCGTTCTCGTGAATGGCACGCATGGCACGCTTAAAATATTTTGTTTACGGTTATGTTGGTTAAACTGCTAAACGATGCATTTTCGAGCGGGGTTGCCAATTCGTAGAGAATTCCCCAAATTTTAGGGAATTTCTAAAAATTTTAACCGTTTGGGTTTGTGGGGAGAAGCTTTATGTGGGGAAAATTCGGGGTTTCTACAAAATGAGAGGTATGGGTCTGTAGCGACGCGCTACTTCAATAATAACGTAAGAGGAAATCTGAAAATGACTAAACAATTTTTAAATTAAAATCGAATTTTGATTCATTCCTGTGGTAAAAAGGAACTTGTGTGGAAATTGTGGGGAATTCTGATGTGGGATGATTGGGTAGTGGGTATTTCAGAAATTCAGAACATTGGCAATCCTGCTTTCGAGCATCATCGGGCATCCTGAAATAGTATTTCCGGCAAATGTGCTTTACTTTGCTGCTGTTTTCACAATGCTCGATAAACAAACGCGCAAACCGCACTGAAAATAGTACAAACAAGTCGAAGGTTGCTGGGTCCTGGTGTTCAACGAAGAAATTAGAATTAAAATATTCGTACTAAACAGCAAAACAGGTATGTGTTTAATCTTCAAGTTTTGGAGTGCACATCGCGTAAAATGTAAAATATGGGCATCTTATCGGTCAGTGAATGATTACATCCGGTTGGCATCGCCATTTTATTAATTCTTTATCTTCACACGATTTATTCAATTTATTAGGCTGAGACTTGTTTGGTATGTTTTCCTTCGGTTGAAAAGTAATAATTTATTAGTTCTGATATGATTATATGCGCCCTGTACCTACTACTTTTCTGCAGGGCACTATTCCAGATTTGAGTTTTTATTTTCACTTTTTCCCGACCCCCTATCGGGTTAAACAAAATCCGTCAGAATATTTGATTTATTTCAATTTTGTTCCGTGTCCAAACTCCTTAGGCCTCTTTGAAATGTCCAATTCAAAATACAATTACGTGATTCCATTTGCATATTATTTATTTATTTTGCCCAGCTAACAATATATTCCATTTTTTTCTACTAGGCAACCGCTGTTATCTTCTAGATTTTTCTTTCTCTTGAATAAATAATCTTCTGCACATTTTGGGTTTATTACCAATCCCGTGGACCTATTTCTTTTCGATATTTTTCTGTTATTTCATTTTCTCTCTAGGTATCGATTATGCACACGTTATTAACCTTTGATTGGTTTTCATGCAGTTAATGTTTTTATTACATGTTATCTAAAGCCAAACATTTTTCTAGTTTTATGAAAATTAAACCCATCACATTTTTTTTATAAATGATTAGCTTTTGTATCAATAAAGAGTACAATAGTTGCCCTTGAGTTTATTTACAAAGCATTATTTTCCTGTACGTAATATTATCCTCTCACAAATTCCCAAGTATTGAAGGCAACATAACACTATATTCGGATCTGTCATTTTTCCTGCTTTTCAGGACTATGCTTGATTTATACAAGTGTCATGTCTACGCCCGTTTTCCTGCTTTTCAGGACTACGTACAATAAATTTGTTTTCGTCATACGAGATTGTGTCCGCGATCTCATACGACGAAAGCAAATTTTGAATGCAGTGTGTCCCATTGCCCCGAATGCAAAAATTTGTCTTTTAGTGCATTTGTACATGGAGATACCTACAAGCGACTCGAGCTTCACGCACATAGCACACCGCCGCTGGTGAGGACCCGCTGTACTATATACCATACGATGTGCGTAGCATTGTGTACAAACACTAGCCAAATAGTATGGCGGGTGCTATGTGCATGAAGCTCGAGTCGATTTTAAAGGTTGAAGCAAGCTTGAGTCTGTGTACGAATGTGCTTAATTAAGGTGAATCAAAAGAATGTAAAAATATTTGTATTAAGCGTGTCCAGTGATTTATGAAAGTTTACCTAAATGTATGATTAGTTATTTTTAAGTAATCAGCAGGCAGCATTCTGCTGATGCGCTCATATCTAATTTTATTTGTGCAAGAAAAAGATCAAATTTCCGTGTGAGAGAGCGTAGGGCTCTCATATACAGTATAGAGATATTGACTATGTAAATATTTACATGTTTTTTGGAATTTTTATAATTTTAGGGCATCCTTAGATCATCCGTTACCTACTCATTTATTATAAGTCTGTTATCCAAGCACCGTCTTGTGTGCGTTATAGCCTTTTACTTTTTAATGCTGTAGATAAGGATATGCTTATTAAACCAACAAAGATGTTAATGATAACTCCCAAATAGGTTTTTTTATTCCCACATTGAGTGAATCACACCTACTGAATATATGAGTAGTTAAAGTGTAATTATGTAATGGTATTATTTTGCAGAGATGGCAGAAGATTTGGATGTGGAAGCCATGTTGGAGGCGCCATACAAAAAGGTCAGTTCTCCACAATAACTTGTTTGAAAGTTGCATCTCGCCCCTAGCTTTTATATTGATGGCTCCACATTTGAAGGAGTGCTGTTATTAGTTCATAAGAACCACACATCCAGTCACCCCGACATATTGAATTAAACCTCATTCTATGCAACCTTTATATAATATAATCAAATGACATTTGGTCTCCTTTCTTTATATTTATAGAACTTTGTGCAATTAGTCGAGGTTGCTTCACCTGGCAGACACAGAAGGAGAGGTACTGATTATTGAACAATTTTATATTCTTTTTTTCATAAATTTTATTCCACTCACTCCCCAGCTTTATTGCTTCAAAAATATCTTTTAAAATTAAATTATTTGTCTTCTGCAAAATACTTTGAAGCTAATTTAAATTAATGTTTTATAATTACATGCTTTGAGCTCAATGGATTACGAATCAGACTAAGATTTCAATAACTCCCACTCCGAAATGCTTTTGCAGTTCGATAAACTTTTAATCCTTGTTGTAAAACAGAAATGAACACAAAATCTTGAAACCCCCATCTATCTGTTTGTTGATGACGACAGTCCTATTTGAACAAGGCTGTTTGTTGCAAGAACTCACTGGTGAGAGAAGTGTGCTGAGAGTGGTCAGTAGTAGTGGAAGTGCAGTCGCTGACATGGTAACGTTTCTGTTCAGGCGGTTCGGGCAGCAGACCGGCTCCTGGTGGATGAGCACTACGCCTCGGCTCCGTGACGCAGACTATTTCCATTTCTCCCTCCCTCATCTCTTATCATTTGATCTTATGATACTTCTCTCTACTCTAGGTTCTCTTGACATATCATGCTCTTTGTTTGTGCCAACAGTGTAAGCAAAGGTGATTATTCATTTTCATGATTTATAAACAAAACCTACTCTTTTTTACTTATACATAGTTAACTATTCTACTTTTCAAATACATACCTACATGCATTTCAATGGGTAATACTTTTAAAAACCTCAAATCATTGAAAAAGATTATTTTGTTTGCAGCCAATCTTTTGATATCTTGTAAATATACATAGCTTGTTTTAATATTGTGGAAGGATTAGAGTTCTTTTGATTGAAATGTTGTGATAACATGTAGCTGACGGATGTATCTTTTGCAGAAGTATTGCGGTGGCTGTGTCCCCCCTCTAGACCTAGACAGGTGGTGAAGGGTAAGTGTCGCCCTCCCTCCCGCTGCGCCATGCGCCATGTTAGCTCTTCAATCTACAACTGCAAGCAACCCATCCCACAATCCACCCTTGCCCGGTCCACAACATACATACATACATTCTACTATACTTCTATCTGAGACTCCACCAACTTACGCAGCACCCAGCACCGTCTACTTGGGATGTTTCTCAAACAATAACACTAATATTATCAATTATAGTAAATCCTTAGCAGGATTCATCCCAACTAGGTTTGTTGCTCTGTGCTGGTAGAATTCAAGTTGGGCAATGTATGTGACCAGGTCAGGTTGAAAGCTAAACATGAGTAGTGAACTAATGTTTTTTGATTTTTGTTGCGGTGTTGTTTGCTGGGTGGTCCTACTTTGCCTGCTTTGTGTGACAGGATGATCACTACGCCTCATCCTCCAAGCACCGCTACGACAAGCACGCAGACAAGCACAAACACTCGGATCGAAACAAAGATGCCTCCAAAAGATCTGGGTGAGTTTACCATACATACCATATGTACACATTATGTATTAAAATAAAGATTAATGACTTGAACTCTAAAAAATTTGATTCAAATCTATTATTTTTATGATTCAATTGAGAATTAATATTTTCTGTTGTTTTTTGAGATGTAATTATATTGATTATTTGCCTTGTATGCCTTCAGATAATATACAATTTCATGTTTTTGCATATGCTAGTAGACCCAATTCTTGTTTAATGGTACAATTTTTGGGGGGATTCAAAATATGCAAAATTAAATGGATCATCTATAAAGTATTATGAGATATCAATTTTCATATCAGCCAAGTGATCTTACACCCAAAGCAAAAAAAATTCTGATGATTAATAAATAATTGATGAATGAATATCATTAAGCCCTAAACTCTAAACACAATTTATTTAATGATACTTTATGTTTTCAGGCGGTCAAGAGATGCGCGGAGATCCCGGGAACGCAGCCGCAGTCGCCGAGTGTCAAGGGAAAGAGAAGAGAGACCATCAGACCGAAGAGAGAAAGAAAGAGAGAGAGATGACAGACCTAGAGAAAAAGACAGGGAGAGAGAAAAAGATAAAATTAGAGAGAAAGAAGTAGAAATCAAACGGAAACCCCGTAGCCGATCAAAGTAAGTACATGAATCTAATAACAATATGTTTCCAGCATATGCTAGTAGACCCAATTAATGTTAAACGTACATTCTTTTGGGGGGATTCAAAATATGCAATATTAAATGATTATTTTTTTGGAGGTTGTTATAATTTAAAATAATTATACCACTTGAATTAAAATGAACAAACTACTGGAAAACCCATATTTTACGTTTTTTAAGGGACCGAAAAAAAAAAACCTTAACGGAGGGAAAATGCAAATGGGGGGTATTGAAGAAAAGAACATTTTAAATTTTGGTTTTTTTTTTTTATTTAATCATGTATATTGGTGAATTGAAGAAAAGAACCTTTTAAATTTTATTTTTTATTAATACATATAATTATGTATATGAAGAGATAAATGTTATTCCAACAAAAGAAGAAGAAATAAAGTACATCAAGGGTCTTAAAATCTATTTTTCCAGCATTGGTTGCGTTCAAGACGAAACTAATGTAACAAACTAATCTAAGTGTGTGATTTTTTTAATAAAAAATAAAATGTTCTTTTTCTTCAATACTGGGGGTATCAATATTCTAAGTAAATTTGTCAAAATACGATATATTTCCGCATAAATCGAAATTTAGATAACTATTTGAAATAAATATGTAAAAATACCGCATTATGTCCGCATAAATCATTTCTTGGAGGTTGTTACAAATTTATAAATATTAGTGACACTTGAATTAAAATAAACATTTTGAAAGCTTGTCAAAATCCAAAGCAGAAGATGAGTCCGGAAATTGAAAAAAAAAAATCTTCTATGGAATTATCAAGAGATTCTGAGTTTTGAGAAAATTTGTATTTTATCAGACCAAAGAATTCAACATGAAAATTGCCTCTTGTAACGACTTTACTATGTAGATTAACCATATCTGAATGGCCGAGTAAACTTCTTCTACCATCCCAATTTCATTCCGCTTCACAATATACCAATGTACTCTACTAGGTATGAGCAGACTTGTTGAATGTGTTGGTATTTTCAGATCGCAAGAGTTCCCGAGGCGTGGTGGGCCGCCGGTGCCGCTTCCTTCAGCCGCAGACGACTTGGCCCCCGAAGAGCGGGACGCTCGCACGGTGTTCTGCATGCAACTCTCCCAGCGCATCCGTGCCCGCGACCTTGAAGAGTTCTTCTCCGCCGTGGGCAAGGTGCGCGATGTGCGCCTCATCACGTGCAACAAGACGCGCCGCTTCAAGGGCATCTCCTATATTGAATTCAAGGACACAGAAAGTGTGCCGTTGGTATGTTTTTATTGTATTCCAAATATTTTTCTATTATGGTTTAATTGAGAATTTGCCTAAACATTGCTAAGAATATCATTCATTTAAATAGTTTTCAAGGGACTGAAAAACTAAACTTCTTATGCCTAAACCTTGTCATTTCATATACATATTCGCATATGCTAGTAGACCCAATTAATGTTTAACAATACATTCTTTGGGGGGATTCAAAATATGCAAAACTAAATCATTTTTTGGAGGTTGCTATAATTCAATATAATTATAACACTTGAATTAAAATGAACATATTTATTTCAGGCTATTTAAAATGAAATATTGAAAAGTTTTTTTTTAATTTTAATTTTTCTTTATTCATTAAATACAAAAATAGGGTTACATTAGTGGATTTTTCGACCACCATGCTAGGCTGGTGCCCGTGTTATGGTGGTCGATGTTGAAGTTGTAATGTTATTAACCTGTTTTATCCGGCTGTCACACATGTGATCCATCGGTGTCTGTCATCATACTCAGATGTCGCACATGCGGTCAAGAGTTAGAAACACACAATACCACACTGCTATCGTGTAATATGCGCATATTTAATACGTTTTCGAAGCGAATATCACACCTTGTTGTAATACTCCATGCTCTAGTGCTCCGAAACAATCGTCGAAACATGAAGGGCAATCAACTTGCAGTCCAAACCGTCATTTTTCCCGTCAGTTTGATCTTTTTACACGTAAGCATTTGAGCATGCGCCGTGCATCAGACGTGTATTTTTAATTATTTATTTTATTGGCTTTCACCAACAGTTTATTCAGCTGTGCAGCAGCCATTCTTGATTATGGAAAATCAAAAGCAAAGAATATACAGTAAAACTCGCTTAAGAAGTTCCCACTTAAGAAGTTTTCACGCTTAAGAAGTTTTGATTTTCGGTCCCTTGAAAATTCCATACAAAAAACTGCAAAAAACTCGATTTTTTCCCATTTAAGAAGTTTTAGAGCTAAAACTGCTTCCCGCTTAAAAGGTTTTAGAAATCCGGCGGTAATATCAACACAAACGAAATATTGTGCTGCAAAATACATATCTAAAATGAACCTTTTTCCAAGTCATAAAGTGAAAGACGTTGTCTTCACAGATTACTCGCGATCTCTAGTACCTGAGACCATAAACAGACCCTTTGTCGGCCGCCGCCCGCCGGGCCGTAAGCCGTAACCCCTAGGTACAATAGTAATGTGACACGTCGAACGAATATGCCGTGCGGAATTATTTAACGAACATGGAAGGGTCTTTAAGATTCTAAATTAGTCATTCGAAAAACATCGATTATAACAACAACAAAAAACAAATTTCGTAAATCAGAATCTGACAGATAGGTGGTAAAATACCGTAAAATGTCAATAAATCAAGCGTAGGTAATTAGGGCCGCTCGCGATAGGATTCGGCCGCGAAAATTCGATTTGCGCGAAATATATCGTATTTTTATGAATTTATTTCGAATATGTATCTGCATTATGGCCGGCCGCAACGGGATTCGGCAGCAAAAATTCGATTTACGCAAAATATATCGAATTTTTATGATTTTTTTCCAAATTGGTATCTGATTACTGGCCGGCCGCGACGGGATTTGGCCGCGAAAACTCAATTTACGCGAAATATATAGTTTTTTTATGAATTTATTTTGAATAGGTGTCTGCATTATGGCCGGCCGCGACGGGATTTGACCGCGAAAACTCAATTTACACGAAATATATTATATTTTTATGAATTTATTTCGAGTAGGTATCTGAATTATGACCGGCCGCAACCGAATTCAGTCACGAAAACTCAATTTACGCGAAATATATCGTATTTTTATGAATTTATTTCAAATAGGTATCTGCATTATGACCGGCCGCAACCGAATTCAGTCACGAAAACTCAATTTACGCGAAATATATCGTATTTTTATGAATTTATTTCGAATAGGTATCTGCATTATGACCGGCCGCAACCGAATTCAGTCACGAAAACTCAATTTACGCGAAATATATCGTATTTTTATGAATTTATTTCAAATAGGTATCTGCATTATGACCGGCCGCAACCGAATTTAGTCACGAAAACTCAATTTACGCGAAATATATCGTATTTTTATGAATTTATTTCAAATAGGTATCTGCATTATGACCGGCCGCAACCGAATTCAGTCACGAAAACTCAATTTACGCGAAATATATCGTATTTTTATGAATTTATTTCGAATAGGTATCTGCATTATGACCGGCCGCAACCGAATTCAGTCACGAAAACTCAATTTACGCGAAATATATCGTATTTTTATGAATTTATTTCGAATAGGTATCTGCATTATGACCGGCCGCAACCGAATTCAGTCACGAAAATTCATTTTACGCGACATATATCGTATTTTGAAGAGTTTATTTCGAATAGGTATCTGCATTATGGCTGACCGCAGCGGGATTCGGCAGCAAAAATTCGACTTCCGCGAAATATATTGAATTTTTATGATTTTTTTTCCAAATAGGTATCTGAATACTGGCCGGCCGCGACGGGATTTGGCCGCGAAAACTCAATTTACGCGAAATATATAGTTTTTTTATGAATTTATTTTGAATATGTATCGGCATTACGGCCGGCCGCGACGGGATTTGGCCGCGAAAACTCAATTTACGCGAAATATATCGTTTTTTTATGAATTTATTTCGAATATGTATCGGCATTACGGCCGGCCGCGACGGGATTTGGCCGCGAAAACTCAATTTACGCGAAATATATCGTTTTTTTATGAATTTATTTCGAATATGTATCGGCATTACGGCCAGCCGCGACGGGATTTGGCCGCGAAAACCCAATTTACGCGAAATAAAGCTTTTTTTATGAATTTATTTCGATTAAGTATCTGAATTATGACCGGCCGCAACTGAATTCAGCCGCGAAAATTCAATTTACGCGAAATATATCGTATTTTTATGAGTTTATTCCGAATAGGTATCTGCATTATGACCGGTCGCAATGGGATTCAGCAGGAAAAATTCGATTTACGCGAAATATATCGAATTTTTATGGTTTTTTTCCAAATAGGTATCTGAATATTGGACAGCCGCGACGGGATTTGGCCGCGAAAACTCAATTTACGCGAAATATAATCACATGTTTATGAATTTATTCGGAATAGGTATCTGCATTATGGCCGGGAGCGACTATATTCGGCCGCGAAAATTCAATTTTCATGAATTTAATCGGAATAGGTATCTGCATTATTGCCGGCCGCGACGGGATTCAACTGCAAAAATTCGATTTACGCGAAATATATCGTAGTTTTACGAATTTACTTCGAATATCTAAATTTGATAAGCCGGCCCCGGAGGCAATAAGCAGCAACATTTTGATTTTGCAGAAATATGCGGTTTTTTTACGAATTTATAATTATACCTATCTGAATTTAGAGGGTGAAATTTCCATTTACGCGAAATTTATCGTATTTTTACGAATTTACTTCGAGTATCTGAATTCAAAGGGCCAGTTGCATCGGAAGTAGGCTGCGAAATTTCGATTTACGCAGTAATATATCATATATTTTTTAGTTTAAATGGATGGCCGCGACGGTAATCGGCCGCGAAAATTTAATTTACTCGGAAAATATCGTATTTTTTTAAATTTACTTCGGATAGAGGGCCGTCCGCGGCGGTACACGGCTGCGAAAATTCGACTTACCCAGGGAATAAGTCGTATTATTACGAATTTATTCCAAAGAACCTACCCGAATTTGAATTTGCCGCTGAGATATTCAATTTTCGGCAATTTTTTATGATTTTTTTTTCCGTAAAATTTCGAATTATGTGGGAATTGTTAATTCGAAATTTTATTTTTTATGTTCCGTGGATTTTAAATTAACGGGGTTCTACTGTATTATTGTGTAAAATTTTTATTCCATCGGATTTGTAAAACACGAAAAACTTTTGATTAAATCGGATCACGATTAATACGGAATATTTCACCTTCAAATAAATATAATTAGCTTTATTTTTATGTTCATAACAACATGATTAAATATGCCCAAGGAGATGGTAAAAGATGCATTATAATTACTTTTTTTTTTCAATAAAACTTCAAAATTAGTTGTGCATCATGTAAGCTTGTTTTCACAACAATTTAACGTAGGTAGACATAGGAATGACGTATGCCCCAGACTCGAGTTATTAAATGGCTAAAATTGAATCCCACTTAAGAAGTTTTCCCACTTAAGAAGTTTTTTTTCCCCGGTCCCTTGGAAAACTTCTTAAGAGAGTTTCACTGTACTTACTTACACACCAATAGAAACAAAAAATCAGGCATGTGGAGGGTTTGTAAAGGAATGTTGGTTTTACATCTTTTTTTAATTTTTCATGCAAACTCCCTTCTAAGAAGCACCTACTACATAAATTGCATTACACATTTCTAGAATTAGTAAACTTAGTGCTGCAGCAGAAATACCGGTGCTAAATTAAAATCTAATTAACAAATATAGAACAACCAGTCACAAGGTGGCAAAGAGACATTTATTTGCTGATAAAATTTTCTCATAATAGTGTTAGTCAATTTTTCAAATAACAGTGGCAGAAAACTGTTAAAACATCATATCTATGATAAATATTTTTAAATCGTTGTCTGTACCACGCATACAGTCGATATTTCACTTCGATCTCTTAAAAATGACTTTATTATTTATGTCTTACTCCGCTTACTCGTTAATACTGAATATTTTTTATTCAAACAGATAGATTTATTATCACGAAAAGTGAGTATTTATGTCGGGGGAGACAAAGAAACATGCAAAAAATATACATTTATCATTTTAATTTTGTTAAAATTAATTCGCTTGCGCGGTAATGCCATTTTGTATTTACCGTTTTTATTTCATAGACAATCAATCATAATTACACAAACCCGCTAGGATAAACCCTGCCTTGGCCAACAAACCATTCAAAACCTGGGATGTTTTTTAAAATTATGATGACATGCAGCTTTTGTAGTTTAACCTCAACCTAAAGAAGGAATATTCCGTATTATCCGTCCATCAAACTTCGGCAACACGAACGTTCTGTATTATCCGTGAGGTGGACCAAATGCATATTTACCATGACTTCAAACGTACACTTTGGTGTGTAAATTTTTTTTAACCCAAAAGTACTGGTATTTCGGCAGGCGCTTCAGATTGAAAATCGATAAGCGCTATCGGCAATGTATGTAAAGTGGTCCATTGTGTCAAAACATGCCACATTATAGAATGCATTGAAAAGGCAAGTGTCATAAATAAAGATTAACCCTTCCGCCAGTAAAATTTTTATAAATTGTGGAGAGATTACTCTTCATACCAATCTCACAACCTTAGCCTGCATTATTATTATCAATCATCATTAAATACAAATCTGTAAACTGCACCCACCATAATGGGGCCGACAGACTTAGCTATAAAAGCGCCCACGTTGTACGGCCTATTTCAGCATATCTCTAGCCTTATTCTCCCATTGGGAATGTACAGCGAGTGATATGCCGAAATACACCAAGCCAAATAATGCCGGCGCTTTTATAGTTGAGTCTGTCGGACCCTTAACCCCTAAACCCTAAGGCGTTCATTGTATTAGCACCATATCCCTGAGCTCCTGATGTCGAGACCGGTAAATCAGCCATTAGGGTATATGCCTCGCTAAATCAGGCCGGTTTACCGATGGTTAACAGAGGTACATCCCTAGCATGGAGTGTGAAATAATACAAAAAAATGTATATATTTATGTTAACTAAAGTGACTTGTCTTACAGGCTCTCGGACTGACTGGCCAAAAGCTCCTGGGCGTCCCCATCATAGTCCAGCACACACAGGCAGAGAAGAACCGCATGGGCAACTCCCTGCCCAATCTGGCACCAAAGAATAACACGGGCCCAACCCGACTGTATGTGGGCTCGCTCCACTTTAACATCACCGAGGACATGCTCAGAGGGATCTTCGAACCCTTTGGCAAGATAGACAACATTCAGCTCATCACGGATCCTGAATCAGGGAAATCCAAAGGCTATGGTTTCCTAACAGTGAGTATTTTACAATTACCTCTAAACTATATACCATTCCAGCATATGCTAGTAGACCCAATTAATGTTAAACGTACATTCTTTTGGGGGGATTCAAAATATGCAATATTAAATGATTATTTTTTTGGAGGTTGTTATAATTTAAAATAATTATACCACTTGAATTAAAATGAACAAACTATTGTAGTTGTAGTGCCCGATGTATTTTTGTTCTCTTTTACCCATTCTCAATGCTTATAACATCTAAATAACGGACAGCTTATTTTTTTTTTATAACAACACAGTGAAACCCAAATTTTACGTTCCCAGATTTAACATTTTCCCTCCAATTACGCTTAATTATTTCAGTCCCGATATATTTTAGTACATTTGTTACTCGCTTTTAACGTGTTTTTTTTTCCGCAATTTATGTCGAAAATATTCAAAAAATGTGAGGTTCGCGCGCTTGACACGGCCGTGCCGTAATTGGTCGATGGACAGCACGCAACGTGGTGATTGGCCGACATCTTTCAATTTTGGCCGGCCGTGAATGGTCTGCGTACGGTTGACAATGCGGGTGATTGGCCCGATTGGCCGACATTTTTCAATTTTAGCCATGTGTAAAATACTGTAGCATCGTCTGTTCGGTTTTCAACTCGACTTGTGACGCTTCTTTCTGACATTATTCGTTTATTATCATCATTTACACATAGTTTTTACGTTTTTGTTTTGTTTTAGTTAAGTTTATTACAATCTAAAGTGTTTTATATTATTATTATGTCTCAACAAAGAAAAACATTCTCAGTGCGAGAGAAAAGGAACATTATTGAAAAATTTAATAAACACGTTGGTTCACATGTTTCGCTGGCTCGTGATTTGGGTATACCCATAACTACGTTGGCTACAAACATTAAAAATCGGGAATCAATCGAAAAAATTGCGATTCAATGTGGCCACATGGCGAAAAAACGAAAATATATCACTACGTCGAAGTATGACAAACTGGAAGAAATTTTAAAAGAGTGGTTCGTCAGTGCGAGGTCCTGCAATATTCCCGTCGGCGGTTCGATTATTCGTGAAAAGGCGCTACGCATCGCGGATCGACTCAGTATCGAAGGATTTACTGCATCAAATGGATGGATAGATCGTTTCAAAAAGAGGCATAATGTGGTCTACAGATCGATTTGCGGAGAATCACTAAGTGTCGACTTGGATATTGCTGAAGATTGGACGCAGACAGATGTTCCGACGTTAATTGCAGACTATGCTCCCGGCGATATTTTCAATGCGGATGAGACTGGGCTTTTCTTCAGCCTACTACCGTCAAAGACTTTCTGCTTCAAAGGGGAGGACTGTCACGGAGGAAAATTAAGCAAGATGAAGCTCACTGTTCTTTTGATTGCAAATTAAGATGGCAGTGAGAAGCTTCCCCCATTAATAATTGGGAAGTCTGAAAAGTCCCGCTGCTTCAAAAATGTGAGGTCGCTGCCAACAAAATATGCAGCTAACAAAAAGGCATGGATGACTTCAACCCTATTTGAAAAACAGCTGACTGCATTAGACTCTTTGAAGGGAGTAAAAAATCGCAAAATCTTGTTATTCCTCGATAGGTGCCCTGCTCACCCCACAAACCTGACGCGGGGGAATGTTAAGTTGGCATTTTTTCCACCCAACTGTACGAGTGAACTGCAACCTCTGGATTTGGGGATAATCCGTTCATTCAAGCACCACTACAGAAAAAACTTGGTAAATAAGTTATTGTCCGAGCTAGAACGAGGTGAGGACCCCAAAAAGTTTAAAGTATCCATTTTAGATGCAATGCATTACACTGCAAAGGCATGGGGAGAAATTACGGACATTACAATCAAAAATTGTTTCCGTAAAGCTGGCATAAACAAGGAGCAGGAGGCAGCGGCAGAAGAAAATACCGAGGATCGTATTATCGATAGCTGGGAAAGGATTTCTGATCATCCCTTGGAGGACTACATGAACCTCGACTCCAACGTGATGACGTCAGACTTGGTGGAAGTGGATGACATCGTGAACAGTCATGTAGCACCAGAAAACTTGTCCACTGAAGAAGAGCCATCCGATGAAGAAGAGATAAATGTTATCCCAACAAAAGAAGAATCGATAAAGTACATAGAGGGTTCTAAAACCTATTTTTCAAGCATTGGTGGCGTTCCAGAAGAAACTTTTAAATGTCTTTACAGGATTGAAAAAGAATTAGAACAGAAAAAAAAATGCAACAAACTAATCTGCGTGATTTTTTTAATAAAAAATAAATTCTCTTTTTTTCCATACTGGGTGTAGATTTGTTGCATTTTTTCTGGTCTTATTCTTTTTCAATATTTGGACATTTAAAAGTCTCGTCTTGAACGTCACCAATGCTTGAAAAATAGGTTACCTTCAATGTTCTTTATGCTTCTTCTGTTGTTGGAATCACATTTATTTCTTCTTAAATATACATTATGTTTATAAATAAAAAATAAAATGTTCTTTTCTTCAATACCCACATGATATATATATGATTTTTTTAATAAAAAACAAATTTTAGTGTGTTTTTTTCAAAACCCCCCATTTACATTTTCCCTCTGTTTGTTTTTTTTTTCAGTCCCTTTTAAAAAACGTAAAATAGGGGTTTTACTGTAATTTGGTTCAAATTGAATGCGTTGATATTTTTGATTTTAATAATAATTAATGGTTAATTCCTGTCTTTGGCTAGCTTTACACTCGGTAAGTTTTTTCACTCCCGTAAGTGTTTTATACCAATGTAAACGACACCAAAAGTCACTTAATGTAATTTATAGCAAGTTACGGAAGTTGTTTTTCCGCAAGTTTTTTGACAGGTCTAATCGCATCTACACAAATATCCAGCCTTCTCACAGCTTATAAAATCAGTTTGATAAGTTGAGAGACTTGCCCCCCAAGTAATGGTAGACAGTAACAGATATTAAGTAATGGTAGACAGTAGCCAGTGGCGTGCACAGAGTTTTTGATCAGGGTAGGCAGTAGGAAAACCGCCAAATTGATTCAAATAAATAAAAAAGAAACTTGCCACAGATAGCTGACTTCGTACAAGTTTTCGCTAAGTGTGCTTGCTGCTGGCTGTAGATGATGTAGGTTTGGATTATTTAAGCCACTTTAAATATACAAATAATAATAATAATAAATAAACGCTTCATGTATGCGTATTATCACAAGCCAATTAATGGATATCCGAGGTGGCCTTGATAAAAGCAGTTGACATTCTCACTTGCACACTTCAGATAACAACAGATGTCACTGTCGCCACTGATTGCCATTTGCTAATTTGTTCCAGAAAGCACTGCCTGATACTAACAAAAAAACCTCATAGAATCAAATTCAAACGACAGTTCTACTCTATGCTACGTGCATTTCGTAAACATTAATATTATATCTTGTATGAAGTTAGCTCTAAGCAGAAATAATTCCTGCTTAGCCCGCATTTTAGTGAGGTAGTCGGAGGGCGCATGTAGTTTTTAGTTACAGTTTATGTCACGTTTGTAGAATGCCGTTTGATGTGGCGGTCGCGTAGTTTTGGTTGCTCAGCTTTGTCGCGCTTATTTTTGAAAGTGTGTATTTATTTTTAGCAATAATGTAATAAATTATATTATTATTTACATGCTTACGTTTTACAAATACGCTAGGGTAGGCAGTGCTTATGTGCCTATATGGAGTGCACGCCCCTGACAGTAGCAGATAGTTGTTGACAGGAAGCCAGCTTACCGCAAATAAATTTACAGATGTTAAGGGTCGCATGAGCATTTACACAGGTTGTACTTTTGAAAAACTTCTGTGAGCATTAATTACCAGAAGTCTGGTGCATTTGTAAACGCTCCTGTGAGTAACTTGTCAAAAACTTATGTTAAGTCTTAAATTTTACTTATGAGTGTAAAGCTAGCCTAAAGCCCAGCCCGCCTTCCTCTAAGGGCGGAGCGGACACCGTACGGACTCCGCTCGACTCGTACACGTTAGCTGCATACAAGTGCTTCCATCAAGAACGAGGTGAGCGGAGCGGACCATAGGTCCGAAAGAATCGCTGACTAGTTTCTAGCGGACTCCGCTCAAGAACTGTAGCCAATTCAGTTGCCTCACGAAGCTGTTCGCCAATTTTCGTGTTTATAGGATATAGCAAAGAATATCGTAATGTCTACCAAAAGGATGCGGCTTGGAAAACCCACTGAGATGAAATTGCCGGAAATAATAAAGTTTTAAAAAAAATTTCTTTGCATTTTTTTAAGCAAACATTTCTTCATTGCATATGCGCAAAAAAATCATCCTCACTAGAATTAGTTCCTGAAATCACAGAAATCACTCTGTTCGATTGGAGACGGAGCATCAATGACTAGTTTACAATCGAAGGGCAAAACTATTCCGTTGACATTGCTCCGCTCGCCTCTCTCGTTTCTCGCATGGGCAGTGGAAGGCAAACACCTATCTTCTTAGCTACTCTTTTTTGGTGGAAGGTAAAGATATTTCGCTCATCTCCAACCCCGCTCAGCTTGACTCTTTCCGCTCGCAGTGGAAGGCGGGCTTAAGAACCGTAAAATGCAAACTTACCATACCTTGACATATATTTTACAATTTCGGCACTACAGAAATCTCAACCAAGTATTATTATAACTATGTAATTGGTTCCCAAGTTAAGCGATGGTTTTATTGTATTTTGACATAATGCGACGTTGTTGTTCTGTTTAGTTCCACCACGCAGCCGATGCCAAGAAAGCGCTAGAGCAGCTGAATGGGTTTGAGCTTGCGGGCCGCCCCATGAAGGTGGGCAACGTGACGGAGCGGCTGGAGGCGGGGGCCGCTCACCACCGCTTCGACACGGACGAGCTGGACAGGGCCGGCATCGACCTCGGTGCCACGGGTCGACTTCAGCTCATGTTCAAACTGGCAGAGGGCACTGGTTTCCAGGTATATAAACTCTTATAATAAGGAACTCCAGTGAAAAATATTATGGCTTTAAAAAAGTATGTTCATATAGACCAGGGATCTCCAAACTACGGCCCGCGGGCCACATCCGGCCCGCCAGTGTCATCAATCCGGCCCGCGACATCTAATGGCTTATTTTTGTTGTGATAAGTTGGATAAAAATACACAATGATAGTAACTAGGTTTTATTTACTTGCTAGGTAAAGCTTGACGACAAGTATAATATCGAACCAACGAGATTATTCGCGAAAAAGTACTACTAGCACTATCTGTTAGCGATGGATTGTAGGTACTATCACTACCTATTTCCGCCTGTAACCTGTAACCACCAGATGTCGTCAAGTGCTGTAGTCGGGAAAATACAACACAACAGTAATTAACTAGCCAATTTAGCAAGCATATTTTCTTTACATTAACTCCATATCCCTGAGGAAAATATTTTCCATCAGGGCCTATGTCATTTTAGAGGATGCTTTGTGGAGGGTCTTTTTAAGGAAGGGAAGGAAAATGTAGGAGGGGTGGTTAAGAATCTGGGGGTTAATGTCTTGACTACCATAATATGGGCATTTGCCTAGCTTGGTAGTCGAAAAACCAGGTAAAACAAACCTGTAACAAAATGAATAAAGAAAATATTTTTAAAAAAATGTGTCCAGGAATGACGGACGTATGAATCTATCCCTCCAACTGCGGTGCAAGGCGATGTGCGAAGATAGTCCGGCTGGAAAGGTCTAAAGGCCTCCCTCACCCAGTCTCTGACCCGCCACGCAGCATGTGGGCAGACGCATCCCCTACCAAGACCTGGACAAACCTCACCCCATGAACCATGAATGATAATGGCAGGAAAATTAAACGGTTTTGGCCCTCGGAACTTACTGGAGTCATCACTATGGCCCTAAGGCTGAAAAGTTTGGAGACCCCTGATATAGACCAATAAACGCTGATTCTGAATATATAAGTTTTATTCAATAATATTAAACGTACAGTTTTTAAAAAAATATTAAAAAGTGCATTTTTAATATTCTCGTTAAAACACAGCGTCAGGTTGGTATGCTGTGTAATGCTCTGTGGTGACGTCACGATGGTAATGACTGGTTTATTTATGCTGTACGTCATTTGTATGGGAATTTAGGTATGACACAAACAAATGTTCTATATATTTCTTATTTTTGAAGATGTCGTAAAAGCATATACCTTTATAGAAACTAAATAGAATTGCCTTTTAGATTTTTGTATCTGAAATATACGATCGCGTTTGAAAATTACACTATTTTAAGTTTCAAAATGAAAAAATTTAAAAAAAAAACAGCTGACTGTAAACATAATCTAATTAAATGGTCGAAAAATTTAGGAAAATTCAAAATTTTAAAAATACAGTCCTCTTACTTTATGAATTTGGAATAAAACTGTCACTTCACTTTTTATCTCGTTCATACAATTAAAAATGATAAAAAAATATTTTGAATCCGAAAAAATAACTTAAAAAATATGACATCCTGGATTCGGTATTAATGCGTTGATTTCTGTATTTTGTATTTATTTACACATGCATTAGTCTTTTACATTATTAAATAATATTTCTTTTATGGAAGTTTTATTAAATTCACTTTGAAAAGTCATTAAAAAAAAATTTCAGACGTAACCTTAAACCTATCGTACAACGAAAATAAATCACCAACAAAACACTATTAGGACTAAAACTGAAAAAAAGTAACGCAGCATTGGTACTTATGATGAATTACACTAATGTCACAGTGAATTGATCATTTAAATGTAAATTAACTTCAAAAACATAAAACTGCAAGTAAAATTCATCATGTCATTTTTGCGAAGCTTCTGATCTCGCCTTCGCCATAGACGCCATTGCCCATACACCATAAATAGACCAATCAACGCGTTAATAATAAGCAAGATGGCCGGCGGCGCCTGCGCAAATCTATGTGAGATTCAAGGAGACCAACATAAAAATCATAAAATACGTTTTTTCGTATTTAGTAGATGACGTGTTGATGACGTCACAAAATGCATAATAGATATGGTGTTTTTAGAGGGACCTTGAAAAATTAAAACTTTGAAAATTATTTTAACTATTAAAACTAACTCTAAAAAAAATATATATACACGGTGTCCGGAAACTCGTAGTACAAGCGGAAAACTGGTGAACCTACATCACGTAGAGAACCCAAATAAACATAAAGACTTTCAATTTAAGCATTTTTAAATTTAAAATTAAAAAAAAAAATAAAAAAAAAAAAATTTCGGCTTCTTTAGGGTTAACTCAAATGACAGTTCGAAGATGCTACTCTTAAATGATTTATAAGTTGCTAAATGTCTTTTCGTGTCCATAGTTTATTTATTTTCATCTTACTAATTTATTCTTCCACCTGTTCTAAAATTTCACTTCTTCTAAGCATTACAATATGGTTAATTAGTGTTTTTACTTTGTTTGCAAGTCATCTTGAAACGGGCGGCAGGCAAAAATGTACCCTACTTGAAAGTAATACGAACGATTATCGGCAATTCAAGTAATACACGCTACTTAAAGTAGTACTGGACCAATTCGAACAAGCCTTGTGTGTAATATTATTAGCAAAGGTGTGTACCTACTTACATTATGAGGCAATGTTCCGAGGAAAGATAATCCAAAAACACTTTGCATATCACAAAAACACATGTCACAAATTCTGCGTTGGAATATTCCATTGTAATACACAATAATTAATCACGTAAGATGAAAATAATTCACAAACACACTTTGTTTTAAAGTTTAGTTCAACAGGGTTGTTGATAGAAAAATGTCAACCAAATGAATGGAATGCGTGAAGCGAACTAAACTGTTTTGCGTGTCGAAACATGTCAAGATCTTAAAACATAGCCGGTATCTGTTATGGTCTTATACACGACACCTTTTTTCAGCCCGATCCAAATAGAGACTAAAGTCAACATTTGTCGACTTACGCGATCGCTATTTTCACCTCTATTTTCATATCTAGGATTTCAATTGTCATTACTGAACACACGAACCATACTGTTTGTTATGATGCCTACTGAAATCGTAGATATGAAAATAGGGTAAAGTGTGAAGAAGCCGCCGCATGCCGCTACACTTTAAATAGGCAAAAATTTTGAAAAGTCAACTACTTTTAAACTTAATTACCACAAGAAGCATCGGTTTCAGTCATGATAGACAGAAAAATATGCATTTAAAATACGATATTCATTCAAAGTTAAAAATTGCCCATATAAAACATCTCCATAGCCGCCAAGTTTTTTTTACATGGATTTGACATTTGCAAAGTTTCGTTTCAAACTAAATAAGCATGAATTACTTAATTTACGTAAACTTAGAACCTAATAACCTATTTTGTGTACGTAAATAGTTGTTTCTTCTAGTAATTGTTGAAATGAAGTGTAATTTCCATAATCTGTGCTTAAAAGTGCGGCGGCTTATTCACAAATTAATGAAAATAGAGATGAAAACAGCGATCTCGTAAAGCGAAAAATGTTCACTTTTGTCTACAATTGGAATCGGGCTGAAAAAAGGTGTCGTGTATAAGACCATAACAGATACCGGCTATGTTTTAAGGTCTCTCCTCACGATCCGATTTCTAGTTACTACTGTAGGCAGGACAGCAGATTGGCAATTTCCACTACACCACCCAATTTGCAGAGAGGTCTTAGCTTTGCTGTTACACCCTGTATAATTTTTGAAATAAAATTTTGCCACGCAAAACAAAAAAGTCCAAATTAATCAATTACTTATTATTGTTTATAAAAACCGACATGTTTCGTAAGCAACGCTTACTTCTTCAGGGTTTTAATAATACTAATTTTTAAATAATTAGACATAGAACATGGTGTCAGTGGAAAAATAACAGACATAGACAAATAATAAACATAGACAACGGTAACAATGGAAAAAATGAGAAAAGGTAGGGACAATATGGAACAATTTAAACAAAAAAAGTATTAAAAATGTCCCATCTTACGTATTTTTCTAACTAATATTACCGATAACGAAAAAAAATAAAAACACACGCATATTTCATTAGGCAAATCTTTACATACATGGTATAAAATGAAGTCGCTCAAAATGTATGTGGGCTTAGATCTTTTAAACTATGCAATGGATTTTCATGCGGTTTTCACCAATAGATACCAAAGGAAGACCAAGAGGAAGGTTTGTATGTATAAAACATGGATATTATAGTAGAGAAAAGCTGAGAAATTCAAAGAAAATATCTTCTTTACATAGTATGAAGTTGCTAAAAATGTATGTGCGCTTAGATGTTTTAAGCAATGCAACGGGTTTTCATGCGGTTTTCACCAATAGATAGAGTCATTCAAGAGGATGGTTTGTATGAATAAAACATGGATATTATAGTAGAGAAAAGCGGAGATAGGGGGCGTAATGGGATACCATGACAGGGTTACATTTGCCACCACGGAGGAGTCATAACGGTACACCACCACCACCACGACGAAGGGGGCGTAACGGGATATCACGATGGGGCTACATTTGCCGCAACGGATGGGGCGTAATGGGATAGGGAAATTATTTTTGTGAATGGATGGCCCCTAATGGGATAGGGTGGGATGGGTTTCTCTGGGTCTCCTACCACCCCCCCTGAAAGTCTGAAACGCCCCCCAATTCTCTCCTTGTATTCTACCGCCCAACTGAAGGTCTGAAAAGCCCCCAAAGGGGCGTTTTCGCCCACGTTGAGAACCTATGTCATAGATTCTCTACCTTTTTTTGCCCACCGACCACTTTAAGAATAATTTTATCCTAGCGCCCCCTATCCGAAACAGCAATAGGGGGCGTAATGGGATATCACGACAGGGTTACATTTGCCACAACGGAGGGGGCGTAACGGTACGCCACCATCACCACGACGAAGGGGGCGTAACGGGATATCACGATGGGGCTACATTTGCCGCAACGGAGGGGGCGTAATGGGATAGGGAAATTATTTTTGTGAATGGATGGCCCCTAATGGGATAGGGTGGGATGGGTTTCTCTGGGTCTCCTACCGCCCCCCTGAAAGTCTGAAACGCCCTCAATTTTCTCCTTTAATTGTACCGCCCCCTGAATTGTCGTCCCCTTATCGCCCACGTTGAGAATCTATGGTTTAGATCTCGCCGCAAACAATTTTTGTCGGAAATATCACACAAGCATCGAAGGTCCTTGTATAAATCAAAAATTTCTACCCAAACTTCTTTTTCCTTTTCAAGCATGATGAGTAAAATAATAATATTTATATCCTAATCGCTGTACTGGTACAAGTCGCTGTCAACGACGTGTAGTAACATCTCCATTCCGGCAGATTGGTCGCAAGTTGGAGGCGGACCCTCTGCGGCTGACCCGACTGAGAATTCGAAGAGAGTAAATAATAATACGGCAGGCGGTTCGGACTACTAACCACCCAATTTGCAGGGACTCTGCGGAAGATTCCCTGCATTCAGTGCCGTGTGGAGCGCCCTTTAATTATTAGTTCGTCCGTATGGTACCTGTTTACGAAATATCGAAAACGCTATCTCGTCTCTTCTTTCACGTGTTGATTGTACCTAGCGTAGAAAGAGATAGAGCTAATTTTGCATTGTTATTTTAACAGAAGCTGCGAATATGTAGTAACAGCTGTGTTTAACCGTGGAACGAGCGAACATTTTATTTTTATGTTGAATTAATTGATGGGCAATTTCAAAATTATGCTTTAAATACCGATTTCTTTGTTTGGTTTTCTTTTAAATTGTTTTTATTAGTTAGGTATTATGATCGTCGGTAATAATTAACAAGAATTTGACCAAAAAAAAAAATCAACTTCTGACTCGATTTTCTCGAAAACGAAAGCTCAAATCAAAAAAAGTTATACTACAAAATCGACTCCAAATGTGATTGGGAATCCCCAGTTTCCCGCTTGTACTACGAGTTTCCGGACACCTTGTATATGCAGTTATTTAAGTTAGAAGGTCATTATTCATAAAAAAAAAATAAAAAAATTGGACTGGACTTCTCTATTCCCGCATATGCTAGTAGACCCAAATTATTTAAATTATCAATTTTTTGGGGGGATTCTAAATATGCTACAGTAAATTATTTTTATTGGAGTTTGTTGTAGTGTAAAATAACTGTAACACTTTAATAAGATTTACATTTTTGTCAAGCTCATGTTTGATGTGACATCAGTCTGCTTCAAAAATAAAAAAAAATTGTATTTTTATCGGGTCACCTTTGTAAATGCTTTCAATAGCCATAAAAATGTACACATTTTTTTTTCATATATATTTTAGGGGTCTAAAAATAAATACTCAGTTGAACTACCAACTTCTTCTACGTCAAACCCCTACATTTTCACAGCTGCTAGGACCACTAAAACTCCTTTAAAAAACCTGTTATTTTTTAATGGAAACATGAAAGGATGCCCCATAGAAAATTCTAAAAAAAATTATTTTTTATAAGTTTTTGAAGCACCCTAATGCGATATACATTATATAAAGATTTAAATTTAAACTGCTCAGTCATGTTCTTATATTTTGTTGTGTGCTCCAGGTACCCCCAGCAGCTGCCTCAGTGCTCCTGGGTGCGGGCCTCACCGCCCCCCAGCCGCAAGTTTGCCCCCCCATCGCCACACAGTGTTTCATGCTCAACAACATGTTTGAGCCTGCCGCGTAAGTTTATACCTGATATAATATTACTCCAGAAATATTCTACAGCTTAATATAAGGTGTATTTTTACTTGTATATTTTTCAAACCTTTACATTTTAAACCCAAAATGGCATTAAAAATCGTAGTACATTTGTTTGTGCTAACAAGTATTATAAGGGTTGTCACAGGGTGATTTAACTTGTGGAAAGCTGGAACAGAAATCAGAATACACTCAACTGGATGTAAGTACTTGGAGCTGCAGGAAAATGATCTTCGTTTAAATAACGGAATAAAATCTATGATTTAAGCCCAGTTGATTTGCAGAAATTCAAATGTAACATTATCATCAAATGGCCATTCAGCACCATTTTGTTTATTTGGCATTTGAAAGGTTGTTAAATGCCGATTCTAGGTGTGTTTTACCTTTTTATCAAATTGTAATAAGCTCAACATGGATAGTTGTCCTCTTCTGCTGATAACAATTTGTTCAAAATTTGAAGAAGTCTTTGAATTGGCTTTCAACTGACAAAGTCATTAAATGGCACTGAATGGCCATTTGATGACTTTGTTACACGTGAATTTCTGTAAACTGGACCTTAGTTATTTTTGTGAATGTTTTCTGTTTTCCAGATAATGAATCTTATTCGTAATATATTTCATGTTTATGTCGTTTTATTTTTCCCCACAATAACTAACTTTATCTTCCATTCTGGAGACATCTGCCAAAAAAAATACAATGATATAAATTGCTTTTATTATTTCTACATTAACCCAAATACATACACCCTACATGAAAAACAACAATCAAAGGGTGTTTTCAAAGAAATAATAATGACCTTTATTCTAATTTGAAAACTTTATTTTAAAAACAACAATCAAAGGGTGTTTTCAAAGAAATAATAATGACCTTTATTCTAATTTGAAAACTTTATTTTAAAAATACATATTTAAATTTTTGCAACACTATTTTACATAAATGAATTTTTATTTAGTAAGCCGTCAGAGATGCTACATTCATGGAATAAAAAGTAGAATCAACATTGAACTCAATTGATTAAAAAATTTTCCTCTATATCGTTTTCAAAGCATAAAGGTTAAAATCACACCAATATCACCGGGTGTGTTGTAATAGAATGGTCTCCGGAGCACAATAGGCACACTACTTGTTAAGATTCTTTTTTTTGTATTATACTTTCCTCCATTTGTTTAAAAGTATAAATCGTTAACATGTCTGCTTTGTTATCAGGGAACTGAACCCCAACTGGGATACAGAAATCCGGGATGACGTGATAGAAGAATGCAACAAGCACGGTGGCGTGTTGCACGTGTACGTGGACAAAGCATCTCCACAGGGCAACGTGTACGTCAAGTGTCCCGCCATTACCACTGCCGTGGCGTCGGTCAACTCGCTGCATGGACGCTGGTTCGCCGGGCGCGTCATCACGGCTGCCTACGTCCCTCTAGTCAACTACCACTCCCTCTTCCCTGATGCCATGACTTCCCTCTCCCTCCTCATTCCCACCAGAAGAGCGTGAGCGCACAACACCCCCAATACATTGTGTTTATTACGTATTTTAAATGTATTGCCATTTGAACATTATTCAACCGTGTGTAGGGTTTCACCCTGAGTGTAGTTTGCTTAGAGCATTACACCGAGTTCTATTTCTGGAGTAATTGGTGTCACTTGAGAATTTGTTTGTTGGGGAATTTGGTGGTCATACCACCCTCTTTGCACGTTTTAATCTGCATGTGTTAATTTATCCTGTGATTCCATCATATCGTTATAAAGTGAAACCATCTTAAGAAGTTTTCCAGGGGACCGGAAAAAACAAACTTCTTATGCAGGAAAACCTTATATTCGGGAAAAATTGGGTCAATATTGAGCCGATGGACCGAAAAGACCAAACTTCTTAAGCCACGAAACATCTTAAGAGAGAACTTCTTAAGAGGGTTTCACTATACTTTTTAAAGGTTCATTTTTATTTTATTGTTTAACTCTTGATTTTGTTTTAACTTCTAACGATATACCGAAATAGAGTGCCTTTAGCATAATAATTCATATGTATCTTCAATTGAAACATAATATTTCGTATAGAATATGGTTTGTAGTTTCATTATTAAATAAGTATTATGAGCTGAGATCTTAATATTTTGTACCTAGGATCTTACTGTGATTCAAGCGTTCTATAAGCTAGACAGACGGGTTGTTGAAATATGCTTTGAGCAATGGGTTTAAAAATGCATAGTAAGAAGAACCATGATGAAATATATTGCTTAATTCAAGAATAATGAATTCCTACTTGTAAATAAAGTGCAATAATAAAATATATGGTTAACATATAGATCGGAGTATCAAGTGCATTAGCATTTAATGATTATTTAATGGTTATTTCTTTAAAAAATAAAATAATCCTAACCACAAATAAATGTGTACTTATTTTATTATCCCGTGCAGAAATTAAATGTACGCAAATATTCACATTCTTCTCTTATGAAATTTGAGAATAACATGGAAGAATTTTCAAAGGGAAGTAATTAAATTATTATTTTTAATTGATAAACTAACGTTTAAACAAGATTTTTATGCATAGCACAAAGGGTAGATAACAAATATTATAATCAATAATTATCAGCCTGAAACACTCATCTACATTGAAAAAATCTATGGCGGCCGCCATAGCTCAGTGGTCAGAGCAGCTGACCGGCAGCAGGGACACGGGTTCAATTCCCGTTGGCGGCCAGTATTTCGGAAGATTTTTTCAATGTAGGTGAGTGTTTCAGGCTGATAATTATTGGGAAGTAATTTGGCTCTGAAGAATTTTTGGAGATGACAAGAGCCTGCATGGGAACTGCCGGGCGATTCCGTATTTTTTGTGGGATTGTTGTTAGATAGCGGTCGTAATCTCCTGTCAGATTTGTGTGATTTTTATGGCTGTTATTTGCTTTTTCTATGTACAACGTACATTAAATGAATATGTAAAAATCTGACACATCCATTATCCAATAACGATCACTCAAAAGATATGGAATCGCTCTGCTGGTTTAGATAAATCCTAAAGAAAAGGAGACGTACAGTTATTGATAAGGTAGAAACAGTTGAGGTCCATCTTGTGGCGACGATATTCATTCTTGATGAATCATTTTGATTTGGCCCTGGCATAGCTAGAAAGCATGCCGAATGCACGCCCAGAATTGGTACATTGGTTGATACCGGAAATGGGCTGTTACTGCGGCTCTGGATACCGGAGATCATTGATATGAAACTACATACATAGTTCTTTATCCAATTACATAGTTACTTTAGAACGGGTTCCCAATGCGGAGAAGGGTGGATAGGTATGCAAAGTATTAATAATAACTCCTCTGAAAAGTAATGATGGCGATCTTGTGCCACAACGGAGCAAAGTAACTGGGACAGGAAAATCAATGAAATCTGATAGTTTGAAGACAGCATTGGAGGTGGAAATGAGTTTGGTTTGTTGAGATAAATTGAAAGCAGCCTAAAAAGTAGATAATAAGGTTAAAACATTTAGAAGACTAGCTGTTAAAAACCAGCTCTGCAGGTTCTTGCTGCTAGGCCCTGCGGGCGGCTTTTAGTTCGGCCTTGCCCAGTTTGAGTATAGGTAACCATTTTATAAATCCGATAAGAATTGGTTCCAAAACTAACCGGAATCACTGTGATCCAGTTGGCAGCTAGTCACCGAGTTAAAGTAACCGTGACAGGCAATGATACCATATGTAATTTCTCCATATCCGGAAAGATACTTATATTATCCAGTTGACAGCTAGTCACCGAGTTAAAGTAACCGTGACAGGCAATGATGCCATATGTAATTTCTCCATATCCGGAAAGATACTTATATATTGGTTCTTAGCAAGTTACAGGGAGAAATTAACCCCTTTGTCTTGCAAACTGTAGTAATGTCACCTGATGGATTTTTTTTTTAACCCGATGTTCGGGCTGCCTTGGGCAAGATGAAGGGCATTAATATTTTTTTATTGCTTGTTTTAAATCTGCGAGTGGCATATATTTTGTATAGATATATGCACACATACAGACATTTTTACATACACCCATGCATGTATGTATTCATATACCACAAACAAGGCCGTAGCCAGGGGGGGGATCGAGGGGGTTTGATCCCCCCCCCGAAATTGACCGTACGGTTCGCCGAAGATTTTTTGAAGATTTTTGAACTTTTTACTTTTTAACTTTTTTTAACAGTTGAGAATACAAGAGGAAAGTATTTCGGTAATGCAATTTTATCTGAATTAAAATCTTTGGGTGTAGATTGCTAATATTTAATCGGACAAGGGTGTGATGGGACTTCTTCGATGAAAGAAAGTTTTAAAGATGTGCAGGCAGTAATTTGTACGTCACATCCAGAAGTCTTATACGTTCATTGTAGCTCACTGAAGTTGATTTTGCTCTATGTCATTCTTGCCAGGTTCAGCCTATTTGAAATTCTATTGGTACTAAAACATCGATTGGAAATTTTATGATGTCCTTGGCAAAACGAACTGTTAAGTGCTTAGAAGTAAATATTGAAAAAAAAAATCCCTAAAACACAATGGAAAACTCGTACAGAAATGTGCGAGACCCGTTGAAAATCATGATGGGTTGATAAGATTCAAGGAAATCTATAAAATTATTGTTGATACGATACACTCGAAGACTTAAACAGTGACATGGATTATGAAACTCCACCAAAGGCTTATTCTTTTCTGAGACCAGTCATTTCAAGTAATTTTGAAATAAGCGTATATTGCTTAGCCACTGGAGCGATCACGCGAAATAAATAAATTTGCCTCGAATGCTCGCGATTTTCCAGAATTTCATTTTAAAATTTTTTCGCCAACATAAAAAAAAATCATACCTTCGAATTCTAACAAGGAGACGTAAAAACTTATTATAGTGTATATGGTCAATGAATTGACCTGTATTTTACATTTTATCTCTTATTTGTATGATTTATAAAAAAATATGAAAAAATCGTAAAGCTTATAATCGCGGGAATCCTGCGTGTTTTTTACTTGAAACTGCCGTGAGGGATACTTATTCGAGTCAACATAGAATATTTTCGATTTCTGTATATTGTCTGTGGTATACTTGATAGTGAAAGGTGCATATCTATAGAAAAGGGACCTTATTTTATCCGAATACAGCTGATCAAAAATTAAAAAAAAAAAATTACGTCGTTGTTTCCATATACACTGTATGCAAAATACTTCAATCTCCCTTATGCTATTTAGCAGCTGCTTTACATCAACATGTCGATTTAATTAAAAAAAATATTGAAGTTGTTCGTCAAAATACCGATTCCAAAGTTGCTGAACTTTACAAGAACGCTCAGAATTTGCTTAGAACTGTAAAGAGTAAATCAAAATTCCGCAAATATCGTCACGCCAAAAGCATAGGGCAAACTACAACACAAATGATCCCGAAACTTATTTTAGAGTTACTGTCATGATTTCACTTTTGGATGATTCGATTGATCAGTTTCGTTCTAGATTCCAAAATCATAGATCCACATTATCATCTCTCAACGATGCAAAAACCAACTTAATTATCAAGAGTACTACTTTGAGCTCTATAAAAAATATTTGGAAAGGGACTCTGTAAAAGCTGAATTAGAAATGTGGAGGAGAAAATGGCTGAAATAATCTTAACTAAATCGACCAACATGTGCTATTGCAGCTCTCGCATTACAACCCATCATGATGCAACCAGCCCTTATTTCCAAACATTCACAAACTTTTAAAAATCTCGGTGACACTGCCTGTTTCCTCATGTACCCTTGAAAGGACTTTTTCTTTTCTGAAACGCCTCAAAACTTATTTAAGAAATTCTGCAGGCCAGGAAAATCAACGCAGAATTGACATTTTTTTTAATTTTCTTTATTCATGGCATAAATATTATGGTTTCATTTGTGGATTTTTCGACCACCATGCTAGGCTGATGCCCGTGTTATGGTGGTCGATTCATTGACACCGACGAGGTAATTAATTTGCTCGTTGCAAAGAAAAGACTAAATTTAATTTTGTAGTTATAAAAATATGTGATAAGATTTATACATAACACCATTTAATTTCTTTTATCAATTTTAAAAAAAAAATCTCACGTATTTCCAGTGGCGGACTAAGCCCTTCAGAATCCCGGGCGCCAAAGCTGAATGAGCCACCCCCCCCCCCCCCCCTCCAACCAAGTTTAATTTTTATTTATTTTTCAAATTTTTATTTTATTTTAGGGAAAGTTATTATAGCGATTACACAATAACACGTTAAGTAGGTTGTAAAAAGTTTAAAGTTATTATAGCGATTACACAATAACACGTAAGTAAGAGAGTTAATTATGCCAATTATGAACTTTACACTTATGATCATGAATGAATGATAAAGTGTGACATTGTAAGGGTGTTTTCTTAATTAATTTATTTTTTGTTACAATATATGAAAGGGGAGGGGGGAGGAAGAACATAGAATTAGGATTAAGAGGCAAGGGACGAGAATATGTTGCTTAGTGAATTTTCGTTTTATGTCACGTAAAGTCTAGTTAAAAATGTCAATATGGTAATAATTTAAGTTGGATGAGTGCGTGGATCTGTAGATAAATGAGTTCTATTTGGAGTTGGTCTTGCAAAGAGGGAGATTGAAAGTAAGCGACTGCCTGCTGTTGCGATTTGGAAAATGGAATGATATGCGTTGAAGAAGATCAGGACAATCAATTAAGTTACGTGTAATTTTAAATAACATTACCGAATCTACTATATTTCTTCGGCAAGTTAACGTCTTTGTTAAATTTGCAGAGCCTTCATTACTAACATGAGATCAAAATGAGCGGAAGTTAAGTACCCTTCAGAATCTATTTTGAACACTTTCAATTCTATTTTTGTGTGTTGCATAGCCTGGGTTCCACACTTGAGATGCGTATTCAAGGATACTACGAACGTATGAGAAGTAAAGAATTTTGAAAGTAATAATATCTTTGAATTATTTACAGGAACTGGTTATGAAACCAAGCATAGAAGATGCGTTAGTGACTATGTTGTCGATATGTTTATTGATATTCAGTTTACCATCAAGTTTATTCTATAAAGTCCTTAATTTCGGATTTGATGGATAATGGTTGATGATTAATTGAGTATTCGTGGATAAATATGTTTTTTTTTTTATTTCTGGGGCACAACCAACCACTTAGATATATTTATTTCCAGACACTGGACATTACAATACGTGTTCAAACGTTGCAAATCATCTTGCAACTTCTGACAGTAAAGCAGCTTCTGAGAGTTTTTAATTCATTTTCTGAATGATGCAATTGTTAATAATGCTAACACCAGATGTTTTAAGAAAATTCGTAAAATTGACGGAGATACAGCATTTTATATGAAACCTTTAAACAGTTTGTGCGTTGAATTATCCTTCAAAACTTCGGACGTGGTTTTCTCGAAACTACGTTTTTCAACCAGCTGAGCGTTTCCGTATTTTTTGTGGGATCGTTATTAGATAGCGGACGTAATCTCTTGTCAGATTTGTGTGATTTTTATGTCTGTTATTGCTTTTTCTTTGTATATAACGTACATTAAATGAATAAATAATCATGCGTAGGTACTTGCAGGAATTCGTGGTTAAATCGATCTAAACTAAAATACGTGACAGTAAATATGTAAAAATCACACAAATCTGACAGAAGATAACTCCGTTATCCAATAACGATCACACAAAAGATACGGAATCGCTCGGCTGGTTGACAACATATTAGAAAAACTAATATACACATCTGATTTGCATGCACCAAGTCTTAAACTGTTCGAAAATCCAATTAGAGGGACCCATTCTATTTTTTTATGAACGCTGAAAATTTTCCATACAAAAATCGAAAATAAAATTCGCTGGTCCGCCATTTTTTCTTTTTTTTAGACGTCAAAATTCCCTTACGCGGTGCCAAAGATATTCGATTTTCAGACAGTATAAGACTTGGTGCATGCAAATCGGATATATAGTTTTATAGGTTGTCAACCAGGTTGAAAAACATGTTAAAAAGTTCGTCAAAAACGCGTTCAAAGTTTTTCTAAAGGATAATTCAACATACAAACTGTTTCAAACGGTTTCACATAAAATGCTGTATCTACGTCAATTCTACGAATTTCTTTAAAATATTTGGTGAGAGCATCCTTAAGAAGTGAATCTTTCAGTAAATGAAATTTAAAAAATGACAAAAAAAATTTCAGTGTCCTGGTGCCTTTTAAAGCCTTGTTTAGGAATTGATCAACGGAATATGGAGGCGTTTGCCCCCCCCCCCCCCACCCCCCCCAGGGCCCTGGCGGGCCACCCCTCCCCCCCCCCCTTAGTCCGCTACTGCATATTTCTATAAACACTGATCCACCAAACAAAACCCCCCCCGAAATTTTTCTCTGGCTACGGCCTTGACCACAAATATGTATACCATAATAAATATATACAAGTATTTAATTTTTTATATAAGAATATAAAGGTAAATTTTGTTATAGCCCGCGCATCAAGGTGGATGAAGGATGGATATGGGCAGGCGGTGGAGGGGATTGTCATCGGGACTTGAATGCCCGAGACATGAGATGCTTGGGTTCGGATTTGAAGCAAGTTTTGAGAAAAATGTTTTGGCCAGGTCTATTATGTGTTTTTTAAGTGGAGGGATTTTCGTGCCTGAATTAATAATGCTATTTCGGACGAACCAAGGGCTTTTGGTGAATCTTCTAAGCAAGACATTTTGGAAGGTTTCTAGACTCTTAGTATTGCTTGTGGCCCAAATTGGAGCGGCGTAAGTCATGATGGGTCGTAATTTTGATTTGTAAATGAGAAGTTTGTTCTGAAGCGACGTTTGACTGTTATAATGTAAAAGCGGGTAAAGGGATGAAGCAGCGTTTTTGGTTTTTTTAATTGTATGTTTGATGTGTGTGTGCCATGTGAGTTTTTTGTCGAGTGTGACTCCAAGATATTTAACATTGTTTTGCCAGGGTATTGCTTGGCCGTACATATAAACTTGACCCTTAGGAGTGCTGCGAACCTTTCTTCGTGAGAAGAAAATAGCAGCACTCTTGGAAGGGTTCACATCTATACGCCATTTGTTATAAAAGTCTTGGAATATGTTTATGTTATGTTGTAAGCGAAGTGTGATCATCCTGGGAGAACTGTATCGAACCATAATGGCGGTGTCGTCAGCGTACAAGGCTTTATACGAATGTTGGTTCTCCGTGAGTGGAATATCGTGTAAGTAGATATTGAAGAGGGTAGGGGAAAGCAGGGATCCTTGCGGGACGCCTGCTGTCATGAATCTGGGCGTTGAGAGTGCACCTCGGATCTTTACTTGAAAAGTCCGGTGCTGAAGAAATGATTTTAAGATACCGAGGAGTTGGGGATCGATGTCCGTGTTGTGCAATTTGAGGAGCAGGCCGTTTGACCATACTTTGTCGAAGGCTTTGGCTATGTCCAGGAAAATGGCGCCAGTGGACCGTTGGGAGTTGAAGCCGCCGAGGATTAGTTCGGAAACTCTGAGCAGTTGATGAAGGGTTGAGTGTTGAGATCTGAAGCCATGTTGTTCATCAGGAAGGGTTTTCATCTCGTGAATGTGCTTTAAGAGCCGGGTGAGGAGAATTTGTTCGAATATTTTACCAACATTTGAGAGAAGGCTGATTGGACGATGGTTCTCACAGAATTTTGGGTCCTTCCCAGGTTTTGGGATGAGAATGACGTGCGCGTGTTTCCATGGGGAAATAACGCAGTCTGAGAGCGGAAGATACTTATATTAATCCGTAGTACTTATACCTAGGGAAGAAACGTCCACATGAGAGCTGCTGATGGAAGCAGCGACATCTTGTGTCGAATTCTTGAATTCGAAACTGAGTTATAACAGTAGCTTTATGTGAAATTCCACGTACACATATGTTATTTGTGGCGTGGCGTCCGACATGCACTCGCAGCTGGGGTAATAATACTGTTCGATGGTCCTTAGTCTCATGGCGAAAAAAAACAAAGTTTTGCACTGTTAACACATTCGCTGCTAAGAAGAATACAAGGGTTTGCGTGGTGTGAAATAAAATATGCTTATTTCTATCTGTGTATATGTATGTATATGTGTGAGTATATAAGACGTTCAATAAATCATCTTCTGTAAAATTTATTCATGAAAACATAATCTACAGTCTACAAGAATGGAAATTTTGTGTAAGTGCACAATCTTTCATTTTTTTAATTAATGTTCGAAAGGTGACTTTTATTTTGTCGCACACATTCTTATTACAAAGCTGCCCATAACAAGCATTTCTGGTGGTATTGTGGCCTCTTAACGTTGAATCCTTTATTTTAATGCCTTGAGAGTCTTTGGGGGGTCACTTTGAAACACTTGTTGTTTTTAGGTACCCAAGATGGTGAGATATGCCACACAGTACGAGTCACAAGTGCCAATGTGTTTACTGAGACAGGCATTCCCAGGTCGTCTTATGACCAAGATATTCCCTGGCCACCTTCTGTTCTCCTGACTTGGGGGCCGTTCAAATATTACGCAACGCACTTTAAGGGGGGGGGGTCTTGTAAAACGTTACTGTGCGTACCGGGGCGGGAGGGGGGGTTCGAACAACGCGTTACGTAACATGTTTTTTTTTATTTAAATAAAAAAACTTGAGAATTATAATCTTCTTAGTTGGCAATCCTTTTCGTTTATGTTGTACGGGGAATCCCTCGACTGTATAGTATGTCATTTTTATTTTATTTTAAGCGACTTTCCAGTACTTTGCGCAACTTAATTGTAACTTTTAGGTAAAAATAGTCACTTGGGTGTTACGTAAGGTTTATATGTGGGGGGGAGGGGGTACAGAAAAACGTTACGGCGCGTTACATGGGGGGGAGGGAGGGTCAAAAATCTTCAAAATTTGCATTACGTAATACTTGAACGCCACCTTGTCCACATGCGACTTTTTCCTTTGGAGGTACCTAAAAAGAACAAGTAGTGTTTCATTTTAACCCTCCGGGCTTTAAAAGAAAGAATTCGACATGAAGTGGCCGCAATGCCGCCAGAAATGTTGCGCAATGTTAGGAGCAGCTTTGCAACAACGAGGCTGCAAGGAATGTATGTGACAAAATAGACGCCACCTTTCAAACATTATTTTTTTTAAATGAACGATTATGCGCTTACACAATTTTTCTATTCATATTGATTATGTTTTCATCAATAAATTTACTACTTTCCAGAGATAATGTGGATACATACAGTATCGCCCATACAAATGGCTGCTGGGTATCTAATATATATGACTGGGCGCACCGCGTCTACTGTTCGCTTAACGCGTGAGCCGCATTGTGAGCAGTCAACATGTTAAAGAAAAATCTTCTATCCAGTTCTGAAAGAAACTGCTTTCTAAGAAAAAAAATATTTGGCGTTCCTGTCACGGGGGCACGAACAACGACCATATCCCATGTGTGAAATGATTCATTCTGAAAAGTTCGGCTAAGAAATGATTTGCCGGTTTCCATGTTTCCCCTCTTGTAAAATGACAATGTTCTCTTCAATACCCAGTTTTACTCCTTTTTCTTAAAACATCTCTCCACAGCATCCCCAAATGTGCAGTGTGGCGTAGGCGTAAATATAAGAATAAATATCTCAAAGCAATAAAAAAAATGGTAAGTACCTAGTGTTTTTTTCTTTTAAGATTATTTTTTATCCAGCCAAAAGATTCCTTGGAGAATTGCCAAACTCTGGTGGAGGCTTGGAATAGTTTAATTATTGAAAAAAGATCATCCATTAGAGCGGAGATGAACAGCAGCTTTTAATTTTAGAGTTCGACTGCATCTGCTTTATGAGTTCACACCCACAGGCATTGTTACATTACATTTGGAACAGGAAAATGGTTTAGTTTTTTGGGGGATCAAGAAGTCGTTTAGACTTCTAGACAATGGAAAGAGTTTGGTTTTAATTTTGAGATCCTAACGTTTTAAATACGCAGCAGTATGAAGCCATGGGCGTATGCACCCTGGCTGCCTGATGCCTGACCTCTGAGATTGTCGACCAAGTAGCGTTTTCAAATTTACAGCACTTCATTGGATGATTTTTCTTTATCCGTTTATACTTCATACTATTTGTATTCATAGAGCCTATAGCACGAATATGTTGTAGAAGCCTACTTTTTTTGGTACCTACTTTAGAAATTTGACATTAAGATTCTATATCGTTTCTTTGATAAAATTATTTCATGTCATATATTTTAGCCTTTATGTAGCTTTGGACGGTTCACATTTGAACTCTTCAGCTGTGTCCCATATTTTTGTGTACTATACAGTCCCTCCATGCCGTACATGTTATTACTGTCTACTGAGCGCATAAATAAACCAAACCACCTAACTGCGATTAAAAAAATATTTATTTTGTTTATTTATGGATGGAATATCCCCGTATTTTTTATTTAATTTGTCTTGGCTTCAGACGATTAAATTTTAGTTGATCAACTCTACACTTGAAAGCATATTGACGAGTGTGAATCTTCTTTCAACGAAGTTGAACGAGATTTTTCATATAATAGTCGTTCAATAAAAGTTGATCAACTAAAATTATTGAAACGTTTGAACCTGCTATTCTGAACCGTGAAAAAAATATCAGTGATGAAAAGGAAGTAGGAACTAAATAAGATAACTTATTTTTGTCAACAGTTGCCTTACGGGTGGCAACACTTTTATCGTGATGTGCTGACGTTTCTGCGACGTGTATCGGTTTGGTTTTTTTTCTTCGTGCGGCGCTTTCTACGTGTGCCTTTCGTCAGTCTCCATCAAAACCGATCTTATTCTAGACTAAAATATATTGAAAATGGTAAGTGAATACTTCAATTCTATATGTTTATTACAGTAACTATCGATTAATTACAGCGTATTGTATCGTCAGACTTGTGCTTCTATATTCCCAGGTATTTATTGAGGCTATTTAAAATTACGTTCCTTTGACAGATTTAAAATGAACGGATTCACTTTTCGATGGCATATTTAGTCAGATATGTCATTTTAATATGAAAACTTTTCTTGAGACATACAATTGTATAATATAAACATAATATTTGTCTTGTCAATTTTAAAAGTATCCGAGTTTGCAAGTTGACACCATTTAACCTTATGCAGGTTCTCCTTATTTCATTGTACTTTTGTGGGAATTTATGCATTAGAAGCTTCTGGTTTTATAAAATACAATATATTTCAGTTTTTCTCGGACCTAATAACTCTTCTAGCCAAATTATGCAGTTTTTCCAAAAACCCCAATATGTTTCAGGAATCCTATGTTTTCCTGATGCACTTTTTCTTGTTATGGTTAATTTTAATACTTTTCAATTTGTTCTAGTCAAATCCAATACTAAAGCTAATAATAACAAATTTTGGTAAATATCGGTTGGGACTGGACACGCTTATTACGAATATTTTTTTAGAAAAAAACTTTAGATTCGCCTTAATTACTATAAAAGGAAACTTTTTGGCTTGGGGGCGACGGAAAATAATGCATTTTAATTTTCAATTGCGTAAATTAAAATTCACTTCGCGAATCTACACGATGTCAAATCGCGGCTATCAGTTACGTCACTGTTATGTTGGTATCCCTGATACATTGCAAATAACTGAATACTACTGTGGCCAACTTCGTGGGATACGTAAAAACACGGTTAAACTACGAAAGCTGCATGTCATCAAACTTTAAAAAAACATCCCAGGTTTTGAATGGTTTGTTTGGCAAAGCAGGGTTTGTCTAGCGGGTTTGTGTAATTATGATTGATTGTCTGTGAAATAAAAACAAATGTTAGTTCTTTGCAATGTATCAGTGATACCAACATAACAGCGACGTGCCTAATGGCCGCTGACAGTCACCGATCGGTTCGCGAAGTGAGTTTTAATTTTACGCAATTGAAAATTAAAATGCATTATTTTCCGCCGCCCCCAAGCCAAAAAGTTTCCTTTTATAGTAATTAAGGCGAATCTGAAGTTTTTTTCTAAAAATTATTCGTAATAAGCGTGTCCAGTCCGAACCGAAAATTACCCAAATTTTTGTCTCAGCTATCCTAATAATTTTTTTTAGAATGTCATTTTGCAAAAAATAATCCCTTCACCAAAATTATAGAAACTAGCAAGTCTTTCAGTTCAGTGCATTGGTCTTTTGTGGCTTATTTAATATTTTGTACCAAGCGTATGGTGATTATTTGAATGTCCGTAAATTAAATTAAAATGCTTTTGATTTGAAGGTAGTAAATAACATTTTATTTACAAGCGCAAAAAAAGTTTTATTTCCTTTTCTACCTTAACATAATAGATGGTCCACGAAAATGTTAGAGCACTACAATATTTGATTTATTATGAACTATTGGTAACTAACAGATTGAATTATTGGATAGTTTTTAGTAGTATTCTATTGTAATTTTATTATTGAGGAAACAGTTACAGAAATAAGTGTGACAAATTAGACTTTTGCATAAATACATCTCTGAATAATTATATGTTATGCGCGGGTGGCAAAATGTTGGAGAAAATTGGTGCATCGAAGTATTTCATGATAAATTGAGTAGGAACTAGCAAAACAACTAAGATCTTCAGTCAGCTTTATTTTTCAGTGCTTCAAACCCTGCTGGTCATAAATAGTCCAATTGCTATCTTCAATTAATTAATTAGTTAAATCACGCTCATTCGTTGTACTACCTGGCATTTTAAATAAAAACACTGCATTTATATAATATTATTTTATATTTTTACATTTAAATCATTTTCAATAAATAATTTCACCTTTTGGTACCAATTTGTATTATAATTTAGAAAATTCATCGGGGTAAAAAATCTTCATCCCAGAGGCTGCAGCCTGTAATAACTCAAAAGTAACTTCACTTTTATCTTCATCTATCATAACACAGAGATATCTCCACACTGCAAACATGCATTTAATAGATAATTGGTCGAGAGGTCCAAAGCGTCGAATTCCCATTCGGGCATTATGGGTTCGACCTTCTAAAGTCCTCCACCATTGCTCAAGCAACATTTTCCACTTATTCTGAACAAGGACGCTTCAATGGACATGAAGATCAGATGGACGAAGAAAGAAGTATTAGGAGAATGTATGGCAGGAATGTGAATGGTAGACGAAGTTGGGGATGCATGAGGAAGACATGACAAGATCAAGTGAATCACATACTTGAGTTGGGCGATGTCATGAATCAGAATAGTATGAGACGGTGCATGAATGGGTATGAATCAAGGAGTGTGTGCCAAGACAAAGTAGTGTGGCAATCTATCCTCTATTGTAATCGTTATTTATTTTTCATTAGGCCGTGTTGCGCTATCACCTTCTCTAGAAAATGTTTCGGACAACGTTGCAGTGTCACCACCCATCACCAGGGCAGATGTAATGTCCATCATCAGGGCTGACGATGGACACTGTAACGCAGTCAGAAACGTTGGCTAAAGAAGAAGGTAGCGCAACACGGCATAATACCCCAAAAATAAATAACGATAATACTTTGGGCCTTGAAAATCTAAAATCATGTCCATCCTCTACTATGTTTACCTCTTCAGATAAACAAAGGAATCAAAAAGATCTAAATTGTTTGTTTCTACTTTCCAGCCTGCTTCTCCGAGTTCGACGTCCGTAGGTGCCGGGGGCTCGCGCTCCCCGAGCAAGGCGGGCGCCCCGCGAGTTCCCTCCGCCGGCACTGCCCGTCAGCGCAAGGCCGCTCCCGCCACCAGCGCGCGCAACCGCAACACAGGAACCTCCTCCGGCGGCATGTGGAGATTCTACACGGATGACTCTCCCGGAATCAAAGTGTAAGACTTCCTAATAATTATACTTCCCAACCTTCTTCTAACCCATCTCCTTCTCTTTCCCACTTCAGCCTCACAACATACCCTAATTGGATCTCTTTATTTCATTCTGTTTTTTGCGAATTCATCTCAATGATAGTCATTCTGAATTGCCATTTGGAACGGTCTTTTGTTAAAATGGGGAATATTGTGGGATTTTTCATCTAAATGGTTAAATATTTTTCTCCTACAATGACATTTCATGTTATTAAAAATGTGTCATATTAATTAGAGCATGCAGAAGACAAAGCTTTTAGAATATCTGGAAAATACCGTATAGTACCGAAGATATAAGCTGCCAAAATGTTGATATTTGCGACCGGCTGATACAATTACTTGTGCATTATCATTGCCATTCGAATTATGAATTGTGTCTCGTGTGATATCACATGACAATTGTACCCAAATTCATTTTGAAAGCTCATAACTTCGTAATTTTTGGAGATATCGAAAAACTAATTTACTGTTATTATTAAATTTTTAAATATAATACATTTTCATCAGAAAAAGGCAACCTAACCTTATTCAGAATAACTTTCTTAATAAAAATAAATAAATACGTGGGCTTTTGGGAATTTATAGTATATCCAATATGCTTCAAATATGTGAATTTGTCACTGGTTTTTTGTTTCATGGAAAATTCTAAACCGGTTAAATATGCCATCTGTGTATTTTTTTTATCAAGAACAAGCTTTCATTGCCATATGGAGTTTTTTTATACACCCCATCAATAAGTACCAGCTTTTTCTGAAGAGGATGTAAATAATTGAACCTACCTACTCATCTTACGCACTAGGCGCCTTTATCACTGAAAGTAATAACACTCATTGTCGAAGTTCTACCTACCCAACCTGGCCATCTATTTAAAACTATTCTATTTATATATTTTTTAAATCTATCATGCATATGCTAGTAGACCCAATCTATGTTATTCATACATTATTTTGGGGGGATTCAAATTATGCTATATTAAATTGTCATTTTAATTGGAGGTTGTTACAACTTGAAATCGTTGCAACACTTGAATTGAATGAACAAAAGTAATTAACCAAATACTTTTTTGGATATCCATTTTTTGTTTGTGGTGGATCATATTAAAAGTTTAATAAAAAGGGGTTATTTTAAAACTTTCTTAGCTTTCAGAAAATAAGTTTTATCTTAATTTTTCAATTTCGAGGTTTTATGATAATTTTTATACATTATATGATAATAATGTTTGGTGTAATTCCAGTGGTCCAGTGCCCGTCCTGGTGATGTCCCTGGTATTCATCGCTTCCGTATTCATGCTCCACATCTGGGGCAAGTACACCCGAGCATAAGTTCTACTCCACATCTGACGTTTAAGTGATAGTTGTTAAAACATGGACACGTGGTGCCAAATTGTGCATTAATAATTATTTATATTTTTCCCATTTCGTTAACATTTGCGCATTGATGATGTGAATGTTGCGCCATTTGCATTTATTTGTGTGTAATCATTCCGGCGATGTTACAAGTGTCGTACTTTTATTCTTTATGTTTAAATTATATCATGAATGTGAAAAATTTCATTTTGTATGAACATTTATAATATTAAAGATTTATAAACACATTTAACTGCATGATTTTTATTCCTTACCTTTCTACCATAATCCTTGTCCTTTTTATCAAACTTTAATTGATATGTGATACAGGGAAACATATCATATTTCATAAATTCACTGCCAAATTTTAATGTATTTGCGCCAACATTATCTGTTAACACTTAATTTTGTGCGTCAATTTGTAACACAAATACTCGCTACCGGGTGCGCTAACCAGTATAAAATCATATTTTTATTCCAAAACGAAAACCAGCAAAATAATAACATACAGAAACTATAAAAAATATAGCAGTGAAAGATTAATTGAACTTCTGGGTGATATGGATGAACTTCATCAAATGGAATACAACGAAAAGTCTAAATCATTAATAAATAGCCTACAAGAAGTAATTGATAAGTTAACACCAATCCAAACTACTAAAATAACAGGAACAAATAAATGGTATAATATAGAACTACAAACAATACAAAATGAAAGAGATAGATTGTACAAAATTGCGAAAATCTCAAGACTGGAAGCATTCAAAAATATGAGAAATAAATACACAAAAAAATTGAAAATTTGTAAGAACGATTACTTCAAAAACAAAATTATCTCTGAAAAAGGAGACACTAAAAAAATGTGGAAAACCATAAAAGGATTACTGCAAACCGAAGATAAAGGGATGAAGTACGACATTGAATTTCCTCATCAGATACAGGGTACCATACAGGGGGCCTAGTCTCTATCTTTTATTAACCTCAGTTAGCGCGTTAATTACGTCATAAACACGTATTTTGACAGTTACGCTAATTTTGGTTCTGTCAAAATACGTGTTTGTGACGTAATTAACGCGCTAACTGAGGTTAAAAAAAGATAGAGACTAGGCCCCCTGAACTGTTTCAACAAATATTTCGTAAACAGCATAATAGAATTGCATCAGAGTATACCAATACTGAAGAAAGACAACTACGTGAGAAATGTTCGGCTAAACCGAGAAAAACTTGTGTTTAAAGAGATTGATGAAACATATCTTTTACAGATTCTTAACAGCACCAAATCAAAAGAGAGTCCAGATGGAATAAGTTTTAAAGTTTTGAGAGATGCAATGCCAGCGATAGGACATCATTTACTGGATATAATAAATGAATCATTAAGAACTGAAAAATTTCCAAACACATGGAAAACTTCTACTGTGATCCCGATTCCGAAAGTTGTTAATACCAGAAAATGTGAAGAATTTAGACCAATAAATATGTTACCAAAATACGAACAGTTACTAGAAATTGTAATAAAAAAACAACTCGTTGAGTATTTGGAAAAACATAATATATTATGTGACGAGCAATCAGGATTCCGGAACAACAACTCTTGCGAAGCGGCGATAAATATAGTGATTGATACATGGAAGAAAGAAACAGACAAAAAAAAATCACCATTGCAGCATTCTTAGATTTCAAAAGAGCATTTGAAACGATAGAAAGGAAAATACTTTTGGAAAAACTAGAAGACATAGGTCTTTCTGACGTAGCTCTGAATCTATTCAAAGAATATCTCCAGGAAAGAAAACAGGTAACGAAAGTTGAAAGCTCAGAATCAGAACCGATAGAAAACAACCTTGGTGTTCCGCAAGGGTCGGTACTAGGTCCAATTCTATTTATAATTTACATAAATGATATTATTAAAACTATTAAACATTGCAAAATTAGACTATTTGCAGACGATACCTTAATCTATATTTCGTGTGAAGATTACATAGATGCAATTAACAAAATAAACGAAGACCTACAAAATATATCAAAATGGCTGATATTAAACAAATTGAAACTGAACGTAAACAAAACAAAATATATGGAAATAGGCAATAAAAAACGTAACACAGGGTTAAATTTGACAATTAATGGTGAAAAAATTGGAAAAGTAAATGAAATCAAATACCTGGGTGTAATACTCGATTCAAAACTGACTTTCACAGCAAACTTTGAATATGTGCTTAAAAAGGTGTCAAAAAAGGTAAATTTTCTTAGAAGACTAAGACATAAATTAAATAGAAACACTACGGAGCTCATTTATAAAACTATTGTTGCTCCACATTTGGATTACTGCTCTACAATGTTATATTTGGTCAATGAAGGAAATTTAAACAAAATAGAAGTTATACAGAACAGAGCTATAAGATGTATACTGGGAAAAGGCAAATACGCAAGGATTAATAAAATGAGAGAGGAGCTAAATTGGATTCCAATAAAAAAAGACTACTATTTAATGTATTAATTTTTGTGCATAAAATTATGAAAAACCAAATGCCAAAATACTTTAAGGATGAAATTGTTTTTAATAGAGACGTACATAATTATGAAACAAGAAATATAAACAGAGTTCGATTGCCACAAATGAAGAAATCAAAATCACAGAACTGCCTAATGTATAGAGGACTAAAGATGTATGATGAAATGCCTGAAAGTATGAAGAATGAAGAAAGAATGAATGTATTTAAAAAGAAATGTTATGCTTACTGTAAAAATATTTAAATTTATCAAATGAAATGTCACATTGTGCTTATTAGTTTATATTCATGTAGTATAAACTAACTCAATAAATAATTTAAAAAAAAAAAAAACTGTTCAATAAAAGTGAATTACTAACTTTCTTAAAAGGATAATGTTTGAATAAAAAAAGACAATATTCAATCAAATACCTACTAATATTTATTGTTACCTATCATTCATTACCCTTGCATCCAGCGCCCTTGAGGTGATTTTTCACGAAAACGGCGCTATATAAATTAGCCAAATATTATTATTATTATTAATTACGTGAGCAGTTTTTCTTCCAATCTAGACCCCCCCCCCTCCCCCTCGGTGAGATAAATTTGGGCCAATTTGTATATTTTTTTCAAGTAACGTGAGATTTTGCTGGACCCCCCCCCCCCCCGTTTGTGCTCACGTAATTAATGGAAGCCCCCTTAAGTCATCATCTGTCGTGTTACACTTTCGTTGAAAGGTACTGAGCGGCAACGTCGCAAATGTCAAAATTTGAATGTTACTACACAGAATACGAAGAACTGGGTCCGTTAGACCCATTAGCGAGTCCTTAAGTGTTAAGTGACAATTTAAAAATCATTGAGGTCATAAAAGAAGTCTCTTTCAATTTTTTTAAATGAAATATAATTTTTTACAATACGTAGAAAATAAAAAGAAATCAATACACATAAAATTATTCTACGATTTCGTAAATTATTTTGCAAAAAATAATATTTTGGACACAATGTCACTAATAACATATATTACCGGTGCAACAGTGGCGTGCACAGAGTTTTTGATCAGGGTAGGCAGTAGGAAAACCGCCAAATTGATTCAAATAAATAAAAAAGAAACGTGCCACAGATGGCTCCCTTCGTACATGTTTTCGCTAAGTGTACTTGCTGCTGGCTGTAGATGATGTAGGTTTGTATTATCTAAGCCACTTTAAATATACAAAAATAATAATATTAAATAATCGCTTCATGTATGCGTATTATCACAAGCCAATCAATGGATATCCGAGGTGGCCTTGATAAAAGCAATTGGCGTTGTCTCACTTTCATACTTCAGATAACAATAGATGTCACTGTCGCCACTGATTGCCATTTGCTAATTTGTTCCAGAAAGCACTGCCTGATACTAACAAAAAACCCCATAGAAGCAAATTCAAACGACAGTTCTACTCTATGCTACGTGCATTTCGTAAACATTGATATTATGTAGTGTGTGAAGTTAGCTCTAAGCAGAAATAATTCCTGCTTAGCCCGCATTTTAGTGAGGTAGTCGGAGGGCGCATGTAGTTTTTAGTTACAGTTTATGTCACATTTGTAGTATGCCGTTTGATGTGGCGGTCGCGTAGTTTTGGTTGCTCAGCTTTGTCGCGCTTATTTTTGAAAGTGTGTATTTATTTTTAGCAATAATTTAATAAATTATAATATTATTTACATGCTTACGTTTTACAAATACGCTAGGGTAGGCAGTGCTTATGTGCCTATATGGAGTGCACGCCCCTGCGGTGCAACAATAATGTGAAAAATAGGATAATACAGCAATTATCACTTTAAAAGTTTGGTTTTTCAGCCCCTTGAAGGCGGAATTTGAAAAATGACTAATCTATCCTGCTAGAAGTGAGGGACCAGAAAAAACTTTCGGAGAGTTTCACTGTATGTTACATTTAACCTAAAGCTAAATACCCACTCTCGTTCATGCTCGATGTTTTACGCTCATTCGAATATGTCGCGAAGTGTTTACCATCTCGCTCGATCCTTTTTTGTTTGGTATCTTTGACTGAGCGTCTTGTCGAGCTGATCGAGCTGCTTGAGTATGTGGAAGCAAGACGAACACAGTTCCAAGTCAACATGTTCGATTGAAACAAACCCTCAAACATGAATATACATGTGGAGCTACCTTAAGGGTTTAGTTCCATTGACATATTAGTGCCACATTTTGGTGACAGTGATATGGTTCTACAATTTATTTACACTGCTTGCTCATGGCTCTTAACACGGGCATGTGCCTAGTGTGATGGTTGAAAAATCCCCAAATTGTGTAACCATCAAAGCAATAAATAAAGAAAAGAAAATACCGTGGTGCTGCTCTGACTATAGATGAAACATTGAAATATCATTTGTCCATTCCAATATCACCATTCCACTGTAGCAGCTGTGGTCTTCAGCTATTGTATATCCAAACTGTATCACCCAGTATTTCCACCATTTGAGAGAAGATGATAATTATTTGTTAGGTAGAAGAGGTACATGGTTTGGAGCTTGAATAAAAAGATTTTATCCAATTACTTAACCTTTCCAATCGAATTAAACTTGGTCTGCGAAACATTTTTCACTATAGCCCATTTAACTTCTGGTTAGATGGCCTCTGTGGTCGAGGGGCGAGGCTCTCGACTATCAATCTGGAGGTCGCAGGTTCAAATTCCAAGTTGCGCAGATAAATTTTATATGATTGATTTGTATTTTCACAAATAAATCATTTAAAATAATATAAAGTATATTTGCAGCACATTCCAGTGCGGAAGATATTCTCAGTATCGCCCTGGTGTAAGACCACTCTTCAGAATCGAAACGTTGCTTGAAATGGCTTTAGCCATGTTTGGTGACTAGATCTAAATAGCCTGGTATTTCCCCATCTATGAACATTTTCTTAACATATATATTTATTGGCTGCTATCTTTATATATGATCGCAAGATTCTTCCCAAACTAAATGCAATCTAGAAAATGTCACGGATAAATATATCCATTTTTGGTTTATTGTTCAACATCTACTGACTTTTCTGCAAGTCGAGGATAAGATTTTATTTATTTTTGGAATAACTTAACCCTTCAGGCTAATTTATTCACTTTTCTCATATAGGTCTCATAGAAATCGTTGTGCCTCCCTTTTTATCACGGTGAGAAATATGATATATGGTATTAGAAAGAAAAAACACCATACTTTATATTCAAATCTGAAGGTTAGCCACAAAACAAATAAAATGTACATACATGTAAAACCAAGGTTTCCGCAATTTGAAAATAAAATTATCAAACTTTGGGAATTTTTTATTAATTATTTTTACATGAAGCGATAAAAAAGTGAATTGATGACAATGTTTATAATACATTTGCCTAATAAAACATGTGTGTGTTTTTATTTTTTTTCGTTATTGTATAGAAAAACCTTATGTAGGGGAAGATTGGCACCATTCATACACGGGGAAGCTTCATGCAGTCACTACAACAGCTTGTTAGAGCAGCGTATTTATTTAGCTTTGCGTGTGTGGGTAGGCGCGGGCGACCGTTAGTTGTCCACGAAGTTAGCTGCCATTGCGGCCGCTGCGAGCATCACGAGAGGGTATGATTTTTCACCATGATTTATATGTCGGTAAAAATCTGTTATTTTGGACCTTCATACGCCTTCTGCAGGGGCACATTTGTGTTAGCGAATTTCTTGTAATTTCAGAAAATTTGCAAAAATGGTCCGGAATTATAAGAAATAGGTGCACAATAATAAATGAAGAAAATATATCTGCGGCATTAAAAGATGTTTTGAAAGGAAAATTATCTTACAGAAAGAGAGTCGGGTAAAGAAAATAAAAGATAAACCTGATGATGATGGCACGAGCCGCAGTACATGTCAGTCTAAATACACAAGCTACCAAGTATTTTCTACTGAAGAAGAGTCACAATATTGTACCCCTATCCATGTACGAATGTACCCCGTGTGTGGGGTAGATTCGGACATTTGTCAACTTTTTCTAAAATTCAATCCATTCATTTATTTTAAAAGTTATTGACTTCAAACTTTTTGAATAAGGAGCGGAACATATGCTGTTATGTTATAATAACTAATTGAGCAATCTATCTTTAATTATTAAACTTTTCATGTTAGCATTCAAAACTTTTATATTTCAAAAATTATACGTATATTTATTTAGAATTATAAAATTTTAAAGCTTATTTCATCACCTTTCAAAAACAGTATTTAGTTTCGGGTGCGTTCAGAAATATTCCATTTACTTGGATTTTATTGCAAAGCGAAAATATTTTGACCTCTCGACAAAATAGGCCCAAGGCCCTGAGGGGTTAAGGAGTAAAACCTAAAATTGTAAAATTTACTCATTGAAGACAATATTAGCGGCTCAATAGAAAGAATAATATTACAAAAAATAAAATCAGTTTAGTAATTATAACGCCCAATTAACAGTAATTATATCAAATGGTAATGAAAAACAAAAAAGTATTTTAAAAGGTAGGAGGTAAGTATATAAAATTTACTAGTAAAAGTCAATTCCATGCTGTTACCAAAGGAATTATTTTAAAATTAGGCTATGTACTCTCTCAGTAAACCGATTTTGATTATCCGAATACTATTTTTTTTATATGACACCTCACAAGCGCGTACGCCTTACACGGTTGGGCAGCGATGTGAGGCAGGTTAAGGCGGGGACTGCAGGAAGATATTTATTAATGCGGGTCTTGAAAAGGCTTGGCTTATATGGACGACTGACAGAGCTGACTTTTTTTTTTACAATAACTCCACACAGGAGGCCCTGAGGAAAATAATTCCCCTCACGACCTATGTCATCTTTGGGAATGCTGTGTGGAAGGTCTTTTGAGGAAATGAAGGAGATGAAATTCTAGAAAGGAAAAACGTTTGAGGAGCGGGTAAGAATCTAGGGGTTAGGGTCTCCAGGAGTGACAGACGTATGAATCCATCCCTCCCACTGCGGTGCAAAGCAATATTCCGAGAGGTCAAAAGGTCTCCCTCAACCAGTCTCTCCCAATCCGGCCTGCCACGCTGATGGTGGGCAAAGGCATCCACCGCCAAGAACTGGACAAACCTCACCCCATGAACCCAGACATCCCTGCTAAGTCACCAAACATAGCGTACCACTTGGGGTGACCTACGGCACAGGTGTTGGTTATTCAATAAATGGTTCCCAGGGTGGTGGTACCCATTCCTGCTCCCAAATTACACAAAAGCGAGTCGAAGAAACAACCCGTTCTAATGAAGCCAACATCAAGTGTAAACGGGCGTGACGCTCATGTCCTCTGAGCTTCACGCGCGTGCACTGGTGTTAAAATACCTACAGAACTATAATCTGCCCTTATTTTACTAGTTCAAAGTACAAATTCTAGCTTTATAATTTGCAAGTATTTGTATGTTAAATTCATTAGTCCGCCGCGTGCTTAGACACGATGCCTAGCTTTATACTCTGAAACGACTTTATTGCGGTGACAGTTGGCAACTATTTTAAAATCCATTTAAAAAAGTCTCCCTAGTATCGCTACACCTTTTATGCGCACTTCCACATACAGCAAAGGATTTTAATGCACACAATTGTGGCCTGCAAATAAAGTTTCCCGCGTGCTAGACTTACTCTTACACACTTAGTTACTTTACCATCATCTAGCTTGCTTCTTAACAAACAGTAAATAAAGAGTAGATCCAATATAAAGAAAATAACATTAAATAATATAAATTAAACATTACTGCATAAAGAGTAAATCATAAAAGTAAATGTTTGTGTGTTGCTTTTGTTAATTGTGCTTATGGTTCGTGTATATTTTATCCGTTATTTTTTTTCTGAAATCTCTTTTGTAAATCAGAAATCTGTCTGACCCAGCAAACACTAAAACGACGAGTTTTCGTGCGTTTAAATGTACACAGCTTTTTTCTTTTTGAAAATTCGAACTCAACCAAAATAATATCAATTCTAAACACCATTTCCATAAAGAGCTACTGATCTAGGAAATATCCTCGCAGACCATTTTACTAGTCACCAGGGTTCATTATTGTCACTTGGGACATTTCTGTTGGTCCTCTGTGTATTCTAGCAAGTGTTTCTATTCATTTTATTCTGGAACATTTTTTGTTTACATAAGTTTACAAAATGAAGTCTTCTCGCTAGAGTAAACATGACACCTTAACTTTAAACAAAAATGGTATTTTTACGATATATCAATAGAAGTGTTTTTTTTTTATTTTTATGAAAACCTTTTTATTGGTATTATGGACAAGCTATACCTACGCACTGTGTGGGAAACGTGTAAACACCGGTTGCAACCGACCACTTCCGGAATAAACATCCTTGCAATGTTGTAACCAGATGTGTGTTTCAATCACATCCGTACAGTATTAAGATGAAGCCATACTAAATAATGCAGAATCATACAAAATCGTATGTTTTTGTTTTGAAAATTTGACCGCTTAGAAGTATTATAGATGCTTCAATTAAATACTGCATGTAGAACATACTTTGGCCCTTAAAAATATCGGTCATTTTTTTTAATAAGTCTTTTAATAAGCTTAGAAAAAAATAAAGTATTAGGTCTATAAAAAACATTTTCAAGTGCAAACTCTCCTACTTATAAACACTTTTTCGGATATGGTTTTATTGCATAATGTGGCAAATTCAGTTTCTTATATAATTATCTCAAAAAAAATTGAAATTTACGCCCGAACCTCACAAAATAAAATATAATATGCATTTTCGCGTTGTTATTTTTGACATCACGGCGACAATACGGCAGTCGACGAATTTGTTACATCAAAGTGAACCTTATACCGTCCACTGAAGAACGACTGGCAGCCGCCCCATTCTTCTGTCATTACTCCTCCGAACGGAGCGGAGAAACAACGTGTTAGGGTCCGCGCTGCTTGTTTTCGTGAAATCAATTTAAAAATTCCGTTTTATTACAATAAACAATGCATAAAACAGGAATTAATGTTTTTTACAGGCCTTTACGAAATCAACATGTAAAAAAAATTTCTCAAATATCTTTTCCTACCTTTCCAAAAGCTTTATCTCAAGTATTTTTAAACTCCTCCCATAAAGGGGCGTGAATTCCGATTTCAATTTTTTCCTATACTAGTGGATCGCCTTAATGTACATTACAATCCCTGACACAGGTGCTATAAAAATATCCTAGGATGAGTTTAAAATGTAACAGCATAAAGAAGCTCATAGCGGTTCAACCAAAATAAATAAGTGGAACTAAGTTATAAAGGTTTTTAATCATGATATTGCCAATATTACAGTCATACAAGATAGTCATCAATATAATATTATATACAACAGATATATTTTATAATTTATACCAATGTAAGGGATTAACAAGAAATAGATTTAAAAGATTTTTTTTTTTTGTTAAGGTAAAACTTGCAGACAGGCAAGTAGCCACATGGCAACTTTGAGGATCATGTTTTTTTTACAAAACCTGTATTATCTGTCTTATAATTAATTAAAAATAATTATTACTAAATAAATTTGAATATACTTACAAAATAACTTGAGATTTAAAAAATATCATCTGCCTAGCAACAATAATGATTAATTATAATCTAGTACATTCTACCAGTCTTGACCCAAAAAATAATTCTTAAGGCGGTAAACAAATGTGTAGGTATCTTGTTTTCAACCATATGGTCTCAGAGAAAAACAACATGACACAGTCCTTGGTCTTTGTTGAAAAAACCTGCGACAAGGGAAAGTGGTGAGCTACATTACGAGCTTTGAATAAAAGTTATAAAGGTATTATAATTAAATGTTAATTGCTTTCACTTGATTGAATTAAATTTATTGAAAATGGGTGATAATAAATTATTATTGCTTAATATTAAAAACCAACATAATCTTCCAACATATTAAAATACAAACTTTTTTTTCATTCTTATAACAAATGATATGCTATAATTCACCTCACCAAAATACAAAAAATATAATATGGCTGTAATCAACACAATAAACTAAGCTTGCGGCTTTGGCGTTTTTAAGAATCCAATTTTTCTTAAATACCGCACAATGAATGGGGTCGACGTTAACGTAATTCCAATCCGGACCGGGGCGAATACTTTGTGGACGGCGTACGCCACCACAAAGGTCCCCGCATTCGCACTCACTTTCTTAGTGAATGCGCTATCCGCCAAATCCAGTTTATCCATTATTGCCATCACGTCTAGTCCACTGAAAGGAAAAATATACAGGTTCATTACACCTTATAAATATTTGATATAATATGAAAAGTGTTGGCAAATGGTGAACAATATTTAATAAGGAATTGCAATGCACAGAAAGCATTTTATGCAGATAAAGCAGAATAATGTAAAAATGTCCTGTGATCTGAAAGAGGGTGATTTGACCTGTGATTAAGTAATAATTAAGTTGAGTTATTTAACGAGTAAATGATGTCCTAGAAGGCCGTACCTACTGACGAGGAGGTAGCAACCCCCGAGGGACATGAGAGATATGGTGATGTGGAAGACAATGACCGTGGAGCCGTACGCCGCCACGGCCTGCTTCAGCTGCTGCGCTCTACTCGGGGGTTTGCTCTCCACTGGAACATCACTCATTCCTCTTTTGCCACAACTATCCTCCGACACCATATGCAAACATTTAGAGGTTAAGAGATTAGTGGTGGAGGGTCCCGCAGAGGACATTATGCTAGTATGATAAGATCGACTGATACCTGGCCTGGCGCTGGCGGAGTGCAGCGCGCGGCTGTACGTGTGACGGAGGTTGAGGTAGTGCGAGCTGTTCAAGTTGTCCGACAGGTACTTGTAGCCCTGCCCCCACTGCGATCCCGGCATGCCCAGGATGCTCCCCTGGCCCCCAAATGGACTCGGAACGTTACTCTGCATCGTCGATGATAGACTTACGGCACCCAGACAGTCATACGGTCCGATGTGAGGATCCGAATCAACCGTGATGTCAAACTTGCCATAATTCTCGATTATTTCGTGGTTATCGTGTGAGGCAATAAAAGATCCGCAGATATCTCTGGAGCGAAGTGGAGAAAAACATCCCACTTCTGAAGCGTTTATATCTTGAAAGTAGTCGGGTAGTTTCAGCGCTGCGGTTGGGAAGGAGCGAGGAGCTGTTATGTGAAGTTCATAGCGGCCACTAATCTTGGATCCTGAAACATCCAAGTATTTAAAACCACATTTTTCAATAATAACTGACTAAAAACACATTTTAACAAATAGGAACAAAGAAAAATTATTGTTAGATTTGTTTTATTGTACAAATAGCTTAAATTATCTTCTAAGGGTTAATATGTAATTATGGTATTTACTTTTTTTTTTTAATTGGCAAATGCAATTAAAAATTGCTTTCTATGTTACATACCTGCTTCAAATACGGATCCCGGGGTGTTTTGGAAAGCTGTAAAACTTCTTGACAAAACAATTTGCTTGTTTGTTATCAATTTATTTAAATAACAAGCCATGATCAATACGACCAAACTTCAAAACAAAGAATTCGGATATGTATTACACACAAATAAAACTGTGTGCGGATTAACAAGGCGAGAATGTTTCGGTTTAACTGTATCTCGTGCACTGATGAGATGAGAGTTGTGGACGAGATCGAGCTCCGTGCTTCGTTCGTATGTGAAATGAATATAAAATTATGTGACGTCGGCCTGGTAGCCAAGCACTAACAACCACGGATGAAACCCGTGCTTAACCCTCCACCTGTAAAAAAGCAATATTTTTTATAAAATATTTATCTAAAATGTAACGTAAAATATATTTTATTTAATTTGTGCAACATGTACAATTGATAGTACAACGTTTAGATGACGTTGGATGACACTTGACATATGCTTGACATGAGAAACGCGAAAACAAATATTATGTCAAAAGTCAAAAATGCAAAGAGAAATTCCTGTCACGCGTGGCTAGAAGACTTTTAAGTCTCCGATACATAATTATAATAGTGATGTATTCCTTACAAAAGTGACGTTTTTTCTGGCCTTTACCATTGTCGGGTTTTGGCCGAAGATTGACGTTTATTCAATATCTCAAAGAAATGGGTAATATTTGAAAATAATTTGATACTATACATAGAAATCAAAAAATATAAGTGTGTCGATCACATGCGGTAGAAGTGAAACCTTCAGCAAACTAAAGTAGATGGGAGGTTACGAAACACCGCACAAAGCAGAGACCGATTAGTTTATCTCATTCTCTAGCTGACTAAATCCTTTAGATGTATGTGTTTGTCTCTTTTTAGTGTTTCATCGAGTTTCAAATCACAACGGTGCTAAAGAATTTTTTACTTCAAAAAGAAAAGTTTTCCGGAAAATTCGTAATCGGCGGGTTACCTACCTTTTTATAATTTTTGTTTGTCACTTTTATCTAAAATCTCTCGAAATACATTATTTAATGTTTACTCTGTCCAATTTCCTGTAAAAATATTAAATATAAACCTACTGCATGTACATTATTTTCGTGTAGACGCGAATTCAAAACTCTTTTTATTTTTGCTAAGAGAAAACATTGCCCGCACTTCAATGGTTAAATCAAGAAACAACCTTGAATCAAGCCAGGTGCGAGGTAGTAGCTGAACAAAAGTTAGCTTATAATTCAATTTACACTTCCTAAAAGTGCAATCATTTCTTAAAATGACCCGCAAACCCTACTTTCACACATAAGAATTAATAACCCTTGTCTTCCGGACATTCATTGTCAATAATTTTTATATTATTTTTGTTAAGAGGAACGGCTGTGCAGCCTTTTTCATATAAAACTTAAATTTAAATTTGACGCCAAAATATCAAAATAAATCAACTTATACAACATATAAATTGCCTCCCAATCGACGTTAAAAATGAAAAAAGGGTGGGTAGTAGTAAAAAAATTATTCATCTTTATTCTAAATAAAATAATAAATATAAAATGTATTTAGTCAGGAAATTTCTAGTAAAATAAGTGAAAACTTAATTTTCTTTTTTCTAGAATAATATATTTTTAAAAAGTTTTTAAATCAAGAGTTATGGCAAATACGTAATACGGATTACTACGGATACCTACGTGCTATTTTATAATAGTCTAAGTCTAAGTACGCAGGCCATTTAATAATTTAATTTTTCTTGGTTTGAGAGGCAACATTTCGTTTTTTTTTTCAAGTTTTTGAACTAATCATAATTATTAAAAAAATTATCTAGCCCTGCCTACGGTTTTGTTATAACGAAAAATAAAATAATGATAAAACATCGTAAACATGCATTTTTGGGTAGAAATTTAAATCTTACAACTAATTTGGGTTCCAACGTAAATCCGTTTGTAATTTAAATTTACGCCCATCGAAATGCTTTTTTAAGGTTTTTATGAAAAAGCCTACGCAGCCATTAGGAAACCTTCTGACCTTTCCAGCTGGACTTAATCAACCCCGACTGATATTTTTTGCGTCATATTTGCCGTTTATATATATATATAAATGTGGTTTTAAAACTCCATGAACCGTTAGCCGGTTCATTCAATTTGCAAAAAAAAACTATGCCTGGAAATATGTCAAGTTCAAACACGAATTAATAAAATAATAATCAAGATCTCAATTCGAATCATTTAAAGTCACTTCCTTCCTGAGTGGAATAAACCGTAGGCCGGCTCGGTCGCTTGGTCGCTTGGTCGCTTGGTAGCTTGTTGCTCACAATAACAGGTCTAAAGGTCGACAGACTGACTGTTGGAAAAGTGGTAAGTTAAGTACCTACCTACCTATTGAGTTTGTTTACTAAAGGGTAAATATTCAAATAAAGATGGAAGGTTCGATTATAATCGAAGTTTTCCAGACGTTTCGAGTTGATTTTAAATTATTGGATTGAGCCATTTTGGTTTAAGGCCGGCGCCAGACACGAGTTCAAATAAGTGCGCACTTATTTGAAGACTGTGCTCACACATTTGTTCACTTATGTGTGGCACTGCCAGATATGTGTTCAAAGATTTGATCACTCCTTTGAGCTCACAGTTTTCAAATAGACCTCACATAACATGGACGACGTTTTGGTCGACTCAGTTTGCTTATATTATTTATGTGCTAGTAATTATTTATTACTCATGCAAACAAATAAACAAAAACTGCCAAAACGAAGACGTGAATGGATGTGTGAAATGTATCGAATAGAATAAGGCATAAGTGAATTTTATTTATTTTATTTTAACAGCTAGCACAACACTTACAAAAATAAATCAGGAAAATTTTAAGTCACCGTACATACATCTATATATTTTTTTACATGAGCTCCACACAGGAGACCCTGAGCAAAATAATTTCCCCAGGGCCTATGCCATCTTCGGGGATGCTGTGTCGAGGGTTTTTAAGGAAAGGAAGGAAAGTTCTGGGAAAGAAAGGGGTTTAAGGGGTGGGTAGGAATCTGGGGTTCAGTGCATCCTGGTCATCCGCCTCCAAGACCTAGACAAACCTCACCCCACGAACCCCTGCTAAATCACCAAAAGTAGCGAACCACTTGGGGTGACCTATGGCAGAGGTGTTGGTTATCCAATAAAGGTTCCTGGGATGGCGGTACCCATTCCCGCCTCCCAAATTGAATATAGAATAATGTTTTCCCTGTAGTTGTTTTTATTTAAGAACTGTTGTTGATTAATGATGCCTAGACCAGTGGGTTACTTCAGTAATTTTGCAGAATGTCTTCTCCATAAATAAGTCTTCTCCCCACGGCGACGCTCGCGCTACTGGGCTTCGCGCAGTGTGGCAGGCATACACACATTTGGACTTTGATCCCTTTGATGTGCGCTAAAGAAACCGACACGGAACGGCAAAGCGCACTTAAGTGCTCAAATAAGTGAACACAGTGTCAAATGCCCGTGCCACACATGTGAACACTTATTTGAACACTTCTTTGAACACATGTCTGGCACGGGCATAATGAAATGATAAGTAAATACCCACACCCACTATAAATGAATATACCTAAACCCATCGATATAGTAACTGAGTTTGAGACTAAATCGATTGAGGATGGAGGTAGGGACACATAATAAGACGATTCGCAGCTACCTACACTTAGACATTGAGTTATAGGTACCTCAATGTACTAGACTTTAGATCACTTAGATCAGTGATGATTGATGATCAACCTCTTTAGTTGGATTTATCCACTTCAACTGAAAGTACATAATTAAATAATTATAGTGAAATGGGATGAATTGAAGAAGGTTGAGTTCAACCGAAACCGGTCGACGAATATAAATACAAATAAAGTGGTTTTTAAACAAAGTACTTGTTTCATTCTATATGAATATAGATATTTCATAGAAAGTAAAATTATTGAAATTAGAGCAGTCCGCCGATGCCAACTCGCCTACTTGCATTTATGGCTGTTCTTGCCTCTTCTTAGATCTTGTAGTCTCTTCTTGACTCTTCTTAGCTCTTCTTGTTTTTTCTTGGATCTTCTCGTCTCTTCTTGGCTCTTCTTGGCTTTCTTGTCTCTTCTAGCTTCTTCTTGCCTCTTCCTGTCTTTCTTGTTTCTTCTTGCATCTTCTTGCCTCTTCTGGTCCTTCCTTACCTAATCGTCTTTCCATCCTTCCTTCCTCTTATCGTCTGTCCTTGGCTCTTCTTGGATCTTCTTGCTTCTTCTTGGATCTTCTCGCCTCTTCTTGTCTTTTCTTGAATCTTCTCGTCTATTTTTGCTACTTCTTGCCTCTTATTGTCTCTTCTTGGCTCTTCTTGGCTCTTCTTGGCTCTTCTTGCTTCTTCTTGGATGTTCTCGTCTCTTCTTGTCTCTTCTTGGCTCTTCTTGTCTATTATTGACTCTTCTTGTATCTTCTAGATACTGGTGAAGATGTAATTAAATTGGTGTGATATTGCCCTGAATAAACCATATCCGTCTTAACAACGATCTCCTTTGGAGATGAAGAATGGATCCAAGACAACTCAACATAGTGGCATTTCAACACCCCTTTGAAAAGTCATTCAAAGTGATGATTTTATTAAAATAAAAATAGCCAATAACCTAACCTAACGTAACCTATTTAACCAAGTTTACTTTTTTTTTAATTCATCACTTTTAATGACTGGACTTTTAAGAAGTTATGAAGTTGCACATTGCTGAGTTGTCCGGTCGCCATCCAAATTGGGCCTATATTTTGATCTCCAAACACGCCCATAAGGCACTTCTTGTCTTATTCTAATAACATCTTATTTTTCTTTTTCTATTACTTTTAGTGTATCTGGTACTTTTTTATTTTTATTTTTATTTAAAAAAATTTTTTTTTTGAATATTTAACTTTACATTATTATATACAAAAAGTTCTTTTCACTTTTGTATGTACATTTTTTTTTGTTTTTTTCACACTGAATTTTAAGTTATAATTTTTCGTTATTATTAATTCTTATTTTTTCCCCTTTACACAAGAGTTTTTAACTCTCGTAAAGGTAAACATGTCTAGTTTATAATTTGAAATATATATTATCATGTTAATTTAAGAACCTTTATGATTGTAATAAATAAAATAAAATATATATATTTTTTAAAACATACATATTCGAGTACCACATAAATAAATAATTATTATATCCAATAAAAAATATTGTAAATAAATAATAAGTAGGCACCCAAGTAAATGTAGGTATTTTACGTAAAACACAGTTTAAGAGTATGTAGGTACCTACCAACCTACCTTTGTATTTAGATTAATGCTCTACAATGTTATATTTGGCCAATGAAGGAAATTTAAACAAACTAGAAGTTATACAGAACAGAGCTATGAGATGTATACCTACTGGGAAAAGGCAAATACGCAAGGATTAATCAAATGAGAGAGGAGCTAAATTGGATTCCAATAAAAAAAGACTACTATTTAATGTATTAATTTTTGTGCATAAAATTATGAAAAACCAAATGCCAAAATACTTTGTTTTTAATAGAGACGTACATAATTATGAAACAAGAAATATAAACAGAGTTCGATTGCCACAAATGAAGAAATCAAAATCACAGAACTGCCTAATGTATAGAGGACTAAAAATGTATGATGAAATGCCTGAAAGTATGAAGAATGAAGAAAGAATGAATGTATTTAAAAAGAAATGTTATGCTTACTGTAAAAATATTTAAATTTATCAAATGAAATGTTACATTGTGCTTATTAGTTTATATTCATGTAAGTAGTATAAACTAACTCAATAAATAATTTTAAAAAAAGATATACATAATAACAATAATAACTGGAAGATTTGTAGAGCGCGATTTTTGTAAACAATCAGGGCACATACAATAAAATGATAATAACTAGCAGTTAAAAACCCGCTCCGCAGGTTTTTGCTGCTAGGCCCTGTGGGCGGCTTTTAGTTCCCCTCCCCCCTCCCGAGTTCCCCTCCTCCCCTCCCCTTCCCCTCCCCCTGCCCCACCCTTTCCCCCTCGTCTCACCCCATCCCCTCCACTCCCGTCCACACTGTCCCCACCCCTTCCACCCACTTCCTCGCCCCACCCCATCCCCCCATCCCGCTCCACCCTCTCCCCATCCGCCTCCACCCTCCCCCTCGCCACACCCCATCCCCCCACCCCCCCTCCATTATCTGGGCCCCTACACTCTCCTCCACCCCCCACCCCTCACCCCCTCCTCCCCTCATCACCCTCCCCTTCCCCCAACCCCTCCCCCGCGTAAATCGTCGCCGCGTATGTTTTGCCTTAAAACAAAACTGTTTGCAGAGTATAAAAAGGGTAAAAAATCTAGTGTAGCTCAGAAAGAATTTAATGAGCTGTGGGCTGAAAAAAATATACCATAGGTAATAGAAGAATTGACAAAGTGGGCGAATGATCTTTTAATGGATCATCTTTTAGTGTCTAGATTTCTCTGCGTAGTGCGCAAAAATGATGACACCGAGTAGCTTGATGAAACCGACGTTGATCTTCAACAAAGCACATTGCCAACCAGCTGAATTTCAAAATGCTTATCCACTTGTTAGTGTTGAAGAAAGTCTCGCTAGTCTGTGGTCATAAACAACCTGCAACATTAATGTATATCTGGACATTTTTATCACGATGCTTAATTTTCCAAAATTTAATCAGATTATACCTGTATTTTAAAGACAATATTTTGAATATTTCAATGTACTTTTTTACTAAAAAAATACACTATTTTTGTTATGGGGGGGGGGGGGTAGTCTAAAACCTCACCACATATCACCAGGCGGGGGGGGGGGGGTTAGGGGGTTAAAAAGTTGCAAAAAAAACATCACGTGATTAATGGACGACCCCTAAGAAGTTAAGAATTGAGAGCCTTATTAGTATTCTGTATTAATTTATGCATGTTATCCGAACGACGTGCTTAGTTGCAGGCTGCAGGCGGCTATTGAGAGAAATATTATATTATATTGGAAGTTATTATTTTACTACAAAATTACATTACGAATGAACTGGTTCGATCTGACACAACTATTTCTATTTTTAAAATATATTGTCATAATTAATTATTCTAATACTTAATTATAATGCAATGCAGCAACATATTAAAATCTCTATCATAGCTGGTCAAACAGGTTTACATAACACGTGGTAAATATATATATATATATATATATATATATACATATATTTACTTTTAATTAGCACTCGAGTAGTGCAATTTTACGATATTATTTTAATATTAGAAACGTACCTAGATGTAAAAAGGTAAAGACAAAACATTACTCAAAATTAGTCAGAATCGTGCTGATAGAATAGTGATACCAGCAAATTATTGTTTTTTTTTTTTTTTATTAATAATTTTTTTGTACATACATTGGTATAATTTTACAATACTTAAAGGCATTTTTTATATATAAACATTTAAAAATTAAAGAATAAAATAATAAGCAGATTAACCAAAAAAATCCCACATAGGCATCGCCGGTTCGTGCATGGGTATACTTGTGTGTTTTTAAAACGGTTTAAATTTGACTCATCATACATTATCTTTGTAGATATTAAAAAGCATAAAGTTAAATAAACAAAAAATAAAATAAAAAAATAAAATTAGTGTTTACTGTTTACTGAATTACAATTCAAACAAGATTGTTATAAAGATTAAAATTTGTTAAGTTACCTCAGGTCAGATGTTATAGCAAGTAAATGTTTGTATCAATGGTAGGTATTCATCCAAGACTTTATTACATTTTTATATTTGCTGAAGAAGGATTTATTTTTACATTCAATTTCTGTAGTCTTGTAGAGAGCATTATACATTTTTGGTGCAATAAAATACGCATGTCTTTGCGCAAGCCTAGTTTTACACGGTGGAACTTCAAATACATTATGTTTTGTAAAAAGAATATTTCGAGAAAATATATATTTTAAACATTGTATACAATAAAGTTTTCTTATCTCTAACAATTCAGCTTCATGGAATATTTGCAGGGAGGGGTAGTTTATATCTTTTTGCAACATTATTTTTAGTATTAATATTGGGTTATTTCTAGTGGCTTAATGTGCGTATTATACACACCCCCCCATCCAATTATTCCTTAAGATACTGATGATTGCACCAATGCATGATACACCAACTTCATTCTTTTAATGTCGACAATGTAATTTAAGCGTTTAAAAATATAAGTTAAATACCTAAGTTATCTGTGGTTTCTTCTTTCAAAATAAAAACGTGAAATAAAAATAAAGCCAAATACAAATAATTATTTATTAATTACTTATGATTAATGATATTTTTAAAAAATCACCACCAACTCATAAATTCTTTCCAGTTCAATAGCAGCCAGAAAACATTAAAAAAATAATTCCGATATATGCAATGACGTTATATTATAAATAGACTCGCCATAGTCTCACATACTCACAATATAACGTGGAAAGCAAGCAACACTCTTTTGTTTTCAGTGGTTTTCAGTATAATTTCTAAATTCAAAAGTTCATTCCTGTGTGATAAAGACAGACAATCAAAGAATGTATGGGAGTGAATGACATAGATTCATAGTAGGGCGGCTTATTAGTTTCTTCGCCGAATACTACTGTCACATCACGGGTGTGACTGAGATAACAAGATACTCTTATTCGGTTACACAATATGACAGGGAAGGGTAAAGGCGGGTAAAACGTGACACACGGGCAAATATTTTTATATTTATTATATGAGTTTTCATTAGTAATACAATATTGGTACTATTATAGTAGTATTTTTAAGTGCATATTTTATTAAGTATACAGTACAGGTTATAGGTTCAAACGATTATACAAATCTATACAGATTAATAACACCTAGGACCGTTACTATTTACAATTTTCATCAACGACATTATTAAATTAATGAACGCGTTACCCTTTGTACGTTTTACCCCATCTTTCCCAATGGAATAAAACGAATGTGGGACGCTGTGTGAACCGACCTACTGTTAGTAGGCTTTCCTTGTGATGCAGCGTTCGCTGTCTCCTTTACTCATATATTATTGCAGGCGGGAAACATGAAAATTAATTGTAATAATTATAAAAATTGATAATAATAAGTAATTTGCGTGTACTTAGAAATGAAGTGCTATTCCTTTGCCTTTACGACTATTTGCCGTGTAATTTAAGCATTTTCTCATCACACAGGAGGGCATTTTGGCGCTTTGCAATGCAATTTACTTACTGGTAAGACACGACCTCACTCGACGCGTAGCAGTTTAGTACTAAAGTACTAGGAATAGAGACAGCTACAATCGTATTGTGTTCGGCTTCCCACTTTGAGATTTCTACCCCGCGTCCAGTATTAATGTCTTTGGATATATGTATATGCAATTTTAGCATATATAATGATCTTTATTTAAATACTAGTCTTTATTTAAATACATACAAGCCTCAGAATCAATAACTGTTGAACAAAAATAAGTTTTTTTTAAAGTTAAAAATTACACAATGAAGCAATCATCATTGCGCAACTGTCCGTCTTTTGTTTTTGTGAGTATCAGAGATGACATTGTGTACGGATTTATATTTTTTGTGATTTTCTTATTTTTCTACTTAGGTACATACGGGAATTTGGGAGGCGGGTATGGGTGCCGCCGCCTCGGGAACCATTTATTGGATAACCAACACCTCTGTCATACGTCACCCATAGGTCACCCCAAGTGGTTTGCTACGTTTGGTGATTTAGCAGGGGTGCCCGGGTTCATGGAATGACGTTTGTCCGGGTCTTGGCGGCGGATGCGTCTGCCCACCCACTGCGTATCGGGCGCCTGATCGGGAGAGACTGGTTGAGGTAGGCCTTTTGACCTTTCCAGCTGGACTCTCTCGACCCATCGCCTTGCACCGCAATTGGAGGGATGGATTCATACGTCCGTCACTCCCGGACAAACTGACCCCAGATTCCTACCCACTCCTCATACCCTTTTCCTTCCCAGAACTTCGTATCCTTCCTTAAAAAGACCCTTCACACAGCATCCCCTAAGATGACATAGGTCCTGAGGAAAATAATTTTCTTCGGGGCCTCATGTGTGGGCTGATGTAAAAAAAATTGCTTTTCATTTTCTTTATAGGTACGTGTGAGGGATTTTTATTATAATTATTGTATCTTTCCTTTGGATGGGTGGAGACATACGTTCACCATTTGTATAATTTTCGACTTTTAAAATTTAGTGTGTAAGAAAGAGAAGCAGCATTATATGTTTAAGAATAAAACAAAACAAACATCGCATTGACATTTGACGTTTTTGAATTTTTGGAATTCACTGACTACTACAAAATTCCCGCAGCTCTTTTAAAATATGAGAATTCGTTCCATACAAAATGTATGGTTTCGTTAATTTTTGTGATGTTTTAATAGTTATTACGTTATCCGGGGCGGAGACAAATCCAACAAATCAAAGATCATCAAAATCGGTCCAACCGCTCTCGAGTTATAAATAGTGTAACTAACCCGACTTTGTTTTATATATTAGAAGAAGATGTATACTGTACGACATTTAAATATAATCTAAGGGGGTAAATGTTTAGTGTACAGTGATGAATGAATTAGTAACTTTAATTGTTGTAGGTATTATTCGTTATTATTTCGGGTTTATTATTTTTTTTAATTCTGTTGTAGTTTACGAAATTCCTATTGATCGTATCATTGCTGTTTGATTGTATAGGTAGTTCCTATCTATATAAAATTATTGTGTATCTATTGATAAATTAATTATATTATAAGATTTAGGAGTACATTTTTACGGGTATTTCGAGTAATTACATCGTATTTGATTTTTGGTGCTTTTGGTAAACAACAAACACGGTGACAGTATTAGTTTACTGATCAATCAATACACGATTGGAGGCGGGTTCACATCCCGCCGCAACTGATCTACATTATGTGCTTACCATGCTTGAACACTAGGCTAACTCTTTTAACTGTTACACACATATTTTTAACCCAATTTTCTTCACTAGGTATAGATAGGTACTACGTCAAATAAAGATTAACGGTTTAGATCGTAGGTATACGCAACTGGTTTGTATTATATTTTATTGACACCGACATCGACTCACCGTAAGTCATCTGGGTTCTGTAACGAGAGAATGCTTCATCTCCACATCCCCTGGTACACAATAATCAAATAATCGTATAAGAAAGGCGACATGAAAGGGGGTGTCCCCCTACTCCTCCCTATGGGATGCTCAGATTAGACAATAGGGCGGGCGCCAAGTCGAGAGGGAGTTATATTTTACGAGATTTGAAATTACTTTTGCAAGCAATGAAAATAATGGTTTAATTTTTCCAGATCCAATTTGGGCTCTCATAAAAAAAGGTGAATAATTTACAAATTATTCTAGCTCACATTACTTCAGTGTTAATGGTCCACAGAGATTCTAGTTAGTCATTTTGCAATACGCCGATACAAACAGTACCTATACATTAAATTGCTCTATTTCCATAGAGAGGGTGGAATGTCACTCAACTCTGCCTGGTGTGGTGGGTCATCCTCTCTGCCTACCACTGTGGAGAAACCCACATATAAGCTAGACGGAAAAAAAAAACAATCAAATACTTGCAACCCACCTTCGGGGAGTATTTAATCCTAATTTGCAGAAAATTTGTGATAAACATTACGTATAATTTAATTTTTCAAAAAAAATTAAATTTGAATTTTTTTGTTTTTTTTTTAACACCCATAAATTAATTTATTTTTGTTCCACAAAAATAATAAAAACACAGAAACGTTTTAAAAAACAACATTCCATCATTCTGACATCAACACCGATAAAGCTGCTGCTAGAAGAAAGCGATAAGTAAAACAAATAAAGACGGAAAAAGACAAGAATTTTAAAGAGACAAACTAAAGGAAAATCTGTTAAAAGGAAAGTTTTGAACAGCAGCGAAAATAGTGAGGATGAATACTTTATTTATTTTTTTAATTTTTATTAATTAAAATTAAAATTGATAATGTTACTACGTTATTAATTTGAAAATGGTCTTGTAAACCGAAATAGCTGTAACAAAAATATATACCAAAATACTTGCAGAACTTGATAATAACAATAATTTAAATTAAATTTTTAAAAATTAAATGGAGTTCTACGAATTAAACACAAAAACAATTAATATGATGAATACTATCTGAAAAATAAAAATACAAAGTTCGCGAAGGGAAAAAAGAGACCTAAAGTTAGGACAAACAAATGGTATCAGGCAGTGAAGATGATGATGTGGAGAATTGTGATATTTGCGCCGTATGTCAAGAGTTTGGTCGTGAAGAAATTTGGTTCCGTTGTTGCAGATGCTCGAATTGGATACATAAGGCAGGGGTTCCCAAACTATTCCAAGTCGCGGCACCCTTAGAAAATTTGAATTTTCTCACGGCACCCCCCCTGTCATAAAATGTCTATCTGTGGTAGCCTCGGGACCGAGTGTCACCCCCAAGAGTACAATTCTCTAACCACCCCCCCCCCCCCCGCAGGACGGAGGATCAATTTTTTACCTACTCCACTGAATAATACAACTCGTAAAATGAATAAGTGCATTTATTGATAGGAAACTTACAAAGAAAATGCAAATATAATACAAGAACAAAAAACGTTTAGGGCGACGGGTGAGCCTGCAGCTCGCTGCACAATTTTTCAAACCGGGGAATAAGGCTTGATACAGCTACTCCTCATTTCTTTTTCCACATATATTTTTGAGCGATATTTGCTCTTAATAACCGCAACCGCTGAAAATCCAGCTTCGCACAGATATAAAGTAGCAAGGGAAATGAGGACCCTTACAGCTTTATCGGATTCTGATTTCTGACTGATATCCAAAACTCCGTCAAATCCGAACAAGCGTATTTCATTTTTAGGCTGCTGTCGGTCGAGAGGTCAATTAAATCTTCTTCTTCCTGCGTAGTAAAATCTTGGGGAGCTTGAGCACGGAATGGATCTTGCATCCATACAAACTTCTCCACTTGGTCTTCTGCGAAATACTTGGCAAACCAGTCAGTTAACTGAGATAGGTGCTCTGTGAAAAGGGTCAGCAAGTTATTTGAAACCCTAACTCCGCTATGGGCCATGTACTGTTGCAATATTGGAAAACAATCTTTGCCTCTATCATCACCCATTTTTCTCTTCCATACTTGTAGTTTTTTCCTGAATGATGAAATCTTGAATGAAAAAACTACAAGCGAATGAGGCACGCGGCCGCTGCAAGCGCAGCACCACAACTGTATCCCCACTCCTGTGCCTCCCACCCAGGGACGTGCACTCCATATAGGCACATAAGCACTGCCTACCCTGCCGTTATTGTAAAATATAAGCATGTAAATAATATTATAATTTTTAAAATTATTGCTTAAAATAAATACACACTTTCAAAAATAAGCGCGAAAAAACTGAGCAACCGAAACTACGCGAGCGACACATCAAACGGCATACTACAAACGCGGCATAAACTGTAACTAGAAACTACACGCGCGCCATCCAACTGCCTCACTAAAATGCGGTCTAAGCAGGAATTATTTCTGACTAGAGCTAACTTCATGCAAGACATAATTCAATGTTTACGAAATGCACAAAGCATAGAGTAGAACTGTCGTTTTGAATTTGCTTTTATGAGGTTTTTTTGTTAGTATTAAGCAGTGCTTTCTAGAACAAAATTAGCAAATGGCAATCAGTGACGACAAAAACATCTGTTGTTATGTACTTCTATCAAATAGTTGTCTTTCATAGAATTGTCGGTTCAAAAAAGTTTGTCATACTTTAATTCTGAAATTATCTGATAGAATATGGAAATTTTAATCTATGAAACTTGCTGTATTTTCTTACTGCCTACCCTGATCATAAACTCTGTGCACGCCCCTGCTCCCACCCAATCCATTACCAGAGCGCGGACCGGCCACGCGGGTGATTTCCATTCCATAAAATGTTTGTATTCGTTCATGTCAATTTTGATTTTTAGTAGAGATATCAGGGGGGCCTCGCGGCACCACTGACCTCTGTCCACGGCACCCACTTTGGGAACCTCTGACATAAGGGATAGGTATAGCGGAAAAGACTCTCCAGAAAATTTTCTATGTGATATTTGCGTTGATTAATGTCTATTATCTTGTTCTAAAATATTATCTCAAGCTATAGAAGGAGTTTATACTCCTTTATCTGGATTTGGTTAAACTTAAAATTGTTTTTTTTTTTTAATTTATTCTAAGGTTACTCATAGAAATTCACGGGTACGGTCAGGGCCGGATTAACCATTTCGGGGCCCCTAGGCAATGCACGTATCGGGGCCCCTTTACCAATGGTGGACTAACGCGGGGGGGGGGGACGTCGGGCTGCCCCGGGCCTCTGGTCCTCGGGGGCCTTCAAACGCCTCCATGTCCCCTTTATCAAATCCTTAACAAGGCTTTAATGCCATTAATCAGCGGCCGAGAATTTAAATTTCGTTGAACGATGATCTTGCGATCGTACCCTTGCAACTGTACAGGGCGGTTCCAATGAGTAAGATTAATTATTCTCCATACCAGCATTTTAACATAATAGCTCAATATCGATATTATTTCATTCACAATATTTGCTTTGATAAATACCTAAATTCAAAAATGCTCAAACTCGTGATGATAAAACTATTCAAATTATGTACTTTTTCTAATTATTTTTTGATCATACGTATTTATAATTTTTCAATAATGTCTAAGCAAAATAAAAATGTTTTTTTTTTAAATATATGTGCGGATCTTTTTTTTATGATTTTACTTCAACAATAATTAAAATTCTGAAACATATCTTTCCCAGACAATTTATTGATTTATTTTACTCCATGATTATATAATTTGAAATGTGTGTTGTATAATACAAAATTTTGCTTGAAAATTTAACAAATCTGCCAACGCCCTACGGTAAAACCTTAATGTACTAAAAATAAACATATTTTCTCAAAATAAAACTTAGCTTTACTAGATAAAAGAGCAGTCTTTCGAAATCAATTTATAATTTTGTGGTGAAAAAGAGTCAATACGTCTAAAATTTTATTTAATGAACAAATATTTTAACAAAACAAAAAACGACTTTAAAAAATGCACTAAAAAGTAAGAAAATAATTTCTTTTTGGAGTCGGTGTCAGCGTCAGCCAAGGTAACTACATACATAGGTAGTTAAAGGTGAGATGTAGAGATCTTGGCTGACACCGACTCCAAAAATAACAATCGCACGTAATTATTTTTTACTTTTTAGTGCTTTTTTTAAGTCGTTTTTTGTTTATTTTTTGATTTTTGGTGACGAGCGTGCGTAAAGAAGTTTTACTTCAAAAAAAGAATCATCAAAATCGTTATTCGTCCATTTGTCGCGCACACACTTATTGCAAATTTAAGAAGTCATATGTGGTTTTCTTATGGATCCCATTGTCAGAACTGGATCAAATTAAAATGGGACTACACGGGAAGCACCAGCTTTCTAATAAAAAAAGAATCATCAATATCGGTTCACCCAATCGAAAGTTCTGAGGTAACAAACATAAAAAAAAATACCGTCGAATTGATAACCTCCTCCTTTTCGAAGTCGTTTAAAAATGACATATTTCCGGTTTTGTCTGGTGATTACCACTTAAGGCGGACACTGTAATTTTATTTTTTTATTTCATTTTCTGAAAGACGCAGTTATTAAAAATGCTCTCACCAAATGTTTTAAAGATATTCGAAAAATCGACGGAGATACAGCATTTTATGTGAAACAATAACTTAGTAAACACCACTTTTATTATACATACTATATGCCGACCGGGTTTCGCTACAACCGTATAGGTCTGGGCAATTTGTATGTTGAATTATCCTTCAGCAAAACTTTGACTGTGTTTTTCTATAAACTTTGCTAACACATTTTTTAACCTCCATACATCCGATTTGCAGGTCTTAAACTGTTTGAAAATATAGTGTTTATTTCACCACTTGAATTTTGTTTAAAAATAAGGAAAAATGGCGGACTAACGAATTTTAATTTCGATTTTTTATGGAAAATTTTCATTGTTCATAAAAAAATAGAATGGGGCCCATTATAAAAAAAATCCCTAAGTGGTGCCGTACTGACTGGATTTACTAACAGTTTAAGATTTAGTACATACAAATCGGACGTATAGTTTTTCTAATATGTTGTCAACCACGTTGAAAAAAGCAGTTTCGAGAAAAACGCGTTCAAAGTTTTGCTGAACATTAATTCAACATACAAACTGTTTAAAATGGTTTCATATAATATGCTGTAGGTATCTCCGTCAATTTTGCGAATTTGGTGAGAGCATTATTAACAAATTCATCTTCAGAAAATTAATATAAAAATATTACAATTTTTTTTACAGTGTCCTGGTGCCTTAAAGCCTTGTTTAGGATTTGATCAAAGGAACATGGAGGCGTTTGGAGGCCCCCCAGAGTCAGAGGCCCGTGTGAACTGAAGAAAAAGCTTGTAAAATTACATAAACTTCTTAAACTAGGGGGGAGGGGGGAGCGGTTCATTCAGATTTTCCACCCCGGGCCTCTGACGGGCTTAGTCCGCCACTGCACTTTACCCTTTTCTAACTTCCAAACTTTTTTTTCTACCACAACGTAATTTTATTCATAATTAATCTGTTTTTTTACTACATTTCGAAGGTATGCCTTCACCCCCATTCAATAAAAAAATTAAACGAATACAATAGTACAATGAATTGTCTTATCACTAAAGTGATCTCTTTCAGACAACCTTGGTATGAAGAGAAACAAAGAATTTTAGCAAGCAGATAGGTAGTGCACACTAAAGCTTGTACAACATTTACATTTTAAACATTAGAAATAAAAGCAAAAAAAAAAAAAACTAATGCCAATATAAACCACACACTGCACCTATAATCATATCCCTATTGATACGAAGGAAAGTAAAGTAATATACAACTATGTTTAAATATTTGTTTTAATTATTGACTTTTTATTTATTATCTATGCGTGATGTGAACAGTTATTGGGTTATAACCTAATTATTATAATTTGTTGTTTTCTTAAATGCATGTAATGTTATTAACCTATAAATGTTCCTAATAAAAAATTAAAATATTTAAAACATCTTGAAAGCTGACTTCTTCCAAAAGTGTGCTGGAGTTGCTCACTAATTGTGAGTCGAACCGTTGACGCAAGTTATTTTTTCTTGGGGCGTGGGGCCCCCAGCCGATGCGGGGCCCCTAGGCAGTTGCCTACTCTGCCTTAGGGATAATCCGGTACTGGGTACGGTTACTCATTATTACGGGTACGGTTTTATCAAACCTCCGCACGATTTTATCAAACCAGTCTGATAATACCACGCTCTCCCATTTTTTGAAATACCTACTTTCTGTGTAGCTAAATAAATTCTCTACGTTTAATGCATTTTTGAATCTGTACATCAAGCGCTGTATCAATTCTGTCAGAATTATAGGTCCAAGTTCTTAAGCGCACGATATTATCCAACTCTCCCCTACAGTTTTTTCAAGTTATCGCCTCTGCTTTTCATCAATGTTCACCACTTATCTGAGCTTTTCAAGTTCAAATATATAGTTAAAATATTATTATACATTTCCCGAAGCCTTCCTTTTTTCGGCAAACTAGCAAACTCCTCCAAGAAACGAACTTTCTGCCTGGAAATCTTGTCTGTGGCGCCTGTAATGTAACAAAATAAGCTTGATGCAGGTTCTTGTGGGAAATTATAGAAATATACTTGAATAAAAAAATATTTGTTCGATTTAAAAACAAAAATTGTGTGATTTTGATGTACTTTCCGAAATAAATTCTAGGTTTAGTTAGAAATATATTATTTTTTAGAACACACAAAATTAAGTTATTTGTTATTATTTATTATAAAGAAAAATCCAACATGGTTAACAATATAAACAATAAAAAACAGTAGATACTAAGTGAGGGTAATTTTTTCGGAACCGGTTTATAACATCTTAAAATTAATAAATAACCTAAAACCTGTCTCAAAATCTTGTACCTATATAAAATGATAAAATAAGCTCGATGCAAGTTAGTAGGTACAGAAAGATATCGAATCTGATTTGAACAGAAAATTTATGGGTCTATTTAGAAAGGAAAATTATCGTGCGATTTTAATATGCTCTCCGAAATAAATTCTCGAAAGTTAGAAATTAAATATTTTTAAACCACATCAAAACACGCAAGTTAAACATAAATGATTTATATGTTTTACAAAAAAACGTACTACATACCTTCCAAAATAGCCTATTTTTTTTAAACTGAAACAAAATACTTTAAACTTATAAACAACCTTAAAAGGTCGCGCAGCGAGAATCTAATAAAAGCAACTGATCGATTAATTAGCTAAGCAATTTATCTGACTTTGGGGCTCTCTGCATTAATTAACCCAATAAAAATACATTTTTCACACTGACTACCTGGTAATACAATTCAAGAAAGTGATTTATCGACCTTCTAGCATTTATGGGATGGTACTCAGTGCAGCGTGGTTTTAACAATAACGTGATTTTTATAACTTTGTCTAAGTAAGCGCCCTTGAGGTGATTTTTCACAAAAACGGCGCTCTACAAATTATCCAATTATTATTATTAAACTCTATACAATCGCAGTTACACAATTACGAATTAACCAACATATCATAATGTAACCTCAGTAAATCAAGCAACCCGGTGTGTTGTCTGCCTGTGATTTACTGTAACATATCATAGCGCGGTCCTTTGTCCTTTACATAACTGTATCATCAGCGTAGTATATGGTAGATACTGTACCAAGGGATGAACAATGAGCGAAGGGCAAAAGCGTGACCCTTGAATAAAGTTACATACAAAAACAATCCCTCGCCGCGCGCCGCTCATAAAACTGTCAAATAATTCACACGGAACAATGGCGGGGTAGATTCCCTTCACACGCCTCCCACTCACTCTTATCGAGTCAAATTTCTGCTGCTGATTATATAAACATTGATATGTAAATATGTGTTTTTTAAGTCTCATCTCCTTTATTAAAGTTTATCATCTCTCACTTCCTTCTCCTAGAGCCTTTGACCAAAAAGGGCATCTATATTAGAATTTTTTTAAAGAGAATAGAGGTCTATGTTATCTTTGGGGAGTGAACTAAAATCATATCACGAGTGGTTACATGCTCATAAAGGTAAATACGTATTTTTTATTTATAATTTGAAACACTGTATTAGTATGTTATTGTATAAACTTACATAATAATAATGATACAAAATTGTTGATACTAGATTATGTAGGTAGACCAACAATCAAAACAATGATTTTTGTTCGTCCTTAAAATCCAAATCATAATATTATAGGCAAGGGTGTACATATATAAGGGGGGTTTGGGGGGTTCCCAAGAGAACAGTACTCACAGATTACATTTCTGGAAAATACAACAAAAATATGTTTTCTCACTCTCTTTTATCATTGTGATGTAAATAATGTTGTGGTAAGTAAAGGTCCCAATAAACTTTATAATTAATTTTTCAGGGGGACATTATATCCCATGTACTCGAAAACACTATTACCTATGTAGTTAGTAATAAATATTATAAATATAAGAAAATATTTTGAAACTTTTTTTTTCTATCCTAAGCTTGAAGAGTGGCCTTTAGTCAATTATAATCTGATAATTATTTGTGTAAATTAATAAAAGTATCCTAAAATTGTCACACAATCGTTACCTGCTGATTTACACCTTTTATTTTAACAACTTTCAGAATTTAGAATAAAATATTTTAAACAAACTTTATACATTTGTTCTAACCAGATCGCTTTCTGCACATTTCCCAAACTTCTCACGTGACATTTGAAAGATAGAAATCAAAACAGGAAAGTTTTGTAATAATTGTAGGTACTAATGGTGCAGGTCTCGCAAATCAAATCAACTTCCAGATGAGTGTCACTGGCCTGGTTGTCATGGGAACAAGAAACAGGAGGAAGCTGTTTCCGACTTCCGCTCCAGCGGGTAGGTACTTCCTCTTCCCCCTCTCTCTTGCTACGCGAGTAGACCGATCCTTGTCAACTTCTTTGACGAATGGCGCCACAGCAAACGGAGGAAAATGTGATTATCTCCAGGCGCGAAGAAAAAGGCGGGGTAGTTGCCTCGAATTCTGCATTCAAATATTCAAGATGAATAATGCATTATCTATGCTTCTGAATTCCGTATAAGTAGGCAATAATCTCGCATATTTATAAATGTTTTATGACATACTCGCTCCATAAATAATATTCAGTACAATAGGTAGCTTCCTACTTTCCTAGTGACCTTTGCCAAGCTAAGAATAAAATTATATATCTTGGAATTATTGAATGGTGCGTAATGTATACCTTTCTTTAAATTTGTATTACTTTAGATATTATTGGGGTTTATTAGAGGGTGGGCACCTATGATGAATACTATTTTAAATATCCTATTATGTATTTTTTAAAAAAGTGATTCATTGAAATAATATGTTTACTCACGATTGTAAAAAGAGTTAAAAAAAAGTTCTCTCTTCGCAACAGTATTAGGCTATTTTAAGATTTTTTACAGCAAGCAACAAGAAGTGTGCAAATATTTTTTGAGAGCATCTGTCGATATTTGGAATTGAACAAAATTTTCCAGAAAACTAATATAAAACAATATGTACATTGTTCAACAATCGTCAACCATTTTATTCGAAATGTACCGAATCAAAGTCAATCAACTTTTTCTTTGATACGTGCTTATTCATTAGCATAACAGAATAGGTCACTTGCATGGATTTCATAACAACTTAGAAAAAATCGTGTGGATAGATTTTTTTTACTAAGATTACGAGAATTTGCCGTTTAACATTCACTAGATTTATTGTTTGTTCTCGGCGAAATTATTCTTTAGTTTGACGATTTTATATAGATGGCTGGGTTTTGACAGATGTTACGAAGAGATCCCCGTACATTTTATTGCCATTCGTGTGGAAAACGTTATTTTTTTAATGATTTTCGGCTATCTAATTATCTTTTTTTCGCGCCCATAAAATTATGTCCCGTCTTTCCGGTTTATAAAAAACGGTCTGTTTTTTTAGATTAAAATTTTGGCTAAAGTTCGGTTTAGTGGCGAAATTCCTAAAAATACAAACTAGTTATTTTTATACTAACTATGGGCCGGGGAATCCGAATCTGAAATAATTAGGCGGCGGCAAGCAATATTAAATGAATTATACGACTTTTAAATTTTCAATATACCCATACGAAAACAGCCATTTTGACACATGAAAACCATAGAAACCATCAAATTAAGTGTTGCCATTAAGCAGTAATATCAATAACGTAAAATAACATGTTTATAATTTAAGTACTTACTTTTTATAAATTTTACTCACTTTTGTATCACAAACCATGCTACCTAAACCTAGCGTAGCCGCTAAACTACTTGAAAACTGGGATGTTTTTTTAAATTGACGCGAGCAGGCGGTATAAAGGGGCACAAACCATGTGACACAAACCTTGCGTAGCCGCTAAACTACTTGAAAACTGGGATGTTTTTTTAAATTGACGCGAGCAGGCGGTATAAAGGGGCACAAACCATGTGACACAAACCTTGCGTAGCCGCTAAACTACTTGAAAACTGGGATGTTTTTTTAAATTGACGCGAGCAGGCGGTATAAAGGGGCACAAACCATGTTACACAAACCTAGCGTAGCCGCTAAACTACTTGAAAACTGGGATGTTTTTTTTAAATTGACGCGAGCAGGCGGTATAAAGGGGCACAAACCATGTTGGGTAAGTTAGGTTAGATTAGGTTAGGTTAGGTTAGGTTAGGTTAGGTTTTATATAATAACATTGATATTGGTGACCGGTCTAGGTAACAACTTTTTAAGACTACGAATTTTCATACTTTTGGTTTAAGAATACGGCCGTTGAGATAGTCATAATTCATCAGGTTAATGTGTTATGTGATGAATTATCATGTGAAGAATTATCGTGTCGGAAAGTTTTACGTTATTGATATTACTGCTTAATGGCAACACTTAATTTGATGGTTTCTATGGTTTTCATGTGTCAAAATGGCTGTTTTCGTATGGGTATATTGAAAATTTAAAAGTCGTATAATTCATTTAATATTGCTTGCCGCCGCCTAATTCTTTCAGATTCGGATTCCCCGGCCCAAAGTTAGTATAAAAATAACTAGTTTGATTTTCTAGGAATCAGAATGCTTCCAAAATGGCCATTTTCCTATGTGTGTAAAAAAAAAATTTAAAGTCGTATAATTCAGTTAATATTGCTTGCCGCCGCCTAATTCTTTCAGATTCGTATTCCCCGGCCCATAGTTAGTATAAAAATAACTAGTTTGTATTTTTAGGAATTTCGCCACTAAACCGAATTTTTTCCAAAATTTTCGCCAGAGGTTTCAAAAAATCGCCAGGGTTTCAAAAAATTCAATCCGAAAAATCAGACCATTTTTTATAAACCGGAAATACGGGACATATGTGTGCGAAAAAAACTTTAATTACACAGCCGAAAATCATTTTTAAAAAAGAAAGTTTTCCACATGAATAGCAATAAATTGTACGGGGTTCTCTTCGTAACATCTGTAAATGTTTTTATCAAAAAATCAAACCAAAGGATAAGTTCGCATAGAACAAACAATAAATCTAGTGATCGTTAAACGCAAATTAAAAAATTCGCCGGAAGTCAAAGTGTGGCCATATAAAAAAAAATTAATCAGTGTGGAATTTAAAAAAATTAAGGGAACATAATCGGAGACGGGACATTTTCATGTAGCGACGTCACGAGCTCAAATAATGGACTTATTTATTTAAAAATAAGAAAAACTTTACATTTCTTAAAATTTTTACTTACATTTTCGTAATCGTAGTAAAAAAATCGTTATGAAATCCATGCAGGCCTATTTGTAAAAAAATAAATAAAAAAACGGTCCAGTTTTGGAGTAATAAAGTAGGGAATACAAAACCTCGATTTTCACTAGCGAGGTTCACTTGTCCCTTTAGCTCAATTTTCGGGGGTGGGGAGGGGGCAACCCGGATAAAGGCAACAGTTTGGTAAAATATCTACTATACCAGTGGCGTAGGTAGCATGGGTGGCACCCGGGGTGGAAAACGTGATGTTTCTCGGCGTCCGTGTTTTCTCTTAAAACGGAGGCGGGTATGGGTACCGCCGCCGCGGGAAACATTTTTTGGATAACCAACACCTCTGCCATAGGTCACCCCAAGTGGTTCGTTACGTTTGGTGATTTAGCAGGGGTACCCGAGTTCATGGGGTGAGGTTTGTCCGGGTCTTGGCGGCGGATGCGTCTGTCCACCGGCTGCATGGCAGGCCGGATCAGGAAAGAATAATTGAGAGAGTCCCTTTGGCTCCTCCATCCATACGCTCTCGGAACATCGCCTTGCACCGCAGTGGGAGAGATGGATTCATACGTCCGTCACTCCTGGACACACTGACCTATAATTTCTTACCCATTTTCCTTCCCAAAACTTCCTCTCCTTCCTTTCCTAAAAAGACCCTCCACACAGTATCCCCAAAGATGACATAAGCCTGAGGGGAATTATTTTCCTTAGGGCATTATGTCATATTCTATTAGTTATTAGTCTACTACCCTAAAACGAGGTGTAAATAAAATATATAATATAAGTCTCAAAGGTTGGCGAACCCTGCGAACGCATGAGTAAATACAAACATAAAAACAAAGTGAGCTATTGAGAAAATAATACAATACTTATTTTAGTACCTGGTAACGAAATGTACCTATTTACATACTTGTGTTATTAGTTATTATTTACAAAGGTGCTCGATCTTATATCCACTTCAAACAAAGATGTAGGTTATTTATTGCCTTTCTGCTCTGCTCGTAATATGGTAATGCCATCCGGGGAGGTGCGGATAACATTAACAATATCGTAGGTCAATATAAACTCTAGGTACACGTGCACTGAGTTTCTATGCAAATTATTAAATTAACAATCATCGCCATGTTGCCGTCGGCATTCCATTTATCTATGGTTCGGTGATTATTACGATCACGAATATTGAGCACATATTATTCCGCACAAAAATTTTATTTTTCCGCATATGTGATTATTATTAAGCGACAGATTTTAATAAGGCCAATTTTCTTTTTCGAACTAAAAATTTTGAACTGTAGAATTTTCAATGCCCATTATCTGCAATTATGATTACTTACCGTATTATCTGCAACTGAAGGAATAAACCAATTTAAGTATGTTTTTTTACTGAAAGAAAAAAAATCCCTCAGGGCTTATCTTCAAGGGTCAGGGTTATCTTTGGAGATGCGGTGTGGAGGGTCTTTCTAGAGGAAAATAAAGGAGGGGAAGTTCTGGGAAAGAAAAAGGCATTTGGGATGTCAATATATTCAGGAGTGACTATCGCATGAATCCATCCCTCCTACTGCGGTGTAAGGCAATGGGTCGAAAGATTCCGGCTGGAGAGGTCAAAATGTCTTCTTTAACCAGTCTCTCCTTATCCGACACGTCACCGGTGGGAAGAAGCATCCACCGCCAAGATCTGGACAAACCTCAACCCTCGAACCTGGGTACACCTGCCAAGTCTCCAACGTAGCGAACACTTGGGGTGACCTACGGCAGGGGTATAAATAAAACTATCCATACCCCGCCTCCAAAATTGTGGTGAAATTACTCAAACATAAACATCGAAATTATTTCTAACAGATAATTTCATTGCCCATAGGGCTAAGATGTCGAAAGGTCTTGTGTGAATTGGCGACAACCTCTTTCTTTCAAATTGGTATAGATCACACATCTAAGGATTATTTTTGCAGTGCTAATCACCGTTAATTATAATGACTAACGGTCAGTGACTGAGTAGACATCGCATTTGAGTCCCACCCGGGCGTCGCGTCTTCGATTCCTCCATCACGACACAAACAACATTTTCCGCTTAGTGTGGCGATAGTAGTAGATTTTCAAACATTGTTAGGTTATTCGTGACCCGGGAATGTTTATTTTTCTTTAAAAAAAAAGACTTATTTCGAAGGTGCCTCATATTTTTTTTAAATTTCTCAGAGTTTTTCATGTGCGGAATCATCATGTGGGCAATATTCGTGGTCGGAATAATCCGAGCATTCAATCTATCAATCTTTGCTAAGGCATATATATTGCAATGCTTGGATTACACGTATGTTCAAAGTGTATGATTAAACATATATGTATATTTCCTCCCAGTTGCCATGTCATGATGCCTCAGGACAATGCGTTGTGTTGCTATCTGCAAATGATTGGGTGGAATTGGATGTCTATGGTAGAAAGATAATAAAATGATAGTAATCTGCTCAACAAGTCCTCGCGCGTACATACACATTATTTTAATTCATCAATTGACTTACGGTCGATGATTTAAATATGCATAATTTCGTGAGTCCATCGGCAAATTTAACAATTTATGGACGGTCCCGAAGAACAATGTCGAATGTGCGATTTTGTAGTTTTGCATTAGAGCTGTTTTAAGTTTCGTTGCAGCTTTTTTTATTATTTTGTATATCAATGAATATATTGTTGTCTTGATCTTTTGCATTTCACTTAATTTTTTTCAAAATTCAGAAAATACAAGCGTTTAAATCATGAAAAAGGAATGAAACTTTTCAATTTTTAGCAGATCCGACGTCAATATGGTCACTTCAGTAGTTAATATAATTAATTCACCCTCAATTTAAATCTTATATAAGCGTTTAATTTTTTCATCTTAAAATACAATTTAAAAATAATATTATAAACACTTTTTACCTCTGCTTCTTCTCTTCCATCAAACATATATTTAAATATTTTGGTCAAATAAATTAGTTTTAGAAATAAGCTTTCTTACACCCGTACCTAGAGTGAATTTAATTAAATAATAGTTACTACGTCTTAGAAATTACTTTTATGTGTGCGCCTAGAGACAGGCAATATTATTAACATGTTGCGCCTTGGGGCAGGCAAAATAATAACAAGGAGGTTGTACAGGATATATCAAGAGCAGCTCAAATCCAAATGTGGCGCTCTTTACCTCGTATAATGTTATTCTGTTATTAATAATATGTAAAAGGTTGTTTTAAATATTTTCAAATGTTTATTAGTAAGGTTGTAAGTATATTCGTAGAAGACAGTTTCCTGTGTAGGACTTGTAGGAAAGATATCTTATAAAACAAGATCCATTTTTAGAAAGAAAGGTTTACTATGTAATGTATGCTTATGTTTTCATAAATACCCATTACCTTCTTCTAGTTTTCTTTAATGATATCCTCTGCACTGCAAATTCAGGATCCACATCATATATACATCCAGAGGATACAATAACTTTAGATAGCCCCTAATACAACCACCACTCTACTAACTTCCCTTTTTTCTCTTTTAATTTTTTGTTACGCATATTTTTATTACTATACCTCAACCTAACCGATCCCCCCATCCTACCCCCTCCCTATTCCCCCCTAAATAACTTGTCTCTTGAAATGTAATTTTTTCTTTAGTAAATATCTCTGGAATCACTACACTTGTATACAATACCCATGTGGAAAACTGTAAATGGTTCAATTATTGTGACTCAATTACTATTTTGCTCTGTTATTAATGTAAACTGTTGTTCTCCCAAATAAAATAACATTTAACAGTATAAAAACCAATGAATTTTTGACCCTTCTTCAATCTTTTGATTTGAGTAACATAAACTTTGAGATTTTTCATAGGTGAAGGGCATCTTTGCGAATGCAGATTTTTTTACTTTGAGGCAGAACAGGCCAAACAAAATGTACACGAGCAAATCGAATGTCCTGAAGAACAATGCAGGATCTGATAAAAATTGAAAATCGTCTTGTTCGCTTATTTTAGCTTCATTTTGATGATTTTAAAGTTCTTTTTTTTATAGGATTATTCAATTAAATACATATACATATGTTATATTTTTTGATCTCAAAAATGGCAAAATGCAGAAACGCAACTTTAAAAACCCTACTGCAAAACCACAAAATCGCACACCCGACATTGTTCTTCGGGACCGTCGAAATCATTTGGTAAGTTGATATAATGCAATATTGGAATAAAAACAAGATACCTTAATTTATTCAGATTTTTTGTTGTTGTTAAATGTACCTACTATTTATATTATTTACCTCAATATAAGAAAATGTAGCATTGTACCAGCAAAACATAGAGCACACGTCACCTCTTACCCCGCAAATGCCCAAAGATACTGGTGTACTGTATGTTTTGAATTTGTAGTGACGTTCAAACTTAGAGTTACGATTTAATTTGCAAGTTATTTTTATGTTTTCCTGGTTTCATTCTTCAATATTTTCTAATTTATATTCTTCTTTTGTTTCACTACAAAAATTATTATTAAATTAAATATGTTATTATCCATCCAGTACCTACACTACATAAGCGAGAATCTCTTTTAAATGATTTACCTGTACAGCTGTACAAGTGCAAAATGAAAATTTAAGTGCTTAGTATAAGTGCGACTGTAACTGAGAATTTTTCACACCTTAAATTGGAACTTAATGTGAACGAGGCAAAGAGTGTGTGCCAAGATCGAGTTGTGTGGCGGTCCGTCCTCTCTGCCTACCCCTGCGGGGAAACGGCGTGATGGTTAGTTAGTTAGTTAGTTAGTTAAATTGGAAAACAACTGGGGGGAGAAAGGGATCTTATTATTAATATTAATGAATCTGTGGCTTCCTTCTAAATGGGATTCCTTCTAACATTGGTCTCTTTTAGAATTCGGAAGATAAACCAATTCTGAGGCGATTTCGTAAAGTAATACATACGAAAACTGAAATTGGCCCTTTTATAAAGCAAGCCACAGAAATGATCAAGAAAAAGAAATTAATATTTTACACAAAAATCGTTTATTAACCTTTAATTTTGTACGCTGACTATACATTTCTTATTATGTAATACATGTTGATCTATATAATTGTAAGGTAGGTACAAACATAGGTACAAGTCATATTATACAGTTTACATGCAACATACATCATGCGTTCTTGCGTACATATTTATGTAGTGGACAAATCATCATATATTATGTTACTTGGCAGCAGAGTAGAATATAACAACACTACCAAAATCTCACTTCTTCTCGTGCAACATACATACTCTTGTCATTTAATAATTAGCATAACAATACAGTTACAATGTCAATTATTTACATGAAAAGTCGTACACAATGTTACAAGTCGTATTGTGCATAGAAGATTGTAATATTGAAAACAAAACAAAACAAAATAATTTTTGAAAATAACTCAGAATTAAAGTCATACTATTTTTGATGACTGTTAACAATATTAAATTTAAAAATGGTCTATCAAATTAATTAAAATGTCAATTATTAACACATTAGAACAAATTACATTGTTAGAAGTTGAATTGTGCATGGACAATAATTTGTTATATTGACTTTGATTATTTAAAAAAAAAAATATTTACTTATTAGTAATAAAAATGTAAAAGGAAAATATAATTAGTATTAAACTAATAATAATCGAAATATTAAGGAGTGAGAAATAAATGTATGAATTGTTTTGTTTTGGGGACAATATTTGTTTGAATAAATCGAGACAAAATAAAGAAGAACACTAGATTTTTTGAAATATTAAAAATACAAGATTGACACATTAGCCGTAATTTATACAATGCATAAACATAAACAGCCTTACTAATAAATGTTTTTAAATTTTACATGACTGATTAACATCCATATGTGTGTTTTATCTGTTGAGTAAAATTTAAAACAAGTTTATTAGTAAAAGCGTAAATAAATGTATAATAATTGTATTAGGTAAAATATTGACATTGAATAAAATAATTATAATATCTTCATTATATTGCTTAAATAAACACGACTTTTGTCCTTAAAAATAATATTTACAAATAATTGGTGTTTTATACAGTGATCAAATATTATAAGTATTTTAGAAACAGATTAAGAGCTTAACAATTAGTATTCTAGATATTTAGATAACTTAGTCTTGGCACAGACTTTATGAAATGATGATTTAATAAATGCAAATAGGGAGAAAATCTTGTAGTAAGCATTACTTGAGTAAGTTTATTATAGAGATAAGAGTAAAATAATAATTAAAAGCACAAATAATATAATATGTGAGTAATACACCTTTGCAAATAAATTCATAAATAGATAAAAGTGATAATAATAACAGGTAAATGAAAATAATATACCATTTGAATTGACAACATAGAAAAGCTCGAGGATTTCTGTAATGGACGTTTTAATTGAAATATATTTAAAACTAACTTATTTTATTTACATTAGTTTTTGTCACTAGCCTAATACACAATAAAAAAGCATTCATTACTAATAATCTCATAATGCAAGCCGTTTACACATTAACCAAACAAACCCATCAATATTTCAATTCAAGGATATCAAATTTCAATTCTCAGAAGCCCAAAAATAACGTTTAATATTAATTTACAGGCGGGAAACTTATTTCTGTGATATCTACATTTTGTTATCATAACTTATGAAGAATTTGGCCACTTCATTATTTTATTATAAGTTTGTAAAACTTACGTATTTTAGTTTACATACTAAAGCACATAATGCCCCAAGATTTGAACAAATAATTTTATTAAAAAAAGGATATCAAATTACTATTGTTGACTATTTGAAAATCAGTAAAAAGTTGTTAAAAATTGTATTAAAAAATGGGTAAAAAATTCAAAAAAACTATGTAGTAAATTTCTTTTTTAAATTATGGATTGATGTGCAAAGCATTGAGCTTTTCTACTTATTTGTATAATTTTATGTTCCTTTTGAGGAATTGTATTTCCGCGTCCAGATAGAGCCAACCATTGTTGACCGCGATTCAGTCTTTCGCGTGAATTAATTAATTATATCATTAGTTAGAATTAATTATTGTAGTAGTTTATTGGTCTATACGCGATTGGATGCGTTCCGTGTGAAGTATTCAGCTACATACGTTAGACATTAGTTACTTACAAAGGCAGTGAACGGCAGTTCAAATACACGATAGTTTCGTCACAAGGAAGTATGAATACCTACCTAATTAAGCAAAACATTGTTTGATACAAGTTGTACACGTGTCATAATGTTACCACGGACGTTATTTGCTTTCATAATTTTTGGTTTAAACATTCTTAATACTCGCTTGGCAGTCACGGAAATATATTCTTCGTAAAATGGAGCACAGATTTCGTTGTAGTTATTGGTCGGTCTAAATTATCCATTAAAAGCAGCACACAATTTCATAACATGACGTGTACACGATTTGTCACTTTATTTATCGCAAAAGGGCGAAAGTCTCTTTGTTCACACAAATCAATGTACACAGCCATAGACATATGAATATTAATCATATGTCTATGTACACAGCCAAACCTCTGATGGGTCCGTTGGAATCTTTCCCTAATTCTCGTAAATGATGAATTTAACGGTAAGAGAAGTTGCAACGGAGCTCTCGGTGGTGAGACTACATTAAAATTCAAGCACATTTGACCGCCACAAGGCGAAGCACCTCATTCATTTAATTACATAATAATATATCATCAGACATATGACTCGACTCGCCTTCCTTGTATCCGGTCGAAGAACTGTCTCCAGGAGACGATGGTCTTGCCCGAGCAGATCCAGAAGCTGGAGGTGATGCCGACAATCATGGCCATGAGGTACTTGATCATGAAGACTGCGAAGATGGGGCGCGTGGGTGGGCCTCTGGGCGGGCAGGGGAACTTGTAGGGGCTGCGGTCGCAGATGTCCCGGTGCCAGGTGACCATCCAGCTGCCCAGGTATGCCTGCTCGTAGAAGAGGCACGCGAGCACGACGAGCGCGGGCACGATGTAGAGCACGCTAAAGACGCCGATGCGGATCATGAGCTTCTCGAGCTTGTCGGTCTTGGTGCCGTCGTGCTTCATGACGGTGCGGATGCGGAAGAGGGACACGAAGCCGGCCAGCAGGAAGACGGTGCCGAGGGCGAGGTAGACGCACAGGGGCGCCAGCACGAAGCCGCGCAGGGCCTCCGCGTCCCACAGACCCACGTAGCACACCCCTGACAGGATGTCGCCTGGAAGCACAAAATAATAAATCATTAAAATCATTGTTGCTTAATTCACACATGAGAAAAACTATAATGTGAATAATTATATTTAATTAATTGGGGGAAACATTAGGTATGTAGGAAGATTTCATAGGTTCAGTGACATTTCAAATACGTACTAACATCGACGTGTGAAATCCATAACAACAATTTTAAGTTTCTTTTATACGCTATTCTTTTATACAATAGATTGATAATAATATATTCTACATGACCATTAAAACATATCCTATCAATGAATTCCAACACAATTAGGATAATGTACAAGTCAATAATTTAGTAAAAAAAATCATTTTACAGATTATTGGAAACATAGATATCCTAATTTGAATGTCTATCTTTTGAAACTATATACAAACCCGTCACAGAGAAGAAAAATTTAAAATTATAAAATACGCTCTATGATATGATATAAAACCGGTCAGTGGTTGAGTAAGCATAGCGCTTGGGTCCCACCCGAGGCGTCGCGTGTTCGATTCTTCGGCTGGCTAAGTCCTCCGTCACAACACAAGCAACATTTTCGGCTTTTTGTGGTGGTAGTAGGAGATTTTCAAACATTGTTGGGTACATTGTACATTCGTAACTCGGGGACGTTTGTCTTTCTTTTTAAAAAGAAAAAAAAAATATATATATTTTACTTGTAGCAATCGTCACTTTCTTAGGACGCGACGGTTCTAACTTTACTTTAACTTGTTCTGAGAAATGAATAAGAGGTGTCAAAGTTTGCAAAGACGATTTCTTATAATCTTATTTACTGATTTTAACAGATATTAAAGGAAAATATTTAAATAGGACAGAACCATATGCAACCAGTTATTATATAATAATTCAATGCATTAGGTTTGCACTACATTTCCTTAATGCCATTCCAATATTTTACTTTAAAATATGTTAAACTAAAATATTTCACGCAAGATTGAAGCTCAAAATCAGAAATTGTTAAATCTATTATGAGAATTCGTCTTTGCAAACTTCGACACCTCAGAACACAACGCTAAGTTAGAACCCTATCCAACTAAAGTAATGAACGCAGCGCTTTATAAAAATAATCAACTGTTAGATTAAAATGGCAATTGGAAAAGGTTCAAAGTGATGTTAGAACCGTATAAAATAAATGGAAGTTTAAAAACTTGAAGTTAGAACTTCTTCATTCAAGTAGATATCTAAGGACATACAGCATCGATGGTTCTGAAAATTATTTTCGTTATAGAAATGATCAAAATACCTAAATGATTTTGCATTCAAAGATCAAATTTGGAAAAAAAAGTCAATTAGAACCTTGTCTAACTGAGGTGACAATATATAATACATTTTTAAAAAATAAATCGTTTTGTTAAAAAAATAATGTAGGTAGGTAAATTTCAATATTAGGTTGATATATTATGTTAAAAACGAGGGAAAACGAATTAATTCCCAAACCCACTTTGTATAGAGTAAATATAAATTTAAACACTGAAACTGATTTTTGGTGGGACGGAATTGGGTGATTAAAGAACCGTAACGAATTTATCGGCCATTATTTCCAATAATAATTGGACAAACAAAAATAACGAAGACCATTTAAAATCAGCGGATGAAAGAGTGGGCTGAATTTAAATCAAATTTAAAAAAAAAACTGCAATTATTGATGTCAAGCGGTGGGAGATTCATGTGGAATTAATAGTTTTTTAATCATATAAAATAATTAAACATTATACTAATTTAATTACATAATTAGGTAGCATTCTAGCAAAGCAATCAATTTATGGCCAAAAAACTGGATGTCTTTCGTAAAAATGTATAATATTCATGGATAGAAGTATGCCGCTGATAGCTTCACTGTAAACACTCCCTCTTTCTCATAAAGGAAGCTTGTATCAGAAAGAGAGATTGCAACGGAGCTCTCAAAGGCAGCACCATTCATAAGTGTATCTGGAGGCCGAGCCAACGACCGACAAAAATTCACAGGATAAGATAATGGCGTATAATTATACGACATCCCTCATTAGCTTCGATAATAAACAACGAACAGAAAATGTCCCATGAATATAAACGACATCTAGCGGCAGGCTTTTTTTACTATGGCCGAGTTTGAAACACGAATTAATTTGCATAAAGAATAACCGCCCGGGCGCTGAAATTTATCATCACAAGTGGTAGTTTAAATGTTCATTCATGTGCACAAAAAATTTAATACCATGATAGTCATTGTACAGTTTGGATGAAATATCTATCGCGTAAGGCCGAAATGTTGACAGTGAAATATAAAGCCATAAAGTGGATGGAAACTGAACACTGAACGCAACTGCCCATTAACTGCGTCCCAAATGTTCCAAAACGAGTCGACTACTACAGTCCCAGGTGACCGGGGTTTGGTTTGGAGGCGTGCTATCAAATTGGCGGGTTAAAGTTTTAATTTGAGGTGTTCTTTAGAACATTGAAGATTTATTACATAAACTCTGAATATCAAAGACCTATCTGCCAAACATAGGCGTAAGTACTTATGACAACTCTGTTCTTTAACTAACTTTAACTACTTCCTCTTTCTGTTATATTTCTAATAAACTGCACAAGTACCTACCTACTACAGAAGTGTTACAAAGGAATTCTCTGCAGCAGGATTTTTTTTACATTAGCTCCACACAGGAGGCTCTGAAGAAAATAATTCCCCTCAGGGCCTACGTCATCTTTGAGGGTGGAATGTGGAGGGTATTTTTAGGAAAGAAAGGAGAGAAAGTTCCGGGAAGGAAAAAGATATGAGGGGTAGATAGAAGATAGGTATCTGGGGGTCAGTGTGTCCAGGAATGACGGCCGTATGAATCTATCCCTCCCACTGTGGTACAAGGCGATGTTCCGCGTCCGAAAGAGTCCTGCTGAAGAGGTCAAAAGTTCTCCTCAAACTAGTCACTCCCGATCCGGCCTGCCGCGCAGTTAGTGGGCAGACGTATCCACCTTCAAGATCCGGACACACCTCACCCCCACCTCGCCCCCAGCCCTGGTGCGGTGTGTCCAGGCACCCCTGCTAAGTCACCAAACGTAGCGAACCACTTAGGGTGACCTATGACAATTCCCTAGCAAAAGATAAGTAGTTCTTCCACACATTGTCCACTACTAGAAATTTTATATATTTTGTGGAAAATGACCACAATGTGATAATAAATATTTTTATTAAATAAAAAAACCGATAGGGATAATTAATATTTAATTTATTTAGTGATTCACACAAAACAATTAAATAAAAAAAATGAAAACTGCATGTTATTTCATAATATTATTTTACGAATTTTGAGAAATTTATATTACGAAATAAATCAACCAAAAATAAAAAATATATATTTAATACCGTAAACTAAAAAATACATTATGTTAACATACGAACGCTAATCAATAAAACATTATTCGGCATTAGAGCTGGAAGCGTTAAACTGGTAATAAATAAAAATACTATTACTATTCGATGTCACTACAGGCGAAAATAAAAGTAATAAACGACGTGTATTTAATCGGCAGAAAATAGCGATACCATCTATTTTTTTTTAATCTTCTACAGCTTGATATAGTTAACTTTGTAGGCGTTCAAATCAAAGGGGAAACTAAAAACGTCATGTCTTATGTTATTTGGCTGTGAAAATATTTTCTACTTCGTTTTTCAAAGTTTTGCTTTCATTTATTTGAATACGTACGGAACAATAAGTGTAGTTAAAAGTATATGGGGTAAAAATGTATAAAATAACTACAAAATACAAAAAAATAGGTATAAAATTTAAGCAATTTAAAAAAAAAATTGAACCTTCCTACCCAATGATCGGAATCAACCGTGCTGCCAAGCTGGCCAAATCGCGAAGGTCGACATTTATTTCATGTAAAGTGCTTTATTTATTCAAATTTCAGAAAAATGCATACATATATGCGTGTATGTGCGTGATTGCCAAAGAGTTGATAGAATGCATTGGCATCGACAATGAATCTATCTGCCGAGTTTCAGCTCGATCGGATGGGGAATGGGTTAATTTCCACTTCCAAGATTCCATGGATTATCATTCATACATTAATTCAATCAAGAAAAAAAGATAAATTCAAAATTAAGAAAATAATTCTTTTTATTTTTTGGCTTTCATAGGGTTCATCTTTTTTTACCCTGCATTCTACAGCTCAGAATAATTAATTTCAAATTATTGTAATTAATACATAATTCGTTCAAATATTCCAAAGGCTCTTTTTGCATTGTTAAACCCAGCATCTACTGTGATTCCGGCACCAACTGCAAAAGTTACATATGTCAAGCTATTAGGTATATATATATATATATCGGATATACCCATTCATAGAGGAGCCAACTAGGTCGTCCAACCTTACATCTCTGTATGAAGCCCATCCTGTGAATAAGATCAGTTTATCTATCGAACGAAACTACTTAATCTAAACTGGTTTGATAAAGATTGAACACGTGAAATGGCCGATCGAGATGTTTGAGTAATCGATTTAATTGCTACAATTATTATCATACGCCGGAGTAGTAGTGTATATGTATATGTGTAAATGTATGTGTAAATGGATTGAGATAAATAATGCGAAGGTGTATTTATAGTTAATGGATGGGAAGAACTTAGAAGCGTGGATTATATAGTCGAGGAGAGGAAGTGACAGTTAACCGCATCGAAGAGGGATATTAAAAAGCAAATAAGTACCTACTTATTGCATTGAGAAGATAAGTTATATGACTTGGTTTGCCTTAGATATGAAATAAAACAAAGAAAAAAACAATATTAAAACTTTTAATAAAATAAAACACTAATTTTGTGTTTTATAACCACGAGTGTCAATAAATTTATTTACCGACCGGTACAAATTAATACTAAACAAGAAATACATAGTGTGTGCCTATATATAAATACAGAGGGAGACAACAAGATAAAAAAAATATAACTGAAATTAAGGATACATTTTATATAGGCACACACTTTGTGTTCTTTGCTTAGTATTAATTTGTACCCTGATGATGCTCGAGCAAAGCGAAATCGGTCGGTAAATAAATTAATTAAAACTCGTGGTGTAATAAGTGTTTTATTTCTATTAAAAATGTCAAACCACAAAGTGATTGCTTTCTACAAAAATAATAAATATTTTAGTGTTGTCCTTACTATTTGATAATCATCATTAAATTGATTATTCAAAACTTCACGGTTTATGACGGAAATGACGTTGCGAGCGGAAAACAGTTGTATTGCCTTGAAATTCTAAACAGAAATAGCTGTGCAAATTTCATAATACAAGAGCTCACATAATTCGCGAGAGTTTTCTCCAACAGATTTAAAGCTGTCTTATTATTTGACAGATAAATGAAAAATTCAAAAGTCATGCTGGAAATGAGGTACCGTCGGTACCGAACTGAAGAGTTGTGTTGCCCTTAAAACTTCATACAAAAAATATGTGCAAGTTTTGTGACGCCAAAGCTCAGAGTTTTTGCTCTTTCAGACAAACAAACTGATTACTGTTTTATGGTTACGATTGTATTTTAGCTAAAGCGTTCTTAAAAATTCTACGTAATATAAATACGCACCTAGCTATTATTTTTTGTAAGGCTCTTTTTAATTAAACAAAAAAGCTTCCTCGGTTTTAAAAAAATATCAGAAGGTGCTTTTTCGTTTGCAAAGATATCCCGCTGGGTTCTTTCAGTCAACAGATTTATGTGTCGTAATCGTTTTGTCAGGAGAGAGGCAACATTTAAATTACAACCTTTTATTGTTTATTGCCATTTTATTCATGAAGAATAGTTTCAGAAAACTTGAATGAATTACGTAAGACTTAAGAACGCAATGGGTAGAGAGATTAATAAGAAAATTACTCAACAACAATTATAAAACAAGGCAAAAGAAACGAAGAAGCGAGGCTAGCAGACCACAGCGGAAATCTGATCCAAACCCTGATGTACAGCAATGAGGCATGGAACTGACAAATGAAGGACAGAGGAAGGACAAAAGTAGAAATTAGATGTGGCGAATATGGGGTAGGTCCGAAAATAATGCATCGATGTAAGCTTTTTCGCATTTGAGAGACGCGTGTGGGTGCCACCGTTCCGGGAACCATTTATTGGATAACCAACACCGCAGCCATAGGTCACCCCAAGTGATTCGCTGCGTTTGGTGACTTTGCAGAGGTGCTCGGGTTTACGGGGTGAGGTTTGTCTAGGCCTTGGCGGCGAATGCATTTGCCCATCTTCTGCGTAGCTGGCCGGATGGGGAAAGACTGGAAGAATGAGACCCTGTGACGTCCAGCCTGGTTCTCAATCTCTCAATTCATCACCTTGTACCGCAGTGGGAGGGAGAATTCATAAATTCGTCTCTTCTTGACGCATTTACCTCCAGCTACCTACCCACCCCTCATACTTTTTCCTTCTCAGAACTTTCTCTCCTTCATTTCCCTTAAGGACCGTCTACACAACATCCCAAAAGATGACAAAGGCTCTAAGGGATTTTTTCAAAAACGAGCTAATATAAAAAATAAAAAATCGTAATGAACAAGATTGAGAAACGGACGCTTAGATGTTTTGGACACAATATATCGGATTAATGGAGAAATATCAGTTTAATTCCTCAAATAGTTACATTCCTCTACCCGTCAGGTTAATATTCCCCCGGGAATGTTTCTTTCTTTTCACAATAAGAAAAAAAAAATTGAGTAAAATGTGTCAAGAGTCTCACTGCTTACGACGTGGCAGGTAAGGCAGCAGACCGCTGTAAAATTTATTTATTGTCAATTTTTTTTTATTTCATTTTCTAAAAGAGGCATTTGTTAAGAATGCTCTCACCAAATGTTTTAAACTAATTCGTAAAATTGACGGAAATACAACATTTCATGTGAACCCGTTTTTCTCCAAACTATGATTGAAAACATATTAAAACAGGTTGACAACATATTAAAAAAAACTATACACCTGATGCAACAAGTCTTAAACTGTTCGAAAATCTAGTCTCTATGGCACCACGTAGGAATTCTTTAATGAAGGTCCCCCTTCTATTTTTTTTTTTTGAATGATAAATTTTTCAAAAAAAACCGGAAATAAAATTCGCGGGTCCGCCATTTTTTATTTGTTCAGAAATCAAGATTCACCTACGTGGTGCCATAGGTACTGGATTTTCAAACAGTTTAAGACTCGGTGTATACAAATGTTTGCACAAATCCTTGTGCAAACAAGGATGTACGATGTACCTATAGTTTCGAAAAAAACGCGTTCTTGTTTTGCTGAAGGATAAGTCAACATACAAACTGTTTCAAACGGTTTCACATAAAATGCTGTATCGTTGTCAATTTTAAGAATTTCTTTAAAAGATTTGGTGAGAGCATTCCAAATGCATCTTTCAGAAAATAAAATAAATAAATAAAAATTTGAATACAATAACGCGACGGTTGTTGACATTAAAATAAGGCAAAATTGATCACACACGATTGTATCCACAAACGGACATGGGATTATCATAAGAAAGATCGTCCAACAGGGGATCAAAGCGCTTGATAAGCATTTACCGGAAAGTGTTCGGTGCCGGTGGTATCACATTTCCAAACGTTCAGAATTAATTATGGTAGATCAGATTTAATTGCGGAGGAGTTACACACTCATAAATACTTTTTGTAGACCGGAAAAGCAAAGCGCTTCATTAAAAGTATTATCTTTCTATAGCAGTTCGGAGAGATTACTCTGACCTATATTTAGACTGGGCACATTAAAAAATGATAGGCCCTATGATTGATCATCGCTACTGAAACGGTATAAAAAATGAGTCATATAACCAAAATACAAATAAAAAAATGAAATACCGGACAAAATCACAACTATATTTTTTTAATGGTGGAAAGGAAAGTGAAAAGAAAGATAGAGGCTTGGGAAGGAAGTAATAAGCCCCACTCTCCATCAGATATACAGACTAACTTGCAGGACAGCGTACTGGGGTTTAGTTAATTGGATGACGAGTAGGCGCGAATTATTATAATTCCCTTTGTCGGGCCGACGAAATAATATTAATTCGGTTGCCGATTCAACATGCTGTCCTGCAAGTAGTGCAAGTCGGATGATTAGTAGGATCTAATTAATCCGGTTAATAAGCCATACTAAAGCCATTTCAAGGAAAAGTTTCCAATCTGAACGAGGGAGATATTCTACATTTTAATCATTTGGTACTCGCGGTTTTGAGCCCGCAACCACAGTCCGGAGACAACAGTTTACCGCTATACCAAGGATGTCGTCTTATTTTAGTCCCAGCTGCTCCAGACGAGAGCAGCTGGGACTCTTGTGAGGTATTCACAACAAAAAAGATTTTTTAAATCTTGAGGTTTTTAGAAAGGGTTTTATTTCTGCCAACTTTGCAAGTCACAAGTCACATGGAAATGATCCGCAATACATCGAACGGACGACATCGACAGGTGGTCAATAATTTTCTATCCCACGATCGTATCTTAGCAAATTGATCTGAGCAATAAATCCGCCCGTACTAGTCCAGATAAATGTTCGGATAGGAGCGGCGAACAATCCTTCACTTCTGGTGAGCCCGATAGATGGCGGCTTTATATCAAAAGGAACGCGTAATGCTTAGCGAATGCAAAGCTATTATTGTTTTAATTTGGACCGAAGAAAAAAATGCAAGTTGATTTGAGCAATGCTGCCTGTTTATAAGGCCGTCCATCTAGCAGCACCTCTAGCGTCAAGATGCATAAACCATTAAAATGAATTGCATACAATTAAATATATTTCAGCAACTTGTTTCGCTCGACTTTCTATTGAAAAAAATAATAATTACAGTCACTTTTCCATAATACGATTATATAACTTTACCCAATAAAGTTTTATGATTTCAAAAATGGTACCTACGTTTTATTATTACACATTTTTTTAAAGAAATTTATTTGCAATATTTATAAATATAATTGATATCTAACAGAGTAATAATTACATGTACAATATATAAAATATTTTCATCTACCTAATTTTGTACCTATATTTTAAATTTAATGATACACACCCATAAAAAGCTATGCTTGTGTGTATGAGAGAAAGGCGTTATTTATTTAGTTATTAACTAACTAAATGAATAACATATTTCACTTGAACACTATAGGTTTTAAAGTTCCTTAAAAAATATATCTTATTTTTGAAGATAATATGTGTACATCATCATATTGAAGATAATATGTGAAAGGGTAATTATAGTTAGAAAAAAAAATCGCGAAGTACGCTTAGAATTATTTTAATTTTTATTCAAAACACATTTTGTTCTGTTATTTAACATGTTACAGCTATGAAAAAAAAAACAGTTTTACTTTATATTTTAAATGAGTTGTGTTTTATTAAATATTTTCACTGTTTTCGTTTGATTATAATCGGTTTTTAATATTAGCGCGCTCCCTCTAGCATTCTTATTTACATATCTCCCTTTCTTCTTCTTTTTGAACCCTTACTAACGGGCCGTAAGATTTTTTTTAAACTGTTGTTATCATTGTGTAGAGTTTTAATATATATTTTTTAATTATGGCGAAACTCGTCAAAAAGACCAAAGGTAGATACTTTTGTTTTTTGCTCAAAATCAATATTGTAGGTATGATATTATTTTATCATTTTTTTTTTAATTTCTAATATTTCAGGCTGCTTTATAATAAATAATAACCTATAAGAATTTTTACCGATAAAAATCTATCAGCGGCCGTTTTCGGTGTCTGGGCCTTGTATGCAGGCAGTTTTGATTTGACTCGAATGGGCAGTTGGCAGTTACTGGACGTACGGCTAAAGGTTCGTAACTTTATTACACCAATACGTAAGCAATAGAAAAAAGCGGTAATTTAAAAAAAAAACAAGTTGCTACTGATATGATAGCTATATTAAGCTGATAATTTGTGTGCCTTTAGCTTGGTACTGGTTTCGGTGACTAGGCCCGAGGGCTTCCATTGAATTCTCGGGTTAATGTGTTCATCGTCATTCTCATTACAAGCACCGTCTTACATGATGACAGCTGCCTTGAATGGACCATTCAAGCTATGTAATTAAAAATAATCAATTAATATAGCAGATTACGAAGTAATGTTACTGACTTTGTCTCGTTCTTTAAACGGGGGCATATAAAAGTAAGAATATAATCCAATCAAAAATATAAAATTAACTACTAATACGAATTCAAGATTGTGGTTGAGATTAAATTACTTTTCTTGGTGTAATTTTCTGAAGGTTCTAATTAGGAAAATAGTCATGGAAACTGATGGATATAAACAAATAACAGGAATTAAGAATTAAAAATCTTACCAATATTATAAACGCGAAAGTTCGTATGGATGTATGTGTATTTGTTACTCTTTCAGGCAAAAACTACTGAATGGATTTTAATGACACTTTACAATAATATAGCTCATACATCAGAATAACATATAGGCTATAATTTATAAAGCTAGAAAGTAAGGGGACGCGGGAGGGAAACGGGGACGCACGGGAAAGGTGATTCAGGGAGAAACAATGTATTTATTTGAATATGGCATTGCAACGCATGCAGGGAACAGTAGAATCGCAGGTCAATATATATTTTGTTTAAATTAACTCCACATACCTAGGAGGCCCTGATGACAATCATTTATTTTAAGGCATGTGTCATCTTTAGGGAAGCTCTGGAAGGGTCTTCTTGAGGAAAGGAAAGAGTGAACATGAGTCTTGAAGAGACCCATGTTGTAAGAAGGAGGAAACACGGAGACCGGCAAATCGTTCCACAGCCAGGCTGTAAGAACGAGTCGTAGAAGCGATCCGTTCTCATGTGACAAATGTCAACCGTGTACATATTTATGTGGGGCGTTATTGTATAAAGTTATCTGATTGTAAATATATTTATTTTTCAAAAGCCTTTCAAATTTTAAAAACAAGACAGGTAATCGTTGGGCAAGTAGGTCGCACGTGTGTGTATTTGTCAATATTATATTGCTTCATGCATATCGAGTATCAAAAATATCCTGTATCATACTTTGAAAGCTAAAATGATTAAATCTACGCTTTAAAAGTAAAAGCGCGCATGACACATCAATAACCCCCAACGGACCATAAATTAATTCAATGGCCATCAATATAATAAACTTAATCATAATTGCCTATTATTTAGAAATATGGGTTCTTTTCAGACCGTCTTCGATCTTCTATTCTTCTATAATCTATAATCTCTCATCCCGTTAGTCCGACGTTTCAAGTTTCAAGCGGACCTTCCCAATTATTATTACTTATCCCAACGCTCACAACTCAGTGCTCACCCAGAGACCAGCGGTAACGCGCTCCATTGATTGTCGAGCAGGCTATAAAGATAACTGCATACAGATTGATAACAATCGTATCGTATCCAGGGCTATCACCTCTCCATGCGTGCCGTGACATTTTTAATCTCTAGTCAAAGTTTAAATACGATGTTTAAAAAAGTGTGAGGTGGGAGTTTCCCAAATTACAAATCCGGATAGGGCTCGCCGGGTCTTAACTCTTAACTCCATTTCTGGAAAGAAAGGGAGAATCTTAGAGTAACAATAGTATATTGTTGGAGAGAATGTGTGTTCATGTTGGTTTGAGAAGGGCTTAATTTATTTATGTATTTATTTACGGACAATTAGTCCATTAACAATATAACAATAACACGTATAAAAAAAGAGACATGGCAATGAAAGGAGAGTTAGGAGAGTACATATATATAAAGAGCATTGACAAAATACATATAATATAAAAGTACATATATAGAAGATAGTATAATATAAATACATATAATCAGTGGCGTGCACAGAGTTTTTGATCAGGGTAGGCAGTAGGAAAACCGCCAAATTGATTCAAATAATTAAAAAAGAAACTTGCCACAGATGGCTCCCTTCGTACAAGTTTTCGCTAAGTGTACTTGCTGCTGGCTGTAGATGATGTAGGTTTGTATTATCTAAGCCACTTTAAATATACAAATAATAATAATAATAAATAATCGCTTCATGTATGCGTATTATCACAAGCCAATCAATGGATATCCGAGGTGGCCTTGATAAAAGCAATTGGCTTTGTCTCACTTTCATACTTCAGATAACAACAGATGTCACTGTCGCCACTGATTGCCATTTGCTAATTTGTTCCAGAAAGCACTGCCTGATATTAACAAAAAAAACCATAGAAGCAAATTCAAACGACAGTTCTACTCTATGCTGCGTGCATTTTGTAAACATTGATATTATATCTTGTATGAAGTTAGCTCTAAGCAGAAATAATTCCTGCTTAGCCCGCATTTTAGTGAGGTAGTCGGAGGGCGCGTGTAGTTTTTTTTTACAGTTTATGTCACATTTGTAGTATGCCGTTTGATGTGGCGGTCGCGTAGTTTTGGTTGCTCAGCTTTGTCGCGCTTATTTTTGAAAGTGTGTATTTATTTTTAGCAATAATTTAATAAATTATAATATTATTTACATGCTTACGTTTTACAAATACGCTAGGGTAGGTAGTGCTTATGTGCCTATATGGAGTGCACGCCCCTGCATATAATATAAAAGTACATAAGTAGCTTGAAGATGGATTTAAAAAAAGACTTTAAAAAATCACATTGCGTATGGACTGCCGAAAGTTTTAGGCTTACACCAAAAAATTCAGTGCTTTGATTTGCGTTGACAAGTCTCGACATTCTGGATAAAGGAGAATGATATCCATAATTGGTAGAATGTTGATTGAGGAACAGTAATTCATTATTTCGGAGTCTACGAGAAGGGATGTTGAACTGGATGAGTTGTAACAAAGCAGGTGTGTCAGTAATACTGCTGATAATTTTGAAAACGCACATTAGATCAGAGTCCTTTCTACGTTTTTCTAAAGAAGAAATATTTAAAGTTTGTTCAATTTCATCAAACGAGTACTCGCCTCTTTCAAGTCCTAACCTCCGAGTCTCCGAGCAATTCCTCGTAGGAAGCGATGTTGTACAGATTCGATGTGATAAATGTGGACAGCATAGAAAGGAGACCAAATAACACTAGCATATTCAAGGTGAGGGCGAACCAGCGAACAGTAAAGAGATTTGAGTGTACTTATATGTTTAAAGTCAGAGGTAATTCTTAATGCGATGCACTACGTCGTTTAATACTTGAAATCGAGCCGCTAACAATAACACTCCTTATGTAGATGGCGGTAAGGTTTAAATAGATTTTGAACTTAAAAGCAGTTTTTATAAAACTGATACTTTATTTTTTGTGGCCTATAAAAAATACTTGAATTACTTCAAAGACCAAAATTGCATTCTACTTGCAGTGTTTAATTAAGGCATCTACAAGATTTCTGAGTGATCAAATTTTCAAAACAAAAACACATGAATTTGAATTACTTCGGAGGAATGAATGACACATAAAAAAGATAAGCGAACGAGAGAAAACGCAGAATAACTGTGTGAATAGGTATATCAAAAAAGCTATGAATTGACTTGAATTCTTTTAACTAAAGAAATATATTGGCATAATTTTGTGCGATTATGTTGGATATAATTTTCTCACCTTAAGGCGATCCACTAGTACAGGAAAAAATCGAAATCGGAATTCACGCCCTTTTATGGGAGGAGTTTAAAAATACTTGAGAAAAAGCTTTTGGAAAGGTTGGAAAAGATATTTGTGATTTTTTTTACATGTTGATTTCGTAAAGGCCTGTAAAAAACATTAATTCCTTTTTTATGCATTGTTTTTTGTAATAAAACGGAATTTTTAAATTGATTTCACGAAAATAAGCGGCGCGGAGGATTAATGACAGAAAATCGGGGCGGCTGCCAGTCGTTCTTCGGTGGACGGTATAAGGTTCACTCTGATATAACAAATTCGTCGACTGCCGTATTGTCGCCGTGATATCAAAAATACCAACGCGAAAATGCATATTATATTTTATTTTGTGAGGTTCGGGCGTAAATATCATTTTTTTTCGCGATAATTATATAAGAAACTGAATTTGCCACATTATGCAATAAAACCATATCCGAAAAAGTGTTTATAAGTAGGAGAGTTTTCAGTTAAAAATGTTTTTTATAGACCTAATACTTTATTTTTTTCTAAGCTTATTAAAAGACTTATTGAAAAAAATGACCGATATTTTTAAGGACCAAGGTATGTTCTACACGCAGTATTAAAATTGAAGCATCTATAATACTTCTAAGCGGTAAAATTTTCAAAACTAAAACATACGATTTTGTATGATTTTGCATTATTTAGTATGGCTTCATCTTAATCTCCAAAACTGCCGTTTGCCTGAGGACCATGCCTTGCAGAAATTCTTCCTAGTAGTAAAATAAAGGCACGATTCTTTGACCGTTTTAATTCTCCTTTGCCCTAATTTGCCAATAAGGTCTAGAATGAAAAAGCTTGTTTACATTTACAGGAAATACTTTCAAACGATGAAGCTAAAATCAGATATAAAATGCACTCAACAACATCTAAATGGTTCTGCCAGCGTGAAATACTACTTTTAAAAGAGATAAATAAAAATTAACTCTGGGAACGAAATAAGACGCAAAGCTGCGATTCCTTTGAAGTTAAAGTTTGTGATAATATTTCGCAGAATTATTCAGGATTACCAATATAAAGATTACGGATCAAGATGGAAAGTTTAAACCCTAATAATGGCTCGCCTTAGTTAGGTGGATTACAGAAAGTGATTACTTCAAATGACAAGCGATTTTTATTTGATAATTCTAGCTATCATCATTACAGCTAATAATAACCAAGTTAAATGATACAAAATTATAGACGTCCGATATTTCGACGGACAGGTTTGTGATCTTCGAAGCAGGGGCTATGTGATCGGAACCCAGAACTAATAATTACTAACATTTAATCTCTAACAAAACCCATTATCAAAATTGCAAAGAAAAATCCAATGATCAATCCGTCCAAGGTGGCAAGAAAAATCTACGATACCGATATTTTAATAATGGCTACACCAAACTAAATCAATGTTCTGGTAAAATTGAATGATGACTGATGATTTGAGGAAAGTACTATAGAAAAGCAAAAAGCGCAACTAATTTGGACATCAAAGTTAAAAGCGAGATTTCGTGGTTGGTGAGAATTATTAATTTTAACGCGTCAATTCGACGGTTCGCGCTGTTCGCAGGAAATTTAGTAATGTGAATATTGAATATGTCAACAACCGTAGCCAAAATAAATATAAACAAGTAGAGAAAAGCAGAGGGATGTTTTTTTATTAATTGTAAGGTCAGCACCCAAGAGGTGAGTTTTTCAATTACACGCAATTATGCTTAAGAAGTGAGGCAGTTAAAATACTATAAACATGAATCACATTATTAAAGCCAATTATTTCACGTCGTAAAACACTAATAATAAAACAGATAATTAATACATGCAGTAAAAGTGTTGCAAATACACGAACGTATAAGAAAAACCATTAAATGGGTGATAGATTTTAGGTGTGCGAATAGCAATAAAAGAAGAAAATCTTCAGTTTTATATTTAACAATAACAATGAAATCAAATATGTTCAGTTTTATATTTAAATGCTACCAATATTTGACAAATATTATTTTAAGCGAATTTTTGTGTGTTTGGTTTTGTAAATTGAAAAAACCGGAATGTTTTTGAAATACCCGAGTTTGCTTTTATTAGCTAAATATTATGGACTAGCTGAAGTCCCCGGCGATGACAGGGCTTTACACGGAGTTTTCGAAATCAAATGTAGACAGTGACCTTCCTCTTATTTTGAAGGTCACGTGTGCAATTTCATCAACCTCGGCATAAAACTGTAGATTTGCATACAAATCAAATCCACACCGCCCGCTTGCCAGGCCGGCAAGTTTCTCCTTTATATTTCAACCAATTTACACAAAACCTTGACAAATTATGTACGTAAACCTCCCTCATGAATCACTCTATATATTGGTGAAAACCGCATGAAAATCCGTTTAGTAGTTTTTGAATTTATCGCGAACAGACAGCGCGACCAGATAGACGCGGCGGAGGACTTTAATTTATAATATGTAGAGATAAGAGGCATATATTATATAGTACCTTAAACTTCGACCAAGTAAACAATGAATCATGTTTGCACTACAACATAATATTTTCGCATACAAAATTATAATGGAGGTACAGAATCCGGTCCCGTATTACAAAGATGACCGCGCATGTCAAGGCGAAACAATAATTCCTTCACGGATTATAGCGTGGAATTCGGCATTATGCATGAGTATTCAGTATGGGAGCGCAATCACACAATGCAGTCCTCGGCCGCGGCGCCCGTACCAACCACGAGGAGGGCCCTAGTAAGGGGAAATAGCAACCAACAATCAGACGACTATTATTTGCATTTAAAGAATACGCTTAAAAAGCTCAGAGAACCGATTCATGAATTTTAAGAAACAATACGCTTTGTGAATTTTAATGTTTTTTATTGGAAGAAAGAAAGATATAATCTTTAGGTACGAGTATATATCTTTTTGGTGGGTGACCGAACAACTCAACAAAGTGGCACGTCATCACTCCTTTAAAAAGTTATGAAAAAAAAGTCATTCACACTCCGGGGCTGCAAATGCAGTCTGCCGTCCACTAGGCTTGAATTCTCCGGGGCTGCAAAAGTAGCCAACAGCACAATAGGGGTTAAATAGGTTACGTGAGGTTCGGTTATGTGATATTTTATCACTTTAATGACTTTTCAAGGAGATGTTGAAATGTCACTTTGTTGAGTTGTCATGGAAACATTTTGGCAGGTCGAGAGAAAAGATGATAAAGTTAGAAATACTTTTGGACTTGTTAGGAAGCTTATCAAATAATATATGTTGTTTTAGCGATAAAAATGATACTGCGCAAGAGTTACAACTGCCCGGAGTCTGTCGTATCCCCATTTGGGGAATGACGTGAAACTGAAGGAAGCAAATACGGAGATGGTGAAGAAAGAAGAGATTTTTTCCACTTCACGAGATTCAAAAACGTTGCACGATAATTTAAAAAAGTTTATTAGGGATATCGAAACTTATAAATTAAGGGGTCTCCACACGGTGCTGCCGCAGTAACAACTGCCGAAGAACTGACTACAGTCAACTAAAGTTCTGCAGCAGTTGGTGCTGCGGCAGCACCGTGTGGAGACCGTCTTACATAGCATCTTATTGATTTACCCACCTATCCTTGCCGGGACTAAAACCAGAGACCTCTGAACTCAGAGATCAAACATTTACTAAGGTGAACTAACCAAGGATTTTAATAATCTGTCATATATGTTGCCTGTAAGTAAACAAAGTATATACAACGAGAGCGACACTTTTTACGATAACGAAGGTAGTATTCGACCCATCTTACTCCCGGTCTCCTGGACCTTCAGGAGGTGAACAACCTCCCCCGCGCCGATACCTACACACGTGACTGTATACAATATACACTGTATCGGGACAGAATGACCGCTGTCTGCCCGTTGCATCGCGTTGAGATAGCGTCGTGTGGCGGGGTGGGGGGAGGGGGGGAGGCTGTACTCTGTTCCGCTGTTATCTGCGTGTCTCTTGTCCCTGTCCCTGTGTTGTGTAAGGCCGACAGCGGACAGCGGTGGTGACACCGCACCACGCGGTACACAAGGCTTACAAGGATCCTAACACCCACTCCACACCGTCATTATCTAATCCTTCTGTAAAATGTAAATTACAACAGTTTCAGAATATTTCATAATAAGGCTCTCGACTAGCGATCCGGAGGTCGCGGGTTCAAATCCCGGCGAGCGCAAGTAAATTTTTGATTTGTGTTGCTTCACAATTTAATCATTTAAGAAAAACATAATAACGGTGGTAATTACATAAAATCCACAATTACTTTACGGTAACAAAATTAATCTTTATTTGGAGTAGGTACAATTTATTTTGCAAGTACAACACAGTTAAATAATAGTAAAACAGTAAAAAAATATGGTTCCATGCCAACTCAGAATGAAACCAACTCAGAATTTTTCATAGCTTTTAATGACTTTTCTGAGGTGGTTCCGAGTCAGAACCACCTCAGAAAAGTCATTAAAAGCTATGAAAAAATAATTTTAAAATAGCCGGTAACCCTAACGTAACTTAACTTTTTTAACCATTTTTTTATGTTTTATTGTCATCACTCTTAATGACCTTTCTGAGGTGGTTATTAGTTGGCTTCATTCTGAGTTGGCCGGTAACCCAAAATTATAACAGTAGCTATAATTTTAGTAGTATGAGAGTACTTAACCCGAAGAAGAATAATTAATTATTCCCCCAACCGCTCGTTAAACCTTTTAACCAAAAAAGTTTACGGAAGATGCGCGGATTTGACCGGAAGGCAACTTAACTTCCTCGAGGTCTCACATGACCTTATATCGGTCAGACCATCTGTGGCATCTAACCAATAGCATCCCTTGCTCCATATTAGTAAGGGACAAAGCGATGTGGAAATGAGAGAGTATTCGAGATTGAACACTTATCAATACACGCTCAAAATAATTACATTTACTAAAATAAGGTATATTTGCGGCACGTTCCAGAGTGGAAGATATCCTCAGTATCGCCCTGGTAAAGGCCATCATTCAGAATAAAACGTTGCTTGAAATTATTTTAGCCGTGTTTGTTGACTACCTTGAATTGCCCGGTACTTATCCACCTTCCTCTCCTCCATCTCCTCCCCACTACCTCCAGATTCATAACATGCTCAATTGGGGATGATTGTCTCACTAACTCCGTTCACATAAAAAATCATACTTGAGGTGCTTTATTTATAAACGGAACTCTAAAAATGATCCAATTATTATTCTGAAGTGCATTTGTGAAATATCACCGCAATAAAGCTTTACAGATTTAGAACTATAAAATTACTAGTTCGATTACAGTTTTACAACCCGGCTTAGGCGGCGATGTGGATCATTGTAAACGGTAATTTCATAAATATTACACTTGAATCGAAATGACACTGGAAACTAAAATAGGTTAAGTTGGCTTAGAAATTACATACAGAAAAAATATTAAAAATTCAGAACACCAAATCTCACAATAAGGAACTCCAGTGATAAATATTATGGCTTTAAAAATATATGTTCATATGGAGATTTTTTTTTTTTTTTTTTTTTTTCATTTATTTATTACAGAAGACACATTATTTATACAGCAAAAATAGCATATAAAATATAATATTTATATTTCAAAATATACTTTTTTTGATACAAATAAACTATATAATAAATTTTCACTGTTTTTTTTTTTGTATGATATTTCTCTTCTATAGAAGCAGACGCTTGTGATTAGAAGAGGGAATTATAGACCAATTATTATAGACCAATAAACGCTGATTCTGAATTCTGAATATATAAGTTTTTTTTTTAATAATATTAAACGTAGGTACAGTTTTTAAAAAAATATTATAAAGTGCATTTTTAATATTCTCGTTAAAACACAGCGTCAAGTTGGTATGCTGTGTAATACTGTGTGGTGACGTCACGATGTAAAGATTCACCCGGTTATTAAAATTATGACGGAAAAAGGCTATATTTGCGGATAATCTGATATTTCCAGGATAATGTTTTTCAAATATAATACGGCCTATGTACCTAAGTGCTGAATTTCGTAGGATAAAAGCTACTAAGTAAATAAATCATCTTATTAGTTGTTTTTGAAAGACATAGTAAGCTGTAAAAAAAAGATTTTTGATAATCTACAGTAAATGTGGCCTATTTGAGGTTAAAGTCGTGTCAATTTTGACATTTTGTTTACCATAACATCGATCGTATTTTCGAATTGGTTTATTATAAAGGGCCTTTTATACAAGTCATGATCAGTGTATTATAAATACCACTGTTTCTGTATGTGTTATACATAATACAATGTATTATGTTAAAGCAAAAGTCATACCTGAACACAAAAATCGACGGCTTACGATGTCATTTGTATTTGCAATGAAAAAGATGATTAATTGTTATTGGATTGCACTTTGGTACAATACAATAACAGTAGCGATGAAATGTTGACATTTTACCTAATGTTTTTCTATATTAAAAGCAGTTAATCTCGAATAAAAAATGCCTCGACTTCTCACACCTAAAGTCATTCGTCCATCGATTTTTCAATATAAAATGAGTAAAATGACAGCACCTGTTGAAAGTGAATAAAACTATCGATGACATAATGTCTTCACACGACGAACCATAGAAATGTTGGTTTTCAAGGGATCTTGAAAAATGAAAACTTTGAAAATTATATTTAATATTAAAACTAACTCTAAAAATAAAAATAAATATGCAGTTATTTAAGTTAGAAGGTCTTTTTTATTCATAAAAAAAAATTTTTAAAATTGGACTGGTGTTCTCTATTAGAAAATGTTTGCTGCTTCGGACAAATATTTGGCGCTCATTCTCAAAGAAGTTCTGTGAAAGGTTTAGGATTTGCGGGAACAAACTGTTAAGAATAACAAAGACATTTGCACACAACAATATAAATACAAAAATGCAGAATGTTAAGGGACGTACTTGACTTATCTTACCCAATGATTCCTGACATTATTTGGAGTCAAAAATGTAAATGAAATTTTGGTCTCCTGTGATGTGTTTTTTATTCTACAAAAAAATGGTAGGTGTTGGATAGTTGGAGGCGGGGTGAGAGATTGGTCGGTTACTCGGCTGAGTGACCAGTGACGACATGCGGAAGAAATGTTTGTTTTATTCTGAAGAAAAAAAATTTGGATAAAAAGTCATCAAAAAGGTCACCGGATACCAAAATGTTATTTGAATTTTTACTCAAAACAATATCAGGGAATCACCGGTTAAAGTATCTAAGTCAAGTATTCATTTGTACAGCGCCCTTGAGGTGATTTTTCACAAAAACGGCGCTAAATAAATTAGACAAATATTATTATTATTTAAGTACCTACGTCCCTCAACACCCTGCATAACGAAATAATATAATGCATTATAATTTGCGCAGGTAGTAAATGATGATTTAAACTTTATTACTTCTTACTTAGCAATAGTTATTTTATACTTAAAATGTTGATTGTGGTCGAAGATTGTATCAAATAAAATTGCACGTGAATGACATTCATGACCCTAAGTAAGGAGGTATGTACTAGTTAGTACTCATGACTGTAAGCAAGGAGAATTGACCTATGTTAGAAATCAGAGGAAAGCGGCAATAACCCCTCGTACGACGCGGTACCATCATAACCGTAGATACTACCAGGTTGTTAACCCCTCAAGCCTCGGGAATATATGTCAGAGGGCCAAAATATTTTCGCTTTGCAATAAAATTAAAATAAATGGAATATTATATATAACATATCCGAAAACTAAAAACTGATTTTGAAAAGTGATAGGTAATATACGGTTTCAAAATTTATGCTTCGAAATAAATATGTAATTTTTTAAATACCTATGGGAATTTTGAATTCAAACATAACAAGTTTTTAAAATGGTTCACCTTATGTTTCTTCTAACTAAAATTACTGTTAACGAAAAAAACACATAATTTTTTATTAGACAAATGTATAATAAACGGTATCATCACCTCACTTTCTTCTCGTTTCATGTAAAAACAAATAATAATAAAATTCCAAAGTTTTATAACTTTTTTTCAAAGAGCGATGGGAAACTTTGGTGTCATAAAGGTAAACCTACATTGGGGGTTAACTTTTAAATTTTAATACAAAGCGTGATGTTTTCTATTTCTAACAGAGATTAGATTTTTTTTTACCACGACAATAAGGGAGACAAAGATTTCTACGAGTCGTATATGAATTGTTCACAAAAGCGAACAAATTCGCCTGAGGGGTAAACAAGTCTTCATTCGTTTGAACCGAACTGTAATGAATCTAATGCAACAATTGTATGTTTATGTTTACAACGAGTTAAATTGCGTACTTTAACGTGGTATTTTCAAAAGGATTTCCATGTAGGATGTAGGTGTGTATGAATTTAGAAAACGTAAAGATCAGATCAGGATGTTTCAAGTTCGGTACAAAAGTATTTACTATAGTCATATAAAAAGGTTTTTATTACCGAGTGTTAGCGTGGGTGTGCAATATACGACCCAACACATAAAAGGTAGGAATGTAACGTATTATGTATAATGCCAACACATACAAAAATACATATATATATATATTTTTTTATTTAGATACCTAAATCAACACAAAATGTACAGTACAACCTACCCACTAAGAAAAACCTACATACTGAAAAATATAAACAATATTAATATGTAAAGTATTAAGGAATACCTACAACAAAATACGATATGTAAGATCATAAGCTTACCCTTTATTGTGTTTTTCTATATTTTATCATGCATATTTAAGTATTTAGCTTCTCCTAACTATTTTTTTTCTTAGTTTTTCTTTATTTTTTAATTTAGCTTCTCTTAACTATTTTTTTCTTAGTTTTTCTTTATGTTTTTCTTGTCAACGAAAAAAAAAATTATCAGCGAAAACATGTTTTTAGGCTCACTGTTTTATTTTAGCACTCTTTAGTTTTATGTATCTTTGTAAAGCTGTTTGTTTTCCAAATAAAGATATTATTATTATTATTAAAATACAGTTAAACGAAGAATAAAAAAAGTGTTGCATATTATAGTTTAGGACGTTTAGGTAATTGAGACAAAGGTAACCATTGGACAAAAAAAATAGACAGCAAAACCAAACGTAATTATTGGACAACAAAAATAGACAGCAAAACCAAACATAATTATTGGACAACAAAAATACGAAGAAATTAATACAAATCGTGTAAGATTTAACAAAAAAACGTTATCATAATTGAAAAGTTCATAATCCGTGAACACAACAGCGTTGTGAAATTGTCTCATTTATTTATTTGAATTTTGACATTCGTTTCGTCTTGTTGGAACATTTTCAAACTAAATACATATAAATCGAACAAACGAAAAAAAAAGAAATAAGACAAACTAATCGTCACAAGTAAAATTACAAAAAACGTGAAGAATAAATCTTGTTTAAAAAAAAACAAAAAAATTGAGAATTTCTACAAATTAAATATTTACACCAACAACGAATAGATACGTAGAACTTGGAATGCAATATGAAAAGCAGACAGCTATGACACGTTCCAAGTAGATATTATAATGAGACGTTTGAACGTTTTGAAAGTAGAGAGGAAATGTGCACAAGAGTATAATTAAATGAATTATCCGCAACACCTGAGTATTGAATAATCTGCAATAATCGCTAAATCTACGAACAACATAAACAATTACTTTCTAAAGTGGGTGTGTTAGAAATTTGGCGAGGAAAATAATTTTATTTATTTTGGTTTTTATTACTATCGGTTGATGGCTATCTCAAGCAGTGAATACTTAATATCTGATTTACACATCTGTTTATTTCCGTTGTAACCTCCCTTTTGGTTACCTAGATAGATCATTTGTGAGAAAGGGCTATCAGCGGTAAGCCTTTATCCTTGTGCGTCTAAAATTAACAATATTAAAAGCTGTAAAATTTAATTAACTAATTAATTATTAGAATTTTTGGACATAGGACCATATAAATAATAACCATGATGTCTACATTTGGTTTTGAAATATGTTAATCAAAGCAGCGTTTCCGTTTCACAAGCAAAACGAGTAGGGACATAAAAGTTAGCGCTAAGCATTAAAAGAGCTTCATTTACATATTAAAGTTTATTACTAAAGCTATAAAGTTACTTTGCACAGGACACTGCACTTAGAAAAAATGTTTTAATCAATTCTGTTCAAATTAGGGGCCAATATTAGCTACAGGAGGTTCACCTGCGTTGATTTCAGTTAAAATAAATTCGCACTCTTACTTCTTGCAAATTTAACACTTATCATAAATGAACTTTGTTTTCAAAGGTGTAGATGTCTTGCATCGTGTGGGAAGTGAAATGTATACAATTAACCTCACAACACTTAAGTTTCACACAACCCATAATAATATAACATTCTTCCATCGATAGGAATTGAACCTGCAACCTCTCAACTCCGAAGTCAAATGTGTATAACCGCGCTGGGTCGCCGCAGCTGCACTAAATTTCTCCACGGGCACAAGGGCGACATGATACTTGCGGTAAGTGAGCATAGCGAGGGGAGAAGTAGCTATTTTTTGTTTTATGTGAACTTTCCACTTTGCCCGCCCCTTCCACTTTGCCCCCCCTTCCCCTATGTTTGTAGCATTTTCCTAGATGAACTTCATTAAAAATAAATTCCGGAGAAGACTTACCGATGAACATCTCCACGATGCGATGTTATGACAATAGCCTGCACAAACTTCAGTCCAAACTTCGGACGGATAGTCCAAAGCAAAAAATGTCATTTTTCTCATCAATATTGTAAAAAACGCTTGGTACTTCTCTGTATTCATAAAATTTGTTTATTATTTAATAAAATAATGTTCCGGAACCCATTTATTTGATCATTGATATTGTATCTAAACATATTTAAATAGCAATGTTTTATTAAAAAACGGACCCGTAATGAAAGTAATTGGTGACCCCTGGTGTATAGGATCATAGGTACTGAATGTCCCCAACAAACAAACTCATATACCTAAATTTTGCTTACTTTGTATTCAATGATTAATTAAGCGGTGAAGTTATTAATATTTTAACGTCTAAAATGTCCAATTAATTATTTGCAATAGTATCCATAATTTTAGAATGTCGATTTAACCATTTTAAGTTGCACGCACGATATTTCTTTAATTGGCACCTAGAATCTAACTCGACCTTCCATAAAATATAATCATAATAAAACGAAACATAAAATCAATTTCCGTGGGAAGTAATATCTGCTATCGTTACACATCCGGGAATCAGTAGCCGTGTAAAATTATTTAAAAAACTAGCGAACAAATAGTTGTTTCATATTTTTATTATTACACCCAGCTTATCGTCAGTTAGTAGAGCCATTCCGCTCCAAGTAGAGGCTAATTGTGATGCCCAGTCCGTTATATACCATAGATAAATATACCAAATATGGACTATCTGATGGGAAGCCATTGATTGGGGAACAGTTATGAATGTTATGATAATGCCGGCCATCGACAATAACTTGTTGAGTTGTTACAATTATTCCCCTCATAGCATAGTATCGTGCACGGAACGGAACTTTACTTAAATGAAGGTAACAGGATCGTTCCCGTAAACCTGTAGTACGCACATAAATACAAAAAAGTTGAAGACGCATTTATGGCAGCAAACTGGGTAAACAGGATTAAAAAACATCGATAGGTTTACCGTTGAAAATAATAATAATACTTAGCTAATTTATATAGCGCTATTTAAGAAGAAGCCACGAGCCAAAATTAGTATATTCTTATTGTACCTTATATCGCCAAGAATACAGGTAATATAGGCATAAAAATCGCTTAGCAAACGGAAATCGAGAAACACTCGATTTCAAGCTCTCAGCCATAATTCTGTATTTTTAAACTGTTTCTTCTATGCGTTCATACATTTCTAATGAAAAAACACATTTTTTTAGAAGTTTACGCTTATAGTTAAAAAATTGTAATTTACAATTTTTACAAAAATTACAATTTTATTTTAATTCTACCCAAGAGAAACGTGGCGTCTTTATAAGAAGATAAGACAGCGAAATTAAAATTGGCAAAGAGAGGATAGTTTATTTTAACCGTTTAATGTGGAAATGGCAAAGGAATTTCACAAGAAGTGAAGATGCACGAAGCAATATTAGAGATCAGGCGGTACAAATATTAACGTAATTAAAATGAAAACCTTTCACGTTTATTTGTGCAATTTGCGTCATGTCTAGATATTTGTGCATGATTAGGTAAATAAACTTTGGATTATTACCAACATTATGTTTCTCGGAATTCATGCAGTATTTTTAGATACAATTATTTATGAACAAATAATAAAAGTTGTCTAATTGTGAAGTTGTCATTTTTGTGAAATATCTAATATAAATTCAGTGTTATTCGATTTAGTGGGCAAAGATTCATTTGTACGATAAACTACTGTCAAAATAAATTGACAAATAAGAGCAGAAGAGCCACTTCCAGGGTACATAAATACTGAGTGAAATTCCAGAAGGAATAAGTCCAGTGAGCCGCTTAAGGCAAAGTTGGGAGATGCAACTCCCGAAGATGCTGGCCCTACTATGGACTTATGGAATTGATACAGGACAGGGACGCCTGGAGGCGCCTTGTCGAGGCGCTGGGTCCCGACCCGAATATGACAAGGAGAAGAAGATGAGGTTTCGAGCTAACGAATTGTGAAATGAGGTATCCAACTTTCATATTTGTTTATGGATATGGTTTTTTGAAGAAATGAGCTATAAAATAAACAATAAACAGATATATTGCCAATCACGTATACATAATGGGATTATTGGATGGGCATCTGCATCAAACACACGCTTGAAGCAGCTCGTTATAACATAAAACGTAATAATAAAGATAAGCCCGAAAGTAACCAAAAAAACACCCAACAAAAGAAATTTAAAAAACTTTAATGTTTAATTTTATAAACCTCTACTAAAAAAAACCCTGTACTCAAATATAAAAGAAAAAATGAGTACCTTACTGACCAACACACCTACGCTACAAGGACGAAAATCTCAAATTATTTAAATACAAAATCCCAAAATAAAATACATCTTTTCTTCAGAAAAACCATTATTTCCATGCTAAAAAATTATATAACGCCCTCCCAAATGAAATTAAAAACACCATGGACATAAAAAAGTGGAAAAAACGGCACCAAAATATGGTTAACTAACTAAACACGAAGATGAGAAAACCATTAAAATTTCAAAATAACACATACCCAACCTACAGTCAAAAAACATGAAGATTTTCCATTGTATTTATTTTTTATTTTGTGGAAATCAACATACATCAAGGTGAGGAAATCGTGATAACACTCAACAATCTACAGTGCGCCTCGGAACAGGAATCCATAGTGAAAAGGACCGTGAATAAACTACTTTAATGAATGAAGACAATATTAGCGAAAATCAATCGAAAATCTGAAACAGAAAAATCAGAAAAAGATACGGTTATCGCTAATATTGACTTCATTAATTAAATATGAGGTTTTACTCTTTATGTTAAAAAAAAAAAACTTTTTCTTTGTATTTTTTAAATAGTCATTTATAAAAAGAATACATACATATATAAATTTAGGGGGTTCAATATACTTAAAGGTACAGAGGCGTGCGAATAAAGGAGTAGGTAAATGACAAGCGTTTAATTTTTGTATTTATAACAGTAACTTAAATTATTATTTTATGAAGACCCCAATAAAGTGATGAATTTTTTTTTGTTAATTCCAATCGTCCTTGTGACATTAACATCCGCCATCACAGATAATAAAATGGCTGAGTTATAATTTAATAATGGCTATAAAATAATAATATATCGGCAGGTCTCATGAGACGAGCCATGATCTTGCCCGGCCCGGACAGGTTTGAGAAAACGGACATAATACTGGTTCTAAATAATAATTGGCCGCCTGTAATAAATAAACTATGATGGGTGAAGGTATAATATGCGCGGGGATGTCTCGTCATAAATTAAATTTCGTGCTACCGAACAAAAAACAACAGGCCTCCCGGGAGACACCAAAATACTACTAATCTACTGAATAGGAAGAAAATGTATCATATTTAACGATCACAGAAATTTGAAATCCTATCTCATATCTCCTTTTTTGTAGACCTATAATTATGAAATTTTATTATAAAATAACTTTTGAAAAGATCTTTCAGAATACTTAATACTTTATTGTAAATTTATGTAATTACAGTATTGAATTTATTTTTAATTTTCCAGGAAAAAAAATCATCTTAAAATACACGTCGTAAAATACGCACTTATTTTTTTAGAAATATTTCGATGAATCGAAAGAGAGAAAAAAATGACATATTTAAACTCATTTTTGGATTTATTGTCCTTTACAGCATTTCAAATTAGTGCTATCGTATATTTTTAAAATTAAAAAGAGAAGCTTTAAAACTTTTCCCCCTCGGGTCAGTTGTTTCACAGAATTTGAAAAATATCTCAAATTTAAAAATTCATTTTCAAATTCTGCGAAAGTTCTATTCAAGTGTGTTATTATCTGTAACATTATGGTTCAGTTATCTCACAGAGCTTGAATAGGACTTTTAAATTTGATGAATTGTTCGAATTATGGGAAACAACCCGTCCTTAGTTTTATAATTTAAATGTAAATAATGAAAGTCCCAACTGTCCGAAGTGGGACTACGGCGTCCCAAATTATGGTAGGATGTGAGATTGAAGAAAATGCGAGGAGGAGGGGTAACTCATTCATCCGCTTTTTGTATTTTGAGTCTACGAGTAAATTGGATTATACCAGCTTGTCCTTTATGTGATTTATGTCAGCTTTGCATGCTTTCCGGATGGCATTTATATCGCATTCAGTCTACTTTCATCCCTTATCTACCAGTTCCATAATCCTTCCCTACCACGCATCCGGATTGAAAAGAGTTCACTTTGGACTTGAAGTCTTGCTTCCTTTGATAACTTTCCATTAGCGCCTACTGTAAGCAGTCCTAACTCAATTGACTTTCCACCATTCTCCCTTCTGTCAATGACTTTGGCAGTCCTTCCGTCTTCCACAAAATTCTTTCCTAAGTACCAAAATAATAAACTCACCCCATTCCCCATTCATAATTGGCAACTATATTACAAAATGTTCTCTTTGAAACAAAAGCCAAATATAATTGAATGTCGCTAGTTGCATGACATACAATTAAAGATAATATGAAGGATGCAGACACTATAATATGTAGGTACTAGAACCAATGACATTGTTGGATCTTACAGAGATTTCTCGAAGTCGAATTTTCAGGTTTCCGATAAGCAATTGTCCAAACTTTGGTTAAATTAAATTTCTTCTCCTTTCAGAATAGCTATCCAGCACGTAAGCATCTATAATTTGGTTAAATTAATCGGCATCCGAGAGTCCGACTATCTTCTGGTTATATTTTTGAAAGTTGGATAAATTAATGCAAAAGATATTTTAATTGATTTCGACGGAATCTTGACAAAATGTGAAAATAAATATCAAATTTTGGATAAAACAGAAACCTGGGGACATTTACAAGGAATTTTTGGGTGGCATTGATTGTTAATGGCAAACATAGATCATCATAAACTATTTACCGTAAATCAATAAATGCTACTAAGAACGTAAAATCTTGGAAAACATTCACTTAAAAAATGATTAAGGGATTAAAAATTATGTTACCTGTCGCTATAGTTATTCAAGTGAAAACTTCTTTAGCACCGTTGTGATTTGAAACTCAATGAAACGAAAAAAAAACACAAAATAGAGACAAATATATACATCTATTGGATTTAACCTGCGAGAGAATGAGATAGTATAATCGGTCTCCTCTTTGTGCGTTGCTTCGTAGCCTTCTCACTCTTCCCTACTTTGGTTTTCCAAAGGTTTCGCGTGTATCGCGTGTGATGTGTGCTACGTATGATACGCGTATGATACGTGCGCACACCTGAAATTTTAAATAATTTATTATATTTTTCAATAGCTATTGATCACGTAAATTCCACATTATGGCCCACCATTCCCACGAGTGAATAAATGTATATAATTTTGAAGTTATAATATCTTACGATTGAAAGATCGCATACAGTTTTACTGGCCTTAATATGGCATTGTCTAAAACCCGTGCCAATCAAAGCATTATGAAAAGATGATCTCGTACCGCGGAAATAAATTCGGAATTCCTGTTATATTTTGATAAGAGCGATACATATCTGAAACCGGTATGCATGTGAAAAATGTTACTGGCTAATTAAGAACACAACGCTCCACTATTTACTATCCGGGGACAATGCAGAAATTTTAATAAAAACTAATGTAAAAGCAGTAAAAGAAATGCGAGATAAGAATAAAAGTATTCTATTGTCCATCAATTAATACAACTTTTGGTCCCACGGGAATTAATGATGGTAAAATATCATTTTGATACTAATTGAAACTCGAAGCGATGAAGCATCTGAATAAATATCGTGCAAACCAGAAGCCAGTAAATAAAAAATAGATAACCGTAATATTAACTGACAGTGCGGAGGGAATAAAAAGATTGTTAACACCCTACTATTTGCTGACGACATCGCGAGATTAACGACATCACAGGAGGGACTACAAGAGTGGATTAACCGTTTCAACGAAGAGTGCACAGCGGCGGGAATGAAGATGAGTACCTCAAAAACGGAGGTGATGGTTATAGGAAGGGACCAAACTCAGTGCAACATACTCGCTAATGGGACTCAGTTGAAACAGGTGGACAGGTTCAAATACCTTGGGGTCGAGTTCTCCAGCGATGGTCGGCAAGACGGAGAAATTGATAGAAGAATAGTGCGGCAAGCAGTGTATTGCGTCCTCTCTACAGCTCAGTAATAAGAAAAGCCGAGCTTAGCACCAAGACAAAGATGGCAGTGTTTAAAACGGTATACCGCCCAACGCTCACTTACGGCCACCAGACATGGATGCTAAATGAACGAACACGCTCCAGAGTCCAAGCTGCCAAAATGAGATACTTGAGAGGAGTGGCAGGAGTTACGAAATGGGATCATATAAGAAACTCGACGATCCGAGATGATCTAAACATTGAACCTCTGCTACTCTTCATAGAAAAATCACAATTGAGGTGGCTTGGGCATGTACTATGAATGTCTGATGACCGAATTCCGAGAAAAATACTGACGGCCGTTGTGGCCAACATAAAAAATGATAATCCGAGTGAAATCTGAGCAAAGCGCTAGGTGCCCCTCAGTTAAGTGATCTTAGCGAAACCCTCCATTTTGCTTGTGCCCAACTTTTTGATCGGAGCGTCGCGTGTGTAGCACCGTTTATTTTCATACACTAAAAAATGACGTCAAACTAGGAACTTTACATGTTAAATTAATACCGAAGCGTTAATTAATTGTATTTATTATTTATACAGATAATGTATTTTAAATAGTGTAATACATAAACCGACATTTTATATTTTTAGAACAAACGTATTTAATATATTATAAATAAAGTATCACTTGACTTACTTTTTTGTTTACGTGAAGTTTGACGTTTGACGGGATCGGTTTGCACTTGCAGTTCATTAGTTGAAAGTTCTCGAAAGAAATATTAACGTCATTGGAAAGAAGCTGTATTTGTATTGGTTTATTTATGGAATAAAGTGGTCCATGGGTGGTTTGGTATATTTGTGAATGTTCCTCTCCTCACTCCTCGGCTTCAACTGCAGTAGCTAGACTAACCGGTAAGTTGTCTACTGATTATCTCGTATAATAATGTGTTCTTTAAATTCAAATGCCAAACAAGCTCGATTTAAGAAAGGTGGTGTGTATTTCGCGAATGTGGACGACGGAGGAAGACATGGCAGGATCAAGAAAACCTGATATTTGAGTTGGGCCATGTTAATAGTCTGAATAACAGAAGAGAATGTGTGCGATGAGATATGATTGTGAGTGAGGCAAGTGGTTTGACAGACTGTCCTACCATAACCTTTCTGGGAAGGTTGCGATGTTTAGTTAATTAGAATTTCTATTCGTCCAAATTGATTTGTCGTAATATTTTATATATGATTGCAGGTCCCCAGCTGCTCTAAAAAAGGCATGGGACAATCTGGCATGAGATGACCGAACACAGTCAGTGCCAGTTGTTTGGAATTGGTGGAGGGCCCAGTGCCCAGCCAAGATATGTGCTATCCAGTGCTGCTAAAGATTGGAGCAGCACTTGGATTAAGTTCTTCCGGGCTGGTAAATCCGTAAGTTAAAATATCTTGTATTTAATTAAATTATGAATGTTATTATTAATGGCCTTTAAGAATATAAAAAATGATACAGTATTATACTTAAGTGAACTGCCTCAGCAACAAATTTAGTATTTGGTGATGACTGAACATGTCCACTGAGTTAGCATTAGTACCCGGGGTATGTGGAGCAATGAGGAATACATTATGTATACGGTATATGGCAGTAGTCCCAGAATTGGCGCACTCAAAGACTCAAATAAACCCTCACTTGTAGTATTACCACTACCTACGTAGTGGAATCCAAAAGCTTGTAAATGCATTGTCGTTATAGTTCAACAACAATAAAGTGCACGTTACTTATGTCTTGTTCATATACATATATTTCTATTGGTTTTTTAAGGTTTGATTCAAATGGTCCTGCCGCCCAAGATGATGGTCAAGAGGCATCCACCAGCCGCAGCCGGGAGGAAGTAGTGCAGCTGACACAGGAATCAGCGGAGACTGAAGAATGGACATTTGTAATTTTTATTTAATTTATACAATTCTCGATAATCTTATTACTCACATTGGTGTCTCAACTGCTCCCAACCGTCCGGAGTCAGTGCGGTGAGACTGCGACATCTCATGTGAGACTGAAGGTACTAGGGAGGGGAAGGGGAAGTACTTGGCTATTTAGATCTGGTCACCAAGCATGGCTAAAACCATTTCATTCAATGTTTCAATTCTGAATGGTGGTGTTACAACAGGGTGATACTGACAGTATCTTCCACTCTGTAGTGTGCTGTAAATATACTATTTATTATTTTTAATGAATAGTTTGTGGAAAAACACAAATATAAATAAAATTTACTTGCGCATGCTGGGATTTGAACACGCGACTTCCGGATTGCTAGTCGTGAGGCTTACCGCTCGACCACAGAGGCCGTCAATAACTAATAACTTGAAATAACTAATCTGCAAAATATTTTAATTTCTTTATTTTCAAACTTATTGTGTAAAATGTTATTTTATTACATGATTTTTTGAAAGGTTTACACATTATTTGTTTTTAAATTGATTGTTGCTGGTTATAAAACTTGATATTTATATAAAACTTGCATACATATGTATGTCACGATAAATAATATTACTCTTTTCTTTCATATGATGATTCTTGTTTATTGGTCATATTCATTAGCTTCGCAGATCAATATCAATATGAATGCCTGCCTTTTATGTGTACTTTTTAATCTTTCTTTGTTTTGCTTTCATGTTGTCTTGAGTCTCTGTTGCCGAGGGCCACGACCCCAACTCCAAATCCATGATGAACAAGAAACAACAACTATGTGCGCTCCTTCACAGCATAGAGAGCTGCCAACACCAAAGTTCTGGATGCCTGTGATTGGTCACTCCGGTGTATTGGTGTTACTACTTACTGTCATGATTAATTATATTATGTTCCAATAAACTGTAAACTATTCTATTATTTATGTAAAACTTGTAACTTTCTGCCTTTAATTAACTGGCAAATCCATCCACAAACAAAGTAAAGCTTTTTCTAGTAGCGTGGATTCATTTACTGCAATATACAAGACATTTGTATAGCAAGAGATTGTTTAATTTATAAATGTACCTATCCTTCCATTTCCTAACCCTTATGGATCATTAATGACCAACAACCAACTGTAAACATGACAAAATGACTCCGAATGAGCTATCGGGAGAAGAGTTTGGAACGTTAGCGCAAAGCACGTTCAGTCCACAATTAATCGAGTTACCTGCATTTACACTTCTTTCAATATCTCTACAACCTTCTCAATTCTCATAAACTTACTTCCCAAATACACTTTCATTTGCCTATTAATTATAAGTACCTATTAATCATACACATTCCTTTTAAAGTTATGATATACAAAAAGGTATTTGAATATTTAAACATTTGGGATATCCACTATCTCCAAGTAAAGCTCCATTTGGGTACTGCCCTGTCTCAAACATTGCTTTGGCTCGGCAGCCTTGAAATATAAGGGAGTCATGTGTAGCTTCTGGCCAACTCGCTATGATGCCCCTTATCCTCATTCTAGCATCCGAAATAGCCTGCACGTTAATAGAAAAGCAGCCCTCCCTATTTCAGAATGTTTCAGCTTCTGGTCCACCTTTGGGAGAAAGCAGATGGTTAACACAATACTGAATTGGTACTATACAGAACATTGCAGGCAACAACACAGAGCGCTTGTCTGGCACTTACCCACGGATTAACAGGTCTTAAACTTGCGAAGGCACGAGAAACATTTTTTACGATTTTGCTGGTTTTTTAAAAAAAGTCTCCATTTGTTATATGAAAACTTCAAGTAGCATAGAAACGTAATGCAACAAGCAATTGATTGCCTGGCAAAATTGGGGAGTTTCTAAAAATGAAATAAACAAAGCATAGGTAATAAACATTAGATAAAAGGTTTTCAGACCTGAAGTTCTAAATATATTCCACATATTATTGCAAAAATGACACTCGAATAAGTTAGAACTTTACCTTTCGCTTGCGTAAGTTAATTTATCGTGTATTTGGCCCAAAACAGATTAAAAAACACGTTTTAGTCATCCTAAAACGGTTATAAAATTCTGCATCTTGTCGCTGCCTATGTGGCCCGTTATTATCATCAAGAATATCTGCCCATTCAACTATATCTACTATATTCAATATGTACATAATTCAATTTGAAAAAACCAAATAAAAAACAGACAAGAGCGTGAACTGATAACAGATGCGAGATGACAGATGACACTTCGATTGTTTTCGCGGAACTCTGTTGACAGTTTTTATAAGTAGGTCTTCCTCAGGCAAGTTAATCCTCCGGCTGGGTGGATTACATTTGAGGTGGAGCGGGGATCATCGTGCTTTGGGCACAGCGTATTTGGGCATTTTAGCTGGATTGAGTTGAGATTTCGGCTCAGCCGTTGATCATTAGTTTGGCCACAACGGCCGTGAGTGCGATTCCAGAGGGAAGACGTCCAGTGGGCCGCCCCAGACACAGTTGGGCGAGGCAACTTCAGAAACTGTGTGAGGAGAGGATGGGTCTACCATGGACAGAGGCCGAACAATCAGCACAAGACAGGGACTTATGGAGGAGCCTTGTCGATGCAATGGGTCCCCGACCCGAATAGGACAAGGGGAAGAAGGTGTATGTATGTTAACTGGTGTACTGTGACAGTTTTTCACGAACAACGTAATACTGTTTATACATATTCAAGCAGGATAAGTGTTAACACTTTAAAAAGCTGCACTACATTAGGTATATCAAGGGAATCAATCTGTCACATCACTATTATGATATCCTTTACGTTGCTACTGATTGTCTACGGTCTCTATTCTAAAATATCTAATCTGTCAACAGTCGTGGTAAGGTCTAATTTATAAATCAAGTATAATAGTGTTTTCCTTATCATCCAAGTCAATTAATTAATAATATATAATTAAAATAATATTAAAATAATAAAATTGAGTGAAAACGTTAATCGTAAATCAAAATGTCGAAAGATTCACAAGTCATACAGTACGATTTCAATACAATAAAAACTTTGAATATCTCAACGGATAGTTCAAATAATGATGGGTAATAGAAAATGTGGTGGAAATGTTTTGAATTGTATTTGTACAACAAGTTAAAGTGGATATAAAAAGAATACGCAGCAAAATAAATTCTGGCTGAAGATAAATTCTGTTCGTGGTTTAGCAGTTAACATTGTTATTTCGGGTGTAGTTCTAAGACTCCAGGTGTTTGTGGTTTAAGACTTCCAATTTTATATTAGAACCCAAATAATAAAAATCAATTACTTTATTAGAAAATTAGATAATAATTATAAAATAATATGTGCAAAAGAAAAAAAAGGTTTTATATAAAACGTATCTACATCTATATATTTTATAAACTTTTATTTTCAACCAAAATTTCAAGAGCCTCTTGGCAGAGCGGAAGACATTTTGGCTCTGGGTCCATATTTTACAGGTTGAAAAGGCAATAAATAATTTATATAAAGTTATCAGAGGACAGACACTTTACTTTATGCTTGATAACACCTTAGATATATATATTTTTTAATTCGTGTACATACAATTTTTTTTCGCGTAATAGTTTAGATTTTTTCTAATTTGGTTTTTAATTATTTTTTGGCCTTAAAGAGTTTTTTTATTAATGAGGAATAAAATTAACACAAAAACAAATCTTTTATTTTCCATCCACAAGCAAATGCTTTTAATGGAAGATAAGTATTATTATAATATGTTCCATTTTTTTAAGATCAATTAATAAATAAATAAAAAAAATTAAAAAAATCATTTCCTGTAAATGCAAATGTCAATAAATTATATAAAGACAAAAAAATAAAAATAAAAGCCATAAAATGGATACCAAACCAAGCAAATCCGCCGAAACGGAACCTGTCACAATACTGGCTGTATTTGTCGCGGTAAGGATTGCAATCTAGGCGAAAAAGTAAACGCCATAGAGAAGATTCCTAACGAAAATTTCACGCTTAAAAAATTAAAAACCTTGCGGGGAAAAAATCAAGTTCGTGTTAACTTGCATTAACCCTGGGGGTCAAAGGGTTCGTTCACCGATTTTTACGACTGTCAAATAGTTTGAATGAGCGCAGATTCCATCATTTACTCTAAACAGTAATGGGAGACTCCGTATCTTCTCGCAACACTAAAGCAGGACTTTATGTCAAGTTTATTCTTTAACATAAATATACAGCTTATCATAATGATCCATTGAATGACCAGATGACTAAAAGAGTTGTGTCGGTTCGTGGACTTTGCGGTAGGTCGTTGAATCATAAATTATTTCGAATGTGGATTTAATGAGGTAAAGATCACTGCCGTCACCATTTTATGACGATGATAAGAAAAAGAGGGCTGAACCAACTGTTCAAAATTAAGACAATTTCAGGCACGTACTAGAACCTGACTAACTGGAAAACAATCAAAATTAAGACAATTTCAGGCACGTACTAGAACCTAACTGGAAAACAATCAAAATTAAGACATTTTCAGGTACGTATGTACTAGAACCTAACTAACTGGAAAACAATCGAAATTAAGACAATTTCAGGCACGTACTAGAACCTGACTAACTGGAAAACAATAAAAATTAAGACGATTTCAGGCACGAACTAGAACCTGACTAACTGGAAAACAATCAAGACAATTGAATTTGACAATTGAACGTAGTTTTTCATTGGTATTAGTAGAAAAAAAAAATATCTAAAGATGAAATGATCTACCTATGCAGATGGGGGCGTCGCTACTGTAGATATCGAGGAAACAGTTAACAAAGAAATTTGTTATTCTTTTGACGGCCGAATATGTGAATTTGCACATTTATTATTTTCTACACTTACTCTCCTTTGAAAGGTAGGTACTTTGCGTTTACTTTTTTTTTAAATTTTAATAATTACTCACAGATTTTATCTTGCTTAATGTGTGTAAATATTTCATCCCTTTGTGGAATAAAGCGTTTTGCGTATTTGCTATGTCATTTTTTGCGAGTTTGTTTTGATTGCTCGCACTGTGCATTTATTTTAATTAATTTAATTTAAAAAAGGTTTCCCGCTCCGCAAACTGAGAACCGAGAAGGTATGTACCTCCGTACTTTAGAAAGCTTTTATTCAATATGTTGATTTTACATAATAAACCTTAATAAAACATTTCATATGCAACAGCATTAATCTTTGTTGGTGTAATTTAAGCAACATAAAACTATAAAAAAAGGTTACCCGCGATGGTAAAGTTAACTTTCGATGACGGGATTGTAAAAACTGGACCGGAATTTTTATTGGGATGTGGTCAATTAGTTTGGAGAATTTTAACCAATAAAAATCACAGTCAAGGATGACGTTTGTATTACATTACAGCATCAATCATGCGCCCTGATACATAAACAAATAAAGCATTATCTAATGATACCCATAATAATAAAAGTAGCGTAATAAATAAACAAGTCCAACTCGCGGAGTTGAGTTTATTGTTAAAAGCATAACATTTGATTTTAACTTTATACTAACTTTATGTCACAGTTGTAAATATGTATGTCATTAAGCCACTAGTTTTAAGTCAACTATCACATTTAATTATTATTTTCAAAAAACTACTCTATAATTACGGTCGTCACTCTCACAGAAACAGATACAGCAACGAAGCACGTAGGCGACTGAATCAGTATAGGATTTGTAAGGGGATTTATGCATAACAATCCCTAACGCATTTCAGTCGCTAGCACGACTGAAACGCGGTAATGTTTGGAAGGTGATTTATGCATTCCAATCCCTAACGCGATTCAGTCGCTCTACCGACTGAAACAGGATTGGGAATACGCGACCCGACCACAACCCCCTTCAGTGGTTATAATAGCTAGTTCATAGTTATAAGTAGAGACCGGATTATATGCAAATGCATATTTGCATATGCATTTGCATATTTAGACCCTTTTCGGCAGAAGTTGCATATTTTAGCAAAAAAATTGAGATCATGCATATTTACGCTTGATATCGTTCATCGTTCAGATGCCTCACATAGTGACACCAATCAATGACTTCAATAGTGCAGAGGCTTTGGCAGTTTTCGAGTGAAAAGAAGCATTTGACGATACTAGTATTTAAAAAAAACCTACTTATGATTAGCACTCATTTCGCCACATACCTGCAAGTATAAAAACCAAAACGCTTGAAACTCATGGATTGGCGTTGATTGAATCTATTCAGGTTGTGAAGAAAATCCGCCTTATGATTTCCTCGTTGTCAAAGCTTTCCCGAGTAAACTCAAAGAAAAGTTTGAAAACTTATGGAAAAATAACCCAGGGTTCAACCTTGTGACAAATTGATAGCTTCATCAACGGGGCAGTTGAAATTTTGCCCGGCACAATAAGTTCAAAAATCGCTCCCAAATTTAAATTCTGTCCAGTCACACCAGTAGACGTAGAACGCTCCTTTCCGCTTACACGGTTTGTCTACAGAACATTTAAAACAGTACTGTCATATAAGTTTTTAAAGGTAAATTGTAAATTTCATTGTTATACATTTTGTAATTGATATTTTCGAAAATACGTTTGTTATCCTTGAGAACTACCTAATAGCTGATAAGTTTTTAGATTTTCACGGCCAAAAGCATTTTCGTTGTTAGTTTTTGGGGTGTTATGCCGTGTTGTGCTACCTCCTACTATAGCCGACGTTTCGGACAGCGTTGCAGTGTCCATCATCAGGGCAGATCCGACATCGTCGGATCTACCGGATCTGCCCTGATGATGGACACTGCAACGCTGTCCGAAACGTCGGCTATAGTAGGAGGAAGCACAACACGGCATAACACCCCAAAAACTAACAACGAAAATACCTAATAGCTTACTAAAATAAAATAAAATATTTAAAAATACGACTTTCTATATTATTTCATGTTGCATATTTTGGCCCTTTTTATAGATTTTCGTGCATATTTTAGCTATTTTTATTGCATATTTGCATGCATATTTTGGGCTTTTTTAGTTGCAAATAATCCGGTCTTTAGTTATAAGCTACGTCAATGCCTACCTAGGTCTATATATTTTTATTATAAGCAATAATTATCAGCCTGAAACACTCATCTACATTGAAAAAATCTTCCGAGAAAACGCCTAAAAAGCCGCCAACGGGACTCGAACCCGTGTCCCTCTGATTGCCGGTCAGGAGCTCTACCACTGAGCTATGGCGGCTTATCTAATACCCGCCAAATAATTCAATATATACTAGTGATTAATACAACAATTACTGCTTATTACATTTTTCCACCTGAAACAACCAACTTTATTTTTTGTGAGAGAGGCATTGTTAATGCTAAATCGCTCGCTAGGTGGCGTCGAGACAAATTATGTCTACATTTTTTGGTGAAATACTTAAACTTGTCAAATAATAATTATTATTTTTAATTGATAAACTAACGTTTATACATAGCACAAAGAGTAACAATTATTATAAGGAATTATTATAAGCAATAATTATCAGCCTGAAACACTCATCCACATTCCACATTGAAAAAATCTTCCGAGAAAAGAAACTGGCCGCCATGATAATTATTGCTTATAATAATTGTTACCCTTTGTGCTATGCATAAAAATCTTGTCTTAAACGTTAGTATACTAGTTAAAATAATAACTATATATTTTTACCTACTGAGTTTGTGAATTTATTTAATTGGTCTTAGTATAAAGTTGTTTTATTTTACTCATTTTACTTATTCTTGAAATCCATTGAAGTGATTTTCCACAAAAACGGCGCAATATAAATCAGCTCTGTAATCTAATAATTATTATGAGAAAAGCCACAATTTTCTACGTAAGATCAGTTCCCGGACCTGGGTTCACATTACAACTCCGCCTGCGGTCGGGCATCATAAGACACGCTTATATTATTACGTCCAATCGCCCACATTCTCTGTGGGATATTATTTCGCAGTCGTATCGGGTGTCCCCCGACACCCGAACCCGCTGCCAGCCTCGATACTCGCGTCTAGGCAGACTCGATTCACTGGACTACGTGGGAACTGTGGAACTGGCCACCCGGCGCACATACGGCATTTCCCGTATAAATACCTGGACAACAAAACTTCGCAAATGTCTTACGGCCGTTTTTCCCAACTTTTCCCAACATTAGTCGGAGAGTTGCGTTGGAAAGAGCGTATTTGTGCAATTAAGGAGGGTTGAGCCAAAATTTCAGCTCAACAGTTGATCAGTAGAACAAAGATCATTAGAGGTGACGCCAGACCGGTGACAACAAGACCCATCTTTGTTTTATGCCACCGTTGTTCCGCTGTACTTGATCGAGGCTCTGGGCAGATCCAAAACTATTTTTATCCGATAAACTTTAAAGTTTTTTTCTGCGAAAGCTTCTGAAGTCAATTTTTGATCTTTTGTCGATCAAATTTCGATGTAGGTATTCCGGAGATTTGCCATTATCCTGTCAACCCTAGCAAGCGGAATCAGTTTGTGAATAATATTATGTATTTTCAAATCACACAAAAAATTTAAAAAATACTGTAAAATATAAGTGTAATAAGTGTAAAAAATACATAATGTTTTACCTATTTTTGTCTTGCTAAATCATACCAAATGTCGGATGTGCGGTGTTGAAAAAAATCATTAACACGGCTTCTTCAATTTCGTGGTAATTTAACACCAACAAGGAATGCCTTGTCCGCAAACTGGAAAGTAACAACTTGATCGGCTGACGAATAAGGTAAATATTTGACAGGCTACCTGTAGGTATCTACAGATCAGGATTGAAATTTTTACGTGTTTTATTGTTTTCATCATGGGTGGCCGGATCGAATATCAAGACGTGGAAAGGGATAAAAGGAATATGACAGGTGGATGGATTACAAGGATAATACATCCAATCAGTGAAAAGAATCAATCCGTTTCATTTTGTAATGCCTCGTGTACCTACCTATTTCATGAAACTATTGAAGTGACTGTTCACATATACTTCCAATATTTAAAAGGTAAATTTATTCAGTAAAATATTCAGGCAGTGGTGAAGATCTCGTCAACCAGGAGAGACTCTTTCGAGAATCAACAGAATTTCTAATTTGAATCTCTCCTCGCTATCGCTAAATATATCGATCTCGGAAGGGATTTGGTTCAGAAGCAACATCCTGTCTGTAGGACCAACCTCCCCACCGGGAGAACCATTGGCAGGTTGGTCCTTCAGGCAAGAATAGAATAATCCATGATGACGTTTTCTAAGATAGTCATCTGAAGCATAGAGACTCATGCGCTCCAAAATAGCCGAGTTCTCAATATAGCCTCGCAGCAGTCTAAATAAGTGGGTGGCGGCATACCACTCCCTTCTGAGCTGCAGGAAGTGAAGTCCCAGCATGCTCAGAAAAAAGATCGTCGGATAGAGCCACGAATAGTGGCCGCACTCCCTAATGTAGAGAAAAACTTTTTTGAACTATTTCAAACATGAGGGAGTAGCCCACTCACGAGGATTCCAGATAGCAGAACCACTCTCCAGCCTACTACGGATCAGGGAGGAAGTATAAAATTCTCGGAGAATTGGTATCGCGAAAAGCTCCGACGGTTCGGAGAACAAACCTTACCTAAATAATTATACAAATAAAGTGAAGTGAAAGAGAAAAAAACTAATATAAAGTTTATATAATAAAAAACTAATACACTAAATAACAGTACCTAATAAGAAAAGTAATGGGGTGTAAAGTGATGCTAAATTATTTAAGGTAATGTTGTTTATTTTATTTTTAAATCTCAACTTTGTCGCTAGTTGATTAAACCATACCACCAGAGATAAATTTGGGCCACTTCGTATATTCTTTTCAAGTAACGTGAGATTTTTCTAGACCCCCCTTTTGAGCTCACGTAATTAATGTATGCCCCCTTATATAACGATTATACTGTTATTTATATATTTATAATATTCTGTTAATTCAACCCCTTCATTGATACTGTTAATTTATCATCATTAACATTATTATGCGTTTACTTACATTGTTTGAAAATGTACGATTTTATTAAATTATTTTTTTTTTATTTTTTTTTAAGAAAGACAAACATTCCTCGGTTACGAATAACCAACAATGTTTGAAAATCTCCTACTACCACCACAGAAAGCCGAAAATGTTGCTTGTGTTGTGATGGAGGACTTAGCCAGCCGAGGAATCGAACATGCGACGCCCGGATGGGACCCAAGCGCTATGCCCACTCAACCACTGACCGGTCAAATGTTGTCTATATGTACCTGCTGACGAATTACAAAAGTAGTTTAACTGGTTTGAATAATGATACAGAAAAAAAATAAGGGATGAATCATACTTTTGGTCTGATGTCCAATAAAATGTACGCATAAATCTGTTTGTTTGTTGGTCTAAAGAAGCGAAAATTATTGGACAATGACCTATGGCTTCGTGAAATTTGCATAGTATTTCTACCTGAACCAGCAAGGTCACGAATATTGAAATATTAATGTAAATACCAACATAAAATAAAATATGTCGTATGTCGTCCGTTTTTACGCTTTTCGATCCATAATTCGGGTGAAGCGGGGTAAGAAGCTTGTAATACTACACAGAGCAGTGTAAGCGATTATATTCGTGCCAATGTTGAAATATCAATATTTTTCCTGGAAAAATGGGAAATCACCCCTCAATGCACCCTCCCCGTGCATTACATAATGACAGTCCTGCAACGTAATGACCGCTTGATGAAAAGGGGACTTTCGCTTCAACTACATAACTACTCCGCACAAAGAACACACTAAACCGCAACGAATTTTAGTATCCACTCTCCGAACTTGAAATAATAAATATGGGAATACAATATGACCTTGGATAAATTTCGTAAAATTACAAAATTTAATGGGCAAACCATTTTGATTTTTATTTCCATGAATACGTAGATATGTACCTCCTTCCTTAGGACGATTATTCATTTAACAATTCTCCCGTCACTGACGCTTGCAATTATTTATGCATTGAGTACATTGACGTATGATATGAAGATTGAGTACAATAATCTCATGTTCTTATTTGGTTTGTCAATACACTCATATGATAAGTGCAAACAAAATGTTATTCTTTAGTTTGCTTATTTAGTTATTTTTTCATTAGATATATTTTTAAGTAAATTTCTGGATCGCTGCTAAGAAATAAGGATTAAGGATTATAAATATGATCTCGGGGTACTTTTGAATTCTAAACTTACCTTTAGTTAACCAAAATGCCCTCAACATTACTTTGTTGTTAACCAAGCAACAGACCCGATAATGTATTTGTAAATTCTATACGGGCAGGCATTTAGGAAAATATGTAAGGTTTCCAGGAACAAAAACTCTCAAACACTATGAAATACCAAAATGTCTGTAAAAGGTGCAGTTTGGAAATCAGAAGGCTTTTTCAAACGTTTTACCTGAAATTGCTGAACTGAAAAGCTTACAGCCCACTTTTTTCACTGGAAACCTTACACATTTCACTAACTACTCGTATAAAGTTTACAAATAAACGTAGTATTTCTTGCATTATCAGACTAAAAAGTGTATATTTTTTAATTGGGCCGTGTTAACTGAAATACGCATGCACAACGAGATGCTTTGCACTTCGCTTCAATTTTATTCGCGTAAATGTTATAATGAAGAATTAGCACAATGTATCGGTGATTGGACAACTCAACAACATGCAACTTTCTCATCTCCTTTGAAATTCCATTAAAAGTGATGAAAGAAAAGGGTTACGTTAGATTAGGTTATGGGCTATTTAAAACTATATATTTTATAACTTTTGATGACTTTTCAAATGGGTTCAAATATTGAGTTGTTGTATAACCCAATTTCTCACATAAAGTTGATACATATAACAGGCATACATAAATAATATGTTTAAAGGTAAGCTCTGCTTCTCGAAGTAAACAGCGGGAATGTCCAAAGAAACTCTAAAGTTGTGCGTGCTCCAAGAACAAAAAAGAGCTTTAAAATAGCTTTGGACCGCACTGTTGACTCATTACCAAATGGTAGTTTGAGCAATCTGAAAGAGATTAAAAACCTTGGGAGGAAAAGAGTTTGGAAACAGAAAACTTTTTTGACCGAAGACCGCGACACCCATGACGTCATTATTCCATCTCGAGGTTTGAAGAATGCACGCGAGTGCTACCAGAAAAAGAACCGGCCGCGCATCTCCCATCTTCCATCTCCCCAGAGACCGCATTGTATCCGAGTTGTGTCAGAATATAACACAATAGATGCAGCGGTCCTGTCCGATCGTATCTGGCGCACTCACCGGCCATGAAGCTACGATGTTCTTTTGCTTTACGACCCACCTGTCACCCATTGTTACGTCGGCTTCTTTTGATGGATTTAGGTTATGGTAAGAAATCGTAATTTGACCTTGTTAAGATAAGACAATAGCTGCAGAGAATAATGCGAGCTGCTGTGTACCTATTACCCAAATAAATTACTAGAATCAGATACAACTAACAAAGGATGATGATGTTTAGGAGAAGTGCAATGCAACTATTGCAAATCAAATCGTAATTTGACCCTGACAAGATAAAACAAACCTGATACGTACAGAGCGAGAATAATGCAAGATGCTGTGTATCTATTATCCAAATAAATTACTAGAATCAGATACAACTAACAAAGTATTCATTGAGGATGTTTAGGAAAGGTATCATCTAACGTGCATTGTAAGGATTGCAAGATAATGTTTGTTTAAAAAAGCTTTGTTTCATTGTTCTCGAATGCCAAGAGGCAATAATTCAACGCTAGTAAAATTCCAAAACAATAATGCAAGTACAAAATGATTAATATCATCAATGTTTATTAATAATATTCTTTTATTGCTATTTTATGCACCACATCGGAGCGCCGAGAAATAATATGCATTAAACATACATAAAGCGTGCGGAAATTATCATATGTACGAGTATATTGTTATTGTGAAATTCAATGGAAATTTTACGATGAATTTTGAATGCAATTATACATACCTACATGAAAGAAGAATAGATAAGCAGTATAAATTTAATGGTTATGTAAATATTAATTTCGCAAAATTAACTTAAAGCAAATAAATAATAGAAACAAGAAACTAAAAGCACAAAATAAATAATTAGAAGTAAAATATACGTGCACATGTTTTCCTGTCATTGAATTTAGTTATTTTATTAAGTTGTTTCGAATAAATTTAACCGACCGAAGTGACTATTTTCTACGCACAAAAAAACTTAAAAAAATAAAATCTATATTTAGACAAATTTTTTAAAAAGAGGGGCAACATAATTTTTTTGTGATAAAAGATAAAATTAAGCGAAAGCGTGTTGGATGTATCTTGATAAATTGATAATGTTGAAATAACAATTTTAAGTACGTGCCTACTTTTAATTGAAATGTTTAACCCCTCAGGCCTAGGGCATATTCTGTCAGAAGGTCAGAATGTTTTTGCTTTGCAATAAAATCAAAATAAATGGAGTATTTCTGAACACATCCGAAAACTAAAAACTTTTTTTGAAAGGTGATGAAAAAGGCTTCCAAATTTTATTATTAGACATAAACATGTAATTTTTAAATATCAAATTTTTTTATGCGAACATGAAAAAGTTTTAAAAATGGCTCACTCTGAACTAAAATTAGATACTGTTACTAACTAAAAAAAAAAAAAAAAACACACACACACACACATTATTTTAATAGACAAATATATTATAAACGTTACTGTCACCTCCCTTTTTGATGTCTCGTGAAAAAATAATTAATAAAATATTCAAATTGCGGTCGAAAACTTTGGTTTCATGTAGGTATACATTTTAATTCTTCTGTGGTTGACTTTTTGATTTCAGTATGAAGCGTGGTGTTTTTTCTTTCTAAAACCGTTTAGATAATATTTTTCACCATGATGCTAAGGGAGAAACGACGCTTTCTTTGAGACCTATATATGGCTTATTCCAAAAGCGAACAACTTAGCCTGTGCGGTTAAATCGGTAGACAATTATTTTAAAAACACATTATTTTTGGACTTTAGTCATAATATAAAATAATGAGATGACGAAATAAAATATAATATTATGGTGCTATTATGGAAATGGCTACCGTAATAATTATTGAACTGTTGGAAATTCACGTAACTGAATTCAACTAAATTACCTTTACAAACCGCCACGCTTACACAAATTGATTAAATCCGACTACACTGGAAATTAATTCGTACACACGTCAGCAATAATGGCGAACAATTTAAATGTTAACTAGGTCCATACTGGCTGACTCACCCACACTACACAAGGGGAGGGGGAAGAATATCCCCAATCTAACATTATCCCTTCTGCTCAATACTAAATCGCGGGGTGATTCCAACTGCTACCAACGGTCCCCAAACGTATCAAAACGGATTAATAAAAGAATGTATCAAATTATTGTTTGATAACAATATTATTATTTTGGTTTTCGTTAAGATTTATTAAAATTATACAGATCGAATCTTGATTCATAACGGTAAAGGAAAACTAAACTGTAATTTTAATGAAATGCGCGTCTTAATTTGGCAAACTATTCAAAAATAAGTCAATTGTTGGCCAAAGTTACAATTTTCCAATTTTACAATTTTGGAGGTGGATATGGTACCGCCGCCCCGGGAACCATTTATTGGATAACCGAGACGTCTGCCATTAAGTCACTACAAGTTGTACCACAGTTGGAGGGATGGATTCATACGTCCGCACTGTCCCCCAGATTCCTTTCCACCCCACATACTTTTTATTCGTCTCATAACTTCCTCTCTTTCCTTTCCTTAAAAAGATCCTACACTCAGCATTCCCCAAAGATGACGTAGGACCCGATGGAAATTATTTTTCTCTGGGAGGAGCTAAAGTAAAAAAAAACAACAGTTCATTTTAAAAAATAGCCATTTAAGATCTCGTTTGGTAAGTTATTCCACATCAGTTCCATTCTCGTAATCGGATAATAGTAGATACCAAAGATATTGAAATATAAGGAGATGTGCTATCCGCCGTTTTAACTAGGTGAGACTGCGCTTCACAACTTTTTCACATCCAAACAAGACTTCTTTAGGCGTGGAAAGGAAAAACTGCCAGATCGTTGGGAATCAATTATAAACAATGCAGAAGAATACATTACTAATCAGATAAGGTAGTTTTTTCTTTCGTTAATTTCAGTAAATTGAAAAAAAAAACTCGACGAACGTATGCCTAGACCCAATACATTGATGAAGTCATTAAAACAATGTTAAAAATGATTCCTACGCGTGGTGAAATATATTAAAAATAACAATCGTATTTCAAACTTCATTATAAATACAGACATGTAGTAAAAAATGTTATGAAATTAACGACTTCATTACTTTTTAATTAATTAATCAAAAAAGAGTAACAAAAAATAGTGACCGAACAACTTAAATATTATTACAAAATATCGCCATCAATATGTAACTAATGATTAATGTTAACGTTGTAACCAAATACAAGTTATCAAAGTCTGATAAATGAATGTTTAAATGACTTTCTTATAGATAACAATCTTCAGTCTACGAATCTATGTACCAAATCAAGGAAACGCATTCTCTAATAATTAACGTAAACCCACAGCATTGCAAGAGAACTGGTGTCTGGGATAAAATTACAATATAATCTCACATTAAGAGTTAATAACCAGACAAAGCTGAAAAATGACATTTTTGAATGAGCTCATAGACGTGTCGAAGCTTTTTACAGAAAAACGATAAATTGATTTCGAAAGATCGTTATTTTATGTGGTAAACTTATATTTTAAATTTTGAAAAAGTTAACATTTTTTTAATAAAAAAATAGTTTTACTGTTGGTCGATGGCAATATTTGTTAATTTTCAAACGAGTAAAGTTATTATACAATACATATATCATACCAAATAGTAATACAGTATTATAAAACTGTTCATTATCTAGGCAAAATATAATTTAGAATTTTAATTTAATTTCAAATAAAATCATTAAAATAAAAATCCAAGCACCCGTTTTGTGCCGAAAATACTACAACTTGACTTATTTATTACACACTTACAAATTGATTTCTCTCGGAATTTTTAACACAGAAATTTAACTTAAGACGTTATTGAAATATTAGAAATAATTTTTAACCAAAAATATTTTCTCGAGTATATAATTCTGTTGAATTTGCGACACGCTTTTGTGAATATTTTATTCCGTATTTTGACGCGCACGGCGCTAACCAAAACTCTTAGTATCTGTCGATTCACGGCAGCGAGCGGTCGTGCTGTCCGCGCCGGTCCAGTTCATAACATTTTAAATTTATTCGTCCGCTTAAAATGGGGAGAAAAATCAATAAAGAGAGAACTTTCATAAAAAAATCAAAATTACCACACCAAAAACATAACTGGGAGAAATATAACGAGAAAAAACAAAGATTAGTAATATTTAATTATCAATTTACGTTGTACATACCTTATATGCTACAGGGTCGTTGGAACGAATCTGTCAGATTTATTGTGTATTTTTTATAACATGTTGTTTAATTTTTAGAGAAAAGAATCAACATTCTAAAGTAAATAATAACTGTAAAGTTTCATCGGTATGTGCAATTCAAATTTTTATTATATATATATTATTATGTACGCGTAAATGGGCTTCGACAAAGTATATTTGATCAATGAAAATGGGTAATAACTTCAATACATTGTGATTCATGGATATTACGGTGACCGATTTATCCGTTTATACCGCGGAAATTATAAACTAGCAATACTACCCAGCCTTACCGTGTATAGGTACACGGTGTCGGGAAATACGTGGTACATTACGGTGACCGATTCAATTGTAATTACCGCGGTAATTATAAACGATAATTTACTAGCATTAATACACGCAAGCAACATTGCCTTATATACACGGTGGCGGGAAACCGGTGGTACATTCCGGTGACGTAATTATAAACAATAATTCACTAACACTAATACCCGGCGTTGTGCGAATTATACGCTCGAAACATTACCTTGCATATGTATGTCGTAGGCCGATCGTAAAATCAGGCAGATCATGTTGCGCCTAGCCAAATCATGATCTGCTGCATCGTGGAATGGCGGCAGATCGTGATGTGCCTGAGGCGCATCGTGATCTGCCTGTTTTTACGATTGGCCTGCGACATATACAAGGTGTCGAAAAATACGTGGTACATTACTGTGACAGGTTCATTGTTATTACCATGGTAATTATAAACAATAATTTACTTGCATACCCGGCGTTGCGCGAGTTACACGCATATTTCATTGCCTTATATATGTCGGCGGTCGATAGTAAAATCATTCAGATCATGGTGCGCCTAGTTACTTCGTGAAGTGCCTGGCAGCAGATCGTGAAGTGCCTCAGACGCATCAAGAACGGCCTGATTTTACGGTTTGCCTGCGACATATACACGGTGGCGGGAAACCCGTGGTACATTACGGTGACCTAATTATGAACAATAATTTACTAGCTTTAATACCCAACGTTGCGCAAATTATAGACATGCAACATTACCTTGTACACACGGTGTCAGGAAATTCGTGGTAGAAGCGGAAAACTGAGGACTCAAATTTCACCACGGGAACAGAAGCTTTTTACCATACTTTTTCTTCTATTTTTAACTTATTTATTTTTCTTTTTACGAACATATTAATTTATAAACAATAATCTGCGTAAATCGTCCTCAAATTCAATTTGATTCTGAATCTACTTTGCTTAAGACAAGTTCGTCCAGTCAATGAATGATCCAAAAGGTTTTAGGGTGCGTGAGCAGGAACCTAAGCGATTCCTTCAAAAAATTGTTTAGGGTGCTTAGGGTGTAAACATACTAAAAGTCCTGACGTCTAGGTGGTGAGTTAAGGGGTGGGGGGGAGGTCCCAATTTTCAGGTTTCCGCTTATATCTCGAAAACGGTGCGTTGCAGAGGAAAATTTTCTGAAATTAAGTAAAAGCTCATAAAATCATCTCCAACTTTTATTCTTTATGTAATTTTAGAAATCCCAGCCGTTTTTGAGTTACACGTTCTACAAACGTAGATATTTTTGAAAAAAATCATTTTACCTCACATTTTTCATCAAACATTCCTTCATGTCGTCTAAAATATTCAACAAAGAAAATAAATTTATATTAAAGAAGTTGTAAAGAATTTAATTTACTTTTATAATATAATTATATATATATATATATATATATATTTAGATGCAAATTAATCTCCAACCAGTAAATATTTACAACAATTTTAAGTTTTTTCGTAAAATATCATTTTCAGACAAAGCTGTTTTTATCTCATTACTGACACACATTTTGTTCGTTCGCCTAATAATACGTGTGACCACAGTTTAAAGCCAATTTTTAAAGAAAGTAGAAAAAAATAATATCACTTGAAAAATTTTAAATTGTATTTTATAATGAAAATTATAATTATCTCATGACAAAATTTTACGAAAAAACTTAAAATTGCTGTAAATGTTGACCGGTTTGAGATTAATTTGCATTTGTATATATATATATTCTAAAAGGGAATTAAATTCTTTATAACTTCCTTAAAATAAATGTATTTCTTTGATGAATATTTTAGACGATATGAAGGAATGTTTGATGAAAAATGTAAGGTTAAATGATTTTTTCGAAAATGTCTACATTTGTGGAGCGTGTAACTTAAAAACGGCTTAAATTTCGAGAATTACGTATAAAACAAAAGTTGTAGATAATTTTACAAGCTTTTACTTATTTTAAGAAAAATTTCTCTGTGACGCACCGTTTTCGAGATATAAGCGGAAATACGAACATTGGGACCTTCTCCCCCTCCCCCCGCTAGCTCACACCTAGACGTCAGTACTTTTAGTATGTTCAGACCCTAAGCACCCTAAACAAGTTTCTGGAGGAATCGCTTAGGGTCCTGCTCACGCACTTTACACCTCCTTCCTTGACTGGACTAAATGTGCACATCAGCGTGGAAAATGAGACAAATATTCCTATTATCGTTTTCCAGTGATTTCGAAAGTTTACCCACATCCATTCACATTTTATTTTTATAAGATCTTTATTTGCTTTTAGCAAGCATTCATTTGTCATTTTCTATTTTTCTTTAGCTCTCCGGTAGGTTGTTTCTTTTTTTACCCTTAGATTAATTTAACACACTAATTTCGGTAATAATTATATATTAGAAATGTGTACTCGCTTTATTTAATTTTTTGACAGATGATTTTTGAGCTTACTAACGACGTTCATTCGAAATGTAAATTTCTGACGCCTCTCTAATTTGTCAAAAAAATATATTATAAAGAAATTTGATACTGTGTCTTTGAATGGTTATGGACCGTGTTTTATATTAAGAACGACTGGTGAATCCAAATCAATATGTAAAAAAAAATTAAAACGCTCTTTAGAAGTTACTTTCTGTTAAAAGAACTTAAACTTTCTCTGGTTAGAAGTTACTTTCTGTTAAACAGTGTTTTAGTAACACATTTAATAAATACTGTACAATTTCTGTTTTGAACTATTAGTAATAAAAAATGTCTTTAACTGGCTGTGAAAGAGAGGCTAGACATATGCATGCACCATGCGCGTGAATTTCCCGTAAAAATTATGGTTTTAATTTGTGATTGTGTAATTCAAATCGTGTTTTTGTTAATAATTTCTGTTATAATGACCAAGTCTCTAATATATTAGTATATTCAGTATATTTTATATTATTTTCAGTTTTATTCTATTAATAATGCCATAGAGACATAGTCCCTGTTACGATCAATGCACTAGGTGAGCCGTGGAACCAGGTCTTCATTCCCTTATCGTTCAACTCCGCCGTCAAAAAATCAAAATCAAAATCAAAAAAATATTTATTGTACATTTAAAAAATACAAAAGGTATTGCTTATGGGTAGATCCCATTTCTTCCAGCTAACCACAAACATGTTATATTATAATGTTCATACAAAAAATAATATTATAATTTTTATACAAATAAGAAAATACAGATAACAAGAATACAAAAATAGGTGTTTCATTTATGTGAGGTATTCACTTAAGGTGTAATGACATTTGTTTAGAAGTAATGTTTTGAGTGATGATTTGAATTTGTGTGTGTCTTGAATTTGTTTGATATTATGTGGAAGGTTGTTATATACTTTAACGGCCATGTAATATGGTCCATTTTGGACTATTGTTTTGTTTGCTTTGGGAATTGATAAGTTTTCTGTGAATCTTGTAGCGTATTTATGTGTCGAGTTTTTTTGTGGAAACTTGACTGTAGATGATCGCACTAGCATGCATAGTTCCATTATATACATGTCTGTGACTGTCAGAATTTTCAGATGTTTAAACAAAGGTCTACATGAATCCAGACGAGCAGAGTTTGTAATTTTACGCATGCATCTTTTTTGGATGATAAAAACATCTTTAGCGTTCACTGAGTTTCCCCAAAAAATTATACCATATTTTATTATTGAATAAACATAACCATAGTATGCGGCTATTACTGATTCAATGTTCAATATTTTTCTCAGTGTACCTAGAACAAAAGAAAAGCTACTGATTTTTGCTACTATTTTTGATACATGTTCTTTCCAGTTTATATTTGTATCTAGTTGTATTCCCAGCAGTGAACAAGTTTGGGAGGGTTCGATAATATTATTATTAAAGTTTACATTTATGTTTATAGGTGTAGTAATCAACTCTCCCTCCGCATCCTGGTCGGTCTCCAAAGATTTTTCGTCCATGTGTAAAGAGTAATGTCGAAAGAGGTGTAATTCATGTCATTCATTGCCTTTTTGGTAGGGTTAGGTGGTGAACCCATTTTTCAACCCAAAAAAGTTTCGCCTTGGTTGGAAAAACAGTTCGAAGAGATCCGAGCGCATTTGCGCAACGAGCATTAATTTGCATACTCCATTTTTCCCTCAAAATCATTTGTGTGGTAGACTTACTGACATCTGGGATTAAAACTGCAAGCTTATGAACTTCAACAGGGCTAACTCCCTCTAAATTGAAAAAGCGAATAATTGAGCGCACCTCGCAGGGGGTGGGATTCGACAACGGAGTGTCTTTCTCAAACGAACGCAAAGATCGCACTGAAGCAGCTACCAAGCCGGATCACCGCTCGGTTTTTTGGGAAAGTCTGAGCTAACGCTAGTGCCATCATATTTTGAGAAAAAACGAGCAAAGGTAGTTAATTCTTGGACAACCTTCACATTATTGTATTGCGGTCTGTTTTCACTGTACAACTACTAACAGTCCTACTGTTTTTATATTTTCAAGTTCTGTACATATATTATGTAGACTATACTAAAATATATGCTTGTTGCTATATTTTACATATTTTTTATTATAATGCTGCTGTTTTTTTGGTTATCTTTATTTATAGTTGAATTACATAATTTTGGTAAAAATATAAATGTTAAAAATACATTTTACTTTTTTTGACATTAGCTCCATACAGGAAAATATTTCATAATAAGAATAAATATGTCATCTTTGGGGATGTTGTGTCGAAGGTCTTTTTAGAAAAAGGAAGGAGAGGAAGTTCTTGAAAGGAAAAAAGGTATGAGGGGTGGGTAGGAATCTGGGATCGGTGTATCCAAGAGGATGTATGAGTCTATCCTCACCACTGCAGTGCAAGGCTTCCGGGAGAATCCTGCAGGAGAGGTCAAAAAATCTCCCTCAACCAGTCTCTTCCGATCCGGCCTGCCACACAGTTGGTGGGCAGACGCATCCGCCGCCAAGATTCGAACAAACCTTATTCCTTGAACCCGGGCAAGTAAGTCACCAAGCGAAACGAACCCCTTGGGGTGACCTATGGCAGAGGTGTTGGTTATCCAATAAATGGTTTCCTGGGCGGCGGTACCCATACCCGCCTCCCAAATTGGGTTCTGGATTCTGGGAAGGAAAAAGGTACCAGGAGTGGTAGGAACCTAGGGGTCCAAATTGAGTTCCGTTTCCCAAATTGGGTTCGGGATTCTGGGAAGAAAAAAGGTATCAGGGGCATGTAGGAATCTGGGGGTCAGTCCAAGAGTGACGGACATGAAAAAATCTATCCCTCCCACTGTAAGGAGATGTTTCGGAGAGTGCTGCTGGGTAGGTAAAAGATCTCCCAGGTCCAACCAGTCTCTCCTGATCCGGCCTGCCATGCAGTTGGTGGGCAGGTGCATCCGTCGCCAAGATCCGGACAAATAAATGAACCCAGGTACATGGGGTGAGGTTTTTGAAATTCAATTTAATTTAGATTACCAACAATAATCTCCCTGGTTCCCGGGCGGTAGTACCCATACCCGCCTCTTAAATTACTGATAATACCTATTGTGAGAAGAATAAATATGTAAAAATGAGATATTTCTTACAATCAAACTGAATATCACTCAGTAGAAATACAATTAAAAAACAACAACAGAATACTCGTAAAAACATTTCAAAAATCAAGAAATTTGTATATTACGTAAGTACCTATTTTATACCCACTATTTTTACGCATTTCACTTGTATCTATTTATGTTTATGCACTTCGGTAAACAAATTACAAATAACTACTTATTCGGAAAAAGCTGGAACCGAGAATTCAATATCGATGTCGTCTGAACCATCCTATAGATATCGCCAGTTGAGTGGGACATGCTGCTTGTGGCGGAGCGAATGTGGTATTTCTATCTCGTTCTAAAAAACTTCCGATCGTGAGGCCGTCTTTTGATGAAATTTGAATTTTCGGCCGCTGGTAATGCCCTCTTAATTACTTTATTTAAAAGGCTGGTTTGAGAAGGGCTTTCTTAATCGTGTTGATGAGTTTTGTACGAATCTATGTACCAAATCAAGGAAACGAACTTCGAAAAACGAAATCGCTAATAATTAACGTAAACCCACAACATTGCAAGAAAACTCTTGTCTGCGATATTTCGTAAAGAAACACATATTTATATTACTTCTTCAAACTTTTTCATACCTTGCTAAGTAGATTAATTAATGTTCCCTTATCTTTGAGTAATTTTAAAATAGAATTAAATACTATCAAACTAATTGCAATTAATAATGGCTATACTTCAAAATTAATAGACAATATGTTAAAACAAAAATATAAGTTTTTTTTAAGATCTTTTGATTATCCACACGTTGTTGAAAATGATAATAATTGGAGTTTTTTTTTAAATAATAGCATTCCAAATTTAATAATTAAAAACATGCCAAATAATATACAGCCAGCTTTTTATACAAATAACAAATTAAATATATATATATTAAATAATAAGATTAAATGTGATTTTTTGAACAAATCTGGGGTTTATAAATTAATTTGTAATGATTGTAACTTTTTTTATATTGGAAAAACTTTAACATTAGAGTTAAGGAACATATAAGATGTTTAAATAATAATTATTATTCTGAATTTGCCAACCATATTTTGGAAACGAAGTCATTATTTTGATATTAATAAAGGTCTTAAAATTTTACATACTAACACTGCGGGCAAACAATTAGATAATTTAGAAATTTTAGAAATTAGAAAAAGCATTAATAGTAAATAAAATATTATAAATAACCAAATATTTTTTTAAAATAGCCATCTTTTAAATTTATTTTCTTATTAATACTTACAATAATTATAATTATTTATTTTGTGATTTAGACTAATTATTTTAATTATTTGTTCTTCAAAGTTTTTTATTATCTAAATGCAATTTTATATTTCCTTAAATATTTTTTATATTTAATTTTGTTTAACTATTTTTATGAGATTTTTTAAGCAATTAATCAACTCTACTTTTTAATATTTTGTCTTTGTTCTAATTTGTCTATACTTGGTCGTCATTTATTTTCTTCAAATTAACATATCCTGATGAAGATAACATTGTTATCGAAACATGTAGATATTGTTTATAATATAGTGGTTTAAACAAAGTGATCTATTATTATTAATTAAATATTTGGCAATAATGATTTAAAATACAAATAAAATTACATCCGTTACATAAGTTTTTAACAATAAAAAAAACAAAACTCTTGTATTTGGTGAGATAATTCTAGCTCAATTAGTAAACAAAAAGATCGTGTAAGTTAGTAATAACGACTATTGTAAATAATAAGTAAGGTGAGAAAATCATGTATAAATTTAAAAATAAAAATTATGATAAGTTTAAAAAATCATAATATAAATTAAGAAATCATTATAAATTAATGAATCATGTAAGTTAGTAACAGTGTAAGAAAGCTTTAGGTTGTGCAAGAAAGAACTCGAAAGCTTTAGGTTGTGCAAGAAAGAACTCAAGATTTAGACTTAAAGATAGAAATTAAGAAATTATAGAGAATGAAGGAATGAACGATTTATATGTATAATAACAGACTTTAAGATAAAAAAAGTAAACATATTTGGGACTCTTATAGCAGTCTTATAGTTTTTTTAAAATTTGGGCTTAAATTCCTGCATATTTTCGATAGTTTTTAATTTTAATGGTTGGTTGTTATAATAGATTATGCCTAGATAAAGATGGAATTTTGAACGTGCTTAGTATTAAATTTTGGGATTTTAATAGTTTTCTGGTATCTCGCTGATGTATTGAATTGTAAGTTACGAGTATTTATTTACCTGTATTTCTTTGTAAATTTGAAGTATTGAATATTTTTTGTACATTTTGTCTATTGTAGGTACATTGAATATAGAAAAAAGAATTTCATACATAAAATCACAATAATTACTTTATTTAAAATGCTGGTTTGAGAAGGGCTTTCTTAATCGTGTTGACGAGTTCCCTCGGTTCCCTTTTCCCCGCGGTACGCAGATATTATTGTCAGCCCTCAAGGGGAATGAAGAAAATCAGTCATTTTCCGATAACAGAATGAGGGGGAATGGATACAGAATGGAACAAAATGGCAATATATGAGAGAGTGATTGAATCCGTGATATCGAAATTCGGAACGATGCGATAGGGTGATAGCAAGTGGGGATTTTTAGGTGATTTTTTTTACCGTCGCGTCGATAAAAAAGTTGTTTTTAAATTGCCTTTTTACTAGGTCTTAGATTTAGATAAGATCAAACGAAGCAGGATCTGGACACGAGCCACTTCATGAGTCAATATTCTTACCAAATAGTGGCTAAGAGTGGTAGTAGTGCTAATAATGAGTATAATCTAGACATCCGTTGCGAAAATAACGATAATCTTAAAAAATTAATCATTTTGATCAGTAATGCAATAAATTAAAATTTATTACATTTTTATTTATTTACGCAATCGAAGTTATGTTGCAAAACATTTAGATTTAAAAAATTGCTTATGCACTATGTGATTCCTTCAAATGAAATTTAATTAATCGATTGTATTACTATCAACAATAAATTTTTTCGATTTTCAAAACGTTTTGAAAAAAATTTAGCTTGTCTATTGATGGTTTCGCGGATAAAATATTATCTTCTATATCTTCACCTTCAGAAAGCTTTGATGTTTTTTTTACATTAACTCCACACAGGAGGCTCTGAAGAAAACAATTTCCCTCAGTACCTTTGTCATCTTTGGGGATGTTGTGTTGAGGGTCTTTTTAGGAAGGAAAAAGGTTTGAGGGGTGGGTAGGAATCTGGGGGTCAGTGTGACCAGGAGTGACGGAATCCATCCCTCCTCAAGCGGTGCAAGGTGATGTTCTGAGAGAACCCCGCTGGAGAGGTCAAAAGGTTTCCATTTAACCAGTCTCTCCCAATCCGGCGTACCACTCAGTTGGCGGGCAGATGTATCCTCCGCCAAGACTCGGACAAACCTAGCTCCATGAACTCTGGCACCACTGCTAAGTCACCAAACGTGATCAACCACTTGGGGAGATCTATGGCAGAGGTGTTGGTTATCCAATAAATGGTTGTCGGGGCGGCGGTACTTAACCCTCTCCTCCCAAATTTCAATGTAAAGTTTACTGGAAGTTGCTGGGGACGTTTTGTAAGAATAAAAGTGTTATTTATCTGTGACATAATATGACGAAAGTTGCTTGAGGGAAAAATAAGTATCTATTTCACATGCAAAACAAAATGAAAATATGAACTAGATTATTATTAGTTTTGACATAAAGTAAACAAATAGCTCATGGGAGCCGTCCGGAGTAAAAGCTACGTTCAAAGTTCAAACATGATTAACCTTTCAACTAACTACACGTGGAGTTAAAAATACTATCATAACAAATGTCTCTCCCACACAATTAGGGCACTTCTCCGAGATAAAAGCAAAGAAAATATACTGCACACGTAAGAGATTAGTGCACTAGGGAAAATGCTTGACATTTATGACACATTATCAAATAATGTGCAAATAATTACGATTGTTCACACACCTAAGAGTACCTAGTACTGACATATAACGCAATCGTATCATGTAAAACTCGCCGATCGTGACAATCCGCAATACTTATGATTACCATGAAAACTAATGATTTGAGCTGTAAAAGATAGTTGAACTCATTACTTATGAAATAAGATCTCTGCACACATTACCAGTATAATAGGGCCATGAAGAAAAGATTCGAAGTGTAATATGTATTTTCCAAGATACTTTTAACTTATTGTGTCAAATATTTTTTTTAACGTGTTACTTAGTGGTAGTTCAGCATCCCTAAACTTTTGGGAATCGTCAAATCAAATAATTAAATTTTTTTTATTTTGAGAATATTATTTGAATTTAAAATCAACTACTTTAAAAAACTACTGAGAAACCAATAATAACAATGTACTATGTATGTGGCGGTCCGTGAGTTTTCAGTGAGCTAGATTTCTAAGATTGAAAAATACGACGTTATTGATGTTGTTGTAGCTGAAAACTAATTTTAATGTCTGGTTTTCTTTTGTTTTTCGAAAACTCACTGTTTTGTCAACTTTAAAAACAGGCAAAAATCGACCACCTTCATCTTTTTGTATGAAGATATACTGAAATGTGGATGCGACGCATCCCCAAATTGAAAGAATCCTGAAAATCTTCACACAAAATATTGAAAATTTGAAAAAAATAAAAACATTTTCATCAATAACGTCGTATTTTTCAATAATAGCACTCTAGCTGACTGAAAACTCACGGACCGCCACTGGCTACATACATATATAAATTAAAACTAAACATTTTTTATTGCACTAAAAAGTACTTGTAATTTTGTTTTGAAGCAGTAGAAAGCAGTAGTAGGCCACAGTTTTATCTTATTTATATATATAATATAACAGTAGGTATCATCCGCAGAGGTTATAATGTGATTGGATAAACACTTAACAAAATAGGTCCGAACGGGCTTCCCTGGGGTACACCAAATTTGAGCGCAGCGGAATCGTTTAGGGCTTAGGGAATTTTTAATTTTTTGTTTCTGTTATCTACGTAAATAACTACACATCCATTTCAATATCTATCCCTGAACTCCTATGAAATGTTATTTTTTTACGAGTATTTGATGTGAGATGGTATCAAAAGCTTTGGCTAGATGCAAGAAGAAAGCGATGGATTTGTTTCCTCGGTCAATATTATCGAAAGTAATTTTGGACAATTTACGAGTAGTAACAGCATGTTCTGTTCAGGCCTGGCCGGAAACCGAATCGACTGTTTGAAAGAATCTTATTGTTATCAAAGTAGGTATAGATTGAGACAGCATTTATCGATTTTCTCAATAATTTTTGAGAATGAGTTAAGAAGCGAAATAAGTTGTTAATTTTGAATATGTGATTTGTCTCTCTTTTTTGGATCAATAAATATTACAGTTAATTGTTTTAAGTAGTTCGAGAATATACCTGCTTTGAAACGTAGATTTTCAATTCACTTTCAGCAGATTTGTCGAGACTTTATCTGGCCCACAAGCATTCGATGTCATCTATTATTTACGCGACTCCTTTAATGTCGTTTTAATCTGGTCCATTTAATGTTGGCAAACAGATGTGGTTATGTTCGATTTCAGTTTTGTTACATTTTTCAAGAATTTCCTCCTATTCGAAGCCTCCGTCGCAAATAAAATTCTTGAAAATGTAACGCTCCTATTGAAGTGAAATATTTATTTGAGTGATTCGCCATCAATTATATAAACATATTTTTTATCATCGTCATATTGTATTATTTACAGGATCTCATGGTTTGCTTTGTTATCTACACGTGTTCTTAACTTCTATGTACTATCCGTTGCTGTTTTACACGCTCATGGGCTCTTTATTACTTACACAATTCTAATTTCTCATGTTTTAGTTTATGTAAAAGCCGAAAAGCGTTAATTACAAACAAATAAATAATAAACTTAAGATTAGCCAGCCGAGCTTAGTGTACTTAATTTTATTATATATTTTTTATTTATTTATTACACGCCCTAGTGGGCTTTTCTCAAAAAGGTAGCAACAAAAACACAAAATAAAATACATAGATAAAAATGTAAACAGAAACTAAAAATCCTAACGCATATAATTGAATTTAAAAGATTCTACATACAAAACAAAATAGTAGAAGCGCAGAAGTTAAATAGGTACATATGTTTATTTGTGTCTATACAACATTTTTTTTACTGATTCGTTTTTTAACCCATGTGCGTTGTTTTACACACCATCAAATTAATGCAAGACAGAAGTGAGAATTAGTGACAACCCTGTACACTTGTACAGTGTGTACATAAACATGAACATGATACTTTACGTAATGTGGTAAGATTTGCAACAAGTTATAATAGTACACCTCGTAAACATACCCTGTATCTACAGCTAACTTATTTCTACTCCATACAACATACAATGTAACAAACCAACTTACAAAAGACAGGGATTCGATTATCGATCAGGACGTAATATAATACTTAGCCTACTTCCTGACGAGAGATTTCCGCTCAAATGCTTAAATCGTTAAAATAAAATTATATAAGTAAACCTTATCGTTTGTATAGACATTAAATAACGAGTTTATTATTAAATCAATTGGTATTCCGCGGCCTTCTTGTAACAAGGTTCTAACCCCCATTACAACCAAATAGTAAAAAATTTATAAAAAATATGAATTTCCATTCAATTTTTTTTTTACATTCAGGAGACTATACGTGACAATCTAAGAAACTAAAATAGAAAAAAGGATAATAAACAGAGCGAATATGTTGATAATATTCTGTGTGAATCTAGTTTTATACTTATTTCAATTTGGGAGGCGGGAATGGGTACCGCCGCCCCGGGAATCTTTATTGGATAACCAACACCTCTGCCATAGGTCACCCCAAGTCGTTCGCTACATTTGGTGATTTAGCAGGGGTGCCCGGGTTCATGGGGTGAGGTTTGTATAGGTCTTGAAGGCGGATGACCAGGACACATTGAACCCCAGATTCCTACCCACCCCCTTAAACCCTTTTTCTTCCCAGAACTCTCCTCTCCTTCATTTCCTTAAAAAAAACCTCCACACAGCATCCCCAAAGATGACATAGGCCCTGAAGGAAATTATTTTCCTCAGGACCTCCTGTGTGGAGCTTACGTAAAAAATAAATAAATATTATGGTTGTTTCGCAGAAATTCACTTGTGACAAACTCATCAAATGGCCATTCAGCGCCATTTGGTTTTTTTTCAACTTTTGAAGAAATTCTGATTAGCAGAAAAATACAACTGTCATGTTGATAAGCTTGTTCGCTTTTTACAATTTGATAGAAAGCTGAAATGCACCAAGAAATTCGTGAGAAATAGTTTGGATGCAGGTGAGTTCTCTAGTTGTTGTTTTGTATATTATTATCAATTAACATCTGCATCCGTATTTTCTCCTTTAAAAAACAAAAAAAGAATCAGCGATTTACGGGGATCTTTCAAACGTCAAAAAAAAAAGTCGCTGAATGGCCATTTGATGACAATGTCACATTTGAATTTCTCCGAAACAACTAGGCTTATGGTTATGTTATGAGTGTCAATCGTATTGGCTCGTTTTCACAAAACGTCTGGAAGGGGGAAGCGCGTTTAAAAAACTCTATAAGAGGTTTCAGACTTCAGACTCCATTTTAGTTAATCAACTTTTATTGAACGACAAAAATGGTTTGAAAAAAACTTATTCAACTTTTTTGAAAGAAGGTTCACACTTGTCAATATGCACTCAAGTGAAGAGTTGAACAACTGAAATTGAAACGTCTGAACCCTGTTTATCTAACTGGGCAGCATTTTTTCGTTAATTTTTCATGAATAATCACGAAGAAATAATAAAATTCAATAGTTAAATCATCAATAAAAAGCTCTGAATTAATTTTCAGAAGAAAATGATAGTTAAAACAATGGTTATGTGAAATAATTTTTTTGTAGGTAGGTACCTTACTAATCTCTTTTTTCTGCTTTAATTTTATGTTTTTTACACTTTTTTTCTTCCTTTCTCTCTTTCTTTTTTTTCTCCAAAAACTGCATATAAAAATATGGTGACCAGCCTACTCAGAAAGAAACCAACTCAGAACCACCTCAGAAAGGTCATTAAGAGTGACGATAAAAAAATTGGTTAGATAAGTTAAGTTAGATTTTTAAAATTATTTTTTCATAGCTTTTAATGACCTTTCTGAGGTGATTTCATTCTGAGTTGGCATGGAACCTAAAAATATACGTACGAATGTATATGTAATGTAATATAATGTGTATATTTTATGTACCTGATTCAATTTTTTAAAAGTACATATATGCCAAAAGAACCCGTTGATAAACTGATACAATCAGTTTAACGGAACTTATATAAAAAAATGTTAAAAAAAATTATATAATAGAAAACGAATTAAAAAAAAAAAAAAACAAAAACTCAGAACCAAATTTTAGCTTCAGCGTATCAGTCAGGCAATTTGTAAATCTTCGATTTAAAGTGCCTACTTAACTTGGAGGAAGTAATTAAATGAAATTGACGAGATTTGATTGCCATGAATTTCGATGAGAAATTAGCAAATATTTATTAGTTTTCAAGTACACGGGAGTGAAAAGATTGCAACAGGTAATACGACCTAAACGAGTTAACGTATTTCCGACAAAAATAATTATTATGATCGAATATAAATATACACGTTATTCGAACTGTCGGTGAGTAGATTATTTTTGAAGATACGGTTAGGCTACTACAAAAAATAATTGGCGATGACCGAGCCACGGGTACCTTACCTACACAACTGCCAGCACAGTGGCGTACGTACCCACATGGTTCAAAACCCACATATAATATTTATGTAGGTATATACGACAGCCTTCGCGTCTTCGACCACGGGTCAGAATACAGGCGTGCGCAAGTAAATTTAATTTAATTATATTTTATTAAAAATTATATTATTTCACATTTGGTTGATCTGCCACACTCCCCTCTTCCCCATACCTTTCAGCCCAACAACATAACCCAATTGCGGATGCCAAAGCCTCATTGGCTCCGGTTAGCAGGGAGCAGTTTTTTGCGGTAGTCAGGGACTTTTGTGCAGTATTCAGAGTTTTTGAACTAATTACATATTATTTTAAGTGAAATATTATTAATTTTTTAAGATAATAATAATATTTGGATGACTTGTATAGCGCCGTTTTTCTGAAAAATCATCTCAAAGGCGCTGAATCACCTCAAGGGAATGTCATGATTACAGTGCCAATGTATTGACTCTAATATTTATTATGTAGGTAGGAACGTACAAGTAACCAAAAATATGTTATTAATGGTTATGATTGCTTGAAATGGCTCTAGCCGCTTTTAGTGATCTGACAACTCAAAATCATACAATTTAAACACCCCTTTGAAAAATCATTAAAAGTTATGAAAAAAAACGAAAAATAGCCCATAACCTAACCTAACTTATTTAACCAATTTTTTATACATTTTTCGGTGACCAGCCAACCAGAATGAAACCAATTCAGAACCACCTCAGAATGGTCATTAAGAGTGATGACAAAAAAATTGATAGAATCGGTTATGTTAGGTTAGAGTTAACGGCTATTTCAAAAAGAAAAATTATAGCTTTTAATGACTTTTCAAAGAGGTGTTGAGTTGACTTGATTCTGAGTTGGCATGAAACCATTTTTTTCGTCACTTTTAATGACTTTTCAAAGCAGGTGTTGAAGTTATATGATTCTGAGTTGTCCGGTCACCGAATAGTCAAGTACTTTTCAACCTTCCTCTTTTAGATCTCCTCTCCCCAATTCCACCAGCTTCAATGTTATTATTTTCACGTATTAATTAAATTATGGAAATTTTCTAATGTGTGTGAGACATGTATTACGTTTACTTTTACAATATTATTTTAACAGGAAATTTTATCGTGATCGCAATGCTGTCCGAAACCTTGGCTAAAGAAGGAGGTAGCGCAATACGGAGTAATAACCCAAAAATAAAACATATCTAACAGAAAATATGTTTATTTTTCAAAGGGAGGGTTTGATATTTTTTGTTTGTGGAGTTAGCCCAAAATTTGTTATTCCGCCACTGAACCGGTATCCATGGGTGGGGACAAACCAACTACTCACGCATAGTATCAAATACATACATATATCCGGCGACTTTATCTGATAATGCGCTTCTCAGTTACCGGTGCAAGTAATCAAGTAATAAAGTGCCGCCTGCTCGATTACTGGCTAATTTGAAAGTGTGCAACACGAAACTAGTTCTATTTTTAACGGGTTAACAAATCATTTTCAAGTCCAGTGAGATAACTTCTGTCAGTTCAACCGGAATTATCCAACAGGAGGTGGATGTGCCTCCGCGTTCTCAAGTGAAACCTTAACGATTTGGATTACGGTGAATGCAAGCTTTGAATGGATACATTTAAACGGCTAAAGTTGCCTATTATAATTCAGTGGCGTGCCACGAGATTTAATCCGATTTTTCAGAAAAACTGATATGATTTAGATATTAATATTATATTTTAGATATTTTCACTTGGATTTGGATTTGGATTACGGTGAATGCAAGCTTTGAATGGATACATTTAAACGGCTAAAGTTGCCTATTATAATTCAGTGGCGTGCCACGAGATTTAATCCGATTTTTCAGAAAAACTGATATGATTTAGATATTAATATTATATTTTAGATATTTTCACTGCTGATAATTGCCCATTATTACAGTTAGAAAATAACAGATAACCCAACATAGTTAAGTATATTAATCACGGAAATTTTAAATGCCGTAAAGGACAAAATGCTAATTGTTAAGGGGAGCGACAAGAAAGTATTTTATTTAAAAAATAAAATCATGTCGTCTGTTTTTGCAGACCCATAATTATGAATTTTTATTATAAAATAACATTGAATAACTCTTTCAGAATACTTAATATTTTTGGAAATTTCTTGAATAACAATAATTTTTCAGAAAAAAACCTCTTAAAACGCAAGTCTCTTATTTTCCTAGAAATATTTCGACGACGCAGATTGAAAGAGAGAAAAAAACGGAGAAAAGCAATATATTTAACTCATTTTTGGTTCATTGATTCATTATCCTTTACAGCATTTCAAATTACCGCTATCAATATAAATTAATTTGGGTTAAAATAGTTAAAAAAAACTATAACTAGGTATTAAACATTTAACCTATCTTTTATTTATTCTTATTTTGGCATACACTTGAATTGTTAAGTTTTTTCAACACCGGGCATAATAAGAAAAACAACTAACCCGTAAAAATCAATTCATTTTTCCTTCGTCGAAGATTTTGTACAAATAAGTTGTTAGAATGGTATTAGATTCTAACTTTCTAATCCTAACTAATTATAAATGCGAAAGTGTTTGTTTGTTTGTACCTTTTTCACTTCGCAACGGAGCGACCGATCTGATTTTTGCATAGGGATAGTTGGGGTCTGGGAAGTGACATAGGCTACTTTCATCCCGGAAAACATTTCATTCCCGTGGTAAAATTCTTTGTATATCTCCCTAATACCACACGAGCGAAGCCGTGGGAAAAAGCTAGTATTATAACAAAGCAATAAAACGTTGACTAGGTCGTTAGACCAGTTGTCCATAATTATAATGAAGATTGAACGAATTATTGGAACATGTCGCTTTGAAAAAATTTAAATAAATATTTCATCGCTTGGAAGTTTTTATACCCAGATTGGTTTGATTAATTGGTTACCTTTCATTCAGGCTCTTGGCGCATCGATAATCAGAAATAGACAACTGGTGCCTTTGACAATGCGCCTGAGCTCAGTTAAAAAAATATATTATTATCAAAGAAATAGGTCGTGTAGTGAATAAGGGTATATATTTTTTTATGAATAAGGGTATAGTGAAGTGTATAGTGAATAGATATAGTGAATAACATGGACGTAGCCACGGTGGGGCAAGGTGATGAATGACCTCTGGGATTGTCGACAGAGTCGTGTTTTTAAATTTACAGCACTTCATTTGATGCTTTTTCTTTCTTCCGTTCACACTCTTTGTATTCATAGAGCCTAAAGCTTGAATATGTTGTAGAAGCCTACTTTTTCGGTACCTACTCTAGAATTTTATTTTTTGCCCCATCCTACATCAAAACCTGGCTACGCCCATGGTGAATAGATATAAGTTTATTTAGACCGGTCAGTGGCTGAGTGAGCATCGCGTTTGGGTCCCACCCGGGCGTCGCGTGTTCGATTCCTCGGCTGGCTAAGTCCTCCATCACGACACAAGCAACATTTTCCGCTTACTGTGGTGGTGAGATTTTCAAACATTGTTGGGTTATTCGTAACCCTGGAATGTTTGTCCCTGTCCTGGAAGGTATCGATGTTCTTATCTTATTATATTTGTAATGTTTCAAAACAAAAGGTTCAAACCTTTGGTTCCAACGAATAATTATTTAACCTTTAACTTTTTTGTTTTATGAATTCGCGAACATCGAAAAAAGTCACTGCCAGCCACTGGTATTTCCTTTGCGAGTGCATTAGTTTACTTTAATGATGTTGAAAAGCGCATTATTTAAGGTTAGTTTCCAAAAAAGGCCATGCGTCACAGTAGTGAAAATAAGGTCATTCATAGAAGAATATTCTCATACACAAAGTGAGTCGGCATTTGACAAACGTGACCTGGGATTTCGAGCAGAGCAGTTTAATGAGACGATGGCATCACCCTTTGTTTCTATAATGGAAATAAACTCATGTCTTTGTTTCATTAATGGAAATAAACTGTACAGACACATGCTTGTCAGATTTGAAAGCACCCAACAGTGTTCCTGTTAAAATTGACGGTCATTAGTAACGAAACTGAACGCAGCCGCCAAGAAAACCATTCCGGCCGATGGAAGCGATCCGACAGCCATTACGGGACGGTCCAATGATGGGAGAATCGCGAACCAATCTGTTTAATAAGTGAAGAGCAGTTTATTGTGGGATAAGAATACAACCGTCAATCACCTTAATATCCCTCCGCGGGCGGGTGAGTTGGCCACCGGCCACCGGCCACCGCCACCTGCCGCATGCCGGACCGTCTGCGACTCCGATCCTCAGGTGCGGGAGATTCACCCCAGATCGCTCTCACCGCCAAACAAAGAACGACACAGTACTTCCATTACAACCTGCTCTTCATCTTGTCTAAACTATGGACAACATTTGCATCCAGCTCAGGATCACTACCTGGATGATTACATATCAAACAATTCCGTTTATCATTATAAAATAATATTGAAAGAAGAATAACCATCATAACAAATAAACCGCATGTACTTGCATACAGTACCCAGCCACCACATTCATTCCACGTGTCTACGTGCATCGGAACAATAACCTCTTTATCAGGAAGACTCAATAACATGTAAACAGAAGCAGACGCACACGTTACAACACAACTGGATGGCCAAATCATCTTCTACCAATTAATCTACCTAACTACCTACCAATTAAAGTACCTTGTATTTACATATTTTAATATTTAGTTTACAGTATAATTTTATTTTTGCGAACAATGAGCATACTGCCCAGCTGTAAAAATTATTAATTAATTTTATTAATAACTGTACTCAGTGCTTCTTTTGTAGGTTTATTATTACATTTCTTTTAAGTTTAGGTATATGTATGTTTCTTTTTTTTTTTTAATTACATTATTGTAAAACTGCATAGCTCGATACAGGAATGCCCTAGTGAGATGTGCAGCTTATGTTTTCACGTATTTCTTATTTTTTTCAATAAATAAATAAATCTATTCTGTACATTGCATCCAAGCACTTGCTTGCGTATTGCTCACATAATAGGTTCCCTTTGAATTCGACTTATTTTTAAGTTGTATTGTTTAAATTAAATAATAAAGGATAATTTATCCACAAATATATTTTTTCAACACTACAAGACAACAAAAGTTAACTCGAGTAAGTGCCTGTTCCCACTTCCGTTAAAAATCGGATGCCTTGGTGGCTGTACAGGACATATGGAGCTGTTCATACTACTTGTCTGACACGATTAAAAAACGGATCCGGCGCATTTTGTAGATGGCCAGCGCAGCGCGTCCTTTTAAAAATAGTGTCGGAACTCGCTTACTCACAGGTTTGTATGAAGCTGTTCACACTTTCCATCTTGTCGTTCCAAGCTTTCAAACTTCTCAAACCGCCCGCTCAGAGATACAAGGAAGCATGCACGCAGCATTTGCGTGATTATCAGAATTTTTGCCGTTTTTCAAACGGAACAGGGCGGAACGGTTTTTTGACGTCCAGTTTTTAAACGGAAGTAAGAACGGGATCTAACTGAGCGATGGATTTACGACACCATCTCAATAAGCGGATGTCACGAATTCACGTTTTTTTCTATCTGTAAGAATAGAGCCAGTACCGTTTATGGTTTATGGCGTGATGTAGCACTTACTAAGTATACATATTGGCGGAAGCACACCTCAGTTTACAACCGCTTTAAAAATTTGGTAACATATTTATTAACTTAATTTTGATAATTTGCTAACTAACTAACCATAACGTCGTTTGCCGCAGGTTTAGGCAGATATGATAGACCGCCATCAACTCAGTCTTAGAACACACTCCACTCTACTATTTGATTCACACCGCACAAGTGTCTCAACTGCTCCCAACCGCCTGAAACCAGTGGGACTATGACATCCCCAATTGAGGTATGTTGAAAGGCTGAAGGGCTGAGGAAGGAGCCGGGAAGAGGAAAACGGGGAAGTACCTGGCCATTCAGATCTAGTCACCAAACACAGCTAAAGCCATTTCCAGCAAGGTTTCAGTTCTGAATGGGGAATGTGCTCCAAATATACCTTTTATTATTTTTAAATGATTAAAATGTGAAATAACAAAAATCAATCAAATAAAATTCACTTGCGCACGCCGGGGTTTGAACCCGCGAACACCGGATCGCCTTACCCCTCGACCACGGAGGCCATCAAACTTGATCGTGCTAAGTCTTCCTAGGGTGTCCCCGACTTCTTCTACCATTTAAATTCGCGTAATATATTATGCTTACACTCCTTTCTTCATTTGTCTGCTCTGCATGCCCAAACCATGTCCAAAATTATTACTTTTGATATATTTTTTAATCTGTAGTAAATAACTGCCTATAAACCTGTAACTCATTTCATATTAAAATTGAGTGAGTTCATCCTTTTGATAAGTTCGTGCAGTTGTTCGCAATTAAGTATAAGAGAGAAATTGTGAAAACTAGAAAAACGTGATATAAATCACTATGCCAAGTCATATTTAGAATATTGAATTTTTAGTTCAAGGTTTTCAAAAGACTGGATGATTAAATTAATAAAACATCAAACTGCTATTAAATTAATTTTAATACCGCAAAAATAAGTTAGGTGGTCGTATAACTGTTAATCTTGCTATATTCTGAAATAAAGTAAGTAAATTTATGAAGTTCTAGGCATTTAAAAAAAGTAAGTTTGCAATCACGATCTTGGAAGATCAACTTAAAACGGAATGACATGAATTGAACGTAATTTCGCATTAACAAGCATTCGCCATCGATTTTAGGGCCGGTATAAAAGTAATTTCGTGATAATGGGTATATCTCGTGGCATTCAGAAACTGCTATCTTGATTTAAGATGAAGGGGAATGTCGGACATTTCACGACTGAGCAAGAAGACCATCAAAGCACGGCCCAAACAAGGCGAGGTGGACATTTATGGAGAGGGCAATAAAGGACCGCACATCAAAGTGGAGCTCGTGCAGATCGGGTATGGGAATCATGTCCGATTGATTGGATACGCCAAAATTATAGATAAGGCTAATGTGGCTGGTGGCTGTTGGGTGTTACTGGTGGCTAAGACTGCATCTCAGGGGGAAATGAATCAGCCAAGTTCGAGTAAAGTGTACTGTTTCTAGGAATAAAATCTAGGTTCAAAACGTATCAAGCGTTTTTATTTTTAGTGTTTTGTGAACACATCATTAGAAGAACCTGTGCTGAGGTGTTCGCATGTTATAGGTAAAGATAAACAGCATCGTCCTTGAAATTCTGAAGAAGGATTCTGTGGTTCCACAGAATTGCATATTAGGTTGATAGCAGTTTAGCATTATATTACATAGACACAATGTAGTAACGATTTAGTGAAAAGAAAAGGATACTACATGGAGTGATTAGCTGCAGTCGAAGCAGTTAAGATGAAAAAAGAATTCAACAAAACAAAAGTAGATAAAAATTAATGTAAGTACCTATTTAAAACACATCACGAGATAATTATACAACAACAATAGATTTAAGTTAATCTAATTACATATTAATTAAATTGTGTTATGTTTAGTTTGGGGTGAATAGGTTTTGGGAAAATTGTGTAGGTACCTTTAATTTTGTATTCAGTCCGCGATCTGTTTTTCTTTAGTGTGTGTTTTGGTGAATTATCAAAAGCTTGTTTTATTGTTGTTTTGTTCATGCAGTAATTTTGTAAATGCAGTAAGCTTATTGCTCGTTAATTATATCGTATCGATTATTACAATAATTCATTAAATAATTAATGTTCCGAACCAACTAACATTAATCACCTTTTACGACACTTTAAAACTGAAATTTATAGCTCTTTGAAAATAGTTACATAGTATGTATGTATTTGAGTACTTACGTAAGCAACTACGGCGTATGTAAATTTTTGGTAACTGGAAAAGGAACTCAATAATATTATACCTAATGTCGAGTTAAAAGGTGTTAGATGACAGATAGTCGTTAGTACATGTATATCAGAGTAGGTATTTAGGTGATTATACTAGCAGAACGAAACAAGGTTGTTTTATAAATAAATACCTGGCATGTAAACTTCTATCGAACATTAGATAGGCAATAGTTGATACTTTTTATTTTTATACGGAGACTCGTATTTTGAATTAACTCGTTTTTTCTTACATTGGCAACATTTTCTGTTTCCACATTTTGTCAATGCTACTCTATATTTGCATCATCTGTGTGAGTCGAGCAGAATATTTTCTGATAAATAAACAATATAATATTTATGACAAAATCAGCATCTTGTAACCATAATAATAACACGATAAGTCATTTAGTTTTATGAGCCGGTTTTATTGTTCTCAAATTATCCTTACATGGCGAGATCATTTGATCGGCCTTTGATCTTTATCATTTTGATTCATTGATCTTTGCCGTTTTCTGATCATTCTCAATTCATATTGATCTGTTTGATCTTTGTCAATTTCCGCCATTGATCTTTGGCAAATCGTACAAACTGAAGATATTGACGAAGTAGTTCCGGTTTGCTACGTCATAATCTGGGGGCCTAAATTCAAATTTAAATTATTAAATATTTAAATTGTAATCCACATAAAATATACAAATAATTCCAGGCCTTAAAGTCAAACAAATTATTTATATACAAGAAAAACAACAATAATTTGAGGGTTTACAGTCAAACAACGTACCCTACAAACAAACTTTAATTTCGTATATAATTTATTTGACTTTAACCCCTCAGACTAATGTGTTCGGTTTTCGGAACAACTCATATAGGTCTCATAGAAATATTTTTGTGGCTCCCTTACTATAATGGTTAGAAATATGATCTAAATGGTGTTAGAAAGAGAAATTCTAAAAATTAACCAAAAAAATGTACACCTTTATGAATCCAAAGTTGAGTGAGAAAAAATATGTTCTAAACAGTGATAGAAAGTCAAAACACCAAGCTTCATATTAAAACTAAAAAAAAATTTACATCTTTATGAATCCAAAGTTACCCGCCGAAATTTGAAAAATAAATTGGTATTTTTTATTACTAATTTCTACATGAAACGACAAAAAGTAAGTTAACGATAACATTTATAACACATTTGCCACATAAAATACGTATAAGTTTTTTATTTGTTATCACATCAGTAATTTTAGTTAGAAAAAACGTAAGGTGAGCAATTTTTAAAAATTTGATTACCTTTCAAAAACAGTTGTTAGTTTTCGGATGCGTTCAGAAAAATACTATTTATTTGAATTTTATTTCAATTTGACCTTCCGACAAAATAGGCTCGAGTAATTATTATGGAATTATTTTAATGTTTTGTTTAGATAACGCATTCCTAAATAAATGTAATAATATAAAGGATTAGATTAACAATAACTGGAGCAATTAGTCAATTGAATCCGGTCTGGAAGCCTAGGGGCAAAATTTCACATGGGTACCACACGATTTGAAAGTGTTACAATGATGAGCAAATCTATTATGCAGATTCGTCCCGCCTTTCACCGCAATAATAGTCCAAAAACTTGTCTGTCTTTTGCACGGGCACTGAACACGTTATCGTGCCATCGAAAGTAAAGTTACGCTCGGCGTAACTAAATAGGTTGCTAATGTTACGCCACCATAATATATTACATAGCGTTACTTGCTTTCGTACGTATGACATCATTAAAGAGACGCGTGTCTAGTTATTTAATATACAAATCAAGAGACGGAGCTTTACTAATATTATAATGACGTATCTAATGAAATGATCGACAAAAACAGTTCTCATTGTATTTAGTTTTATCATATCAAGGATATGCTTATAGTTATAACTTAAATAATTGTTAATTGAATATTATGTACATTTTAAAATTAAAAGAAAAATATGATATAAAGACAGAAATAATTTTGATAGATATTATTTGATAAGCGGTGTATGTGACCTAGAGTTATAACTTGACCAAAATTAAGAAAGGAACTTGGCACGATCAAGTGAACCAGATACTTGAGTCGGACCATGTCAATAGTCAGAATAACAGAAGGGTATGTGAAATGTGTACGTATGAATATGAATGAAACAAGGTGTGGGTGCCAAAACTGTTTGGCGGTCCGTCCTATCTGCCTATCCCTGAGGGAACGGCGTGATGGTTAGTTAGATTATTACAATCCGGGGAAATAAATGTGTGAAATCGTATTTATTCTTAGACTAGCAGACCCGGCCACACGTTGCTGTGGCTAACGTAACACAACGCCATTACCCAACCTTTATAAAATCCACACCACCCGCTTCCCAGCTGCCCGCTGCCCGTTGCCTGAATTGAATATTTGAATTTCTTGGCTTTTCTCTACTATAATAAGCATGTATTATACATGTAAACCTTCCTCTTGAATCACTCCATATATTGGTGAAAACCGCATGAAAATCCGTTGCTTAGTTTAAAAGATCTAAGCCCACAAACATTTTGAGCGACTTCATTTTATTTGTAATGATTAAAAAAAATGTAAATGAAATACTGATAGACATTAAGTTTTATGATAAGATAGAGAGAGGTGCATGGGATATTAAATTCTGCGTATCTATTATTGACTTTGGATTATTTATTGGTAGAATCTATTCATAACTTTTTTCCTACATTATAAAATTATAAAATTAGATGTGTAGTGATGTAGATGTATGTGATGTAACGCGTGTGCAATGAGCATGAGCATAAGCAGAATTTGCATATAATACATACTTCGCACAAAGTGATTTGTGTGAACTTACTGCCCTACTTGACATTATACTTGTTAAAACTATGTTACTGCGTCATAGCCTAATCCAAGACTCAAGTTAATCGAGCTTCTAAATAAAAAATGTACATAAGGGAAAAAGCTCATTGCTGCAGAATTCTGAATGGTCGTGGTCCTAAATTCTCCAGTCTTTCAAAATGAATATCAACCCTACTTTTGCCACTAATATTCTCATAAATGTAATAATAACAGTGATGGGGGTAGCAAATATAAAATTGCTGTGTCCAGTTTTTTTAATATAATGTTCTCCGGGTGCAAAGTCGTACCTTCTCCAAGCATAAACATTCTATGTAATTAAAGTGTTTTTTTATCGGAAGTGACCTGCCAGTTAAGTTAGTTAAGTATATTTTCTGCATCTATTTGTAAATAATAAAATAAAATAGAGTCTAAGAATTCATAATAAATTGTACAGCGTACTTGGGGTGATTTTTCACAATTGATCCAATTATTATCGTTTAGTCGTATAATTTTTATTTTGAACATTTTATAAAGACTTGAGTATTTTGAACGAATTTAATTAATTTGAAAAACATAATTTAACAATACCTTTGTCAATACCCAATTATTTATCAAATTTTGGCAGTAATCTTATGACGGTAGGTATTATATTTAATGACAATTATAAAACACAATGTACGCATCTTGTTTGTTATTGAACTAACTTTATAATTTACTCAGTAAATAATATATTCACGAAGTAATGGAAAAAATAGGGAAACCGTTTCGCTATGGCTAGAACATAAAAGGAACTTTGAATAAGATCTTTTTTAATGCAGGTACCACCTCATTTCGATTTGCAGTTTTTTGTGTGGCTAAGTACTTTTACAATAATAATAATATTTGGACGATTTATATAGCGCCGTTTTTGTGAAAAATCACCTCAAGGGCGCTGTAGGAGAAAAGATTCGAAAACTCGAGGTCCAACCTTTCTTCGACCTTTCAATTAAATGGCTGATCCTGACCCAAAGCTGACTGAATTGAAATGGTTGACTGTCGTAAAACTGTATATTCAAGAATGCACAAATACATACGCAAGAGTTATCCATTGCTTTAAAAAACACCCACAAAAGTTTAGTTAAATTCTAAGTATATTATCACTTAAGCCTATGAAGATTTATGTTTAGGGGAATAATTTCACCTAAATGACCCCTTTATCTATTCCTACAATATATCACTTTACACACATTTTATTGCGTAGGTGTATAAAGTAAGCTTATTACTTATTCTTATTACTAGTTGGAAATTTCAACTCAGATTCTTAGCGGGAATCAAATGCTTGTGTAGGTAGCAAAGTAGGTGTGAAAGTAATAAAAGTTAATTAATATAAATACATAAGTAATAATAGTTACTTAATAAAAATGCAAAAAAAATTAATAAAATATATCTTTAAGTGGGGTAAACAAAAAATAGGAATAGATGTTTTAAGTAAAATTTTGTTAAAAATGAGAAGTAATTTATATAAATTTTACACAAAGTAGGTAAATTAGAGGATTTTACCGTTAAATTCCGCATGTACTGTACCGGTGTGACTGTACCGTTTCTTAAAAGCGTACTTGGCTTACCTGAAATAAAACAAAGATTATTAGTACAATCACCACATGATAAGCACAAAACACAAACAAATTTATCTATCATCGGAGACATACACGATTCTAAGAATTTAAGAAGATTATCAGAAAACAAATTTTCATTCACAACATCTGAAGAGAAACACTCTAACTCTAAAAGAACATTATAGAGGTAAAATGAAGCACTAACCGGGCAGTGTTTTGTCCATACAAACGTATTCCCCAATTCCTCTCTGGATTTTAACACTAGTGCAATTTTTTTTAATATAATGTAATATCGACCATTAACGTGTCGGTACGTTTAGCTTTTTGATAAGTTACACTTCTTATAGGAGTTCGGAGCCCCAAAAAAACTTTAAAATTGCCTGGTTTGAACTTGACGTTCAATATACAAGCTAGACAATGTGTTTTTTATTGTATTTTTTTTTAAAACACAAACTACAGACATATAATATTTTGTTCTAATACAGTTGGTAAACAAAATATTTAATATCGGTCCAGTTTTGAAGGAGAAAAATGGGGAATATAAAACCCCGATTTTGACGATTTTATACAGGTATCATCAGTATGGGGTGCAGTCAGACATTGGGGGGGGGGGGGGGGGTAATAGCGAAAAAAAACAGCAACAGTTTGGTAAAATACGTAAATTAAAATTTCTCCGCGACCGTATTTCCTCTTAAGTCACACTGCAATTTGAGTCCTACGTGATAATTTAAAAGGTTTAAAATACGCTATAAAAAGTCTTTTGAACATCAGAAAGATAATAAACAGATAATAAATAGAAATTATGATATACATCAGAGAGACATCTACAAAACAAACATACTACTATCAATCACATTATTGTTTTATTGCGAAAATGTAGATTGCCTTAAAACGTTCAATTTTGTATTACAAATTTTGACTTCTTATCTGTAACAAATGTAGGTATTATCAATTTTTCTGCGCAATTTTAATGTCACATTCTTCACGAATGAAATAAGAACGGACGTTTAGAAATGTTGATTAGAAATTTGCTCCTTCCATTATATTTATAGGTACACCATTATGCATTAAATCTACTTCTATCAAAACTATATATTAAACCATTTATTGGGTAACCAACACCTCGTCACAGGTCACCCCAAGTGGTTTGCTACGTTTGGTGACTTAGCAGGGATGCCCGGGGAGCGAGGTTTATCCGGGTCTTGGTGGTGGATGCATTTGCCCACCAGCGCGGCGGCAGGCCAGATTGGGACTGGTTGAGGGAGACCTTTTGACTTCTCCAGGAGGACTCTCTTGGAACATTTTCCTTCACAGAAATTTATCTGCTTCCTTTCCTCAAAAGATCCTCCACATTTCTATGCCATCTTTGGGGACTCTTAACCAAAGATGATTTATATATTTATATATATTTTTACGTTCACTCTACACAAGAGGCCCTGAGGGGAATTATCTTCCTCAGAGACTCTTGTGTGGAGTATATATACAACAAGCGTATTCAGTATGTGAATAAATTTCTGAATAAAGGGCTCATCTATGTTAATAAATTGAGGTAGCTCAAATTATATTTTGGGGTTTAACTCCAGCGTTGTACAGCGCCTTCAGTAAAAAGCTATTTTTATCATTATCAGCTCTAACAAACTAATAATATCATCGTCTCCAAATGAATTGATTACGCACTGATAAAAATAATTTTACAAAGCTAACTGCACTCATTATGCAAGTTTTCACAAATAATAAACGTCTAACGTACCTACTACAGGCATAAACGCAAATAACAGGAGTGGCGCCTAGATCTATATGTACGTATACTAGTAGATATATAACTATTAAGGTTATCGGGGTAATAAGATTGGATCAGAATGCCACTTTTGGCCTTGGGTAATTGATGGAAATATAAGAACGACGCGGGTTACGATTACCTTTATGGTTCGTTTATTGGGATCGAATCCTTCCCGACCACATCCTGTGGTTGGCGAAGCCTGACCAAAGCAAATAGAGTCACGTGCAACCGCAATATTTATATTATATTCCACTGCGAGTAGGGTGTGATTACACCTAAGTAGAACATTGGCTGAAGAGGATACGAAATCACTTCTCATGATTCATTGAAAACAAATAACTTAAATAAATAGGTAATATATTGATAGTTCTGCCAACGATGCTCGCATCTTGTTTAATAACATTATTAATCCTCAACTCTATATATCATACTTCTCCTGGTTTCAAAAATAATTATTTTGTGTAGGACCTGTATTAAAAAAAGATACAGGAAAATTATCTCATTTAGTGATGGGATAAATAGGAGACCGATAGGCTACGAAGTACCGCACAAAGAGGATTATACTATCTCATTCTCTCGCAGGCTAAACCCTATAGATGTATATGTTTGTCTCTTTTTAGTGTCGCTATTTTTCGTTTCATCGAGTTTTAAATCACAACGGTGATAAAAGGTTCAGACTAGTCGAGTAACATGTCAAAATAAAAACGATAGCGCTACATGAAAAAAGATACATCTATCGTCCAGTTGATTAGTCAGACATCTCCGAAAAATCGAAATTTGAGTTGAGTATGTAGTTATATGTAAAAGCGTCATCTGGTACTGTATTCAGATTACTCATAAAAGTAACCAAATCAATTATAAATCAGAAAGACTTGTAATGAATTAAACAAAATGTTAATGTTTTCTGGGTCACTGGTAAGATGTTTCAAAATGCCATACTAATGTACCGAACCATTATGACTCCCGGTGTTATTTTATAGGATATTAAATATGTAAAACACAGACACTCTACACTGTACACTTCCCTTCCATACATAAGCAAATGCTTTCAATGGAAGAGTAGTAAAAAAAAACTGAGATTTAAAACATATTATTAAAATAAAAAAAATAATTCAATAAAATAAAATAAAATAAAAAATGTGTAAATAATATTTGATTTACGACGAGCATTCGAATATTATCTACCACAATTAAATTAAAAGATACAAAATATATTTTTTTAATATATTTTCTCATCCCGATACTCGTCCCTCTTCTAATCACAAGCGTCTGCATTGAAGAGAAATATCATAAAATTTTTTTTTTTTTAAATCAGTGAAAATTTATTATGTAGTTTATTTGTATCAAAAGAGGTTATTTAGAAATGTAAATATTATATTTTATATGTTATTTTTGCTGTATAAATAATGTATCTTATGTAATAAATAAATGAAAAAAAAAAAAAAATTGCTTTCCCCATTTTCTCAAAACTTAGTATTTGGGGATGTCTGACTAATCAATTGGACGCCCGACGTATTACATTTTTCATTATGCATTTTGGGAGGCAAGTATGGGTACCGCCGCCCCGGGAACCATTTATTGAATAACCAACACTTCGCCATAGGTCTCCCCAATGGTTCGCTACGTTTGGTAACTAAGCAGGGGTGCCGGGGTTCATGGGGTGAGGTTTGTTAAGGTCTTGGCAGCCGATGTGTCTGCCCACCTGCTGCGTGGCGGGCTGGACCGTTGAGGGAGACATTTTAACCTCTCCAGCAGGACTCTCTTGAAATCGCAGTGGGAGGGTTGGATTGATCCGTCCGTCACTCCTGGAGACACTGACCCCCAGATTCCTAACCATTTCTCATACTCTTTTCCTTCCCAGATCTTCATCTGTTCCTTTCCTCAAAAAATCCTCTATACAGCATCCCCTAAGATGATTAGAAATTATTATGCCTAAGAAATTATTTTCCTTATTCTCCCTTTCCTCCTGTGTGGAGCTAATGTAAAAAAAAATTGCATTCAGGTACTAAGGCTGGCGCTGAAATGGATTTGAAGAAATGCATTGGCGAATTATTAGTTGTTGCGATTGCATGATTGCGATATTCTATCCGACACAATTGCGGCCATGGACGGATGGGTTCTGCCTGACGGCGGATCACGGCTGATCCCGTCCAGGTCTGTGACGAGAGGAGTCGGCCGGTTGCAGGTTGCGGGTCGGTTGGTTGGCGCAGGTGGCGGGCTCCCAGAATAACAGGTTATGTTCCCCGCGGGACACATCCTCGGCATATTATCTGAATCTACCTGCCGGCCGTTTAATATTAAATCACTTTCCAACCAACATACATACATTCACACACGCGGGCAGAACAAAACATTCATTTTACCCTGAGGTTCGAGCAAAATTGATGCTGAAAATATTTTATTTATCGGTCTCTTTTTAATGTTGGAGATAATGGCCTACACCTGATAGCTCCGTTGCAACCTTTCCCTCTTTCAAACGAATGTTTGTTTCAAAAGAGATGTTACAATGGTGCTCTCGGCGCGCGGTATGAAACCAATATTTTCTATCTTTATAAATAACGAAAAAGTATGTTTCTAAGTTTATCTTATTAATTTAATATTTACAACCAAAATATTCTCTTTTAATCTTAAGATTTGTTAGTAGATACTTAAATACCTACCTAATTAAAACTATGCACTCCTATATTTAATTAAAATAAATAAAGTGTGTTCACAAATATGTCCTCTGCGTGCGAACTCTATCTAAATTTCTTTAAATAGACAATAAACAGTGTTAATTTCAAGCGAACTCCCAGGTAAGTATGGTCCTGTATTAATTCATTTTTAGGCAGCATCGCGTTCATTGGTCAAAATATTGTACATATATTTTCGTATCGGTGATCAATGAACCGGTGTATGCAATTTTTAGCCATAAGTTGTTTTTAATTGTTTGTCTAGCTTGTAGTCTTTCGAGATTTTAGGCATGTATGGTAAGTTTGTACAGCGCCCTTGAGGTGATTTTTCACAAAAACGGCGCTATATAAATCGTCCAAATATTATTATTATTATTAAAGATTAAACAATTTGTCCAAAGAAACACAATTTCAATGATAATTATTTTTTCAAACTTTCTTCAGGCCGGTAGGTACCATAACATTGAAAAAATTCTAATGAGAAAGTCCAAACAAACAATCTGATCCTTAGTCAAAGGTAGTAATTATGTTTGCGTGTTGCGTTTCGGTTTTAGAAAATCTGCTGAATCCAATTTAATAATATTATTCAAGCAAGCCTTACTACTTACTAGGAACGGTTGTTTAAAAAAATTTCTTCAAATACTTGAAGTTAATTTTCACGTTCTGTTTAAGTTCTATTCAAGTTATGTTATTATAGCATTATAGTCCAGTTGCTTTATAAAACTGAAATAATTAATCTACAAAGAGGATATCCTAAACAAAACCATACCTTTCAAAAACACAGCAAATCTCAGGCAAAAATACATGTTACCAATTCCCATGTGTAAAAAAACTTTAGGCCAACAAAACTACAAATACTTGGGAACAAATTTCTTTAATAAATTACCAGAAAATATAAGATCCCTTTGTGACAGTTTCAAAAATTTCAAAACAATTAAAAAAATATACTGAAAACCTTAACTAAAAAATAAATAAACAATAATAATAAAAATTATATATATGCATATATTTATATAAACATACATTTATCTTATTATTTACATAAACTAAATTTCAAAGTACTAAATATAAATAAAAACAGCAATAAAAAATAAATAAAAAAAATCATAATAACCAAACAAATAATACTTCCTCCCGTACACACAAGCATTTGCTTATTTGGGAGAATAATTTAAAAATATATATATATATATATATATATATAATTGTAATAATTATATAAGCTTTTATATACTTTCGTTATATTTATGTATCTATTGTATGTATTGTACCAAGGGAAAATTTTTTCAATAAAAAAAAATATATATTACAGAACTTGAATAGAATTTTTATAAAACGAAAAAATTAATTTAAAATATTTGATGTGTTGTTCATTTTTTTTAAACAACCCATCCCTAAGTAAGTATGTAAGGCTTGCATGAATAATAAAGTGGATTCAGCAGATTTTTTAAAACCTAAACGGAACACGCAAACAAAATTACAGACAGATTAAATGCCAAACGGTCGAGTTAAAACATGACTTCGCATCGCTCAGTCAATAATAATATACAAGGTGACTTGGTGAGATGGTAGGTACTTGAAGTGAAATAAGGATACATATAGAAGACGTGCATGAGCAAAAACGTTGTAGAACATTTACCGGTTGTTGAGATTATAATCACATTTAAAAAGCAGACTTCTTGAACGCGATAGATGATGAAATATTTATTGTGAATGTCCCCGCTTATACAAGCCGCAAGCACCACTTTTATTGGAGTCAACTAGGTATAGACAATAGACATGTATAGTGCACGCCAAACTTTAATACCGACCTAATGTTGATTCAGAAATCGTCGCAATAGGCGAGTTTAAGGTCAGAAAAGCGGCATGCCTCCCCGCTGATGCCTTTCTCTGTCGCGCGTATGTTTTACGTATCTTTCTCTTTCGCTTACGTAAAATACTTACTTACGGTCATTGTAAAGCAGTGGTTCCCAACCGGTGGTTCGCGGACCGAAGAAGTCCAAGAAGAGCACATTGAATTGCAAAATGTTGGACGCGTTTAATTACGCTATTAACAGTTTATCATTATTTTACCTTGTGGTGTCCCTATGAGAGCAAATAAATGTAATAGTGGTCCGTGGTTAAAAAAGGTTGGGAACCACTGTTATAAAGTGACTGTACCTGTGCGAGAATGGATTGTATCAAGCTCAGGGAGACATTAAAGTTTGACGTGTACTATACCGCTTATTTACCTATATTTATTAAAATACTAATCCACGAAAATACCTGATCCGCAGCGATACAGGTGGAAAATTTCTTTATTCAGCGAATTTAGACTAAAATTTACTTTTATAATCTCCGTAATGCTTTTGTGGAAGCATTTTGGAAAATATTTTTGGCAAATGTTTTCCTTGAATAATGTGTCTATTTTGACGGCCTTCATAAAAATACGTGTACGTGAGGGAGGAGTCTTGGATGAGCAGAATTAATTGAATCTCGATGCTAAGCGGATTAATGGGATTATGAACCCCTACGGCGAGTTAATAGCTTCCAAAAATAGGCTTCATGGGAACCCACTACCTACTACCTACCAACTGAAATAAAAATCGTGTGAAGCTTTTGGGATAAAACGTTTAAGGAAATATAATATTTTTTGTTTACAAAGAAACTAGCAGAAGTTCACGGCGTAGCCCGGATTGTACAAAAAGTTTTTTTGAAGTCAGAAATTTTGCTCTTTGTAACATCAACAAAATTCCATCAAAAAGGACTCCATGACAGTTGATCCCTCTACAGTTGGCTCCCCGGCGTACTAATGCACAATTTACAGTTTGTTTTTAGGAAAATACGGTTACCAACTTATCTATCTATCTATATAAATAAAAAATAATCGCGTAAATGTATGTACCACATGGCACTCTTTTTTGCCTTAAACAAAAAAATGTATGTACGTGCATAACTTCCGAACGACTTTACCTATTTCATTAAAACTTTGGGGATTTGATGTGTGCATGCCCGCTAAGGTTTCTATATATACTGGTGATCTCTGGAATTATGAAATTTGTATAAAAATTGCAATAGGAGGCACGCGAGCTGTTTGAAAATTGAATGTACAGGGACTGAATGAATGGAATGCGGGGGGGGGAGGGGAACTCGGGAGGAGGGAGAGGAACTCGGGAGGAGTGAGAGGAACTCGGGAGGAGGGAGAGGAACTCGGGAGGAGGGAGAGGAACTCGGGAGAGGGGATTCGCGGGACGGGGGAGCGGTCGAGGGGAGTGGGGAGAGGGAAGGCGGAGTGAGAACGAAGAAATTCATTTTTAGGCAGCATCGCGTTCATTGGTCAAAATATTGTACATATATTTTCGTATCGGTGATTAATGAACCGGAGTATGCAATTTTTAGCCATATGTAAGTTGTTTTTAATTGTTTGTCTAGCTTGTAGTCTTTCTAGATTTTAGGAATGTATGGTAAGTTTGTACAGCGCCCTTGAGGTGATTTTTCACAAAAACGGCGCTATATAAATCGTCCAAATATTATTAACGCGAGAGGGGAAGGGCACATAGGAGAAGAAGGGGAGGCGGAAGGGGAACGGGACGAATGGGAAAGAACACGCAGAGAGAAACAATTTATTTCCTTGAATGGCATAGCAACGCATGCCGGAAACCAGCTAGTACAAAATATAACTAAGTGATGATGTAACGCCGAATTACAAAAAAAACATATTTTCATTCATATGCAACAAAGAAAAACTACTTGTCTACAAACTGTAAATAACAGCGATGAAGTACAAAAATCGACACTGTAAATAAATTCGTTTGATATCTATATACCAACTTATTATTAAAGGTAATTTTGAAGTCGATTTTAGGTTTGAAAATGGTAAATAATGCGCAGCAATTATAATTTTATAACAATTATAATTTCGGGGGGTTAGCTGTCGGGGGATCGACTGTCGGGTTACCCAACAAAAATACTCGTAATTTTCGCTCCTCTCCTGAACAATTTTAAAATGTTTCATTCGAATTTTACAATCTGTGTCGTGTATTCAAAAGGTGAAACGACTGACACGCATAAAAATAATATAACCCAAGCAGAGCTTAATTTAAAAAAAACTTTTGATTTAACATAATAACATGGAGTTCAACAAATTGCACACAGAGAACCATCCATATAAATGAAATGCAAACGAAAAAACATGTAATTCACAGTGAGCTTACACATCAGCGGTTACTCGGTGGTGCATTTCAATGTTTTTGTGATAAACATTTCAGCAGGAACTGCGCGCACAACTTTCATAAAACTTTCCAAAACGGGAATAATAATTACAGTACATTCCTGACGTGTGACACGACTAACAACGAACTCGAAAACTATGCAAATACCGCGAGTGACTCCAAAACGCGTTTAAAATTTCTCTTAGCCGGGCAAGGTTTGCAACTTAAAATCTAAGGGACAATTTCGAAATATATAATAATTGTTAATATAATTAATACATAACCAAAGTCAGTTCTAAATATCTAACATTTTATTGCAAAGTTTTGTGGTTGTCGATTAACGATATTATGACAGAAATATGTGTGATTTCCAGATTTATATTTTCGGTCCATAATATAGCGACAGCTGAAATTTGAAATGCTGTAAAGGACAATAAATCCGAAAACGAGTTACATTTGTCATCTTACCCCGTTTTTTACTCTTTCGATTTGCGCATCGAAATATTTCTAGGAAAATAAGTGCGTCTTTTCCGACGTGCATTTTAAGTAGGTGCTTTTCTAAAAAATAAATTAAATACTGTTATTAAAGAAATTTACAAAATATGTTAAGAATTCTGAAAGATCCATTCAATGTTATGTTTTAATAAAAAATCTAAAAATGATTTTTTGAAAAAATAAAAAATTCCACTCTTCTGAACATTAACAATTAACAATTTGACCTTTACAGTTTTTCAAATTTTCGTGATCGATATGTACTTTTTTTACATAAGTAGATATACTAGTCCCAGATAAATACCTATCTTTTTTGTTTTCAAACAGGACGCGTGAGAAAGAAGAGGACGAAAGTCGATGACGTCTAGTTATAATGTTTTTACCTAGCTGTGAAGATGACGATACTACTACACTACAAAAAAAATTGTTAATATATTTATAATAGCCAGGTATTTCCCCACCTTCAACTCCCCCGTCTCCTTCCCCTCCTCACTACCTTCAGCCTCACAACATACCCCAATTGGGGATGCTATAGTCTTATTGGTTCCAGACGGGGAGCATCTGGGGACTCTTGTGAGGTATACATACATAAAAAAACATTAAAAAACCCTGCTTTGCGCCAGAATTTATTTAAAGTAAAACAGAAAATCAGTTGAATTGCCTCACTAAAAACTGTCGACCGGTGAGCAATAGCACAATACTTTTTGCATTAGTTTTCCGTTTTCAGCACGCTACATCGTTTCCATCGTGAGCTATTAAGCTTTGAAATATCTATTGTCAAAAATAAGACAAGACTTGTTTTGAAAACTGGTCGATCAAAAGGAGTGCTGAAGCTCAAAGAAGCCGGCAGTCACTGTTAACTAGGTGGGTAAAAGTAAAAAAATAATGTTATAAATCTTGCGTGGTGTACAATATTAAAAATGCATAATTCAGGGTGCAATTTCTGCAGTGCATAACATACATAATATTGTGTATTTCGTATCGTTATCTTTACCGGCCCATTAAACTTCAGAAGTGACGCGATGTGTCAGTCAGGAGACGGGATTTACGACATCTGAGGCGATTAAATTGACATTAGGTACCGGGCAGTCAGAGTCAAGGAGCAAAGAGGCAGATTGTCATTCGGTCAGACGAGATGAGGATAAGCAATAAAACATCTCTTGTCAATTGAAAAACTAGTTTATTATTCTGACAATTCACCATTCCGTATAATAATATCTCATCCCAATGCATTGCGAAACTCATGGATCTGCTGTGTGGAGGGTCTTTTCAAGGTAAGGAAGGAGTAAACATGTTTTGAAGTGATGTTTTAGGATACGATACGATATGAGTGTACCACCCATGCCAATAGCACCCCTGTCCCGGTGGGACCGGTACCCCGGGAGCCACTATTTTGTTAGGGCATGGAACATGTGCTCTGGGGATGGGAAGGAGCTTAGATTTTAATCGACCGGTAAACATAGCAACATAATAAGCCAATCTTTGAATTCAGGTTGCGCAGTATAGCATATACAGTAATTGATTGAGCTTTGGTTTTCGTTTCTCACTTTCCGCTTCATTTTGCTTCCCGCTTCTCGGTTCTGTCATTGTCTTGCCTTTTCTTATTTTCTCTTGTCTTTTCTTGTTTCGTCTTGGTTATTTTTTTACTATTTTAGTCCCTTCTTGTTTCTTCTGGTCCCTTCTTGCCTTTTCTTGGTTCTTCTTGGCTCTGCTTGGATATTTCTTGACTATTTTACTGCGAATCGTTCAACAGTCGAGCTTTCTGAACACAAGAAAAAATATGTAGGTAAAATAATCCGTTCTAATATGGGGAATTTCAACAGTGAACAAGTGATAGGCGCGCTTATTAGCGTGTCTCCTGGTTGGGCACCAGTGTCGAAGGGATCAAACACAGCATTCCTACCAGACGTCTACGTTATCAAGACTGCAATCCATTTAAGAAGGTTATTTATACATAAAGTTATGTTAGAGTAGATATGTCAATGAAAAGCTTCACGGTAAGATTGCTTTCGTTGAAGGAGACTTATTGTTTAGAATCCATATATATGTATGCAGTCGTTACAAGATATGTTGCAAGCAAGTCTTCGCAAGCTAGTCTTAACAAGGCGTGTTAAAGCAAGAAATGGAAATTGAAGTAAGTAGGTACGTTACTGATTTTTGCAAAAGAAAGTCGAAATAATCATGCAAACAAATTGTGATGAAAGTGTTCACGCTGCTTTCATTGATAATTTCGAGGTCAGGCGCACTCGACGCTGTGGCATTGACATACTTATTTCTGATAAACAATGACTCTTTGGAAAGGAGATGGGTTGAACAATAAAGATTAAAATAACAGATTACTTAAAAATTGTTAAAGCATTAGGAACATGCAAACAGTTAGGTAAGAAACACAAAAACTGGAAAAATTAAAGAGAGGTCTATGTCCAAAGCTGGGCGCCAGAAGGCTTATGAAGAAATAAGAAGGAACATCCGATGGAAATGAATAAAACGTCCTCCTCGATTTGCAAGGACTTCGCTCGTTATCCTTCGTGATTAATGGAGACGTATAAGATATTATAAACATGAACCAACGATTACATAAAATTATACCTCTCGCGTAAATTGAATGATAAAAATAAAGAATAATAATTAAGCACTGGCAATTATTCATCTGGTAATAATATGATAATCGTAGCCCCAGCAATGATGGGCCAACCAGTTTTTACACCGGAGACTAGTCATTTACAATCCAGCAAAATGGATAAGTCATTTTTATAAAAAAAGTCACTTGATCAATTTCACTGGGTAAAGCGAAGCGTTGGATTCTAATATAGTTGGATAATCACCTGAAGATGAAGGTTTCCTAATACAAAGAAACAATATAATATTGAGAAAACTACGTCAGATTCAAAATAGAGGACATTATCTCAGACTCCGGGTTATCGTGACTTATTTGGTTTGTATTGTGATAGGTTTCTACATTTTGCTTAATAACATTTATTAGTTGATTTATGTTGAAAATATATAGTTGTTCATGGGCAACAAGAATGTGTATATTCGACGCAGACTGATACAATGAAAATAAGAATCGTTATAGACTCTAAAAATTATTGTGATACTTTGTGACTGAAGTGATAAAATGTTCAAGATGTATTGACTGTGAACTGGAACGTGGAATTCTGAAGCTATTGACATGGAAATAAATGCACGTTAAAATGAAGGTGTGAGAAATAACAATAAATTATTGTAGGTTCGTTACTATTGCAGATAGAAATTAACTATTCACAGTCGTTGTTGGAATGTGATCATTGTAAAAGACTTTATAACCAAATCGAGACTATTCTTGGTACACGGTAGCTTTGTTTTTTCACACGAAAGGGTGCTAAGAAAATTGTCCAACTTATTTATTAACTCTTCGCAGTTATAATATACCTACTGTAGATGTGTAGAAATCTTTTTATTTGGAGAAAGGAAATCCTTAAAGAAAAATCATTTCTTCACCTGTTATAAGTAAAACAACATCTTTATTATAAGCTTATAAAATGCAGGTAATCTCGGGTAGAAAGAAAGGTGGGTTGTTTATTGCATTACAGAACTTTTTTGCAAAATGCGATTTATAACACGAACAACTGCTTAGACGGTTTAGAAAATTACACATTTTCATTGCATTCTTACAAGACTATATCTGATATCGTGACCAGTGTTTGAAATGCTTAGTGTACGAGTAATCTCAATATAGACAAACAGGTTCAGGTGCGTGATATGAAATGGACACCAGCCACACCTTAATTTTTATAATTTCCAACTCCTTACTGGGAAAAATATAGTTACTGGCTCGTGACCAAGATTGTAATAGTGCCTGCTTATTATTCTGCATTGCTGCTAAAGAAATGATTTATAATCAATGGGGAAGATATTATCAGTCCCAATGAGATTCATGAGCGAAATTATTTTGTTAAACTGTTCTGAAAGTGCCCGGGGTAATGCAAACCAGTTGCAGCACTGGAACTGTACTACGCAGAACCGTTAGGGGAGAATTGGGCAACGAAGGCAACAATTAGATTAGTACCTACAAGATACGCAACATTGCGATCTTCTCCAGTAATATATTATATTTTCAGAGTTTTCTAGGTGACGGACAGACACTAGCACATGAGGGTTCCGATTACTGCAAATATTAAGGGCAAGGAATAAACATTTTAAGCACATACATAATTCAAAACGTGCAAAATGTTGCGATTACAACAAAAGGAAACTATCGTACCGAGGGACGGTGTTTATGTGTTGTGTATAAAGCATAGAAAGGTTTTTTTGCCGCCGAGTCTACAATTTTAAATAGATCAAGATTTTTTATCGAGTAAAGACCGGCATTTAGCAACTTGTAATATCATCTAAAGTAGCATTGAACTAATGATATTTATATGATTTACGAAGAGGCTGGCGATACTTTCAAGATAGATTGCTGTTAATTGAAGCGTGCAAGATCTACAGTACACCTGCAGCCTGTAGCGGCTATCTGGTTTATGAAGAGATTATCATTATTTTTGACAGAAGGTGCGGTATGCACTTTCAAAGCACTTGTCCGATGGGTATCCCGTTTCATTAAATTGGCGAGGAGTAGGTATTCCCGAAGCCGGTTCTGAATAACTTAACTGTATCGTAGGCTGGTTCGGACGCACCAGGAAACCACCCCTCTCGGTTCCCCACCAGCGCCAGCGTACCTCTACTTGCATTAGATGCAGATATAACAAACTAGCTTCGACACAGGCAAGACTTTACTGCAGAGTGCAGACGGTCGGATAGTACTATCGTCAAACCGATGAGGTAACGGAGCGCGTAATTCATGCAAATATTCCCTATTAGTTAACGTGATTTCACGAGCGCTGAAGTGAAGGATGAAGGTAATTGAGAATAAAGTAACGGGTGTCTTATGTTTCCTTGAAACATTCTTGTTGCTTCCGTCAAAAGGGAAAGATAAAAACTGATGAATTGAATGATTGAAGGAGTGTAGTAGAAGAAGGAAATATTATGTTTTATTTTTTATATGAATACCGCACAAGAGTCCCGACTGCTCCCGTCTGAAGCCAGTGAGACTATGGCATCCCCAATTGGGGTATGTTGTGAGGCTGAGGATAGTGGGGAGGGGAAGGAAATAGGGAAAAGGAAGGTAAGGAAGTACCTGGCTATTCAGATCTGGTCACCAAACACGGCTAATGCCATTTCAAGCGACGTTTCAATTCTGAATGGTGCACGGAGAGAAATCGATTTTTGCTCTAACGATAAATTAACAGGTCTAGTTAATAAAATATGAATTTCAGGATATATTATCAATCTGCTTTAATAATGTATCATGACCATCCCGATAAAAACACGGTTTAACGGTATAATGCTTGATAATTTAGCATTACAATATCATGCTTGATAATTTAGCATTACAATTTATTAATAGGATATTCGTACTTCGTCATAATAATTCACCGTTATTCAGTTGTCCTGTTATTTAACATGACATCGTGATATTTATGCAGTCCAAAACCGTACCTATATTTTATTCGACTAAGTGACTCACAAAAATTCATTACAGAACGAATAGTTTGTTCTTCCAGAACGGCAATATTACCATAACCTCTTTACGAATATTATTATCGTTCATTTACGCACAACAAAACCATGCGTCTAGCAAACAGCAAACGCCAACTTCACGTCATTCAAATTAAAATGGCGCGCTCTGTTATTGTATTCTGTTGTCAAAATCGTGTTATTAGTTTTCAACAAACCAATAACCATTCGTTTATTTTCATTATAAAGCAATTATCTCTTAAAATGGATCGACATTCGACAAACTATCCATTTGTTAGAAAAATTGGGATTATGGAAGCTGGTAAGTTTTGACATATTATTTTCAAATAATTCATATTATGGCAGCGTGTTATAGAGCTGCATTTAAATAGGTTAAAGTTTATAGGTGTTTAGATATCATTTATTATTATAATGTTGCCTATATAATCGTAACTATCGTAACAAAGCACTCTTTTTGATTCTAAAAACAACAATGTACCTAGATAATAGAAGTTCTTTTTGCTTTGTTGAAAAATGGCTGTCATGTCATCATGTAGGAATATAAGGAGAGAAACTTTGGTTGTTTCACTTGAATTTTTTTTGCTTTGCATTTAAAATCCAACCAAATGTAATAATTTTACCACTTCAGTTGACAGTTTTATTTATTTGCGTTTATCATTTTAAAACATCAAGTATTAATATTTCCAAATGTCTTTTGCTTTCAGGGTGAGGATGCTAGACATTATACGTCAAAATCCTGCGTTTTACAAAGGCAAGATACTTCCAATACAGAAGGCAATAATTATGTAAGTGTATTATATTTGTTCAGACGCTTTTCAAAGTAATACTTTATGTACCTACCTAGTGAATGTTTTTAAGCTGTGAAAGTAATTACCTACTTAATAAGACAGGAGAGGGGAGCCTTGCTTCTATCAAGTATTAATATTTCCAAATGCATTTTGTTTACAGAGCGACAATGCTGTTCTTGGACATTATACAGAGTAGACAATCTTGCATTTTATAAACACAAGTTTTCAAAATCAGTTGGCGCAGAACGTGAAATTACTACCGGATTACTAGTCAATTCAATTAAATACATCTATGGCTGAAGTTATGTAAGTATATTATATGATATATATAAGTGTAGTAATTTGTTTAGATGCTTTTCAAAGAAAAAGACTTTATGTAACTAATTAATGTTTTTTTTAGGTTCTGGAAGTACTATATAAGAAGGGGAGAGACGAGCCTTGCTTCAGGAAGGAATGCAGGTGGATTTTCGAGTTTGGTTCAGTTTAAAGAGCCAACAGGTTGTTAATCAGGCATACATTAGAGATCAACTAGCGTCCAGAGAAGTACTTATTATTTTTAATTTTTTGTGTGTTATTATTGTGAAACACCTTTGAGATGAGACTGAATGCTGTAGAAATGAGATCCCTGGGGCATATGTATGATCGTGTCGTAAACGTGGAGATGGTTAAGGCTGATGTAAGCGTAATGAGTAAAATTAATAAAAGGACGCTCAGATGGTTTAGGCATGTAGAGCGAATGAACGAGGAAATAAGAAGAATATATGTAGAAGCTAGCAGTCCATAATGGAGTGATGGTACCTACCCTGATGTATGGCAGTGAGGCATCGAACTTGCAGAGGAAGGATGAACGTAGAATGAATGCTGTAGAAATGAGATTCCCGAGGCGTAGGTGTCACACGTATGCCTCACACTGTGGTAAAGTGTGTGAGAAACGTGGTGATCCGCAAAGAATGCATGGCTGAATAAGTAATGAGTAAGATTAAGAAAGGGACGCTTAGATCGTTAGGGCATGTAGAGCCAATGAACGAGGTAAGGAGAATATATGACGAAAAATGTGAAAGGTAGAAGTCGAGAATGCCCGAGGAAGATATGGCATGACCAAGTGAATCAGATATTTGAGCGGGCCATGTCAAGAGTCAGAATAATAGAATGGCAAGTATGAGACTATGTATAAATGTGAACGAGGGAAGGAGTGTGTGTTTGAAGAGCCAACAGGTTGAATTAGGCATACATTAGAGATCAACTAGCGACCAGAGAAGTACTTTTTATTTTAAATTTGTTGTATGTTATTAGTTATTATTGTGAAGCACCTTTGAGGTGAGACTGAATGCTGTAGAAATGAGATCCCTGGGGCATATGTATGATTGTGTCATAAACGTGGAGATGGTTAAGGCTGATGTAAGCGTAATGAGTAAAATTAAGAAAGGGACGCTCAGATGGTTTAGGCGTGTAAAGCGAGGAAATAAGTGTAATAAGAATATATGTAGAAGCTAGCAGTCCATCATGGAGTGATGATACCTACCCTGATGTATGGCAGTGAGGCATTGAACTGGCATAGGAAGGATGAACGTAGAATGAATGCTGTAGAAATGAGATCCCTGAGGCGTAGGTGTCACACGTACGCCTCACACTGCGGTGAAGTCGTGTGAGAAACGTGGTGATCCGCAAAGAATGCATGGCTGAATAAGTAATGAGTAAGATTAAGAAAGGGACGCTTAGATCGTTAGGGCATGTAGAGCCAATGAACGAGGAAAGGAGTGTAAGGAGAATATATGACGAAAAATGTGAAAGGTAGAAGTCGAGAATGCCCGAGGAAGATATGGCATGACCAAGTGAATCAGATACTTGAGCGGGCCATGTCAAGAGTCAGAATAATAGAATAGAAAGTATGAGACGATTTATAAATGTGAACGAGGGAAGGAGTGTGTGCCAAGATAGAGTTGTTTGGTGGTCCGTCTTCTCTGCCTACCTGCGGGAACGGCATTATGGTTAGTTAGTTAGCCTTTGAAGTGATTTTTATCAAAATTACCAATCAGATTATACAATTTACAGAGCACGGTGGCAGCTGGCTATTATTCTACATGTATTATTATTATTGGAAGATTGAACTTTTACCAGTCCACAAACTGCTTTAAGTTTTGTACTTATTTATTGTATTATAATTTGTCATTATTTTACCCACTTAATATTTAGTTATTTGAGATTCGACATTCGTTAAAATTTGTAATTTACATGATACGTCATTTATAATTATTGATTAAGGGTAGGGTTTGGAAAACATCGCTCCGCATTATCAGTAGCATCCGCATCTAGTAGCAGCAATACTAGAAAATTATATAGGGGTAGTTAGAAAAATGTGTAAAGTTACTAGTGATTAAACTTTTTTTACTGTAATCTTACAAATTCTATAAGTTATACATGCTGCAACTTTAGTTAAAACGTTGAAAAAGGCCTTCGCGATTATCTCTCCTGAACCTGTTGTAAACGTTTTTAACAAAAATCCTTCCGTAATCTCAGAGTAAACATTATGTTAAAACACGCTATTAAATTAAAAGCACTTCAGTGTTTCTAGATTTTTATTGTAATTCGCCTAAACTTTCTGAATTTTTCAACTATCCTCCGCCATACAAAAATGTATGGCGGAATATGAGAAAGCGGTCACGGCTAATATATGGCATTCAGTTATGAGAAAGCGGTCACGGCGGGAGCACGCATATTTTTTTCGCGGCAATTTTGTTCGCTGTGTCTTTGATTTTTGAAGGAATCATTGAGGAGATAGGTGTTACAGAAACCGGGTAAGTTGAAATAAAATATATTTATTATTATCTAATAAATTATTTTTAACTTGATTTACAGTTTTACAGATTTTATTTATTATTATTTTTTTAAACTTCAGGTACCTTCAAAATGGGTAAAAATAAAGGAAGCCTTGCTTACCGTGCCATAAAAATAGACCCACCCACTAGAAGAAAAGGAGAATAAGGTAATAATGTCAACATTTAAATTTTTTACTGATTTCTATCAAAGGTAGTTTGAAGGTGGACTGAAGTCATTTTACATTTTGACATCTAAAAATTTCGGCATCCATCTTGAATTTCTCTAGTTATCTACCGATTTGGTTCAATATCAGAATTCTGGCGTTTAGAAGTGCACTGAACTCGAATCTAATGTCAAAATGCAAAATTTCGGCATCCATCTTGAATTTCTCGTGTTCTCTACCTATTTGGTTCAAAATCAGGATAAGGGCGTTTGGAGGTGCACTGAACTCGGATCTAATGTCAAAATGCAACATTTCGGCATCCATCTTAAATTTCTCTAGTTATCTACCTATTTGGTTAAAAATCAGGATTAGGGCGTTTGGACGTGCACTGAACTCGGATCTAATGTCAAAATGGAAAATTTCGGCATCCATCTTGAATTTCTCTAGTTATCTACCGATTTGGTTCAATATCAGGATTCGGGCGTTTGGAAGTGCACTGAACTCGGATCTAATGTCAAAATGGAAAATTTCGGCATCCATCTTGAATTTCTCTAGTTATCTACCGATTTGGTTCAATATCAGGATTCGGGCGTTTGGAAGTGCACTGAACTCGGATCTAATGTCAAAATGGAAAATTTCGGCATCCATCTTGAATTTCTCTAGTTATCTACCGATTTGGTTCAATATCAGGATTCGGGCGTTTGAGAAACGCGGAGATCCGCAAAGAATGCAAGGCTGATGTAATCGTAATGAGTAAGATCAAGAAAGGAACGCTCCGATGGTTCGGGCATGTAGAGAGAATGAACGAGGAAAGGAGTGTAAGGAGAATATATGACGCAAATGTGAATGGTAGAAGAAGTCGGGGACGCCCGAGAAAGACATGGCACGACCAAGTGAATCAGATACTTGAGTCGGGCCATGTCAGGAGTCAGAATAATAGAAGAGCATGTATGAGACGGTGTATGAATGTGAACGAGGCAAGGAGTGTGTGTCAAGACCGAGTTGTTTGGCGGTCCGTCCTCTCTGCCTACCCCTGCGGGGAAACGGCGTGATGGTTAGTTAGTTAGTTAGTGGAAGTGCACTGAACTCGGATCTAATGTCGAAATGCAAAATTTCGGCATCCATCTTGAATATCTTAAGTACTTTGACGATTTGGTTCAAAATCAGGTTTAAGGAGTTTGAGGTTCACCGAACTCGAATTTAATGTCAAAATGCACAATTTCGACGACCATTTTGAGTTCTCTACCGATTCCGTTCAAATAGTCACTAAGTTTTATTGAAAACAACGGCTGTCAGATCCATTGATAAATCGAATGAATTTCGATGTTGGGTAAATTCTGGGTTGTATTATTACAAATAAATTTATTTTAAATGTTTTTTTAGGAAAGTGTTGGCTGCAATTGAAAACAAACCATATATGAACCAGAAATTTTTTCCACATCAAAACACCATGAGATTCTATGTCACATTGAGTCAAAAACAAAGACGTCTGTAAAGGTCCAGGGGCTAAAAAAAGTCTATGTATCCTTGCCCTTGCATAATATGATTTATAGTCTGTCGATCTGTATCAATTATGTTGCAAATAAATTAATTTTTTTATAAAGCAAGTGTATTTTTATTCCGTATTTTATCTAAATGCTGACCAGTTGTGCCTGAATCTAACCGAAATACACAGTAGATCGAGCGGCTGGCTCGCGGCTCGCGGCGGCCGAGCTTGTTTGCAACTACCAAAAATACCTAACTGCAGTGAATGGGCAGTTTGACCCAGGCGCAAATGTCTCTATGAGCTATCCACGCTATTCCACAATATGATTCTTAGTATGTTAAGCTGTATCCATTATAGTAGAAACTAAATTTTAATTTTATAAGGCAAGTATATTTTTATTTCGTAAGTCCGTAGTGTCTAGTATACCCACATCTCCTCTAGTCAGACGCAGGCGGCCAGCTGCGGCCGTGTTTGTCTACAAGTACAATAAATACCTAACTGCAGCGTTAGCGCGGTTTGATACCTGGCCCTTAAATATATAATGTATAAAAACTAAACTTCTTTATAATTTATTATGTAAAAATCCTTCCCCTTTCCTATCTCCTCACCTCTCCTCAACCCCTTCAGGCTCACAGCATACTTCAAATGGGATGCCGTAATCCCGCTGGCTCAGTGTAATGTATTGTAAGTATAAGAATGTAAGTATTTTGAATTTTTTACATTTCTTTGATTATCTTTTGTGTACTCCAAGTGTACTCTCATTTTAATTTTCAATACTTGCTGATAGAAGAGATTATAGGACTGCTTGCTCATATTTTTAATGATTTTGCTCCAAACGGGCCTCCGTGATACACTGGCTCATTGGAAGACATTATGTAAGATTGTAAGTATTTTTACTTAATTTGTTTCATTTTTATGATTATTTTTGTGTACTGCCATGTTAATTTTACCATTGCTTTCTGACAAAATTATAAGACTTCTTACTTGCATTTATGATTTCGCTGACATTCCATCATTCCAGTCCTAGTGCAATTTGGACTGGAATGATGAAATGTCAGTGGAATCATTAAAAATACAAGTAAAAAGTCATATTACTTCTATCAGTACGCAAAGAGCAATTAACATGATTAAGGATTAGTACAAGAACCTAACAAAATACCAGAAAAACCTAATAAAGTATTCGTTTAAGAACGAACTAATTATTAGTATTTTACTTGTAGAATATTAGTATGAACGTTAGAGTATTCGTATAAGAACGAATAAATGGTTAGTAATTGCTGAAAAAATATCACGAGGACTGTCAATATTTTCGTAAAAGAACTAACAAAATATTAGTAACTACTGGCAAAATATCATGAATCACTCTTAGATATTCGTAATTGGAATGCAAAAATATTAGTATTGTCATGCAGGCAGTGTTGAAATTGCGAGTGATCATGATAATATATTCGTAAAGATTTTGACAGTCCCCGTCCGAATATCTATTAGGACTCCGTTTCCTGTTAATTCGTTCGTAACAACTGCAGTCCCGTTTTTAACCGTATTTCTGAATAAAAAGACAAGAATTCCGGATAAGATTTTTCTCCGTGTGGTCTTACACCAGGGCGATACGGAGAGTATCTTCCACCATCATTAAGTATCAAATGATCAAATATAAAGAGTTTAAGCAGGGATTAATTTAAAAAAAAAAATTATTATTACAATCTCAGGGACAACAACCTGCATGGGTTAAAAAATCTACAAAATATAGTTAATTAATTTATTACGTTAATACTCGTATTATGGTGGGTTTAAGGCGATGCACCACGTCGTGTAAAATTCGGGATAGGGCCGCTAACAATAAAATTACTTATGTAGATGAATATAAGGTTTAAATTTCCTTTTAAGATTAGCCGCATGTTTTGATTTATTCAAGAAAAAAACATGCCAAAAACGTGTTTTATTTTATTTATCGGAGTTCGGGCACAACCATTTAAATGTTTCACGATCATTTTCTAAAGAATTAAATTTGCCATATTACACAATAAAACCGTAAATGAAAAAGGGTTCGTAGGTAGATTTTGAACTTGCAGTTTTTATAGGCCTGATACTTTTATTTCTGGGCTTAAAAAAATACTAAATCAAGAAAATACTAGATTATTCCAAAGGCAAATATGTGTTCCACTCGCAGTATTTATTAAAGCATTAAAAATATTTCTAAGCGATCTAATTTGCAACCAAAATCACATGTTTTTCATTACTTAGTAGTACTTCACCTTAAACATAATAAAGTGATAAAAACATTTTAGGATTTACAAAAAAAATGTACTTAGATTTTTAAAATGATATTTATGATACGAGTTTAGAGACAAGAAGTTATCTTTATGTATGATGTAGGTACAATTGTGGTGTTCTTATGTACCTCTATAGGTACATTCTAGTGATGCAACGGAAGTGTCTTAACGGAAGCAGAAACGGAAACAGATGTCAAAAATAAATCTTAGCGGAAGCGGAAGTGTTAATACCATGAAGAAAAAGCAAAATTTTATTTTTTAAGATTTGTTTAATTAAATTTGTATTTTGTACTTTTAGTACTCGAAATTAAACAGAGGTAAATTATATTTAATAAAAAGTAATTTGGCTGCTTTTACACCTTTGAGTATGTTTCGGTGTTCTTCACATATTAAACCTTATATATTCTTCGTTTAGAGTTCTGTTATAAAGTTTGTGGAACCAGAAACGGAAACAGAAGTGAAAAAACTTGCGGAACTTCTGCAGAAACGGAAGCGGAAGCAGAGTTCTGTTGCATCACTAGTACATTCATGAAATAATTTTAACTTCATGCAATATAGATAAGGCAGACGTGAAGTCATCATCAGTCCGATTGGAAGCCAGAGCCTCAAAATAATACCCATTTAAGCCAAGAGAGAGAGAAAGAGAAAATAAAATGAAACCATATATAACTTCGTATTAGTAGAGCACAATGAAAATTTGAACGAGAATAAAGTCAGTTGTCTAGCAAATCAACGATGCTATTAATAACTTTCTCTATTTCAAATGTAAATACGTACATTGATACACATCTGCCATATGGACTTAATCTCGCATTGGAAACGAAATGATGTATGGGTCGATAGAAACATAGCTTATTATCAATGGCGACCATGACAGACAGGGACATCAATCTAAGAGGAGTATTGTCATGAGAAAAGATACGATCTTTTAACCTGTGCGAATATATTTTACCTTAGCAAAACACCGCCAACGGATTATGTTGGCACGAACATAAGGATAAATTATTGTCGATCAAAAGAAATTTATGATTTATCGACCGATAGAAATACAGCTTACCCATGACGACAATGACTGACAGAAACACCAATTCGAAAAAAAACTATTGTCAGTTTCTGAAAAGAGTTTCATTTAACCTGCACGAATAATATCTTCAATCTTTGGGAAATACGACTAACTAAAAATGTGGAAATAAAATTGTTGATGAAAAGAAAAAGATTTATCGGTCGATAGAGTGACAGTTTATACACAAAGATAGTAACTATTGACAGTAACGCCTTTCTTAAGTAAAGCATTTTTATTCCTAGATAATGGGTGATCCTTTCAACTTGCAGACGATTATATTGTCATAAATTCAATGACAAACACAATTTATCGATCAAAGAAAACCGATGAATTTGCCGACAAAAACAAGTGAACCGATAAGGGAAAATAAAACCGGGAATCTATTTTTGTTGTGATAAGGGGTGATCCTTAAACCTTGCTGACCATAATGTTGTCATAAACCCAATTAAAAATCCAATGTTATCAATCAAAGAAAACGGATGACTTTGCCGACAAAAATAAGTAATAGAAAAAGCTACAAGCGAAAATGAAACTATTTTAAAACTTAGGTTTGTTGTGATAAGGAGTGATTGACCCTGCAGACGACAATGTCGACATAAACCCAATTAGTAATCCAAAGTTATCGATCAAAGAAAACGGATGACTTTGCCGACAAAAATAAGTGATATCAAAAGCGACAAGCGAAAATAAAGCTGGCCACTTATTTATTTATTACTAGCTGACCCGACGAACTTCGTACCGCCTCAGAATCAATAACTGTTTAATTAAATTCAGTTTTTTTATTAAATTAAAAATTACAAAATGAAGCAATTTTCGATGAGAAACTGTCCGTGTTTTGTTTTTGTCAGTATCAGAGATGGTGTTGTGTACGGATTTATATTTGTGGATTACATTGTTTGGATTTTCTTACTTTGCCGATTATTTACGGGAATTTGGGAGGCGGGTACGGATGCCGCCGCCCCGGGAACCATTTATTGGATAACCAACACTTCTACCATTTAGCAGGGGTGCCCGGGTTCATGGGGTGACATTTGTCCGTGTCTTGGCGGTGGATGCGTCTGCCCACATGCTGCGTGGCGGGCCGGATCGAGAGAGACTGGTTGAGGGAGGCCTTTTGACCTTTCCAGCCAGACTCTCTCGACCCATTGCCTTGCACCGCAGTTGGGAAGATGGATTCATGCGTCCGTCACTCCCGGACACACTGCCTTCCAAGATTTTAACCCACCCCTCATACCTGTTTCTTCCCAGAACTTCCTATCCTCCCCAAATTATTTTCCTCTGGGCCTCCTGTGTGGACCTTATGTAAAAAAATGGGTTTCAATTCAGAGATTTATTATAATTATTGTACTTTTCGTTTGGAGGCGTGCAGACATACGTTCACCGTTTGTCTCATTTTCGACTATTGACATTTAGTGTGTAAGAAAGAGGGGCAGCATTATTATGATTAAGAACAAATGCAAAACTATCAGCACATCGACATTTGACGTTTTTGAATTTTTGGAATTCACGCACAGTTAAATATTATACCTATCACAATATTGCTGCAGTTCTTTCAAAATATGAGAATTCGTCCCATACAAAATGTTTGAAAAAAATAATTTTCTTCATAACTATCTTTTTCGTGATTTTTTGCGATGTTTTAGTAGTTATTATGTTATTCGGGGCGGAGATAAATCCAACACATCAAATATCATCAAAACCGGTTCAGCCGTTCTCGAGTTATAAATAGTGTAACTAACCCGACTTTGTTTTATATATTAAGAATATAATTAAATTATATTATAATATAATTTTTGCTGTGATAATTTAACCCTACAGACGATAGATAATGTTGTTAACCGCATTACAAATCCAATGTTATCGATCAAAGAAAATGTATGACTTTACCGACAAAAACACGTGATAGCAAAAGCAAAATAAAACTGGCAAACTATTCTTGCCGTGATCTCGAGCAGTTATTGTGTAGGTACCTATCTCTAACACAAAGGACCCAACATCTTCTGACTTCTGACAATAGCGACAGGACTGCAGATAGCTAATTCATGCTTGGTGAACCTCGGCTAATGCACGCGGAAGAGCTGATCTATCGCTCAACCCGAGATGTCTGGCGCGGCAAAGGTGCGTGCTAATAAACACCGAGCAATATAACGTTATTGGATATCTTCAATCGGCTTTTGATGGCATCGCAATTCGCTTTGGTATTTGCTAGTTCAAACAAATTAAACCTTAGAGTTTTATAAATCAGATCATTAAACCATAATCAATTAATTTCACATTGGGCCTAGCAAACACGAGTATTGCTATTACATATTTGACAATGACATACTTTAAAAAAATTGTTATTAAATTCAATTGTGTTTTTTCAAACAAACATATTATTATATACATAGGACATTTTTAAAAATTGAAATACATACAGCGATACGCATTGGAAAACTATTGAAAAGTGATGCACAAAACATTTTTCACAAGGTTTTGGCATCGTCCCGGTAATTCCAGTCTTAGGAAGAGGTACCGCCAGGCGCCCGCCCTTGAGGTGGTTTTTTTTCCACAAAACGGCGCTATACAAATCATCCAAATATTATTATTATTATGATCACGGACTTTACAAAAACCCTGTTCAGGCTTTAACTTGAATATACTCTCTCATATTGTATTTGTCTTATTTTTGCCTTTGCTTCATTCGTATAGGTATAAAGTAGGCCATGTTCCTTGACTGTAACTTTTATTTTTTATCATTTCGGGTTATATGTATTGTATAATTGAACAGTAAATACGTTAGTAAAAAAATATTGTTTATGTTTCTGAGAATGGACAACGATTGCAGCTTTCAAATAATTAAACATTTATGATACTCCTACACACCGCATTCTTCAGGTAATTATGACTGGCATATAAAATAGACATTCCGGATTATGCCATTTCAAAGTTCATTAGGAAAGTAACAAGCGCACTGGAGTAGATTGAAAATGCATAGTACTCGGAATTCTTTCTGTATCCGAGTCGGCGTCCATCAAACGGTTTCAAGCACCCTTAATTAACCAGATTAGATCTGTTTTTGCAGTTACCGATTAAAGATCAGGCAACAAACAATAAAGACGAATCAAGACAGCAAATAAATCATAGGTACTTCAAGTAAGATAAGGTTTTTGTCTTACAAATATTAGTGAAATCAGTAAAAATCATTTTTGCTGCTAATATCAAAGTTCTTCATCGTTCGTATGGTGGGGGGTCAGAGGGGGACATCTAGGTCTGCGAGCCAGTCTAGGGACTCAGGATTTGCCCTGTGGACCTCGTCAATCCCGCCGGGGAATGAATGGAGCGGGCATTCGTTGACCACATGTTCAGTGGTCTGCACCGCACCGCATTCACACATCGTCGACTCTTTAAGTCCCCATCTGTGCATCATGTGAGCACAACGGCTATGGGAGCATCTTATTCTATTGATGGCGGTCCAGAGTTTGCGAGGCAATGAGAACCCAGGCTGTATCTCAGTGGGGTCTTGAACGAGATGGGCGTTTTTGAAGTTGGCCGATTGCCACTCAAGCTTCCACCTTTCTTCTGGGGTGAGAGGTGTTCGAAGGAGTCTTTCTCCTTCCGTCCAGAAGGGTTTTCGAGACTTCAAGCGGCAAGCCGGGTGAAAAACTACATCATCGTGCAAAGGTATTCATACAAACCACACAACATTAATTATTTTCGTCCATTTGTATCTACTTGCAAAAATTCAACATGACACGACATTCCGCGACACGTCTGAGGTAGGGAAAAGTTGTATTTCTTGCGGCGGGATGTTAATAACGCATTTAACAATGCCTTTAAATATAATAAAGAAAGTACTTCAATAGAAGCTAATTTTACTGCGAATTCCCAATTACCGTGGCAATCGTCTTCAGAAGCCTGGACTAACAATCTGGCAAAACCTACATAGAAGTCAGCCTTGCCCTGAAGAGGGGGGAGTAGATATATACCGCTGATAGGCCCATTTTAACCATTTCCTCTTCCCCATTAATGATGCATTTAACATATATATATGTTACAACGGAGTTACCAAAGACACAATGAAAAAGGGCAAAAATAATATTATAGCCTATAGCGGTCAGGTTGCAAGCAAAACAAATATTTAAAATTCAACGAAAATCTAACGGATTCCAAGTCAATGGTATTTTTCACAAGCAACCAAAGATACAGAATAAATTATGGTATTTAAATATCTATTGAAACGATTTTACCGTACGGAACACAAAGAAAGGTCAGGCGATGGACCATCAGAAGGTCAAATTGCATCGACATACCGCGTTGTTGCTTTGATTGGCTCTGATGTATGGCAACGGGGGGAAAGGTCAGAACGTGTGGGCGAATTGCATAGAAGGGTTATTCTCTCCTTATTATTTATAGGCAGTTATTACTGTCTTCTGTACAGTTATGAACATACTCATAAATATTATAATGATTACTATTTAGATTGTAGAAACTGATGACATCAACACCAAGTGAAGTATTCCCTCATGTTGCAGAAGGATCAAAAGAAATTTCTGAGATTTCTTTACCTGAGGGAGTATGGCTACTACCCGTGGCTCTACCCTACCGACTTTCTCTTGGGCATGCTCGGTATGAACCGTCTACGAGTCAGAAGGGATGTACTCATTGTAACACATTTCTTCAGACTGATTCGTGGATGGTTCGAAAAGGCGGCGATCATGGAGAGCATTAGTTTCTATGTGCCCGATGGTTATCTCCGTCACCGACAGCATAGAATGTTTTATCTCCCGGCTTGCAGAACTAACTTGCCAATGGTTATGCCAGTCGGGAGAGCTGTCTTGTTGTTTAATAGAATCACTTCGAATATCGATATGTTTAACATCAATGAAGCACAATTAAACGGCAAGCTTTGTTGCTATTAGTCTAAATCTGTTTAAAATCTAAAATATTTTTCTATTTTAAAAATGCTTTGAAATTGTAACTTTGTTGAAATTTGTAAATTTAATTTTGTTTTTAAAATGAATAAATTAAAATAAATTTAATTGAAATCAAAAATAGATTACACGCCCTCACCGATTGTAAAAATATCCTATTTCACCTAATGAATAGTGATTTATGTTCGACCACAACATGAAATTTGTCAAATCAATCGCTTTATAATGTCAATAATTGTAAAGAATGTCTTTCCGCCAAAGGAAAGGATCAAAGGATCTCCGGTCACTCAGGTCAGCGGTATACTTGTCTCATTCGTTCCGATCTCATACTCTCCATGCAAGAAAACTGCCATCCGAAGCTAAGCTTAAGTAAATAAGCTTCAATGTTCTTCAATTCATTATAGCTTCTGGTGACTAAGGAATTGCCCCTTTCGATGCATTTCCCTTGTAATCAGAATTGGTTTTACTATCCATGTTTTACTATATGGAGTTTACGGGTTGGAGTCTATCTAATGTAGGCGATACCTCGCCAGACTGGAATATGCCGGTCGAGGGTTGACAAGGGAAGCAGCACTAATAAATACAACGCTAATTGGTGATTTATTGAATCGGAACTGATAAGATCTGAATAATCATCTGGACACGGCAAAAAAACCGTGGATTATCTGTTACAAATATGCGAACTGGTTTGTCCAAAATTCTTACAATATAAATACATATTAATAAAAACACTGGCAACACTTTACTACATAAAAACGGAATAGCGATCAAACTGGATAAATTAGAAGTATTAGAATTACGGAAAGCCAAAATCATGAACAGCAAAGTAATCAACAACCAAATACACCTAAATAAAAGTCCGATACTTAGGTTGTTCCCTGTTGACTAAGAGCACTTTCTTTTTCCCAATCCACCACCTACCCTCCCCTACCCCCGCCACTGGTGCTCAGCCCATTTTCTTGCTATTCACTGTGAAAGCATAATATTATGTTCATAATTCATGTTACTAAACTTGTAGGTTTTACAGATAAATTACATCATCATTATTAGGCCATTTACTTTTAGAGTTTTTATTCTGAATTCTGTAAGTGAAAACTGAGGTTTTTATTCGACTTATTTCACATAGGAGTTTACACCTGTGAAGCTTCGACTGTGCTTTGGTTCATCTAAATAACCGATTGTGATTACACTACTGTACTAAGACTCAATTGTCGTGAATTGGCATTTTCATGATTGCACAGTTCGGAGAAATAAGGGGTGCTATTTCGACAATTACTTTTACATAATGTTTTTAAATAAATGAAAAATTTTAAATAAAAAAAAATATTTCCGATATCGAACCTAAAGGCGCCGCTCCAGAGCCACAAATCTTACTAGAAAGTCACGGCATTTGTCATGACCTGTTAGATAGATATACGGAGAATGCAATATGATTAGATTAATCGAGATTTACTGAATATGCAATATTCATGCTGTGAAATACTGTGCGTCCATTAAAATTGTTGGCGAGATGTTTCTATCTGGATACACGTTGTGAATTTCTCGTTTTATCCGCGAACATTGACAACTGGATAAATTAAACCGTGGAGTTAAGAACAGGACATTCCTGATACTATATGAGGTAGGTTCTTTGGGTTTAAGAATGTTAGATTAGAGATTAGAATGTTCAGGAAATCCTCTGCCATAAATTTAGAATAAGAACATAGCAGGACTCAAGAATATTCTGCAATCTGTTCAAAGAGTCTGTGCGTATCAGTTGCAGTATTAATTAGTAGTGTAAATGAGTATGATACACGTATATACTTTATGTTTTCAACTCAAACATCTCTTGGTCGCCCTGGTGGATAACATCAATTAACTCCACCCATATCTTTACGATTTAATGACAGACCCAGGAGACAGGCAAGGATTTATTACAATTTATAATTTACAAACCATAAGTTATAACTTATAACATGCTAATGTGCATACAGATATATCTTGCGATCACAAAAATTAAAAACAAGAAGGCACATTGCACAAAACTATTATATTATAACTGTAGATGAGTGTTTCAGGCTAATAATTTAGCACAATTAAATCTTTAAACTAAAAACATTATTCATGATGTTCATAAAGTCCGTGATTTCAGAGTGTTGAGATTTTTCAACATTTCAGGTTTGGCTTTCACAGTTTCCATGTTTAATCCTACTCAATTGAGCTTAAAAAAACGGAACTTTACTGAACTCGCATACATTATATTATTATATAGGATTGAAGTCAAACAACCGACAACTTGAAAAACCAGTTCAAGACTGAAGGTATTGCTTTCATTGGGGGAGTGATCGGAAGAAGTTTTTTTTCATCCGCGGTTTTTCCATACGCAAAAGACTCAATCAACGACAGTTAATATGAGAATTACATGGTATTATGACCTCTGCCGTGGGAGACGAACTCTTTAACAATACCATTGTTTCTAAACACAGCGTGGTTAGATAATTTTATCACATATTGTCATTGAAGGCTATGTAAAATAGGGTATACAGAAGGTCTCAACATCGAGTTTCTTGCTTTGTGTGCTCGAATGCATTGATAAAAATTTTAAACTACCATGGGTGAAAGAGAATAAAATCAAATAGTAAAGTTTTAAGTACGTACTCCAAAGCAAAGCACCTTCTCAAAATGTCTATATTTACACAATTACAAATAATGTTCTTATATATTCAAACATCACAGTTAGAAAACAAAAACATATTGCGTTATCTCCTGTTCAAATGAAAATTATTTTAGAGAGATGCTAAATAATTACCATCCAGATTTTTTATAGGTCCAGGCAACGGGGCTAAACTTTTAAGAAGCTGCCATCCGGCGATTTGGCAGTTTCACCTACATTAGTAACTTCAGCTTCAGTCTCATTCGTGTGCTATACTCTCATTATATAAGTGGGCTATGCCTATTTCACAAAATCGTTTGCCATAGGTACATTCCAATGAGACTAGCATTATACGCATTTTATTTGCGATCAACGGCTTGTATTGTTATTTAATTTACACCTGAATTATTTTAAAACATCCATACATGTGAATTGGATATATAAATCAAATCAATAAGAAAAGGAAAGTCAGGCATTCAGACCGATGTTTGAGGATGGAAATCAGGTATTGTTGCTCCCATTGTGAACACAGCTTTACCAAAAGATAGTCAGTAGGTCCCAACCGTTGCAATTTCACGAAGAAATTTCTATGAAAGTAAACAATACTATTGTTTTTCTTAATTTGGTTTCAATACACCAAAGATATTAACATTGAAACCCAATTATACGAAATGCCGGATAGCACAAAATAAATTAACTTTATTTGTACTGACAGAGATACGATTAAAAACTCGCCTATGAACAACAACTTTGCTAGAAGAGAATTATCTCATTGATAAGATTGAAAGCCGTCTAGAAAACCATTGAATCGAAACAATAATAAATTGAAAATATTATGTCACAGAAATCTGAAAATGTTGTTCATATCTAAACCTACCCATTGATTTAAAAAACTTCGTTTTTTATAAAATAAAGTATTGAACGTCCAGCTCAATACTAAACTTTATTGGCTCGTAGGCTGATAGACCAGTTTTCTGTACTAGGAGACTGGTTTTTTTATGAAATGATAAATAAAACACCGGAGAAAAACTTTTCAATTTGATCAGAGAACTTCAAACCATATATGGGAAGAAAAATTCTTCAATGATTTTCTTAAGAAATTACTTATTTTTTCATCACTTTTTAATGTAATTCATCGGGAGAGTGACATTCGAAACTAATTTATAAAAGAAAATTGTCGACAATATACCAGATATAATAAAAGAGATTTCTTAACGAGTATAAATGTCAATATCAAGAATTTACTTGACAAATGGTTTATAAATTGTTTCACTTGTACAAACCACTTTTAACTCTGTTGGTCAAGGTGCAGAAAAATTCCTAGAACAGACAGGATTTTTTACAATTCATTCTGAAAAGGATGTTGTGTTTTACAGAAAATCTAATTAAAGATCCCTTAATTGGCATTAACTGTTGTAATGTGTCAATTAAAGAAACAGGCGAAGAAACAACATGACAAATTTTAAACGCACAAGACAAAACGTTATGTGGACTAGAAAAAAAGAATATAATATTTGTCCATATTTCTATATTTCAAATTTTAGAATTAACAATAGGTATTTTTCCATATTATAGGCAACTATACCCTTTTTATTGGAAACAACCATTCTAAGAATTGGTTTGTAACCTAGATAGCGTCTCGAATAAATTTATCCGATTATATTTATATGGAACTATTGACCTTTTCATAATGGTCTAAATGAATGTTGAATTTCTTATAAGAAAAACTCTCTTTTTATGACTTTTAAAGGTTATGACGGTTTGACAGAAGGTGGCAATGGCGTGATTCCGCGCGCACATTCCGGTTAGACGAGAGGTTCTGGGTTCGAGTCCCAGTTGCGACCATTATCTTTCTCTATTTTACTGTGTCTTATTCTGTTTCATATTTTCGTTTAGATTATTATGGTTATCTACTTATTCAATGATCTATTACTTTATTTTATGTTGTAATATTTTGTGCGTGGTGTTCATTCCGAGAATGAATCAAAGGACTACATAACGTGAAGTGTGTATGCACTCAGATTGCAATGTGCTTGCATATTGAAATTAAAATAATTTGATTTTAATTGCGTTCATTTATGGTCACTAACATCCTTTTGGAAGGGGAATTTTATTACAAGATTACTCGAAGTATAAATAATCGAAAGCGGTAGATGCACGAAAAAACGAATCGTATTAACTACGTGCCTACTAGATGTTTGGAAATAAAATTCATAATTGCATGCACATCACATTTTGTTATTTTTTTCCAATAAAATTTATAAGTGTATGTATTTTTTCCCCATTTTTATTCAACAATCGTATTCGAATTAAACCGGTGCTATAAATTTGTATCGGTTAACGCGCCTAGCAAGTAAAAAACCATACCGATATTCGGCAATACGACCAACACAGGTTCTCGTAATAAGTTATGTGGGTATACTATTAACGGCGATGACGGATCACGTCAATCGCACCATTTATCTCGTTGCCTACTTTCGATGTGGTAATAAAAGTCAACCGCACTATTCTCTTGGGCGAGAGTAAAATAAATCGAAACGAGGTATCACGTGGTTCCACGCCAATTTGTAGCATCATTATCCGTCTTGGGACCGATCGATTGACCGTGTAATCCGATTATCCGCCGCTTAAAGACTAGAAAATCGGAAACAATGCGGGTAGTACCTATCAAAGGCGGGGCCGACGAGTTCACATGAAACATATTACAGCCGACGACGTTAACTCTTTCTCATAGACGACGCGTGTAACAGAAATAGGGCTCTAAGCAGCAGGGTCATACAAAATTGATAATGGTGAAGCGAATGCAATGGCGGGGTATCCTAGGAAAACGCCCCGAGGCCCATCATACTAAACCAAAATGTTTTACATATTACATGAAAGATGGGTAGGTACGCAAAAATTTCAGCCTGCGGCGCTAATTATCTATTGGATACTTTTATTCTAGGATACGATGCATACAGTGGCGGTGGGTAACGAATCGTGCTAATATCGCTCCCTTGAGGCGATTTTTCACAAAAACAGCACTATATACCTACAAGCTATCCAATTACAACATATTTATTATTTTTACGAAGCAAAAATTGAAACCAAAATATTTATAACGTAGTTGTTGGTGTACATATTTTCGCGTTTTTGGAACAACGCACCAAATAAAAATATAAATAAGTTCTTAGTTTGAGTTTAATAAGTCAGGCACGCCTCATACTTCATACATATATGTCTGGTAGTGTTATATTATCGTGAAAACAAGCTTATGGGTCCGAGAGTAGTAATAAACTAAATTAACAAATATATATTTTTTACATTCTCCAAACAGGGCCTTTGTCATCTTAGGGGATGCTGTGTGGGGGGTTTTTGAAGTAAAACTTTTTTACGTACGCTCACTTGGGGGTAAAATGATGAATACGTTATGAAACGTTACGAAAAAATATGAAACGTTACGAAACGTTACGAAAAATATGAAACGTTACGAAAAAATGTGACACGCTAATCAATGATTTGAGATGAGTTGAGTTGAATTGAGTTGAGTTGATGGGGATGTTGAGGGGATGGGGATATTTTTATTCCTGTTATTGTTATATTGTTAATGGACGGCATAAGTTAGTGAAGTTTTACTTAAGTCGTATGGTCTAAAGCACACTCGTTTTTTTAAAGGAAGGGAAGGATAGGAAGTTCTGGGAAAGAAAAAGGTATGAGGGGTGAGTAGGAATCTGGATGTTAGTGTGTCCAGGAGTGACGGACGCATGAATCCATCCATACAACTGCGGTGCAAGGCAATGGGTCGAGAGAGTCCGGGTGGAAAGGTCAAAAGGCCTCCCTCACCCAGTATCTCTCGATCCGGCCCGCCACGCAGCAGGGCAGATAAAAACTAGAATCAGAACCCATTTTAGTGTTTTTTATAACTTATGCGTATTGGATGAGGCGCGCCTCTGCATATTTACCCAGGTAGGTATATATGTATATCCGGAACTATACTTGTTTCACAATTCGACCGATTCTAGAAGTTGAACAAGGCAAAGTTAAGCTAGCGTGAGTGTGAACTACGCTTCCACCTAAAGCCCCCCATCCACGGGATACAACAAACCTATGCTTCACGCTGCGATCTACGTGTCGTATCCGCCATCGCACTGCAAGGGATACGGTCGAGAATCTTCTCTGCCTCCAGACTCAGTCTCCAATCTCGTGGGCACAAATATTATTAATTACACTGTCCATGTTGAAGATAAAATATATGCAAGAAAGCTGAGATTAATAAACTTTTTTAATAACATGTTCTGGGAAAGAGCACGGGAAACTAATAAACAAACACAATTGACAGAAGAGCATAGAGAAAATAAAAAAAATGTTACACGGTTTAAACTTTACTTATTTTGACGTTGAAATAACATGGCGCCAGCTTAACTATTCAACTGACTATCTACTATTGAGCAAAATGTTCAGGAAAGCAAAAATCGTATTGTGTAATATTGAGTTGCAAGTCAAAATATAATAGACCCTAGTTCAGGCCCATTCTTTGTTTCCAACTCAACAAGTGATGTGTAAAGGCGAACCGCTGACAGATCCGTTATAAATTCACCCTCTTTCTCAAAATGGGCGCATTGTGACAGATAAATCTTCTTTATTTATTTGCAAAAACAGCATGAAACCAATACATTGCAAAAGCGGTAAGAAAAGATACATAATAAATACATTTACAGTTAAAGTAATACATTTAGTTAAAACATAAGTGCTATTTCACGCTTAAAATCGTTGTAGGAAATGTGGAATATTCTTCCGATTGCGATGAAACTTTGGTTAGTTGTTGTGCGCACGCCCGAGAAGTTTTATATAATGGTGAGCTCTGGCGTTATGAAATTTGTATAAAAAAATTACAATGGTGGAGCGCGAGTTGTTTAAAAAAACTGTGTGTTTTCATATAGTTTAGCGCCAGGGAGCGAAGGAGAGAGTTAGAGGAATTCGGAGGGGGAGAGCGAAACGCAGGAGAGGGGATTCGCTGGACGGGGGGACGCGGGAGGGGTGGGAGGCGGGGAAGGTAGAAGGGGAACGCGGGAGGGAAAGGGACGCATGGGAGAGGTGACGAGGGGTGGGGGAGCGGGAAGGAGGGTAGGAGACATAGTAGCGGTAGGTGATAGGAGGGGGTATTTTAAATCTCACACGGATAGACGGAAGTGGCCTGCTCACGCGTCAGAAAACCTTCCGATTTATTTGTGTACTCACCAGACGGAAAAATAAAAATGTGCATCTAAAAGCACATCAATAAACAGAATTATAAGACAAACACTTTCTTTATTTGAGTGGTATTGCAAAGAAATATATATACACACGCATATTCAACACAACTGAACTCTCAGGCAGGACGCAGGACCATATAAAATGATTTGACCGGACAACCTCCTTTGGAAAGTCGTTAAAAGTGACGAAAAAATTATACAAAACTTTGGTTAAATTAAATAGGTTACGGTTATGGACTATTTTAAAATTATATTTTTCATAGCTTTTAATGACTTTTCAAAGAGATGTTGACTTGACTTGACTCTGAGTTGGCATGGAACCACAAAAAGATACCTACGTATCTAAGTAAAGAATATTAATAGTGAAGATAAATAAAGTCGGTAGAAATTGGTTAATTAATAAAAAAAATACACGGAAATTTTTGCATGTAATAGATTGTTTTAGTCCGTGTATGGGTAATCTTATGTTCAGTGTAATGTAAGGAACTCCGGTACGTGATACGGACGATGGCTTACAGTAGCAAGCAGCTATAATTTTAATTACACACACCGCTAAACGTGAGCGGAGAAGATTGAAATAATTGTTTGTCGGTGGCAAGAATGCGAGAGAGAAAAACAGTTCCTACTCGGGTAGGGCTTCTAATTTTAATTCACTCCGGAGCAATTTAAAAAAAAGCCCGTGGTTGACTGCAAAAAATTAAGAGAGTTAATTTATTTTTCCATTGCAATATTCAATGAATTCAAATAATTGTGACTACGTTACAAGATTATTTGAAATACTCACGCATTAGTTACTTTCTTCCAATATATCAAGTTTGCCCAGAGAGACAGCGATTTAAAAGTTTGGATTCGCGTGAAAATAATACGGCAGGAAATTCTGTTAAGCCTGGTCAAAACATTAAAATAAGATTTATCAAACTGCAATGGCACTACTCCCTATCTCAAACATGAGAATAGATAAAAAAAAAGATATATTTTGTGAAAAGCCTTAAACCATACATTTCATAGATTACCATATCTTTTATTACATGAAACGAAAAAAGTGGTGAGTTTTAAAAAGTTTGTATGATTTTATGTTTTTTTAAATTTCATGATGTCAGGCAGTCTTTAAAATAGTTCCTACCCTTTATAAATAACCAATTCAGAACACTTACGTCGCCAAACTGAGGACTCCAACGTATGAGAAACTCTTGGTCACTGGCAAAGAGGAAGGCAGAAGAAGCAGAGGAAGGTCACCAATGCATTGACATGGAAATTATGATTTTTCTACGAATGTCACTTTGCGAAGGGTTTGCTCATTGTATTCTTGTAAAAAATTAATTACGATAATACCACTAATACGGGCATGTGCCTAGTGTGGTGGTCAAAAAACCTGTAAGAAACTGTGAACAAATTTTCGTTGTTAGTTTTTGGGGTGTTATGCCGTGTTGCGCTACCTCCTACTATAGCCGACGTTTCGGACAGCGTTGCAGTGTCCATCATCAGGGCAGATCCGGTAGATCCGACGACATGTCGTCGGATCTACCGGATCTGCCCTGATGATGGACACTGCAACGCTGTCCGAAACGTCGGCTATAGTAGGAGGTAGCGCAACACGGCATAACACCCCAAAAACTAACAACGAAAATGCTTTTGGCCGTGAAAATCTAAAAACTTATCTAACTGTGAACAAAAGTTATTTTATCAACAAAGAAAAAAAATGAAATAAATAAATAACACAAAATTATATGATTTTGCATTTTAAAGGAACGTGATATGTTCGTACAATGAAATGTAACCTTTTTTTAAAAAAATAACTTTAAAAAATTGTTAGATCAATTTGGGAGACGGGAATGGGTACCGCCACCCCGGGAACTATTTATTGGATAACCTACACCTCTGCCATAGGTCACCCCAATTGGTTCGCTACGTTTGTTGACTTAACAGGGGTGTCGGGTTCTTAGGGTGAGGTTTGTCAAGATTTTGGCGGCGGATGACCTGGGCACACTGAACCTCAGAATTCTACCCACCCATCGCATCATACCCTTTTTCTTAAAAGAACTTTCTCTCCTTCTTTACCTTAAAAACACCCTACACACAGCATTCCCATAGATGACACACGCCCTGCGGGTAATTATTTTCCTCAGGGCCTCCTGTGTGTAGCTAATGTAAAAAGATATACAGATGGGGTACTCGAAAAATTATTAATTATAATGCAGCCTCGTTAAAATGAGAATAGGTTTTAAATTTACATGGAAAATTGATTTATAGGACAGGGAAGTGGGCAATTAAAACCTGCATAATGAAGAACACCTCGAGGGAAATACCCGAGAGGAGAGAGCGGGAAAGAAAGGCACGATTTACAAGGCGAACCGGAGGAAGAGAAAATATAGTTCATTAGAAATTTAAATTGAAAAGAAACCCTCCAAGTATCGGGCAATTTCATTTTACACTAGATTTTAATTAGGTATCACAGAGGAGGAATGTTACGAACAACCTCGGCTTCAAAACAAACAAAACTGAAACGGTATGGTAGGTACAATAATAATATTATGCAAGTTTGACGGATTCGTCACGCGGTGGTTATGATGGTTGCCTTGGGGTATGCGGCGTTTGGTTGTCGGTTAAAAACCTATAGAAGATCAAATAGAGAAAGCTGGTCACTGACATGGGTAATAATTAATAATGATGTGTTGAATAGAAGAGTGCAAGATGCATTTTTTTTTTACATACGCTCCACACAGGGGGCCTCGAGGAAAACAATTTCCCTCGGGGCGCATATCATCTTTAGGGATGCTGTGTGGAGGGTCTTTTTTAGGGAAAGGAAAGAGAGTATGTTCCAGGAAGGAAAAAGGTGTGAGGGGAGTAGGAATTGGGAGGTCAGCGTGTCCAGGAGTGACGGACGTATGAATCCATTCCTCCAACTGCGGTGCAAGGCGATAGTTCCAGAGAGTTCGGCTGGAGAGGTCAAAATATTTCCCTCAACCAGTCTCTCCCGATCCGATCAGTCTCTCTACGCAGTAGGTGGGCAAACGCATCCACCGCCAAGACAAATCTCACCCCGTGAACCCGAACACCCCTGCTAAGTCACCAAATGTATCGACCCACTTGGGGTGACCAATGGCAGGGGTGATGGTTATCCAATAAATGATTTCAGGGGCGGCGGTACCCATACTCGCCTCCAAAGTTGAGTGCATGGTCCAGAATTGGATTCATTATCAGAATTGTAGAGATAAACATTCACATTCAAAAAAGAAACATGGCTACGTCATTATATCAGTCTTGTGTTTCGGAATACAAAATCGATAATCAAAGAAAAAAAAATCAACACTGAAGGGATCGAATAGAAACCACGCTTTGCAGTAAAGTCCAGTTTCAAAATGATTATGCTGTACAAGCAAGTACCACATCAACTATTTCCAATACGATCGATTATACCACCCCTGTCTGGAGTGTCTACCACTGTCCCGGTGCGACCATATAATGTCAAGGGACCACTTTATTCGGACTACGAACACCTGCTCTGAGGATGAGGAGGCTGATGATTTAATCGGCCGGTGTACAGAGCAATCATTATAGGAATGTCGGCTAGACGGGACCAGGGGAAGAAGAGAGCATAGGGGTGAACGTTCCTGCCGTTCTTGAGGAATATAACCATCCTGTGAAGGTCAACAGTATCAAATGGCCAATAAATGTCCAGATACACAATGACCGGTTTGTAATCAAGTAGTCCGAAGCGTCGGGCTCGCACCCAGGCGTCGCGGGTATAAAGCTATCGTCAAAATCGAAATATTTGTTCGGTTGTTTTTGTTGGGAGTAGGGAGAATTCAAATATTGATATGTTATTCGTCACCCAGGAATGTTTGCAGCCTTTAACTACAAATATATCCCGTTCACAAAGAAGTGTCGTTAGACATTTTGAAGTAAAACTTCTTTACGCACGCTCGACACTTGGGGGTAAAATGATGAATACGTTATGAAACGTTACGAAAAAATATGAAACGTTATCAATGTGAAACGCTAATCAATGATATGAGTTGAGTTGAGTTGAATTGAGTTAAGTTGAGAGATGAGAGTTGAGTTGAGTTGATGGGGATTTTGAGGGGATGGGGATATTTTTATTCCTGTTATTGTTATATTGTTAATGGACGGCATAAGTTAGTGAAGTTTTACTTCAGTCGTGTGGTCTAAAGCAAACTAGTTTTTTTTGTACCCAATGCTTAAAAATTAATAGTTCCGTCAACAGGGACGTCGCATCTAAAAAAATATTTTTCTTATTTTCACTTATGCTGCTAGTACCTACACGTTTGCCCAAATTTCTACTAATTATTATTAACCAAAATCAAATGACATATATTATTTCCAAAGAAAGATCAATGACAATACTTTTTTCAAACATTCTTCAGGCCAGAAGGTATTGTAATATTGAAAAAGAACGAATAAGAAATGGTAAATAAACACTAACTAAAATAATAATAAACACGACGATTTAACGTTTGAAAAAATAATCTTGAACCATTACTAGCCTTACCCCTCGACCGCGGCCTCCGTAGTCGAGGGGTAAGGCTATTGACTCGCAATCCGAAGGTCGCGGGATCGAATCCCGTGGTGAGTAAATATAAAATAAATTTATTTGATTAATTTGTGTTATTTCACGACTTTCTTTAAAATAATATATAGTATATTTGCGATACGTTCCAGAGTGATAGATACTCTCAGTATCTCCTGGTGTAAAACCACCATTCAGAATTGAAACGTTGCTTAAAAATGGCTTTAGCCGCGTTTGGTCACCAGATCTGAATAGCCAAGTACCTACTTCCCCACCTTCCTCCTCCCCATCTCCTTCCCCGCCCCACTATCTATCTTCTCAGCCTCACAACATACCGCAATTGGGGATGTCATAGTGTCACTGGCTCCAGACGGGAGCATCTGGGACTGAAAAAAAGCAGCTGGGAAAAAAACCGACCACCATCTTTTACAGGAAACAGAACAAATCTGCAGAGAGGTGCGATAATTGTCGATATTTAATTATTCTCCATCTGTAAATAGCAAAAGTTTTTATAATGAAAACAACAACATATGAGCTGAAACACATTTTGATTATACCTACAGTGTGTAGACTGTGTAGTCAAGAGTCAGTAGTGCGTTGCATCGTTGCATGCTGTTGATGCTCTATTGGCGGAAGCCTTTGATCGTGATTGAGTGAGCAACCGAAGCTCAGCATTATAAATAATTAGTTGTGAGCATCAGCGGAGTGCGCCTCGTATAACATATTCTTGTATTGGATAAGTGCAATCATTTAATTAACGCATCATCGGGATATCCATTAGGGCCAAATCAGCAGGCTAATCGGTAGATTTCCCTCAGTTTATTCCATCTTGCTGGAACTACTTCTGTACTGGGATTGGATTAAATTAACTTAAAATGCAAGCTGCACAGGCTAAATAGTTATTTACTCTGTGACAAGCTGATAAAAGCATGCAGTATTTCACAATGAACTAGAGATAGGAATAATACACGTAGGATGGACCCCACAGGCTGCTGCTTTTCAGAGAATACTAATGAAATTTTTGTGATAAACAGCGACGATATGATTCACTACTAGACTATGTGCAGGAAAATTAAATTAGTCTAAGGTGAATTCAATGCTAAAGGTTATATTTTTGTCAAATACTAGCGAGTTCCCGGCATGCGTTTTGCATTGCCAATTACATAAAGATATTGTTTCTCCTTGCGTGTTCTTTCCCATTCGTCCCAGTCGTTTCAATTCCGCCTCCTCTTACTCTCCCGCATTCCCCCTCCACCTTCCTCGCCTCTCTGCCCTTTTCCGCTTCCACTCGTCCCGTGAACCCCCCCCCCACTTTCCATTCACTTTCCACTTTCTCCGCCTTCCCCCCTCCCGGATCCCCCTCCCCCTCCCGCCTACCCTTCCTACCGCTAAATTAGTGAAATAAACTCATTTTTCAAACATTTTCATAAATTTCATAACGATAGAACTCACCAGTGTATTAGTTTCATCGCAATCGGATGAATAGAATCGGAAATAATATCACGCCAGAGCTCACTATTATACATAGAAATTATCGCGGGCATGCGCACATCAAATCACCAAGGTTTCATCGCTATCGGATGAATGATTTAGTTTTAAACATTATTTTTATATATTTTAAAATTAATACGTATTTGTTAAATCCAATTAATCCACTCGTATGCATAAGCTTGTTTACAGGACAATGTAACATTACTAGACATACGTATGACGTATTAAGAGTACCTGAGAAGAAACCAAGTTTTAATGATGAAATCCAAGAGATGACATAGCCAGTTGGTTTTCTCGTAGGAGGGTTCTCCGTCTGCATGTCACATCATAAATTAGTAAGATTTTATCACTTTGTCTATCTTGTCTCTTCAGTCTCTTCGTCTTTACACTTCGAGAGTGCAGACGGACGTGATGGGCCCTGGATACTGGGTACTGTGTACTGTGTAGTGTGCATCGGATTCAGGAAAACGAAGAGAAGATAATAAGATCAGTTTCTTCCCGTAGGTACTTGGCTATTTCCTGAGAACAGTTCTGTGAAAGCGAACAGTAGCGTAGGGATGCTCGTATAATTAAAAGCTCGGTATTTTTTAAATATAACTAATTTCACTTTTTGTTTTCTTGATTCAATTAATGTAAGAACAAAGTGGAACCTTGCAAGGGGAAATTAACCCACTTGACCGAGCTGAAACTCGACAGATAGACTCAATGTCGATGACAATGCATTCTGCGGACATATATGCATTTCTCTGAAATTCGAAGACATAGCAGTAGATAATGTACGAAATAATTAAAGTTGCGAGCGTGGTTGGCTCCAATTCCTTGGTAGTAAGGTTCAAACCATAGCCTGACCATTTTTTTTAAATTTTAAAATACACTAAAAATAGAAGAATAGTAGTAAAAAAAACTTTCTTTTTTACCGGTGAATTTTTTTGAAAGGTGAAAATGTTTTCCGAACTAGGTTATAAAGCGAAAATAATTATATTTTAGCACAGCAGGAATCATCGTATCTTCGTGAAGATTAACAAATTGATTATGACAAGCGATCGGGAATATAAACGGGTTCATGGAGAGGTTTGTCTGGGTTTTGGCGGCGGATTCGTCTGCCCAACAAATTTATTGGCAGGTCGGATCGAGAGAGAATGGTTAAGGGAGTTGCTTTGACTTCTCCAGCCGTACTCTCTCGGAACGCCTTGCACCGCAGTGGGAGGGATGGATTCATAGGTCCGTCACTACTGGACACACTTATCCCCAGATTCCTACCCGAACCTAATACCATTTTCCTTCCCAGAACCTTCTCTCCTTCCTATTCTAAAAATACCATCCGCACAGCATCCCCAAAGATGAAATAGGTCCTGAGGGGAATTATTTTCCTCAGGGTCTCCTGTCCTGTATGGAGTTAAAGTAAAACAAAATATCATAATATCTAAATGTCAAAACGAACAGTATGTAGTATATAAACGTACCGTTTATTTAATACTTTCTTTACACGACAACTTTTATCTGTTTAAAAAAAACAACCCATTAAGGAATTCTCACTTGTGAATGCTTGAAATATTGTTTTCTAAAAGCGAATAAAAATACGTTATCTAATGTAATCACATGTTCGCGTTTTATGTTTTTTGGGGCATGTACTTCAATTCAGAGAATTATCTATCTACGCCACTGAGCCCGTCCATCCAGCCCAGTGTGAGATGTTCATATAAGGCGGGGAGCATCATTAGTCAGCCCAGTGACTAGTGACTGGTATGTTGGGTTGTGTATTCCGATTCTCCGCGGATAGGATGGCCCTCTCAGCGGTCGCGTGTCTCTCGGCACTTTCAGCATTAGCGCCATTATACAGAATTACGATCTAATAGAAATGCAGGAATCCATTCAACGGTGGCGGTAATGGTTATGCACCTCGGGTTTTTAACTGAGCAACATCAATATTATTAACAGCGATGTATAGGTTAAAAAGACCACCGACGATAATAACAAAAATTAAATATTATTATAACAATAAATAACATTCAAATAATACGAAAGAATAAAAAAGATAAATAGTGCACAGTTGGTTTAGTGCGTTCCTTCCGGATAGAGAAAAGGTCCCGAATTCGAGTCTCGGTCGCAATTTAATATACAGACTGGATTTTGGTGAAACCTTTCAAGTCACACTTTTTAGGAATGTTACTTTTCAGTGGTTTCATAGAATAGTCTTCGAAGTGGTAAAATAATTTTTACTGATTAAGGCCTTTTAAGTAACATCGCAAAAACAGACGAATAAAAACACATGAAATCACTCAACCCTCAAATATTTTATAATTAGAAACACAATTGCAAGATTTTTCATAAAATATTTTCATGTAAACTTCAAGATTTTTGGTTAGTTCTACGAATTTGTAAAGAATCATTTTTGTTGTCTCCTGTAAAGTTTACTTTTTGTGTGGCTAGAAGAATTTTACCAAACTACAGTCGATATATATATTTTTTCCAGTGACTTTTTCTATTTCATATTGTTTGAACATTATTAATATTGTTTGGCTAATATTTCACAATGTGTAAAATTATAAAAGCTTTAACTAAATAAAAATAATGATTTACCAAAATGTGGCTAATTTCTTCAAAACATGAAAATGAGGGAACCTCAATTTAAAGAAATGCACACAATTAATAGAAATGTCAGATTTCTTGTGGGGGCCATTTTGTACGGTAACCGAAGAACTTAGAATGAAATCAATACAACTCAGAACCTCCTTTGAAAGGTCAGTGATGAAAAAAAATAAATACAAAATTGGTTAAATAGGTTATGTTAGGTTAAGGGTTAAGGGCTATCTTAAAAGTATTTTTTTATAGCTTTTAATGACTTTTCAAAGAGGTGTTGAGTTGACTTGATTTTGAGTTGGAATGGAACCGTTTTGTACATACCCATCTTAGCATCATCGAAAATCTTAGGTATTGAAAGACCTTTAATAATAAATATTTCAAAAAATTATTGAATATAAAATAAGATCGTCTGTTGGCAATACTATACTTCTGACAAAGGTACTACATAAAGTAAAGAAAATAATACATTTATGGGCATGCATGTGAAGAAATTAGCAAAATCTTCAATAAAAAAGTAAAATTCTCTTGAAGTTCTAATGATGAACCGGAACGGTATAAAATAAATCTTGTCCGGTGAAATAAAATGCTGCGCATTAATTAGTGTAAGTAAGAGTGTGGCTTAGTATTTTTTTATGTGTACTACAAAAGAATTCTAACTACTCGGAACCAGTGGAACCATGGCACGGGGTGTTTAGTGAGGCCGAAAGAAGCGTGGAGGAAGAAGTTAAGTCTTGTAACAAGCCATTTTAAGCAACGTTACACTCTTTAAATAGTATTATACTGACAATAGCTTCATGGTCTTATATAATAATTTATTTTTTTTAAAAGAAAGACAAACATTCCCGGGTTACGAATAACCCAACAATGTTTGAAAATCTCCTACTAACACCACATAAAGCCGAAAATTTTGCTTGTGTTGTGATGGAGGACTAGCCAGCCGAGGAATCGAACACGCGACGCCTGGGTGAGACCCTAGCGCTATGCCCACTCAACCACTGACCGGTCTAGTGAACATATACCAATACAACAAATACCTTGTTGGAAGGACTATACGACTGAATATAAATGTAGTAAAACCCAGGCATGCTCATATGAAGAAATGAGCAAAAACTGCAAGAGAAAAAGAAAATTGCCATGGAAGCTATAATGATGAACTGGAACGGTGTAAAATCAAGACTGACAGGTGTTAGACAGCTCTTTAATTGGCCTCAGCAGGCTTGTAAGTGATTTTTTTTATATTCAAGAATTGCAACTGCAGAGTCGGTAGAACTATAACTATAGAGCCATTCAAAGCAACACTACGATTTTGAATAGTAAGTCCCTCAATATAAATATACAGAAAGTACCTATCTTCTTGCCACATAGTGTTCCATAGCAAAACTATACCACTGGAACTTTGCATAAAGCAAGACACAGTAAATAAGAAAAAAAAAGGATTATTGAATTTGAACAAAAAAATAATTTTTGAAAAATTGCTACTATTCATAGAGGACCAAAAGTAGTGAGATGTGTTTTTAATACTATCAGTAATTGAAAGCACAATTTTTAAGACCCCTGATAGTCGATTTAGAATACAGATTCCCAAAGTGGTCTACATTGACCCCCAGGGGTCGCGGTCGGTTACAACATAACTGCGAGAACATTTTTTGGGGATTCACGAGATTTAAATTGGGGTACACGTGGAGTGGACTACAACCTAATAATCTACATAAAGTCATCATCAACATTAAGGCTTTTCATAAATGACACAATTCAACTTTTTTTAAATTTATTGAAAGAATAGTCAATACAAGTTAAACAAGTTCTGCTAAGCCAATTAAATTGGCTTGTCAACAGGTGCTTATACTTTAGTTACATATACATTTTAAAAGTTATAATTTACATCTAACATAGATTGTGCGTATATAATACTTATAATAGACGTAGAACTTATTACTTGTTGATGTATATAAATATGTAGTAATAATACAACGTTCCTTCCAAAATTCGTGTAAAATATTGTTCCCGCGCAGTGAGACTACTATAGCAGCAGTTCCGGCTTCGGAAAGATACGTATACCTGTTGCTTATCCTGCATTATGGACTTTCGCAAGAAAGTTTTTGATAGCTTTCCATATTCATTTCTCTGTGGAAAGGGGTTTTCTAAATCTTCTAACGAAAAAAATAAATCGGTTGGAAATCACTGTACTTGGATATCTGAGGCTATACCTAACCTACCCCACTAATTTGAAGCCAAATATTCAACAATGTCATTAAAGCATCAGACTCATCTCTTCCACTAACATCATTAATTGTATATCATAAATATTTTGAACTGTTTAATTTTATGAAAGAATATTACTAGGTTCTGATAATTTGATTCGTCACAAATTGAAATATTCCCTGACGTATCAGACTGTAAAAAAAGGTTTGTCGGTCCACCCTAGTCAGTACGTTAGTGATATTATTACAATATTATATGAATTTTGCCTGTGTTGCACAGCGCGAAACGACGAATCAAGGTGAAAACTGTTGACTTAGTTCTTCAACACAAGACAGGAATAACAGCAGGGTCAACCGGCCGATGTTGACTCTGCTCGAGCTGTCAGCTGCCTAAAGTGACCGACAACAAGGCGTGGTCAGGTAAACGATATTGTCAATTCCATTTCACGTGGGGATATAGAAATCGATATCCGAAAGTTGACACGGAAATGAAAATAGCTTTTCAATTCATCGTGAAGCCGTTGCTGGAATTGCTTTGTTGTATTAAAGACCTCCGTGACAGAGAGATAAGATCCTTGGAACTGTGCCAAAGCCGAGCGTAGTGAGCACAATAAATAAAAGAGTGAGTCTTTTTTTGCACGCCCATCCACACATCAAAACAATAATATGTTTTAGTCCAAATGATTATTTATGTATATGGGTACTTATATTTATAGCCATTTATTTTTGTTATTTCGACATCTTGGTTATTCTTGGATTACTTTGTGTTAATTTATAAAAGGTTTAAAAATATATTTACATGTAACTATAACCGATTCTAAAATAGGTACATATTTTTTAATTTTAAATAATTGTTTTATGATACTTTTATCTAATTAATCACTACTGTTTGTAATATGTTTGTCTGTATGTATTTATTTGTCTATATTGTTTGTTAATTTTCATTTTATCCTGACGAAGAAAACACTGGTTCCGAAATGTGTTGATAATTTTTACCTTTCTAATACTGTTGAACCTATTATGCTTCATTCACTATCTATTATTTGTCCATCGCACCAATGTGTATCAAAGTCAACATTATGATTGTCGCCATATCTCTTGTCTGTTAAAATTGTTATATTCCATGTTTATTATTAATTGACTTTATTTACCACACTAGTTAAATATAAGATTACTAAGATACATTACGCTCAGTTTCAGGGCAGATTCATTCCAGACTTCAGTTTGGAAACATTCACATAGAGACATTTTAACTTTGTAAAAACTCTAAGAATATAATATGTAATCATCTCGTTTAAGACTTACAAATAAATATTTAAAAACAAGTTTTAAAGTGTATACATCATAGAATCCATATAGGTAGGAAGTGATTATTTTAATTTTATTTTATTTATGTATGATATTAAATTAATAATACAGTGAAATGCGACACTTGAATACAATATAATATCGGTATCGTCCCACTCGAATCGAATGCTGCAATGGATTTAGTAAGGTTTAGTAAAAATATCGCAAATGCCAGGCACAACGCACAACCTTCATCTTCTCCTAATATTTGCCATAGTCCGACTTGCAACGGGGAGTGAAAGAAGCGAGATACATATTATTATAATAGGTCTCTAGTCTCTACATAAACCTAACAATGAAACCAAAGCTGAAAACGACCCACTGATGATCATTGTAACAGATAAGTACAAAATTATATCTAAATACACTTCAGAGCAGCTAATCAAATACCGTATAAAAGATTTCATCAAACGGTCCCGCGTTAAAGTATGTATTGTTTGTTGAAAAGGGTACTCTATACGAAAAGCAAGGCACGCTGTGTAAATAGGCTCAAAAGGCGGTTCTTCAAAAAATACTTCAAGTATCTAAGCGATAAGAATTGGATAGGTACCTATACTTATTTCAAATGAGTTGTTCGTAATATCCTAACGTAACTACGTAGGAAACGTTAATCGACGTGAAATTAGATGTGTTAAGTGACCAGAGCTGAGCAGCCAGATATCTCCCTAATTTCCTCTTTCCCTTACAACCTACCCAAAGTTGCCACAGTCCCACTGACCCGGGAAGTTAGTAGAAACCGTGCACGATAGCAATGCATAAATAAAGTTATCTGGGAACCAAACATAACAAAGCAGTTCTACATACAGATAAAAACGCTGCATTGACTGCTTTGGTAATCTGTTTTCCGAGCAGCGAGTCCTTCGGAGCTTCTTACTGAGTTATTTACTGTCGCAGTCTTGTTTCACTTACTAATCTGACAAGAACCCCGCATAAAAAGCTTCAACCACTTGACAAACAGCCAATAAATGAAGTGTCAACAAATGAATAAAAGGAAAAGGTCTCTTCAAGAAATTATTACTCTCCCACGGTGCGGTTAAGGCCAGTTTAACAATCAATTATTTAAATTTCTTTTGTTTTGTTCCCATCACTTTATTTCAGTCGGTGTGAAGGAGTAAAGACCGGAAATCAACCATACAAGTTAACCGGTGAATTAACTCGTTGTGTATCTTAAAATATTGTTGTGTACCTAGTAAGCTTAGTTAATACGAAAGCACCATCGGTAGTAATTAGATATGAGTTTCGATTCAATTTGCATTTACATTTAAATAAAAATTTCTTTGCTCACTTTAAAAACGTGACAAACGAAAAACATTAAAGATATTTAAAAAGAAAAACCTAACATACAACAGAGGAGGGTGCAATAATGTACAAATACGATTATTTTCCTCTGGGCCGATGTCACTTTTGGGGATGCTGTGTGAATGGTCTTTTTGAGAGAATGAAGGAATAAACCTGGGTCTTGAATAATAATAATAATAATAATATTTGGACGATTTATATAGCGCCGTTTTTTTGAAAAATCACCTCAAGGGCGCTGTACAAACTTACCATACATGCCTAAAGCTAGACAAACAATTAAAAACAACTTATGGCTAAAAATTGCATACACCGGTTCATTGATCACCGATACGAAAATATATGTACAATATTTTGACCAATGAACGCGATGCTGCCTAAAAAATAATTAATACAGGACCATACTTACCTGGGAGGTCGCTTGAAATTAACACTGTTTATTGTCTATTTAATGAAATTTAAATTGAGTTCGCACGCAGAGGACATAATTGTGAACACATGTTGTTTCACCCTGAAAATATTTTAATATTAATATGTAATATATTCTTTAATGAGTGTATTTTGGAAAGTAAAAGCAACATTTAATGGTGGGCGGTGCAGTAGTACAAGGATTTGATCTTCCTAGAGACAGATTGATGTGTAAGGATTTGAGTAATTTTAATTCAGTAAGAAAAGTGTGATTAAGACATATCATAGGCAATACAAGTATGATACTCTCAGATAGGTATATTTAAATTAAGTTAAGGGTATGAGAGCCCGAAAATGTAGGTTTTTAGTTTGGACCTAAACTCTGTTGGGCTTTTTATGCATCTTAATTTCGGAGGGAGTCTATTCCAAGCCTTAGGCCCAGATACTCCGAAAGCACGATCTCCGAACTTAGTATTTGGCTTTCGTTTGGATTCTATTAGTCTGCCTATAGCAGATGAAGTTGCCAATCTAAGGGTTAATTGCCTCGGACCGGTATTTTCCGGGACGCATAATTCAGAGATGTAAGTAAGGAGGGGCCATTTCGTTGATTGATTTTGAAGGGACCCACATCTTAATAATAACACTTGGCTAATTGTTATAGCGCCATTTTCGCAAAGCTCACCTCAAGGACGATAATAGAAGGGAGGAAACACAGAGAACCATTGAACACAATAATAAGTTAATCGTAGAAACGATCTATACTCGAATCAACCGTGTATAGTAATTAATAATGAATGCTGTTTGAATGCGATCTACTGAAGTTGATAATGGCATTTATTATAAGTTTTTAATGGGAAATTAAATGTATGTACACTGTCGATCAAAATTATTTGTTATTATTGATTTTACCTTACGTATTGACGACTTTAACTACCTTTGTGTTTATTGATGCCGAAACCAATCTCTGCTAGAGAACATTCATATTTATGTTACCAAACGGACTTATTACTTATTACACTTTTTTATAGGTTTAATTCCGTTTTTAGTGCATTTTGTGTAAAACGTTATTAATTTTATGTAAACACAACACAAAATACTGAAGTCTTTTCAACTTTAAATGAAATTTTCATACTAATAAATAAGAATAGTATTAGTAAAGCGTTGAATGGCATAAATACCAATAAAAAGGTGGTACTAATAGGCGTAACACTCCTAAGTAATAAATTAGCCTAATAATTATAGAGTTGGTCGACCAATGGAGGAATGAGACAAAAACGTACACAGAGAAGGTCGTTAAAGTCATGAGTTATCTGATGATTACTGATGATCATTAAAAGATCGTTGAACCGTTAATGTTGGGCAGTAGGTGGTGGATGAATTATAATATTATAACATCCCTAATGCAACAGTTAAAGATGAAATGTCGTGATCAAAATAACACAGAAACGAAATACCAATGAAATAGTCATTCGAGATATAATGAAAACTTTAATCAGCTTTTTTTTAAATACAACTATAACTATTAAAAATTATTTGAGAAAAGTATCAAATTTTTTTCTTCGAACAAAGTAATTATTCAGTAATGCAGAGTTGGATATTATATGAGCTGGAAGGTAGCCTGTTTACATGAGGACAGTGTTTAGGACAGTGAATAGTGACTAAATCAATGTCATGAGAGCGCCTTCCACACGTATAATTAAGTAAGGTTGGATCGCTTCACAAAATTTAAACAATTCATCAAATATCAAGGTAAAAGTTCAAGTTCTGTAAAAGTACTATTCAAGGCCTCTTCTATACTCGTTAAAAAAATTCTAAGCCATAGATTTTAGTTCTCCGTTGCATGGTATAAATTCTGCAGTTGCAAGTTTAATGTTCCCACAATTCCCAAGCGGCTCATGCAAGGATAATAAAATGCATGTTGGAAAGTATGGTATTCCCATTTTATGCTAAAACACGAACGTTGTGTCAATCGATTCAGTTTGTTTTATTCAACCGGCACGCAATCGCCAGTCCAGCTACCGGTTTAGTTTCACTTATCAAGATAAAATTATAAATGAATTAATTCCAACGTTTTCTGTGACACATCTCATATTTCATATCAACTTGGCTTTACAATTAACAGACATGTTAATAATATAAAACATTCGTGTTACATGTTTTTTATAAAGCCATAAACAAGTTGTTGGGAATCAAGTCGAACACTCCGATAAATACACATACTTTCGAATAGTTCAATAAAATTCAAGGACTAAAAAAAGAGCAAGGTTTCTTCAAACGACCTTTAAAAATACACCTGCTATTCGTATGATGGTCCTGTTTTCCATTGTTGATTGAATTACCGGGAATCATACCTATTTTAGTACACAGTTAACACAAATACGCATAAAACAAAAAAAAGTTACGGAATACTTTTAATTCAAGATAAAGCTTGTAAATCGCCGCAAAAGCTCAACATAATGAACAAACGTATTTGGAAGCGGAAAATGTTCGGCTTGCCTTCTGATATTATTCTCCAAGTAAACACATATATGTTTACATCGTACGTGTTTGAAAAATCTTATCGTTAGAACTATGGATCGGCTGATAGATCAATGATGATGTATTTGAAAAAAAATATATAATGTAGGTTTCTTTTGATGGCTTCTTTTTTATATCTGCTGTACCGAGAGAAGCGAGGGAGACACTGCTACTCTTTTCACTCTCGTATCGCGCAGTTGTTACTTGGACTGTTATTAGTTGTATATTAGCTAGCTCTCGGGCCTCGCGTCCATTGAATCGGGCACAAAAACCCGACAGGGCGAACGCCAGCCAAGCGAAGCGAAGAACGAAGAGGAGACAAGCGGGTTTATTCAAAACCTCCTCAAGTTCAAGTGGTTTTGGTTTAATAGACTTTCGAGGGATCGAATAGTCTCTCAGAGAGCGTAATGGAACAGATTTTAGGATTATTAAGAATATTTTGAAATAACTGAAAAAACAATCTGGATTATTTCGACGATTGTTTAAAATATTTCCTACGATAATAATGTAGAATTTCGTCGGGAAAATAATATCGGCATTACTAGCAACATAATTATTATCATGCAGCGTCAACATCAAATCTGACAGGGAACAGACTTCGGTTCGTTTGAAGCTCTCCCTTTGAAGTTGTGTTTACGAGTTGGAAATAATCTCCTGCGCCGCGGTTCGGTAGGAAGATGTGCGGGCGATAGTAGTAGCCGAGGAGACTAGCACCCACCGCGCTCAAAGGGCCGCCCTCGGTTTAATGGCAGTCCAAATAATGAGGATGAGCCTCGGCGTGTTCGTCGAATCGTTAACATTTAATAGTCTTAACAAGTCTTATTCAGTGAAGACGGACATGTTTCGCATCAGTTTGTTCTGTAGCCTTCCTAAAATTTGAAGACAATGGACAATATATAAATGCTCAAATTTGGCTCAACTGTAAGGTCTGTTGGTTTCGGTGAAATGAACTTTGCACGAAATGTTTTGCATGAATTTGTTATTTTGCTTCCTAGAAATTTGAAGACAATAGATATGTAATACAATAATAATACTCAGATTGTCGGCTCGTATAGAGGTCGGTTCATTCCAGTAGCATCGGAAGATTGATTTCTAATTTCTATATTACACTTTCAAAAACTGAGAATGGTGGAGAACAATGGAAAGATGTATGGCAAACAATATACATATTGCCGCGGGCTCAAAAACAAATTAGCAAACGAAAGCAACAGATGTCGTCAAGCGGTGGATAACAGGTGAACGTGAAGAGCGCTCGAGACCTTTGTATAAAATACCGCAAAATCCAGGGCAGACCTAATACCCGCTGGTCCTGACATCAGACAAACAACCGGTACAAGGTGGTCTGAAGGTGAAACTGCTGCTATGGAGGAGTGGCGATGCAAAGGGGAGGCACCAAAGTGGCTGGCGATGATTCTGACTTTCAAAAACCCTATTGTACGGAATAATTACATAATACTATACTATGTAGTATTTGAAACCTGTCTGAAGAATCAGCAAAATAGAATCACGGTGCAAGAAGAATTAAGACATGCGTAGTGTAATGAAGACGTAATTACAGCAACGGAGGTTAAAACCCAGCTTGTAAGGTCACTAGACTAACACGTGTTGCAGATAAAAGAGAAGCTGGTTTTAATCTAATCTTCTATATTTTCTTTCACAAGCGTACAGATAAAAAAAAAATAGACACACTAACGCAGCGGCGTGTTTTAAGATGAAAGGATAAAAAAGAAGAAGCAAATAAGTAAAGTAAAGGTGGTTAGACGGTGCTTTAACAAACTCATTATGAAGCGTAAAATCTCAGACATTTACGCTATATTTATCCACTTTTTCATCCGCAAAAACGCACATTCTTGCATGTACTCGAATGCGAGGTTATGTTTAATTATTGTCGCACAGCCGTCAACAAAGATATACAGAATTCTTCGCCAAGCCGGCGAATAATTGGGCAAAAAACGGGCCGCGGTCGGATCGCCGAAGGTCGGGATCGATCACAAATTCTCATGGGCCATTGTTTTAGAGATAGCTCCGGGAGCGGTGCATTCCTCGGGGAAAGACAAACGATGCGCCCACTCTCCACAATCTTCCAAAATGAGACAGGATGCGAGAAAAGAAGAAAAACGCAAACGCAAACAATCGCACTTATAGCACTGTCGAACGCACAGGATTACGATTTTTATCAGCATTCATTCATCAATTATTGTTTTTTTTTCTTCCATTTAGCATTGTCATAAGATTAATGGTACTACATGAAAGAAACTCTTTTGTATGAATCTCGATATAATAAGCAAGGAATTCAGGTACATGTTTCTGTAACATAAATTAAGCGCTTCGACAGCTGAAATGAGCTGAGGTCAGGGGCTTTCTATTGTTATTAATGAGTTTTTTTTTCAAATTTTATCCTATTATTGGCAAGGCGATGCTAGGTTGAGAAATTCCCATATATTAAAGCAACACATAGTAGGCGTAGAGAATATTTATGTGGATACTTAATTTATAGGTTCATACAGCTAATAAGAACGACAAGAAACGTGGGTGTCGTGAAAGGCAACACAATTGAAATAACCGAAAAAGAAACAATTTGTCAACCGAGACACAGAGATAAATCAATGAATAATATTAAATATCTTTTTTAACGCGCAAACGAGTATGAATATATTTTATTCACACTACGAAATGGACATTATTGACAAGTGCGAAAAGAAATTACGTAGTCATAGATCGTAAATAAATGAACCCTCTCCCTAATAGGCGACCTGTCCGCATCTTAGCCCCGGATGCTGCTTGATCGTTTGGGTCAGGGTGATTGGTGAGGGGGAAGATCGGGGATGAGAGGTGGGTAAGGGAGAAGGAGGGAGACTTCTCGACTCGAGACGTGACTCAAATAGACAAGTCACCGAAGGAGAGAGAAAACGAACGAAAAGAATTCGTCTGGAGTCTGAAATGGCTACACTTTGGTTCGCATTTGGTTCGGGACGGTGTTCCAAGAAGGCTAACAAGGAAACTAGTTCTGATTTATGTTTAATGAGAATGATAGTAGATTAGCAGGAGTCGGGAACGCCAAGGAAAAGATAATGGAGCAGTAAAGCTGTTGAAATACTTGACTCAGGACAAAATCTGGATATTTTTTCTCTACAAAAGTTCCCTATATAAGACTGCGTGGTGGTACTAATTCGTTTGTAACCTTTTACTCCTTAATTTAATGTGACTAGACTACTAACGTAAGAGGGGTAGAGATAACGAGAACTATTATTATTTATCTTTTTGGTGTGGACCTTTTTCTTCAGGCTAACGCTTTGTCATTGGTAATAATGTATCCTCAATCTACAAACACTTCAGACATTTTTCATGCGAGTTCTATTTTGACAGGCAATCAAAACAAACGAAATAGGAGATGAAATTGATGAGCACTGTAACAAAGTACCCATCGCCAGAATGTGACCCCCCGTGGACTGTGTTTACATCCAGGTGAGAGGGGTTCTCGTCTGAGCCCATTGGCTGGAATAATACCAAACTGACAGATGGGACGTGAATAAAAAAGCCAAAATATAAAATCACCTTCCAGAGTAACTCTACGTTCACAGTATATATTTGACTATAAGGGTGAGCAAAGGTGTGCATCGAGTAATCCAACCCTTTTATCTTGTTAGCTTTGTCCTGTTTCAACTATCTAGTACTCATAAATTATGAAAAAAAAACAGACTAAATGTTACTTTGATTTAGAGAAGCGGAAAATCGAGATGTCCGTTTCAAAATAATTGATTAAATTAAGAATAATAATATTTCGACGTATTAAAAATTCATCCATTAACCATAATTTTAACAAACGAATGTATCGAATTCTAATTGCTTGAATTCGATACGACTGACATATCATATTAGACTATTAGTCTATCAAATACATCACTCCAGGAGACACAGAGCGATGTCTTATAAAAAAACGTCGATGACAATATTTGGTTGTCTCCCCGTAAACTCAAAGACACCTCCGTTTATAAGCGAGTAAAATAACATTACAATTATTGCGTTTATCTTTTATTTGATTTATCAGTCTAACAGAAAACAAGGAGTGTATTATTTGAGCGCCTTTACCTGTTGTTAGTACGTGGTTTGAAGTTTATGATAATATGTGATAGAAGAAGAAGGAATCGTGCAAACAGGCAGGTGCCGGATGTACCGACAATCCGAGCAGTGCAGTGGGGAGTTGAGGGAGGGGAGAGGCAAGGTGCAAACATACTTGGGTAAATGCGATCATTCGTGTTAACAAGATCAGTCGATCAAGCTAGTAGCCTGCTGGTTTTTATGACGGCCTCATAGGCTTACTAACTACGGGAAATTTAATCGGAGAAATTAAAGAGTAAACTAAAAAGAAAAGCATTTTGAATTATCAAGCGAATCATTTTCACATTCTAGAGATGTTTAAGGATTTGTTTCTTCTTCTGGTGTACTCTACTATCGGAGAATAGCTGTCGTCAGGGCAGCAGACTGCAACAAGAAACAATTCAAAAGAACTACAATTGTACCAATCTGGAAACCATGAAGTGCGGCTTTTTCCACTAATCGTCCCGTGGATTATCAATTGGAATAACTCACGTATTAAATTTTTTTTTGACAATATTGCTTTGTTTGAACCGCTATATTTTTTATTCGCCGACCAGTTTCGGAACAACCATTCCTTCCTCAGGGCAAAATATATCCTAACTTAACTTTACAAAACAATGGGTGAACATAATATACCTACCTACATATTATTAAGCCATTTTTTTCATTAAAAATAATTTATGGCATATTTGCGGTACGTTTCAGAGTGGAAGATACTCTCAGTATCGCCCAGTACCATCATTCAGAATTGAAACATTGCTTGAAATGGCTTTAGCCGTGTTTCGTGACCAGATATGAATAGTCAGGTACTTCCCCACCTACCTCTTCCCCTCCTTATTACCGTCAGCCTCACAACATACCCCAATCGGGGACGCCATAGTTCCACAGGAGCAGTTGGGACTTTTGTGATTCAGTTATCAAGTTATTCACAAAAAAAAAGTGTTGAAGTGGGGGTGGAGGCATGACTAGGGATCAGGGAAGAGTGAGGGGAGGAAGGACGGTGAAAGGGAACACGTATATATTATTTCAATCCCATAACACGACGGCTTAAACTAAAGTGTCCTCCTTTATATAACTAATTAGTAGAATTTCACAAATTTTGGTCGTTCGATGAAAAACTTCTAGCAAAACTATTTTGAGAAAGCACCCATATGATCCACATATCAAATTTTCTACATTCCGTGTTATTTAAACAATATCATCAATAATGGAATGTACAGATATTACAAGTTTTAAAACAGTCATAAAAACAAAGTTAAACAATTACGTCAAATTCCATTTTAACTTTAAACTTTCCCACACAGCGCAAACTTTTTCAGTCTAAAATAATGTAGTCGCTTCATTATTACGACTTTCTTTTGGAGGAATTTCATACTTTCTTTTGGAGGAATTTCATAAGTCGTTATAATGTACTCGCTTTAATGTGAAATGATGGCCCTAGCTAACCGACTAATTAAGAACTTATTCTTAGTAGACTACGGAGAGTTTTCGGAGAGGAAAATGGAACGGGCTGAATAAGTGCGCCTCGCTTCATTACGTTCCAAGAATGTGAGGAGCACCATCCATAATTATTTAATTATATTTAATGTAGGTATGTTACGAGAGGTAGTGTGATCACTTAGTTTTGGGAGTCCGATTAGCTGTGCTTTTTGCTATGAAGTTAACAATAAAGACAGAATTGAAAAAAATTGAATTAGTAAAATTGCCAAAAAGATTAATTTCTTAAGTAGAATAAAGGGAAAATTAGACATTAAAACTAGGAAATTGGTCTATAACACAACTGTAGCATCCCATCTGAATTATTGCTCAAGTGTAATCTTTCTGAGCAATAAAACACAAATTAAAATAATGGAAATAATTCAGAACAGAGGCATGAGGTCTATATTGTGCTGTAGCAGATATACCAGGATAAAAACCATGCAACGCCAACTCAATATATTAAGTGTGTGGCAAAGATTAGTTTTCAATACCCTAGTTTTTATTTATAAGTTAAAAAATAAAATGTTACCGGATTATATGTCGAATAATGTTAGAATCAACAGTACAGTTCATTGTTATCCTACGAGAAACTGCAACGATTTTAGGCTTCCTAAAACAAATTTATCGGGAACACAAAATAATATTTATCATAAAGGTTTTAAAATGTTCAATGAACTCCCTGTAAATGTTAAGGAGGCTAAAAGTCTTGCAGTTTTTCGTGGATTATGTCTTAATGTTGTAAAGTCCAAATTTTAGTCAGTAGGTAGTAAATAATAATGTAGTAGTCATAGAAAAAAAAAACATTAGATATAAGATGTCAAATTTTATATCTAAATAAAATACACAATAATAATAATAGAATTGAGTACCTGCACATTATTGGAAGATTGGTACATACCGATATTGCAAGTCGATCGTCCCCAGTTGATTAGTCAGACATCTCCGAGCTGAGTTGAGTAAGCAGTTATATGTAAAAGTGGAAACAAAACTCAGATTGTTCACAAACACCACAAAACCAATTATAATACAGAAAAAAATTAATTAAAGAAATGTCGATGTTTTCTAGGATATTTCAAAATGTCATACTACTGTACTGGACCGTTATGCCTCCCGGTGTTATTTTATAGCACATTTAATATGAAAAATACAGACACGTTACGAATATTGCTTTCCTCATTATCTCAAAACTTTGTACTTAGAGATTTCTGACTAATAAATTGGACGATCGAAGCTGTAAAACTGTAAAGCATGAATAATAAATAAAATATATATATATATAAAAGAAAGATACATTCCCGGGTTACGAATCACCTGACAATATATTAAATCTCCTACTACCACGACAGTTTGGAAACGAATATCAAAATCAAATCTTTTACTTTCATTATTTTAATTAACAAAAAATTCATTGCATGATAAGCATAAACATTTTATTTTGATATGTGAATACCTCACAAGAGTTTCTACTGCACCCGTCTGGAGCCAGTGAGACTATAGCATTCCCGATTGGGCTAAGTTGTAAGGCGAAGGAGTGGGGGGGGGAAGGAGATGGAAAAGAGGAAAGTGTGGTAAATACCTGGCACTCGGGTTGCTAGCTTCTCGGCCACGAAGGCCCACATATAGTAGACATAAACTATAATATACCTAAGTAAATATTTAATTAAAAATAAATAGAATTGTTTTCAGAATAAGAGAGAACTTGTTATTTTAGGAGATGCAGAAAGTGAACTTAAATAATCAAACATTTTTCAGTGAGAAGGGTCAAATCACAAGATTTAAATATCGAGAGGACGGAGCTCCCTCTGTCCTAGCTCTGCATAGCAATAGAAGGACTGGATACGCCTGCTAAATTTCCTTTGCGCCGGGAAGCCGGGCAGAGATTTATTCACAGCCTCCAGAGCAAGAGATAGCCAATATTATACATCCCTGTTGGCCATCTACATTCTACACGGCCAGTTACCCTGTTACAGTAACAATGCGTCTGCGTTTTTAGAGTATCGATGGCCCGAGCCGCCAGCCGCCAGGAGATACTTGTACCTTTGTTCTAAAGGCCAACAGGTTTTGGGTTTTAATTAATGCGAGGCGCGGCATTCTACGAATACTACGAAGCTGTATACAGGTATATGCTCGACCACAATGTCGAAAATTATTCTACCGACAAAATGATCACAAACTATAATTAACAGCAATTAAATTTGTATAAAACAAATGAAAAAAAAAAACAGTATTCAAATTATAAATATGTTAGGCGATGTTTTTATTTTATTTTAAATGATGAATGTGTTACAGAGGTTTCTAATCTTAGCCTATTTTAAATCGATTATTTGTACTAACGTATATCGATGGTTACGATTTTTTTTGGCGATGACTAAGGAAGGCATGGCAAGATCGAGTGAATCAAATACTTGAGTCGTGCTATATCAAGAGTCAGAATAACAGAAGAGCATGTTTATGAATGTGAATGAAGCAATTATTGTGTGCCAAGCGCGGTCTATCTTCTCTGCCTGCATCTGCGGAGAAGCGGTGTGATGGTTAGATAGTTAATTTTATAAAATTAACGAACCGAAATGATTCTTAAACAGGAAACGCTGGGGTTTATTATCCGAATAGCAATTATTGATATAAATTATATAAATATTATTTTTATGAACAAATATGAACATAACCGGTACCGTTTTTTAAGCACGTTCTGACATCATCGAGAATGAGGTGAAACTGCAACTATGGATATCATAATCTAAGATCGTCGTATTTGAGTGCTCCGAATGATCCTAAAGATATAAAATTGTGTACCGGATAGTGAATCTACAGCATGGTTATAAAATCGAATCGGTTACCAAACCTATTCAATGAAGAACTTATCGATCTGTCTGAAGATACCGCAAATAATATACTTAAGTGGCTAGCAGAACCTAACATAAAATCAACTATATAATAATTATCGTAAAACATAAGTATTTTACCAATAATATATTTGCTGGAAATGGCAAAAACTTTCATCGTTCTTTTTATGTATCTATTTATTAAGAAAACATAAACATAACAAAAACACCCTTTGCCATTTTACTCTGTTGGCAAAGGGTCGTTGTTCCAAAAAGTGTATCGCGGTACTAAAAGTTTGGGAACTCCCGATGAAAGTATTATGTAGGTGTTAGGACATGATATTTTGCATAAGCAAATTAGATTCATGTGAGTTTTGCAATATTAAAAATAATATCGGCAGTAGTTATAAATTACTAGAATTTATAGAGCGAGACAGTTGCATAAAATGCATGTTTCATCCATTGCGAAATAATTGTTTTATTTTGCACATTTCATGAAAGCAAAAAATTCTTAAGTAATAAAAATAAAAATTTATGAGCAACGTAACGCGTATTAATTAGTAAAGCACAACGCAGTAAACATTCTGTGACCAGAACATCCGCAAAAACCAAAGAGAAAAAGAAAAATTATTTAGACGGATGATGGGTGCAACGATAAACATTATGTACATGCAACGATAAAACAGGACAATGGAATGGGGGTTTTATGGTTATTGGTGCACTCGAGGAAGTAAAAATCTTGATTAAATTGACATAAGCTAGTTTAATCAGATTATCTGGTATACGCATTGAATGACAAATTAGATCTTATGCATGATGCATTGGTTTCTGTAAGCCTGCAACGCAGGACAGGGCTAGTAATCCAGTTTATGGATGGCATGTGGCATTTGTACAGTGTACAGGTTATGGACAGGGTAGGACAGAGGGGGAGGGTCGTCGCTTCCAGCCAAGGCCATTCATCATACTGCGATCGTGGTCTCTAGATCTACGAGACAAACCATCAACTATGGTACAGCCGCTGATAACTCTGATGTATCCTCTCTTTCTGATAAATGATCGTTTATGAGAAAAAGGGAGAGATTATAGGTTATACAAAATACAAAGCACCACCAACTATGGTCCTGCGGCTGAGAACTCTGTTGAAAACTTACTCTCTGACAAGCCTAGACATCCAAATTATTGTCAGTGGATACAGTTGTAGTTTAGGAGCCATGGATACGGATAGGTTACATTACGACTGAGCTATCGGCGGTATGCCTACATATCATGTAAATCCTACGAGATGTGGAGATGATGGAGTCATACTAACACATTACATAGGATCTAACCAGCAGAATAGTGAGATATTTAAAACAATTAGCACATTGTTATTCAAGATGTACGACGTTTAAATAATAAAAAACACATGATACACAAATAATATTCTAATGTACCTAAGAACTAACGAGTGATGGGAATAATAGAGATATCTATTTTTTTTTTAAATTAATTCATTAATTAATCAAAATTCATATTTTTAGTGACCTTTTTCCTAAGAAAAACTGGTTCTGAAAAGCGAGAAAATCGGTAACAAACTTGAGATTCGAACTTGATTCGTTTATTAATTAGTCAAATTCCTTACCAACGGCTATCGAACATTCAATCTCGTACCTATCTAATGAATAAATAGTAGTCGCGATAAAAAAAAGGTTAATGTTTCTATACGATGCACCGTATCAAAAAATAATCATTGAACTATCAGACTATTGTAAACACAAACAATGTTGGTGCACCAGGCTTAACAAATTTCGTCAATTAATGGCTAGGTCTCCAAAAAAGGCACATGAATAGACGAACACGAGTACATAACAGGGTAGAAACATTCTACAAAATTACACATAAACAGAATGAGAGAAAAAAGCAAAAATTAATTAAGCAACCCGGAGCTAAGAAATGTTTTTCTGTAAAAGTCTATTCAAATTAAATTTCTTGGAGATTGCGAGGCAAGCTCAGCAACATCACTTTTAAATAAAACCGAGCGATTTAACTAGAACGCGTAGTAAAATTCGCGAGGGGCCGTGGAACCTATTTACATCGAGCCTCGAGCAGCAATTATCGCCACTTGGGAACCGGCCGTAAAGCTGTTTTTACGCGGCGGTGCATTTTGTAAATAAACTTTAAAAGACCAGTTACGAGGCTGCATTTGCCGTAAGAGAATGCACGCGACAATTTGCCAGTGCGAAGGCCCCGCCGCGCGCCGGCAGTCGGGAGTCCATCATTGCCCCCAGCAGCTGGAGTGCTGATTGCTGGTCTCATCGACAAATCACTACTGCCCAAAATTGCAATGAAAAAGGTTTAATGCTTAAACCAGCGAAGATTGAATTAAAAGAATTCCGGTGATGCACTCAAAACAGCACTAAAAGAGTGCGCAATTAATGTTTTTTGCGTGTTTCCGGCACAATATGAAATTTTGAGATTATGAGGTTAAATAAATGGATGATGAAAATGTAAATGGATGATTAAAATAAAATAAATAAAATGGGTGGAGGGTTTCTGGCTGTTGAGGTTTGGTAATCAAACAGATAGAGCCATTTTACCAAAATTTTGATTCTGAAAAGTGGTCTCTCACTAGGTGATTTTGCCACACTGAAACGAGGTTCTAAATTGCATAATATATTTTTTTTATTTTTATTTATTTATTTAATATAGATATATAAGTGTACAAAGGTGTTACATAAATTACATATCGGTACAGAAATTATTTAAAATTGCAATCTCATCAAAGAAGAAGCTAGTTCTTGTGCTTGATGAGCGAGTTACACTAATTATAACAGAAATAGAATAACATTATGCAAAAGGTAAGTATATAATACGAACAATTGAGCCTTCTGGATCATCAATATGTGTAGGTGTACATACATAGGATACGAAATTCGAAAAATCTAAATAAAATAGAGATGAATATAATTTATAATAAATGGAAAGAAAGAGAAAAACAGGTAATTATTTAGTTTTAATTATTCCTGATGAAGTGTAGCTTCAGTGTGAGTTTCAGTTTATTGATGTCTTTGGTTTTATTATGAAAGCATAACTACTGCCGCCCAGGGAACCATTTATTAGATAATCAATACCCCTGCCATATGTTAGTTCCAGTGGTTCGCTAAGTTTGGTGACTTAGCAGGAGTGCCCGGGTGAGGTCTGTCTAGATCTTTGCGGCGGATGCGTTTGAGAGAGACTGGGTTACTTCTGTCGGACTCTCTCGAGCCATCACACATGGCACCGCAGTGAGAGGGATGGATTCATACATCCATCACTTCTGGACACATTGAAGTCCAGATTCCTATCCACCCCCCAATACGTTTTTCCGTCCCGGAACTTCCACTCCTTTCTTTTCCAAAAAATACCTTCCACACAGGGTCTCCGAAGGTAACATAGCTCCTGAGGGATTTTTCCCTCAGGGCTCCCTGTGTGGAGCTAATGTAAAAAAGACAATGTAAAAAATCACCTTACGATTGAACAAATTTTACCCAAGTTCACTTTGAAAACTCATAACTAATATCATAATTTTTAGAGATATCGAAAACTAACTTTAGTGCCATTAATAACTCTTTAAATATGATACTTTACTTTACCGGTTTTATTTACTTTACCGATTTTGTTTACTTTACCGGTTTTATCTTTTATCTTTTATTTGTATTTGTTTTTGTTTTTAAGCGCTCTAGGGGAAAATATCTGAATTTGATTTTAAGATATCATTATTTGTCTTCTTTTTCTTATGAGTACAAAATTATATACTGTTAGGAATACATAATTAACACCTTTCCTGCTATAAATAACATGTTATGTTAGTAAACAATGTAATATGAAATTAAATTTGTCAATTTGACTGGCCTAAAACAGGATCCATTCCTAGTTGGCTAGTCAAAGTTTCCACATATGTTTTATTGTTGTTATTATTATTATGATACATTTTCATCAACATAAATAGCAGACAGCCTCATTTTGAATAACTATCTTAATAAAATAAAAATGGCAAACTTCGGGGAATTTATACTAGGTCGAGGAAAGTTCCCGGGTGCACATAACAAACCCAACATAAATTAAATGCAAATTTGTTTGATCATGCCGCGTTTAGAACCCGCGACCAATTAATGGGTTTTGTTCAGAGCCAATGAATTCATCTCTCTACCACAGCAGTCGTCGAATAAAAAATAAAAAAATAACAAACTTACCTTAATAGTTACGTAATAATATGATGTGGTGTTATTTGAAATTCGGCTTACCTGTGAAAAAAGAAAAAATATATTAATTAGGTATAATTACTGTTTACTAAATAGCAAGTAGAGCGATTGGAATTTTATCAGAGAAACAGCTGGTGTAGTATTTATTCCAGGAAATCGTTAAATTCCATAGCCAAAACCACTTGCAACTTCCTAGAACAAATTAATCGGAAGTTTGTATGGTTAGTTACTACAATTCAGAAGCCATTCTCATACTAATTACTTCGTGAAGCACCTCACTAATATGTAGGTATATTGATATAGTTTATTGGAGTAAAGGGTCGATATCAATATTCTGCATATAGTATATTATTAAAAATACAGTCGTATTACGACATAAAAAATCACGTGGTAGCTTAAGAGGCGCTATTGTATACTATTATCTCGCCGAAACATGTTCCATTATTAGATATCACGCGAGTAGCAGTGCGCATTGACTGGATTTGGTAGTAACCGGTCGTTCGGAGTTAGAGGGTTGGAGGTAAAATTGGACAATTATTTTACCCTCCACACAGCATCCCCAATGATAATAAAAGCCCTTAGGGAAATTATTTTCCTCAGGGTCTCCTGTGTGGAGTTAGTTAAAAAAATCAGAGGTAAAAAAGTGCTTTCGAATTATACGCTTCGTGTCTCAAATAAATATTATAAAACATCAATAGGGATAGTCCGAATTCCAGGCAAATCAATATTAATTTTGTGAATGACAATGAAAGTAATTTTCTGTAAAAATATTATGTCATATAATCCATCGCTTTTCTGAATTCTCCAAATACAAACTTAAACCGGAATTAAACACAACAACATCACAACCGAAACTGGTATTTTAAATAATAATCTATACTTTTAATGTAAAATGTTAAGGAAAAAGCGAAATGACTCCTCTCCTCCCTCCCTCACTTTCTGATTTATTACCATGTTCGCGTTATTATTTTCTCTAAAAAAACACATCTAATATATCTTACCTAGGAAAAATAAACTTTTTTTTTTCAAAATTTCTGATGGTGTATAAGGAGTTTAACCGCTGAAAGTCGTTAGAGTGCGATTTATGGTAGGAAATTGAGTTATGGGGGTCTCCAGGGGACATAACTTAAAAAAAACAGTGTTAAATATTAAGTATTGAACAAAATATTGTAGAAAATCAGCGATTTTCTCGGCGTTCAAATTCCGGTTGCGGCAACTTTTTCTTATGTGATTTTCTAAAACGTATTTTTTTTTATTAGTATCTAAAGCAAAATTTGTACATAATGTATTTATAAATTATATTATAATAAGGTATTATAAGGTACATTATTTTTTTTAGGTATTATAAAGTACTTTTTTTTCACAGTCCTCCTCACTAGGGTTTCCTGTTCTGAGGCGGCCTGTAGTTTTTCCACATTTGTATTTAGTATGCAGTTGTCTTTACATGGTCTTCAGTATGTTTGATAGTTCATTTTCACTTTGTTCTCTCAACCATATTTTTACTTTTGTTTTAAATTTATTTATTTCTGTTATTTTTTTTTATAATTTAATTGTATAATTTAATAGTTTTAAAATTGGTACTATGCATGTAATCATTCCGAGAATTGCTTTGATAAAAGCGTTTTACGAATGCTCTACAAGACAATTATATCGGTTAATAAAGCGATACGGAGAAAACAAACAATGTTCCATACAACTCCATTATTGTATCAGTTATGGTACCTACTCCAATACCGACAATGATGTTTATTGAGTTGAGCATATTTAGATGTTAACCCCACAGGTCTTGGTCATATTTTGCCAGAGGATCAAAATATTTCCGCTTTGCAATAAAATCGAAATAATGGAATATTTCTAAACGTATCCGAAAACTGTTTTCGAAAAGTGATAAAATATTATAATTTTAAATCATAGATTCTCAATCTTTTTTTGCCCACCGCCCACTTTGAGAAAAAATTATTTCTAGCGCCCCCTATCCGAAACAGCAATAGGGGGCGTAACGGTACACTACCATCACACGACGAAGGGGACGTAACGGGATATCACGATGGGGCTACATTTGCCGCGACGGAGGGGGCGTAATGGGACAGGAAATTATTTTTGTGAATGGATGCCCCGTAATGGGATAGGGTGGGAAGGGTTTCCCTGGGTCTCCTACCGCCCCCCTGAAAGTCTGAAAAGCCCCTGATTTTCTCCTTGTATTCTACCGCCCCCCTGAAGGGTCTGAAACGCCCCCAAGTGGGCGTTATCGCCCACGTTGAGAACCTATGTTCTAAATAAACGTATAATTTTTGAAATACAAAAAGTTTGCAAGCAAACAAAAAAAAATCTAAAAATGGCTCACCTTACGTTTTTCTAACCAAAATTACTGATAATGAAAAATCAAAACCCGTATATATTTTATTAGACAAAATTATTAAAAACGTTTTCGCCACCTCACTTTTTTCGTTCCATGTAAAAATAAATAATTAATAGAAAATTGCCAAAGTATTTTTTTTTAAATTGCGATCCGAAACTTTCACACGGTTTCATAAAGGTGTTCATTTTATTTCTTCTATAGTTAATATTTAGATTTAAACATAAAGCGTGGTGTTTTCTCTTTCTACCACCGTTCAGATCATATTTCTCACAATGATAGGTAAGACAGACACAATGATGTCTGAGTTCCGTAACGCGAACAAATTAGCCCGATGGGTTAAAAAAAACCGAGTTACTGTGAAGTGAAAAGTACACGAACATCAATTATTATGGGGCAAAAGCATAAAATCTGCTTCGGTTTACAAGATAAAACGCTCAAACAACGAAGGCGTAGAAAAAATTGCACAGTTTTTCTTGACTGAAACTTCCAGGACAGCGTGAACATTTTGAGTCCGCAATACCATTTCCATACGAGAAACTGTAAAAAAAAGACAACGCCGTATTTCTTGTGCTTATTGAAGCCGGTAGTAAATAATACAAGTAATAATTATTAAAAACCACCTATTAAAGGGACTAGGATCTGGCGTGTCGTTTAAATGGCGACAATGGAGTCTGTTGACGAATGTGTTAAAATCGTGAATCGTAAAAAGGCCAATGGAGCCAGTTGATGAATGTTTAAAAATCTTGAATCGTAAATCGTTAAAATGGTTATCTGAAATGACATCACGATCACACGGATGCAAACGTGCTTTCACAGCGGAAGTTAGATCGATAGAGTTGATAAGATTAAAACAAATCAAAAGGACACTAATAAAACAGGTCTCGTACCTACCCTACCCACAGACAAAAGCTTCGTTCAAAAAGCTGCCAAACTACTTAGATTTTGAAAATCCGATAATCATTGTTAACTTTTTAAACCTGTTTCAAATTTTATGTAGAGAGGTGTAAATGGTCCCGGAAAAATAATCGAATAAAACGAGAACCAAACATGTTCTGTATGAATAAAAAAAACTTCGGTTAGGGTCCGGAGACCCTTTTCTTGATTTTTTATAGATACGGACTACACGCCTTCTCATTATAATAACCTTTAAAAACCGTGAAACATTTTTTGGGATGAATGATGGCTCATTATACTACGCAGGTACCTACAAACCCAATTGGGAGACTAAAGAAATTAATTGAATGGAATCATATATATTATTATTTTGGAGCACAAAAAAGTATACCTGCCTTAAATCTGGTGGAATTAATCGAGACAACATTTCACGGTCCGCATATAGGTCGAATCTATTATCATAAATACCATTGTAATACACGGTATTAAAACTAAGTAAGCCAATATCGGATACTTAGGTAATACTTGGAAGCAGAATAATCATGTAAGAGCCCATACCTCGAGGGCAGAGGCAATTAAGCTTCCAATTTCGTGACTATCGAAAAAATAAAACCGGCTCCCGTTAGCAAAACAAAACAAAGATACGTTTTAATTATTATTAATACCTAGTTTCACTTGGTAATAATGGTAAGAGAGATTGAATCGAATCGATGTTTTTGACTCGACCGTAATATACTCGTAAAGTTGTGTTATCCAAAAATGATGAAAACGGTTCCATGCCAACTCATAATGAAAGCACCTCAGAAAGGTCATTAAAAATTAAAAGCTATGAAAAAATAATTTTAAAATAGCTGGTAACCCTAACCTATCACCTATTTAACCATTTTTTTATCATGATTCTTTATGACCTTTCTGGGGTGGTTCTGAGTTGGTTTCAATCTGAGTTGGCCGGTCACCGATGAAAACATGATATATTATTATTTGCTACGATTTCACGATCGGAATTGTCTCGCAACATTAGCATGGAGACCAGGAGTCATAAAGTACGTGTCATCCTGTCCAGTGGAAGTGGTAAGAGAACGGGAAGAAGATAGAAGAGGCAAAAGGACACTATCGGCGGCTGCAGTCAAAGGGCAACTCTTCCAAACTCAACCAAAGGGAATTGAATTTATAATTGAATTTTGATTGATTCAGTTAGGTAAATGGGTTCGTTAGACCGGAGGGACTTCGTTACAGGCCGCTTGACAGCAAATAAAAATAGGAAGTTGATTTAAAAAACTGTACATTAAAAAAATAAAATGCACCTGCCTTCGTGCATTAGTTAGCTGTGTCAATTACTCGTTAAAACAACATTACCACCGTCGGAGGCCGCGTAAATGATGCAGTTTTGCGCAAAACACATCTCCATAAAACACGTTGATTATGTATAAAATGTAAGAAAGTAGACTGGTAGATCGACTAGCATCTAGAAAACGGGTTTCACTTTTTGCTCGACATTGATTTCCCTTATCAAATAAATGGAGTTAAACAGTATTGAAGAATTTAAAGAAAACCTAATAGCAATTTCAGAAACCACATTGAGTGGCAGTATTATTAAAAATCTGATCGGAACTATTAAATCATCCACTAGCAACAGCTAGTATTTTATTTATGTATTATTTATACATTTGGCAATAATGATTTAAAATACAAGTATTGAAACGAAACAACAGATAGAGTGCGAAGATTTAAAAAACGACTCCACACCTATGGACATGACCGTTGGTAGCCATTAAAAAACTGTTAGAAGTACCAATAATTTAACAATAATATTATTAATGTGCATTTCCTGTTAGTAGGTACTTGAAGCCCCTTTAAGTTTGTTTCCAGAAATATGCTTCTAATTGAGATATCCACTCAAGTGCACTTTGAAACAACGACTGTTTGTACGGCACTAAGTTCTTTTGGAAGAAGTGGGAAGAACATAAACAGTTAAAGTTTATCGCGATATTAAATTCAGTTATATCGGTATCACAACCTCCTCGAAAGCAGGGGTTTTCAACATAGTTAGCTGGATATTTATATAAATTTCTGCATTGCATGGCAAGAATCGAATCTAAAACTTCGCAATAGCAGGAATAACGTGTTAAATTTTGCGTTGCAAACATATTAACATTTCTGAACGTTTACATATATTCAAGCATCAAGTGTTGAAATTGCAAAATATGTTTATCTTAAAAATAACAAGCTTTGGTGAAATATATTAAGAAGGTATTTATTTATTCAGGTAAAATAACATTATTAGATACATTCTAGAATTCTGGTGTAAATCCGACAAGTGTATAGAGGGATGGTTTTGTGTGAAACTCGAATAAGTTGATTTCGAAATAACCTTGTTGTATTAAGATGACAATATACCCAAAAATATATTCAGAATCTTAACGCCGTAAGTAAAGAAGCCGTGTATACAAATAGAGTCTCGCGACCCGTGTATTGCACGGACCTACTGTCGAATTTGCCCTATCAAAGAAAAGAAGAAGAAGACAAATAATGTGGGAATCTTAACGACGTAAGTGAAGAAAGCGTGTAAACAAATATGCGCCCGCTGCACGGCGTACTGGATGAACGTACGGTGGAATACACCCTAGCAGGCATGGAGATTAGACCTTTTCACCGCGTTCAATTTAGTTAATTCTGAAGAACGTGTTACAAATATTGAAAATGTGGGATGATGTCGCACTGCCGAAGTTATTAATTTATCGTCTAGAAAAATAAAATCTGGTGCTTACCGTTAACTTTAGTTGTACAACGTATTACAATTTTTTAAAGGCGTTGTACGTAAAATATATTAATGGTAAGGTATTGTTTTTATTAATCTTAAATACAAAGAACTTACATCCCCAGGACAACATCTGAATAAAAAAGTTAATTTAGTTACGAATTCGCCGGAAATGATTAAAAAGTGAGTTTTGAGCAAACAAAAATTATTAGGATTGTGTACCGCCTTTTAATTACCCCGCGATATTATGTTTTTGTAGTTTTGTCCGACATACATATTAAGTTATTAAGATGAAGCTATACGTGAAATCACTATTTAGATTAATCTTTACAACGAATCGGTTTACAGTACGAATATAAAAAAATGTGCTACGGATAAATTGAAGCTTTAACTACCTTTTCTACGTAACAGAATAATAATAAAATTATTATTTACGTAACAAAAAATATAAGCGTAAACCACTAAAAAAAAATTTTTTTCATGACTTTACTATGAAGGAATGTAAGTAACAATTTTTAAAAAATACCCCTTTATGGCTAAGACTATTTTTGACGTTTTCTACGTTCTAACTTTTTTTCGTTCTTATAAAATTATGCACAAAAAAAATAAAAACCGCTTTGGCGCTTACGTCAAATTTTTAGAACCGTACTAATTCATACGATCTGCGGCCAACGCTTGTATTCCACCATAATGCCGCGAGCCGTGGCCAGAAACGGACGTGGGATCTGTGCCCGTGTTTTCGAAGTTTTTTTACTAGCAATATAATCGTAGACACGTAGCGGATTCGTCGTTACAGCGAGCATTTTTGGTTCTCAAACAGCGAAGGTTAGTTTGTGTTTTTTCGGATATTGGCCTGAGGATAGGATCTGGCCTGGTACATAAATGAAAATTCACATTTTAAACGTAGGTACATAAAATCTTACACTTGTCTTGAATGTTATAGGGTTGTATACAAATACAATGATTAATATATCTTCCGCATTGTTACCAAAAATATTTATTCTGATCGTGCAAGAAACTATTCTTTTCTGAGTTTTACTTGTCACAATTTGTAGTTTCCTTTTTCTTTTTAAGCAGAAAAACTTGAATGTCTCTCCACGGGGAAACCACAGGGAAATTAATCGCCGAACCGCATATGAAATATTTATAACCAAATTTAGAAGGCTATTGTTGAACACTGTCAAGGAAAACACCTGTGAGAGGTAATGGCGACCTCTGTGGTACTCGTTGGCTCAGAACTCTGAGTTCACGGGTTCAAAACTATTAAACAATATAATTTCGTTAGTTTGTACATGATATTATTATCTATATATTAGATTATAATATCATGTACAAAAAATTGAAATATTTATTTTAAAAAAAAAATTTAAAAATTTTTATTAAAGAAATATTTATTTAAATATATTATAAATTTATTACGGTGCTCCAGATTTTATGTCCGGGTTGAATCTTTCCCAAATGAAAGACTAAACCCTTCCACACACTTTTCCACAAATGAATATCTAGTAAATTAACGAAATGTAAGTGCACTATATAAGAATAAAACAATACAAGAACAATACGTCAATCCACCAGAAACATAATGGGAAAATATTTCACCGACTCCAGATATTTTCATATCAGAGGGTTCGGCTCTGATGAAATCCTAACTGGTCCGATAAATCCTACTGATCCCTCAATATAAATATTTAAAAAATCTTTCGTAATCCTACATGTATTTAAAATGACCGACTTTTGCATTTTTATGTACAAATTTTTTGACAAATCTAATACGCTTAAATTTTGAATGAGAGAGCTAGGTATAATGCCAGTAGCCGAAATAACAAATGGTAATATTTTTATAGTCTGAGAATGCCAAATTCTTTTAATTTCATTTCCTAAATCTGTATATTTTCTTATTTTTTCAGAAACAGTTTTCTGAATATTACAAGAATTTGGAATAGCGACATCAATGATATAAGTTATTTTCTTAATTTTGTCATGTAAAACTATATCGGGTCTATTATGACTAATTGTTCTGTCTGTCAGAATAGTTTTATCATAATAAATTTTATAAAATTCATTTTCTAAAAATGAATTTGGTTCATATTCATAATATGGTACATTACGGCAGTCAATCAAGTTATGTTTAATTACCAAACTTTGGTGAATTATTTTTAAAACTTGATTGTGCCTAAATGTATACTCGGACGGCGCTAATACAGAACATCCCGATATAATATGTTCTATAGTTTCCGGAAAAGCCAAACATTTTCTACATAAATCATCAATTTGATTTGCATCTTTGATGATATGCTTCCTATAATTTTTAGTATTAATGACTCTATCTTGTATGGCAAGCATAAAGCCTTCTATTTCTGCGCTCAACTCTCCAATACTCAACCATTTGTTTGACGAAAATTTGTCAACATATGTTTGGTTGAGATAATTGAAGTGTTTTGCGTGAAGAATTTTATTTGACCAGGAATCTAATAATTCCTGGTTGGTATTTATAAGAATGCTGGCATTCTCGTCGTATAAATTTAATGGTGAAATATTTCTATCTGCCTTGCATATTATTTTGTGCATTTCTGAACTATCAGCTTTCCTATGGAAAAAATTTCTTAGCATTTCTACCTGATTATGTTTTAAAGATGTTATTTTGACTATACCTCTACCTCCTAAATTTCTGGGTAAATTAATACGTTCTATAGCTGAATTTGGATGATGGCAATGAAATTTAGTTAATGTAGTTCTAATTAATCGTTCTAAGCTATCTAAATTTATTATTATTAATAAATATATTATAATTAATCGTTCTAAGCTAATTAAATTTATTATTATTAATAAATATATTATAATTATATTTTAATTTTTTTTTTTTTATTTGAATACCTCATAAGAGTCCCAGCTGCTGTCTGGAGCCAGTGAAAATTTGGCATCCCTAATTGGGATATTTTGTGAGACTGAAGGTAGTAGGGAGGGGAAGGAGATAGGGTATCTGGTCACCAAACACGGTTAAAGCCATTTCAAGCAACGTTTCAAATCAGAATAGTGGTCTTACACCATATTATATAATAAGGCCGCAAATATTTAATATTGTATTTTTTATTAATTAATTGTAAAATAACACAAATTAATAAAATAAAATTTGTTCGCGCATGCCGGGATTCGATCGCGCTTTGAAGAGTGGGTATTCTTACATTTAAAACATAGATGAATAAAATGTTTTCTGATATGGCCAATATCCTAAAGGATCCTGATCTGGCCTGCCAAGCAGCTGGTGAGCAGGCGCATCCACCGCTGCCGCCGCCAAGATCTCACCACACCCCCGCTAAGTCATCAAACGTAGCGAACCACTTGGGGGTACGACAGAGGTTATCCAATAAATGGTTGCCGAGGCGGCGATGCTCATACCCACCTCCCAAATTCAGTTTATTTTTTTAATATGAATACTCCACGAGAGTCCCAACTGCTCCCGTCTAAAGCCAGTGATGGCTTTCCCAATTGGAGTATGTTGTGAGGCTGTAGGTAAGTGGGGAGGGGAAGAATATTGGGAAGAAGAAGGTGGAGAAATATCTGGCTATTCGGGTCTATAACGCATAACGGTATAACGCAATCATCAAAAGAGTTACAAAATGATATAAATACCGAAAATGAGTCAGCATCAACTATTCCTGATTTCAACTCTTTTGATGTTCAGAATGTTATATCATTTGAGAAATTTTAGGTTGACGAATATAATGCTTAAATTCATTATCGGTAGGATTAATATTTTAAAAGAATAATTTTTAAATATATGTAACTGTGAGTTGTTCCTTGAAAATGTCTAATACTGAGATTTGCTTGCCGGGGTTTGAACCCGCGATATATATTGTATTTGTTTTAATTATGCTCTTTTAGGATAAATTCAAAATAGGTAGATACAAATTATTTATTTTCACCGTTTTTTTAAGTGTGTGTATCCATAAATTGATGTATCTAATGTACAATATTTTTAAACCTAGCTGTGAGTTGTTCCGTCATAATTTCTAATACTGGGATTGGTTTGTTGATTTAATTGCAAAAAATTTAGTTTTAAATGAATTTTACAAAAATTTTAAATGCGGAAATTTGTTAAAAGTGTACGTAAATTTGATAATAGTAAAATAGTATATTTTCCTAGTTTTGTAATATTATATTGCATTCGTTTTAATTATGCTCTTTTAGGATAAATTCAGCATATGTAGATGCAAGTTATTTATTTTCACCGTTTTTTTTAAGTGTATGTTTCAATAAACTGATGTATCTAATGTAGAATATTTTTAAACCTAGCTGTGAGTTGTTCCGTCATCATTTCTAATATTGAGATTGGTTTATTGATTTGTTTCCAAACATTTTATTTTTGTAAATGAATTTTACAAAAATTTTAGATGTGGAAATTTGAGTATGTGTAATTTGGTATTTTAAAAGTGTATGTAAATTTGATAAAAGTACATACCTATACCTAGTTTTATAAAAGTACGTATTAGTTACATTTTTTAACATATATACATATTATATTTAACTTGAATCAAGTTTCTTTTTATTAATATTTATATGTATTTAAAATAATATGTATTAATAATTCACTTTCATAATTTTTTTTAGATTGTAAATAAATAAAATCAATTCAAATTTTATAAACATTTACTTTTATTAGCATTCCCCATAGTTTGAGGATTCTCGATAATATCAACAACGCTCCCGCCACGGCCGCTGCTAGTAAAATAGAATTTACGGTATTCATCCACCGGGTAACAAGGTATGTATAAAAGCATCGGCGAACGGAGATCTCGCTGGGCGCTTCTTACGTATTGCAAGCACCACGTCATAGCAACAGTATTTATTTCAAATTACTTGCCTCGTGCAAATCAGACCGAAATATGACGGTGCACGGCGCTCGGTTTTAGATTTAATAAAACACAAGAATTGAAATATTTCTAGCGTTTATATTCCTCTTAAGCACGTCCAAAAACCACTTTTGTTAAAAGTCCCTTTTCTTTCCCCTTCTACCTCATAACATCCATTTTTCTTTAAAACGAATAAAAGCGTACGGAGAAAACACTAAAACCGTACACAATATCCGGTATATCCCTTATAAATCTGTACAAGAAGTTTGTATTTACGAAGTAAATAAATAAGTTAGTAAATTGAACGTATGTACTTTCTGCATTAAATTATAGGTACAATTTATAAATGATAACAGAACATAACAAATATTCAATAAAGTGAAACAATATTAAGTCTACCCCCCCATCTTGTCGTGGGAAATTGAATGTCGTTGGCTTGAGAAGTCACCGGTGGTCGGGTTTCTTGTACAAATTATTGCATTTTACCCGCCACGCCCGCGCCTCTGACTAGTGACATCACGCTATGCACTACTATGCAGGGATTTACAAAATTCTCAATGCAGCGATTTTAAATCCCGACTACTTTACAGAGTTTAAAAAAAAGTGATTTTGAAAATTTCGATTTCCAAGAGGTTGAACTGGCGATAACCAGTGGGATTATAGCATTCTGGATTATACAATTTTAATTTTAATTTTTAATTTTAATTTTAAATACATAAACGGCTATACTGCCTTTTATAAATAAACATATAATAGAGTACAACAGTAAGAAAAATAATATCATTTCATAATAGTACTTTTAAATTTTAAAATAACATACAATCATTTTGTGTATCACAACAAAAAATAACAAAAAAGAACAATGAGAAATTTCATCATTTCATTTCAACATGTCCATATTGCGTATATAAAGTTACATTTTGGAAAAATAATTTTTGAGTGCATGTTTATATTGCGCTAATTTTAAGAAATAAATGTCGCCGATGTTAGCATGTTCATTTCCCAAAATGTGTAATCGACTGATAGGTGAGTAATAATGTGATAATGTATGTGTGTTATTATAGTAGAACGGTAGAGTGAGTCTATTGTTAGCGCGACCAGGGCAATGAAATCGCACTAGTTCTATTAAATCAGGGGTATCCAGGACCGAGTGAATTATTTTATATAATATTAATAGATCACAGATTTTTCTGCGATCTGATAAATTTACGAGATTAGTCCAGTTTAATAACAAATAATAGTCTACGGATTCTCTTGGAATACCTAATTTAAAATTAATATACCTAAGGAAAAAAATTGGGGTATATTGTGAAGTTAAAGGAGTTGGGGGAGAGGGATCAGGGATATTCCTGTATATTAAGCTAACTAAACAGGATTAAAGTAATTTTAAATAACTTTTTGATTCTGAATGGTTGTCTCTCGCCGGGGCGAAAAAAACACGAAATACAAATTATAAACGAAAATATATTATATTTGTTTATTACCGAAGAATATGCACCGTAAACAACAATCAGTTTATCGATGTTTTCTCGGGCAGTCTTTGCACGCTGTCGGCGAGGATTAATTTGTATGCCGATAACGAACTGATATGACAGTATTTGAATGTGAGTACCTATGTACGAAAATTTTGTAAATTGCTGCTTGAACCATTTAGTAAGGTGGCCATTTCTTCCAAGTCTTTCAAATAAGGTTTGATACAAATAAATTTGCATACAAAATGCTATAGGTAGTTGAAGAACACTGCACTAGTGAATATGCATTTAAGTGTACTTATGTATGTACATAATATGGAATAAATCACAACACGGAGAAGAAACGTCAACTGGCCAGAATAATCAAGTAATTAAACATCGTAATTAAAGATATCTTGCCTTCAGTGGCTAAATTCTGCCGATATGAAGTTGCTTTACGCGTTTTCCACTTCGTTCTCCCTTCCAATTTCCGTTGGATGCAAAAACCCCGCCTCTTCAGATGATAGATAAAGAAACATTTTACCAATTAAGAATAATTAATTATTTGCAAGGATGAAATGTCAATTTGGCAATAAAATACAATTTAAAGTGAGCATACCCCGTCGAAGAGTCTTGTTAAGTTCCCACATTCCGAATTTATACTGACTTACATATTTATAAAATAAGAGTTTATAACATACTTGCTTTGAACACTTAATTTTAAGCTGTTAAAAAAATGTTATTTTTTAAGATAACCTCTATTCAGATGCTAAGTTGAAAAAGCAATTAAATAAAATTCCCTGGATAGAAAAAAAAATCGCAAAGTACGTACCGAAAATTACAAAAACACAAATATGAAAAAATTCAGCATTACTTTAAATTAATACCGTTTAACTCTGGTGTCGAGAGATTTTCGTTTTATTTTAAACAAGTCGAGTTTTATTAAATATTTTCACAACAGTCGCTCACGCCTCTTAATTGTATTCGTTTTTTATCATATTAGCGCGCTCCACCTATGTTCGTATTCGTGTTTACATATCTCCCTTCCAAACCACCTTCAGTAATTTTTTTCTTGAAAGCTTATAAGGGAGCCTTAAGTAAATAATAAGTACCTAATACACCTAAATTACTTCACAATATTCTCAGTTATCCTGTTACAATTTACAAAGAGCGATCTCCGATCAGATAAAACAATTTCAGCAGCCTTATATCATTCTTGTAGTATCTAGGTATATAAAACAGTCAATTTTTTATTTGCAAAATGGTCCCTTAAATGCGTAAGGCGAAAGCACCTGCCCAACAAGAAGATGATATAATAATAAACATATTATGTATTTATATAATGTTTTGTACATATAACATGATGGTATGTATGGGTGGAGATAATATTAGGTTGTCTCCGGTGGAATGGCTCGGCTCGGGATGACATTTATACGTTTATTTATTTTTAACTACTTATAGCACCGTAAAAACATGCGGCGATAAGATTATAATCAATATCTTTATTATTTTATGGGCTTGACATTCCTCCTAAGGTCGGCGCATTAAGAGATAATCACTACTTTTGATTCCGAGGCAGGAAAACGGAGATAAATAATGTGAAATGAGACATGGGAATTCAATTAGGAAATAGCTTTTCGAAAAGTATCATAATTCTTAATCGTAACGTAAATAGTTGAAAGTTGTTCACTAATGAAAAAACTTAGATTGTAATCTTATCGAAACGAAGAAACTTTTCATCTAAATATCAAACTTGATCATCGTGGAATTTACGAATCTAAAGAATAAAAAATTATGTAGAGATACTAAACCTAACTAAGCAGTAATATTTTGAGTAACAAATAAACTTACAAACTTATCATACACCTGTGTGAAAAATCACACATTTTTCAGTTACATCACCCCATCTTGGCAAAACTAACATTAGTTGAGTTCTGAATTTAAGAAGAACAAAAAAACCAACATTTAAAAGTTCAACATTTTTAATGCATTATTTGGACAGAATAATTTCCGGCAAAGTTTTGCTACTTGTCACTATAAATAGCCGGCTTCCTCTTGAGGGTAAAGATTTGCAAATGAAACGCTGACTGTACGAATTTCGTCGGACCTGACAGGTTAGGCCAGTCGCTCGGTTCCCTATTATAGGGCTAAAAGTGCATAGTTTCTACACATATAATAATTATTAATAAAAATATTCTCATCCTAAATAGAATGCATGGGAGCTTGGAGGACCACAGACACATTTTTAAATGTGGCAAGGATCGAAAATTAATTATTCAGGTACCACGATCGCGGGAATACTTCAGCCTTGAAAGGCTGGCCCGTGTGTGGATGATTTACTTTTAAACAAATGATAACAAATAATAATTGGATTTGGCCGGTTTTGTGAAAAATCATCCTAAGGGCGCTGTAGAAACACGGTAGAAATTAATGTATGAGAACAGATAAACACAAATTTCCTTAATTATTTAAGTGTAATATTTTAGGTACGTAGGTATAAATTCCTGCTGTTCAATAACATCGCGTTTTCAACTCAGTTTTTATCGTGAAAACAGATGGTCTGATTGCTCGTGCTAGGCTTAACATAGAGTTAAATTGTGAATGATCTCGGTAAGGCGATGATCGTAGTCAATGTATCCACGAGAATTCACATCACGAACTGGATTCAGGCGACTGAAAGTTTTTAGATTTTCGCAGCTCATGAGCATTTTATTAAATCATTATTTATGGCATAGCCAATTATTGTGTAGTGATTCCAGAGGCGGATTTTCCTGTGCTCCCCGCTAACAAGAAGAATCCCAAATGACAATAAAAAACATTACGTTATTACTTATTCATAGTCACTATATATTATATTACAGTGCTAAAAACATAATTGAAAAGTTATACCTATAGGTACCTACTTAATCAAAATGGTATTAATCTATCTGTATAAAGAAAAATGTCCGTGGCGGGTTGAGCGGCCTAGCTTTGATTTTTATACAAATCTACAGTTTTATTTCGAGATTGATGAAATTATGCAAACTTAACCTTCAAAATAAGAGAAAACCCCCACCCCGTTTTCCCATCCCTTGAAGCAAAATTTCGACACTTCTTGATGCACACCTGACGTTTAAAATAAGAGGAAAATTACTTGTCTACATCTGATTTCGAAAAGTTCTGCGTAATGACCGGGCAACTCCGGGACTTAAGATAGTTTATTATAAAATGAACTGCATCTTTGCAACTGAAGTAATCTAATTTATGAAGCAAAGTAATTACATACATACCTACATCACATTACATTACTTATTAATTATTGAAATATTTAAATACATTTAAAAATAATACAAAACTATCATATGCAATGACTACACTTCAAGAAATAATAAAGGGTAAATATTACAATGGGGTTTACGTGTCCTTCGTTATTTTAGTAGGTACCTACCTGAACAATTTTTTTCAATCAATGGGGAGCTCCAATTAGGGATGCAACTAGGTCCGCCACTGCCATTTTATGGTTTGTTTCCTACTTTCGTGAAATTTATTCGAATCCAACCACCTCGGCCATGTTTCAACGCTTTCTTTATTCGAATGATGTCGCAAGGAACAGCGTTTCCGGCATATTGATTTCAGAACGATCTCCGTGGGTTGGAAGCTTTGAATGACTTTTATTTATTCGCTTCTCAGATGAATAAAAGATAGGATTTTCTGGAATCGGTATTCGATAACCAGGACAGATAAGATTATTATAGACTCGCTTACATATTAAGTCATGTAGGATTTGAGCAGTAAAAATAAGAAAAGAAATGTGACAGAGTTAAGGAAATATTCACGCTAGAGCTCGATAAACCCCTCTAATATGAGATTTTTTTATTTATTTTACCTATCAAGTCGAACAAAATTCTAACGCACGAAGTGGTAATATCAGTTTTAGAAATAAAAATAATAATTACAGTGGTGTCTGTGTAACTTGGGTACAACTATCTTTTCAAAATTGGAATTGATTGAGGGATCAATTCAGACAAGCGATAAAGTAGGTACCAAATTATTTTAATTGATTAATTAATAATGTATTTCTTTTGTTAACATTTTGGCCGTTGCGTAATTTTGTTCATTCGAAACGTAAATTTCTGTTCGTTTTTGGAAAGGCCTGAAACAAAATATATTTTGTAATAAATACATTCAGCTTCACAAATACTACAAATATAATATCCCGTAATTTTTCACGGTCTGCGCTTGCGTTCTCTTCATTTATGTTTTATATTACAGTCAGTATAAATGAACATTTATTTTTTTATCAAATATCATGATGTAATAACACTTCTCGCAATCATTTTTAACTCACAATTTTGGACATCTCATGTAACACACTTTAAAACCCCTGTAAATCGCTTCCACAACTCAATAAAGCGGCATTTCAAAACCCATTTGAAAAGTCATTAAAAGTTATGTTTTTTTTTTAAATAGTCCATAACGTAACATAACGTAAAGTAACCTATTTAACCAAAAAATTATCACTTTTAAGAAGGTGTTGAAGTTGCTGCTCTGAGTTGTACAGTCGCCCTTTAAGCTTTAAATCAATCAATTTTCGGACTCAGTTGATTATGCAGTTACGTGTAATTCAAGTTCACTTTTAAATCTCACAACTTTGTGGAGATATCATAAAAACTAATTAACCGACGCTATAAAATGCATAATTTATTTCTTATTTAAAAAATAATTCTCAACTTTGGGGAATTTTCCCGGGTGGCACATCGCTAACCAAGAGGCCACAGTTTTAAAAATAATTGTTTATTTCAATTACAGTTTTTGTTTGTTTTTGTCACAAGTTATTTAAAAATACAATTATAACAATTAAGGTTTAGGTAAGCCTTTGAGTAGGTACATTACAAAAATGATTTAAGTGTGATTGCAGAAGTTTTTTTCACCGTGAGTGACAATCGGTAGAAAATCGCTCCCAAACGTCAGTAATATAAATATTTAAAATTTGTTACTAATTCTCGTCACTTATTCAAGCCCGGTAAAGGTCATTGGTTCCAAAAGTTGTAAGCTTCAACTGAGACCCCCAAGCGAACGATGCAAAAAACTTTCATACATGGTCCAGCCTTCTCCACACGTCTAAACCAAACTCGGCAATACTATGATCTGTGAGTGCGTTGATGATCCAACACTTCACGTCTCATAGAATACAGCATTAATCACCTTGATAACTATTAACACATAAAACCTTCGCAGTAGGACATTAAGCGCGATGTCGGCCGTACAATGTACAATGGCCGCGATAAATCTTCCAAATCAAAGCAGAGCCGATGTTAGAGTCGCGGAAGTAGCGGCGAAGAATCGCTAATTGAATTCCAGCTCGGTGTTTTAATTAGAACACGACCAGGAAACTTTCATTATAAATACATCGACGGGAGTATAAATAATTGGAATCCCGAGACCGCGGACCGGGGACAACCAACGGTAAGGTATCGCGTCGAACCGGACTTGAGAGATCATTATTTGATAGTGTGACGGAATTGAATCTACAACACTTCACGGTCCCAAATGGCGTATTAATATGCGTAAATGACCTCTTGCTTTAAAACACTAACGGTTTTAAAAAGACAAACAAATCCCGCTAGATTTAAAAAAAAACCTAACGTTTTTGTTAACAGCAGTGTCATTGTGGTCGGTCGAAAATGTGGAGATAAGAGTAAAAAAAATAATGTATTTCAAAAAAACCCTTTGAAACTCTCAATTTTTATAATAATAATAATATTTTGATGATTTATATAGCGGCGTTTTAGTGAAAAATCTCCTCAAGATTAAAAATATTTTTTTATTTTTATTTTTAACTTTTATGAGTAAAATCTCAAATTATAATATTTAATTAAATGAAGACAATATTAGCGAAACTCAATCGAAAGTCTGGAGACAGAAAAATCAGAAAAAGATATTGGTTCCACTGGGACTCGAACCCAGGGCCCTTTGCTGACATGGCATTTAGTTCGGGTTGAATCTTGCAATCATATATAAAGATAGCAGCCAATAATATGTGCGTTAAGAAAATGAAGATAATGTTGGTAGTTCTTAGTCGAAGTATGATACAGTTAAAAGTGACCGAATTCGAAATGGGTTCCATAGCTCAGTTGGTAGAGCTCTTGCCATGTCAGCAAAGGGCCCTGGGTTCGAGTTTCAGTGGAACCAATATCTTTTTCTGATTTTTCTGTCTCCAGATTTTAGATTGAGTTTCGCTAATATTGTCTTCATTTAATTAAATAAATATTTTTACCCCACAGGACTCACGACTCGAGCATATTCTGTTAAAAGGTCAGAGTATTTTCGCTTTGCAATAAAATCATTAGATAGAACATTTCTGAACTGTTAAATTTAATTATTAGAAAAAAACAAATAATTTTAAAATATATTTTTTTAATGCAAACATAAAAAAGTTTCAAAAATAGCTCACTTTACGTTTTTTATAATTAAAATTACCGCTAATGAAAAAAAACAAATGTATTTAATTAGACAAACGTATTATAAACGTTATTGCCACAACAATTTTTGTCGTTTCATGTAAAAATAATTAAAAAATATTAATAAATTTTTCTCAAATTGAGATCGAAAACTCAATTCTTCTGTGGTTAACTTTTAGATATGAAGCGTGGTCTTTTTTCTTTCTGACACCGTTTAGATTTAGATCATATTTCTCACCATGACAGGAAAACAACGATTTCTATGAGACGTATATTAGCTGTTTCCGAAAGCGAACAAATTAGCCAGACGGGTTAAATACTACAGGCATAATATTACATAAGAAATACTTTTTGTTGTAAAATATATGATCTTGCAATAATTAAGTGTTAAGTCAAAGTTAAATAAAATTGGCTGAAAGTTAGAATTTAAATTCCTATCTGTATCATGGTATAAATTATTTCAACAAACTCCCATTAGAAGTAAAAAATTATTGAAAATAAAAGTAAATTCCAAACTAAATTAAAAAAATTACCTGAAACAATTGTAAGAGTTACATTACTATTTCACTTCATTTAAATCTGTTAATCGACACATCTCAAGTTTCTCTTACTATATCTATTGTTAATAGTTGCAATACTATTATTCACCTACTCAAATGATAACATTGATAACATAATTGAGTATGAATTCACTCACCAAACACAAGAGCCTTGTCTCTTTATGGTGAGGAAAGGCTTTTATTACATTAATATTACAAATCTGTTTAATATGTAAAAAAAATGTATAATTATTGTAAAAACAAACAAATATTAAATAAAAAAATAAAAAAATGTATATTAAGTACAAATTCGAGAGAAGTCGAATAAATGTACCTAATATTTATATAAAAAACCGAAAATTAATTGTTCCACTAGTTTGTTTGGTTTGATTATTACACGCCCTGATGGGCTTTTACATTATGTAAAAAAAACTTAATGAACAGAGATATTACGCCATAGTTATAATTAATTTACTGTTTTTGGACTTATCGTATTATATTGACCCACCACCACAAATATTATTGAACTGATTTAGGCAGCACTCATTTACTACCGGATTAAACAACGGGTTTAAGTTTGTTTTTAAATTGTCAGTGGGTATTCTTATCAGAAAACTAAACTCGTACGACAGACCTGTAAATCTAGAACCTGGCTATTTAATGAGGCAAACGAACGGAAAAAAATCTTCACTAATATTTACAGCTAAGTAGGAAAAAAGTTGACTTTGAGATATTAATGGGTGAGTGACTATCTCATTAGGTAGGCGGTCTGCAAATCTGTCCGAAAAATTGTCTCCAATATGAATGGTTGTTCAACTTCTTTTTGCATACTAAATACAGCTGTTTCGAAGAAATTCATGTCTGACAAAGTCATCAAATGGCTATTCAGCGCCATTTTGTTTTGTTGACATTTTAAAAGGTCACCGTTAAACGCGATTTTAGGTGCATTTAAACTATACTAATTACTAAATTGTAATGAGCTGACAAGCTATATAAACAACATGATGGTTGTCCTCTTCTGCTGATCACAATTTGTTCAAAGGCTGAAACGGACTTAGAACGGCGATCTTTCAATTGTCAAATAAAATGGCGCCGATAATAAACAAATTAAGTTCACTATAGAAATAGAAACCAATTCTACCTTAAACTTTTTAGATCTTTCATTATCAATCATAAATAATAAAATTGAATTTAAAATCTACCGCAAACCGACGTTCACTGATTAACGATTCACAATTCCTCTAACCACCCCAATTCCCATAAACATTCAGCTTTCCATTCCATGATACTTAGATTGGTTACAGTCCCTTTATCAAATACCAACTTTTCATTAGAACTATCTACGATCAAACAAATCGCAATAAATAACGGTTACAATCCAAATATGTATAGTCAACAACATTCTAAATAAAATAAAAATATATATATTATCCACAAGTAAATTCTTATACAACAGTCCACCTCATAATAATAATATACCAAGTAATAATAATCAACCTTATCAATGGCGTAGAATCTTGTACATCAATAACTTCTTCTTCTAAATCAGCAAACTTATTTTGTGGCACCGTTTTAATTCAAATTATTAAATTGCTTTGTTTTTACCACTATAATTAATTTTAAAAAACCGACATGTTTCGTAAGCCAATCTTACTTTATCAGGGTTTTAATAATTATATATATTTTTTAAAATAGACATAGAGCATGGTGTCAAAAGAAAAATAACAAACATAGACAAATAATAAACAGAGACAATAGAAACAATGTAAAAATGAGAATGGGTAGGGACAATATGGAACAATTTACATAGGAAATTAATTTTAAATTGGGTCATTTAAAAACAATTTTTGATTATTAATAATTTTAAAATTAGCATTCACACTCTTTCTGATCTCCAAAATTTCAAGTTTATCTAACTGAATACCATTGACACTTTGACACCACAATGCATCAATTCTATACCACTGTTGAAGTCAAAGGTATGACTAGTTTCCAACAAATTGTTGTTGTTTAATGATTTTAAATGCTCTTTAATCCTTATTTCAAAGTTTCTCGAAGTTTTAATAGGTAAAACTTCGTAAGAAATACTAAGATTGTTCCCTATTGACAAAGAACACACCCGTTCCCTTCCCAATTCTGCATCTATACCTATACCTCCCTCCCCTGTTACTTGAGGAGTCCAGCCCATTTTGTTAAATCATGTATTATCAATAACACACATGTAAATTAATTTTAGTAGAGATTGTACTGCCCTGAAGAAGCTACGGTTGTAGCGAAACCCGGTCGGCATAAAGTATAAAAAATAAAAGTGGTGTTATTATTGTATTATTTTTAAAAATCTTAAATAATTATATAATAGGGCAATGCTGTTACTGGAAATGGCTTTAGCCGTGTTTGGTGACCATATCTGAACAGCCTTGTACTTCCACACCTTCCTCTCCCCCATCTCCATCCCCTCCCCACTAACTTCAGCTTCACAACAATTAGGGATGCCATGGTCTCACTGGCTTCAGATGGTTGACAGCAGTTGGGACTCTTATGCAATATTCACATTAAAAATATAGTTTTCTTTGGTTGAAAAATAGTTGGTTTTGATTGGGAATGATGGAGGTAAGGTACAGTTTTACGTGGGAAAACAAGTTGAAAACCTAATAGAGTATCTACTTATTTGCGAAAATTTCCACTGATTAGATACGAGTATACTTGGTCGAAGAAAATTTCCTTTTACAAGTTTCAAATTTCAATTGAAAACCAAATTGGGTACCTACTAATCTATAAATTTTCTCTTTATCTAGTTGAAAACCAGATTAGGTACCTACTTAATTATCATTTTTTCTTTAAATTAGTTTAAAACCAAATCGGGTACCTACCTACTAAACTGTAAAATTTCCTTTTATCTATCAATTTTAATTTGTTACATTTTTAAAGTGTGCAAATGAGATAATAATTGACGAAAAAATATGGTTTTAGGAGGGAAAACCAGTAAATAAACAGTTAGAAGGTAGATAAGGTAACGTAATGTGTTGTGAAAATGATAATGAATATTTGAGGAATATAAACAGAGGAGGAAGAAAATACTTGGAATTACCTAACAAAATAACCGTGTACTGTAAACACGCAACAATGTCAGGCCTTCAAAATATTTCAACAATTTTACGATTATCATACAAGTTTTAAAATCTTGTGAGGTTTGAACGAAAGATCTCACATCATCGACATGAAGACTATTGTTTCTATGGTTATTTAAAATTTTTTTGCAACTTCAGAACGGCAAATTTTGCAAAGATACATAATTCAAAACATTGTTATGTTGTTAGTCATGTTAAAACCTAAAACGGACGTGCTTAACGTTTTTTACTACGGAGCTTTCGTTACATATCTAGGAACATTGATTGTACTTTCCACTCAGTACGTAGAGAACAGGACATCGACGACATACGTGAATATGTACTTAATATAATTATTTGAGAAGTATGTTTACGAGAGATGGGAAGGCTGAAAGAGATATTGAAAGAAGGGTGAATGCAGGTAACTCTATTAATGGAGGACTGAACGCCGTTGGCACAAACAAAAAACTGTCCAAAGACGCGAAACTAGCCGTCCATAATGGAGTACAGATACCTACCCTGATGTATGGCAGTGAGGCATGGAACTGGCAGAGGAAGGATGAAAGTAGACAGAATGCTGTAGAAATGAGATCCCTGAGGCGTATGTGTGGTAAAACCATGTATGATCGTGTGAGAAACGCGGAGATCCGCAAAGAATGCAAGGCTGATGTAAGCGTAATGAGTAAGATCAAGAAAGGAACGCTCCGATGGTTCGGGCATGTAGAGCGAATGAACGAGGAAAGGAGTGTAAGGAGAATATATGACGCAAATGTGAATGGTAGAAGAAGTCGGGGACGCCCGAGAAAGACATGGCACGACCAAGTGAATCAGATAATTGAGTCGGGCCATTTCAAGAGTCAGAATAATAGAAGAGCATGTATGAGACGATGTATGCCAAGACCGAGTTGTTTGGCGGTCCGTCCTCTCTGCCTACCCCTGCGGGGAAACGGCGTGATGGTTAGTTAGTTAGTTTTAACAAAGATACGTGTATACCAAGCACGTATTACACTGTTTACATTTCTGGGCCACAAAAAGTAGCGAACGGAAGATTGTAGAATTATAAAATAAATAAAAACTAGAAAAAGGGCGCGGTCGCGTACACTATAGTTAGCAGTGAATAAATTAAAATGATTAAAACGAACAATGGATCCTATTACAATAATAATAACCTTCAGAACAACTCTACTCCGTAGCTAAAAAAATGTTAATTAAAATATGCTAAAAAGAGAGAAAAAAGTTTGACGTAAATGTAATATTTTAAATTCAAAAGCTTAAGTTAACGGAATACATTGTTCCGCAGGTAGCTTCGTTATAACCTCTCCCTCTTTCTCAAAACGACGTGTGAACCGTGTGAAAGAGAAAGAGAGGTTACACTGGTTTTAATTTAACACGCAAAATAAAAAAAAATGTGCCCTGTGGCTTCGTGCAGAAGTTTTGCTTTTCCTTACAAAATTAAAGGCTGAATAATAAATGAAAAAGTTGAGCAAAGAATGGTGGAATCATCGGCCTGTCGTATAGAGACTCTCAAATGCGAAAACATCGATAATATTGGGCAATGGGCGGAAAAAAGGGTTAATTCCGCAAAAGACTGGGGTTAGGAGATTATTCAGATAAGTAATTTAATACTAAATAATTTTCATTTAAAATATTCACACGACTCTGAAATGAAAACGGTAGATAATTGATAAAAAAATTTCTTGCCTACTGACTATCGACGTAAGAGTGTTGCATAGGTCCAATATAATAATCTCATTATGGCAACAAGACTTATCAAAATGAACGTATTTGACAGTGACATTTCAATGTTCGATAATATTTACTAGTATGATAAAAAAATAAATATTAAAAAGAAAATTATTTCAGAGTGTGGATGCTAGGGATATAAAAAAATATACAGAAAACGATGTAACATAGCGGATGGAACCTACGATATAATCGAAACATCCGGTTGACAACCCTGAAATAATCGAATGTGTCAAAATAATCGCTCAGACAAATAAAAAGGTATTTCGAATGAATTTTAATCGAAAAGAAACGAACGTTCGAAATACTCGTTTTCGTGTATTTTTAGAAAGGAAATGTTTCGATTACTACAAAAAAGGATCTCGATTATTCCCATCACCAACGTGTGAGGATGCAGTCGTTGAGTATTTTGCCAGTAGCTACTGAGGGTGTGCTGAGTTTTTGGGCTAATTGGATCGTGTTTGCTTTACGTCCGGATAAACCGCCCCTACCTTCCCCATACTTTCAGAGCACACCAGCCACCGGTCGGTAGGTACTAGCAGATAGCAGGTAGCCACTGCAATCAGGACACTCGGAATGCCTGCGGCAAAAAAACTGCACATAATTAATTACATGTAATTTGTTCTCTTTCTAAAAGTGAGGCCAAATAAAAAGTTTGTCTGGGGAAGGCTCCCTGATTCATTGATGGTGAAAATATTGAGAAAGTAAACGAATATACTGGATACAACACAAACTTTTTCGTTTAAGGGAATAAAAGATTTTAATATCCAAGATCATAATACACATAGCCTCAATTAAAACTGAATAGTCAATAACACCCCTAATAATACCCCTGCATCACAATAGGATTACCCTAATATCAGCAATATCTCATATTTCCTCTTTTACTTATGAAGGTGTACGCTGTACCATGTTATTCTGTTCTTTGTCCTGTTTTCATGACTTATAAGTGTATTTATGGAAAGAATCTTTTCTATTAATAATTTTACAATTTTTAACAGGAAATTCGAAACGCAAAACATAAGTTTTTAAGCATATCTTTTCTTTTCACATTACTTATCTTAATTTTTTAATTCTATCATTCATGGTACGATTAACAGTAATAGATCATTTTTAATTACATGGCTATAATCAGGTGGCCTGTATTTACACGAGTCTTCAAGTTAACAGAGCACCCTTCGCATATTACTTAAGTATTTAATAATATAATACATGCAGATAAACCGATTATAGAGCGTACAGCGCACGTTGGGGTAAAATATAAGTACCATTAATATTGCTACCTACAGATCACCTAACGCAACTCAACAGTAGTTACTAAGAACAGCAATTAATTAGTTGGGATTTTATATTGGCAGTAACTCTTAGAAAAAAGTGAAAGTGCAAATTAATTTGAGATGAAATATCGATTAGCTCGAAAATTGATTTCACAGCTAGTAAAACAGGTATTAATTTAAGTATTTTAATGCGTCAAACAGTAATTAATTCGCTGTTTGATGCATTAATTGAATAACGATACTGATTGGTAAGGTATGCAAAATGAAAGTGTTGAAGATTAATTGAGTTTACCGCTTGAATAGAAAGATACACAGTGAAATGGTATTTTGTAGCGAAGAAGCATTCGCGAGGAAGGGCTTTGAAGGGGTTTATAAAATTAACTATCAAAGCTAAGATGATTATATTCCATGCAAATTGGCTCTATATTCATAGGAACGGGTTTGGTTATCCAATCAACGTCCTGATAGTTAACAAGATAAGATACAGAGCCATGGGAAGAGAGTGGGATAGTAGGAAGCTATTAGAGATCAGAGATTCTATGGACTAGTTTAGGTAGGAATAAGAAATTATATTCAATGAAAACTATGAGCATAAACATAGCCCGAGAAATAGACGTAATTTGGCATCAGATAAATGGAATTGCTGAAAATTCCTGCCAATATAATGACATCCGTGAGTTTGTCATAAACATAATTGCTGATAATGTGTAGTTTCCGAACAGATAGCAACAGCGCTCCCGTGGGCGATACTTCAGTTAATATTAGCCACAAAGCTTCTTACAGGCGCCAGGAAAAACAAACCATCATTAAACAAAAAATTATAAGAATTCGAAAAAATAATTTATAATAGTAAAATTAGTGAACCATGTAATATTTTTTTAATACTTGTACTCCTTAACTACTACTCTCCTTAACTTCTACTACCTTAAGTAGTACTTTTGACTTAAAAAAAGGGAAAGGATTAGTTGTGAACCATCAAAAAGGCTTCTCCATAATAAACTCAAAGGTCGAAGGAGTATTGAGAAGCCTAACTTTGGTGGCTGGATGGTGGCAAAACCATCCCTGGGAATAACGAATTTGGGGGAAATAGCAGTAGACCAGCAGGAGCGCAAGCGTTACCTAGAGGTTTTAGACAAGCTCTAACTCTAAAAGTTTGTTGTACCGTTGATAATAACGACGAAAATACTTGTACAGAATTAAAGACTTTAATAATTTGAACAAGGCCTCAAAACAAATATGACAGTGTTTGAAACATTAACAATAGAGACAGAAGATTCACGAACAAGGCTCAGGTATGGACCAATGAAAGATAGAATATCTAATTCAACCAACACACCAGTTGAATTCTCATCCCAGGTCTTGATGCCAATAGCAGATAAAGAATCATTAAAACTACAAGGTCAAGTTGCCCGCCATACAATCGATGACCTTAAATGAACGTACAGACAGATAGACTACAGTTATAAAATCCAAAGACTTTGCAGAGATGTTTTATTTGTCAGATAAGTTGGAACAGTATACCAATTGTTATGTGATTGTTTAATCTGTGTTTTGACAAGTAGAAATGTTTATGAATCTCTGTATCTAGAATTATTATTCCAAGACGCAGCCTGTAACCTGTAAGATTATTTGTCTCTCTCGGCGAAGATCTTCTTCTCGTGAACAGCCTCAGATGTCAGCAAGAGATAGGCGGTTCCTGTTCTGTGGGAATATTCGCAGCACAGCAATAGGGTACAAAGAAAGAAAAAGAGCATTCTTATTTCCCGCAGGGCCTATAAAGGGTTTTACAGAAACACGCAAATTTACATTCCCCCTTTACCTATCTTACAATGTATTTTGGCGAAAGTGGGCTAGCGGAATTTCGTTATTTTTTAAAGTATCCTTTACTAAGCAGAAAAGTCTATTTTTTCACAAAAAGAGCAGGCAAACAACAAAATGTTATGCGAATGATACAAATTGATATTAAATTAAGAGGGTATAACCAGATGAAACCAGAAATATGTCATTTTTAAATCAGATTTCAGAGGTATTGACTCTTTTCAACAAAAAATTATAAATTGATTTCGAAAGATTGTTCTTTTATCTAGTAAACGTATGTTTAAAATTTTGAGAAAAATGTTTATTTTCAGTATAATAAGGTTATACCATAGGTCGTTGGCAGATTTGTTAAATTTTCAAAAAATACTTTGTATTATACAACACCCATTTCAAATAATATAATCATGCAGTAAAATAAATCAATACATTATCTGGTAAACGCATGTTTCTGAATTTTAATTTTAGTTTAAATAAAATCATTAAAAAATATATACGTACATGTGTTTATTGACGAAAATTGGTCCGTTTGTGTATTTATTTGCGCACTTACAAACTAATATATTTTAGATTTTTTTACATTCTTATATTGCTTAGATTATTGGTTAAAATTGATGCTTATTGAGTAGGTACTTGTTCTATGGGCAATTACTTCTAGGCAAGTACCTACCTAATTTTATTATTTTCTTTTTTGTTCCATTATTCAAATAGTTCTATAGAAGAACAAAGGAAGGTAGCTTCCATTCTTACGTAAAAAAATGTGTTCCAACAAGCAGATCACAATATAAATCTTATAAAAAATCAGGATTATGTAATTAAAAGAATAATAAATTATGACCAGACAAACAAACACAAAACAAGCGTTTGATTTACAAAAGTGAGTACCACAGAAAACCTCCACCTGAAATCAAACAAGAGCGTAAAAACCGCCATATGGTCCTTCGAGAAGCCAGATGAAAACCAGCTCATCCAGCCAGCCGTCCGGTCTACATCATTCTTATTCATCATTACATATTCCTAAGGTATTAAGGCATTATAATATAACTTGTAAAATCACGCGAAGAATTCGCCACCAAGAGCCACTCTTTTTGCGTGATATTATAATCAACAAGATAAAATATTGTCAACCTAATATAATTTAACCAGTAGGTAGATTCCAAATAATTTACTCTATGATTACCACTGATTATTAAATAATATAATTTATTTTATTGTAATCTATTTATTATTCGCTCCCTCAAAGGTGGAACAAACAAAAGTTTATTTTTAAATAATTTAATGTGTATGTTTGTGTAAAAAATTCTGCATTATGCCACAAACATTAAAATCACTGGTGAAGAAGCGCGGTGAATTGAAGGCACAATTAACACGATTTAAGAATTACCTATTAAGTGATTCAGTTGATGTAATAGAAACGGAAACAAGATTGGAGGAGGTAAACACACTGTTAAATCGCTTTAAGAATATACAATCTCAGATCGAAGAGTTTGATAGTAACTCAGATGAAGAGGATAGCCCACTTGAGTGTTTTGAATTGCAATATTATCAAGTAGTGACGTTAGCAAAAAAATCCATAAAAAGCATTGAAAAAATTGATGATACTAACAATATTAAGATCCAATTACCTACGTTTTCGCTCCCAGAATTTAGTGGTGATTATTCGAAATGGTTATCTTTTAAGGATGCTTTCGTCACGATAGTGGGTAATAATAAATCATTAAATAATTTTCAGAAACATTACTATTTGCGTGATTGTTTAAAAGGAAAGGCATCACAAATATTAAACGCACTTGAAATTACCCAAGACAATTTCGAAATAGCTTGGCAGGTTTTATCAAATAGATTTGAAAATAAGCGTGTAATAGCTAATCAACATTTAAATTCATTGTTTAAGCTCAAGGAATTAAAACAAGAAAGTCACGTCGCCTTGAGAAGTTTATTAGATCAAACACAATTACATTTGAATTCATTGAAAAACATAGGTCTACCCACGGAGTATTGGGATGTAATAATAATTTATATTTTGGCCAACAAATTAGATTCCAATACCCGGATCTATTGGGAACAATATCCAACTAAAGAAAAAATACCGACATTGCAAGAATTTTTAAAATGTTTAACAGATCGAGCGATAGTCTTGGAAGCATCGGAAGCAACATGTTCCACAGCCAAACCAATATTCGCGCATCATAAACCGTCAAGTTACAAAAAGGAATCTTCAGTTTCATTATTGTCGCAAAGGTTGAAATGCATTGTTTGTAAGGAAAATCATAAGATTTATTTCTGTAAACAGTTTTTGAAACTAAACCAACATGAACGGTTTGAGAAAATCAAGCAATTACAAGCTTGCATCAAGTGTTTAAATGTAGGTCATTCAACTAAAGAATGCAGGAGTAAGAATAATTGTAGAACTTGCGATAAAGCAGGACACAACACATTACTCCATATTTTCCCTAAAGAGGATCAAAACACTGAGAATGGCATAGATCAAGTACCAGTCTCAAACCATTCCACTTTTGGAGAAGCAGAAAAAACAATTTTGTTATCAACGGCAATGGTGAACGTTAAGGACAGTAATGGAATTATTCATTCAGCGAGAGTATTGTTGGATAATGGTTCTCAGGTGAATTTCATAACTGAACGATTTGCTAAAAAATTAAACATAAAGTACAAGTCATTAAATATGCCGGTCTCTGGGTTACATAATAATATAACAAATGTAAAGAAGAGCCTCTCGTTTGAATTGTCATCAATAAACTCTAACTAACTAACTAACTAACCATCACGCCGTTTCCCCGCAGGGGTAGGCAGAGAGGACGGACCGCCAAACAACTCGGTCTTGGCACACACTCCTTGCCTCGTTCACATTCATACACCGTCTCATACATGCTCTTCTATTATTCCGACTCTTCACATGGCCCGACTCAAGTATCTGATTCACTTGGTCGTGCCATGTCTTTCTCGGACGTCCCCGACTTCTTCTACCATTCACATTTGCGTCATATATTCTCCTTACACTCCTTTCCTCGTTCATTCTCTCTACATGCCCGAACCATCGGAGCGTTCCTTTCTTGATCTTACTCATTACGCTTACATCAGCCTTGCATTCTTTGCGGATCTCCGCGTTTCTCACACGATCATACATGGTTTTACCACACATACGCCTCAGGGAACTCATTTCTACAGCATTCAGTCTACTTTCATCCTTCCTCTGCCAGTTCCATGCCTCACTGCCATACATCAGGGTAGGTACCAGTACTCCATTATGGACGGCTAGTTTCGCGTCTTTGGACAGTTTTTTGTTGGTGCCAACGGCGTTCAGTCCTCCATTAATAGAGTTACCTGCATTCACCCTTCTTTCAATATCTCTTTCAGCCTTCCCATCTCTCGTAAACATACTTCCCAAATAAACAAACTCATCCACCTGCTCCAAGCATTCATCGTTCACAACTATATTGCATACTGTTTTCGTACTCTCTCTTTCAAACACCATGACTTTAGACTTACTTACATTCATCATTAACTCATTCTTCATACATACTTCGTTCATCCTTGACACGAGAGACTGTAGATCTTCCATACTGTTAGATATCAGCACCGCATCATCAGCATACAAAAGGCAACATACTTTCAGATTACTCAATTTCGCGCCCAATCCCATCTCTTTCAATTCTTGCATACAATTATCCATGTATAGATTGAATAACCACGGCGACATTACGCAGCCTTGTTTAACACCTTTCGTGATGTCAAACCACCCCGTAAAATCGCCGTTCACCCTAATGCATGCAACGCTTCCCTCATATAGAGACGCAATTGCCTGTATGAGATTCGTATTCACTCCATACTTGGACAATACCTTCCATAGCTTTTTCCTGTCAACTCGGTCGTATGCTTTTTGTAGATCTACAAAGGCACAGAAGAGTTTCTGGTTTTTTGCAAGAAACTTCTCAGTGAGCATACGCAATGAGAAAATCTGGTCCATGCACCCTCTTCCACTCATAAAAGCACCTTGCACATCCCATATTTTATCTTTCGTTTCCATTCTTACCCTTTCAATCAATATTCTACCATATAGCTTGCCGACTGAACTAAGAAGGCTAATAGCCCTATGATTCCCACATTCCATACGTGACCCTTTACCTTTGTACAATGGCATGATTACAGCCCTTCTCCAATCTAGTGGCGTGTAACCCTCCACTAAACATTGATTAAAAAGTTTGCACAACCATGTGAGAATAATACGGCTATCCCCCTTAAAGTATTCGGCAGCAATATTGTCGAAACCCACAGCCTTACCATTTTTCATACATTTAATAGATCTTTTTATTTCATCCATACTGATTTTGGTAACATTCACTACATCATCGTTCACACCCGATTCACCGCTGGGATCACAGTCACCCGGGTTACTTTCGAAGACTTCTTCGAAATATTTCATCCATCTCTCTTTAATTTCTTTCTCATTCGTCAACATTTGCCCATCTTTCGATTTTATCACTTTCATGCTTCCGTTCTCTGGACCACTCCGGGACCTTTTGACCTCCTTCCAAAACAGTTTAATGTTTTCTTGGAAGTGGTTTGTCATTTTTATCCCCTCTTCCTCTTCCAGGCGTTTCTTTCGTTCTTTCACTCCAACACTTACTCTTTTCTTGCATACCTTATACACTTCTTTCGCTCGATCTCTCTCTTCGCTTGGAGCACTGCCAGTCTCTATCAGACGTAACCAAGCTTCCTTCTTCTCTGAAACCAGTGCTTTGATCTCGTCAATGCCACCATGCATCACCTTTCTTCCTACCTTGCTTACTTATTCCACACACGTCTCTAGCAGATTCACATAGACTCACCTTTATGTGGTTCCATGTTTCCTCTATGCTTAGACCGTCCATTTCTTTCTCATTCAATCTCATTTCTGCACAATTCTCATACTCACTTCTGACATAATCGTTTTGTAGTTTTTCTATTTTGACTCTTGTTGGAGCTGATACCGTTTTCACTTTAGAGCGCCAGCCGCGGAAGAGGTTTACTCTCGACACCACCAGAAAGTGGTCAGTTTCAACCTCAGCCCCTCTGAAAACTCTTGTGTCCTCGGTAACGGCTCTCAACCTAGAGTCAATTAGTACGAAATCGATTATTGATCTTTCATTTCCTCTTTCCCACGTATATTGATGGATACCTTTATGATCGAAAAAAGTATTCGATACAAAAAGGTTCCACTCTAAACATACTTCAAGTATTCTGTTCCCATTGTCATTCGTTCTTTTATCCCCGAACATACCTAAAGCCGAATCAAATCCGTCACGTCTAATTCCGACCCAACCGTTCAAATCGCCCGCTATTATAATCCTTTCATTCGAACCTTTTAGTCTCATTACATCGTTCACTCTAGTCCAAAAATCATCTTTCACTTCGTCGCTTTCAGAATTAACAGGGGCATAGCAAATAACAAGAAACACCCTTGTCAAACCAATTTTGAGTCGGATCCACATTATTCTCGGACTTACACATTCATATTGTACCATACATTCAACCATTCTGGGAGACAGTATCGCTGCAACACCCTGACAAGCCCTCTCCGTATCTGGTCTCCCAGACCAGATGACGAACCTGCCATTATGCTGCATTGTACCACTCTCTTTTTTCATACTCTCTGTTACACAAAGTACGTCCAAACATTTTCCTTTCATTGTATCACATAATTCGTTCATCTTTCTTTCCATTCCTCCTCTTATATTCCATGTGCCAATTCGGCATTGCTCACGTTCCTTCCTCCTCTTTGCGCCACCGAAGGGTTGGCGATGTGATGGATAGCGAGTCTCATCGACACCTGTGTCGGCCATTCCCTTCCACGGACTACTTCTTACAATCTAGCTTAACATTATTACTTTAACTTACTCTACTTAATCTAACTTAATCTTACTTAGTCCAACTTAACCTTACTTAATCTAACTTAATCTAGCTTAATCTAACTTAATCTAACTTACACAACCACAAAAAAATACCTATAATAAACAAAAAAAATCATAACGACAATTGTGAAAAACAATAACAAACGACGTGAAATTAACACTGGAGAAAATAAATATATATATGAATGTGTATCTTGTCACTGTAAAATGTAAAATATTTTAATTATTGTTCAAAACACTTTCACTCGAGTTGAAACCAAGGGCGCGGGTTCAGTACAATGTCCTTCTGATCCGAGAGCTATGGGGAGCTAGCGCGGGCGGTAGGGGCAGCGGGGGCAGCTAGGGGTGCAGACTGCAGGACTGCGTTTCTGAGAAGGGCCGCTTCGATGCCCGACGCACCGAACAGGTCCACAGTCGTAAATAACAGCATCGGCCGAGGCGAATACGGGCGTAGAGAGTAGAGACGGGTTGCAGTACGGGTGCGGGCAAGAGGCGGGGGTCAAGAGGCACGGCAAACAGGCACTTAAGGGTCGAACAGATGACCACATCTGGTAAATGTTCTATGGCCGTCTTGAGTTAAAACATTTCGTTACACTGTATTACAATACGTTTCACAATATTATTTTGCACATATTCTTAAAATCAGTTTTATGTCCACACTATGCACGGTAAAATTATTTTTAGTGTAACTACGCGACTTACACTCAGTGAGGAATATTATTTAATACTTTTAAGGGTTGAAATTGTGAACTATCCCTCTTAATTTATTAATTTTAACGAGACCGACCAAACATGCGTCAGGCTGCTCCGAGTGCCCGACGCTACGTCAATAAACTCTAATTACAAAAAACTTGTTACTTGCTTGGTATTACAAGAAATCACCAGCAAGTTACCGCAGACCTCTTTTCCAAAAAGGGAGGCAAACATACCACCAGGATTGAAATTGGCCGATCCTGAATTTTCCACTTCCGGTCATGTGGATATATTACTCGGCTCCGAACTATTTTGGGAAATGCTGACCACTGATCAATTGAGATTAGGAACAACTGGACCTACGCTGCAACGCACTGAACTTGGATGGATATTATCCGGGCCAATTAGAACGTGCACTACAAAAAAAGAGCAAGAATCATCCTCATGTCACTTATCTTTAAATATGATTCACAATCAAATTGAAAGATTTTGGAAACAAGAGGAATTGGTGTCCATCAAGCACCAAAATTATGAAGAAAAGGCTTGTGAAGAGAGCTTCAAGTCAACCCAAAAAAGGGATGAAAATGGGCGTTTCGAAGTAAGCTTACCATTCCGACCTTGTATAGATCAAATAGGTACTTCCTTGCCTATGGCAGAAAAAAGATTTTTAAACTTGGAAAAGAAATTATCTTCTAACATGGATTTGAAACTTCAATACATTAAATTCATGGAAGAATATGAAAACTTAGGTCATATGACAAAATTTGAACCAGTTTCAAATGAAGAAAAATCTTACTATTTACCTCATCATGCAATCAAGAAGGAAACCAGCAGCACTACCAAACTAAGAGTGGTGTTCGACGGCTCCGCAAAAACCTCCAGCGGGATATCAATAAACGACGCGTTAATGGTTGGTCCAATAATACAAAATGATTTATATACCCATTTGTTAAATTTTAGAAAATATCAAGTGGCATTGACGGCTGACATAGAGAAAATGTACAGGCAGGTCAACATTAGAGAGGAGGACCGCGTCTTCCAAAAAATACTTTGGCGAGCATCTCCAGAAGAGGAAATGGGCCATTTCAAGTTAAATACGATAACTTATGGTATGGGACCGTCATCTTTCTTAGCCACGCGTTGCTTGAAGCAGCTGAGTATGGAAAACGCTCAGTTATATCCTGAAACTAGTCTCATTTTAGAGAGAGATTTTTACATAGATGATCTAATTACAGGTGCAGACAATGTGGAATCCTGTAATTTGTTAAAAGAACAGTTAATCTCCATAATGAATTCGGCCGGTATGAACTTAAGAAAATGGCGGTCTAATTCTTCTGATTTGTCATCGGAGGCCGATCAGGCCACTGATATGGTAATTTTGGACAAACCAGAAGGAGAGAAAATTCTAGGCTTAGCTTGGAATTGCGAAAAAGATAGTTTTTTATATCACGTGGAACTACCGTCACATCCTATTTATAATAAACGGAATATTTTGTCACTGATTGCTAGTATTTTCGATCCATTAGGTTTGCTTGGACCAGTAACCGTGAATGCTAAACTTATTATGCAGAAATTATGGCAAGAAAAGATATCTTGGGATGAAGAAATACCTATAGAAATTCTGAAGCTTTGGAAAAAATATTTAGAAGATTTAAAAGGTGTAAATTCTTTTCAAATACCTAGAAAAATTATATGTAATCAAACCGTAAATATACAATTGCACGGATTTTGTGACGCATCTCAAAAAGCATACGCTGCTTGCGTATATATGCTATCCACAGACCAATCAGGAAAACGGCATTCTCAATTAATCACAGCTAAATCAAGAGTAGCTCCATTAAAAACGATTTCTTTGCCTAAATTGGAATTATGTGGTGCTGTTCTGTTAACAAAAGTTGTTGAAAAAGTAAAGGAATCCCTAGGTATACCTTTGGATAAAACATTTTTATGGTGTGATTCCACTATAACTCTATGCTGGATAGGAAATCAACCAGCGCGATGGAATACATTTGTTGCAAACAGAGTTGCAGAAATACAGGAAAGAAGCGAAACCAGTCAATGGAAGCATGTCAACTCCGAAGATAATGCTGCGGATATTTTATCAAGAGGAACCAGTGCTAAAAGTCTATTTTCTTCAGAAATCTGGTGGAGAGGTCCTAATTGGTTAACTCAAGATGAAGTAACTTGGCCGAACTATAAGGAAATTTGCATCGATCCACCGGAATTAAAAAGCAAAATAAATTTAACCGTCAGTATGAATAAAGATTGGGAATTGTTTTATCGTTTTTCTTCTCTCACGCGTTTACAAAGAGTAACTGCTTATATCCTACGTTTCATTAATAATACAAGAAAAAAACATACATTTAGCGGACAACTTTCAATAATAGAATTAAACAAGTCGTTACATTCATTAATAACGGTCACTCAATCTTATTCATTTTCAAAAGAAATTAAAACATTAAAGGCGGGAAAAAACTTAGATAAAACCAGTCATCTCAAATCATTAAACCCATTTATACATATGGATTTATTGCATGTAGGTGGGAGATTGTCCAGAGGAAAACTAATACATGAAGCACAAAAACATCCGATATTACTACCTCACGATCACCCTCTAACAAAGTTAATCATTAAACATTTTCATTATACAAATTTGCATGTAGGTACTCAAACGTTACTAGCACTTATTAGACTAAAATATTGGCCTATAATGGCAAAAAATGCTATTAAAAAAATACTTAAAAATTGCATTGTGTGCTTTAAATGCAGTCCAAAAACAAGTCATCAAATAATGTCTGACCTTCCAGAGGATAGAGTGTCACCATGTAGACCGTTCTCTGTTACAGGACTGGATTACGCAGGGCCAATCTTAATAAAGTCTGGAATCAGTAGGAGATCCAATTCAGTCAAGTCTTATATTTGTTTATTTATATGCTTCTCTACTAAGGCAGTTCATTTAGAACTGGTCACCGCTCTGACTACAGATGCATTTCTTAATTGTTTAAAGCGTTTCATTTCCAGACGTGGAAAACCTAGTAAATTGTATTCTGATAATGCTACTACATTTGTTGGAGCGAATAATGAATTGAAAAATATGTATAATTTATATGTCTCTCAAAAGGAAATAGCTAATTACTTAACTAATATGTCTATTCAGTGGGTTTTTATTCCACCTAAAGGTCCTCATCATGGAGGTCTTTGGGAATCTAACATAAAAAGTGTGAAATATCACGTAAAAAGAGTGGCAAACGTCTCTTCATTAACATATGAAGAGATGTGTACGTTATTATACCAAATAGAGTCCTGCATAAATTCTAGGCCTTTAATTCCACTATCCAACGATCCCCTCGACCTCTTCGCACTTACTCCAGGTCACTTTCTTATTGGTGATAACCTGTCAGCTGTAGCTGAACCTGACCTACAACAGATTCCCATAAACAGGCTTAATAATTTCCAAAAACTAAGCCAACTAAGACAGAGCTTCTGGTCAAGATGGAGAATTGAATATCTGGGAGAGCTGCAGCAAAGGACTAAATGGACGGATGGGAACCGGCGACAACTAAAGATTGGGGACTTAGTTATCATCAAAGACGACAACGCACCACCAAATTTATGGAGGATGGGACGTGTCATCGCCACTCACCCTGGACAAGATGGGATAACCCGTATAGTCACCTTGAAGACGCAGCAAGGGTCTATGAAAAGGCCCATTACCAAATTGTGTCTTCTACCAATGGACGATGCTATCACATCTTAGAAGAACTGGATCAAAATAAACTACTAACATCTAAGAAGAGCAGTATAAAAAATAAGTCATCTTTACTAAGGCCAAGGATCAAAAAGAAGCCATCTTTCTTGAAGACAAGAACTGCAGAGGCTATCGATCGAGGATCAAGAAGATGAACATTTTATAATTTAGTGTTATTTTTTTTTCTTATGCATATCTTCTAATGATTTACTTCAATTTATTATATTATTGTTTCTAAACTAACTACAACAATCAATGGATGATTACGATATGTGTAATAGCTAGTTTCACCTCTCTTTTTTATTTTTTAAAAATAATTTATCTCACAAATAATAATAATCAATTTTAACTATTATAGAGTTCTAAAAAGAACTTTCATTTAATTTCAGCCCTTTTTGTCGGGGAGCTATGGTTAAAATTGATGCTTATTGAGTAGGTACTTGTTCTATGGGCAATTACTTCTAGGCAAGTACCTACCTAATTTTATTATTTTCTTTTTTGTTCCATTATTCAAATAGTTCTATAGAAGAACAAAGGAAGGTAGCTTCCATTCTTACGTAAAAAAATGTGTTCCAACAAGCAGATCACAATATAAATCTTATAAAAAATCAGGATTATGTAATTAAAAGAATAATAAATTATGACCAGACAAACAAACACAAAACAAGCGTTTGATTTACAAAAGTGAGTACCACAGAAAACCTCCACCTGAAATCAAACAAGAGCGTAAAAACCGCCAATTATTGACAATTGATGAATACTTATGATCAAAAAATAATTACAAAAAGTACATAATTTTAATACTTTTATTATTACGACTTTCAGAATTTTTGGATGTAGGTATAAATTAAAGCAAATTTGGAATGAAATAAAATCGATATTGAGTTACAATTTTAAAAAGCTGGCACGGAGAATAATTAATCTTTCTCATTGGAACCGCTCTGTACGATCATAAGAACATCTTTCGACGAAGTGTGGATTTTCGGCCGCCGGCTGGTTGAAGGCCCTTAAAAATATAGCACAAACCCATAAAAAGGATTTAAATTGTAGGTAGAAATGCTTAGATAAATATACAAATGCTTTAATTAAACCACTAAATTTATTACCATAATGTACAGCCGACAGGTTTCGTAAAATTGTTCTTTCGCCAGGAAAATAGATAAATTTGTTTTTTTTTTAAAATAAAATACACTTCACGTCAATTTATTCAATATAAATAAATTTACCTGTGTAGATATCAGAAAACATCAGAACGCAAATCGACGTGCTGAGCTGAGGATGTATCACATCGAGGTAAGAATAATTATTAAATGAAGAATTAATGCACATCTCGGGCTCGGAATAAATCATATAAAGCGCGTACCTTTCAACATGAGCCGTGTCCAGTCGTGTCGCTTGATTTAATGATGCATTTAGGGATTAATGCGCGTGTGTCCGGAGATGATATAGGCAGAAGAAAAGGATACAGCCAACAGCATCCAGCATCTACAGGATATGCTGGGGTCGGACGCCAACGAGGAGACGATGGAAACCGGCTCCTAAAGAGACAGCTTTCCTTTTCCAGCTACAGGTTTCCACGGTACAGGATATAATGGCTACAATTACTATACTGAGAGTATGCGAACCTGATAGATCTACAAGATCTAAGATCGAATCTCTTTTGTACTACAACGTACAAGAGAAAGCCATTGTTTGAAAGATGGATGATTCGTGGATAACAGTGATTCCCAAAGTCAATTCCCTGGGGGCGCTAGAGTTCCAGGAGGGGAGGAGTAAGTACTAAGGAGCAACAGCGAGTTCACTTTGGGAATTTAGGAGGAAGGCAATAAAGAGTCGTAAAAAAACATGACAGTCCAAAATATTTTTTCAATTTTTCCATATAACTTTAACAGAAAAGTACTAAGTATAGTCATGCAATGTCATAAAAGTCACGCAAATGACCCGTTTTCGTGAACGTTTTAGCATGACTTATTTTCTAAGGAAAGGTACAAAATACTTAATGAAGACCGATTTTCCAGAAAACAGCTTTATCGGCAATTTTAATACGTTTCTACCACCGAGAACTCCATAGAATCTCACATGTTATCCGTTACGTGCGTTGTTGAAGAGGGATTGGTCACACCGGAGCTATTAGCTTAGAGCCTAAAAATTAGTTTGAAATTTAAGTAATCATGTTATTATTAGTTTAAAAAGCAATAGAGTTTTTTGAGATGGAAGAAAAATACATTTCAGAGGAGGACGGTGAGCCAAACAAGTTTGGAAAACTCTAATGCAATAGAAAACTAATTCCGAGTAGACTTCTCATACTCCCGATCAGGTTACACAGCTATCGGGCAGTTGGCTTGATCGCTATTTGGTATTCCACGCACAGATCTGCAAATCAAAATTCATAATACCCCTTTGGTTCATGCTGTATTCATTGGCCGCTCGCACGTCATTAAATTTTCACGATGTTTTGCCGGAGCAACACGTTTCACATAGGTATCTTGATGCAGCCACAACAAGCCGATTTTCTCGGCGTTTTGATGGCCGAAATAATTGGACCGTCAATACGAATGTGAACTGGTTACTCAATTTAATACGCATTCAATTTTAAAAAATGACCAGAGATGTTTCATAACTTTTTTGGCATGCGACGAGTCAGAAGAGTTGTTGATGATGTCGAAAAATGATAAATTATAATAAACATTGTTCGGTGCATAATTAACTTATTTTATACTTGATGCATGTAAATTTCATGTTTTGATTTTCAAAATAGCCGGCAAATAAAACAACAATCTGTACTGAGACAGATATAAAAACCGACCGTCCCGAAGAACAAAGTCGAATGTGTGATTTTGTGGTTTTGCAATAGACATGTTTTAAGTGTCGTTTCTGCATTTTTACTGTTTTTTTAGATTAAGAAATATAGCATATTAGAAAAATATATATATTTAATTCAAACAAAATTAAAAAACAGGAACTTTTAAATTAAAATTAGCCCACAAAAATGATTTTGAATTTTTAGCAGATCTGACATTGTTATTCGGGGCAGTCGAAATTGAAAGGATAAATGTGGAAGGATAGCGATACATTAGCAAATACTTTAATTAACTACTCCAAAATAATGCTCAGTATCGATATCCTTCTCTGTTGCACGAATAAATAGCATATGCGCTCTCTTTCAATTGATCATAGTCTTGACAGGAATTTTTTAGACAACCCACTCGAGATATATTTTCTAATAATATATTAAATTTGACATAAAATACTTTTCACCAATTAAACAGATGGGTGAAGGTCGTTTCTAGTTCGGATCTTAGACTATTTATAAAAACGAAACCATTATCATTATCAAATCGTAATTACTACAATTAGGCAACGCTGAAATCATCTTTGTTGGTCATCAGTCTGATAAATCGTTTGTTGTATATTTATACTGATTAGTATGGTAAAATCATAGATTGATGTGTTGGGAACAATACAAAATAATAAAAATAATAAATAACAAATTCTGGAAACAAGAAAAAGCATTTTTGTATTATGCTAATCAAGCAATCCCATAAATTTTAATGCTATTACTAGCTAAGTGTAGTTGCCTAATTAAAACATGGAAAACACTAGATTTACCTAATTATAGAATTTAACGATACCTACCATTTTTTGGAGATAGGTACCTACCTACAAAAAACATATTCAAATAATTTGATGATTCCAATGCGTTACGACTTTTCTGTTAGTGACCTTCATAGACGAGGAAATTAGAAAATAGTGTGTTACTCAAAAACGCTGATTTCGGAGTTACTTAGTTGTAGTAATTACCCCACGAAAGTGTCTGTAAAAACAGCATAAACTACGCTCATTTAAAGAGGAAGTGAACAATGTAAGAGCTTTTCTAGATGAAATCATTGTCCTCAGAACAGGGGGCTGACAGGGAAGCACTATTTTCCTGAGCAGGATCGTGACTAATTATGGTATCATAGGCACTGGGTACCTGGAACTTTCAACCTGGGTCATGTTCCGCTCAGGACGCTCAGGGCCCGGAGCATGTCGTGTTCATCCAGAATAATCTGTACGTAACTCTTGCGGCTTGCGGTGTGTCATAAGTGGTGACGCAGGATCGACTGCTTCTAATGTTGCCAGTCATACAATAGTTGTAAAGTTCTAAAGTTACGAGTCCCTGACTGGTGGTTTGACACGAGTGTATCATGTTATTGTTATTCCAGGTAACACATTTACGAAAATGTAAAATTAACTTGGAAAAATTTATGGATCGCAAGCAGATAACATTTTGAGTGTTATAAAAGACCCTCCACGACATAAGCCTTGAGGAAAATTATTTTCCTCAGGGCCTTCTGTGTAGAGTTAAAGTAATAAAAATGATGAAATACAAATTCGTAGCAGTTGTACATAGGGGGGAGACGTCTCCATCCGACCCGCTGACGGAAGTAGCCACATCTTGTGACGAATTCTTGAATTCGAAACCGAATTATAACAGTAGCTTTGTGTGAAATTCCACGTACACAGATTTATTTGTGTATAGCGGCGTCAGACATGCACTCGAAGTTGGGTTCTGAAATTCAACCACGCAGACGTTACCGTATTAGTAACGCTTATTTCTATTTTTAAAACTGTTCTCAAGAGAGATGCCATATTTTGACCAATGGCCACATTTTCTACAATAATAGAATATTTTGGGCAAATTCAGTGCAAAATGATGAATCGACGACGTAAAGTTTAAAAGTTTTTCTGGTTCGTATTTTAAAAGTCTTATTGCATTGAAATTATGTATTTAGTTCTCTGTAGAAATAATCGCCATCTTCTTAAATGGATCAAACAGTAATTTAATTTATCAACAAGCTGTTTGATACACATTGTCCGTGCTTAATAACATTAATAACTGTCTGGTTAGATCAGTTGACGAGGAGCGGTCAACTTCAGTATTCAGATTAATACTCGTCGACAACAGGCGATAAAGTTTAGCATAAAATAATGTCGACAAGAATATTTTCACTAACTGGATCTTTTTTTGACACTGAAATTTATCATACTTGCTTTATTTCTGGTTCGTTATAATTCAAATAATTGCATGGTGGTAATAGTGATTGTCCAACCCTTGCATCAAAATATTCGAGGACAAGGAGAAGAGGGACAAAGGATACTTGACACACTAATTCATTTTGAAGATCATAAAAAAAGATGAAAAAACCATAATACGAGGGATAATGCTCTACGAGGTCTACAGTCATATTAGCACCGAACCGAGTAAGCTCGTTAATTCCCTCTAGACGCGTGATTACAGTACCCACACGTACAAAATGTATCCTTTTATTTAACAGCCATAAATCAGAGACGAACAAGCAACCCGGAGTTTGGAGAACACCGCGCGGTCATTCACCTGCAATCACGCTGCCTCACCTTCGGTGCCTTTTTATCTTTTGGGAAGATGCATGCTCCATGCAGCCAACCTCCGCTGCACCAGACACTTATTTTCATTTAGGATATGTGTGGGATTGCCTTCCAAATAGAAGTACCTAACAAGTAACCCGAAAGCAATCTTTGTAGAGATTATGTGTGAAAAGCGCCTCTAATAGGTGTGAGAAGTGATCTTCAATGATACCCCTACCAGCTTTCCAACATAAAATCAGAAGGTAACCTTGAGCGCTTACCTATTAAGGAAGGCATTTGGTTATGATTGATTGAGCGACTACATTTTATTTTTAGGCGTGAGTCACCGCAACCAGAAATAATATAATAACTCTTTATTAATATTCTGTTAGGTTAGTTACCTTGTGAACAACGATAATATAATTTGCGTGAATTTTAGATTTGCATTCAAAGACGTATGTTAATGTAGAGTTTATAAAACGAAATTATACCTATCGTGAAGATTTTACAAACCTCTGAAAACTTAATGTTGTTTCAAGTCTAACCACACAATAACCGATTTAATTTCACGGCAACTCTGCTTGATTTAAATCTAAAACACGTTAAATATTTATTCAACATTCAACGGCTTTAATTATTAGTGTAGATAAAACCCTGATGCAATTAAGCATATTTATGGCCGGATATTACGATAGACAAAAGAGCCTGGGATGTACCAACAGAATACAAATTTACAGTTAATAATTATTCATGTGAGGTCACATAATCTGATGAATATTTAAAACGAACTCATACCAGGCAAAATGTTTTCCAAAATAGCGTAGATCATAGAGGAATCAAAACAACGCAGAGAACGCCAAGTGATTAGGAAAGTTCTAAAGTGAACGGATCTTTTTGATGTCTTTTTTCTAAATAAGGGACGAAATAGCACTTGGTCCAAGTTAGCAGTGACTGTAACTGTAAAGGTTCATTAGAAGCCAGCATCCCCCATTGCGGCCATCTGTTTACCTTTAACCATCTACCCTTTGGGGGAAATATCCTGCCAAGAAACTTTCCGCTCGGCAAACAAGGCTCTTGTGTGACAAAGGAATATCCAATATCTCCCCCAAAACACAGCAAAATTGCATGGATAACGTACCTACATATATTGATTTGGTTTTAGGAAACTCCTCTGGAAATTTCGTCAATACCACGATGATATCTCTATCGCAAAGTAATAATTTGATAAGCCAAGTAAAGTGCAAAAATTCAAACCGCTTTAAGGTATTCGTGGAGCAATATCAACGTTCGTGTTGCCAGGTAATAAAAACAAGTTTTCGGAAGCACTTTGAACATATTTCCGTGTACCATAAACCACTTTGAGAAAGTTTTTTCACACCGCAATTTTGCTTTAATTTATGGTTAAGGTACTCGATAATTTATGGCATTGCCTGACATTTCTTCCTCCTGGACGAACGCATTTTTACACGTCTAGTAATCGCCCTTTTTGTAGGCACGCAGGGAAAATGACCATTATTCAATGACCTCTAATCTAAAGCTGAAAAATGGTGCGAAATGTTGCAAGTTATAACTCAAATATAAAAGGTTTAAGTGTTAAAACCCTTTTAAATAACCTAGGAAGCAACATGCGGAAGAGCTGTCAACAATAACATAATAGACGATGAACGAGTTAATAATCTGTTCATCTCTATACAAAAACAACACAAAAAGAACAGGTATCTAAAAATAAAATTTAGACACCCGCGTGATCCACGTAATAAAATAATTTCCTTTGTTGTGTATTTGTTTGTATTGAAGAAAATAAAGTTGAATGAACAACACACGCCTAATAAAAGTGGGGTCGAGGTACGTATTACGTATGCACTTTGCAAAGGAATGGGAGAAAATAGGGCCTGAAGTGTCCCATTAGGGAAACTGGAGTAAGGCTCTTGAGGGTGAGCGCAGTGCATATTTGCCGTTCGGAAAGCGGGGAATATGCAAACTAAAATGCTCGACACTGGAACTGTTCAGTGTGAAGGGTGTTTATGGAGTCAACGTCGCTTTAATTACAACACACAACAAGGGGAGCTTTTGTTATATTAATACGGAAGATAATTTGACTAACTGAAACAAAAACCCTTACTTCGTCAAAACGAAATCTCTGTTATAATTTATGATGTGAAAATATAATATTCGTAGTATATACAGAAAAAAAGGGGTCTTCCGCAACTGGTTGACAGTGGGAATAATTTTATTGGGTGAAAACAAAGTATTTGTTTAATAGTAAGCCACAGTGTACACGGTTTTCACGAATAAATAGTAATTTCTTTACAAATAATAAATTTTTCCGAGCATGCTAAATACATATAATAGAACTAAAAAGGTACGTATTTGGGGGGCATCCATTAATTACGCGAGCAGTTTTTCTTGCAATCTAGACCCCCCCCGTCCCCCTCAGTGAGATTTTGCTGGACCCCCCCCCCCCCGTTTGTGCTCACGTAATTAATGGATGGCCACGGACGTACAAAATATAGGCCCTCGTAAGTATTTTAACTCGACCACCGTTTAGTTGGCCAATAAATTTGTTAAAATAAATTGTATACAAATTCCTTTTTTTTCGTTGTTTGTTTTTGGGGTGCCATGCCGTGTTGAGCTGCCTCCTTCTTTAGAAAACGTTTCGGACAGTGTCCATCATTAGGGCAGGTCCGACAGATGAGATCCGGCAGATCCCACATCTGTTGGATATGCCCTGATGATGGACATTGCAACGCTGTACGAAACGTTGGCTAAAGAAGGAGTCAGCGCAACACGGCATAACACCCCAAAAACTAATAACGAAAATACTTTTGGCCGTGAAAATCTAAAAACGTATATTCCGTATTTGATTTTTTTTAAATATTCCATAAAATATATTATGGTTTATAATTGTAGGTATATAATTACCTACGGGCAAATGTTATGATTTCAGAAGAAATTTTGGCTTTCATCTATTAAATAAAAATAAAATTAGAAACATATTTTTATTTTTAGTTATAAAAGTTGTAGTAACTAACAATAAAATAGGAGATAACTTAATAAATTATGTTTGATTTTTAATAAAGCACCCAAGAGAACCCAAACTTAAAAGAGGTATCGATGTAGAGAGGGAAGATTGGTACCTACCTACAAATATAATTTAATTGATATGGGACAATCAATGCTGAAACTGCGTACTTAAATCGAGTTTACAAAGGATTGAGGATATTCGTTTAATTAAGTCGTCCGCCTGGTGCCTACATTAAAACCATCCCGAGAAGTGAGATTTAACTGGGATTGCTTAAATAAAGGGCGACACTTAAGCGAGTATAATATTATGTATGAGAATATATACTTCGGCAAATCCGTATATTATATCCCTTAATCTAAGCATATTGTATAACTAGACTAACTTAAAGTCTTCCGCCGCGTCTGTCTGCCGGTTCACGATAAAATTAAAAACTACTGAACGGATTTGATAGAGTATAGAGATAGATTTGATAGAGGAATAGATAAGAGTGATTCATGAGGAAGGTTTAGGTTTGTAATTTGTCAAGGTAATGTGGTGGACGAGCGTGCTGGCAAGCGGGCGGTGAGGATTTGATTTGTGTGCAAATTAACAGATGGCGGTGTGAGTGAAAAGGTTGGGTAACCATCCAGTAGATGGCGTTGTGTTACACGTTGCCGGGCCAGCTAGTATATATAGTATATAGTATATGGAGACCTAGTGTAAAATTAGATACTTAATTTCAGTCAACCAAGAGTAGGATATAATGTATTCAACTTTTCCTGAATAAACTATTATATATAATAATAATAATACTTGGCTAATTTATATAGCGCCGTTTTCGCAAAAAATCACCTCAAGGGCGCTGCACAAGTAAATACGTATATACTTAATAAAATTGGTATAACTAAGATTTATAATTATAACTGCTGTCTTACATCTAAGACTTATAGTTAGTGGATTATATCCAAGACTTATAGCTAGTGACTTAATGCCTACATATTTACAACTGTAACCTATGTCAGAGACTTAAAACTGGCATATTTACCTACATTTCAAAGTACTTGATTTATATGGATAATGTGATTTGAGATTTTCACGGCCAAATGTATTATAATGGTTAATTTTTGGGGTATAATGCCGTGTTGCGCTACCTCTTTTTTTGGCCAAAGTTTCGGACAGCATTAGTGTCCACCATCAAGGCAGATGTGTAATCGAAGATTGTGGTGAATTGTGTGCTTCTACATTATACATGTTGATGCGATACTGTGATGCCAGCTTCCATCCTCTACGAGTTGGTATAAAAGTATAATTTTGAATTGTTTTCTGCGTTTAGTTTTGTGTAACCGTCAATTACCGGACACCAAAAACTATTTTACTTAGCCCCGTCATCCCTATTAACACTAATGGGATTTTTGTAAATATCAATTGCCTCCGAAATTACACATGGTCTATGCGTATTAGGTGTTCCCAGAACTTCAGGCTTCAGTTTTTTTAAATGCATGGTTTCAATCAATAATTCACTATATTCTCTATGGTTTGATTGAGGGATGGGAGTGAAAGCGACAAGGTAAGAGCGGCCATAAAGATAAAAAGTGTCGGTTAATGGATGCCTAACATGGTGAACGAATGGAGACATAAATCGAAGGTGACACCAGACAGCACGATCTAGTAAAAGCCAAGAATAAACCTACGTTTTACGATGCCTTTATAAATAAGCAAGCTAAGAATGTACCACCCTAGCCAAGAACACTCCTGTCCCGGTCAGACCGTTACCAGGCGCCCTGCTTTGTCAGAACTTGGAACAAGCTCTGAGGATGAGGAGGGGTTGGACAGGGATCAAGCGATGAACCTTCTTCTAATTTATGAGCAAGCGTCATAAGCGTAAAAATAACTTACGACAATTAATGGGAACAACACAATTATTATTCTTCAAAATAATAAAATACTTAGTTTTTACCACTTTTATTGTTTATAATAACCAACATGTAAAACTTCGAGAAACTTTGAAATAAGGATTAAAGTATCAGTTTCTCGGAGTTTGCCAATCATTTGTTGGAAACTCACACCTCTAACTTCAATAGTGGAATAGAATTAATACATAGTAATGTCAATGGAATTCAGTTGGATAAACTAGAAAATTTTAGAAATCAGAAATAGTGTGAATGCGAATTTGAATATTATTAATAATCAAAAAATGTTTTTAAAGGACCCAATATTAAACCTATTCCCTTTGTAAATTGTCCCATATTGCCCCTCTTCCTTATACCTATTCTCATTTTTCCATTGTTACTAGTGTCTATGTCTATTATTTATAATTAGTTTTATTAAAACCTTGAAGAAGTGAGCGTAAACTTGTTGGTTGTTATAAACAATAAAAGTGGTAAAAACTAAGTATTTTATTATTTTGAATTAAAATTGTGCCACAAAATAAGTTTGCTGTGTTAGAAGAAATTATTATTCTTTCCAAAAAAAGGAGAGAAGAAGATTTAAAAAATCAGATACAATAATATGATCCCGACGTTGAGAGTTCTCTTTCTGTTGCATGTGTAGTTTGTGAAAGAGGGAGATGCTATAATAACGGAACTATCAGCAAAACTACATATTTAATACGATCAATAGTTGGAACACCAATAAACCCTCGTCTAAGTGTAGGTACGTACATCCACTACCATATCGCACCTACTTGACGATTATTTTAAATAGGCCACTAGCATCACATTTTTTAAGTTTTTTTTCTGGTTTAGGCAAATATTCTAAGATATTGCGTTTTTTTTTTTTAAATCGTATTGTTGAAACCCTGGCGATTTTTTGAAAATTTCAATCCGAAAAATCAGACCATTTTTTATAAACCGGAAAGACGGGACATAATTTTATGGGTGCGAAAAAACGATAATTACATAGCCGAAAATGGCACAGGAGAATAACAAGATCATCACATAAATATTTTTTTCCTTGATCCATCTTATTGATCATTAATCATTATAATGTTCAAAGTGACTAAATCCAATGTAATATACTTGTACTTACTTACTTGTAAATTATAATAATAATAAGAATATTATTTTAAGTTTACAACTCTGGAAAAAAGAAGAAAAGTTGCTGACTTAATGAGTCTATACAAAATCATCCATGATAAGCTTGAAACAACTCATTGTCTGAGCAGACGTAATTTAAGGAGACAGAATATATTTCATCTTGAATTATTTAAAAACAATATTGCATACTTCAATCCACTGTCTCGAATGTGTCGTCTGTATAATTCCATTGAATGTAACCATTATAGACATCTATGCAAATAGTCTCGCTTACTTTAAAAATCAAATTAACAATAGACTAACCTAACAAGTAATTGAGAATTGAAAATACTTATATTTGATCTTGAACTTGAATGTGAATGGCTGTTTCTTACTCTATTTGTACCTTACTTTTTTTTGTTTTTCTGTTTTTTTACATCGTATATCGATATTTTTTTTATCTTTGTAATCTCTATATTTTATCATCACTATTTTTGTTATCTCTTTTTATACCTCTGTTTATATTTTGCTATTTCTAATTTCTGTTAACTTCTATGTATACATAGTGAAAAACAACTATTAAACTGTGCATTCTGTGAACATTTTTAAGTGGACTATTAACATCTACGCTTTTTACAATGCTAATCTAATGACTTTTTATGTTAATACTCTGTAAATGTTCCAAAACAATAAATAAATAAAATTATAAAATTTGATTTTGTTAAAATTAGCACCATTAGCATAATACTATTTCTAAAAAAAAATTACTAACGTTTTCGTAATCTTAGTAAAAAAATCTGTACATACGATTTTTTTTAACTCGTTATGAAATCCATGCAAGTGGCCTATTGATAAACAATAATTTATCACACCTCTGACTTTTGAAATGTATGGTTGAAGTTCAAAAGAAAACAATAATAATTAAAGAAGCACATAACACACACCGTGTAGTCGGAATGATGAACACACTAAAACTGGGATATGGAGCAAACGTCTTTTGAACTAACCGCTGTTTACACGGCGTTTTAATTTTTCGATTAAACAATGCTTTTGCTTTTAGCCTGCCACGGCAATTAGAAATAGGCGATTATTTTTAAAAAGTTCGTTTAGAAAATGGATGCCTTTAGTAATATTATGTGACCGCATTTTTCCCAGAACAATAAAATCTACTTTGCAAACCCTCCAAACGCTTAAAAAGAACATACCAGGGGACATTTATTTGAAAAGAATGTTTTGTTTTTGGCAATATACACAGCAAGGCCTGTAGGGTAGCTGAATCAGATGAGGAGAGGACGCAAAAGGGTTAGAACTCAAGATAGGGCTGAAAAACTTGTTATTCCTTCGAGTTATGCCTTCGAGAAGAATTGTAACATGACTTTCTAGTAAATATATCGTTACAATGGAGCTGTAAGCGAAGGTTCTTTTCAGGTTCGTCTTATAATCATAGAGATATACTTCTTACAATATGTGTGCTGTAGCAGCAAAAAATCATTAATTGCAATCTTCAGGGTTAATGAATTAATTATTTTCTCTTTCATATAATATTTTCAATTTTGCATAACATATTTTCAATTCTTTGATTTTCCATGAAGGTAATTCTTAATCTAATTTTAGTTTTTGACCACTTTCCGTATTAAGTATTAAATTTAAAAAAGTCTGAAATATTTGTAAATTGTGTGTTTTTAAATTGAATGAAACTAGTAGTAGGGTGCACCTACCCGAAAACACCAATTTGATAGGTGTACAGAGTTATATAAATGAATTGACACAATGAGCGTGTTATTAAGTACCTAGGCTTATTTCGTAATCGAGGCATAGAAAAGAAAAGTAGTGATGCTTAGAACGATAAGCACATTCTTCGTTGCCTACTTATTATACTATTATTATACTATTTGGTATCTGGCTTGTGTGCTAAAGAGTGTGTACTGTACATACACTGTACACACTGCACACATGGCGACAAAGAGCCTTATCTCTATGTAAACGATCAGCAGACAGTGCAGCAAATGAAGATGCACTTTCGTTTGGCTGCACCGGAATGTGTGCGGTGCATTCATCACATTTAAATCATTGGAGTTAGAAAATAAAAGTTCCTCGACTATACGCTAATTGAAATTAAAAACAAGCTTAACAATTTAACTTATTGCCATTTCTCTGCAGGGGTAGGCATATGAAGTAACGTTACAAAACTATATATTGGCACGCACTTCATTTACATTACTTTCTATAGTGCCATGTTTTCTTGGGACGTTCACGACTTCTTTTACCGTACACTTACTTGCATGTAGTATTGTATTTCTCCTTCTCTTATTCAACTATTTTATGCGAGCTTCTACAAAACGAAGGCTTTTATTAATATTATTTTACGTATTTTTAATTTACATTTAATTTAGTGTAATATAAAGGTTCTGAAGTACTAAATTACAGAAAAGTGCTACATCAATTCTATTCCAACATTCAAGCCTGAATTATGAAATATATACATACTTAGTTAGATAGTGACACATCTTTAAAAATATATTATTTAAATCCTCTGCAAGCGATCAAAATTTTAACACAAATTGTCTTATTACTTACTATAAACTTATAAGACGACCCGTTATCTGAGGGGAAAATGTTAAACACCTTACCAGGTTGAATTAACGATATCTAGTAGTTGACACATAATAAAGATTATCACAGCGGAATGTGTCCGGTATCTCCTTTAAAAATACTCCGGGGAGCGTAGAATGCTCTGCCCCTGTTAGTATGCAGATGGCATCGTATTCCTGGAAGAACAGTGAGGGGAGATGAGAAGGGGGAGGGGAGGAGGAGGGAAACAAAGGAAGGATGAAAGCACCGCGGCCATAAAGCGAGGGCCGACACCTCACACGCTCATCGGCTAATCCAATAATACTCACTTACTTTACACGCTGCCGGTGTCCGCCGCAAGCCTAGCCTCTTTTCCGCTGGGACTTAGACAATGGCTACTGAATTATATTGGTAAATAAATATTACAAAACATATTTGAACTCCCTTTGGAATGTAATTTGTAATGTATTTTGGTATGTATTCATCTTTTACTGCATATTCCACCAATCAAAACTAAGCGAACGCTAGGATAAATACATAGAGTGTTTGCTCAATGCCAATAAACTGTATAAATCAGAAAAAGCAAAACGTCTAAATATTTTAATAACAGATATAATACGCGGTGTCCGGAAACTCCTAGTACAAATGGAAAACTGATGCACGTACATCACATTTTGAGGAATAATTTTTTTTTTATTTGAGCATTCTTTTTCGAGCAAATCGAGTCCGAAGTAGAAATCCTTTAGAATAAATTTGATAAAAATCGTTCCTTAGGGGGAAAATATCAGCTAAGTCCTTTAAAATCGGTCGAAGCGTAAAGCCGGCTGCAAAAGTTTTTGAAACCCAAAAAAAATGTAAAAAGTATAACAAAAAAGAAATTATCAGATGGGTGTAATTTCACCAGTTTCGTTGTGTTACTAGTATCCGAATAATGTGTATAATTAAAATAATATTTTTACTTTACGTCCTTGAAAACTTTTTAAAGTTTGTTTGTAAATACTTAAAGTTATGGCAAAGGGTAAGTCGGCAATAAACTATGAGGACGTGGCTTTGACAAGAGTTTTACGAAGTTTGTGGAAATCATCAGCCACGTTGGTGACACAATAATGGAGCGTTTTAATATTTTTTACTGAGCGTTCGCTCAGTTTGATTCGCGGAAAGTGCGATGAGAATATTTAAGAGGAAACCGGGTGGTGTTTTTTCCATACAAACGTATTCCTCATTTCCCTCTCTGAATTTTGACACTAGAGAAAATATTTTTTTTACATAATATGAATATTGACCGCAAGCGTGTCGGTAAGTTTTGATTTTTTTGATAAGTTACTTTTTATAGGAGTTATAACCCTTCAAAAATTGTTAAAATTGCCTTTTTTTAACGCCATCAACAAACGTTCAGTATACAAATTAGACGATGTATTTTTTAAAAAAGCAAAAGGTACAGACATAGAATGTTTTCTTCCAATACATTTGGTAAAAAAAATCTTGGAAATTGGTTCAGTTTTGGAGTAGAAAAATGAGGACTACAAAACCTCGATTTTGACAATTTTATTTAGGTATTATCAGGCTGAGGTGCATGTGTCCCTTTCTCTCAGTATTCGGGGGTGAGGGGGGGCGGAGAGGGTTTTGTTGAATACGTATACAGTCAACGAAGTGATGTGACATTCTCAATAATTATATCGATACACTAGTCCACTAGTGTTGTCATGTCCCGAGTTATCGATGTTTTTTTTAAATTATTTTTCTGTTTGGTGACTTATTTTGAGTGTGCCAATACTTACCGAGCTTATTTACTAAAGTTATTGTGACAAATTTAATTTGTTTACGTCAAATAAATTAATGGAAAAAAATTGAAAAAAAAACACCTGTTACAGACAGACCCCGAGATGATTCCGTTCCGTATTGCCGAGTTGGATATGGAACACAAAAATTAATTAAAATATTTTTTGATAACTTTTGAAGGTTGTACTCAACATAATATTATCCCTTTATAGGACACTTTTTTTAAGATACAACTACCGAACCAAAAAAAAACTTTTATATTTGACTAAATATATTGTTCTAGATTTTTTTGAAAAAAAAATTATATTTTACAAGAAAATGTGTGATGGTAAGTACATACACCACTGATCGTTTGATGGAATGCTGGTACAGCGTATGTTCAGTGGTACATGCATCTACCACATGTTGTTGAATCGATTATGTTATTATAATATCATATTATACAAATGAATATTGAAATCTATGTATAAGAGGCACCATATTGTTTATTGTGCTACATATTAGGTACATACACATAACTAGTTTAGTTTTTATTTAACTTTTTTAATACGTTATATTATTACAGAAAAATGCACTTTTGGGAATACCTCCTACATCACTTGACATTTTCAATCTTCTTCAATGATCTAATATTTTTTGTTTTTAAACGCTTTATTGTAAAAAAAATTACTGTTTAACATCTACACAATGAAATTAAAACAATTTATGGTCCAGACCTTTCCCTCGCCGGTAAATTTCTTGGTATGCGACCGTCAATTATTTCTGGTAAAAGGCCTTGGTGGTAGAAATTTTCTAACAGTGGAACGATTTTTTGCCAGATTTCATCGTCCCTCTCAATTTTTTCATACAGCAAACCTTTTGGACTCCACACAACAAAATAACAATAATTACGACGAGTAATATGTAACTGGCCTTGTACTTGGTAGAAGTAATTATGATTCCGTTTTAATGTTAAAGAATGGTCTTCCAATTTACAGTAATCAATTGTCTTTTGTGCAATTCCCTCTTCTGGTGACATATTTGCTATACTATAAGGGCATTTAATTTCAATTATAGAATCCTCACCGATAAGGCCATCCGGACTTGCCGCTAAAAAGTTTTTGGTTTTATCGATAAATAGCCCACAAGCGGATACCTGAAAACTTGTTTTTTTTGAAAATTGCTCTATTGCTAGGCTTTCATTTTCTTTTCCATAATTTGTGGCCATAGTTCCTTTGAATTGTGAGTACAGTAAAGAGTTTAGTACTCCCGTAACTGAAGTTTTTTGCCGAAGCTTATATATTTTTCCAAAGTTAGACGCCGTTATCCGCTTACGTCTTTCAATTGCCCACAGATTGTTATTGCTTTGGCCTACCGTATTCCGTTCGAGCTCTTCCTTATTGGTTGAAGATAATTCTTTGAGAAATTCCTCTTTTTTCGTTTCAAATATTTCAGGTGGCATATCTGGTTCTAATTCCAATTGACCATAATTTTCATCGGGCCCTGTAACTTTTTTTCTTTTTTCTGTCGTATTTTCATTATACTTTAGTTTTTTTTTTCGACACATTTGTTTATTCTCCTTCGAACGTCGTTTTCTCTCTATAAAGTGCTTCGTGTATTTGCCGGGACTGTGGCCTTGGATTTTCTTTTGTATTCTTGAATGGGTTGCCAATTCACTATTCCACGAAGTTACTGCTCCAAAACATCTTGCTTGGTAAGATCCTCTTGTAGTAAAATTTACCCTTTTTCCACCTATAAATTTGGCGATAACGTTGTTGAATTGCTCCACAGTGTTATTTGTCACGTCAATAATAAGACTTTCTGCATTTGCTATTAGAGACAATAAGAATTGTTGGATATCAGTCCATATTCCACAATCTCGAAGATCGCTTACTAAATTTGGATCATCAGTATACTTCTCCGGCTTGCAATAGTACGATGCACAATTTTTATGATCACCAAACACATGATTTGCGGTATTTTTTATGTCCATTTTCAAATTTTTTATTTTATCACTTTGTACTGTGTTTTCTTGCTCTTTCCTGTAATTTATTGCTCCAACTACAGCTCTTCTCATGCGTAAAACGTTTGCTTCAACCTTTTTCCTTATATGAACTGGTACAAAGCCTTTAGCGTTGTTGGTTTTTTTTCCAAGTGCTTTCATTTTGTTGCAAAAATTGCGGAGTAAGTGATTTTTGCACTCTATTTTTTGTACTATAAGGTTAGGACCATATGGCATTTGTTGCATTATTTTTTTCATGATGCTGGAGTCGCCATCACCAACTAGTTTGTTAAATTTCAATCCATGCATTTCCATGCTTCTCGAGAACCCTTCTGCTATAATGTGGGCTTCCATGGCATTAGCACTGTCACGCCAGTTTATGAAGCACCTGTGCTCAGAAGCAACTATGTGTAGTTTAGTAGCTCTAGCACATATGCAGCAGTATGAGTTTCGCACTCCCAGAAATAAAACCTTTTTAGTTCGTAGTCCAACTATGCACCCTGCGCCAGATGAGGAGCTAAATCCACTTTTGTACGACCTCTTTGCCCAGGAGCCATCTGCAACCACCGTTACCAAAGGATAGCCACCCTCGTCTACGTCACCGTTTAAAATGGCTAGCCTTTTTTCTTCTTCACCAGCTGCGATCATTTCTTCTAAGGCACATTCTTCAATTGTTGGCGCTAAACATTGTTCTATGTTCGTGTAAGTCTTACAATCCATATTTGGCATATTTAAAACCCCACAAATTTCATTCCATTGTGAATACCCATTTCCTGTACACATCACTCCTTCGACGACAGCAGTATTTATAGACATTTTCCGTTTCGGGTCTTCGGAGTGAATGTATTCTATTTTCTTGCACATTTTGCACTCGAAAACATACTGGCTTAGAAGACCATTTCGTCGTTCCTTCATAAATTTTAAATCGGAAAATGTGCAGTTGGTGTGTTCGTGCTTTATATTTGATATCTCCGAAAACAAATATTTTATATCCACAATTCTGCGACCTTCGAAATTATCGGTTTCATCAATATGGTCTGGTTCTATCACCAAATCATCAAGCGTTGTTGATGATGATGAACTTGCGTTTTCGTCTATATTTGGAGCAAATGATTCATCCATGGAAGTTTCATGCATTAGTGAAGATGTAGTTAAGTTTCCAAAAGTAGTATCGATGACATCCATATCCCTGTAAATGCAAATGATTTATTTATTTAAATTTGTCCATCCCATTTTCCCGTTATACATGCTACATAATACACGGCTCTCATAGCATAAATCTTTAGGTTTTTCTCGTAAGTCGCTCACGTAAGAGAGTTATGGCAAAATTATCAATGTAAACGATACCCATTGGTAATTTTGCCATAACTCTCTTATGTGAGCAACTTACGGGAAAAAAAACTTTACGTACGTAAAGGTAACCTTAGGAAGGTTCAGTAGTAAGAGTGACAGGAAAGCGATATTTCGACTTACCTAGATGTCGAACGTGGTGCAACATGAATCTGTCGTTTGATACTAATAATCGGTTTTTTTCGTCTAGTAGATAAAAACAAACGCGCTTTGTTTCCATTTCTTTTACCCATTATTTATCTGTAAGAAAAAAATTTTTGAGTTGAAGGTAGGTAATATAGTAGTCGATTTTATGTAACTCAATTTCTAAATACACATATCTTATGCTACGTATATATTTGCGAATAGTGGCGTGCACAGAATTTGAAAATTGAAATTTCGGAAAAAAAATAATTTTCAGCTTCGACAACATCATTAATGTCGTATTTTCAATCTTAGGATTCTAGCCCACTGAAAAATCAGTGCACGCCACCCTTTGCGGACAGAGACGCGAGCCGAACCACGAATTATGGTAAAGGTACGAAGCAACCGCAAGCGGCGCAGCGTTTCGGGCAGTTTGCTTTTGCTTCGTTCCTTTCCCATAATCCGTTGTTCGGCTGGCGTGTGTATACGCAGCCTAAGACGTAGAATAATATTTATTATAGGTTACTAGATATGTTAACAAATGTACCGACTTGCACTAATGCACTTTATGCATACAGTCAAAACTGATGAATTTACGTTATTCAGGGAGAGCCAAAAAACAACAACATTTTTAGCGATATTTATATGTTTAATTAAAAAAGGAAATTGTGTTGTAATATTGAGTTTTTATGAATGAATAGTTTATGTTTATAATAATAGTTTATGAATAATTTATGAATAGTTTAGTAGGTATCTACTCACCATATGTCCTATATGTGTAAATCGTGAGAAATGACCAAACAGATTTCAATATTCAAGGGGGTTTCAGGGTCAAAATTCGAAGGTCTGTATTTGACGTAGAATAGTTTCCAGTAAAAAGGCTAGTCAAAAACAGTAGAGTGATGCAGCCAGCGAAAAATAAAAACACTATACAATCACAAAGTACGTGATGTACCTACTGCGCCTATGCTGCCGTTTTATAAAAAAAGATGGTATGAATCTCCCGATATTACTAAACCAAAACAGCGTGCATCTTACTTTACTAATAGTAACAAGATGAATGAACTATGAGCGCAGAAGATATCTATTATATAGGAATACGCACGCTCAAGTCGCGACGCGTATTGACTTATCTGTTGCAGCAGGCAGCAACCTGTATACACGCACCCACAAGTCTCATTGACTTGTGCGTGTGCAGAAGATGAGCTCGGAGCAGGCAGTCACATGTATTTGTAGTAAGTAATAATAATAATAAAGTTAAGTACAATACAATATTAAATAATGTAGACCTCGCTATTTTATTACGAATATGTACCTAGGCACCTACTTAATTTTTGGAATAAATGAATAACAGTAAATGAAATAATAAGAACGCGAAGTCGCTGGCGGGCGCGGCGCGGCGATTCGTGCTTCCAACACCTGCAGCCACGCACACACACGCATTGGGGTTCACCAATACACCGATAGCGCTTTTGCTGTCCCCGCTGAGATGAACGAAATAGAAATAATTTTTACAAATACCTATCGTTAAAATTTCTCGGCGCTCCTGCGCGCTCTTAAGCCGCGGCATTTCGAATTTCTACCGTTTTATAACATATTTCTCTAGAACACTTTATGTTTTTAAGATTCTAAAAATATATGTTATTTTTGAAGATAATATCTATGCATTTGTAGAACCGAAACATAAATTATATATAATTCCCTCGATAGAAAAATATCGCAAAGTACGCTCCGTAAATTATTAAAAACACATTTTGTTCTGTTATTTATCATGTTTTGGGTGTGAAAAAATTCAAATTTATCTGTATCATAAGCATTTGTCGAGATATTTTCGTTCTATTTTAAACGAGTCGTGTTTTATTAAACATTTTCACAATTTTCGCTAAAATATTATCGTTTTTAATATTAGCGCGCTCTCTAATATTCGTATTTACATATCTCCACTTCTTATTTTTAAACGTTCACTACCGGGCCTTAATACTAGACAAACCGGTATTTAAACGTCAACGATGAACCTATGTTTACTTTATTGTTTTTGAGTAAATACGATTTTTTTTCGAATCAGTTTGCAAGTGCCAATTATATCGGTCCAACCTTAAAAATGCCATTTCGTTTCTAACACAATCATGTCTTCTTCAGGGCGGTAAACAAAGATCAAAAAAATTATACATAATAGTTAATTAAAAAATATTTAATAAATTATCTTGTTGAAATGCCAGATATCAGGAAACGTGTAAAGAAACAGAGCATCTGTATTAAAGTTTAAAATTGCGGAGAACTCGAATGATTCCGTGTTTATTATTTGAGCGAAGTATTAAATCCACGACTGTTGGCATAATTTCAGCAAAACAACGAAATCGCACAACAGACAGAATGTGATTTCACTGGGGGGCGAACACCGTGAAAAGCAGACGAAAATACTTCAAATAAAAAGTTCTACGGCATTAAAAATAAATAAAAGCAAAAGTTAAGGCAAGATTAAATAGCAGAAAAAGAGTGGCGTGTTCGAAAAATTAGATCCATTATATTCTATAAAAGGTGCAATTAATGTCATTTTGTGAACACAGGAAGTTATTATTAGCAGTATTTCATTATGAGCTAATTGCTTCTATATTCTTTCGTCGCCAGTAGGCCCGTAATTTTAGCCTGTAACAAGTCTAGTAACGAGAAGTCGTAATCACGAAATTAAATAAAAATCTTGAATAATTTCTGCCGAGGTACTTACCACGTTAGTAGGATTTTAAATTAATTATTACCTAAACGCTGGTAATTTTGATTTTTGCAAGCTTTAGATGGGTGCTGGATATAATTTATATTTCACTCTTCTTCTTCTATCGTTATGTTGTAGATGTATTGTAGGTGGTACATGCTGACAAGCAGTATTTCCAGGAGTCCAAAACTGAAGTGCTTTGAAGTTATTCTTTCCAGTATTTAGCTCGTATTGATTGTTTTTAATACTACCGCCGTGTAAATAACACACATTTCATACAGAATATAGTAAAGTGATTTGCAAAACTGTAGAGAATTGCACGTCTAAATAATTGGTGTCTCGTTAGACTGCCTTCCGAAATTTCTCACATATTTTAAACAATCATAGCGAGAACAAAACTGTGGAAAATTGTACAAACACGAGAGCGTGGATGCATCCGTTGCTAAAAAGGAGTGATGAAAGTTACGGACGATAAAAGCATACATTTGCAAAGTTGTAACAGTTCTGTCGAATTTGTAGAGCCAACATAACCTAAACCATTTGAAATCTTTTAGAATAAATACATAATGCTGTCAAAAAGCTAAGTGGAAGAAGTGACAATGGTCGTGGATTCTATGACATTAACGCATGATTTATAATAATGGATACTAATACTCCATGATTTACTATGACTATCGGCGCGACATACGCGAATTTAAATATTTAACGAAATTTATTCAAAGAGGAGGCTGATTTTGACTGCCATTTCTTTTTCCATAGAAAATGGGTTTTATTAGACTATTGTCATCCATCGAACTAAAGAATTTTATTTTTATTCGTTTAAGGAACATAAACCGTCTCAATATTAGAAATCACAAAAACAGGTAGGTTGAACTTAAAATATAAAACTAGGTTGGAAATAGAATATTAATTATTTCATAACTCATCTAACAAAATATAATCGAAGTATTTTTAAAGACTTTCCTGTTCGCAGTGCACTACACTGTGATAAAATAACGAAAATACTACCAGCGAATCAACGGTATGGTTATTTAATATTGCCGAGTTCAAAAACCACTGATTAAAATAAAGTGGTGAAATGATATGTGTCAAAGCATGAGAATGTTTACTTACATTAATTTCTGTTTATAAAAAAGGAGTCGTTAAAAGTCAAGACATTCCAAACATTCATACCAAAAACATCGTAGTTAACACTTCGTTAGTTTTAATCACTTTTATTTCTCGGCGGCAAAGTGAAAATAATATACCGTCTGTGCAAGTTTCGGTCGTTAGAGTTCCAAAGGAATTCCCGAAACAATGCGCCTAAAATATGAAGGGTAAATGCATTCTTGTACCATTCTTGAACTGACGTTATGTCGCGAGAAGCTCTATGCCCTTTGCATACGGGCCGATTGAACCAACCCCGCGAGGCAGTTTGTCAAACGGCTTGTTTTGTTTATTTCTGAAAGAAGTTAATAATGGAAATTCTCGTATTATACGCTATGGAAATTCTATGGTTTCGGTTCTCGGCAACTTCAAAGGGCGAACTTGAAACGAGCTCGCGTAAAAATATTTACGCCGCGCTTTCGCGGAATGCAGATTTTCAGCGAGAGGAATGTCTGGTGGCGGGAGAAATACCAAGGACGGTAAATATTTAGTTATAAACCGATAGAAAATATTGGAAACAGCTAAAAAAGAAAATGTAATAGATTAGGCTAAGCTTCAGGCAACGAGTTGGTTTAATCGAGAGAAGACTCATATAACTGGGTGATAAAAGCGTACCTAGATTAACTTTTTACGGCGGGTTTAGTATTTAATTAAGTTCACTGACAAACGCCATAAAACATTTTCCGTTTACGTAAAGCGGAGATGAGCCTTTCACACGAAGTATCTCTTTGTTTTAGTTATTTTCGTCCCAGACGTATCATACCCTTTGTTTTTTTCTATTATCCGTGTACTTACACTTAAAAATGAAAGCACAAAAAGCGGTCTCTGAAGAAGATGCGTACCTAAGTAAATAAAACGGCGTCCCGTCTCAGCCAACCATAGCCAGTCAGTAGATACGTCCTATAAATAGGGCGGCGGCGCCGGTTCCACTTTATTTTTTTTATGTAGACTGAAAGAAGTTGAAGTAAGATATTAATATTATGATATGTTCGTTGAAGGCGGGAGAGTAAGCCGGAGGGGGCTTTTATAGAGCGGAAATTGACGTGAAATCAACTCACATATTCGGCAGGGCGCAGCATCCGACCGGAAAATGAAAAACGTCGGGAGAAAAGAATTCCACCCGGTCTGGGGAAGCTGACATTTTTGATCTTGTATCTGAAATCTTTTCTTTTGTTAGAAGACACAGGTGGCGAAAATTCGAAGCAGAAAAACGGATACGTTTTATTTCTCTTTAAATATACATTTAATGCAACATAGATTATTATTTTATTCGAGAATATGTTGCACTAACCTAACCAGTGAAGTTTCTAATACTATGGCTGACATTGTGATATAAAAAATCCTTCCTACTAATAAAGACATAATATTCTCGAGATTAGTATCAACGATAATTTCAAAAATTATTATTATTGTTTTCCTGTAGGTTCTACTTTCGATTGGTTATCTCGATCGTTAAAAATTATACTTTCAAATCTAATCAAGATAGCAAACGCGAATGATATTATCTTTATTAGTGTAGGTTTTTGATGGATTCAGTTAATGGCCGTGCTAAAAACTATTAGACGTTTCTAGCGAACTATCGATGACTGTATTGCAGATTCAAAGGGACATGAAAATGATTAAAATAATAATCACTAGCTAGATCCCGCCATATATTACCCGAAAATGTGCTGAAATAGGCCAATCCATGAAAGTATAGAGCACATAGCGTGTCTGACAGGCATAAGTAATGTAATAACTAATAACTATTAACTACCTATTATAATACATCCTAATGTATAGATAAACTTCAGTAGTTCCTTCTCTAGGCATAAACCTTTAAAAATCCAAGTTTCCTATGCATTCTTTGTTTCAATATCTATCTTAAATCTCTAATTATAATAAATTATTATGATAATTTTTATGTACCTACTCATAAGCACCTGAGGTTATGTTCTTTGCATTATTCATACACTGTGGAAGTTTAATTTATTTTTCTTCATGTGAATACCACATAAGTGCTCCCAACCGCCAGGAGCGAGTGAGACTATGGCATCCCCAATTGGGGTATGTTGTGAGTTGTGAGGCAGAATGTAAGTGGGCAGGGGGGCGGGGAAGAGGTAGGCGGAAAAGTACCTGGTTATTCAGATCTAGCCACCAAATATGGTTAAAGCCATTTCAAGCCACGTTTCAATTCTGAATGGTGGTGTTACACCGGGGCGATACTGAGAGTATCTTCCACTCTGGAAAGTGCCGCAAATATACCTTACATTATTTTAAATTGTGAAAACACAAATCAATCAAATAAATTTTACTTGCGCACGCCGGGAATTGAACCCGTGACATCCGGATCGGTGACAAGCCTTGACCCTCGACCACGAATGCCGGAAGTAATTTAAGTAAGAAGTACCCTTTGAACAGATTAAATTAGATGCAGTAAATTTATAATTTAACAATTAGAGTAAATCGCACGTGGTTAAAAAAAGATCACCAAATCGATTTAAAAGAACCCGTGGTCTTAGTTCAATATTACGTTAGTGCAAAAAATGACATTTTATGACAAATAGATACGTCACGTCGTGTTGTTTTCTTTCGTTTGGTGTAATTATAATATTTTTTTTCTTTTATACAAACGGTTCACAAAACCAAAGAAACATATTTTTTATTTATACTTATAAAAGAACACTAAACAAGTTTCAAAGTGTGCTTCTGAAATATTCTCTGTACAATAAAAAATTCTCGTTTAACATTAATTACACATTTATTACAATTACATGCATTTTATTATTATTGCAACGATAAAATTTGCAAATTCGCCACAGCTGCAATTTAAACCGCGATGGAAATAATTTTGATTCGTAAACGAGCAAGAAAGTACACTTTAAGTGCGTACTTAGGAATGAAAGATCAAACGGAAAGTTGGTGTTTACACGCTGCGGAATGGTCTCTCTTATTTGTCTTGCCGGATCGTACCTACGTTCAGGACACAGGACACACAATAAAAAATCTAAAGTTCACGATGACATGCGACATCCTATTAGCAGTGCAAACACGATCGTTATTTGAACTCTACTCAACGCGGGTCGATATTTTCCTGAATCTGACACTCGAAACCGAGGGTTTTGAACAACGTGACGAGAAACTTAACAGTTTATAGTTTGAACTATTCGAATATGTTTGTATAGTCACGTGAATATGTTTATTATATTATAATGTTGCTCCGTAGCAAGCGGCCAAAAAGAAAGAGATTATTGAAGGGAGATATTATATGAATGTTAAAGGGACTAATAATGAATATAACAATAAAAAACAATTAAGTATAATGAATAGGCATAAGAGACTGTTGTGAAAATATTGAATAAAACGTGACTCATTTGAAATATAGCAAAAATCTCGTAGCGTTTTAAGAAACATTGTGATTTTTTCGTACTTCAAGAACAAGATGTGTTTTTATAATTTTCGTAGCATACTTCGCGATTTTCATATAATTACATTTCTATTCGATTAAAACTAAGTGTTATAATTTATAGAAAACACAGATACAGATGGAAATTAATAGATATTATAGACCAATAACTGGAGAATTCGCCTGCATCACGGATTAACTTAATTCAAGGGAAGTATGTTATGCACAAATTCGGAATGGGGGGACTAAATATGCGGTTATGTGATCAATAAGACAGTAAAAAAAATGAACGTTTTTTTTTTAATATTTTAATATCTTTCGTGATGCACAATACACTTACACTGCCATACAATAATAAAAATGAAATCAACCATAAAAACACCCATTTATGTCTTCAACATATTTTTTCATAATTTTAACGAATGAATTTAACTGGTGATGATTGAGTTAAAAAAACTCCCGACTTAAATAAAAAGGGAAAACGATGTCTCTTGTTCGATTGCTGATGTTAAGATGTTTAATGTTTTTTAAATGTTTGAACTTTGCTCGAAAGCGGATCGATACTTTTTTGATCCCGTCACTCGAAACCGAGAGTTGGAAACTTGGCAACGTGACGAGAAACTCAACAGTTTGAACTATTCCACCGTGTGTTCATACAATAATGTATTCACATTATTATAATGTGAGGTTATAGCGAGTGTGTGCAGTGTGCAGCTAGCGGTTTAGCAAGTTCTGAGAAGTTCCCCAGACAATGGAGTCCCGGCTCTGCGCGGCCGCCCGAATAATAATATGACATTCATCCGACATGGCCGACGTGAAAACTGTATTTATTTTGTTCAGAGTTATTTCGGTGGGTTTTAAAACTGTACAAAATTGCATCTTTCGTGTGATGATGACACTCGGCAAATATACCAGTGCGTAGATGTTGTGGTGTGCAAGACGCAAGAGTGGAAGATAACTTTCAGTATTGCCCTGGCGAAAGACCAGTGTTCATAATCGAAACGATCTTGAAATGGCTTTAATCGTGTTTAGACACTAGACCCGAATAGCCAGGTACTTCCCAAACCATCATCTTCCCTTTTCCACTCCCTTCAACTTCACAATATACCCCAAATCCCAATCGGGGATGCCTTAGAATCTTGTGCGGTATTCATATAAAAAAAAACTAGTCTTTTAAAATAAAAATAAAACATTTATTTATATTAATTCCACAAACGAGGCCCTGAGGAAAATAATTTGACCTATATCTTTGAAAATGCGGTGTGGAGGGTCTTTTTGAGGAGAGGAAGGAGTAAACATGGGTCTTCAAGAGACCCGTGTTGTAGAAGGGATGAAACACAGAGGCCGGCAAATCATTCCGCAGCTGAGCTGTTGAAATCAAGAACGAGTCGAAGAAACGACCCGTTTCTCAAGTCACAAAAATGTCAACCGTGTACACATAAGTTGGGGGCGCGTTTGGCGTGTTTTCCGACGGTGCACCGGTGCCGAGGGGTCAAGGATTCCAGATTCCTCGGAGCATATCTTCAATTGTAATACCGGTAGAACAAGGACAGCACACCTAATTGATGCCCTGCTCTAAAGATTGTAAAAGATAGGGGAATCTATCAAACGGACCGCCCGTTTCTGCGGTCAAAGTTTTTTTTTTTTTTTTTTTTTTTAAATCTGATATTTTGGGGCTCCAGACCTGAGGTGGCTGCCAAATTCAACAGTGGGACGCACTTGCGATTGTGTATTATTAAAGTATATGCGGACCCTCTACAGTGAGCGCAGCTTCTGAGAGGCTAAATTGACTCTGGCTTCGGCGAAGCCCCCGCGCTTGTACTTATCAGAGTTCCACCGCAGCCTTATTTACAGCCAGGTGCTTTCCAACCTTCTCCTTCCTTTCATTTTGACAACATACCCCCATTGGGGATGCCGTAGTCCCAATGGGCGGTGTTCACATAGTTCACATAAAAAATATGAAACAACATGTATTTTTTTATTACACATACAACAGAAGGTCAAAAAACATAAAATACAAGCAATTCTGACAAAACACGAAATATTATTATCTTCATCCCTCGAAAGACGTTCATCTGGAAGATGACGAGGGTTGTTGCCAATTTGATTTGCGGCGAAATAAAAATGGACAAATATTACATTCTTATATGTATATCTAAATAACGCAAAGAACCCTCATAACTTATAGTAGGAATCTCATTGGGTTTGAATAGCTATTTTCATACACGATACAATGGCATATGCGGTACTTCCTAGAGAAAAGGTTCGGCGCCATTGATGTTACATCAATGAATATTAAAACAATCAATACGTGCTTACTTCTGTAGACACTAAGAGAAGCAATCACGCAATTCAATAGTATACTAGTACTAGACTAGGAGACGAGGTAGGTAAACCCTACGTCATCGAGTACACGGATGAAACTACTTTGTAGTGATAATGGACACTTAGAAAACCTTAAAAAAGCTGGGCTGCCGGTGCGCCTCTTGGCAGGAGCCGCGCTGCCATGGAAATAGTCAGCGTTTTTTTTCGAAAAAATTACGTCATCGAGTACACGAACGGGAATGGTGGCATATGATAAAGGTCGATTAGAAAATGAGAAAAAAGCAGGGCTGCCAACCGGCAGCCTGGCAAGTTCGCAGGCAGCCGGCGTCAAAGTGGGGTAAAAAATAGTAATTTTTACGTCATCGAGTACACGAATGAAACTAATGAATAACTATAGTCCAGATCATTCCGTTTAAGAATTTCTTGGTCTGCCGACCAGCAGCCTGGCAAATTTTTGTGTACGATTTTTTAAAGTTTTTTTTTTTTTTTTTTTAATTTTTCGTTTATCTTTATTATTATTTTTATTTCATTATATTTTTAAAAACTTTGAATGCCATATTTTAAAAATATGAACGATAATGATAAAAAAAAATAATTTGAGAGTTCCGAGTGTACCCATCCGTCAGGTGAGCCGTTCGACGCCAAACCACTAACGAAACCTGCCGCGGTGCCCCTCACCGCTGTCGCGTGTCAATATTATTGTACAAATTTATAATATTAATAGTTCTTTTAAAATTGCCTAATAGTCCATAGTAGTTGGAAGTTCGAAAAACCAACGCACCATCGCTGTAAGAGCTGCGTTCGTCCGTAAAACGACGGAAATTTCTGAAACCCCGTTCGTTTCATATCGGTTTCGCTTGCCCTGCTGCACCGATTACATCGAATACAAGATCGAAACTAATGAAAAACTGTAGTCTAGATTATCTCATTCATGACTTCTTTGGTCTGCCACCAGGAGCCAGGCAGTTTTTTGTGTACGATTTTTTAAAGTTTTAATTTTTTTTTTTAATTCTTAAATAAATTTTTTCAATATCTTTATTATTATTTTTATTTCAATATGGTTTTAAAAACTAAGAATGCCCGATATTAAATAAAATAAGTGGTTATGATAAAAAAATAAATTTTGAGTGTTCCGAGTGTAATCGATGCAGCAGGGCAAGCGAAACCGATGTGAAATTTTCGCACTGGGTTTTGAAATTTTCGTCGTTTTTCAGACGAACACAGCTCTTACGGCGACGGTGTGATGGTTGTTCAAACTTCCAACCACTATGTTCTATTAGGTAATTTTGAAAAGACTATTATTATTATAATTTTGAATAATAATATGGGCATGCGATGGCGGTGAAAATCTCCGCGGCCAGTTTCCAGTAAGTTGTTTCGCGTCGAAAGGCGCTCCCGTCCGATGGGTACACTCGGAACACTCAAAATGTATTTTTTTATCATTACCACTTCTTTTTTTTTAAATCTGGCGTTCTAAGTTTTTAAAACCATGTTAAAATAAAAATAATAATAAAGATATTGAAAATAATAACAAAAAAAAAATAAAAATCGTACATAAAAAACTACCAGGCTGCTGTCTAGCAGACCAAAGAAATCATGAAGGAGATGATCTAGACTACAGTTTTTCGTTAGTTTTGATCTTATACTCGTGTAATCGATGTAGCAGGCCAAGCGAAACCGATATGAAACGGACGGGGCCCGGAAATTTCCGTCGTTTTCCGGACGAACGCAGCACTTACGGTGACGGTGCAGTGGTTATTTAAACTTCCAACCATTATGAACTATTAGGTAATCTTAAAAAGACTATAATTATTATGTGCTGCGTTCGTCTGGAAAACGACGGAAATTTCCGGGCCCTGTCCGTTTCATATCGGTTTCGCTTGCCATGCTACATCGATTACTCGAGTACAAGATCAAAACTAACGAAAAACTGTAGTCTAGATCATCCCATTCATGACTTCTTTGGTCTGCCAACAAGCAGCCTGGCAGTTTTTTGTGTACAATTTTTTGAAGTTATAATTTTTTTTTTAATTTTTAAAAAATTATATTAAATAACTTTATTACTTTTTTATTTCAATATGGTTTTGAATACTTAGTACGCCAGATTTTAAATAAAATAAGTGGCAATGATAAAAAAATTAATTTTGAGTGTTTCGAGTGTACCCATCGGACGGGAGCGCCTTTCGACGCGAAACAACTTACTGGAAACTGGCCGCGGAGCTTTTCACCGCCATCGCATGCCCATATTATTATACAAATTTATAATAATAATAGTCTTTTTAAAATTACCTAATAGAACATAGTGGTTGGAAGTTTGAACAACCATCACACCGTCGCCGTAAGAGCTGTGTTCGTCTGAAAAACGACGAAAATTTCAAAACCCAGTGCGTTTCACATCGGTTTCGCTTGCCCTGCTGCATCGATTACACTCGGACCACTCAAAATTTATTTTTTTATCATAACCACTTATTTTATTTAATATCGGGCATTCTTAGTTTTTAAAATCATATTGAAATAAAAATAATAATAAAGATATTGAAAAAAATTATTTAAGAATTAAAAAAAAAAATTAAAACTTTAAAAAATCGTACACAAAAAACTACCTGGCTCCTGGTGGCAGACCAAAGAAGTCATGAATGAGATAATCTAGACTACAGTTTTTCATTAGTTTCGATCTTGTATTCGATGTAATCGGTGCAGCAGGGCAAGCGAAACCGATATGAAACGAACGGGGTTTCAGAAATTTCCGTCGTTTTACGGACGAACGCAGCTATTACAGCGATGGTGCGTTGGTTTTTCGAACTTCCAACTACTATGGACTATTAGGCAATTTTAAAAGAACTATTAATATTATAAATTTGTACAATAATATTGACACGCGACAGCGGTGAGGGGCACCGCGGCAGGTTTCGTTAGTGGTTTGGCGTCGAACGGCTCACCTGACGGATGGGTACACTCGGAACTCTCAAATTATTTTTTTTTATCATTATCGTTCATATTTTTAAAATATGGCATTCAAAGTTTTTAAAAATATAATGAAATAAAAATAATAATAAAGATAAACGAAAAATTAAAAAAAAAAAAAAAAAACTTTAAAAAATCGTACACAAAAATTTGCCAGGCTGCTGGTCGGCAGACCAAGAAATTCTTAAACGGAATGATCTGGACTATAGTTATTCATTAGTTTCATTCGTGTACTCGATGACGTAAAAATTACTATTTTTTACCCCACTTTGACGCCGGCTGCCTGCGAACTTGCCAGGCTGCCGGTTGGCAGCCCTGCTTTTTTCTCATTTTCTAATCGACCTTTATCATATGCCACCATTCCCGTTCGTGTACTCGATGACGTAATTTTTTCGAAAAAAAACGCTGACTATTTCCATGGCAGCGCGGCTCCTGCCAAGAGGCGCACCGGCAGCCCAGCTTTTTTAAGGTTTTCTAAGTGTCCATTATCACTACAAAGTAGTTTCATCCGTGTACTCGATGACGTAGGGTTTACCAACCTCGTCTCCTAGTCTAACAGACCCGTGAGAAATAACGGGATGGTCTGAATTATCAACAAATCAGTTTCAATTTTGAAAATTACAATCGAAATAATTTTGAAAATTTCCATATTATTGGCTGCATTTTACAAACAGATGTTTTTCTTCAAACAGTTCCAATTTTGAAAATGACACTCATTCAAAGATAAAATTCGAATACTAGAGTTCATTGAACCAGAGTTACGCAAACAGACACAATCATTAATACGGCAAATGGAATTAAAACGTTATTGCTTATTTACAGAGAACACGATTGTTGGATAATAAAACCTTCAACCCATCTTTTTTTGCATTAACTCCACACAGGATAGGTATATATATTTATTATACATTAGACCAACCTCACCCCGTGAACCCGGGCAACCCTGCTAAGTCACCAAACGTTCTGAACCACTTGGGGTGAATCGTTCCACAGCCGAGTTGATAAATTCAATAACTAGTCGTAGAAATTTATGTGACAAATGTCAACTGTTTACAAATGTTGGGCTGGACTTTGAAACATCTTAAAAACTCTGCTTTTCACTCCATAAATTCATCTGTCAAAAATTCTTTTTTTTTCTAATAACTTAACGAATAAAACCTCAAATTGTAATGTAATATTTGAAAAAATCAGAAAAAGATACAATCGCATCTAGGAACCGAACTTAGGACCTTAGACTTGTCGGGGCTCTGCTCTTGACTATGAGCAGAACACATTTTAAAAAATACGGAAAATCATTGAAGAAAGTAGGTAGGAACTACCTAGACACCTAAACATGTTCTGTGAACTTATTAAATTCTGCCGACCTGCACAGCATGGCCAGGCAATATCAATTCTCGGTTTATTTATTTTCGCAAAAAGTCGGCAGTCGAAAGCGCGGGAGTGAGCAAATAAATTCTGACATTTCTGTTGGATAAAAAATATACCCGGAGTGCAGAAGCGTAGTATTGGCCGGTCGGGAGTCGGGACGCTATATTCCATACTCTTCGTGGGTGCCGAGTACCGACACGCACGTATTTCCATGAATATCATACGGGTCCGGGGAATCGGGTTTGGCGGTGCTCACAGCCAACCTATTATACAACCCACAAATGATAATAACACAGAAGGATAAATGGTCTTCAGAAAATAAATGCAAAATACTAATTTAACGTTTTAAACAAAATTTAATCAAATGATAACAGTTCATACGGAGTAACAATTAAGTAGTTTAATAACGGTCGTTCTTCTCAGTCCAATTTTCAATTTGAGAGGCGGGTATGGGTACCACCACCGGGAACCATTTATTGGATAACCAACACCTCTGCCGTAGGTCACCCCAAGTGGTTTGCTACGTTTGGTGACTTAGCAGGGATGCCCGGATTCGTGGAGTGGAGGGTTTGTCTAAGACTTGGCGACGGATATTTTGCGCATCTACTGCGTGGCGAGCCGGATTGGGAGAGACTGGCTGTCGCTGAAGATAATTTTTTGACCTCTCCAGCCGGACTCTCTCGAACCATCGCCTTGCGATGCATACGTTCGTCACTCCTAAACACATTGACCACCAGATTTCTACCCATCCCTCATACCTTTTTCCTTCTCAGAACTTTCTCTCCTTCCTTTCCCTAAAAAAGACCCTCCACACCGCACCACCAAAGATGAGATAGGCCCTGAGGGAATTTTTATCCACACTACCTCCTGTTGCTACCTAATGTTAAAAAAAGGACGTGCAATGAAATCAGGCTACCAAAAAAAGACAGCGAATACGTAAAATCTCGTATTTTTACTACACAAAGGGATGAAGTATTATAAATGCGCTGCCGCAAACTTTAAAGTCAGTACCAATTGGTAGATTCAAGATGTATTGTATGAGCCATATTAAGGAAAAAATAATAATATTAATTGGTAAATTAGTAATTTATAAACTTTGACTTACAAATAAATTACTAAAAAAATTGCAAAATGGGAAAAGTTGGTATGACATGCCGCCTACCTTCACCTTCGGTTTCTAGGGAAACACAAATACGCGGAGTGCAGAAAATAAAGGACTGAAGTAAGACGAGAGGACATTGGACATTGGAATGGGTCCAAATTTTTCTTGAAATTCGGGGTCGAAACACTGACGACTCTTCGCGAGTCAAATGAGATAAAAATAAAATAAATAGGTTGCAATATTTTATTCATGTTATTATATCTACCGGCGAACGAAAAAAAAACTATTTTTGTGACACGTTAAGAACGTGTTTTTGTATTAATTTGAAGGGTGATTTTGTTAAGCTTTCAAAAAATTCAAAAGATATGTATAATTTAAAGTCATCGTGAATAAAATTTTACATAATTTCATCTACATAAGGAACTCCAGTCACTTTTTATTTATATATATATTTTTTATCAATAACGACTTTCTAATTTTAACCTTATAAATGTTACAAACTTTTTTTAACTGTAGTTAAGTTTGCTTTAACAGTTTTTAAATAATTTTCATTCAGTTTTAATTTTTCGAGTCTCCCGAAATCGCACCAATTCTGTGGTTGTTTGTGTGATGTTAGCAGAGAGACTACGTTTTTTATTCTTTAAGAGGGTATAACCAGAGAAAACCGGAAATATATCATTTTTAAATCAAATTTTAGACGTATTTACTCTTTTTCCCAAAAAAATATAAATTGTTTTCGAAAGACTGTTATTTTATCTAGTTTTAAATTTTGAGAAAAATGTTTATTTTTAGTATAATAAGGTTATACCATAGGTCGTTGGCAGATTTGTTAAATTTTCAAACGAAAAATCTTATTTTACAAGCCATATTTCATATCATGTAATCATTCATTATTGTAAATCAATACGTTATCTAGTAGACGTAGAGGACCGATAAAAATAGTTTAGTTGGTTCGTTGTATCGAGTTTTCCGAGTGGGATTTTTAATTCTTACACTTTACACAACTACCTACACGAAATTGTGGTCCTCCCGTGACCATCGCACCGGCCAATGAAGACATTAAGACATCTTCGCTAAATTTAAAGCCACGATCTTTACCTCAAATAAACTTTCCAGTATTAATATTCTCGGAATATACTTTACACGAAGATATTTTTATTTCCCAAAGCTATCGTAACCTGAGAACGAAGATCTCATCTTTATATTTATGGCGAAAGGCTCAGCTAATGGCATTTAAGATAATATAAACAATAATCATTACGTATTGGGTGAAGTCAATTTCGCCACACCTTAAAGCCATAAGGTCACATTTTTACCGGTTATTAACAAACGAATTAAGTATAAGGAAATACGCAGGTATGTAGGATGTAGGTATGGTTTTGCCGCTGAGAGCTCCGTTGTAACCACGGAGGAAGCAATCTGTTCCTCCTCCGTAAATATTATTCGTTCCTCCGTGGTTGTAACCTATGTATGTTTCTCTCTCCATTTATTACACGCTTCGTTTATAAGCATTGCTTTTCGTAATGAATGCGTTCTTTGGACCTTTACATAACTTGAATTCCATTTATGCATATCAAGTATAAGTGTTAGAATTTACAAAACGCGCAAAAGCAAGTGTGTTTCGGTACTAGATGTTTGAAGTAGAAAAATTGGAAAAATTAACGTATCCGCGAATTTATGTATTTAAGGCTCCGCAACCGGGCTCGAAAAGAAGATGGAGAGATACGAAATTACCAATGTTAGAAGAGCGCGCTAACATTTACAGCGACAAAATCGATGCGAAAATTGCGAAAATGTTTAATGTAACACGACTCGTTTAAAATGGAGCAAAAATCTCGTGGGGAGCACTTTAAGTATCATTTAAAGCAGTGATTCTTAACGGGGGCGTTTTGGAGGTCTGGGGGGGCGTTTTTAATTTTTTTGCATTTAGGGGGCGCTGCAGAAGTTCGAGTGGGCATTGTCTCAAAATAAAAAATAAGCTCATTCACGAGCTTGCACACTGACACATTAACACACTTTTTTGGTGCAACAATTTGACAATTCCTAAACTACACTACACTTTCATGCACAAAAATTTTATCTGAGGCGTAATACTCAATGTCAATCTAATAATAATTTTACTGCTAAAACGGGGGGCGATTCTTTCAATACGGTTAAGAAACGCTGATTTAAAGAAACATTGTGAATTTTTTCACAAATATAATTTATAAGATAATAGAAACAGACTTGTTTTTAATAATTTTTGGAGCATACTAGGCGATTTTTTTCTATCGAGGGAATTTCATATAATTTGCGTTTCGGCGTGGGCAGTATCTAGACATTATCTTCAAAAATAACATATATTTTTTTAAGAGCTTAAAAACTTCAAATGTTTAAGCGAGATATGTAAGAAATTCGGGTTGCCGAGGCTTGAGCGACGGAAAAGAGTAACAAAAACTCTAATACTGCGAGCTTTGGCTACTTTTTTTAAAATAAATCTTTGTTTCTAATGTGAATACCGCACAAGGGTCCCAACTGGTCCCGTCAGAAGCCAGGAAGACTACGGCATCTCCAGTTGGGGTATGTTGTGAGGCTGATAATAAGGGGGAGAAGAGGAAGGTGGGGAAGTACCTGGCTATTCAGATCTGGTCACTAAACACGGCTAAAGCCATTTAAAGCAACGTTTCAATTCTGAATGGTGGCCTTACACCAGGGCGATACTGAGAGTATCTTCCACTCTGGTACCTGCCGCAAATGTATTAAGAATATATTATTGTAAATTAATAAACTGTGAAATAACACAAACGCGAGATACTACAGAGGCCATAGTAGCCATCAGACATAACCTTAGGGTCCTTAGTCCTTAGGTACCTACATACATAGGTAATAGGTATATATACCTACATCGTGAGATACAATCCACGAACACTTTTCAAGAATATATTTTGTTCACGTAAAAGATAAATAGTTTTCCGGTCGGGATTAAATTTGTTATTGTATTAATCTGAAAAAGATTGAAATAGGTGCTAATAAAAGTAGGTACGGTGGGCGACAAATTGTTGAGATAAATGTGTAGGTAGGCAGTAGGCAGTACCTAGGCACTCTAAATCTCAAGACACAGAGCCATTCATTGTGTTAATTTACCGGCATGATAAATTACTTTCAATGGAAGGAATAAAAACAATAATATCGCTTTATTTTCGCATTTTACAATACCTTATATTATTTATAATCTTGTGTCTGATGCTTTGTTTCACAATGAGTGGAGAATAAAGTCGTCTTGAATTTATCAACATTATCTCATGTTGTCTGCGAATGCTTTTTGAATATAAGAGTCGGAATAATAGAAGAGTATGTATGAATGTGAATGAGGCAAAGAGTGTGTGCCAAGACCGAGTTGATTGGCGGTCCGTCCTCTCTTCCTACCCCTGTGGAAACGGCGTGATGTTTGGTTGGTTGGTTAGTTAGTTAGAAAGAAACAACAACGCCGGGGAGATAAACCTGAAAATATAAAATATAGTAAAGAAACATAGATACCTATCTTAGAGAGATAGGTTAGAAGATGGACAAAAAATGACAATAGATAATATAATAAATAACTCACCGTCAACTTTTCCCATTGCAAGAATGGAGATGGTCTTGATGGCGGGAACAGCCCAGGCCGCCAAGTGGAAGTATTGCGAGTTGGCCTCGATGGCCTCATGCCCCCACTTGAGTCCGGCGGCCAGGAACCACGTCAGCGTCAACACCACCCACCAGATGCTGGACGCCATGCTGAAGAAGTACAGCACCATGAACAGGATCGTGCACATCTCGTGCTTCGTGCCCTGCGTGATGGTGGACACCATCTGCAGCCCGCCCATCTGCATGGGAGCGGGGAACGGCTCTCGGCAGCTCACCGAGTCTCCGGCCGCCCAGCCCGCCGCGTAGGCCAAAGCCACCATCAGGTAGCACACGGACAGGAAGATGATGGGCCGCTCGGGATACCTGAACCGCTCGGGGTCGATCAGGAACGTTAGCACCGTGAAGAGGCAACTCACCGCGCACACGGCACCCCACGAACCCACCCATACGCGGGAGATCCACCGCTGCTGGTCACTGAAGAACATGGCATCGCACGGAGCTCCGCAGTCAGGCTCTATGTCGTCCCCGATCTTCAGGGCGTAGTCCAGACCCTTTGGAACCCGCAGCTGCATGGGACACACGAACCCAATGTTGCTTGTCCCCGGAGGAGGCCCCCCCTGTCCGCGGTACTCCACCAGAGGTCTGCGAGGAGAGCTACCCCTGTCAACTCCTCTCTCGGCATTCCGCTCATTCTCTGTGTTGTTTTTACCCACGCAGATGGTTTCGGTGGCCTCAGGGTACTTGGAGCACTCCAGGTTCTCAGGCCAAGAGAATCCGAACTTCATCATGAGAGTTTCGCAGTTTGTGCGAGCGGAAATGCAGAGGTGCCGGCAGGGCGGTATCAACTGGTCCAGAATTGTGCAAACTGGAGCGTAAAGTGAGCACATGAAGAATTGAAAATCTGGGGAGCAGCCCACCTTCATGAGGGTAGCGAACTGATGCAGCTCGTTGCCCGCTTCCCCCTGCTTGGCATGGTTCAGGAGGTTGGGCATCATGGTTTGATTGTATTGTAAATTTTGGCACAATGGTATCGTGATGGGCTCGCAGCGCCCGTGATGGGGCAGACCGGCGTCTCCGCTGACCACCATCTCCTTGGAGCCCCCGCGCCCGGCAGACCCACCCCCAACTAATAAACTTACACTAAGAAGTAACCACCACATCTCTGACGATGTCATGATCCCGGCTAACAAATAACACCACCTGTTAGATGAAATATATCACAGTTCACAATGCGATGTTTTCACATCGCCACTTATATTCGAACATCTAAATTAAGTTATTAAAAACACTACGGATCATCATTCGAGATAAACTTATCAAAAACCACACAAAATAAAAAGTTTTCATTCAACTATATCCGAACACAACAAAGCGGCGAACTGACAACAAACAAAAGTTTGACACACACGTGCCGGACAAGCGCACAGCGAGCGCACGCGAGCGATACAAATTTATTCATAAGAACTACAGCAGCGACATCACGCGAACAACTTCGAAACCAAACTATATGGCTATAATGTGCACATTTTATAACCTTCGAGTAGGTACCGTGTGCCAACAGATATTAGTAAAAGAGCTCAAAATTATGACTTTGGACTTAATCAAACAAATTTTTAAATATTCTTGAAATGAAAAGCAATGTTCTAAGACTATACTTTACTACCGATACTTACATACGTTATAATATTTTATTATCCATACGAAATATTTCTAAAGAAAATGAAACATTTGAGCATAGACAAGAAATTTTTAAAATTACCAAACTGATAGATGTAACTCTGAAGTTACCAATATAGATAATGCCTTCTCGATATCGAAGGGAACCTAAGCGGCTTTGGAAAAATCACATGTGGAGTGCCACAGGACTCGATTCTTGGACCGCTACTTTTTTACTATACATCAACGATATTACTAGATGTGGTCACTCGGGAAAACTTCATCTTTACGCTGACGATACTGTGATTTACTATCTAATAGCACCCCCCACGCGAACACTTCAGAGCATGCCACTTCTGGCCGCTGCGCAGAAAAGTAAAGACCGAAAGTAAGATTACAACACAGTTTACTGTGAGATTTTTCTGCGGGGCAACCTGACATGTTCATGTGGAGGTGGTATTATTTCTCTTTTCGATACTGACAATTCGTGGTGGAAATACATTATAATAATTTAATAAAAAAACATATAAAACTTAATTCCTCTTAATTTATTTTTGACCGTAACCGATTTCAGCCTGTTAAAGCCTACATCAGATTGGTCTGAAGATGGCTTTAGCAGGCTGAAACCGGTTACGGTCAAAACTAAATTAAGTAGAAATAAGTTTCATGTGTGTTTTATTATATATTGTGATTTACTATCGTTGCAAAAATCTGAGGAAACTTAAATCTCTAAGGCTGCGTATACATGCATGCAATGTGAGGCTAACTGAACCACAACCTACGGGAAAGGAATGAAGCAACCGCAAACGGCGCGAAACACCACTTGCGGTTACTTTGTTCCTTTCCCATAATTCGTGGTTCGGTTCGCATCTTGCTGCATGCATGTATATGCAGCCTAATGAATATAATCTCGCAAAGCAAGCTAAGTGGCCGCGAAAAAATAAATTAAGCCTCAACTTTAAAAAAACCCACTCTCTTACTTCTCAGTAAAGTAAACCCAAATTCTCAGTAAAGTACTACACGTCATTACGATATGAGCATGAAAACTTCACCTACTATCAAACAAAATACCAAGATCTTTCATAGTGGAGACACATTTTAGTATAGTTCTGCAAGCCGGGAGATAAAAGTCTATGCTGCCGGTGACGGAGACGGGAACATAGAAACTAATGCTCTCCATGACAGCCGAGTTTTCGAACCTTCCACGAATCAGTCTGAAGAAATGTGTTACAATGAGCACATCCCTTCTGACCCGTAGATGGTTCATACCAAGCATGCCCAATAGAAAGTGGGTAGAATTGTTGACTGAAGTAAACGGAATCAGATTGAATTCAATATCTCTAAACGTTTCATTCTTTCTTTCACCAGAGCGTATCATACCTGGTTTTACCGGAATACTTTGAAATTTTAATTTGGTTGTGTTTTAAAAATGAATAAATTGAATTGAATCTCAACTGCTTACCACATATGCTATTATCCATTCCCACCTAAGTTATCTGGTTAGTATCTGGGGCACCATTACCAAGAAACACATATCTGAAATACACGTTACCAAATCCAAAATAGAGCCGTAAGAAATATATATCATCTACCACGGGATACTCATGTCAAAGATAATATATGTACTCACATACACAAAACTGCCAAAATATTATTATTATTCATTTTTTTTAATAAGAAAAACTCTCTTTTTATAACTTTTTGAAGGCCATTCCCATCCATATTCCCATCCATGGGCGTAGCCAGGTTTTGATATAGGGTGGGGCAAAAAATAAAAATCTAGAGTAGGTACTGAAAACAATAGACTTCTACAGCATATTAATGCTGTAGGCTGTGTGAACACAAAGATTATGAGCGGAAGGAAAAACCATCCTATGAAGTGCTGTAAAATTGAAAACGCGAGTCGGTCGACAATCCCAGAAGTCAGGCATGCCCCACCTTGCCTACGCCTATGTTCCCATCAATGTAATATATCATTATTTTTTATTTTATTTATTTATTATTGTAAGAATAGTTATTACTAGACATCGGATTATATGCACTATCAAAGTGCCAAAATATGCACTAAAAAAGGCCTAAATATGCACTAAAAACTCTTGATATGCCTAAAATATGTACAATACAAAATCAAAAAACCATTTTTATTTTTTTATATTTTAATTAAAGGCGATACGAAAAAAGCGAAATATTCTTAAAATTATGCATTGTTTTTGTGACAATATATAATTAAGTATTTTTCCAAATTTTCGGGCAAAATTTTTTGATGTTTGTCACCCAAAATGCCGAAAACAACTTCTCTACGTGAACTGACGTCATCCGACAAAATTAAAAAAATTTGGCGCCATTTCTGGAGATACCTGTTGAGGCAGGGTATTTATGAGCTGTGCCGTTGATGTAGGCATTAAAGTTCTTCATGTCTTCAAACCTCGGATTTTAAAACGAAATAGCGTCTAACTTTTCACGAATCTTTTCTGATATTGAATTGGGAAGGGCGTTGGCGAGTTCAATCATTGTTTCCAGTATTTCTATTGATTTAAATAGAGGAAGGTTTTTTGTTTCCAATTTTCCTATGGCATCTGGTAACTTGTGGAAATGGGTTGAGATTAGGGCGATATTCTGTTTAAAATGGATGCGTCTTCAAATGCTAAATATGCACGATTGGGAAAAAAAGGCTAAAATATGCATTAACGCCGTAATTAGAGTTATATGCATTTGCATATGCAAATATGTTATCAAATGCATATAATCCGATGTCTAGTTATTACAAATCACAAACAAGTCCTGCTAAGCCAATTGAATTGGCTTGTCAGCAGGTGCTTATAATTAAGTTACGTATAAAATTTAAATGTTATAATTTTACATCTTATATCTACAAATTCAACATTATTCATACAAATCAATCTAAATATATATTTTTTTTTTTTCAGATAGCCAATTTTTCAGCATGTATTTAACCTTATTCAAAGAATTACATTGCTTCATAGTATCAGGTAATAAATTAAATATTTTAGGTATCTTGTATTCAAACGTTCTCTGTCCGTACTTATTATTAAATTTCGGAACTATTAACCCGACGTTGCGCGTGAATCTAGTGCTGTATTTATGTTCTAATTTCTCTTTATGCTGCTGGGTAAATATATGCCGAATTATAATTTTGTGCCATAGTATTGCCTTGACAGGTAAAATTTTAGCACTCTGAAACAGTAATGGTGTATTATGTCTCTGTTTGAAAATATGTATTAGGAATGACTCATAATTTTACAATTGCGTTTTATACAACTTGGACTTGTTTCAGATTTGTTATAGAAGTATTTCCCCATATTGTTAATTCATATCTTATTATGGATTCTGCCAGTGACATATAAATTATTTTTAGTGTTTCAATTGATAAGAAAAAATTTAATGTGAACATTCTGCCAGCAATTGATCTAAGTCTTTTACAGGTTTTTTTAATATGTTCGTCCCATTTAAAAAAACAATCTACGGTAACACCAAGATACACATATTCCGTAACTAATTCTAAACTTTCACATTTACAATTAGTTGGAATATTTTTAAGGATGCAATTAAAATTATGAGAAGTAATATTAGGATTAAATTGGAATTTGGCATTAGGTGATCTTATATGCATTACTTTGGTTTTTTTGGCATTGGAATCGAAAACGCGATGCCCGGGTGGGACCCAAACGCGATGCCACTATTATTATCTACTCACATGATTAAATTTGGAATTAACGCCTTACAATACATCGCTTATACGCAGTACAACGCATTACCTAGTAACCTAAAACTTCCAGCAACAAACAAAAAAATGTCAGCAAAAGCTCTTAAAGGATATTTTCTCAGCAGCTTTATTTACCAGTGATACAATCTTTATTTGGAACTCTCTAACTTTTGCATATATTTCTAAAGTATTTCCGAAATATTCTTCAATTAACTGTTTCAAGTTTGTTTTAATCTATGTACAGGCTCATTGAACTCGTTTTTAAATTCATATTCTTTTGTAAAAATAATTTTCTATTAAGTAATTGTATAATGTCCTCCTTTCCCTTCCCTTTATTACTCATCCCGATGATTTTCATTATTGAAGTGAAAAATTCTTTAGCACCGTTGTGATTTGAAACATGACTAAACGAAAAATAGTGACATTGAAAAGAGACAAACATATACGTCTATAGGATTTAGCCTGCGAGAGAATGAGATAGTATAATCGGTCTCCTCTTTGTGCAGTGCTTCGTAGCCTCCCTACTCTTGTCTACTTTACTTTTCTGAAGGTTTCGCTTCTAAATCGTGAATTGCAAACTCTGAACTTTTTTGGCTCTGGTTTAATTTTTTGCCTTTAGGAATTATGTGATGAGTATATTTGCAGGAAGTGAGTGATTCACAATGTTGGAAATACAAAACAAAAGTTTAACAAAAAGCTAAATAAAAACAATTTCATACAAAATAGATTCATTTATTTCTACAGTATGTACAGTAAAAATATTGAAATTTATTTATTTGAATTCAAGGTCAGCGATAAGTGCAATATGATCCGATGGAAAAACTATGCTGGGTAAAGCTGTATGTTGGGTCAATTCTTCTACACTCGGCAATGGAACAATCTGTAGGAAAAAAAAACATTATGGATAAGAAAATTGCATAAGGAGATATTTTATTAAAATAATAAAAAGAAGGCTGTAACGAAACCGCGTGAGCTTGAATACTTTCTCGCTCACACCCTAATGCGACATCCTTGTCTACGAACAGAGGAAGACGGGATTGTCGTATTGGTTACGCAACTCATAAATAAGCTAATCAGTAGCCGGCTCCCCGCAATCAACCGAATGATGTACCACGGCCGGCCCTACAGAAGCAGACGCATGGCCTTGAACGAGCAGGGATCCAGAGCCGGTCTTAGACTCAAGATCTAATCCTGGTAGGGAGATGTGCCATCCCTTCTAGATCAAGTCCTAAGCTCAATATCTGATACTAATAGTGTGAGTCGTGCCTACTAGCGTGGTTAAAAAGTACCTTGAAGATTTTTGTCCTCCGAATACAGTTGGAGATAATGCTCTTTGTCGCCTTTCCGGCGAGTGTAATAATATTTGTTTATAAAAAACTGTTCATCATTATTTTTTTACTTTGCCTACCCACTGGAGCGAATTTTTCTACAATTGGCGGTCCAAAATTGGACCAAATTTTCCTACCATTCGTAAAACATTCATTGTAATAATTTAAAACATTTCCATGGCCAGCAATTTATTCTATCAAATAGTTGATAAAATAGACTTTAAGTCTTTGGCCTTATCGATTGTCTTTGAATTCTTCTAGAACAAATTTTGACAGTTTGAAAAGCGTGTTTCTATAAATGAACTTCAAAATATTTTTCAAACCAAACTTTTGATTTTAACATATAAAAAATTGGTTTTCTAGTATATATGTGCATCTGTGGTTATCAAACAGGCCATAGAGAACTTGAAAACGTAGAACATATTCTAAATATTAAAAATTTCCACTGGCGGCAATTTTAAATTTTGCGCAAATTTTGTGCATTTTTAAGTTAAAGATTCTTTAATAATTTTTCTATCAATTTTAAAAATATAGTATGGTTAGTAAAATAAAGGTGAAATTATTGGCTGTATAGCACAATAATTTGTTTATATGTTTACATGGACAAATGTGGAGTAATGAAATTTTTAGTGTGGGCGGGAATTTTCAAAAGTGGCGAGCACTATCAATTTTAAAAATATAGTATAGTTAGTAAAATATAGGTGAAATTATTGGCTGTATAGCACAATAATTTGTTTATATGTTTACACAGACAAATGCGGAGTAATGATATTTTTAGAGTGGGCGGGAATTTTTTAAAATGAATTTTCACAAGTGGCGAGCACTTAAGGCCAATTTTTATAATTCTCTGTGTGGTACCAGTGGTTTATAATAAAAGCCTTCATTCCGAATTCACTCTATGTTTTACATTGGCGCCCAACGTGGGGCTGTGATAAAAACCGTTGTAAAGAATTGTTACAAGCTGGCGCCCAACACGGGGCAGTGGTAAACATGTTATAAGACTAGAATTTTTAAAGAAAAAAAAAAGAGATATTAATTTACCTGTGTTACTTTCAAGTTTTCCCTATCATGAAATATGTAATCCAGACAGTCAGCAAATCCTACAGTGTAGTTGGTGAACTCGGGAGTTCCACAAGCACTGGATAGCGGCAGGGATTGAGTTAAAGACAAACCAGTAACCGCTTCAGCCTCATCTGGAAAAAAACATTATATTCAATGTTAAACTATGTATCTTTATTGACTTATACATAGTTTCTAACTCATAATTTTTCTAATTTTTCATGGAAAAAAAATAGCAGAAGAGATTTACAAAGAGTGACAGAGAGAAAATATTAGAAGCCAAACCAAATATCAATTCATTAGTGTAGAAGAGAAAGACTAGACCCATTACATCGCCAAGCATTCGGTGGCGCGAAGAATTGAGGGGAAACGGTATGATGGTTAGTTAGTTTGTTGACATTTTTTGCATTAGCTCCATAGGAGGCCATGAGGGAAAAAATTCCCCTAAGTTATCTTTGGAGATGCTGTGTGGACGTGCTTTTATGTGTGAAGGGTCTTTTCAGGAAAGGAAGGAGAGGAAGTTCTGGGATGGAAACATGCATGAGGTAGGAATCTGGGGGTCAGTGTGTCCTGGAGTGATGGATGTATGAATCTATCCCTCCCACTGGGGTGCATGGCGATGTTCCGAGAGAGTCCTGCTGGAGAGGTCAGAAGGTGTCCCTCAACCAGTCTCTCCCTATCCGGTCTGCCAAGCAGTTGGTGGCCAGACACATCCGCCACCAAAATAATAGTAATAATATATCTTAAATTTGCAAGATTTATAACTAAAAAAATAAACGTACATATTCAGTGTTAATATTTACAATGGTTTATACTATAAGTAAAAAAAGATTAACAACAGAAAATAATATAAATATGAACAGTAGGTTGAAAAATAGAAAATAGTTATAAATTTAGGTTTTTCGTAATCCGCCTCACTAGGCTAGCCTGTGTTGAGGCAGTAATTTTTAAGTTTTTTTTAAAAAAAAATTTTTTAATGTTCTTTATTCAGTAAAGTTTATATATTACAGTAAATAAGTAATTTTTTGGCCATCACACTAGGCACATGCCCGTGTTGTAGTGGCCAAGAATATATTAATTATTAACATACCTACACTTATATTAAAATATAATCATACAATAGACTTAAATCCGAACAAACCTCACCCCATGAACCCGGGCACCACTGCTAAGTCACCAAACGTAGCGAATCACTTGGGTTGACCTATGGCAGAGGTGTTGGTCAACCAAAAAATTGTTCCCATACCCGCTTCCCAAATTGAGGATTAGAAACTAGACTCCAAAAAAAACGAGTGTGCTTTAGACCACACGACTGAAGTAAAACTTCACTAACTTATGCCGTCCATTAACAATATAACAATAACAGGAATAAAAATATCTCCATCCCCTCAACATCCCCATCAGCTCAACTCAACTCTCAGCTCTCAGCTCTCAACTCAACTCAATTCAACTTAACTCAACTCATATCATTGATTAGCGGCACGTTCCAGAGTGGAAGATACTCTCAGTGTCGCCCTGGTGTAAGACCACCATTCAGAATTGAAACGTCGCTTGAAATGGCATTAGCCGTGTTTGGTGACCAGATCTGAATAGCCAGGTACTTCCCCACATTCCTCTTCCCTATCTCCTTCCCATCCCCACTACCTTCAGCCTCACAACATACCCCTTATTGGGGATGCCATAGTCTCACTGGCTTCAGACGGGAGCAGTTGGGACTCTTGTGCGGTATTCATATAAAAAAAAAAACTAAAAAAAAACGAATGTGCTTTAGACCACACAACTGAAGTAAAACTTCACTAACTTATGCCGTCCATTAACAATATAACAATAACAGGAATAAAAATATCCCCATCTCCTCAACATCCCTATCAACTCAACTCAACTCTCAGCTCTCAGCTCTCTCAGCTCTCTCAGCTCTCAGCTCTCAGCTCTCAGCTCTCACCTCAACTCAACTCATCTCATTGATTAGCGCAGAGGTTCCCAAAGTGGGTGCCGCGGACAGAGGTCAGGGGTGCCGCGAGGCGTCCCTGATGTCTCTACTAAAAATCAAAATTGACATTTATTATCATTTTGTTAATTTAGACGAGGTTCATGGAAGTCAATCCCTCTGTCTCGCGAACTGTGGTTTGTAGTCACCTGAAGGATGGTTTTTTTCTACCCCATGTGTGGGCTGCCTTTGGCAACATGAAGGTCTTTTGAATTATGTGAATACTAGATTTTTTGAATGAATACAAACATTTTATGGAATGGAAAATCACCCGCGTGGCCGGTCCGCGCTCTGGGAATGGATTGGGTGGGAGGCACAGGAGTGGGGATACGGTTGTGGTGCTGCGCTTGCAGCGGCCGCGTGCCGCATTCACTTGTAGTAAGCAAAGACTGTTTTCCAATATTGCAACAGTACATGGCCCATAGCGGAGTTAAGGTTTCAAATAACTTGCTGACCCTTTTCACAGAGCACCTATCACAGTTAACTGACTGGTTTGCCAAGTACTTCGCAGAGTACCAAGTGGAGAAGTTTGTATGGATCCAAGATCCATTCCGTGCTCAAACTCCCCAAGATTTTACTACGCAGGAAGTAGAAGATTTAATTGACCTCTCGACCGACAGCAGCCTAAAAATGAAAAACGCTTGTTCGGATTTGACGGAGATTTGGATATCAGTCAGAAATCAGTATCCGATTCTCCGAATAAAAATAAATGTGGAAAAATAAAATAAATGAGAGTAGCTGTATTAAGCCTTATTATTACCCGGTTTGAAAATTGATCCTCCATCCTGGGGGGGGGGGGGGGGGGGGGGGGCTAGAGAATTGACACTCGGTCCCCCGTATGACAGGGGTGCCGTGAGAAAATTCAAATTTTCTAAGGGTGCCGCGACTTGGAAAAGTTTGGGAACCCCTGGATTAGCGTTTCACATTGATAATTTTGTATAATATACAGTATATTTGCGGCAAGTTCCAGAGTGGAAGATACTCTCAGTATCGCCCTGGTGTAAGGCCACCATTCAGAATTGAAACATCGCTTGAAATGGCATTAGCCGTGTTTGGTGACCAGATCTGAATAACCAGGTACTTCCCCACCTTCCTCTTCCCTATCTCCTTCCCATCCCCACTACCTTCAGCCTCACAACATACCCCAATTGGGGATGCCATAGTCTCACTGGCTTCAGACGGGAGCAGTTGGGACTCTTGTGCGATATTCATTAAAAAAAAATTAAAAAGAGCGTGTCACATTTTTTTTTAACGTTTCATAACGTATTCATCATTTTACCCCCAAGTGTCGAGAGTGCGTAAAGAAGTTTTACTTCAATAATTACTTGTAATAACGATACTTACTACTTTTCCAGTCTTCCAGGTTGCTGGGAGCCACTCCAGTTGTGTAAAGTTGGTAGATTCCACAAGAAGGGACGGTATTAAAATCTCCACACAGTACCAGTGATATCCGCTTGCCAGGTATCTACAAATTAAATAAAATATATTTTTTAAAGATCTTGTACCTTTTTCTTACAGGCACTAGGACCCGTTGCATTCTACTTCCCCTTACTTTGGTTCTTTGCTACCCCAGTCTCTTCCCGCATAGTTCCATTATTATTTCTGTCTTTTGCACTGTTGTTTGGGGAGAGCCACTGAACGCACTTTCTCTGAAATCTGTACTGTTGTCGTTTTGCTGGAACTCTGAACACATTCGCAAACCACCTGCCTTAGTTTTTTTTTTAATAAAGAGTAGCGCCTCAAATAGTAGAGCTTCGAATTCAGTCTCCACTGTTACTCCTGTAGGAACTATGATTAGGAACTTTATTAATAATGATTTTTTATCATGGTTCTTACACTCCTACTACACCAAAAAAATATCTCATTTTACCATGACCAAGACCAAATGTAAATATCTTGGTTCTCCCAATAGTTCTTTCCTTTCAATTAATGTTCTTGTGCATCAAAATCTGGGCAGCTAAGATTCTCCAGAAAAGCAAAAAATTACCTTTTTTTTAGTTTCTTCAACAATATTTTGGAGCCAGAGAATAGTAATACCCCCTTGCGTCAATCTCACATGATCAGCATCTGGATGGAAGTAAAGGTGAGTATTTCCAACGACAATGATCTCGTCTTTATTGTCCAATGATTGTAATAAAACAGCTTGAGCTGCAGTAGCCCTGCCACAAAGTCTTGCCACAAACGCCTCATTTTTGGAAATCACAGACCAGATTGAAGAGAATATGGGAGACGTTTTAACATCCTCTCCAAGAACACAAGAAAAGTTCTCAAGAAGCCTGAAAAAGAAAAAAAATTAAATAACAATCATCTTTCTGGTTATTTTAAGTTTGGTGACAACTTATTATGAGGTAACGGCAATCTAATAAGAAAGTTATTCAACTTACTTGAAGCGATCCGATCTGAAGAAGCAGGCCAAGCCTTCAGCCACCAGGGCTCCTTTCTTGGTGAAGACACCTTCATAAGCATTTTGACTTAGTAAAGGAGCCAATTCCAAATCAAATACTTTACTGTCAACTTCTTGCATGCAGTAAATGTCACTGTTGTAGCCTGAAAAAACATTTTCACACAATGTTATGTAATCACTGCGCAAGAGTCACATTGCCCAGAGCCAGTGGGACAGGCACTTCCAATATTGCGGAAGGTCATGCGGAAGAGGAAGGTCTGGAGAACCTGGCTTTGCAGATCCGGTCTCCAAACATTTGTATTAAAATCATTTCAATAAATTTTGAAAGGTGGAGGTTACGCACTAATTTTGCAAAAATATCAAATAACATACTCCTCATAAGGGTCCAGCAAATTGAGCCGTAGCTTAACACTGGTCTGGATGAGTCTTGATTTGGGAGACTGTAGTAGCATATAGATGAGTATTTATGATAGGCTAGGATGATTCTCCAATTCGTTTTCTGAATTATGTGGTTTGGTGGCATGACAAGAATTCAAAGGATAATAAACTCACTAATTGATTTTTGTGCATATTAACTGCGAATGATACCATTGAACTAGTCAAAATGGCTATTCTATTGGGTTGCTTACCTAAGATCTCTTTGAATAACAGTTGCTTTCTGTAGTCAAATTGAAGTGCGTATGGCGGACAATACGGGTAGAGTACTGTCCGAGTATAATCAGAGTCACAGTACAGATCGGCTAATATATTATACGATACAATCCTAAAGCTGGAAAAAAATATAAAAGTAGGTATAATGGGAGGTATTTTTAAGACCATTGTTTTAAAAATTGGAAATTGAAACAGCAAACTACATAGTATAAATAATAATAATAAAAAACGCATCTATGTAAATGGCACTTGTGCCATAAATTCTAAAAAAATTTATATTTATTACATACCCTTTTCCTGATAATTTGTTTTGAGTAAAACCATGACGATTTTCAAAGGGACAGAATCCCGGTCCAGCTTCAATACAAGTTGTGGATATAGTCTCCACCTCAGGTCCAAACTGGGATCCATCACCTAATAAGAGATTAAAATTGAATAACATTTTTATTTACTTACTGAAAATATGTCAATATCAAATGAGGGTATGAAAATTAAAGCATTTCTGTACCTGGTGTACAAACCAGTTTCAGTCTTTTCCCAATATCATCAGTCGTGGTGAAATGTGTGAAACCTTCGCCAACTTTCTCCCATTTTGCTGTGGCAGGGTCTTGCTTTTCCCCTACCTTGGCAGAATACCATTGAAATTTACTAAGATCACTCTTCAGGAAAAATCCTTCAATCTTATTGGGGTACACGGGAAAACCCGCTAAAATACTGCTGGGTAATGATAATATAGTTACTGTGGGAGCATTGATTATTATTTTGAATTTGTTATCTAAAACACACAACTGTACTTCATTCTCCTTAAAGATATTCACGCAAATAACTTCTTTCGAAACTTCCTCCCCATTTAGAACAAGTTTTACTTCAACAGGTACGGCTTCAATGGGAAGTTTGTTTTCACTAGTCTTTTTGTTTTTCTTTATTTTTTTTTTGGTCAGAATTTTCTCCACATTGGTTGTTATTCGTCCTAATAACGTACCAACATTTTCTGAACTCTGTCGGGTAAAATTGAACTGTCTGTTAACATTTAAAGCTGGATCAGCGTAGATAAATGAGAGATCATAATTGTCTTCACCATTGACATGTCTAAAGTAAGCTTTATTCATATTGTTTGATTTCCCTATTTTTAAGTTTATATTATGATAATATTTATAACTTGAAAAGATTTTGGAAAAGCGAAGTTGTCGGGAAACTAACATATCTCGCGCTGTCAGCACGAATTGTTTCCTAGAAAATTTACGTCAAATGTAAAATTATAAAGGACGAGGTTAGAAAATACATCCGATTTCGAAATTTGCGAATACCGTGGCAACCGTGGCAATGACACTTCAGTGTGACAGTTCAACCCATAGATATTATCTAAATTGTCTTTTGACGTAGAAAAAAAGCTACAGAAAAAGTGCTGCACTGGCCACAGACAACTTCAGTGACCACTGGCCAGTGCAGCATTTTTCTGTATCTTTGACTGAAGGTTCGTTAAAAAAGCTTAGCTCATAAGCTCGTCTGGCCGCTTTCGAACGCCTGACTGAAGTAAAACACTGCCGCTTGTATTGCAGTTAATTCAAATCTCCCAATGGAACATGGACTACGTCAAGTTTTTTAGTCAATCACCACTTTACCCCCTCAATGAGCTAAAAGCATTTTTTGAAGTAAAACTTCTTTACGCACGCTTCGCAAGAAAAGGCTTATGAAAACATGGTAACATGGTTTTTATCCGTGAGACATGGTTTTTCATTTTTGAGACATGGCAACACTAGTGACTGGCAAGCGGTATCGGTATCATGAATCGGGATTGGTTTATTTATGATTTATGGGTTTATTTACGGTATTGTGTCTAGTCTATGGTCTGCCGTCAAATTTGAAAATCTGTATTTTGCAGTATTTTGCGTCGCGTTTGACGTTAGATTTCTGCTGAGATCGTAATTCAGTAATTATTGTTAAAGTTTGTTGAAATGGCTTTTGCAGCCGCAGATAACCAAGACTTCTTCAATTTCAATGGCGACAAAAAGTCCAACGTTGAAAACGTTACATCTCACAAAATAGCTGTAGTAGCATTTATCAGGGAATTCTGCCTTTTGAAGCGAGATGGTAATATGCGTTGCATTGTAAAACGCCGGCTCTGTGTGATAAAATTATTTAAACACTAATGATTTATTGCGTTTCAGCTCAAGACATGATGATTTTTGACTACACCATGTCTCCTAAATATCGCAAAGACTTCTGTATGCTGGTTTTAAAACTAATTCAGGTATGTCTTGGTCATGAATACTGTAAGTAATATTTTATGAAACAAATAACCTAGTAACTAATTTGTATCTAATTTTAGTCACCAGATTTAGAATTCAGAGAACTGGAGACTCTTCTCACATCAGGAAAATACAATTTGCTCAGTGCGCACTTGCAGAACTTCTGCTTACGGTTAAAGCAGATTTACGACGATGGGGTAAACGCCCTCATCGACTGTGTATCAAACGCTGTGGACCGACTAATGGTGGTTGACGAAAGCCCAGATGCAAATGTTTTTATCAGTAAAAGCAGTGTCGCCGGTAATTCAGTTCTTGATTCTTGTTATTGAACATATTTTTACTGGGATTTTGTTGTTTTTAACTCTTATGAGATTTTGTTTGCAAAGTGATAATAACAATATTATATGAAAAGTGATATGGTTCTGTTGCTGAGTTCTGTTGCAACCTCTCTTTTTGAAAGTTGGAGAGGTTACAACAGAGCTATCAGCAACCTGCCTTTGAGGCCAAACCGTCACTGATATAACACTCCAATAGGGCGACGGCGACAAACCACAAAAAGAAGAGGATTTTCATACCCAAATACATATATCTATACATTCTAAAATGACATTTTTGATTCCAGGAATATTTATCAGAAGAATGATGGTATTTTTGGACAAACTATCATTTTCACAAGTAACATTAGTTTACCGTTCCTTCTGTTCCTACTATGAGAATGGAAGACCAGGTTCCCTCATGAGATATTTAAGCAAAGATGTACGTACAAAAACTAAGTTGTTTTGCATTTATCAAATCATGGCTCTTTTTAAAACAAAAATATATCTCGAACAAACCTGCCTTGGGTTGTCATTGTCAGAGCGGATACCAGCCAAGCTTTATACGCACCTATTGACTACCTAACAAAACTGTTGTAACTCTTGTGTTTTAGAAATTGAATACTTCGGAAAGTGGGACAGATGTTGCCATGAGCAATGAAGAAAAGAAATTCTCAGAGATTATTAGAAAGAAAATCGTTTTTGATCGAGATAGGTAAGACTCAAGCTTCAAAGCCATAATATGTTTCACTGGAATTCCTTATTCTTCTGCGTTCAAATACGCTGGAAAATGTCACGTGCCGGCGAATTATTAACAGATTTGCTCGTAGTTCTGCGTATCCTAATATTATTCTAAATTCTTGTACAGTTTAAATATATTTGTTTACGGTTTAAATATATCTATGAAGAAGCGTGTCGCAAATTCCGTGTCAAATGTCATAATCCAGATTTTCAAAAGTCATACAGTTTTTATTTAGCCTTGATGACACAGCACGGCTAGTGTTCGGAGCAGTTCCCAACCAATAACAAAAAAATGTATGAAATCAATTTTGATTAAAGGAAGACAAATATTCCCGGGTTACGAATAACCCAACAATATTTGAAAATCTCCTTCTACAACCACAGCAAGCCGAAAATGTTGCTAGAGTTGTGATGGAGGACTTAGCCAGCCGAGGAAGCCCACCAACCACTGACCGGTCACATATTTGGACATTTCCATAAAATTTCAATTATTGCTTGATACTTACGATTGAATATTGTTTACAGTTCTCTATTATTAAAATAATTAGGACACTTTAGAATTCCTTGTTTTTTTAAAAAGTTCTATTTTAGTTTTGAAATAACAGTACTTAGGCATCCCTTACCTAAATAATATGTCAAGTACCTATCCATCATTTCCAATAAAAATACAGCATGGTATTGGTATTTTTATTTTCTGTTTGTTTCAGTACTTACTCCATAATGTGAATAAATCAAGTATCTACCCAAAATTTTCAACTAAAATACAATGTGGATACGTATTATTAGTTTAAAGTATTCTATTTTCTGTTTTCAGTGGGTTTGAACACTGCCAGTGGTCTCGCAAACAGGCAGAGCTGGTGACTGCTCGACAAGCCGCCCTGCTACAGGGGGGGGAACCTCGCGCTCTATCCCCTCCCGAGCTGCAGAACACCATCTCACAGATACTCAGAGATAACCCTGACTACGCTGAAGCTGTAAGATTTTTCTTTTTTTGAATTTTTTATTCAATTCTGTACATTTTTCTTAATGCGAATATCGCACAAGAGGCTGAAATGAGGAAATTTTTAGAGTATGAAATTTTTGATTCTCTGTGTGATGTACTCGTAGATTCACCAGTTTCCCACTTCTGCCACTATCTTCTGGACACAATGAGTTATAACTGTCAGAAAAGAAAACAAGGTGCAATATTGTTTGTTGTATATTTTTCAATTGTTTGATTAGGAAAAAGGGCTATAAAAATTCTGACAATTTCTTGTAAGAAATGGCTCTGATGATAAAATCTTTGAAATAATGAATAACGTTTTATTATTTTATTTTAGCATTTTTTAAGTTACTTGAACTGCATGCGATCCCGGGAGCTCTGTGGCGCTATGGACAGTCTCTACAGCTGCTTTGACCGCAGTGTGGCTGGACCACTTCCTGCAAACAACACGGCCGCTCATCACGCCGACAGGAACCGAGTGTTCCGCTATGCATCTCTTAACCTGGCAATACTTCACGCGCAGTTTGGACACAAGTAATTAATACATTTTAAAAATAACTTGCAAACATTGATTTATGTGTAAAAAAGCGCATTGCAAATTCCTTTTGCCTAGGACTGGATTAACTGGAAAGTTTCATAATATGTATTACTTATATTTATTGTGAAGAATGCTTGTTTAACCACTCTGCAACGTAAGCAGATATACATGTTAATATGACAATAGCAGTCAAGTACAATAAGCATGTTTTCACGTCAACGCGTATGTTTACACTGAAATCGTTATAACTCCGTTATTGTTCTAGTGACATCCCTAAAATAAAAAGTAGAAGCTTCATAATAAATCAAGCTACCCATCACTATTCAAGTTGTCCATAGAATTAAAAAAAAGAGCTATTCTGTCAGATACATGGTAGACCGTCGAATCACCTCCCGCCGTTAGACATTGTTATTTTTTCATTAAATATTCTTGTACGAAATGATAAAAAAGTGAGGTGACCAAATTGTTTATTATACATTTATACAAGTATTGTTTTTTTTTACATAATCCGTGATTTTGTACCATTTTCACATAAAAACATCACGTGAGTCATGTTTACATTTTTTTAATATTTGCATTCTAAATTTTAATATTTACAAATGTTAATATTTATTTATAATATAACGATTTGGCGCTTTTCATAACCTTTCAAAAACAGATTTAGTATTCGGCTACGTTCAGAAATGCTTCATTTATAGAGCTTTAATTGTGAAGCGGAAATAACACAAAGTTTTCGTAAATCTGTCATTTCGTGACGTAAAAAGTGCATATTTGCGATAGATCGGAGTGGTTAACTGGATAATTTAATAAAACACAAGAATATTTTCATATTCTTCATTACATCAAAAAATCTTACAACATTGAATTTTTTTTCTCTGAAGATATGTAGTTATCCTAAGGAAGCTAGATATGATAGATATTAGTGAGGCCGTAGTGGGAACTCAAAGCATTCGTTAGCTCGGCTGTGGTAATTTTTTTTCCCATAACTTTCAGAATAAGTTTGTAGTAATGATTTTATCATTCCCTTAATATTAATCTACAAACAGACTTATGAGGTGATGAAATTTTTTTTATCATACTTTTGGCATTGGTAATTAAAATTGATCACAATGCAGTAGGACCGGAAAAGGTAGTTTTGTGTTGGTGGGCAATACTGGCCTGTTCTAAAGACAGTCAACTAATCCAATCGCATTCAGTCCTCCGTATGAAGTTGCCTGCATTTACCATTCTTTCAATGTCGTCATCTCATGTCATCTCTCGTAAACATTCACAAGTATTCATTATTCACATTGCAAATTCATATTGCACATTCACAACTGTATTGCATATTTCATACTCTCTCTTTCAAACTTCATGACTGTGGACATAATTATATTCATAATTTACTTCTTTATTTCAGTCTTTTATTAAGATCAAATCGGATTAATTAAAGCTGAATCATACAACATGTTAAATATGATTTTAAACAGAAAAATTATATCTTCTTTTGGTGAGTGACACTTCTCTAAAGTGAGTAAGCCTTTCAGCATAGTTACGTAGATCCCGATGTACTCCAAATTTTTAAGCTAGTATTCTCATGGATTTTATTTTTAAACCGACTCCACTTTACTGCTATGAATTGTGTAGTATGGGGACCAAATCATGGAACTGTACTCTAAGATACTTCCTCATATTAGTTGTACAAGATTCTGAAGCTACTGAGGTTCTTGAAAGATTTGATAATTCTAGTAATAGTGATCCTAGACACCAGAGTCCGTGGATCTAAATTAATGCAATTTGAATATTTCAAGGGATCAGTGCCTCTCCGCTCTAAAAGAGGCCATGGTGATGTGCCAAGAGGCGGGAGACTCGGCGTGCCTGCAGCAGGCGGCCTGCTGGGCGTGGCGGGCCGGGGGGGGCGGAGGAGGCCCGCCCAGAGCCCCCCTCTCCACTGCCGCCCCCAACTCCACGGCCCTCTCGGCTAAACACCGCGCCGCCCTCGCAGCACAGGCCTTTGTACAACACGGGATCACGAGGAAGTCAACGCCGGCTAATCTTGTTGCGGTAAGTGAAGAGATAAGTAAATTTTAGTGACAGTCGGGAGAAACGGACATCTAAGCATTCGAATTTCTGCTGTTTCGAGTTGCCTAGAATAGGAGTTGTACGTGATCCAGCATTCGGAGCCATACGTTATCGTGGGGTTAAGAATAGTCTGGTATATCTTTCCTTTAAGTTTTACAGGCATTTTCGGGTCACACAAGCCACACCTATTCTGTGGTCGGCTTCCGCTGCATATCCAGTCTTACTTGAGCATTGGTGTCAAATATTTTTTATATAAATATTGTACACCAATCTCTTTGTAAGGTCTCAATTATATGTACATAATATATGAAAAAAAAACATGTAAACGTATATGTAAAAAAATATATAAATATATATGTATATGCGATACAAGATGGGGAAATATTCTTATCTCCTTGTCTTTTGTGTGGAATAATATTTTATCAAAAGGAAACTTAAACTCTGATGCTGGAGATGTGCAAATTGTTCTTTTTTTTGGTAATGATTTGTACCAAAGTGAAAACCAATTTTTTTGGAAAGTAATAAAATACATAATTTTTTTCACATAAAATGTTACTAAATAGCCCAACACCAACTTTCTTCTGTTTATAGAGTCAGTCCTATTACAATAATTTTGTACAATACTTGTATAGTGGAGGTGTAGCGAGTAGGCGCTGTAGAAAAAAAAAAATTGTACTTTTTCTTTTTTATTAAGAAACGTAAGTATGTACATTTTTTTCTGTTTATAATAAAATAATATTTTAATACTACTCTTCCATATAAGCATTAGCTTGTGGCTAGAAGTGTAGTGTACATTGTTTTTATTATGGATATTTGTTTATCATTTATCATTAAATGCATACGTTTAAAAAAAAAATAATTACATTTAACTCCACACAGGAGGCCCTGAGGAAAAAATTTCCCCTCAGGGCCATTTGAGATGAGAGGAAGGAATGAAAATTGGTCTTGAAGAGACCCATATGTATTATTTTCGCAGATTTATCGATATAAAACAAACTTCATTTTCTTCAACGGGTTCTTTGTACTGCCAGTAGGCTGTCCTTATACTTGTGTGTTGCTACGTTCACTATTTCACTTTATTTTGACATTTACCGTTTTCGGGTAGCCAAAAGCCTTGTGAATAATTGTGTTTATTGAAATAATAAGTGATTAAAAATGTAAAAAAACTCAGTGGGATCTGTTTTATCTCATGAATGATTTTTGCATCTCTCAAAAGCAAAGGAAGGCATTTTTCTTACAAAAAAAAAAGTCTAGAGAGACTTGGTTGTTGCAGCTGGTGACAGTTTGTTTGATGATTGAACTTATGTGCGATATTAAATGCAGTAAATCTCAAGTCTGTCCACTGGACCTAGTTCAGTGAAACCTCTCGCATTGTCTCAGTAACCTATCTTCACCTTTAAATTCATCTAAGGTTGTGTCCTTTATTAGTTACCATTTTGTGCTTACTTTTTACAATTTATTCTACTAAAATTTGAAGCTAGACATTTTGACTATAATTTATTTAGGTAATGATTATGTAATTTATTTTGCAGCTGATGATGAAAGGTGACTTGGTTCACTGCCAGAATTCCATGATAGACATGATGCAGACCAGTTTGGCAAACCGCGCAGCACTTTGGGCCTTCTATGGAAAATCTGAACTGTCGTCAATTTGCTGTCAACTTTTACTTAATTTAAATACAGGTTTGTAAAAGCAAATTTTAACTTTAAAGCAGAAACGTTGTTTGTCTGAAAATGCTATTGTTTCATAGGCTTTCACGCAAATGAAGTATTGTATTCTGTAAATATAAACTTAAACTTTAGGCGCACAATTTATTCTCTAGCTGTGCAAGCGGGTTCTCTCCATGCAATGTTTTCAAAGGGGAAATAGAAATAAAATGTAACACATCATAGCTGTCCAAATAACATACATGGTAAACCTCTTTCCAAATATGGAATTTGTTGAGTCATCAGATTTTGTCTCAATTTAATTTCTTAGTACTTAGACACTGTCCAAATAAGATACATGGTAAATGTTACCTCTTTCCAAAAAGGGAATCTGCTGATTCATCAGGTTTTGTCTCAATTTAATTTCTTTTTTTACATATAACTGCATACTCAACTCAAATTCCGATTTTTCAGAAATGTCCGACTAATCGACTATATGAATAAAATAAACAATAGTACCGGTCGGCGTTTCATATTCAAAAGTTGCGTCGTATACTATTGGCATATTTCTCGACCTTTCTAAAGCGTTCAACACAATAAATCACTCACATCTTTTTGAAAAACTAGAGAACATAGGAATTACTGATAATGAACTAATATTTTTAAAAAGTTACATGGGAAATAGAAAGCAAACTGTGAAACTTAACAACATAACCAGTGAGTGTATTGATGTCAAATTCGGGGTGCCTCAAGGAAGTATTCTGGGTCCGATTCTGTTCCTTATTTATATTAATGACCTATGCCACATAGAATGTGACGGAGAAATCATCAGTTTTGCGGATGATACTGTTCTCCTAATAAATGGGAAAAATTGGGCAGAAACATTTAAGAGAGCAGAAGACACACTTAAAAGAATTAAAAATTGGCTAGACTACCATTCACTTACACTTAATGCTAATAAAACCAAATTCATCACTTTCAAAATAAAAAATAAGAAAAACTCTGAAGAAAACGTGAACTTGAAAATTCATAGTCAGCATCACTTAAATGAGCATTGTAATTGTCCTTCATTAGAAAACGTTGACCATATAACGTATCTGGGTCTAAAAATTGACCAAAACTTTAAATGGACCGAACACATTACCTATTTAAATAATAAAATTAAAAAACTAAGTTATTTTTTCAAAACTATCAGGAATGTCCTCATTAAAAAAGACTTAATCAAGATTTACATGGCTCTCTGCCAATCACTGTTAGAATACGGTATTATCGGATGGGGCAGTGCAAATAAAAACATACTAAATCCACTAATTAAAACTCAAAAATCCATAATGAAAATTATACTGAAAGTTCCCGTAAGAACTAGCACTGATGAAATCTTCAACAATCTTAACATCATGTCAATTAAACAACTGTATTCTAAAACTATACTCATTTACATTCATAAGTACAAAACCCAAGAAATGACAACTTACACGTACATTAGAAACACTAGATCTCATGGTCAAAAACATATCCAACAAGTAACTACTAACACAACATTTGGGCAAAAAAGCTTCTTGTATTATGGTATTAAACTTTACAATAAAATACCACTCTCACTTAAAAACCTCAACAGTATAACATTTAAATCTCAAATAAAAAGCTGGATACTAAATATAGGGAGAACAGAAATAGAAAATATACTGATATCAAATACAGACTAAAACCGAATCTACTGAACTGAATTATAAAAAAAAACACAATTTTATTTAATTTTTAATTATTTAACAAAATACTACATGATACCTATATGTTTATAACAAATTCATATTAATTTCTTATAATTAAATTATAATATGTAAATGAGAGAAAATTCAAAAGAGCCGCACAAGACAGGGAAGAATGGAAAAGAAAATTAAAGGAAATTGCTGCAAACCAATCCCAGATTGAAACCAGAGAGAGAGATGTAAATGAAATCCTCAGCACGGGAAATCCCAGTGAGGATATCATTATCTTTAGATGTTTGTAAAGAAAGGAAAACAATAAATCATTATTATTATTATATTATATACTATATTAAGGCCGACTAGAGTACAAGCCTGAGCACGCAACGGATTTTGAGTTGTCAAGTTATTGTCAGTGCCATGCCATAATATAGCAATGATAGTTTACAAATGGCGGTGATTTTTGTTGATAGTCATCGTTACTGCCGTTTTGTATGTTGTTTTACCACAAGTATATAAAATAAACAAAGTGATTAGACTATTTTAAAGAGTTAAGATTACTTAGCGACAGCACTGACTTCATAATTTGGCAGTTGCGCGCCCACACCTGTACTCTGTAGTCGGCCTTGCACTTACTCTAACTACGCATAAAATTTTCAGGGGGGAAACAATTGTGTAATTATTTATAATAATCGATATAATCATAAGTAATTTGCGTTTATGTACAATTGAAGTGTTATTTCTTGACTATTACTAGTGTTTGCCGAATAATGAAATCACTTTGCCATCACTCTCGAGGGTATTTTGGCACTTTTTTAACCCTAGAAAGATACTCTTATTTTGATCTGCGTCAAAGATTAGTATGTCCTACAGATGTACTAAAAAAAGTGTTTAATTGACATATTATCATACTTAAACAGTTTAAAGGTATGTAGTTGAATAAAATTAGTTAAGGGTTTTGTACTTGAAATACTAAGCAGTCGTTACACTTAAAAATAATAACTTTTTTAATAAAATTGTAAGAAGAAGTCCTAAAGTTACACAAAAGATAATCATACGTCTTTCGAATGTATGATGTATAATATAATATATATCTCTATAATTATTGTACTTACCGTGGTGACCCAGCCGCCCCGCGCAAACTCTGCTTGGCAACTGAGCTAACTGAGATAGACAATGTGCTACGTTGCGAAATAAAAAAGAGACGGCAATACTTGTGTCTCGTTTACGTCGCAAAGACGAAGATTATCTTTCTAAGGTTGTGATTGCAATTTACTTAGAGGCATACATAGTACTAAAACTATGAAATATAAGCACTACAATTTATTATGTTTTTTTTGTTTGCCACTTTGAAATTTCTACAGCCCATCTGTATATATTGTAACATCATTGTACAACAAATACATAATTTCCTCGGTGAGTAGGTATGCATGCAAGACTGTGAACTTTTGAAATTTGGAATTGATGGAGGTCGGTGGCAAATATAATATGTAATAAGAATCTTTTCAAATCCACACAAGCAATTAAGTTGGTACACCTGCCAAGGTTGTTAAAATATCGTCGGTACCTACACAGAAATTAATGTATTTTTTATATGGTTTAATTTTGCAGGCCATTTTTAAAAGAGAACCTTATATATCTGCCTAAGCGTCAAAATGATTTTAACAAGGTTAGCTCATATGGGCCTTTTTCAAAAAAAAAACTCGTCGGGCCGCTTTCGAAATTTCGAATGCGTGACGTAGCTTGAAGTAAAAGACTGCCACTTGTATTGCATTAAAATCTCCCGGTGGAACATGGACTGCAAGCTATGTCACAAATTTTTAGCTAATCACCACTCTACCCCCTCGATGACTAACCTTGTTAAAGGCATTTTCTATGAACCTTGCCTAAGCTGGACAAAATTTCAAAAAGGAAAGAACATTTCTTAAAAACATATCATTACACCCCGCGTACTATGATACTTCATGGATTACAAGTAATAATATTGTTAATTGTTTTTAGGAGGAGAGTGGGACAGTGAATCCTCTTGCCTAGCTGCCTGTGGGACGGCACAGTCCCTGGCCGCCCAGGGGCTCCGCAGTCAGGCCGCCGCTGTGCTCCAGCACGCCCGCAGCAGGGCCCCCTCCCCGCCCCACTGCCACATCTGGATGAGGACGCAGCACCTCATCACAGCGCAGTATGCTCTCATGGCTGGTTAGTTTATTTTATTTTTCTTCAAACAGGCTTTTAAATGTAGGGTTTCGTTAAAAAATATTTGATGAGACATCGGAATGTGATTTATTTGTAGAAAATGTGAAAAAATTATAGTGTCTCGTATTTTACACACTTTCTGAAAAATCATACTATAAACGGAAAACTGGCGAATCTACATTACATGCCATGTTGCACTACCTCCTTTTTTAGCCAACGTTTCGGACAGCGTTGGCTAAAGAAGGAGGTAGCGCAACACGGCATAACACCTCAGAAACAAATAAAGAAAATACTTTTGGCCGTGAAAATCTAAAAACGTATCTATTACTGCAACGTTTTCAGAGTCTTACATAATTCTGTTCTAAATGTGAATGCAGGCAAAACATAGTATATTGTACAAGGTGATAATTTGAATAAAGAAATGATGTCTCAATTACGTAATATTTGTTTATCCCGAGGTGCAGGTAATTTAAACTCGCAATCCAATTAAGGTTGATATTAATGTTTCTAGGTAAATGGCAAGAAGCGGAGCAGGCTGCTCTTCAACTAGCCTCCCTGGATAGATGGGAAAGTCAACTCATCAAGGCTGAGATACACCATCACAAGGGGGAGCCAGTGTACGCCATGGTTTGCCTCAATGACATCCTAGACCATTGCAAATCTGACAGAGAAAGCCAACTCTATCTGCCACTCCGAATCAGAGCCATGATCCTGTCAGCGCAGGTTGACAGCAGTTCCTGCGGCACCCAGAGGAAATCTTCCACTAATATTATAGTCCTGAATGAGGCACTCTCTTTGGCTTTAGATAACTACTTGGACTACCAAGTTTCCATAATAGAGTTGCATATTGCAAATATTCAACTGCAACTGGGATTGGTCACAAATGCCTTGGCTATTGTTCAACTTCTTTTGGCAAATATTATGACTCATGGAGGACCGTACGATCAGGCAAGAGGTAAGTTGTCAAAATTTTAGGAAAATAATGGATTATTGCAATGTGTATTGATGAAACGCTTGTATCAGTTTTTTTTAATTAATTGTTTAATTTTTTTTTTGCAGTACTTTTGCTGTACGTAAAGTGCAGAATTGCAGCTGCTCCAAAAGGTGGCGAAGTTAGGAAAAATGTTATGTTGTTGTGCGCCGATTTGCTGGAAACTGTTAAGAAGAAATTTAACCAAGTGGAGGCCATCTGCAGGGTCAAGGATTGCATTTATCTACAGGTTATTAGTGCTCTTTTGTTACTTTTATTTAGTTTTAAGTCTTAGTGTTAGTGCAAATCAATAATACACAATATGTAAATCATTTCAGGCGCAAGTTCTGCATGAAGTAGGAAACATATCAGCGAGGAATAGATGTGCAATGGAGTACCGTCTACTTGATGAGCAACATCCAACAAAAAGAAACAATGATCTGGTCGTCGTCTTCTAAAATAAAACCATTTAGATTTATTATTTCATGTGTATATTTACAGTCTTAATTCATGTTCAAATAAAATGCCAAGGGCTGGTCTGAAGCATTAAGAATAAAGCTTATCATTTAGTACAGCCTTCTTTATTATCTCATTCATAGTGTGCTGAATGTCTCTGCACAGAACTTCAGCCATGAGGACCTTAGTTTTTTCCTGCATCTTGGATTGTGTGTACGCCAGTTCTCCAGAAATGCTCACATCGTTCCACGAGTGTCCCAGAGAAGCCTGAGATTCACACACTCTTCCCAACTGCATCAGCAGCGAGGTAATATCCTCCAGAAGTGGAGGGAAGGCCGTGCAGATCCTCACAAGTGAAGGAAGCACAGGTTGAAACAAATCAACTCTTAGGTCACACGGTAACACTGATAACAATACTGATAAAGTGTTCACACAGAGTCTCGCTATAGACATGGCTTTAGGAAGGGCGTATTGTATGGACACATGTGACACCAGATCTATCGCAAATACTTGCTTTTCCAGAGAAGCTTGACTTAACAGTTCAGGGATGAAATCCAGACAGATATGCATGGAAGGAATACCTTGAACGGTGACAGGTAATAACTCCCTAGGATAGCCCTGGAAGTGAACGAGCTTTGCCAGAGAAGGTTCGGAAATAAATATTTGATGGAGGAATGAACAAACGATGCTTCTCACTTCTCTTAAAGACCACATCAGTTCGGGATGTGCTTTATCTTCACTGGTCTCCAAACAAGCTTCCAACAGAATCTGCAGAGCCGCACTCTCTTGAGCCGCCACTAGTGCGTTCTTCAACTCTTCTCTTTCTGAGTCTGAAGTCAGTTGACCAGTCTTTTCTATTAAAGGTTTATCGTGCAGGTGCCTGGCTAACTGGCTTCTGGAAGCTGCTAAACTTGCTTCCAGTATTCTCAGGACAATCTTCAAAATAGGTCCGCTTCTGAATATTCTTACATCACATCTTAACACTTGCAGTGGATCAACTAGAATATTTTCTTGGGTAAGAACGACATTCTTTGAAGCACTGTTAAGGTTAAGAAGAGCATTTATTGACATAACCCACAAACATCTTGGAAGTACTGTATTCAGTCTTAGCCAAACTTGTCTATACAATTCCTGGATATGTCTGGAAACCTTGTCTCCGAGGATCATTTTAAAATAAAATACAAATGTTTCGGCAAATGGCCAAATGTCTGTTGGATTTTTCATCAGCATCTGTTTTAAGACTTTCCCAGTTTTCGATGGACTTGTTTCTACAGCAGAGAATGCATCTATAATACAAAATTCGGTAAGGACATTATCCGCAGATGTCGAAGCCGGAAGAGCATCTCCGAAGATGTGGTCGTCCATCCAATCATCTACCAGGGAGAGATGAGGGAAGTGTGTTGCCAAGAGTTTGAGAAGAGGACTGAATAATCCACCATAACTCAATTGGTCTCTCTGGGCTTGATGAAGCAAATACTTAATGGGAAGTTCCGACAGGAAGGTAGTTGAATAGCATTTGATTTTGCGTCCACTAGCGATGTGGGAGGCTGTATTGGTTAGCCTGACATCCTCGTACAGAAGGAGGTAGTATAGAAGCAGCAGCTGGGAAGTCAAACTCGGTTTCTCTATTTGAATCTCTTCACTTGCACTTGAATCTATTTCCATTTCTGCCAAATTGTATACTTTCTTTTTACTGTCAAAATGAGCCCCAAATACAGAATTACGAAAAACATTTCTAATTTCTTCTTCTGTGATTGGTTCATTAACGTACTCCACAGCTCCCTTAGTGCTATTGAATAGTATAGAATTGACATAGACCTCTACAAGAGCGGGCAGTACAGGGTGCAGAGGAGCAGTAGAGTTGCAGATCTGTTTATATATCCAGCTTTTGATGGGAACTTTGTGTTTGGAGAAGGCTCGGGACTTGAGCAACTGGTGAATGCAGTGGACTGGAAGGTATCCTGGGATATTTCCATTCAGATTAGCTGTTACCGGAACTTTCACCGCATGTGCTGTCACAACCTATTATTATTACAGACAAGGAGAGGTGTGAGAGATGATTGCAATAGGCATAATATAGTATGAGATGAGGTTGTAACACCGATGTAGATAATTTACCTGTTCCGTGAATATCTCCTGAGTGAAGACTTGCTTGATGCGCGTCATGTTGTTGGGGCGGATGGGAACCTTCATGCCGAGAGTGGAGCAGACCAAATCACAGATGGCCGACAGCTGGTTGGAGTGAAAGTGGATCGCCATCAGCAGGAGCATCTCACCAAAAGATGCAGACACCCCGGAGGCACTGCAAAGTAAAACATTATTACAAACTAAGAAATATTGATGAGACAAATTACGTAGTAAGATTTGTAATTGAAAATAATATAAATTACCTTTCAAAATAAGCTTCCTCCTTCACGAGCCACTGAACCCATTCTATAGCTTTCTTCTCATGCTCTGGTAATGCTGCAAGGAAATAAAAACACATTATTATTGTGTATGCGTGTATTGTTACATTACACAAAACTGAATAGATAGATTTGTGTGTAGTATCCTTACATGAGTCACGTGAAATGAGCTTCATTGAAAGTTGGTCTGTACAGTGGCGATAAAATGGTGATTGGTCCACGCATGTGATAGCAGTTCTCGAATTTGCCAAACACATTTTACGGCCTTTGGATTGCCATTCTTTCCATTCCATCTTTCTAAACTTGTTTTCTTGGTCAATGATATAAAACTTTACAACACTCTCAAACATTAATGTATAGACTTTTTTTAACGCAAATAAATAAAATTTCAACCCTTTTTTAGACAAGACATTATATTTCTTAGTAGTTAGGTTTCAGCAAACGCCACAGTCTTAGGTCTCTAGTTATGCAATAATGTGTTGCATTTTCTCTAGTTTGGTTTTGGCTTTCTAGTAGAAAGCAATTGAATTTATTGGTTTGTCACAGATATTCTTGTTAAACCTAATATTGTACACAACGATAAAATATAGCGTTTACATAAAAAAAAATGCTAGTACTTTGAATAGGGGCTTGAAAGAAAAAATGAGTGATCTCTGTAAAAACATTAAACAATTTTAAGGAGAATAAACCGCGTTTCTCACTCACACATAATAAGGCTTCCTTTTATTTTTTATTAATTCCACAAAAGAGGCCTAAGGAAAATAATTTCCATCAGGGCCTCATCTTTGGGGATGCTGTGTGAACGGTCTTTTTGAAGAGCGGAAGGAGTGAACATGGGTCTTGAAGATAGAGAATTTATTCGTCAACATAAAAATACCCTATTGTATCGAAGAGTTTAGTGTATAATGACTAAAAATATTATTGTTAAAATACAACTTCTTTAACCACTCAGTAATGTAAACAGATATACACGTCAATATAACAATAGCAGTCAAGTACAATAAGCGTGTTTTCACGTCAAGGCGTATGTTTGCACAGAAATCGTTATAAGTCCGTTATTGTTCTAGTGACATCCCTAAAACAAAAAGTAAAAGGTCGATAATAAATCAAGCTGCACATCCCTATTCAAGTTGTCCATAGAAATATATAAAAAGACCTATTCTGTCAGATACACAGTTGATACATATTTTACCCGCCTAAATTGCGTACAGACCGCTAGACATTGTTAATTTTTATTAAATATTCTTGTATGAAATGATGAAAGTGAGGTGACTAAATCGTTTATTATACATTTATACAATAGAATAAGAATTGTTTTTTACTTAATCCGTGATTTTAGTACCGTTTTCACATAAAAACATCACGTGAGTCATTTTAACATTTTTTTATGTTTGCATTCTAAATTTTAATATTTACAAATGTTAATATTTATTTGTAATATAACAATTTGAAAGCTTATTTCGTAACCTAACAAAAACAGTTTTTAGTATTCAGCTACGTTTAGAAATGTTTCATTTATAGAGCTATTGTGAAGCGGAAATAACGTTTTAATAAAGTTTTCGTAAATCTGACATTTCATTTAAGACGTAAAAAGTGCATGTTCGCGATAGATCGGAGTGGTTAAAGTAATCTGACTGCCACCATATTCGACAATTCGATGAAGGGCAAAAACAGTAAGTATATTTTGATGAAATATGTTTATAAACATAATATCTTCCATTTTTTATAAGAAAAACTTTCTTTTTATACTTTATTGAAGGTTATTCCCATATATATATATTCAATAGCGAAATTGGTTAACGCACTCGTCCCGGTTAGACGGAGAGGTCTGGGTTCGAGTCCCAGTTGCGACCATTGTCTTTTTCTGTTTTTCTGTGTCTTGTTCTCTTTCATATTTTCGTTTAGATTATTATTGTTAACTTATTCTAATATAATATCTTCCCTTCAATTTCTGAATTAGACAATATTCCGTAAAGACCGACAAAAATCATTTAGAATGGTACAAAATATTAAAAACATATTGTCTATATTTCATTCAGATTCAGTTGAAGATAATATAAAAGTTAGATATTTTTAAAAATCTTACCAATTAAAGAAGGACATGCGATGATCATACACAAGCTGAGAGAGACGAATCGCACTCCTGCTGGAGTTGGTGGAGGTTTTGATGTGACCAGGCGAATTAAGCAGGCCACTTCTTCATCTTGGAACCTAAAATTCAAAAATACCTTTATACCATATTATGCAGGGCAGTGGTCGGCAAACTTTCCAGTGAGAAAAGTCAAATATTTATTTGTAACATTAATGCCTTTCGGCTTTTACATAACATTACTTATGTAGTATAAGGCATAAACTGCAACATTAGAAATTAGAATTGCATAAATATGTAATAAAGAGCCATGAGCGTGTAATAGAACAGAATAGAAGTTGAGAGCATGTGTAAACAATAAAGCAAACAATGTGATCCTCTAAATCAGTTTTTCTTAACCTTTTTCAGCCACGGACCCCTAGGAAATCAAGCCCAATTTTCAAGGACCCCCTTAATAAAAAAAAAACCAGCAATAAATTTCGAACCATTTATTTTAGTACTACAAATACAAAAAAAAAACCTTGTTTAAAAAAAAAAGTTAATAATTAACGTAGAACAGCAACACCAACATTCACATTAATTAACGGTAATTAATGTGAAAGTTGTTGTCGCTTTTTTGCAACTAAATTAGTGATATTCGGGTTGATGTTACCACTATGTTGTAAACACAAATCGGATTCCACTTGTAATCTGTTTCTGTATTTGTTTTTAGTATAGGTATACAAGAGCAGAGAATGCCTTTTCACAGAGGTATGTGGTTGTGCACGCGTCAGGTTGGTATCAACGGCTTACGAATTTATAATCAGTGACAGAATTTTTTTACAAATTCCATATATTTAGTTTAACGTAAGATCTATTTTTCTATATATCTTTTACGACGAATGGGTGCGATCCAAATTCAATAACCAATCACAGCGCGGTATTTTTATTCTGGAGAATCAAACAAACCGACTTGCGCCTTTCAAAATGCTGACAATTTTAGTTGGTTAGTTATTTTGTACGATTTAAGTCTCTAGGAGAAGGTAGTTAAAGACCATTCTCTTATGAAATCTTCAGTAAATTCCATTAACAAAAGCATCGCACGGTTTGCAGGATTTGCAGGTTGCAACGTGTTGACACTGTTGACAGTTTCATCATTGATTTGACATATTATTTGAAGTTCGTTAATCTATTAGATTTATCGGATTTGTTATTTTACGGTGTCAGTGTACATAAGCGTCTTTCGTAAGCCGTTGATACCATACATCAGTGTTTAGTGTTTGTATGGTGTTTGTTCGCTCAATTTGGTGTTTGTTCGCTCAACACAGGAGAAATGCAAGGTAGAAATATGAGGTTATATTCTTATTAGATTTTAGAGCTAGTCAGAAGCTGTAGATGCTATTCTTGTGTTGTACGTTGCCATGGAAACGTATTTGTATTTGCTTTTTCTATTAATATTCGCGTTGGGTATATACATAAACGCAGTAAATCTCAAAAATGTCTAATGGACCTAGTTCAGCGAAACCACCCGCATTGTCTCGTAACCTATATTTTAAATCATGGTACGGGCACAAACAAACAATTCGTTGTATTATTTTAAAGCATAACTTGCAAAAAGAGTTTTTCCTAAAATAATTAAAATAGCACCATAATTTTATGTTTACCCAATAGATTCAGAGAGTATAGGGCTCCTGGCGATTCTCTCTTTTAAAAAAAGCGAGTGTGAGAGCTACCGCCAGGTCACTTGGAAAAGTTACACGCTTTATATGTCTTGATTTTATTTGATAAATTAGTGTAAAAAAAAATAAAATTAAATAAAAAAAAATTGGGGTGAACGAATTTTTAATCAAAATAAAAATGTAGGGGGGGGGGGCGCAATCGGTACCTACTGCACAGGGCGCCAGATTTCGTAGATCCGGCCCTGGTTGAGAAAAGCAGTAAATGATTCAGTGCTTCTTCTGACGTTTCCTTATAATCCATACTTAGCATACCGCCCGCTGTCGCACATTCGCCGTGCTAAGTAAGCGTAGAGCTTACACGACTTTTGGTGGCATTTATTATGAAATGGTCGAGAGATGAGACTGCGGACCCCCATACATATATTCGCAGACCCCAGAGGTCCGCGGACAGGTTAAGAAACACTATTCTAAATAATACAATAGTGCATTGGTGAAAAAATATATAGATATACGAGGTTGGATCAATAAGTACTCGTGTTAGGAATGAAGATGCAAGATTCAGTGTTATCTTCTTTGAGGTCGATACACTTTTCCCAACATTTCTGCCCTTTCTTTAATTCATTAAAAAAATACGATTTGTGAAACTCTTCAAAATGCACTTCTATTTCGGCGATAACCTCCACGTTTGAGTTAAATTTTTTTCCCCCGAGCTATGTTTTCATGTGGGAGAACAGAAAGAAGTCACAGGAAACCAGGCATGGAGAGTACGGTGGATGCGGCAGCAATTCGTAGTGCAATTCATGCAATTTGGCCACAACAATTTGAGATGAATGTGCTGGCGCGTTATCCATTCGTTGAGCAATTGCGGTACCCATTGGGCTGACACCTTTCTCCGCTGCTTAATTGCTGTTCCGTACGTCACGCCACACACTTTAGTTCGTCGATCAACAAGAATCACATCATCGTTGAAAAATATGGCCGAGGCCCGAGGAGTTTAATAAATTTACCTCAGTGAGTACTTGCATCATGGATAAATGATTTAGTTATTTCATGTTTATATTATAGAAGCGACATACTCCATACATCTATATGTGCACAGATATTACCTAAGTTTTGAATTCTGTGTAGTGTTGTATTGAATTGGGCAGCGGTCGAAGTATTACTACAATAAAACGGTAAGACTGACCTTGTATTTCTTGCGGCAACATTAAAATTTATGAGCTCCAATAATTAAATATTAACAGAATCCAAATATTTTCATTGAGCCAAAACATACATTTTTATGGTGGCGCTTGCCGGTCTGCAATACCTTCCATACAATAAAAAGTATTTCTCTTTGAGAGCGGTATATATGCTAAAATACAATAGATATACTATTTCAGATAATGCTTACTTGATCCCAGCGATCCCCCTAAAAGCGCAGTACAGCCTCAAGAGTGCAGCTGCCTGCAGGGCCCTCTCCGGCCGTAGGCTGCTGCCGGGCGCAGCCCTTAGCCGGCGCAGGAGCTCCGCCCTCAGCCGGGTGGCCCCCGCCCCGCCGGTGCCCCCCTCCGAGGAGCGATTGCGCTTGGCCCCCCCTCGCAGGAAGTTGGCCACCCAGTTGCGGGATGATTGCTCGCTGCCTAGCAATAGGCCGGATACAAAGGCCACCTAGAATAAAGTCACAAATTAAATAATGCATAATCGGTAAAAATATCACTTCTTTCAATGCTTGCTATTTTTTAATTTACTGCGATAAGATATATGTGTTTTTGGGTGCATTACTAATACTGTGAATGATGAAGGGGGTATGCTAAATTCAGAAGTGTGCTTAACCACTCCGATATATCGCGAATATGCACTTTTTACCTATTAAACGACATGTCAGATTTACGAAAACCTTATGTTATTTCCGCTTCACAATTAAAGCCCTATAAATGAAACATTTCTAAACGTAGCTGAATACTAAAAACTGTATTTGAAAGGTTGCAAAATAAGCTTTCAAATTGTTATATTTCAAATAAATATTAACATTTGTAAATATTAAAATTTAGAATGCAAACATAAAAAAAACGTAAAAATGATTCACGCTATGTTTTTATATGAAAACGGTACTAAAATCACGGATTATATAAAAAACAATACTTATTCTATGACTATCGTATAAATGTATAATAGACAATTTAATCAATTCTTTTTTTATCACTTCATACAAGAATAATTTATAAAAAAAATAACAATATCTAACAGTGGGTAGGCAATTTGGCCGTCTATCATGTATCTGACAGAAAAGGTTTTTTTTATGTATCTCTATGGAAAATTTGAATAGTGATGGGTAGCTTGAATTATTATGGAGCTATTAATTTTTGTTTTAGGGATGTCACTAGAACAATAACGGAGTTATAAACACGCTTATTGTACTTGACTGATGTTGTCATATTAACGTGTATATCTGCTTACGTTGCTGAGTGGTTAAGCCATTCCAGCAATGTTCCTGCATTTGATATGAGGTTGCAACCATTTGAAACTCCAGAATAGACGAACGACTTGATGCCCGGTAGAAGAACTTATTTTGAAAAAATGCCACAACATAAGGGACTGAAGTCTAATATATAAATCTTCCAACAGCAGGAAGTATACTTTTACAGCACGAAACCACAGAGTTACTGTGTCTTTCCACAACAAGAGAGAAGAATAAAGGTCATCGCCATCATCAAATCAGATAAAGCAGTGTTAAACAGCAAGCATAGTTGTCATTCTTTCTAGATTGACTTGAATATAACACTATGGTGAAATTTTCTTTGGTTAATTCAACACTAACCATTGGACACTGGAGTGTTCCCCAAAATGATCAATTTCAGCCTTGAGTGCTAGGAAATTTTTAAGCATTCGTTTTGGAAACTTCCTGTCCTTAACCAAAAATTTGTACCTCTGAATTTTAATATGAAGACATATAAACTGCTTCTAGTATTAAAGATCCATTGAATGCACCTATATTTGACCATTTATCCCATATTTTTAGGATTATTTTTTTTATATTTTTATTTTATTTATTGTTTTCAAGATACAATCCCGTTAAACCGCAATAAAGCAGTATGTCAACAGGATGTTAATGTTCAATTACAATTTAAAACATACATAGATATTATTATTACTATATAAATTGTCACAATTAACAAACATCAATTAATATAAACAATCTCTATTTAGCAACCATTGTTTCAGCATATATCTTAATCTATTTGTAGAGTCGCAATGTTTTATATTACATAATTGGTAACATGTTAAATATTTTTGGCACGTTAAATTCCAGGGTTCGCCGTCCGTAGTTATTATTATATTTTGGAACAAGCATTCCTTCATTCTTTATGAACCTCGTATTATGCTCATGTTCCACTTTCTTCTTATAATCAGACTCAGATACATGCTGAATCAATATTTTATACCATAATAAGGCCTGCGCCGGTAATATTGTTAAATTCCGATACAACAATGAAATGTTTCGTCTCCTCTGAAAAAATATTTTTTTCAACTATTAACTTAGTCATAGAATTTTGTACTGATTGTAGGCGGTTTAAATTAGTTTTGCAAGAGTGTTAATTCTGCGAGTGATAAGTAAATAATTTTTAAAATATTCACCGAACGAAACATTTCAGTTTGTACAGCCTACCCATTATCGCCTTCAGGCGTTTACAAATTTTGTTTATTTGTATATCCCATTTGAAATTACGATCAACAGTCACTCCCAAATAAACATATTTATTTACAAGTTCAATACTATCGCACATGCAGGGCTGCAAAATGTTTTGATGAATACATATAAAGTCATGAGATATTATTTTAGGCGTTTTCTGAAATGAAGCATGTGGAGATCGTATGTGCATCAATTTAGTTTTTTTGTATTAATGATTAGACCTGCGTCATGTGACCATTTTATCAGGGACGTAAAGTCATGTTGCATACATTTAATCGCAATGTATAATTGTTCATCAGATATGACAAGAGCAGTGTCGTCAGCATATACAAAGTGTTTTACATATTTAAATAGTTTTTTCATTATTGATACAAATATAATATACAGGGTTGGTCCCAAAATTGATCCCTGCGGGACTCCAGCACACATTTTTTTCCTCCTACTCTTTTTTTCTAATATTTTTTACACAGATATGTCTATTAAATAAATAATTTTTAAACAAATTAAGTAGGTTTCCTCTAATTCCAATTGCTTCTAAGATTTTTAATAATTTTTGTGGGTCAATTGTATCAAATGCTTTGGAGTTATCGATAAATAGTACTAAAACATGTCTTTTATGGTTTAATTCATTATTAATATAATTTGAAAAATCCTGTAATAAATTCTCTGTACTTTTTTCTTTTGAAAGCCATATTGTTTTTTGTCTATAATGCCAAATTTTTCTAAGTAATTATTTAATTTTAAGGAAATATATTTTTCAAAAATTTTTTCCAGTGCAGGCAAGATACTTATAGGTCGATAGTTTCCTATTTCTGAGTGCTTTCCTCCATTGTATATAGGTCTAATAATAGCACATTAAATGTTAAATTTATAAACGTGTGAATTCTGCATATTATTTTTTAAATTGCAGTACGTGGTACCTATGGAACAATATTAAATAAGTAGTACTTTTGTATGTTGTCTATGGCCTAGTTAATAATCACAGATATAAATTTCAATTCAAACACACATTTTTTAATATGTAAGCACATGATCAATAATTTGTAAGAAAAAATATTTCAATAATTTTGGTTTGCTGAATGTCAATAACAAATAATTTAGAAGAGATTACGAGACATCTCTTGTTAGACTGTGAAACAACTATGTTAGCCTTATGATTATCGAAGATCCCGACAAGCGGGAACTTTAAAAATAAATCCAAAAAATGTTTTAAAATTAATAACTTTTCAATTTGGGCACATTTTGGACAGCGGTCGCTAGTGGGTGTTTGCAAATTGGCCAAAAATGTGGCCAAAAATGCTCCAGTAGATAAATGAGGTGAACCTAACCTTTGTGATTAAAAATGTGCGAGAGATAAAACGTAAATAATAAATACACTCACCACATCACTATGTGAGGAAGAAGCATCAGCCGCGGCATGGTCCAGGGTGATGGAAATAGCAAGAGCTGGAAGTCGGCAGGCGTCGGCACAGCGGGCCCGAACACTGAGGGCGTGTCCGGGGGCCATGGCACACAGACGTGCTAGGGCTCGACTGCGGGCTCTCCCGGCTCCCCCCGAACCCTCTTCTTCACTGCGCTCTGCGTTGCATACCAACTGGTTTACAACTAGAATTAATGATAAAGACCATTTTATATTATGTTTATCTACTGGTAGTTTGACTTTTGTTCTGCGCTCCAATGATACAACGGCTGCTATTAATAAGAGTGATTGAAAAGGCTAAAGGAGTATATTTCTAAAATTATTGGAGTTCTAGCTGGAATGAGTAAAAATTTTTGTGACAAAAATCAGTCTACCAATCATTCCACAATGGGCACACTATTTCTTAAATATAAATTAATAATTTATTTCAATATGGTCTAAATATTATGAAGAGAACAAGATGGATCTTCCTTTAGTTAGAAAAGTAAGCACTTTTCATTACAAAGTCTGTTTAATACTAAACAACAACAAAAAAGATTAAATAATCCATAAGCTGCCACATTTTTAAGCACAGATTATGGAAATCACACTTCATTTCAACAATTATCACAAGAAACAACTATCTACTTATATTACACAAAATAGGATTTTAGTTTAGGTATACTAAGTAATTCATGCATATTTAGATTAAAACAAAACTTCGCAAATGTCAAATCCACACAAAAAAAATTGCAGCAATGGAGATGTTTAATATGGGAAATTTTTAACTTTGATTGAATGAAAATCGAATTTTAATGCATATTTTTCCATCTATCCCGACTGAAACCGATGTTTCTTTTGGTAATTAAATTTAAAAGTAGTTTAGTTTTCAAAATCTATGCCTATCAAAAGTGTAGCGGCATGTGGCGGCTTACGGATTATTTACCCAAAAAAGTATAATATTCAATTTACCTTCTTTAAAGCTATCAGGCATATTAGCAACGACCCAACAAATAATAGCAGGTCCCTTGTTTACATAGAGTAGCGTCTCACAGATATCTGAGATATTCAGTAGCACTGGCAACTCAGCGAGACAGATGCAGATAACATCCGATATCTCCTCCAAATACACATCATTGTCGAACAGCTCCGATGGCTTAACGGTATAATCAATAACGCTCGATGGAGGGTTCAACTTGCTCTGGTTGAATTCTGTGATTTGCGATTGCAGTTGGAGTAACTCTGCAAGAACTAATCGTACTCTTCGAGTAGAATCTGAACGTTCAAATTCATTGCTCAAACCATTCACCACATTCTGGATGAGATGGGATTCTTGACGGGAGGCTCCGGGCTTCTGTCTAAAAAAGAAACACAACAATTATGATTCATTCGTTACGTGCGTACTTTACAACGTTCTATGGTTGACTTTGCTTATTTTTATTTACTTTTGTGAACACTGTTACATTGTTAACACCAATAAGCAAAAATAAGAGTTGTGGTGTGTATGGTTAGAGTGTGAATGAAATTACTAAAAATGTGTATATAGGCTGTTATGTTTCGTTACCTGTGTACTAAGGTTGGGCGTTCAAGTGAATATTCTCATATTATATATGGGAAAGATGTATTTGTGATTGTTTTTTGGTTATAGAGTACCAATTTACTTGTTTTATTCCTACCTCATTTGTTGTTCCTTCTTCAGGTCGTGTTCCAAAGCGTGAAATTCTATCGACAACAGTGACACCATTGAGTTTACTAGCTCGATGCCCGCAAGCAGTGTTAGAATGTCCTTTTTGGCTTCGGCACAATATTTTGGAATATCTACAGGAGATATCAAAGCCATTCGAACGAGACATGGTAAAATAGGGCGGATTTCTTCGGCTGTGCATTTCATTAATTCTTCTATATTCAAGCTCTCGATGGACTCAAATACATGAGGAGACACTGATTTGAGAAACATCTTGAATAAGAAAAAATATTTGGGGCCCTCTAGTCAATGAAAATAGACTAAATCATTATTTATAATAACCAACAACAAGCGCCGAGACGGTTTCCAAATGACAACCACACCAACCACATAACCCCATCCCCAACAAAATGTCCAAACATCCTCCAAACCATAGATATAAAACAAACTGACAGCTCGTGCTCGTCGTGTCGTCGTACGTCGTACGCCGTATCTAGTGATGTAAATAATATTATGCAAATCGAATAACTCGTTCAAAATTCAATAATAATAATATTTGGCTGATTTAAATAGCGCCGTTTTTGTGAAAAATCACCCAAGGGTGCTGTACAAATAAATATATAGTAAAATTAATGTAAATTACTTACAACTAACACTTTTCACAATCCTCCTCTTAGATTATCCGTAAGATAGTGTGCATTTTCGAACACGATTTATTATAAAAAAATCTAACTTTACTATTCGGTTCTTGAACCTATGAATAGTGTTATAATTGCGAGTATTTATTTGTTTATGTATTAATATTCGTTATCCTATGGATAAGACGTAAGGAGGGTGGTGAAATACCCCCTAATTATAACTAATGACTTACATCTAAAACTTATAGCTAGTGTCTTACGACTAAGACTTGTCAATTCTGAGGAAAATCATTTGCTGGAGTGAAAACATAATTTTAACAAAGCAATTTTTATATTAAAACCAGTTTTGTGTTCAAAGTGTAACGATAAAATTTCAATTGTGAAATAGTAAAGGTGTAAGTCCCCAGCTTTAATTATTGGTGCACGCAGTACACGAAAATGGTTTTCCTCCGATCTTTGCACCACATAGTATGCAATTTTCAAATCTTGCACGTGCAACTCGAAAACGGTTTCCTTTGAAATTTCATTTGAAACTCCGTTCATCTGCGGACTCATTTCGAAGGAAACCATTCCTGAGTTACACTATTGCAAGATATTCCCCGAGTTGCAAGATACGAACGTTTCAGACAAAGCTTCAAATATCGGAGGAAAACCATTTTCATGTTATGGATGTAGTTTTAATTAAAACTAGTTACCGAGTACAGATTCAATCTTAAATTGAAACCAGTTTTGAGATGAGCTTTAAATTTGAGTTGCTCACCTCCAAAATTCGGAGGAAAACCATTTGCTTGTTCCGTGTGTAACTTTTATTCAAGCTTTTGGATTCTTACACAGACTCACTCTTAACTTAAATCTGGAAAAATGTGAGATTAGTATAGGCCGGTCAACCAACAAATACACCGTCAAGACACCATACTCAGTTAACATAGCCAAACAAAAAACTTTTTATTTTTTAAAAATTAGGACTAAGGCAAACATCTGATTTAAGGATTACTAGTTTATCAATTATACTTGTACATATAGTTAAATTATTCAAAATGTGCAGTATCTTTATTTATAGTAATCCTCAAACTAGATTTTGGATAATACTCAACCTAATATTGGATAAAATAATTAAGATATTATGATTTACAGCGCTAGTAACGCGAAGGTGACCTCTTATCCAAAGAATCGACAACTGATCAAAATTTGAGGGCGCTCTTACATTTGGTAAGACGAATTACTTTAGCTTGCGAAACTACCCCAGTGTAAGCAGCTAATCGTTTGGTGTAAATACTGTCGGCAATCGGTGTAAATAGCCCTTCGTCAACAAATTCAAAATGCATATTTCGAATTCATAAAAAACGTTTTCTGAAATCCTACAAATTACGTATTATTCCTTAAATATTATTCATGTAATAATTTTTCTTCAATCAGTTATCGATCGATTCTGGTGTAATTGTATTCAAGTTTTGCGTCTATTAGAAAAGTAAACTATCACATCCACTTACCTTGTTTTTTTAATAGATCTTTCATCACTATTAAAAACGCTAACAGAATAAGAACCTTTTCACTAATTCACATCAGTCAATAGATAACAATTCACTTCACGAGTTTACGTCAATCACAATATACGAACGAAATTAGAATGACCCAAGGAATATTTCAGGGAAATCCCCCACCGACAAAACTTCGAGCTAGGAACGAAAATAAAAATGAATCCCAAGACCAACCGAGCCATAGAGCTAAATAATAGTCATGCCAATATGCTATACATAATTGCAAATCCAACCTCTGCCAGTGCTATAGATATTCGTCGACATCACCTGTCCCATAGATATTAGTCAGCAGTTTGAGCTGTAGATATTCGTCCGACATACAGGTTGTAGATATTAGTATCTGGAGTCGAAACAAAAGAGGTATTTTAAATAGGAACCTGTGTTAGGTACCAAATTTGATTGAATGTTCTTATTATATTATACAAAAATGAATGTTCGTTATATGTGATAAATGAAAATTTTTATAAAAAAATTTGTAATAGGTGGCGCGCGAGCTTTTTGAAAACTGAATATAATGGGACTGAATATATGGAACGCGGGAGGGGGGTTAGCGGGACGAGTGAGTGGGAGAGGGGAGAGGGAAGGCAGGGAAGGTGGAGGGGGAACGCGTGAGGGGAAGGGGACGTGGGAGGGAAGGGGCGGCGAATGGGACGAATGGGAAAGGACACGCAAGTAGAAACAATTTCTTTATAACTTTTGGATCATGAAACACGACCACGTGGCATTTTTGTGTTCTTCTTTATTCTATGCTCACACGATTAAAATATGTCCAGCAATAAACTCTGACACTTTTCAACTCTCGTTCATTCGTTGTAGCCCCGAAAAATGACGTGTTGACTTCATAAAATATAACAGACACTTTTTCAAATGATTTGTTTTCAGGCAAACGATTTTAGCGATGGGGTAAAAATTATTTGCACATTTTTAAACGTCTTATTTATAACTAGATCTGTGGGGACTGAGGGTGAAATCAATTGGGGAAGAGAAAGAACAGGGTTGTATAAAGGTGTTTCCTGGCATTTATAAATTTTATTTATTTATTACAAAAAAAATATTTTAATTACAACAATATGCAAAATAACATCAACTTTTTTCCAGAGATGTTCTTTATTTAAAATAAATCCATTTCAAATGGAAATGCAAAATATGTATTTTCCATTTTGCATTTTAAATGTTTTTTTTTCACCAATTTCCATTTTAAATGTTTTTCTCAATGTATTTTCCATTTTAAATGCATTTTTGCAACATTCTTCCTATTATCTCAACTCGCTCTTTTTTTTCACAGACCCCGTATATCAGTCATCCTCGCTTTGAGAATTAGGAGCAATATTTACGTCTGTCAGTTATTTCATTGTAGGAACCCTGTCAAAATAAGTGATAGGTACATCACAGGACATATACCAAGATTGTTAGAAAATGTATTTGACAAGATTAGCTCATAGAGGGGGTAGAGTGGTGATTGGCTAGAAAGTCGTGACGTAGCTTGAAGTCCATTTTCGACTGAGAGATTTGAATTTACTGCGATAGCTATTCTTCTTAGGAAGACAGCATATTGTATAATACTGTCGCGTCTGTCGCCTTGGTGAAAGTCGTGAAAGAACACAATTCGTAATCGAAGCGTTAGCTTTATCTGAAATGGCTATAGCCATATTTGGTGACCATACATGAATAGCCACCTTCCTCTTCCCCAATTCTGGTATGGTCCGACGCTCTGTGGGGAACCTGCTAGCACAGCGCGGGTGTAAACTGTGCGACCTATAGTTTAAGTTTGGACTTACGGAATTCAATACTTCGTTTGTGTGAAAGCACTATGAAACCATACATGATTTCCTTCGTCTCCCCAAACTGAAATATCCCAGACTCTTTTCATCACAGTTTAATGGAATAATACAATTTATTCAATGCAACATACATTACACCGAAATAAGTCAATTTTCAACATGGATAAAGGTACCTATGTGTTACGTGACGTGTCATAAAACGACCCGTTCTCATGGTATAAATAATGTCAACCAAGTATACATGTTGGGCGTGCGTTTATCATATTTCCCAACTATGCACCGGTGCCGAAGAGATAAATGACTCTAATTCTTGGGAGATTCTTCCGTTGAAATACCGGTAGATCAAGAATAGTATTCCCAACTGACACCTACGCTCTAAATAATGTTTTCCGTTTGTTAAGGCAGGGTAATCTAGCAAACGGACTGACCGTTTCTGCGCTGAGTCGAGAGTTTTTTCAAGAGTTTGGAGAATTGAAATAACTCCGGACTCGGGAAAGTTATTCCACAAATTGTTCTACTTTGGTGTATTTAAAAATTCAATAATTGTTTTAAGGCTGTTAGTTTTTACTCTTTCATTTTTTGACCTGAGAAACCATTTTGCATTTTCAATGCATTTGGAAAATAGGTATTTTGCATTTTGCATTTGAAATACTTTTATAAAAACAATTTTTTCATTTTGCATTTTCTAGACTAGCAAAAATTAACATTCACAAAATGTACCTATTCATTTTTCTATTCAAATAAAAATCATTAGAGTAAGTAGTAGATAAATGTACCTTCTCATTTTTCTATCCAAATAAAGATCTACTGTGTGTTTAAATACATACACAACCTGAATGCAATTCAAAAAGAAATCATAAAGACCATACTGAAAGTACCTATTAGAACGCCTTGGATTGAAATTTTCAATAGCTTTGACGTCCCAAATGTACAACGAATTTATGCCAAAAATATTTTGAATCTATTCAAAAATACTGAATCCTCAAGACTGCGTATCCATCACACTAGATCGAATAAAAATGACATAAAAAATATTCCAAGTTATAAAACCGCATTCAGAAAAAGACACTACATTTATTTTGAAACTAAAATCCATAATATCCATCTAAAGCTGCCCCAAGACATAAAACTAATTAAAAAAATTTAATGAGTACAAATCAAGAATAAAAACATGGCTGAAAGAGGCCAACGGAAACACCCTAATGGAGACACTAAAAACGACATACAAGACAAATAAACTATAATTAAACAATTTTAGTCCGCCTCGGCACAGGAACCCCTAGTGAGGAGGACTAAGAAATACAATATCTTTACCTAACATAACCATTATATTTTTTATACTTATAGAATTATTTTATATAGACGCATAAAAAAATAAAAAAAAATAAATCGGAATTTATGTCGTGTAACTTCGTTCATTTGAAATTCCCTGGACGAAAAATTAATCTGAACTAAAAACTAATTTCTACTAAGTTACAAGCTATTACCTAAGTAACTTACTGCCAATCAGAAGTCAAGAAATTAAAGGAAGCCGCCGAAATTATGTATTTTAACATAAAATTCGAGTTTCTTCTACCTAGCCTCCCCCACAGCAATTTTTAACCAAAAATGTTTTAAAGCTTTAAATTTCCAAGATTATCATTTATGAATAAAATATATCATTTTAGATATATTTTTTTTAAATAAAGGCACGGTCAAATTTTAGATTTTATAAAATCCTAAAGGAATCGATTCCAAAAATATGCAGGTTCCAGAGGTAGTAAAGTCACCAGAATAAAATCCGTCGTACATGAATTTGGGTTTATATGGAAGAAAGATTTTTTCTTTTCTATTTTCATATTTGTCTTTGAAAAACGTTGTTTGGTAAGATATATTTATCTTTTTGTTTTTGTTATTTGAAGTTTAGAAATTTTTCAAATTCGAAAATTATTGATAGTGGAAAATTTTATTTTTCTGAAAAAATTGCTTCTCTTAAAATCGGAAAATTTGTTCGGCAAAATGCGCTGAGATTTTTTTAAAGACATTATTAATCTTTTCGATATTACGTGAAGTTTGGAAATTTTCAATAATTTCCCAAATCGACAAATTTCCAAACTTCAGATAATAATATTATCAGATTGACATATCTGTTATTTCAGAGGTACATTGAAACTAATATCGCACTATAACATAATTGGTGACCGGACAACTCAGAATCACGCAACTGCAACACCTCATTTGAAAACACGTTAAAAATGATGAAATTTATAAAAAAATTGTTAAATGGATTACGTTAGTTTTTTTATTTATTGTTATTAAGTTTATTTTGTAGAACTCCATTTTAATTTTTATTTATTTTATAAATTCAATAATATTATTATTTTATGTATAAAAACAGCTTATTATAAACGAGTTCTGCTTCGTAATTATTATTATGTGTTACAGCTGTTTCGCCCTCTAAAGGCATTATCAAACTGTGGTTGTTACCACCTACAGACGATGTATTTATAACATTTCTAGACATGTACTTAAGTACTACAAGTACCTGTCTAGAAATGTTATAAATACATCGTCTGTAGGTGGTAACAACCACAGTTTGATAATGCCTTTAGAGGGCGAAACAGCTGTAACACATAATAATAATTACGAAGCAGAACTCGTTTATAATAAACTGTTTTTATACATAAAATAATAATATTATTGAATTTATAAAATAAATAAAGATTACGTTAGGTTAGGTTAGGTTAATTTTTTTTCATAATTTTAACTTTTTCTATCAACTTTTAATGACTTCTCAAAGGGGAGTTGTATTGAGTTGCCACTTTATTGAGTTGTCATGGAACCAATATAATTATGCAGGGTGTTAAGGTACGTACGATTTTTGACATTATTTGGTTTAAAAAATATCAATGAAATTATTGTCTCCAATAAAACATGAAAAGATATCAGTAGGTATTGGAGAAGTAGGGTCGGGATGAGGTGTTGGGCGGTTACTTGGCTAAGTGACCAGTGACGACATGTGAAAGAATCATGAAGAAAAAAAAAATGACAAAAAGACTTAGCAATAGTCACCGGAGACCTTGGCTATGAAATAAATTAATTTTTGTCCGCTTGCAGACGCAATAATTCTTTCAAAAAAGGCATGTAAATACAATATTGTATCTTTTTTACATTAACTCTACACAGGAGGCCCAAAGGAAAATAATTCCCCTCAGGGCCTATGTCATCTTTGGGGATGCTGTGTGAAGGGTCTATTTAGAAAAGAAAGGAGAGAAAGTTCTGCGAAAGAAAAGGTGTCAGGGGAGAGTAGGAATCTGGGGGTCAGTTTGTCCACCAGTGACGGACGTATGAATCCATCGCTCCCATTGAACTGCAAGGCGATATCCCGAGAGAGTCATGGTGGAGAGGTCAAAAGGCCTCTCTCAATGAGTCTCTCCCAATCCGGCCTGCCACCCATTTGTGTGCAGACGCATCCGCCGCCAAGACCCGGACACCCCTGCTAAGACATCAAACGTAGCGAACCACTAGGTTGACCTATGGCAGAAGTATTGGTTTTCCAATAAATGGTTACCGGGGTGGCGGTACCCATACCCGCCTCCCTAATTGTATCATACCCGTAATGGTTTTTTCCTAACCAATTAACTAACCATCACGCCGTTTCATCGCAGGATTATAGAGTAGGCAGAGCGGGCAGACTGCCAAACTACTCGGTCTTGGTACACACCCCATGCTTTATTCTCATTCATAAATCGTCTCATACATAATCTTCTATTATTCTGACTCTTCACATGGCACGACTCAAGTATCTGATTCTCTTGACTTAATCTACTATTCACATTTGCGTCACATATTCTCTTTACACTCCTTTCTTCGTTCATTGGTTTTTTTTCCTTTGCAGGGTAACTAATAAAAACGATCATCCCAGAAAACGGTCGCCATCTTTTTGACGGCCAGTTGACAAAATTGCATTTGCTTTCTCTGGTGCCAGTTGACCACTTTCTGTCCACTGACTGCTCCACGGATTCCCTGGTCTTGTAGATCCGAGTCTTTCATCACGGAGTTAATAATTTCTAAAATACAATATTTATTATTATAACACTGTAAACCTACAACACAACTACAAAATAACCTACAAATAACCTTACCTACAAGTGATATTGCATACCAATGCCCCCCTGGTATGGGTTGATTTTATTCAGAAGGAATTACCTTTTCTCGCACGCCTATTACACTGAGATGGGTCGGGAAGGCCGGGAGAGAGGAAGAGCGTGAGAGAGGAAGTGGGGAGGGAGGGATAAGGGAGGGGGAGGAAATCTACCCCTCCCCATCAAGTCTTTTTCTTCCCACTTCACAAAATACCAAATCTAGAGCCTGGCATTTCACCAAGAAGGTATTGCTGAAAAGGGTCAATTTATAACCAAGTGATTAGAAAGTAACAAGAAAATGCCTCGAACCTTTCCCTTGATAAAGAAGACTCACCGTATGATGCTTGGCCGGGGAACGAGTTAATCGGTGGATCTAAATCACAATCGTATGTTAATTTTCGACTAATTTTGTGTGTCGAGATAATTGAAATCGTCTATTTTTAGATGTAAAGACATCAGAAACTCAATTTATTTACCATGCAATAGGTATTTGCTTCTACATGAAAAAACTGTCGAAACCTAGGTATATTGTATACATGTGGTCTTAGTTATATAGTTAGGTAAATAAAACTTCTGATAAAAAAAAACTTGACAAAATTGTACAAGGGTGACGAAATCTTGATCGAACAGGAAAAATTGTTTCTAGTGAATATGGTTGAAAAAAAAATCACAATCATGGATTTGATACCATCTATGTTAAGTATCAAATAACTGCCCTTGATGTATGAGATCAATTTACGCGCCAAAGAAAAATATTAGATGAACGCTTGAACAAAGGAATCCGAGAATCGGCGCCGAAAAATTAACGTAGATAAAATATTTGGCACGTAGACTATTTAGATTATCTTTTAAATCTTGTGGATTACGAAATAATTATAACGTAATTGAGTTTTTGGGTGTTTTAGGTATAACTGTATTAATGCCGTATTAATTCTCCCACACCTGATTTTTATTGCAGCCCCCGGGGCGGCCATCGCGTACAGCCGTCGAGACGCTTGCGCCGCGGCGCCCCCGCACTGCTTCCGCCCCGCACCGCGCGGCGCCGTAGAGGCATCGCCGCCCGCCACCCGTCACCCGCCACCGCCGCCGGCTCTAGGCAGGAGCAGGAGGCAGTCAACGCTCGCCGTCTGAGCGGACGTCCCGTGTACCCAGTACAGGCGTCTCTACTCCGCACAACCCTTATGTCAGTCAATCAAAACAATCATCATGATTCAAATGATCCCGAGTTAAAGTGACTCGTCTTGTTAAAGTGAAGTTCTAGTGACATTTTACGCAAATCTTTAATATTCTTTATTCTAACCGGCTTCTTGAAGATTTAGTGGGCATCTAAAAAGGTTCTTTACATTATCATGTGATGTTTCTTAATATTCGTGAAGATTTTTCTTACATCTCGATTTGTGTAATGATGGAAATGCAGTACCTATTTTTAACGAATCATTTAGCAGCCTCTTTGCGAGAATATTTATTACGTAATAATATATTCCCGCGCTTTCTTTGTCAATTTATAAATGTACGTATTGCAAGTTAGGTACAATACAATTAAAAAATACTGAAATAATTCATAAAACATGTAATATTGTAGTAAATTGATTTAATTTATCACTATACCATCATATTTTGTGACAGATTTTATTCATAAATCTCTTTAAAATGCGAGTTTGAACTTTGTAAAAACACATGTTAAGGTATTTATTTTTAGCGCAAAGTAACTATTTTTATCTCTGTATCGGGTAGATAGATATTTTTAAATCACTTTGAGTGTGTAAAGATAGCAATTTTTGTGAAAAATTCAAGGTGACGCGATTTATAATTGCACAGGTAGATTACATTAATTATTGATTTATCAATAATTGAATTTCACGCTCATTGTGTAAAGCAAACAATGATATTATAGGTATACTAAGATGAGTTGACAAGCCACAAGAATTAATTAATTTATTATTCATGAATGATCTTAACACATAATAAACTTGGTTTAACCATTAATTTAAATTAATCTAAATTGGTTTAATTGTTTATGGTTTAAACATGTACATTCATAAACTATTGGACTGAATTCGATATTTTAAATCTCAAGCAGAGAAATTGTGAATTCGTTGCTACTAAAAATGTATGTTCCTGAAGATCTATCATTTTATTCCATTATGTATCGAAATGTCTATATAAACGTAATAAAAAACACATACATAACAAGAAGCCAAACTGTTAGTTAAATATATAAGCCGGGTAGTTAAAATGATTTTTTAATGCAACAGAATAATTTTATCATTGATATTTTTAATTAAAAGTTCCGTGGAAATACATTTTTTAGTTAAAACTCCTATATGTTTATAAAATGTAGCACAATAACCCATAAATCTTTGCGGGAAAGTGTTAAAGTTACATTTTTCTATTTAGTTTATACACTTGATTATAAAAGCTAAAAATTATATATGTAATACAGGATGTTAAGGAATGCACTTGATTTACTTTAAAAATTTATTTTTTCTTCAAAACCTAACAAAAAAAAACTTTCAAATATCATCACTGGTCACTCAACCGAATAACCAACCAAAGAAACCCTGACCCCGATGCTAACAGTCCAATACCTACTAGTTTTTTATTGTTTTAAGTTGAAAAAAAAACACCAAAATTTCAACGGATATCAAAATTTCATTTACATCTTTTTCTCCAAATAATGTCAGGAATCACTAGTTAAAGTTAGCCAAGAACGTCCCTTAACACCTGTATATCCCATATATTATGATGCTTAATCTTTTAGCAAACACTTTTTTTTTAATTTTTCTTTATTCATTGCTTTTAGTGGTTACATTATTTGTGAATTTTTTTACCTCAATGCTAGGCTCATGCCCGTGTTATTGTGGTCTGTCTATGCATGAATTTTATAAATGTATCTACCTAATGTAGACTAGTTTGCAAGATTTTATTATACAATTAAAAATTGTATAAAAGACCGGTGATCTAATTCAAATAATGTCGTGAAAGGCTTCTGTACCTACTAGTCATGGAAATGGAATCCCTCTGATTCCACTGTTCCACAGATTTCCACAGGCTGCGGTTCCGCGATGGAGTAAGTATAAATGAAAAGGAACCCCCGCCACCGCCACCGCCTCGAGCCACTTCCATAAAGCTGGAACTTTCGCCCCAGTTGGAACTTTCCTGTACCAAAGCACTACTTTTGTGAATGCTCTTAGGTAAGCACTTAAAAAAAATCTGAAAGAGAAAATATTTCAGTTTTAAATTGCATAATTTTTTTTAATTTAGAGCACAAAGAAAATTGTTTGTTCATTGCAAAATGGTTTATTCATAATTAGTTGGATTTGGATTAATAAATTACGAGAAGGATTATATTATTACCATGCAATTTTTAAAAATTTCAACTAGAAAGGCATTAATAATATTATATGGTTTGATATTATATGAACACGAAATTATAAAGTGAAATGAAAAAAAAATTGAATAATAGTCATTTTTATTCTCTTTCTGTTATCCTAAATCGTTATTCGTCTGTTATTCGAAATCATCACGCTACCGGCCGGAACGACTATGCGGAAATGCACCGGTACTAGTCACCAAAATTTCGACATCAACCTCCCCCTTGATTACCAATTGGTAAATCTTTAAATTTTAGTTAATTATGAGGATAATACGTCTATAATGATGTGATCATTATTTATTTATTGTTGTTATACGCCCAAAGGGGCTTCTACGTAGATTATAAAATAAGTTTTAAGTTATCGAGTTATACAAGTTAAAAATTTAAAGAGTATACAGGTAGTATTTTAAGAATATAGTGTAAAGACATATTTTAAATAATATAATATTTCACAATAACAAAGAACAAAATATAATATAAAACATTACATGAACACATCAAATCGATAAATATATTATACCCACATTACAATAATTTGTAGGATTATTATAATTATATTTAAGTTATCGTCTTCTTAGCTAGAACAATATTATACAAGGCATTTATATACTACAACTGAGCTTAGATAATCTCGTATGGAATATTCATGAGGTGGCATGTCATATTTTTTTGTTCTTTGCTATTGTAGATAGGTACTTCATAATACACTACAAATATGCAAAAGCTTATACTAGGTAAAGCAAAGGCTCAAAAAACAATAAGGGCAAATTGTTTTATAAAATTAGTTGGAATGTACCTACCTGCGATGAATACTTGAACGAGGTTGGTACCTACATATAATTTACATTTCACTTTGGTGAATTACGAGTATATTCTGAAGGAAGTTCTTTGCATTCAAGTCTGACATTAGCTTTCAACTAAATACTCCGCTTTAATTAATTTTTGGGCTACACAAAGGTGTCGGGGAAGTTGACAAGAAACTATCGTGTAAAGTAAAGCCGGGTTTACGTACCGAGACCCGTTTTGTGGTTACAAATAATAATTACCAGGAGAACATGAAGTGGGCGGGAAATAAATCCAGGATACATATCACATTGTATAGAATTACTCCCTAGGACAAGGGTTGGCTTAACTTCTAAGACAAGTAGGTAGGTAACTTAATTATTTTCGAGACAACAGTTTTTAATTTTTTATAAAAATATCTCTAGCAGAATTGTATCTCTACTGTATAGAAAATAGAAGTGAAACGCCGTTGCCTTAGGAATTATAAAAGCGCCCAGTAGTTACAATTTTCGTAAAGTTTATAGAAAACAACATTATAAAAAAATTGAATGTTGGCACAAATTCAGTTAAAATTTACACTTTACTTAATATTGGCTTCGTAACGCAACATGCTTAGAAATGATTGCTAGCAAAAACGTGATCCAAAGATGGTAAGAACAATAAGAAAGCTTATATTTCTTTAAAGTAACCACACGAATGCACCCAGACAGTCGCATGCGTTGCGAAAATTAACCCTGCCTTAAGACTGAAAGAAAATGAATTTTTCTTATTCAGAACTTTACTTTAATTTCCACAATAACATTTTTAATATATTTTCATCAAGAGACCATTTATTCAATATTATTCGAAATGAAAATATAATAAGCGTATGGAACCGATTGCAATGCTCCTAATTATTATTTTTTCCCTATATTATTTTATAAAATAAATTTGTTTAGTGTTGGATTTTTTAAAAATTTCCTATTTTGTTAATTTTAAATTGTTTATACTTAAGTATAATGCATTAATATTAATTAAAGTCCTGCCATAATATATTTTTACCTTTTTTTTCAATTCCACTTTGCCCAGTGAGGTGTTTTATAGAAAAAAAAATATAACTTGTAAAATCGAATTCCTACCGTGGAGGGCATAATACATTCTGTTATACAGTACAAAGTAAAACAAAAAAAAGTAATAGAATCATATCGGGTATGCCCGATGAAATAAATATCAATTAATTGACAGACAGAAACAACACATCAATCCAATAGACACCTAACGTATTTAGAGATTTGACGACAAAGAATAATGCGAGAAAAGTTTGATCGGAAATGAGAAAATTGTTAGTAGGCCTTCATATTCGGGAAGTTGTCAACATATGCGGGCTATTTTTATACATTTTTGATGTTGGTGTTTTCACAAGTCATTCTTTCGAGCGAGTGGTTGAGTAAACATTATACTTTTCCGATAGTATTTTCATACTGCTTGGACGTAATCCTATCAAAAATATTTATCTTTTTCTGATTAAAAGTAATGTGGAGAGGTTCACTAACAGCATAAAATTACAATAATGATACGATACTTTCATATTACAGTTTCTATAAATAGTTATGTAGACTAAAATTGGTCTCGTAGTATTACATTCAATACAATAAATAATATAATATCGTCGCTCGCATTGTAACATCGCGTGTCTCATTTTACACAAGTTTTCAGGGGAACAAAAAACAGCAAGTCTTTGAAAGAAGGATGCACACATTTTTTTTTCAGTTATTTGGAAAAATATTTTTTTTTTATTAAAAACATATTGTTATATTAGGTATTTTAAATGAAATATGTTATGTAACACACAAAAAAGGCTGAGAAATAATGAGAGATGCGTTTTCTTATGCGAGAAAAAATATTTCCAATTTAGCTGGGTAGGTACTTATGATGGATTATTATTAATTTGTACAGTACAAATAAATATACATAATAATGAAGCATTTAAGTGTTAATCTTTCTCATAAGTAGGGCAGACAAATAATAAACATTGATATTAGAATAAGTTAACAATAATAATCTAAACGAAAACATGAAAGAGAACAAGACACAGAAAAACAGAAAAAAGACAATGGTCGCAACTGGGACTCGAACCCAGACCTCTCCGTCTAACCGGGACGAGTGCGTTAACCAATTTCGCTAAACTGGTGAAGAAATGTTGTGTATGACCAATTTACTGTCAAAAGAGTGTTATTTTTAAAGAACCAACTCCGGAGGGATAATCTACCCCTAATCATAATTTCACTAGTCAAACAAAGGGGGATGGAAAAATGTAAACGGTGAATTTTGAAAAGAAAAAATACAACTTTACGCGGCATTTTAGTACCACATCTTAGTACCTGCACGTTAGTTATGTTGGTCTGATAAGTATGCGTTATTTTCCTAATAGTATGCAATTGCTCAGAATTCTACGTTACGTAATATATATTTATATAATTTTTTGGTGAGATTAGGATTTTTAAAAAGTCTTCAAAATTAAATTTAGGTACATCACATGCGTCCTAAAACACTTGTACATTTGTTATTAGCATAAATTACATAATATATTGTTAAATTTAGTTTGTTCAATAAGTATTTTCTTCTATGTTAATATCATGTGGTAATTCGCTAATATAATACAAACTCGTAATCTAAGCGGGAAACATTTGGAGTCGATTATATGGTATAACTTTTTTGATTTGAGCTTTCGTTTTCTGGTAAATCGTGTCAGAAGTTTTAATTTTATAAATTTTTATTTCTAATTTAAAAGAAAAATCGGTCAATAGGGGGTTAAAATCAACTGTAATTTTTTAACCCTTAAATTATCAAAATAATGGAAAAATATACAAAATTAATTTAAAAAATCGAAATTCTCAGATCGAAAAGAGATGTTTTTTGGGTTCTCTACGTGATGTAGATTCCCTAGTTTCAAGTTTGAACAAAAGTTTCCAGACCGTGTTTAATAATATGGTTTTGAGTTTCTTCTTTGAAAATTATTCTCATTTTATCTCTATTTATTGTTTTATGTGTGCGTCGGAAGTTTTCAACTTTTCTCAACAATTGAGATGATATGTGGCCATTAATATTTTGTACACTAAAAACACAGAGAAATGATTAAATATTTGTTTTACTCATCATACGAATTCGTTCAACATTTATTTGAATTTCGCACATCTATTTTCTTCACGTAAATTGGGCATTTTACGGAATAATTTCCGGTGTGTTAAATTCTGAGACGTTTATTTATAACCGTAATATCGTTTGTTTGAGGGAATATATGTAGCTAAGAGCTTTGTCTCGGAAGATTGAAAAATGGGTCAGATTAAATTAAAGTGTCAAGAGCTTTGTATAGAAGATCTGATACGAGATTTATGATTAACAGCCTCAGCGCGGAACAGAGCAATGAATTAATTTAATGGCACGAGCTATCTTTAAAATCGTTTAAATTATAATAAAAAAAAAACTTGTCTCACATTTGGAGTAAAAAATGTAGTTGTCATTTTGCTATCCGATGACATTCGTTTCTAATAATTTTAAAACAAAAAAATATTTTTCAATCTCACGTCGTTATCGAACCCAACCCTATAAATAGCGACGGGTTTGAGCGATACGCACGGTGTTTCGTGTATTACCGTGCCGTGAGACGCAACGCTTATCAGGTGATCCGCTAGGCTATAAACGCGCTACTCTCCTGACTAATCAGTTGGGATGTGTAATGGAAAAATATTTTTTATGTTGTTATTTTTAAAAAGATGTCATAGGACGGCAAAACGACAACTCCAACTTTTTTACTCCAAATATGCTCAAGAATTCCCGGTTATAATCCTTCGGATACGTGCTGTTACATCCTGTATATAACCGTGTGTAACGTGCAGTACGCAAAGGCTGGAAAACTGTGAACCTTACGGAATATAGTTATAGAAAAATGATTTGATAAATCTGGCTTTATAATCCATATTAAAAATAAGTAGAAACCTTTTTGCAGTCACCGAAAAATCACTGCAAACAAAAATAGATACGTCGTATGAGGATACTCATAAGTTCTTTGAAAATAAATTCTTTCACGTATTTCTTTTTCGGAGCTTTCTGCAAGTACCAATTATTATCTAATTCGCAAAAAAATTCCGTCAAATGACTCGCTTTTGACGTGTTTTTTGCCGCAGGAGTGGGAAAGATATTTTGGATCACCGGTTGATAATATTATGCTGAGATACAAACTCCAAAGCGACTCAGTGTCTGAAATGTCTAATATTATCTCTACCATTCCAACGCGCTATTCTTGATTAAGTCAGTCTATTCTGTGACAAATTCATCGCTCCTGGCATCAAATGGATTTTTTTGTAAGAGTGTATCTATCGTATTTTGATTCTTGAATAACGCGAGCGCCGAACGTTTTACATCGACGTTATAATGGAGACGAAAACGAATATTAAAGCAACAATCGTTTAGAGTCAACAAATTACGTCGACGGCCTTTATTATTGCAAATTTGATTTAAGTACGTTTAAGTTTTCTTTAAAATAAAATATAAATAGATATGTTTATTAGTGAGATTTTTCAGAATCAAGTAGTGTGAATGAAATAATTAATTTGATTTATTCGACACTCTAATCCATGCTAAACTAATATCCACCACCTTTTAAACCACCACTTTTCATCGATAATTAATTATTCCTAATTTCAGTAACAGTCTATCGTTTTACATCTAAGTTAAAATGTACCTATACAAAAACCATATTTTACAAATTAAAGCCACCATTAATACCAACGTCAATAGCTTTTCTTGTCCAGAATTAAACGTTGTTTACTGTCTTTTAAAAATGATATTTTCAAGAATCCCTTATAGAAGAACGTTGAAAATAAATAGCGAGAATAGTGTTCCTCGCATTATTTTTACTGTCTTGTGATAAATTCCTAGTAGCACTTTTATAAATCGATTAAATATTTCAAATAACGCATTTTATCGGAGCTGAGATGTAATCGAAAACGTAAACGAATACTCGAGAATACATATTTTATGAATTACAGTATACAAATTACGTCAACCGATTTTCTTATTGTAAATATAATTTATTTTTACTGCCTTGCGATAATAAACAGATTCAATCAATTTAAAAAATAATCATAACCAGTGAATGATGCACTAATTGTTCTGAAACAATGAAAATCGCGAGATAAACTGAAGTGAAGTTTGACAAAGCTATTTGTCGTGTAGTTAATTTATTAACTGTGGAGATGCTTTAAGATGGTGGAAGCTATCAAAGGGGATCCCGAGGGGGGCGGAGGAGAAGGGAGGCCCACCGCTGAGGGGGCTTTCAGGGCCTTCGCAGACCCCTCCCTGGAGAAACTCTTCCAGTCCTACTGCGTGAAGCAAAAGAAGTCTGGACTGCAATGCTTCATGTCTGCTGTAATATTGCTGGATGTCTACGCAGTGATTGCGGGCAAGTGTTGGGTAGCTTGGGGGATAGGTCTGATTGTGGCTGTGCTTGGAGTGGTGGTGTTGTTCTTGTCCAGTAAGAAGAGTGGCAAAATGTTGGCATTGGCCGGGTGGGTGGTGGGTGTGGGCCACGTGGCCCTGCACGTGGGGGTGGGAGGGCGCGCCAGGGTGGCACTGGCCTGGCCGGTGCTGCTGGTGTACCTGGGTTTCGTGGCCTTGCCCCTGCGGCTGAGGCACTGCCTGCTCCTTGGAACTGCCACCACGCTGCTGTATGGCATCACGCTGCAGATATTCGAGACAGACAGGGAGGACCTACTGATGCAGGTAAATACTCCTTTAACCTCTAATTATTATTTTTTAATATTTTTCTAAAAAAATCTACTAGTTTTATTGCAAAATATCACACTGTGCATCAAGCAAACTATTAGACGCTAGTAATAGTTTGTAATAATGAAATGAATAATTTATTAAAATGGTGTTCTACAAACACCCAGCAAATTCCCTATTCAACAATAATCACGATAACATTTTTTTCGCGTCATTTTACACAGGATTTATGTATATGAGCTTTTAATAAAAGCAAGATAATCAAAATTTGATTAAGATACTATTCACATAATATATTAGGAGTATTAATTTGTGGTAAAAATTCAACCCCTAAGAACAAGTTTTTTTTTCAATGTCTTTTAAGACTTTATTTTGGTTTGACTGAGGTTTGAAACTGTCTTTCCGGTGATCGAAATCAACCGCGTTACCAATCTTTCCAAATGTCACCCCAAGGTCGTAGATCACCCCAAGGTTGTAGGTCACCCTAAGGTCGTAGGTCACCCCATGGTCGTAGGTCACCCCAAGGTCGTAGATCACATGTCACCTCAATGTCATATGTTCTGTTATAAGTTCGTGAAGTTTTACTTTAGTCGTGTGGTCCAAAGCACACTTTTTTTTCTGTGTCTTGTTCGCTTTCATATTTTCGTTTGGATTATTAGTGTTATTTTCTTCTTCGATGATACATTACATTGATGGGAATAACCTTCATAGTTATGAAAATAGAGTTGTTCTTATAAAAAGTTGAAACCATATCAATCTTGGATCACTAAAAAATCTAGGTAATTTCAATGGCTTTAATTTCTCAACGTTTTCAGACCCAATCCACAGTCATAATCAAAATTAAATAAAATTCTGCTAAAATGTAAAATTTTAAATAAGATTTGTTGGGAAAAATAAGAGTTCAAATTAAAATAATACGACAGTTCGAGGGCTTTGAAGCTGGCTCTATCTCTAGCGGCGTAGTTGTAATTACAGCGACCTCTATTTTCTTTGTGGCGAAAAGTTCAATCTTCGCTGATGAAACATTTTAAATTGAAATTTTGATCGAAACCAAATTGTTTTGTAACATTTACTTATCTCGGAGGTCTTATCCGAATAAGTTATCGGAAAACTCGGGATGTTTTTATTTGCCAGTGTTAAGTTTAGCCACGAAAAAGGCGAAGCGGTTCGTCTGAAAATTTTGTTACTTCGTCAGCATGTTTCAATTTGCATATCATTATGTATCTGTAATCGTAAAGTACTTGAAATCTACAAGCCGCATGCATAAACAGAGCTATTTATCGCGTCAGTTCATTAAAATAACAATAATGTTCTTAGCGGGTTGAGCGTCGAAAACAGACATTTTGTTAATAGCTGGGCAACATGATGAATATTATTCATTAGGTTAATATTGTTTTCTTAGATATTTTAGTGAGCGTTTTTTACTGCGGAAGTTGATTGGATAAAATGTACCTAGATGTGAAGGTAAAACAGATAGGCACTGTTTTAGCACAGACTGAAGCGGTTCGTGGTCGTTCTCAAATGGAATTTGATCAAAGTTTAGTGAGGGAAAATAAATTAATTTAAATCTCCCTTCACTTGAAAATCTAAAATATAATTTTTATCATATTTGTAAATGAATAAAATATTTGTAAAAATAAAAGAAAAGTTATAAAAACCCGAACATTTTTTTTTCTATTGAGCAATAATAGATATTTTGTGCATCCGATAATAATATCTTATTTTTTTGTTTCACTTTCATACGAGGCGCACAAAAAATGTCACTATTATTCGACAGTGGCATCTGACGAATTTTATTAAAATGTCACGTGCACAATGTTTGCTGGTGGAAGGTGCGCCGCCACAAAATACAAATATTTTGGCCTTGTAGATAGAGAGGCATGTTCCTCTCACGTTACGAGAAAGAATATTGTTCGCATGAAATATTTCACAGGAATTATCTGTCCATAGGTGCGTTCTGGATTGCGCTCGTATGAACGGATTTTTGAGCGAGCGGATTTATGAGTAACGAGTTCAAATGTGGAATAATACCATAATTCTAATTAGTATTTTTCTACATAGCTACTATTTGGTAGTTCACTGCGCATCCTCTTATTAAAGAAAACCACCCGTGAACGTGGATATCGTCGTTTTAAATAAGTATTATTAAATTTAATAAGTAAACATTCTACCATTGTAAGTAATCCTATAAATCGGTGACCGGACAACTCAATATCACAGTGGCACTTCATCACTCCTTTAAGAAATAATTTTAAAAAAAAACAGCTAGGTAAGTTACGTTAGGTTAGGCTATGAGCTATTCTTTTCATCACTTTTAAAGACTTTTCAAAGGGGTGTTGAAATGCTCTTTTTGTTGAGTTGAAATTGAACCGATAAATCAATAAATAATCAGACAATTCGCAGAATTTTACTCGTAATAGTCACTTAGATTTATAGTCTTGATGTGAGGCATCTTCTCTACTACTTCCATATTTTATCCTTGGATTATCTGTTGCGTTAATTTCTATTTGGAACTTATAAATCGTCCAACAAAAAGGGATTTTTAATTTTCAAATTACGTATTTGTCAATGATAAAAGTGCTATGATAGAAGTACAATATTATAGAATTTAGTAGTAGCTAAAGAAAAACATTCATGAAACGGTAAAAATAACTTTTTGGAGAAGCTTTTACGAAACAAGATTTTTTAAAACAAATGTTGAGGAAAAACCGGGCATTTTTGGTAGTATAATTCTGATTTATTCAACCATTTCATTGTAGAAGTAAGTGAGTTTTTCCATGTTCGCAAATAGGATAAACATTTGTATTATATGTTTATACCAAACGTAAACAGATATCAGCAGAAGTAAACATATGAAATTTCCCAGTTAATATTATCCTTTTGTACGGACATTGTTTATTTTCAAGAAAAAACTTCCCCGCTGGTGTTATTTATTCACCGCGGAAAATAAGTTGAAGCTCAATTCATCAATAAATGAGCTTTTTTAACGAGTACCATAAAAAACAACATGTTTACTTTAAATACAAATATCTTCGTTTGTATAATTCAGTTTAAAGCTAAATAAATATGTGATGGGCGTATAAAACCATTTTACGACAAGCTAACTCTCTAACTCTCTCGTCTTACGGCGTGGGGTATTAAGAGAGGATTAAACGCGGGGTATTAAGATAGGGCCGCAGCAAATGTCAAGTCGCCTGAGAAATAATTGTGAAATAACATAAATTAATCAAATCAAATTTATTTGCCCACACCGGGATTCGATCCCGCGACCATCGGATTGCGAGTCAAGAGCTTTACCCCTAGACCACAAATTCAATAAGATCTTCCATTTTTGCAACAATACTTGTGGACGTAACGATAACGAATGAAAATGCCATGAAAACCGAATCATTGGTTGGCGAATTAAAGAAGCCGTCCCCTGGGTCGGCTGCCTCGGTGCCCCGCAATCGCTGCACAGTTAGTAATTTGAGGTATCTAGCTCGACTTTATTATAAAACTCTAAGTTTCTTCCTGGATTTAATTTTAATTCAGTTGGGTATCTAAATGTCCAATCTTTTTAGAAATTGAAAAAAAAAAACATTTTAGCTGCTTGCAGCGCCGCAAAAACTTGCTAAAATGCAATGTTCTGTAAATTTTTTGAGTAAATCTGTCGATTTTTTTTCCGAGATTTGCGGACGCAAACATACGTAACCTAAATTTTTATATATATATCTATAGATTGCTGTAAGTATAAAAACGACTGTACCAGGTTGAATCGCGCAATATATATATATTTTTAACAAATTTTTCGTATAATGATAATTTATATTGTTCCGAAAACATAATAAAATAATAAAATCGAGCTAGATAACCCAAATTAGTAACTGTGCGCTGCGCAAAGGACACAGCGTCCCTGATCCCAACAAACTTGTAAAGTTAAGTCGGTTTACTTGTGGATACTGCCTTCCTGAAATTATTTATTTTGACTTTTGATTATCCTAGATGTAGCTCGATCGCAAAGTGTTATCATAATATCGATTATACGTGTAGGTATAAATAGATATTGACATGTAAAATTTTTTTTTTTTTACATGAATACCTCACAAGAGTCCCAATTGCTCCCGTCTGAAGCCAGTGAGACTATGGCATCCCCAATTGGGGTATGTTGTGAGGCTGAGGGTAGTGGGGAGGGGAAGGAGATAGGGAAGAGGAAGGTGGGAAGTACCTGGCTATTCAGATCTGGTCACCAAACACGGCTAATGCCGTTTCAAGCAACGTTTCAATTCTGAATGGTGGTCTTACACCAGGGCGATACAGAGAGTATCTTCCACTCTGGAACGTGCCGCAAATATACTATTTATTATTTTAAATCAATAAATTGTGAAATAACACAAATTAATCAAATAAAATTTATTTGCCACGCCGGGACTCGATCCCGCGACCTTCGGTGCGCGAGTCAAGCGTCTTACCGCTGCGCTACGCCAGCCGTCATTTAATAGGATTCTATATTGTATGTGGTAACAGGTTGTAGGCATTTTAAAAAACATCTATTTGAATTTCGATTTCGTTTTCATAAATGAATTAATGCAAATCTTGGAAGTGTGAATTAAACCATTTCCCTACATCCGATTGAGTTGAAACTCGGCAAATAGAGGCGTTCTTGATGACAATGGAATCTATAAACTTTTGGTGGCGTTCACGGATATACACGCGCACATGCACGCATTTCTTTGAAATTGGCCACTGGCCGGCCCGAGAGATGGCCCGAAAATTGAAAATAGATGGTAAATCAAATCTACAGGATTCATGATAAAGAGACACTATTCACAAACTGTTGCCAATGAAACATTCAAGGCGCTAAGAATAAAACACATGTAACTCGAACAATGTAGCTTGTAGTAAAATATTCAGTGGTGACTGATGTAGAGAAAAATAATAAATAAATAGTAATTTTGGCAGTCTGCTAAGTTATAAGTAGCTAAGTTATAAGTATAAGCTTGATAACTTTATTTCTATTTTATAATATTTTAATTGAGAAATGGGGTAGGTCTACGTCTTAATAATCTAGAAGCAATTGAAATAAAAAGCATTGAAAATGAATAAATTCTATATATTCCAAAACAATTAGATTTATCAAAAAGCCCCGTTTTAAACATATTGCTTTTATCCTACACCCACTTTTACTCCCTCTCTATCACGTACCTTCTCCTCGCCCCATGAAAGTTGATATTCTCTCTCCCTCTTCTATGTTACTTATACATATATCTGCAATTAATTTGTTTTTAAATAATCCTTATGAACGTTCAGGTTGAACCCGAGCTGGTTAGAAACAAACTAAGTTATGTTATGTATATAACATAGGTTAATTGTCGTTTTAAGTTAGAACTGGAGTCTATGAGGCGGCACGATAGCATTGTCTATTGTTTTTCATCCTGGCAACACCGGAGAGGAGCGGAAATGGGATGGTGGCACTTCCCCGGCGGGCCTTCCGCCCGTCGGAGGTCGAGTGGGGCATTGGAGATAATCGGGGAATATGAAGTGCATCGGTGCCAAATCATAGATTCGAGAAGTTCCCGTAAAGTTCGGGCGGTTATTATAGTGCCGTTACAAGTTTATTTGAGTTCCCGTTATGGTTTCGACCCCGCGAGTCGCGCTCCGGAAAAAAGTGTTGTGTTCACACATGGCCGAATTGTATTTTGTTTAGGAATAGGAAATTTCAATCTGGACAGTAAACGCCCCTGCCTTTAGTCCCAGAAACACCGTGGGCTAGTATGATTTCCGGCCAATATAATGTTCTACCCGATCTCCGCCAGGAAATCTCCTGGTGTATCAATTCACCATACACGTGCGTGACTCATCATTTGCAATCAGCGCCAGCTTACTTCACCGTGGGACGTGGAGTAGCCTTATTTGCTCGCGCCAGAGTATTTGCTCATGCTGCAGAGGCCATCATTTGCAATCAGCGCCAGCTTACTTCACTGTGGGACGTGGAGTAGCCTTATTTGCTCGCGCCAGAGTATTTGCTCATGCTGCAGATGCCAGAGGGTTCCTGCCACCAATATAGTCAGCTCGCATCACCGTGGGACGTGGGCCGCTGCACCAACCTTAGTCACCGGGAAGATCCCTCATCGTCTAAACGATTGCGTTAATAGTCAGATTACTTTAGCTTTAGTTTTCGGTAATGGTCTGTGGGGGTAAGTTCTATCCTATCTGTACTATTACATGCAATATTTTAAATAAACCTATACGGTTAGTCCATTTATAACTAACCTTATTTTATTTACAAAACCTGGTAATTCCTGCCTATGCCTGACATCTTAGAACATAATTCCCCGCTCTGGGAGGGGGAACTCTGCTCTACCGCTGTGCTGGTCGATTTGGCGGGTCTGAGGCTGAGGATTCCTCGGGATCAGATCCTGGCGCGTCCGGTACTAACCGGCAAAGCCATTTCGACCACTCACCATAATTAAATCCCTTTAATAAATATGCCGACTATTGGCTGTACAATTGACCCTAACAGTTATTTTATTTTATTGAAGAGAAAACTTCTTTAGCACCGTTATGATTTGAAACTCGATGGAACGAAAAATAGCGACACTCAAAAGAGACATAACATACATCTATGGGATTTAGCCTGCGAGAGAATGTGATAGTATAATTGAACGCCTCTTTATGCGGTGCTTCGTATAGCCTCCCTTTTCTTGTCTACTTTAGCTTTCTGATGGCTTCACTTCTACCGCATGTGAATTGCGCTGATTTTTTCTTATTATAACAACATTTTATTTATTTTATAATTCATGCAATACAAAATACAATACATATAATATGTTTGTATTGTTTTGTCATGCCAGCCAGGGATGTCCCTGCTGGCATGACAAAATGATATGATACTTAATAAACGTATTTTCGAAATAAAAACCATTAAATTACTGATCTTCCAAAAATTGAAAATTATCGAAATTTCGTCATAAAGTTCAACCAAATGTGTATATTAATTTGCGTCATTCTAAAAGAAGACTAAGTTTTCTAATATATATATTTTTTTTAATTTTAAAAGAAATCGATCAATTTATTGTAGAATGGAGTTAATAAACAACGCACAGAAAACTGTGTTAGGATATAAATAAATACTGGTAACTTAACATCACCACGACGAAATTTAAAAAAATGGACCATATCTTAAGTCAATCGTCAATGGACTTCTTACTATTTATGCAGATACGTGAAATTATACGAAGGCCGTTACTGGCAATACATCTAGATAATTGAACAAAACGCCAGTTGTACAGTGTACAGTATACGGTGTGTAACAATAATTACACCTGTGTTTCTAGGCCACATTTTTCAGGAAGGAAACTTCAATTCAGCTAATGGCCAGTTAATAATTCAATTCAAACGGCCAATAATCATCTGTGTCGCGGCGCCGGCGGACCTATCGCTTCAATAATAAAACAACGAGTACAGACTTGACATATTCGGCTAATGAAACCGTTTATTTTCCACGAAAGTAACTACTTAATCGATGAAAGGTGAAAGGCATCCATTCTATGTATACGGACTTAACATTTTTTTGAAAAAAAAACTTCATTCAATTTGGTCAGTCCAAAAAAAAAATACTACAGTCAAAACCTAACCCAATCCTTTTCAATCATAAAAAGCACTTCTTTTCGAAAAATAAACATTCGAAACATTACAATTATCACTGATTCACTCGAATAAATCACGCACATTTTTTTTTTTAAGATAGTGAATTCAAATTTAGTATGCCCACCTCTAAATAACTTAGTGCGAAGCTTAGGACTACTAGCTCTGGTGAACTTTATAAAAGGGACTGGGTTATTGTAAGAGGATTGAGGCAAAATGGGAGATAGCACAATGGGCCTATGGCATAATGCACAAAGGAACTATTCGTAAACCGTCTCCGCAAATTAATAAAAAAATAATATTGAATAAGGCGAAGCTTTAATGCTTAACCACTATTTTAGATTAATCTTTACTACGAATTGGTTTACATTACAAATACAAAAAATATGTTTCATTTTTATTTTTACTTTGGGAGTAAAACCTCAAATTGAAATATTTAATTAAATGAAGACAATATAAGCGAAACTCAATCGAAAATTTGGAAACAGAAAAATCAGGAAAAGATATTGGCACCTCTGGGACTTTGCCCGGAAATCGAGAGGTCCTGGGTTCGAGTCCCAGAGGTGTCAATATCTGTTTCTGATTTTTCCGTTTCCAGATTTTCGATTGAGTTTCGCTTATATTGTCTTCATTTAATTAAATATTACAATTTGAGGTTTTACTCATAAAGTTAAAATAAAAATAAAATATTCATCCTAGACTTGCAGAAAACTTAATAGATGTCGCATATTAAATAAAATGGATAAAGATTTATCCAGACACTACCTAGAGAGCGTTTAGTTCGGGTTTGAATCTTGTGATCATAAATGAAGATAGCAGCCAATAATATATGCGTTAAGAAAATGAAGATAATGTGAGTGGTTCTTAGTCGAAGTATGATGCAGTTAAAAAATAGATTTCGACACCTTGGCGCAGTGGTTAGCCGTTAGCGCGTTTGCCCGGAAAGCGAGAGGTCCTGGGTTCGAGTCCCAGAGGTGCCAATATCTTTTTTCTGATTTTTCTGTTTCCAGATTTTCGATTGAGTTTCGCTTATATTGTCTTAATTCAATTAAACAAAAATATGCTTCGGATAAATTGAAGCTTTTCTTACCGTTTCCATTGAGTAGATATTTTTTTTTAAATAATTAAAAAAAAATAAGCATAACCTACTAAAAAACGTTTTCCATTAGAAATGTAAGAAGGCATACAAGAAACAACTTTAAAAAAATATAGTTTCATGACTAAAATTATCAGTGACAGTTTCCTTTGATTAATTTTTTTCTTTCTTATAAAATTATTCACGAAATACGTGATTAAAATAAACCACTTTTGGGCTTGAAATCGTCACCTCTAGACTATTTGCCATACGATTTTTATGCTTTGCCCTATATTCGTGGCGATATAAGGCAAGCTAAGAATACATACATTTTTAGCTTGTAGCTTCCTGTTAAGGTGGTTATACGTGAAATCCTATTTAGATTAATCTTTACGAGGAATTGGCTTACAGTATGAACGTGCTACGGATAAATTGAAGCTTTAACTAGGTTTTTTATGTATTGGAATTACAATAAAATTATTATTTACATAACAAAAAATATAAGCGTAAACCACTAAAAAAGTGTTTTTTCATGACTTAACTATGAAGTAATACGAGAAAAAATTTTATAAAAATAATCCTTTATGGCTAAGACTATTTTTGAGGTTTTCTATGTTCTAACTTTTTTTCATTCTTATAAAATTATGCACAAAATAAATAAAAAAACACTTTTTCGCTTACTTGCCTCGCGCAAATAAGACGCTCGATTGTAAATTTTGCAGGCACGAGAATCGAAATATTTCTAGCGTTTATATTCCTCTTAATATTAGGTTGCATTTTTCCATTTTTCATTCAGTGCGAAACAGAGAATGGAGCGCAACACAAATTCGTTACAAGTTACAAATGCCTTGGCGCACATTCAGTGCTACATTCTCACTAACTCCAAATATCTAAATTCTTTCTTCAGATTCAGATAATCAATTTCAATGACCTGTGTAGGCCTGGGTATATTTTTAATTTTGGAATATTCCAGACAGTTAACACAATTTATTTACAGACAAGTGCTCTCAATGTGACGGTCATATCACATATCTTTACAATTCGCAATTATTGCATACTGTAAAGATATACGGTTGTGGTAGATGGCAGGGAAAATATTATTAATAATTATAACCTTTTATGTACTTACTACTTTCATAATTTATAATTCTTTGGCGCATGGGATAAATGTCAGGTGGAGTATTATAGTAATACCTTATTAGTTTTGCGCAAGTTCATTCGATTGGAAAATGCAATTCTGTTTTAAGAGCACCTAAAATGAAGTATCGAATGAACGCTTCATCATTTCGCTAATTAATTTGATAACGAGAACCATAAGGCTTCAATTTTTTTTGATCTAAATTTTTGCTACCACTTCTACCAACCGTCTGGAGCCAGTGAGAATATGCCCTCCCCAATTGGGGTATGTTGAGAGGTTGAAGGTAGTGGGCAGGGAAAGGAGATGAGGCAGAGGAAGGTGGAGAAGTACTTGGCTATTCATATATGGTCATAAAGTCATTAATATTAATGCTAAAGCCATTTATATTTTCAAATTTTGAACAATAGTCTTACACCATGGCGATTCTAAGAGTATCTTCCACGCTGGAAAGTGCAGGAAATAAACCAAATATAATTTTTAATTTTTTTGGGCATGTAGAGCGAACGAACGAAGAAAGGAGTATAAAGAGAATATATGACGCAAATGTGAATGCTATCAGAAGTCGGGTACGCCTGAGGAAGACATGGCACGATAAAGTGAACCAGATACTTGAGTCGGGCCATGTCAAGAGTCAGAATAATAGAATATGTATGAGACGATCTATGAACGTGAATGAGACACGGAGTGTGTGCCAAGATCGAGTTGTTTGGCGGTTCATCCTTTCTGTTTAACCCTGCGGGAAACGACGTGATAGTTAGATAACAACTAGTACTAAAACTAGCGCAGTGTGAAAAATAACGACGTATTTATAATTGCAGGTTTTGTGAAGCTGAAAGTTTATGTAAAGAACTCGCCAGAACAAGGACACTTGCTGCAGAATGATGAAGAAAAAATATTCACCAAAATAAACTAATTATATAGGTACTTTATTGTTTGTCTGAATTCTAGACATGTCAGCTCCAATTTTGAAAATAATATATAGATAGGTAGGTGGGACTTAATCGCTTGTCTGAATTTTTCGCACAATCGCAATCGGTTCCAATTTTGAAAATGATACTTATGTCGAAACATATCCGAGTCATTGAACACAGACAGGAAGGCACAACCGAAATGAGTATTTTTGATGATTTATTGGTTCCGTTTTCAAACTACAAATTATTTTCAGGCATCATTCAGAAAATTACTGCTGAAAAAAATTCCAGAGCTGTGCAAATTTTATAACGCCCGAACTCACCATTTGAGAGCTGAAACCGCTTCGGAAACGAAAAAAATGTTTTTTCCTGCTTTTTGTCAGGCTTGTTTGCCCATAAGTAGCGATTTTGGAGTTGATGTGGAAGGGAAAAGTGAAAAGTAATACTTGTAACAGGGGAGTATTTTTTATATGTAGACTTGTTTAATATAAATAAATTATTGTTGTCAGCTTACTAATGCTGGACATTATTTGAGTTTTACTTAATCTTGTAGATGTAGATAATAGGGGACTTTATTATGCGAGCCGCTACCAAAACTTCATATCTATTTGCTTCGTAGAAATTCAGAGATGTATTACGTGTACATGAGCGTCAAATTATGTAATCAAAGGAACATGTAACATTTATTACTATGATTATAAGGGAAACAATACAATAACCGTCTTACTTGCTAGATTCTTACGAGTCGGTATAGCGTTGGTATAGTTATCATCATTACATGGTATAAAATGAAGTCGCTCAAAATGTATGTGCGCTTAGATCTTTAAAACTACGCAACGGATATTCATGCGGTTTTCACCAAAATAGAGTGATTCAAGAGGAAGGTTCATATGTATAATACATGCTTATTTAATTACATAGTATAAAATGAAGTCACTCAAAATGTATGTGGGCTTAGATCTTTTAAACTACGAAACGGATTTTCATGCTGTTTTCACCAATAGATAGAGTGATTCAAGAGGAAGGTTTATATGTATAAAACATGCTTATTATAGTAGAGAAAAGCCAAGAAATTCATATATTGAGCGGGCAGCTGGCAAGCGGGTGGTGTGGATTTTATAAAGGTTGGGTAATGGTGTTGGGTTTCGTTAGCCACAGCAACGTGTTGCCGTGTCTGCTAGTATATATATAAGCCGCCCTAAGACCAGCGTTATTCACTCCTATGCAACCTGAAAAGTAATGATAAAAAAATATAAAAAAATTATTAAATAGGTTAAGTTAGGTTAGGGTTAACGGCTATTTTAAAATTATTTTTTCATAGCTTTTAATGACTTTTCTGAGGTGGTTCTGAGTTGGTTTCATTCTTGGCTTGGCATGGAACCAATATTTACATCACGATTATAAGGAGGGGGTATATGTTTTAAGTAGGTAACTCGATGCCTATTAGATTTGATGTGTTCGTCCAATATTATATATAACGTTTTCTGTTGTTTTTTAATTTTATTATTTTCTTTGTGAAATATTATTTGATGGCATATCGACGTCTGTGAATGAAGCAAATAAGAATAATTATTGTGAGTTGACACACTTGGCAAGGTAAAATTTATGAATAATATGTTAAAAAAGATTCCCTGAACGAATTCAGAAAAGAAATAGCCCACGAAGGCCGCAACACAAACAAAGCATTGGGTGAACTTGGAGGAAGTAAAACACATACGACTTTAACGACAGCGGAAAGAAAGATTTCAATTTGAAAAGAATATTAGGTTAAGGAAATGCAATATAAAATCGTGGTTTATTTACCTGTATCCATATTTGCTTCTATATTTGTTAATACGAGTATATGATTTCATAATCTCTAGGGTTATTAGTTATTATAAGTTATGTTTACATTGCTTCTTATTTAAAAAAAAACATTAAAAAAGCCTTGTTTTTTTTATTTCCTTTGCTTGGATACTGTATTACTCATATTTTCAATATAGTGAATCTGTGTTACTGTAAAAGGTATTAGCTGTAAATTACATAAAAAAAGAGCCAAAACATGTTGCGAGTATTTTAAAGAAAATCAATTAACCAGAGACAGAACAAATAATATGAACAGTTTATAAAAATCTTCTTATACTATGTATGATACCAAACTCTACAATAAAATTACACTATCATAAAAATCGCAACAATAACATAAAAATAAAATTTCAAGTAAATCGCTGGTTACAAAACAAAGTACGATCAGAAATATAAATTATACTGACAGCACAAAAATACAGACTGAAATCGAAACCACTCAACTGCACAACATGCATTGTATTTATAATTTCAAAAAACACAATACTATTTATTTATAATTGGGTATCTACTTCATATTATTCATACTTTTAACTTTTAATAAAATGTGAATGAAATCCTCAGAACGAGATTATCATTATCTCTATTTATTACAAAACAAAAGAATATAATAAAATATTTATTATTATTTAATAATCGGTACTAATGAGCATAATGGATTTTTAGATCCAGAGGGTGGCAACAATATGAGCTTTCAGTAAAGTAAGTGTTCATAATACAGTCCTATTATTAAATATATTAACGTTACGTAAACTTGTAAATCATTTAGACGTTCAGTTATCGTAAATATAATTTAGCAATGACCTTTATCAAAAATACAATGCGGGTAGCATCTCAAAGTCGGGGGATGCCAGGAACATTTATGATAATATTTATTTGGCCGCGTGCGGAGGCGGGTTATTATCCTCCCTTAGGCACTTGAGGGATATTTGGAAATTACTTCTTTCTGATCAATACACGTCTCCAGTCTCTACCCAACCGGCCTCAATAACAAAGGACGAATATAACGAAAAGGTTCTACAGCCACGCGTACCTCGAATTGAGCTCCCGAGGGACTCCTGAAGGCTCTACTTCAGAAAGGGGATGTAGAAAGGAAATTAATACTCTACTTCGTATCATGTACATATAGATTTGAATATATGTTTTGCGGTATGCCCTAAAATAATATTATAATAGAACTTATAACACCGTAGGCAATTTATATGATTTAAATTGCAAACATTTTTTCTATAAATTTTGAAGGAATTAAATTTTGTGGCAATATTTAATGAATAGTTGAACACCATCAAGGTAACCCAGTAGTAAAAAAATGGGCAGAAGAACTACTTAAGTGAAATACCTTATCATTCCTGAAATAGGTAAGTGATGGTCAAAAAATTAATTAATTCTTATATTTCCATTCCAAAAAATAGGTTGAAAAACTTTTTTTTCCAATATCACAATCAAAATAATTCTTTACATTTTGAGACAAGATTTTAATTAAATTTATTCGAGACGTTTTGATTATTTTACGGTTCTTTTATTTCCTGTTTACAATTTAAAAAATTTGGCTTGTCGTCTATATTCCAGTGAAAAAATCTGAACATAATTCAGAACAAATTTTATTACAGAACACGTGACGTTAATCATTAATGTTCTATTTAAGGAAAAGTATTGTATTTTATGTGTCCACAAAAATATTATTATAGACTGAAGGTTTACAGCGTTAATAATAATCATTGTCATGAAAACCTGTTCTTCACCCAAACTACTTGTCGCTTTTCACTGCAAGCCATGAAGAGTCTTGACTCACAATCCGGAGGTCGCGGGTTCGTACCAGGCGTGCGCAAATAAATTTTATTTGATTAATTTGTGTTATTTCACAATTAATTAATTTAAAATAATATATAGTATATTTGCGGCACGTTCCGGAGTGGAAGTTACTATCAGTATCGCCCTGGTGTAAGACCACCATTCAGAATTGAAACGTTGCTTGAAAATGGCTTTAGCCGTGTTTGGTGACCAGATCTGAATAGGTAGGTACTTCCCAACCTTCCTCTACCTCACCTCCTTCCCCTCCCCATTACCTTCAGCCTCACAACATACCCCAATTGGGGATGCCATAGTCTGACTGGCTCCAGACGGGAGCAGTTGAGATTCTTGTGCGGTATTCACTGTAAAAAAAAAAGCCATGTTTACAATTTTTTCTCTTGTTAGACAATTTACTGCTCTCATGGTTTGATATTAAGAAATTACAGTGAAAAAATTATGGCTTTAAAAATAAATTTGATCATTGAAAACATAGAATAAAGGATTTTTAGTTCTATGATTGAAGACAATATTAGCGACTCTCAAATGCTAACAAGAAAAATCAGAAAAAGGTTCGATCGATTCTGTTTCAAATTTTCGTTTGAAAGTTGCCAATATTGACTTCAATATTATTATATATTATAAATATTATATATTATGAATATTTTGGGTTTAATTCTCATTAACTCCTACGAACCCGTAGGTGTACCTGTAGATAGTGAAGTAGTAGATTCTGATTTGCAGTATCTCGCAAAATACTTGTTTATTAGATATTTGATTACCAAATTATGTACGTGGGTAGGATGTATTACCGAGGTTTATCTAGTCCATCTATTGTACACTATCTCACCAGCATTTGTAAACACGTGATTAGTGCTAACAACCTGTTTGTTTTTGCAACATGCTTATAGATAAAACTAATATAGCTAGTTTCAAATTGAAAATCAGGGGTTCAGAAAAATTATGATTGTGTGGAATAAGATGAAATCATTCATCGGACAAGCGCTCAAAACTTGAAAAATATCAGATTTTAAAAGTTTTTGACGAAATTCCTTGCAGCCAGTTGTTTGTGTATGTGAAGTATAACATATTTTTATGTAGCTATGATATAAGGGCGGTTCGTGTTACACATACTGAAGACATAATAGATCTTCGGGGGTGGCTTTAATCTCGAGCCGTATGCCATACAAATTCCTTCAATATTTATGACATCCGTTATTCATCTGACCATCTCTAAAATGAATTGCTTAAACAAATTTTGATGAGAGTTAACAAACGAGGAAAGACTTATAATTTTTAGACAATGATTCCATTTTTTTTGATTAATGCCCAATTGGGCTTTTACACAAGAACGAAATTACGTAAAATAAATACCTTGGAATAATTATTTATTGATCAAAACTTAAATTGGAACTCCCAAGTGGAAAACGTGAGCAACAAATTAAAAAAACTAACCTATTTTTTTCAAAACATTAAGAAACATATTTACATATTATAAAATATAGTCGCTCAAAATGTATGTGCGCTTAGATCTTTTAAACAACGCAGCGGATTTTCATGCCGTTTTCACCAATAGATAGAGTGGTTCAAGAGGAAGTTTTATATGTATAATACGTGCTTATTATAGTAGAGAAAAGCCGAGAAATTCAAATATTCAATTCAGTGAATCAAGGAATGTGTACCGCCGCCCCGGGAACCTTTATTGGATAACCAATACCTCTGCCATACGTCACCCCAAGTGGTTCGTTACGTTTGGTTTGGTTATACATTTAGCAGGGGTGCCCAGGTTCATGGGGTGAGGTTTGTCTACGTCTTGGAGGCGGATGACCAGAACACTCTGAACCCCAGATTCCCACCCACCCCTTAAACCCCTTTCCTTCCCAGAACTCTCCTCTCCTTCCTTTCCTTAAAAAAACCCTCCACACAGCATCCCCAAAGATGGCATACGCCCTGAGGGAAATTATTTTCCTCAGGGTCTCCTGTGTGGAGCTCATGTAAAAAAAGGCAGCGGGCAGCGGGCAGCTAGCAAGCGGGTGGTGTGAATTTTATAAATGGCGTTGTGTTTCGTTATCCACAGCAATGTGTGGCAGGGTCTGCTAGTTTTAGATAAAGAACAGCCAATTAAAATTTATTATGCATTACCCCAATCTCATCTACAATATGGTCTTATCGGATGGGGAAGCTCGTGCGATTCCACTATAAAACCAGTTCTCATAGCACAAAGGGCAATTTTTAAAATTATACTTAGAGTCTCCATCAGAACTCCTACAGAATAAATTTTTAAAGCACTGAATTAAATGTCACTGAAACAATTATATAAAAAAGATATTCTAATGTACGCATTCAAAAACCAGGATAACTTTACACAGACAAACTAGGGCCGATTCACAAGATTTACATTACAACATACATTCCACCAACCTAAACTAAAACGACTTTTGGACAAAGAAATATGCAATACTTCTCTATAAAATTATTTAATATACTCCCTCTTGCAATAAGAAGCTTAAGAAGCATTAAGTTATGGATTATGGATATGGGATGAAAGAATATAGATTCAATTTTGCAACCTAACAAAGATTAATGCTTGTATTGTGCTTTCTTTTAGATATAACTTTATTATGTTTCTCTTGTAATTTTTTAACATAGGTATTTTATTTATATTTTAAACACGAAAACATGTACAATGTGACCTCAGAACGGGGTACCCCAGTAATTTTTCTCTAAAGAATTGTAAAACAAATAATTATTTTTTTTTTAAATCAGTATGAAACAGAAAAAAACATATTCCGTGGTTTAAATAAGTAGTACTATTTTATTTAATGTTATACTCCTAAGATGGGTTATTTCAAAAAAAATTACGGATTCATAAAATATTTGAAGTTGATTTTCACGTTCTGTGTAAGTTCTATTCAAGTTCTGTGATTATTTTAGTTTTATGAAGCAACTGGCCTATAATGATATAATAACAGAACATGAATAAAACTTAAACAGAACGTAAAAATTAACTTCAAATATTTGATGAATCCGTCAAATTATTTGAAACAACCCGTCGGTACTTCGGAAAAGGTCATTGTTTATTTCACTTATGATAAACCATGCTATGATGACCTATACTATGATGCACCATCTAATGTTAAACTAAGTTATGACGAACCATGCTGTCTTGATGAACCATTTCATGAAGAACTGTTTTATGGTAAACTATAAATATCATGATGAATCAAATTTAGAAGAACCACGTTATGAAGAACCATTTTATTGTGATACATGTTATGATGAACTATGTTATGATGAACCATGTTGTGATGAACCATGCGATGATCAACCATATCGTGATATACCATATTATGATAAACCATGTAATGATGAATCGTATTATGATGAACCGTGTTATGATGAACCGTGGTATGATGAACCGCGGTATGATAATGAAGCATGTCGTGATTAATCACCATAAATATCATAATTAACCATGTTTTTATGAACTATGTTATGAAAAACCATCTCACGATGCACCGTATAGTGATGAATCATGACATGATGTCAACCATGAAATTTGTGAATAAGATATTATTTTAGACATATTGACATATGTTTATGATGAACCATCTTATAATAAATCACATTTAAATCACCCATGTTATGATGAACCATGACATGATTAACCATGTTTTAATTAACCATATTAAAATGAACCGTATTATGATGAACCATGTCATGATGAACAACGTCGTGATGAACCATATTATGAAGACCCATGTTATGATGAACCATATTATGTATACATATACCATATTATGAAGAACAATATTATGATGATATGATTAATTATTTTATAACTTACCATGTTACGATAAACTATAAATATAATTAAGAATCATGTTTTATGAGCCATGCCATGAAGAATTATTTTATGATGAACCTGGGAATTTTTACAAAATATTGATTGATAGTTTGTCGGCGACTGTGGCTTGTACCCAGGACGCAATAAAAGACTTATGAATCAGTTACTTGAAATGTAAGTACAACTATATTATGTCAGTCATGAAAATAAATTCACTAATTTTAAAGAATTACGTGAGCCATCATAGGTGACATCCGACGTTTATTTTGCGTGCAACTATTCACTCACTCGGACTATTTTTGTCGGTCATACAGCGAAAATACTTTTTTTTAAATAGTGGTAAATAAATCCAAACAATTTTAGTACTTTTAATAAATCAACATATTTTGCTGTGACTCACGTTCAGACCTGGTTCATTCATTCATTTTTAGAGGCTCAAATTATACACAAATTTCTGTTTTATATAATGACCAGAAAAAATGTTCCTCTCGCATCATGAAACGTGCATTTTCTTCTATATAACCATTATAAGCTCACAGAGTTATTTGAATCATGAGCCATTAAGTTTTGTATTTACTCAATGAGGCGATGCACTATTAAACAATGCAAAATCATGTCATTTTGATTTTAAAATTAGATTAAACACTGCAAGTGGAACATACATTTGCTTTTCAATTATCAAGTATTTTATTGATTAAAAGCCCAGAAAAAAATAAAGCATCAAGCCTATAAAAACTGCTTTAAAGTTCAAAATATCCTACCTACAAACGCCATTTTGGTTACAAACGCAGTTTTATTTTGTAATGTAGAAAATCAAATTCTTTAGAAAATGATCGTAAAACATTTAAATACATGTGCCTGAGCTTCGCAAAATAAAATAAAACGCGCTTTTTGGTGATGTTCTTTTCGCAAATAAATCAAAGCAGGCGGGTGATTAAATGGGAATTTAAATCTTATCACTGTCTGACGGCCGGCGTAGCGCAGCGGTAAGACGCTTGATTCGCACACCGAAGGTCGCGGGATCGAATCCCGGCGTGGCAAATAAATTTTATTCGATTAATTTGTGTTATTTCACAATTTATTCATTTAAAATAATATAAAGTATATTTGCGGCACGTTCCAGAGTGGAAGATACTCTTCGTATCGCCCTGGTGTAAGACCACCATTCAGAATTGAAACGTTGCTTGAAATGGCATTAGCCGTGTTTGGTGACCAGATCTGAATAGCCAGGTACTTCCCCACCTTCCTCTTCCCTATCTCCTTCCCCTCCCCACTACCCTCAGCCTCACAACATACCCCAATTGGGGATGCCATAGTCTAACTGGCTTCAGACGGGAGCAGTTGGGACTCTTGTGCGGTATACACATAAAAAAAAAAAAAAAACATAAGAAGTGTTATTGTAAGCGGCCTGAGCCCGAATGTGACATGATGTGGTGCATCACCTTAACTATGAAAAATAAGAAAAGATACCAAAGTATTTCATGCTTCTAATGCGTAAATCGTGTAGTAAACAGTAAAGCCAAAATTTTTAAGTTCCTTTTTAATAGTGTTTAAAACATCAAAATCTATAGATCTGCAGAAAACTGGATTTTTGTTTTCAAAAGGTTTCGGCAGCATTCTTAAAAGGGATACCTACAAATTGATTTGAAACCTAAAATTTAATTCATAGTTTTCACCACGATTAAGATTCGTAGAGCGTAATACTTTTGCATCAGCGAAATGATTAAGAAAAATGATTGCTGGGGATTAATTCTTACTTTGCCAGAGGATAGTTTTAATATTCGGAGCACAGAAGGGGAGATTTCCAGGGAGTTTAAGGAGTGTGGGGATAGCAAAAGTTTGCGTTCAAAACTCCCAGCGGAGAACATAAATACAAGAGCATTATGGAAGTGATAACTTTATACGCAAAAAGACGCCTCAGGCAGGGTGTATTTTTTAAACAATAAAACTGTACAACATCTGAAAATAAGTATGGAACTGGTGGCAGGAAACCTGTAAAACTCTCCCAACGTTCTTAACTAGTTAATTAATACAATGTGCTTTTGAAATGTTGTTTTATTCCATATAAGTTTTTATTTTCATATTTTTTTAATTACATGAATATTGTCCGACAAAGTGGATCGAATAACCTTGTGATGTAATTAAGTCTTAATTTCCATAAAGCTAAAATCCATGCTTAGCAATTTAATATTTTACGGAAATTTCACTTTTTGAACTCCATTTTATCACTTGAAAGTAAAGTAATTTAAAACCAAAAGACGAAACTTGTGAAAAAGGACCAAGTTAGATGGAGCCGAATTGTTTTTGTTTGTTTGCAAGGATATGTAGGTACTACGTGTTTTTATGCCTATGTGTTATTTTCTGATATCATACTTCTGCAATAGATATGCAATGCATTGTTTGATTTAAATATTTTTTATTATTTTTTAACTATATAATTTTTTTATTCTTTCTTTTTTTACTGTTTATATAAAAAAAAAACATGTGTGTAGTTGACACGCGGTAGAAGTTAAACCATTAGAAAACTAAACTTCGAGATAGTGAGACGAATGCAGAGTATCGAGATTAGAATGAATGTAGGGTTTTTTATTATAATATTGTAACCAAGTTTCAAAATTATTTACATTTTATTCTACGACCCACACCGCACAAAGAGGAGGCCGACAGGCTACGAATCACCACAAAAAGGGGAAACCGATTAGTCTATGTCATTCTCTCGCAGGCTAAATCCTGTAGATGTTTATGTTTGTCTTTGTCTCTTTCTAGTGTCGCTCGTTTCCGTTTCATCGAGTTTCATGCTGGTGCTAAATAATGATTTCACTTTTAAAAAAAACTAAATTTGTAATGATCATCTTTGTATGTAAAAGAAAAGATATTATCACCGTGAACTTGTGTTAGTTTCAAGAAGAACAAAATTTTACCAGTTGGAATAGATTTTGAATCCTCTGTAGGCTTATATATATTAGGAGAATAATACCCAATGGGGCATACGGCAGCTGTGCCACAAGAAAGCCTGAAGCATTTTCAACTCGGATAGCAAATTAATTCAAGTTTGTCAAAAAACTTAAAACAGGTGTGAATTTGAATATCCTCAAAGAATCCTCAAATACGTACTACGCCATAGTAATGTGTATATATTAACGTATGTGGACTTAAATATTCTACAAATAATATCTAAAACACAATTGGAGAACATATCAATGGCTACCTGAAAAACAATGTAAGTTCCAAAAACCTACACAACCATTTTTATAGCGATCTGTATGGAAATTTGCGCCGCAATGTGATTAAAATACGACTATATAAGACTGAAGAGGAATTAATTTGTATTGTAAGCTATATAAAATGGAATAGAGAACGTTATATAATTGCAGCAGGATATATTCATTGTTTTTGGGTTTAATTCGTAGAATTACATTTAATGAATAAAAAATTAATTTAATTTAATAATGTTATTATTAATTCGCAAGTATTTTAGTTTTTTAGTATTGTAACAGCTGTTTCGGATAAAAAGGACATTTTAAATCTGTGGTTAAACCACTTTGAGATAGCTTATTTTTATGTATCTATTCACCCCAGGATATTAATCATAAAAAATAAAAATATTCATCCTAGACTTGCAGAAAAAGTCAATAGATGTCGCGTATTAAAAATAAAATGGATAAATATTTGTTCAGACACTATCTAGACAGCATTTAGTTCGGGTTGAATCTTGCAATCATATATAAAGATAGCAGCCAATAATATGTACGTTAAGAAAATGAAGATAAAGTATGTAGTTCTTAGTCGAAGTATGTTATGATACAGTTAAAAGTGCCCGAATTGGAAATGGGTTCCATAGCTCAATCGGAAGAGCACTTGCCATGTAAGCTAAGGGACCTGTGTTCGAGTCCCAGTGGAACCAATATCTTTTTATGATTTTTCTGTATCCAGATTTTGCTTGAGTTTCGCTAATATTGTCTTAATTTAATTAAATATTATAATTTGAGATTTTACTCATAAAGTTAAAAATAAAAATATATGAACATTAAACAATTATATTGGAAAACAAAGAGTGAAAAAAGAAACAAGTCACAATTGAATTGAGCCGTGGTACGATTTACCAGGAGTCGTACAAATATGGCTCTTCAAAAAGAGCTAGCTCAATTGAGCGTATCATTCATGAACGACTCATCGCTAATTCACAGGCCCTACACAGAACACAAAACTAGATAATATCCCTTTCTGACCCCCATCCACCGTACGAAAGAAGATGAAGGAATCAGCATTAAGATAGAAGTCATAAAACCAAATATAAGGTCCATTATGTAATATGAGAATTTTTTCCGGTAAACCTGGATTTAAATATTGAACGAAAAACCGAATACTAGGGCAGATGCCAATGCTCGGTCAAACTTTCCGTACCAGCAAAACTGCTGTAAAAGTTGCTCGCTTCTAACGTGCAACTCTATTTACCTCAAATCCCTGAAAATGTGAATAAAATTTTACGCCGTCCAGAAAATAAAACAAGCGATTCATAGAACTGATCCAGTGAAAGAACACACATAGAGCGCCCGTTAAAATCCGAGATATTATTTGTTTTGATAGCGTTTTTATTGAGATCTATGACTCGAATAAATCCCACGGGATAGTAAAAGCTCAAACGACTGCTGGGTAAAATCCGTGACAGCTGAAGATAAATTAAGGTTTTCAGATTTTTAAATTTTCACCCCGATTTTGTATAATACAATGAGCTATTTATGGAGAGCGTACATTTTTATTTACTTGGTCCAGACTTTTAAAATACAATTTTTTTAAATACGGAAGCAGCAAAAATTCTAAAATTTCACACATCTATAATGTGCTAGGGATTTTGTAATTTTTATTCAACTGCCAAATAATAAGATGCGAAATTTTTTTTGTAATAATTTTCATACGGGAAGTCTAGGCTCGTTGAAGTTATTCATATTCTGACGACAAGCCACTTCAAACATCAAACACAATAATTTAAATAGTCATGAGAGGATTGTATGGGGGCATCCATTAATTACGTGAGCAGTTTTTCTTCCAATCTAGACCCCCTTCCCCTCGGTGAGATGAATTTCGGCCAATTCGTATATTTTTTTCAAGTAACGTGAGATTTTGCTGGAACCCCCCGTTTATGCTCACGTAATTAATGGATGCCCCCTATGAACTCTCGTGAGAAAAATGTTTGAATGGTGAAATGGCACAATCATTGTTTATTAAATTATTTTTTAATAGTGCTGCTGCGATGTATTTATATTTCCAATTTCGAGGTTTTCGCAAGCTTGACGCTTTTAAATAATTTATTTCAATAATTAAAATGAACGTTTCTGATTTACATAAATTTCAAAGCATCTGCGCTGCATAAAAACTCGGCGAAATAATAAATTCGCCCCAGGATTAACTCATTTCATATACACGGATTAGCCTTTGCAGGAATTTGGATTATAGCGGAACTGTTGTGCAATTTCGTATTATAACTGTGCCAGGTATAGGTACGTTATAAAGGTCCGAGGTCCTATATTATTTGTGAACCAAATGAATTGAGAAGTTAAATATAACACATTAGAGTTTTTTATCACTGAGACTATACTAGCAAATCTACCTATCTATCATGAAAAATTAAAAAGTATCGGTTTCAAATTTTCGTTTGAGAGTCTCTCTTCAGTGATTAAATATTAGAATACGAGGTTTTACTCATTAAGTTATTGTCGGACTAAAAACAAAAAAGAAAAAAGTGCATATCTTCAATAATATCGTACAATATTTTTGGTTAGAAAAGATTCTCAGTCGCAATCACAGTTTTTTTCCTTTTCTGTATATTTCTCTAACTCAATTACTAGAAACCATTAACATTGTATTCATAATGGACAACGATATTAATTGGTCATCCTATATAATCTAATATAGTATTAATATAAACAGGTTAGATTGGCGAAATTCTTTAGTGTAATTGTCAATTATTGTCTAATTTGTGAATTAGACTGTTTACGAAATAAATACTCGTAGTTTAGTACACATTGCAAATAAGAGTTCGTTTTAATTTAAAGTTTACGTCTCCATTCTCGCATTTTAGCGTTTGAAGGTTCTGCAATAACCACTTAAAAATATAGTTTAACTGAGCTGAAACAAGTTGGGAAGTTTTAAAGTTTTTACTGAAGGCAATTCATTAACAAACTAAAATCTTCTAGTAAATCATTTTGTTTTTAATTTTCCGCGAGAGCACTTAAGGATCGTCTGCATTCTACATGTTTAAATGTTTAAAGCTTGTACAATTTGCACACGAATGCACGCATATTATATTTATTGATGTCATACGGAGGTTATTGAAATTCACTAAAAACCTCAGAAATATTAATAGAGGCGACGGACTTTACTGTTTTTACTGTTTATACAGATGAGGGTATAACCAGAGAATATCAGAAATGTGTCATTTTCAAATCAGATTTTAGACCTATCGACTCTTTTCTACAAAAAAATTATAAATTGATTTCGAAAGATTGTTCTTTTATCTAGTAAACGTATGTTTTAAATTTTGAGAAAAAAAATATTTTTAGTATAATTAAGGTTATACCATAGGTCGTTGGCAGATTTGTTAAATTTAAAAAAAAGATTTTGTATTATACAACACCCATTTCAAATCATATAATCATGCAGTAAAATAAATCAATATATTATCTGGGAACGTATGCTTCAGAATTTTAATTTTAGTTCAAATAAAATCATTATAAAATATATACGTACATGTGTTTCTTGACGAAAATTGGCCCGTTTGTGTATTTATTTGCGCACTTACAAACTAATATATATCAGATTTTTTTACATTATTATTTTGCTTAGACATTATTGAAAAATGATAAAAAAGGTACATAATTTTAATAGTTTTATCATCACGCCTTTCAGCATTTTTGTATATGGTCAAATGAAATAAAATCGATATCGAGTTATTATTTTAAAAAGCTGGTACGGAGAATAATTAATCTTTCTCATTGGAACCGCCCTGTACGATCGTAAGAACATCTTTCGATGAAATGTGGATTTTCAGCCGCTGGCTGGTTAAACGCCCTGAAATCCATTATTTATCAATAGCAGACATTCTAGCTAAAGTATGATTCTATATCTTGGATAATTTCATGCGAGGCCGCCCACATAGACTTCTGATTCTTCCCAGTTTTATTAGATTCCCATAATCTAATGCTGATGCCGTTGGAAAAAAATACTAGGATAATTAACTGCCTTGCAGGAAATATTTAAGATCTTCACTTATTGTACATTGCTAAAGCCATTTTCCACAACGTTAGATTCTGAATGGTGGTCTTTCACTAAGCTGTCGCGTTAACATGAGAGAATAAGGAAATCCAGTGAAAAATATTATGGCTTTAAAAAAATATGTTCATATAGAGTATATATACCTATAACAAACAATAAACACGCCGTCAAGTTGGTATTACCAAAATGTTTAGTGGTGACGTCACTGATCACTGTAAAGTCATTGTACATTGTACTGTATATAGAGATTTAGTTGTTGTGTTTATTGAATCATTATTTAGCCCTAAATTATTCAGTTTCAAAAATAAAGGTATCTCTTATTAGTTTATCTCTATTATTGAAAATATTTAAAAACTACTGTACAAAAAAAATTGTAATCTTATAGTAGATGACGTGATTAATGACGTCCCACGATCCACCAGAGATACGGTGGTTTTCGGGGATCTTGAAAAAATAAAATTTTGACAATTATTTTAACTATTAAAACTTACTAAAAAAAAAAAATATATATGCAGCTATTTAAGTCAGAAGGTCATTAAAAAACTGGACTGGAGTTCTCTATTAAATTTGGTTTGCATAGAGTCATAATAAATAATGTCATGGGGAAAAAGATTTTACCCCTCTGACCGGTGGTTATAACATAATTGGGAGGCAGGAAAGTTACCGCCGCCCCGGGAACCATTTATTGGATAACCAACACCCCTGCCATAGGTCACCCCAAGTGGTTTGCTACGTTTGGTGACCTTCTATGTTGCGGGCCGGATAGAGAGAGACTGGTTGGTGGAGACCTTTTTATCTCTCCAGCATGACTCTTTCGGAACATTGCCTTGCGCCGCAGTGGGAATGATGGGTCTCCCACTCCTGAACACATTGTCCCCTATATTCCTTCCCAAACCCTCATCCCGTTTTCCTTCCCAGAACTTCCTTTCCTTCCTTTTCCTAAAAAGACGCTCCACACAGCATCCCCAAAGATGACAGAGACCATGGGGGTTTTTTTATACAGGGTCTACTGTGTGGAGCGTGTAAAAGAGCGGAAAATCCATAGAAGTGAGGGCAGCGATCGGCAGAGACGGGGGACGATTGAATGAAAGGCGTCAGTCGATGTGATGAGTCAGTCGTTTATTGCTGCTACGTAGCGATGGTAAATTTAGTGTAGAGTAACAGTGTAGACAGGAGCGATGATGATGATGCTCGTAGGTGTTGCTGTGATGAAGGTCGGTGATGCAGTGGTGTAGCAGACCTCGGGTCTGCATGTCGCCAGCATGTTGTTCCGCACCATGGTGGTGGAGAAGACCTTGACGTCCAGAATGGATGCTCGACGCAGTGAGTCGCGGAGATGGCTGCGGTAAACCTCGTGAGGAGAATGAAGTCTCAGTTGCTGAGAAGTTGCTGCCTGAGTGACAAGAAGGTGCGGCGGGCCTTATGTCGCGGGCAATTGTGTCTCTCGAGCTGATGGTGCGATGGACCATGTAAGCTGCGAGATGTGTCCTCGAGGGTTGATGATGCACCGGCACAGGTCCGGCACGTCGCCGTGGACCTGGCGGTTACCGCACTGGAACGTTATCACTCGATGCACTGTCTATGTATTGGTGATGTTACTGATACTAGCGACTGGAACTGACTGACTGACTAGCGCGGTGTCGCTGCGCTTTATATAGCCGACCGTGTGAGTACCCGGAACGCCAAGTGATATTGAGCGCCCGCGCAAAGCGGAGAAGCCTCTGGAACATTCCGCGGCCGTAAGAATGTGACGGCTGTTGAGTCGAGGCCTTTCGATGCGCTTCCCGAATGTGTAGCCGTATGCGGCGTGAAACACTACAATGTAGGTAGTATGTACCTTTCGAGAATGTGCTTGCTATATCAGTGGCGGCGCAAGGATTGTGGCTAAAGGGGGCGACCGTTCTGGTCGCCACAGAAGTTTTTTCTTATTACTTATTTAATGATAAGAAGATATTTTTTTTCGTTAGTTCCACACATGAAGCCCTGAGGAAAATAATTTCCCTTAGGGCCTATGTCATCTTAGGGATGCTGCGTGGCGGTTTTTTTTTAAGGAAGGAAGGATTGGAAGTTCTGGGAAGGAAAAGGGGTATGAGGGGTGGGTAGGAATCTGAGGGTCAGTGTGTCTAGGAGTGACGGACGTATGAATCCAACCTTCCCACTGTAGTGCAAGGCGAGCTCCGAGAGAGTACGGCTATAGAAGTCGAAAGAATTACGAGATCCGAACAAACCTCATCCCATAAACCCCTTGCACCCCTGCTAAGTCACCAAACGTAGCAAACCACTTGGCAGTGGAGTGACCTATGGCAGAGGTGTTGGTTATCCAATAAATGGTTCCCGGGGCGACAGTACCCATACCCGCCTTAGAAATTGAGATAAGTCACCAAACGTAGAAAACAACTTGGCAGTGGAGTGACCTATGGCAGAGGTGTTGGTTATCCAATAAATGGTTCCCGGGGCGACAGTACCCATACCCGCCTTAGAAATTAAGATAATTCGAAAAAGTGTTTGAAAAAGTGTTATTAAATCATCCGAAGTGAAGAAAAAATTACAATACAGTGCTTTCCATTTATTTCTTTAATGGATACATATTTTTTGAAGGTATTACTCATAAATTCCAACGTTTTTATTCTTATTCATACGAATCGAAAGCCCGACTCTTTCAAGTTTCATGTAAATATTATGAATTCTCAGGGAGACCACCAAACTTCTTATCCTGGTGCTTTTAGAATTCCCGCGAAGTGAACATTCATAATCTCGGATTATTACAGGAACACTTTAATCATATTACGTAAATATTTTTTTGTTTGAATTGGACTGGTTTATCAACATAATAGATTCCTAAAATAATCTGATCTATGAACGAAAATTAGTAGGCGTAGAAAATACGCCTAAACTACAAACATATTTGATAGAATTTAGAAGAGTTCTTCAAGTTGAGAATGGATTTTCAGATATTTTTAATTTGTTTAATTCTAGCGAAAACGGTTAATAGTACTTAAAGCACTGTAGGTTTTTTTTAAAGTCAAAACTTCTTTATCACCGTTGTGATTTTAAACCAGATGAAACGAAAAATTGCGACACTAAAAGAGACAAACACAAACATTAACACGATTTAGCGTGCGAGAGAATGAGACTAATCGGTCTCCTTTTTGTGCGGTGCTTCGTAGCCTCCCCACTCTTATATACTTTAGTTTTCTGAAGGTTTTACTTCTACAGTATGTGAGCTGCTTACTCTTATTTTTTTACATTAGCTCCATACAGGAGGCCTTGACAAAAATGATTCCCCTTAGGCCCTTTGTCATATTTTGAGATGCTGTGTGGGGGGGTCTTTTTAGGGAAAGGAAGAGAGGAAGATTTGGGAAGGAAAAAAAGATATGAGGGGTGGGTAGGAATCTGTGGTTCAGTGTGTCCTGGAGTGACGGACATATGAATCTAGCCTTACCACTGCGGTGCCAGGCAAGGCAAGGCACTTCCAAGAGAGTTCTGCTGGAGAGGTCAACAGATGTATTCAATATCTCCCGATCCGGCCTGCCACCTGATAAACTCCACCCCATGAACCCGGGCACCCCTGCTAAGTCACCAAACGTAGCGACTTGGGGTGACCTATGGCAGAGATGCTGGTTATCCAATAAATGGTTCCCGGGAGGCGGTACCCATCCACCTCTCAATTTCAAGTAGGTACTTCTATTAAATCTAGGCAAATCTATCAGGTAGAAATTATGTAGAAACGACATTAACTTATAGTAAAACCACGTCGTAAATTTAACTTTTAACATTAAAAATATTTTAAAAAATTCTTTCATGCAAAAACCGTTTTTTATTAAATTTATCTTTATTTATTGCTTTGAATGGTTACGTAATTTGTGGATTTTTCGACCACCATGCTAGGCACATGTCCGTGTTATGGTGGTACAATAAACACAGAGAATACTTTTTGTTAGTATCATTTCACTCGACAAGCTAGGGATATCCCTGTGTTACGACGGGTGAATTTGTGCTAATGTAAAAAATCTCATAAACGGTGAGCTTTGGCGTCGTGAAAGTTGCACGATTTTACACGCAGTGAAGTTGTTAGAATCCAATTATGAATAGGAGATAATTTACACAAATGAAATTAAATGCCGTGCAAGGTTTGGTTTTCAATTCAAAATATCTCTTATGAATGTTTGTGCCTGAAAATAGACTATAACCTTTGAAATACAATATACAATGTGGGGCAAAAGTAATCATCCGATGTTCTTTTGCTGTAATTTTTTTGTTTATTGAAAAACATTGGTTCTACTTGTGAAATTTGTTTATTTAATCCATTAGAATTTATTTCATTAAGTCGAAAAAATAATATCCTACGCTCAAGCCATCCTGAATCTCAATTAAGAGGCGGACGATTTTTCATCGAAAATTATTATGAGCGATGAAGCTCATTTCCATTTTAGCGGTTATGTAAATAAACAAAATAATCATTTCTGAGGCACCGAAAATCCATGTATCACCCACGAAGAGCCATTACACCTGCTCAAAGTTACTGCGAGGTGTGCTGTATACGCTGGAGGAGTCATCGGGCATTTTTTCGAGAACGCCTCTGGCCAAACAACTACTGTTTACGGCGCGCACTATAGAGCCATGATTACCGATTTTTTTCTTCCTCAATTGGAAGAATTGGGACTGGAGAACATGTGGTTCCAACAGGACGGTGCAAGGGCGCACACTGCTCAAGCCACAACCGATATTCTGAAGGAAGCATTTCCGTGTCGCTTAATCTTTCGTTTTGGTGATTTGCACTGGCCGGCCAGATAACCCGATTTAACCGTTCCAGACATCTTTTTATGGGGTTTTTTCAAAGTCGCGGGTTTACGTCAACAAGCCTCAGACTCTTGAAGCCCTTAAGATGAATATACGCCAGGAATGCGAGAACCTGTCGCCCGAAGTTCTGGCAAGAATGGAAAATGCCATAAAACGGGCCTGTTTGGTCATCAACTCTGGCGGCGGCCACTTGACCGATATCATTTTCTTGACTTGATGGAATAAATTTTAATGGATAAAATAAACAAATTTCACAAGCAGAACCAAAGTTTTTCATTAAAAAAAAAAATTACAGCAAAAGAACATCGGATGATTACTTTTGACCCATCTTGTACAACGATTAAGTCTTGTTTTAACTCGACCCTTTGACATTTCATCTGTCTGTAAATTTGTTGGTTACTTTCCGATTCCGGTTCAATACGGTCATGGTGTTGGATACCTACTACATTTTTATTTCGCCAGGGTGGTTCCTACTACGAGCTGTCAATTCGGAATAATCGGTATTATGGTACCCACCTACCTAAAGAAAGTTGATTTGTCGAAAATTTTAACAGAAAATTTGAATCAGAAAAGGATGTCACATCTAGGAATCAAACCCAGGACCTTTGCCGGGGCGGTGTTCTACCACTGAGCTAATGGGACCCTACCCTAGGGTTACCTGCGAAAATTCGACCGAGATTCGCTAATTTACTAATATTGTCTTCATTAATTAAATATTACTATTTGCGGTTTTAATAATTAAATTAAAATACAACTACATATTTATATAATAACAACACGTACTATTCACAGGACTACTAGTGAAAATAACGTGGTCTTTGGTGAAAGCGCTATTTTAAAGTCGGCATAGGCAGGTAATATATTAACGGGAAATAAAAGCATTAGGAAAAGTAGAGTAATGGAAAGGTTATAGGTTGGTCGAAGGGTAAAGTAATGTTTTAGGGAAAGAAAATAATAGAGGAAAATAGAAATAAATAAAACGTGGAAATATTATTATAATCGACACTTCCGAGCAAACACCCCACAGTGTTGGGTATATTTAAGTAGGTACACAACTGTTATAATATTTACCTTACAATTAGTCGACCTGCCTCTAAAAGGCAAACCATACAAAGGAATATTGAAATGTAATTTAAACTACCGACAATATAAATTCCCTTCTGTAAATAATGTAATCTTATTATAAGTTTATAAATTGCTAAAAATTATACAATTATAATGTTTTTCACGGACCAAATTTCCATGGAAATATTTGAAGAATAAGGTAAAATCAGTTCAGTCGACCAGTTTGACGCCTCCATGGTTGAGGATAAAGCTCTCGACCAACAATCCGTAGATTGCAGGCTCAAATCCCCGAATGCGCCAATAAATTTTATTTGATTGATTTGTGAAATTTCACAATTAATTATTTAAAAACCACCTTTCAGTTTTGAAATGTTACTTACCTTCCTCTTCCCCATCACCTTCCCCTGCCTACTACTGTCATCCTCACAATATACCCCAATTGGGGATACCATAGTCTCACTGGTTCCTTGAGTATGAGTCGTTTCTCCGACTTGGTCTTAGGCAAAATGGGATGCACGCAAAACGAGCTACCGGTATTCACCCTTTCTCCCTATTTCAGGTCTCCCAGTAATATTTCCCAACCTTACTCTACCCCACTTTCTTCCCCTCCTACCTTCAGCTTAAAAATATACCCCAAAATGGCGATGCCGTAGTCCCACTGGCCATGAGCAGTGGACTTTTTAGCATAAAAAACGTTCATGATAGTGGTGTTATTTTTTTTACTAATTTCGGGTTATTTTTTGGAAAAGTGAATTTATTTTTCCCTAAGAGTAATGCTATATTCAATTTTGGGATTTTTTCAACAAATATGGGATGTAACTTTATTTTTTGATGGCTTGCTGCATTTGCGACATGAAGTTAGCTGCGTTCCATTTTATTGGAATTCAAGGTTGTCAAACCATAGACAAATACATGTTTAGAAATATAATATTGCCTTTTTTACCCGATAATCGCTAGTGTAGGTATACAAAAAAATTGCCTGAAAATGAAAAATTCGCGTTTTTACGAAAAAAGCAAGAATGTGGCGTAAAAATTGAAAGCAAAAATTTGAGATCTGTACCAAAGAGAAATCTCATATTATTAACTAATTCATTATTTTTCACGACACCTGCTTGACACCTTTCCTGAGGACAATCCAAGCTCATGTTCCTAACATCAGTTGGACACATCTTAATTAGTCTTCCCTCACTGTAATATCTCCTTCAGTCTGAAAGAGATATTATCAACACCCGGCTCTTATTTGGTCTTATTAAAATTGATTCTTTTTGTTCCACAGTAAAGGTATACAACATCAGGTTCATTTAATTATAAGGGTAAGGTTCAGTGATACTGAAGCTGGAGAAGAAAATATTATGATACCTGAAAGGCCACAAACTGAAAGCATCATTCACGAAAAATGAATATAATCTCGTAAAGGTGTCGCAGTAGTTTATCATAAATATTTGTAGCGGAATTTACGCTTAATTAGTTATAATCAAGTGGTTATAAAATATGTGCATTGTAAATATACATATGACTAGAAAATTCGTAGTTAATATGTTTGCGTTTTCTAAAATCTTCGATGCTAACTAGTCGTATATTTATTTAACCTCTCTGTGAAATAGTTCTAATTGGAAATTGTGCAAGAGCGTTGAAATTGATTTAATTTTTTTTACATTAGCTCCACGCAGGAGGCCCTGAGGAAAATAATTTCCCTCGACGTCATCTTTTGGGATGGTGTGTGGAGGATCTTTTTATGGAAAGGTAGGAGAGGAAGTTCTGGAAAGGAAAAAGGTATGACGGGTGGTAGGAATCTGGGGGTGGCTAGGAGTGACAGACGTATGAATTCATCCCTGTCGAGAGAGTCTGGTTGGAGAGGTAAAACGTCTCCATCAACCATTCTCTCCCGATCCGACTTGTTAAGCAGTAGGTGGGCAAACGCATATGCCATCAAGACCTAATCAAACCTCACCCCATGAATACGGGCACCCCTGCTAAGTCACCAAACGCAACTTGGGTTAACCTATGGCAGGAGTGTTGGTTATTTGGCATTCCCGTCACCCAAATTGAGCCTTGCCAATTGAGATTACCAATTACAAGAAACAGTATTCACATAACAAACTAATTAACTTATCATCACATCAGATTCCCGCAGGTGTAGGCAGAATGAAATGAAAGCTGAAATTCTGTCTTTGTATAAACTCCTTGGCTATTCTCATTTCTTCAGCGGCTCACACTACTTTTCTGTTACTCCGACTCGTGATATGACTCGATTTAAGGCGCCGCATCCGCCCTCAAAAAGAAGAAGATGGAGAGATATGTAATTACGAATGTTAGAGGAGCGCGCTAATATTTAAAGCGATATAACGACGCGAAAATTATGAAAATGTTTAATAAAACACGACTCGTTTAAAATATAGCAAAAATCTCGTGAAAGGCGTCTTAAATATCATTTAAAGAAACATTGTGAATTTTTTCATAACTATAACTTGTAAAATAACTGAAACAAACGTGTTTATAATAATTTTCGGAGCATATTTTGCGTTTTTTTTCCATCAAGGGAATTTCATACAATTTGCGTTTCGGCGCTTAAGAATATGATAAGAGCTTAAAAACTTCAAATGATTAAGGGAGATATGTAAGAAATAAAAATAAATCCGTAGAAATTTGGGTAGCGGCTTAAGTATTGTAGTGTTGTCCTGCGGCATCCCTGACTCCTTCTTCATCATCGTACGCTGTATTTTAATATAAATGTGATTTATATGAGATATTACCACCACTGAATTCGTCTTGTCGAGACGAATAAAACTGCATATTATCTCGGATCAAGTAAATACCAAATGAGCCAGTAGATTTAATTACGGGTAAATTATTAATAAATAATGATCTGGTAATTCCATTAAGTCTAAACTGCCTTTACGCACAAAGTGCCATTTGATAAATCTAATGCGATATATACGGTACTGCCGCCCAGAAAACAATTTATTGGATAACCAACACTCCTGCCATAAGTCACTCCAAGTAGTTTGCTACATTCGGTTAGCAGGAGAGTCCGGGTTCATGGGGTTGAGGTTTGTATAGGTCTTGGTGACGCATGCGTTTGCCCGCCTACTGGGTGGCGGGTCGGAACAAACGAGACTGGTTGAGGCATTTTGACCTCGTATCGACCCATCGCCTTGCACCGTAGATGAAATAATGGTTTCATACGTCCGTCACTCATGGACACACTGACCCCCAGATTCCTATCCACCCATAGTACCGTTTTCTTTTCCAGATCATCCTCTTTTTTCTTTCCTTAAACCAAACCACCATGCAGCATCCCTAACGATGAAGAAGGCCCCGAGGCAAATTGTTTTGTGGAGCTAGTGTAAAAAAAGCTATAAATTATGATTTAATAACACCAGGGCTCAAGGTTTTGCTGAAAACTGTCTATTTACCACGATTTATTTTCGTGTTATTTATCTTATGATTATGCGTATCATTAAAGTTTTTTTTTTCTTTTTTTAGTTTAGAAAATACTTGGTACATATTTTTAATGTTTATTTTTCGCCATGAACGTTTTTATTACTTGATAATTGATATTTATATAACACAGCTGCGATATATTTCCGTTTGAACATGATGTTTTCGAGAATCAAATATAAAATTCCAGCAACATTAATTAACATCGCGTATCACGATATATTATGAGAGAAAATAATTTATCGCAGCGAAATGATGAGAGTGGCTGTTACATTAATTCACAGAAAACATCGTAATATCAAACAAAATATGTCAGTCTTTCGTGAAAATAATTTGATTGCTTTGGTTTGGCTTCTAACCACTCCTGTGAAGTGATGAGGGAACGTTTCGTATGTCCCAGAAAGCTATACAAATATTTAAATGTAGCAAAAATCTCGCAAATGGACAAGACATGGTACACACTCGAGGACATCTTTTTTGCTTAATATTAAAACATTTTCACAAAAAGTTACCAAATAAATATATCACGCGTAATCAGAAAATTTGCTATGAAATATTAGATGAATGTTAACGAAAGGCTATCATAATGCTATATTATGTAATGCATCACAACACACCATTTAACATCCATATTTATATTTATTTATTATATTATTAATCAGATTCCTTTTCTTAATTTGCAATATATTTTCATATTCCCTAATTACATAAAAATCATCCATATACTCCTATAAGATCATAAGCTTACCCTTTATTGTGTTTTTCTATATTTTATCATGCATTATTTAAGTATTTAGCTTCTCCTTACTATTTTTTTTTTCTTCTTAGTTTTTCTTTATGTTTAATTTAGCTTCTCTTAACTATTTTTTTCTTAGTTTTTCTTTATGTTTTTCTTGTCAGCGAAAAAAAAACAAATTTTATCAGCGAAAACATGTTTTTAGGCTTACTGTTTTATTTTAGCACTCTTTATTTTTATGTATCTTTGTAAAGCTGTTTGTTTTCCAAATAAAGATTATTATTATTATTATTATTATAACCAGGAAATGTTTACCAAAGTATTATTTTAAATTAAAATGGTGGGTGAATTTGCAAATATTTGGTAAAGTTCGTGAAAATATTCACATGTTAATTTTTTTACAAATATTACCCAAATAAACAATATTACCGATAGGAAGTGAGAAATGATCGCTGATCATTTATCTACTAGTAGATTTACAATTACAAATTAGAAACTTATCGTGTAGACGGGCAAAAGAAGAACTAACAAATATTTTATTTATTTTTTTACATTAGCTCCACACAGTGGGCCATGACGAAAATAATTCCCCTCAGGGGAGATGGGTAGGAATCTGGGGGTCCGATGAGTCCGATGAGCGATATTCCGAGAGAGTACGGTTGGAGAAGTCAAAGGGACTCCATTCTCTCAAGACCCGGACAAATCTTACCTTATGAACCCGGGACCCCTGCTACATCATCAAACTTAGCGAACCACTTGGGGTGACCTATGGCAGGGGTGTTGGTTATCCGATAAATGGTTCCCGGGGCGGCAGTACCCATAGCCGTCTCCCAAATGATTACTACAATATTTCTAACATGTACTAGTTGCGGTATTACCGACTGCACTGTTATGTTATTGTGTAAAGCTGTAATTTATTGTTTTCCTTGGATATTATAGAAATACTGAATTATAAAGCAATTATTTACTACTTTAAGATGACAAGAAAGATATTAAAAAAAGTTTGAAAATTCATGCTCATTTTTGTTTTGGCTCTGTGGTCGAAGAATCGACCTGTGCCTAGTGCCAAGGGTCAAACTCAGTCCCAGGTGGGGAATATTGTGTTCCAATTTGGCTGGTTTCCAAATTACGGTCACATTCATCCAACAAGATTACTTAACTTCTGAACGTAGATCACAATCATGTACCCAAATAGTTTTATCTACTCGTAACAACACATCATGGAACGCTTATCATTTGCACACACAAATAGTTCTGTATACTTATACCAATACATTATACAATACTTAAAATTTGAACAAACACATAGTTCTGTATACTGGTACCAACACATTGCTTAACAATTAACATTTGCACAAACAAATAGTTATGTATACTGGTACCAACACATCACAACACTTAACATTTGCACAAACAAATCGTTCTATGTTCTCTTACCAACACATCACATACTACTTAAAATTTGCACAAAAAAATCGTTCTGTTTACTCGTACCAACAGAGAACATTGCACAAACAAAAAGTTCTATATACTGGTACCAACACATCACATAACACTTAAGAGCGTATAACCAGAGAACACCAGAAATATGTCATTTTTAAATCAGTGTTTAAACGTATTGACTCTTTTCCACAAAAAAATATAAATTGGTTTCAAAAGATTGTCTAGTAAAAGTCTATTTTAAATTTTCAGAAAAAAATGATAATTTTTATTATAATAAAGTTGTTCCATAGGTCGTTGGCGGATTTGTTAAATTTTCAAAAAAGTACATTTATTATAAAACTCCCATTTCAAATCATATAATCATGCAGTAAAATAAATCAATACATTATCTGGTAAACGTATGTAACAGAATTTTAATTTTAGTTTAAATAAAATCATAAAAAATATATAAGTACATGTGTTTCTTGACGAAAATTTGTCCGTTTGTGTATTTATTTGCGCACTTACAGACTAATATATTTCAATTTTTTTACATTCTTATTTTGCTGAGATATTATTGAAAAATTATAAATACTTATGATCAAAAACTTATTACAAAAAGTACATAATTTTAATAGTTTTATCAACACGTCTTTCAGTATTTTTGGATGTAGGTAAAAATTAAAGCAAATTTGGAATGAAATAAAATCGATGTTGAGTTATAATTTAAAAAAGCTGGTACGGAGAGTAATTAATCTTTCTCATTCGAACCGCCCTGTACGTTCGTAAGAACCTCTTTCGACGAAATGTGGATTTTCAGCCGCTGGCTGGTTATACGCTCTTAACAATTGCACAAACAAATAGTTCTGTATACTGGTACCAACACATCACAACACTTAACATTTGCACAAACAAATTGTTCTATGTTCTTTTACCAACACACCACATACTTCTTAAAATTTGCACAAACAAATCGTTCTGTTTACTCGTACCAACACACACATAACACTTAATATTTGCACAAACAAATAATATGTATATACACATGTACCAACAGAAAATATAATCAATATTTAACTATGAATGTAATGCAATATTCATAGTTGAATAGTTGTAATTTAATACCACATTCCCTCATGTTTATTGCATTTCATTGTCGTTAATGATGAATTTAAAATGCGCTCTTTGAAGGTGCGCTGTGAGGGTTACAAAGCCCCCATGTATGTCAACCGTGTGATTTTATTTAACTCCTTTGATATGCGTGTCGTTTGATACGCTCTGTGCAAGGTACTGAATAATTGCTGATGGTAATTAAAATATTTTCAATATCATGAGGGCTTTAGAATTTTGAAATTCCGGTAAAGTTATATAGTCCATTACGACGGAAATTTGTTGTGATTATTTTTTGATAAGCTCAAAAAATATCACAAGTTTTTTTGGCTTTTAAAAGAATTGCTTAAAAATAACTGCAGTATTGACAAACATACACAATTTTTAGGTTGTGTTAGGTTAGGTTAGGTTAGATGGTAACGGGTGGTCCGTTTGATAGATTCTCCCATCTTAACAGACAGATTGCAATCTTTAGAGCACAGGCGTCGGTAGGGAATGCTACCCTTGCTCTACCGGTATTACAATGGAAGATGCTCCGAGGAACTAACGTTATTGATCCCTACGGCACCGGTGCATAGTCGGGAAACACGCCAAACACGTACCCAAAATATGTACACGGTTGACATCTGTCACGTAAGAACGGGTCGCCTCTTCGACTCGTTCTTGTGTTCAACAGCTCGGCTGTTGAACGATTTGCCGGTCGAGTCTCTCCAAGACCAATGTTCATTTCTTCCTCTCCTTAAATATACCCTCCACACAGCATCTCAGATGACATACGCCCTGAGGGAAATTATTTTCCTCACGGCCTCCTGTGTGGTGTTAATGTAAAAAAAGAGGTTGTAAATATTCTACTTTTTTAGGTTAGAATAATGATGGGAAGAAGTGAAATAATTGAATAAAAAATGTATTTATTAATTTCAATGTAAATATTTCGTTTGACTTGTACTCAAAATTTCACCCTGTGATTTTTGGTTGTTTAATTATATTAAATTGAAATTTGAAATATAAACTGTTCATTTTGCTGAACATTTGAAAAGTGCTAATAAATATCTACTTTTGACAGGACTCTTATAATATTTACAAAATAAAACAATGCGCGGCATTATTGCCAATATTTTCAATATCCGGCTATTACAGTAGTTTTTGTTTACGCTCGACAAACCTGACATTTTATTGACGTCAGTGCTTTGTTGAGGTGTGATTTTAACAAAATTGACACTGAAAACTCTCGAGCCGTGATGCGAACCATTATCACGGACGACAACCGCGGGTTGGGATAGTTGAATAGTAGATTATTCAAAAAGTTCCACCCGAAGCTTTTCGCCTCTCCAATAATGTCGACCGGATGTCAGCAAACAAATCGGGCGCGGCCAAAGCTTTGACAAGCAACAGCCAGCTGCTGAGAACTCCGTCGCAACCTCTCTTTCTGTCACACGCGTCGTTATTAAGAAAGAGAGAGAGGTACAATTTACAATAAACCTCTCGTGGTGTGATTTCAACTCTGAATAATAATGGACCGTGTCGTTAGGACCGACAAACAAACCCGATGTCACAACAAACATCCAGACAGCTGCCATTGTTATTACTGCCAGACATCGAGCGAAATGTTGGTATACAGATTATTACACTATGTGTAAGGTACATACAACTTGTTGAAATAAATGATGTTCGTGATTTTGAGAGCCTATAAGAGCCAAAAGAGTAGTGCTGGGACTTAGGGATTAAAATTTTGTTTATCCACTGATGTTATCTTATTTTATTTATGGATAGGTAGGTACAACTCAATTATTTACACAATAATAATTCTTGTTTATGTTTCGAGTATTATTAATTTTCATAATAATATTTTATTTTCCATTCTTAGAATTAATCGCCTTGCGAATAAACATTGTAAATGTATAGATATATTTGGTGTGGACAATTTTGCAAGTTTCAATTTTGATCCCCCCCCGTCCCTGTCACACGTTTTCACATTTGTGAGACCCCCTCCCCCCTAGTGTGACGTCACATATTTTGCAATTTTATATCTAAAAATAATAAAAACAGTAATTTTTTTACATGTGATGTCACAGAGCTGATGACCCCCCATACCCCTTGTCACACAATGTCACACTTCTCGACTCCCCTCCCCCCCTTAAGAAGTGACGTAATTTATGGATGGCCCTATGGGTACTTTGCTTTATGTCAAGTCTTACTTTTTAAATTGTATTAATAATAAGTGAAAAATTACCCCCCATACCCCTTGTCACACTTCTCTACTCCCCCCCCCCCCCTTAAGGTGTGACGTAATTTATGGATGACCCCTATACTTTGTTTTATATCAAGTCTTATTATTTGAATTGTTTTAGTTTTTTATTGGTAGATATAACTATATTATTTATCATGTTATACTTAACTATTCTAATTTATTGTAAAATGCTAAGACATGGACCCACCCAACGGATGAACTCGAGCACCCCTGCAAAGTCACCAAACGTAGCGAACCACTTGGGGGGACCTCTGGCAGAGGTGTTGATAGTCAATAAATAGTTCCCAGGGTGGCTAAAACGCAAATAATTTTCAAAATCTATGATAAATTAACCCGCTGACCAATCTAGTGGGTTCTTTTATGAAGAAGAAAAACATTTCAAGCAAGAATTTTATTTTCTCCCTTCCGCAAAAACATAACGGTTTTGTATTCTAGGTATCGCAACATAACATATATAATTTAATATTTTGGTTAGATCATTTTTGTAAAGCGTTTCACATAACTACAAGTAGCTCGAATACATCACAATTGGTAAGGAAATCGTTACGCGTTGATACAATAAAATTAAAGAATTAGAGTTAAAAAGCGTTTCATCAAGTTTAAAATTAATCTAAGACGGTACTAACACATTTTTGACGAGTACTTCAGTTAGTTTAAGTGACAGTTCAGAACAATATCAGCCAACCACAAAAGTTGAGTACTTATTTTTCCTCGGTAAATAATATTATTCATGTTAGCGTATTTGTGGAGTCCGTTATCTGCAGCGCAAACAGTGTGAAGCGCTGGAACCTTTTGTGTCTCTAAAATAACGGACTGGAGTTCTAGCGTCATTCACACATAATATCTGTAAATGCTGCATATCTTCGTGTCCATCGCAAATTGTTTAACCTTTAAATAGTTTAAAGGTTTAATCAGATGAAAAACGCATCCACGAGTAACTTTTAACCGGTTATTAACATATTTGTATAAAAAATGATAATTCCCCCATAATTACACACAGGGTGTTAAGGGACATCTTGATTTACTTTATCTAGTGTTTTCTGACATTATTTGGATTAAAAAAATTAAATGAAATTTTGGTTTCCAGTGACATTACTCATTGATTTTAATTTTTTTTTTTAAATCGTAATCGATAGATAGGGTCGGTGAGAGGTTTGTAATTTTTTTAATTTGTTAGGTTTATAAAAAAAATGAAAATAATAAAATAAATAAAAGTCACTGGAGACAAAAATTTCATTTGCATTTTTTACTCCAAATAATGTCGGGAATGTAACACTTAACATTCTGTATATATTAATGCGAACAATTAAAAATGGTTGAATCATGCATGTATTATTGAAAATATACCTAAACAAAATCGATTATTGTGAGCTGTTTTATTTTGCACAATCGTACTTGTATGCTAGATTTTTGACGTTTACTACATTATTAATTAAATCAATTAATATATAACATTTCTAAAGTGCAAATTTTGCAATGCAAACTGAGTCAAACGGTTTATTTAGAATAAATTCCACCCTGAGAGGCCAAAGATTTTCAAACCTATGATTACGTAAGTGAATGTTCATATTGTAGTAAGGGAATGCAATCTCGACTCGAGCTCGCAAATTCGAGATCTGGCGAAATTAGAAATTACAATCTCGCGAGATCTCGGAATTTTCGGGATCTCGTTAATTATAAGAAAATATTATTTGAAAGAAAAAAAAACCTTTATTCTTTAATATTAGTTACTAAATAATGAAAAGTTTTTTAAAAATTAAAATAATCAAAAGAAAAACTATAGCTTATGGAGATTTGAAAGTAATTACGGATAATTTTGAAAGTAACTTCTTAAAAAAAGTGTATTAAGGGTTCTATCTGCTAAACGGCATCTAATGTCCGTTGCAATGTGCCCAGTAGTACTTGATGTTCTTCCGACTCCCCCATTCAATGATTTTGTGTCAATTTTGTGGATTGACATCATATGGACGTGTAAACCTTTTGTAGACCCGGAGGTGGTTTTGAGAACAGCTTTACATAACTTGCGTTGAGCAGTTTAATTATTAACTGCTTTCTTGAAGTATCTCCATACCGGTAAACGACTGCTAAACTCAACATACACTTGATCTGGATTATTTTTCGACATTTTAAGGTATTAACAACGTAAGAATCCAAAAATAATGTTTATTTAACTCACATAAACAATAAAAAATGCATAATTTAAGAAAAAGTAATGATTATAAGTGCTCAAATAAAAAAACAAATGGCTGCCTACACGCATACAAGTATCTCTTTATCACTCACTCGACACAGTTTTATATTATCTCTCCCGCTGGTCGTCCGTCGCTAATATTCGTAAATAGTCGGGATAGTTTTCTTTCTTCGATCGACACTCCCGCCCTCCCACCCGACCGTCGTGACTACTGCCGACCAATCTCGTCGAGCTCGAACGGGATCTCGTCATATTATGCTTCGGGATTGATCTCGAAAAATATCACGAGATCTCGCGAGATCGAGATCCCGCGAGATCGGGATTGCATTCTCTAATTGTAGTACATTAAATAAGGATTCTATGTCCCATGATTGTCCATCGGTTTCCACAATGCTGGAGAAAAAAGGCAATAATTACAGCGACAAATATTTCCTGGACCGTTTTATCAGTGAAATTATTTTCAAAGCGCGCTCCGTTTTCCGGATACAATAATGCCTAAGTTATTAGTTATTACGATGTGAAGGAGGCAAACCTTTGAGCCGAGAAGTTTGATATCAGTTTACAAGGTTTATCTGGCTAGGAAAAAAGGAACGAGTTGTAGAATTTGAATTCGAATTACGAAAATAGAATTTGATATGGCCGCTGTGCACGCGAGAGTTAAGAGATAAAGGGATATTCTGTATATGTAGGCATAGAGCGAAACAGGAGTAACTATTGAAGAAATAAGTGAATCGGTTATCATGCGTGAATATTACATTTTGTCGCTTGATATTTCTGTTGATGTTAACTCCGACGTTTATAAATGGTGTTAAGTAGAGACAATTTTTTTAGATCTCGTAAAATAATTTAAAATTCATTTATCTATTTTTTTGACGGTTAATAAGTTCGTGTTGGAATTCCATTCCGATGTATGCGAAAAAACCTTTATTAGACCGAAGTTTGAGTCCCAACAGAGTAATAACACTCATTTTTAATAAATGGTACAAAATTAATAAAATAATAATAAAAATATCAATTACCGCAATATAAAGGGAAATAAGTTTTATTGCTAGCATTTCGAAATGTTTTCTAAACCTTGATAAGAAATACGAGATACTTTCCAGGAAAAAGCAATAGAATTAACAGCAGCGATTCCAGCTCGGGAAAGATAGAGAAGTAACAAATCGGCAGAATCAAGGTGTCGAACTCGCACGTGTGGAAATTAGACCGCCGGGAAAAGTGTCCAATTACGCGAGGACAATATCTTGGTTAAAAAATAAATTGCTTTGTTGTCAAGTTTCGTGCACGAGGCAAGTGTTGCTCTCACATTGTTGGAAGAGCGCAAACAGCTTCCGTTCCAGTTTCTCCGAGCGGAGAGGGCTACCGGGGGATGGGGTGGGTAAGGCAGAGTTAAGAGTACCGTACTCACAGTACAGATGGGAGGGTGGTGGGAGGCACGGGGGTACAGAAGACCCCCCGTACTCCTCTGAAACACTTCCGCACCGAGCTAGGGACGGAATCATCTGGTGTCCCCGGAAAAGTTTCCAGATTCTTCGGGCGATAGTTGGCGTCTGTCGCTGCCGTTGGTGCAAACTTCTTCCGTCCAGGAAATGCACTTCTTTGTAAGTTTCAATCTCGAATGCGCTATTTTGTTGCTTTGTGTATTCGGATACAATGAAATAATAATATATCAAGAGCGATTAGACAACAAAAGTCAGCGGTGAACATTATCTCAATCTTAACTTCCGACTATTTTGGTTCGTTGTATAAATATTACTATCCAGAATTCTAACGCCCTGTTCTTTCGCAGAAATTCAAACATAATATTGTCAACAAATGGCCGTTCAGCGCCATACTGTTTTTTAGATATTTCAAAGGTGCCCATTTAACGCCAATTCTAGGTGCGTTCCAGTTTTCCATCAAGTTATGTGAAAGTGGTCCACTTCTGCTGATTATAATTTGTTCAAAAGCTGAGGCTAAAGCTGGGTTCAATCAGAATTTAAAGGGGACCTTTCTAAAAAAAATTTGCGTATAATGGCCACTTGAAAGACTACGTCACACATGAATTTATGCGAAACAACTGGGCCTAAGATTTTTTTATATTGTGTGAGATAAAAAAGAGCTTATCCAGTCAGTCGCATTTAAGAAAAAAAACTACATATTTATTAACGAAAAATAGTTATTAATAAATACGTACTTGTGTGATATTTTTTATTGAAACAAATGTATTTTTAGCTAAATTATAATTCATGAAAAACGATTTTTGATACTGCTGAAACTTTCCTTCATAAAAAACCTTTTTTTTATTCTTGTCGTATATTTAATTTATTCCTGCCACCTCGGAACAGGCTCAGCCTAGAAAAATATAATGCTAAATTTGTTTGTAAAAAACAAATATTACTATATTTATTTTGTGTTAATAATCTCGTACACAGTTTTTTTACAGTTAACGTAGAGAATAAGTACCGGAAATACCAAAAAATTTTAATAATCTGTAATTACATATAAATGTGTTAGTAGTAGTGTTTTGTGAACACTTCACAAGCAAAACCTATGATGTATTCGCATGTTTTAGATAAAGTTTTATTCTGCTGTCATAAGTAAAAACAAAGCATCATCCATGAGACTCTCAATGAGGATACTCTGGTTCTAACCATGGCGGCAGTAATGTATATTTGGTTAGTAGCAGTTAGTACATAATAATAATATACAGACAAAATGTAGTAACAATGTCGTGAAAAGAAAATGAGGATACTACAAGTGAACTTAATGAAGCATTTAAAACGAAAGAGAAAAAAAAACCAAAAAGTAGCTGATCAATATATCAAGTGTTTAAAAACGATACCAAATAATTATTTTAAATGTATCCTTATGGTATTACGTATTAGATGCTCCATCAACATATTTATAAATAAGATCTTACCCAGAATTTGAATAAATTTAAAACTACCAACACCAAATAAAAGAAATACCCAAAAATATTTTTTTATACAACCTTCCGATCATAAATTATTAGCCTTCGGCAAAATACGTGTTTACTCTGACACGGTGCCAGGAGCGGAGGAGGTGGGAGGAGATGGGGATGATTTCATGAAAAATGTTATTACCATCCCCTCGGGGCTGAGGGGGACACGCGACGTCTTAACTCCTGTTCTGCTGACATCCCCACGTCAATCCTCACGACAAAAAAACTCACGCTAAAGCGGCGACCCGGGAAACCCTGGATACCTCCTTGTATGTTTTATTAAATTGTGTATTTTATTGTGATGGGGTGAATCTAATTACGTTTTGAACGGCTTTTATTATACATGAAAAGGGGTTATGTTGCTGTCAAAATACCTTGTAACGAGTTTTCTTATGTTTGTTCAGTAATATTTGTTATTGTGTTCATAAGGAAGGCGGATAAGGTTATTGGATAACCAACAACCCAATGGGTTTATGTATGAGATGAGGTGTGTCCGGGTTTTGGCGGCGGATGCAAACGCATCCAACAAAACAAACAACCGACAAAACAAATAACAACACTAACTAAATGCATGGCAGGCCGGATCGGGTGTGGCCGGTTGAGGAAGACCGTACAACTTCCCAAGCCGGACTTTCTCTACCCATCGCTTTGTGAAGAGTGACAAAAAAGGGACAAATCCCCCACATACGTTTTTTCCCACAGATCTTCCTCTTCTTAATAAATAATAAATTCAGCATCCCCAAAGATGACCTCCTGTGTGGAGTTAATGCAATTTTTTTATTATTTTTTGCCTTTGTATTGTGTATTTAATTGGCGTATCTAATTTCGCCCAGAAAGGCTTTCGTTGTGGTAAAAAAAAAAAACTTGTACCTAATAAGTTTGATATGCCTGTTTAGTTATATTAATTATTAAGTTTTTTCATTAAATGGTAACACCGCGACAAAGAGATATCAATGGAAATCGTTATATATGGTGCTTACGTTATATAATAATATTATTATATAAGATAATAGTGATTTATTTAAAAAAAAACTTTTTTATTAGAAACAACGCTCTTGGGGATACTAATGGAGTAAGAATGGTAAAAAAGTACCTGGATATTTATATCTGGTTACTAAAGATAGCTAAAGCCATTTCAGACAAACTTTCGTTACTATACAGTGGCCTTCGCCCTGATGGTGAGCAAGGTGCAAATTTTTAAACAGTTTTTATTCTATGTGTAAAATATTCAATACAATTTATTTATAGTCGTCACGCTGAATTCAGACACTTTAAATCGCATCAAGAAGCTTAAAATTCTGCCACTGAGATTGTAAAACAACTCGTGTAACTATTTACGTCTTTGTTAATCAATTCATACATTTTAATTATAACTAAGTTAGAACAATGACCGTTACCGAAATTAAATTCTACAAAACGCGCACGTGGTACCAATATGAAAATGCCATATTGATTTCGTCATTAGCAAAATCAAATCAGGTCACAACAGTTTAAAACAAACGGTTATTTCATGACATTCCATTTTAATCCAGAAATGCATGGAAAATCAATTGCTCCCTGCAATCGTGTCACGCACATTAATTTTATAAGTAGTGACATATCGTTTAGGAAGGCAAATATTAATTATAGGTACAATTGTAATTATTGGATCACGATGCGCGATAGCTTGATTAATCAGTACAGAACAATGCACCAGCTGATATCCACGACATTTACAATTTCGTGTCCGATTTTCCTTCGAACATCAAACGATAAAGCTATTTTTATACACATGTCCTTCAAATATTACAATTAACACTAAAATACAAAGGGAACATGGAATTTGTTTTATTTTTTATGGTTTATTTTGGTGTTATCAGAAGGATGGCGAACATTTCATATAAATACATACATGAAAACGATTATTCGAGGAACGAGTTAACAAATGAGGTTTCACTGTACCAAATTAATTTATGCGTGCAACGGAAAACAGTAATGTATTTATAATTACCACAAAATCTACACAACTAATGCAGAGTATGGCAGAATTGTAGTAAATAAAAAATCGTTAGTTTTGTAAATAAGTATTGTTTGTAAATTAATAAAAAATTAACGCATATAAAAAAAACAATGATTCTTTTTACCACAATATATCTATTATCAATTGTCTTTCAACGATATTTGTTTTTTTGATAGAGGATTGAACCTTCCCCCCAGGGACTGGAGTGGATAACGCCAACCCCCGAGGTAAATCATAATTGGAGAGTGCCGATATGTATTTCGTATATTAAGTGCTGTAAATTTTTATACATAGGTAACGTCATCCAATTTCAGAAAAATGCGTGTGTGCGCGTATGTCTATGCATTAGTGCCACAAAAAAATAAATAGAAAGCATTGTCATAGTCAACGAGTCTATCTGCCGAGTTTCAGCTCGATAGGATGTCGAGAAAATTTCCAATTCCACTTCATTCAATTCCTTCAATCAAAAAAACAAAAGCAAAATTCGAATAGTTGCATTTAAAAATACGATAAAACCCATCTTTGCCGTTTTTTTGGCTGTGTTAAAGCATTTGAGTGAGTAAAGATCTCTACAAAAAATGTGTAAAAAAATGTGTGAAATTGTGTACGAGATATCAAGAGTAAAAAAAAAACTGAATGTAGAAAAGTACACCCAGCCCTTTAAAAATTTATGTAACTTAAATTAAGATTTTGACCGCATACAAGAACTGCTATAAATACAATGTATAAATGGGTATTGATTAATCACTGTTACATAGTAACACAAAAAAGCTTTTACCAATGTCGCACCAAGTATTTCAGATATCCTCTTATTTATAATATACATAATATGTTTTCAAAAATCTTTAAAAACTCCTGAGCAACGATAACAAAACATTTTTTGGTAGAAATAAATTCTGCTTGACAAGTCATGGGGACATAATAGTACTACGTACCACTGGGACTTTGTATTGTTTTAGAATTGGCCTGTCAAAATATTTGAAGAAAAGAAAGCAAAAGTTAAAATATTGTTACTCTTAAAATACGCTTTCAAAATAATCATCTTAATGGGAATTCTTTTTCTTCTAGCGGAACAAAGTGTCCTCCATTTTTAACCCACCCACATACTTTTTTTTATTTCTCCTCTATATTGAACAATACCAGTCAGGAGAAAGGAAGGAAATCTTAGACAGTATTTCATAATTTATTAGTTGAAGAAATGAAACCGTGTGGCGAAATAGATTATTTTTTTAAAAGATTGGCAGGTGCGTTACAACAGGTGCCCCCCATTTTTTGTGTGTATATTTTTGAAAAAAGTGGTTCATACGGCTCGAATAGTGTGAGATGTAGAATGATAAATACGCATGGAGTAACTAGGTATTATTCGCTATATTTATTGTTACCCTGGCAAAATTTGAAATCAACTCTGTGTCATATAAATTGTCACTATTGCTAACTTTCAATTGTATTCATATTTTTTATTCATTTTGATACTCACTTGTACCTAGATTGCATTAAGTTGGCAGTGCTGTTTCCGAAAAAGTGGATGTATTCAATTGCGCGAAGTTTAGTAACAAGAAGGCTATAATAATCCTTCTTTTTTTTAAAGACAGATATTCCCGGGTTACGAATAACCCAACAATGTTTGAAAATCTCCTACTACCAACACAGAAAGCTGAAAATGTTGCTTGTGTTGTGATGGAGGACTTATCCAGCCGAGGAAACGAACATGCGACGCCCGGGTGGGGCCCAAACGTGATGCCCACTCAGTAACTGATCGGTCTGAGGAACTGACATTTGATTTTAGCTTTTATTTTTATTTTTTTATGTGAATATCGGACACAAGTCCCAACTGCTCCCGTCTGGAGCGAGTGAGACTACGGCATTTCCAATTGGGGTATGTTGTGAGAAGTGTGAAGGGTAGAAAGGGAAGGAAATGGGGAAGAGGAAGGTGAGTGAGAAAAGTACCCGGCTCTTCAGATCTGGTCACTAAATTCGGCTAAAGCCATTTCAAGCAACGTTTCATATCTTGATGGTGGTGTTACACCAGGGCGATACTGAGAGTATCTTCCACTCCGGAACGTACCGTAAATACAAAACATATTATTTGTAATTCATTTTTGTGAAATAACGCAAGTTGATCAAATAAAATTTATTTGCACACGCCGGGATTCTGCGATCTTACTAGTCGAGAGTCTTACCCCTCGACCACGGCGACCTTTTTCTTCTGCTTGGGTTCTATTTTATATAATTTCTTTAATACCTTTTTTACTTCTTTAATGCCGTTCCACTAAATTAATATATTTGTTATGTACACATCTTAGTAAAAAGCCCGTACCCGTAAGGAAAACCGACCCTCCCGCGTTCCTCTCCCATTCTCGTTAAACTCCCACTTTCCCCGCCTTCCCCTCCCTGCCACTAAACTATATGAAAGACAAACATTTTTCAAACAACTCGCGCGCCATCTATTGTAAATTTGTATACAAATTTCATAACGCTAGAGCTCACCATTATATATATATAGAAACCTTCGCGAGCGTGCGCACAACAACTCACCAAAGTTTCAAAGCAACCGAAGGAATGGTATAGGAACGCATACGGGAAAACAAAGAGACATTTATTATTATATACAAAGATAGTAGTTAGAAAAGTTGGCTATTTTCATTTAGTTTAAAATGACGTCACAGGGTAATTTTGCAATTGCAGTAGTTGATTGTAGGAATCCTTGCATTATGTACCTTGGGTACCTAATTATATTATTAATACATCACACTCTAGCTGACTGCTGCGGGTATTATGAATAATTCAAGGATTGCATAATGCTACATTAATTGCTTGGTTGCATTAGATACTAATACACAACTTTGTTGAGTTTGTAGCCTAGTTTTAGATAAAACTGAACCCTTTTCAGGAAGTAAAACAAGCCAAAATAGAAACAATCATATTTAAAAATAAATGTTTTTATTATGATCGGAAAGTATTTGTACTGAAACATTTTTATTATTTTGAGCTATATTTGTACTGGAATATTGTTACTACACGAGCAAAACTGACTATTTGAAGGATCTGTGAAGCCGAAAGTATATATAAAATGAATGAAAATGGGAAAAAGCGCAGACCCCTGAAAATCACAAAATCCCTAAGAGGGTATAACCAGAGACAGTAATATGTCATTTTTAAATCAGATTTTTTACTATTTTCCACAAAAAAATTATAAATTGATTTCGAAAGATTGTTTTTCTATCCAGTAAACGTATGTTTTAAATTTTGAGAAAAAATGTTTACTTTTAGTATAATAAGGTTATACCATAGGTCGTTGGCAGATTTGTTAAATTTTCAAAAAAGATTTTGTATTATACAATACCCATTTTAAATCATATAATCCTTAAGATAAACCCTAAATAATTTAAACAAAAGAAATACATTTTTAGATTTTCACGGCCAAAAGTATTATCGTTATTTGTTTTTAGGGTGTTATGCTGTGTTGCGCTACCTCCTTCTTTAGCCAATGTTTAGGACAGCGTTACAGTGTCCATCATCAGGGCAGATGTGTAATCTTTAGCGGTGAAATGTATGCTTATGTAATATCTTATTAAAATTAGGCAATTTTAGTAGGTACTAAAAAAGAAATTTATTCAGAAGATAGAAATAGAGGGAAATGTGGCATGGAAGCATGCCAGCTGTTGCCGAACTATAAAAGTTATGCGTTCGGTGTGTAGGTGGAAACAAAGGCGGGGTGCCACTTAGATGGAATTTGAAGTAGTATGTGTGAACGTTATCAACGATACGATATCGCTTCATACTTATAATGGTTCATGGCTCGTTTTAATTGTTTCTGTTTTCTGCAAGTCTGGGTATATAAAAGTTAGTCAGAGGAGCAAATTTCGGATGAACATTCATTATACAGATATAATGAGATTTATAACACCGTCATTAGTAGACAAAGCTCCCTGTTCTGACTATCGACTACCCGAATAGCCGGTTGGATCGACAGTTGGTAGTGTCGCCGACTCTTTCCTTTGTGGAAGCAAAAGCATTGTTTCCTGGACGTCGAACGTGTCGCCTTAAAGGGATTATTGCAGCGCCTACGGGTACTACTTTAGTCTGACACAAAGACTCTAACAAAGTTACCTTGAAACCGACACGGGATATTACAAGGGACAGTATTTTATGAAAACGCTAAAGGTATTGAAATATTGTGTTGATGGTATTAGTTTTCCGGTATCCTTCTAACCACAATCCTTCCCAAACCTTAAATCATAAGCACCATCCTGTACAAATAAACCAACAAACAACTCGCACTAACATGAATCCATTTTATAATCAAGACACTCGAAATAACAATTAAATTCACATTCTTCTAACACAACGTTTCCTAACCTTTTTAGCCACGGACCCCTAGGAAATGGGGCACAATTTTCAAGGACCCCCTTGACCCTCTCGGACAATTTATTTTAGTACTAAAATTACAAATAAAACTTAATAAAATTAAAAATACGTTTATAATTAATGCACTACAGCAACACCAACATTCACATTAATTAACGGTTAATTAAAGTGAAAGTTGGTGTCGCTTTTTTGCATCTAAATTAGCGATGTTCGGGTTGATGTTACTACTAAGTTGTAATCTCAAATCGGAATCCACTTGTAATCTGTTTTTGTATTTGTTTTCAGTATATACAAGAGCAGAGAATGCCTTTCTACAGAGCTGTGTGGTGGAGAAAAGCAGTAAATGTACTGATATTTCCTTAAAATCTTTCTTTACATTCACCCAAAAACTTGATAAAGAGGTTTCTTTGAAATTACGTTTCAAAGCTGAATCACAAGATATTTATATTAATTGGTTTTCCTGTGCCGTTGTGAAGCCAGTAATATCAGTAAAATTTGGGTTGAAAGGATCTAAAATCCATTTTTTTTGTTGAGTACTAGAAAATAATCCCGAAATGAAGACGCGTAGCAATTACGAAACTTTGGGTGGCATTTACTTATTACTGTTAAATGGTCCAGAGATGAGACTGCGGCCCCCATACATACATTCGCGGACCCCCAGGGGTCAATGAACCACAGGTTAAGAAACACTGCTCTAACACAAATTACATTATAAGGAGCATGGGGTGGTCCGGTGCGCCCTAAAGTTTAAGTTTAGACTTAAGGATTTCAATAAAATCTCTGAACTCTATGAACCACACACTATAATGTTACTCTCTTTCAATCCAAAGCATAAAACAGGCAGCATAATAAAAAAAATCAAAGATTTCAATTTGTATTTTTTACATTAGCTCCATACAGGAAAATAATTTCCCTCAAGGCCTATGTCATCTTTGGGGTTGTGTGTGGAGGAACTTTTTCGAAAAGGAAGGAGAGGAAGTTCTGGGAAGAGAAAAAGTATGAAGGTGGGTAGGAATCTGGGGGTTAGTTTTTCCAGGAGTAACGAACTTATGAATCCAACTCTCCCACTGCGGTGCAAGGCAATGTTCGGAGAGAGTCCTGCTGGGGAGAGGGTCTCTCCCGAACCGGCCTGCCACGTAGTTGGTGGGCAAACGCATCCGCCCAAGACCGGACGAACCTCATGTCATGAATCAAGTTACCAAACAAAGCGAACCACTCGGAGTGACTGTGGCAGAGGTGTTGGTTATCCAATAAATGATTCCCGGGGTGGCGGTACCCATACCCGCATCCCAAATTGAAAACGCTTTAAAGGAATATTTTAAGTACATTTCAAAATGAAAGCACGTAATTTTCTTATCGTGTTTTGTTTTGGCGTGTTTCTTTTTCCGTTCCTTTTCTTTTCCCCGTATTTGTAATTATCAATCATTTATTTTTACCTGTGTGTGACTGGATAAGCACCTTTCTGTAAATTATTACCTTGGGTTTGGGCTCATATGTATTTTTCTTTATTGTCCGTTATTTGCCATACATTACCTCACTTTTAATTATTTGTGCTGTACTGGATGTGAAATTTATTTATCGAAATATCTGTTTAAAAATGTATTATCTTTAACTTACGTATTCTAAATTCCCTCGGTCATAAAATATGATAAATTATCATAATTAAATTGACTAAGTGTGCTGAAAGTAGTTGCGCTGGCTAAAAAGTTAAACACAGAAAAGTTTATGCAAATATCGTGCTCAATGTTGCTAAGTTTACTTAAGAGGTACTCACAAACAAGTATTTTGCTTTAAAGTGAAAATATAAATTTTAAAAAGTGAAATGAAAAAAGCGAAAATATCAATTTAAAAAAAACAAAATGACTTGCCTTACGGAGGCCATCACAGATAATGTACAAAGATAATCATTACATAGTATAAAATTAAGTCGCTCAAAATGTATGTGCACTTAGATCTTTTAAACTACACAAAGGATTTTCATGCGGTTTTCACCAATAGATAGGGTCGTTCAAGAGGAAGGTTTATATGTATAATACATGCATATTATAGTAGAGAAAAGCCGAGAAATTCAAAGAAAATATATTTGTGTGCGATTTAAAACGTAGTAGTCGCTCAAAATGTATGTGCGCTAAGATCTTTTAAACTATGCAACGGATTTTTATGCGGTTTTATTCAATAAATAGGGTCATTCAAGAGGAAGATTTATATGTATAATACATGCTTATTATAGTGGAGACTACACATCAACGTTTGGCTGGGTCTGCTAGTACAATACAAAAATATTTAACTACAGTTAATAACATTGTCAACTAAAAGCAATAACTTCATGAATCAAATCATACTTATACTTTATTACTGTTACCTCATTCTAGTACAAGGCGGTTCCGCGACTTTTCAACCCGCGAAAAAATATCTCCGACAAAATATCATACGGACAAAACATCTCCCAACAAAATATCTACTAAATCCTAATCTAACCTAACCCAACCTAACCTAACCTAACCTAAACTTTCCTAACCTAACCTAACCTGACAAAAAATGGGACAAAAATAATACACACATAAAATTATTGTTCAAAAATAGTAAAATGGGACAAAAATAATACAGACATCCTGTAAAGTTAGCTAAGGATAGGTTTTAGGGATGCGGGAGGGGAACGGGGACGCACGGGAAAGAACATGCTGGGAGAAACAATAAATTTATTTCTTTGAATATGGCATTGCAACACATGCCGGGAACCAGCTGGTTGTTTATAAAACCAACATGTTTCATGAGCAACGCTCACTTCTTTAGGGTTCAGGTAAACCCTGAAGAAGTGAGCGTTGCTCATGAAACATGTTGGTTTTTATAAAAGTGGTAAAAACTAAGTATCTATTCTATTAATTTCGAACTATTCTCATGATTTAAATTCATGTAATTTTATTTTAGCCTAGTTTACTTTAACTTCTCATTAAAATTTACTTAATTAGTATATTATAGCCTAAAAAATTATTACTTCTACTGCATGGTAGTAATATCAAATTTTAATATTATTTTTACCGTATTATTTATTATGACACAAGGTAAAGCGCCTTATTGGATTCCCATTACTTGCTTTCGTTTATGTTTATATATTATTATGTTTTTTATAAGTATCTAAAAAAATGACTGTATTTCGTACTTTCCTACATATATGTAAAAATCATGAAAAAAAGAAGATTAAAAAAAAAACAAGGAAAATATTGATGCCGTCGCGTCTAGGTATTGTGAGATTATATTTACCATGACTTAAATATGAACAAAGAATAATTAAACGTTTTTATGAAAAAGTTGCTCGTTCGAGAATTTAGGAATCTTCAAAGAGTTAGTCTTTAGAGTTGCCTACGCAGAAATTCAATTGTGTTCTTTCACGAACTCTATAGGTAGCTTTTCGTAGCATAAAGGAACTTTGGTTCACCCAGATGGAACTCAAAACGTGTACGAATTATTATTATTTTTTTGTGTTCCGAAAGCTTTCAAAGATTTTTTAAAAGCAAAACGTTGCTGTTTTTTAGGCATCAAAAGAAATTTATGAGTCAAACCAAGAGGTTTCTAATATCACTTAATGTAATACAGTCTTTTATCCTTTTTGTTACTCTGTTACGCATTCTAAGTTAAGGCTTTTATTTTATATTATAGGGTTTTACTTTGATGGTATATTCGTCAGTAAATATTGTAGCTTACGAAAGGGAAAATATTTTATGGAAAGTGATATTTTTCTAGCATTAATAACTCATACATAATATTTCGAACAACTTCTAACACCGCTCCAAAGATATTTATGTTTTCTTTTATTTTAAGGAAAACTGATACTTGGTTTGACAGTATAATAAGTAAAAAAAAGCTTTATTTTCAAACGCTACTATTATGCACGAGTAACGCAACTAGTGAATTTAGCGTACCCAGGATTATATAATTATAAGTTTTGTACACAGTAACTAACCATCACGCCATTTCTCGCAGAGATAGACAGAGAGGATAAACCGTCAAACAAGTCGGTATTGGCATACATACATCGACCGATGTAACTGTATTGATCACGAAAATTTTAAATGCTGCAAAGGACAAAATGTAAAATATATTTTTTTCTTAAAAAAAACATGTCTCTTGTGATTGTAGACCTATAATTGTGAATTTTTATTATAAAATACCATTAAGCAGATCTTTCAGAATACTTAACAATTTTGTAATTTACTTCTACAAGGTGGCGCAAAAGTCATCACCCTATCGGAAGATGCCATAATTTTTGCAAATGGCGGCAAATGTCAGTTCTGCTTTGACATTTGTGAAGTAAACAGATACAAAACTCGTCAACAAGACATGCATCGCTATACTCCTCAAGAACACGGAAAAAATCGATTTTTTAGCGGAATAATTCGTCGGTGGTGTTTTTTTTTGTAATCTCTCGTTTTGGTGATTTGCACTGGTCGTCAAGATCGCCCGATTTAACCATTCCAGACTTCTTTTTGTGGGGTTTCTTGAAGTCTCGAGTCTACGTCAATAAGTCTAAGACTCTTGAAGCCCTCAAAGAGAATATCCGGCAAGAATGCGAGAACCTATCGCCGGAAGTTCTGGAAAGAGTGATAGAGAATGCCATAAATCGGGCAACAATTCTGGCAGCGGCCACTTGGCCGATATTATTTTCTCGACTTAATGGAAAAAAAATAAACACAATCCAAAAGCAGAATCAAAATTTTTCATTCTTAAAAAAAATTACAGCCAAAGAACATCGGGTGACATCTTTTGCGCCGCCTTGAATAACAGTATTTAATATATTTTAAAATTTTCAGAAAAAAATTCTTCTTATTTTCCTAGAAATATTTCGACGACGGTTATCGAAAGAGAAACAAAAACGGAGCATATTAATTCCTTTCTGGATTTAGTGTCCTTTTGCAGCCTTTCCAATTTCCGCTATCGATATAATTTAAATATTCGTTACGTATTGCAAATGTTAATTATGTTACGTTTTGGAAATTTTAATTATGTATCGAATTGTACTCTACTGCACATGTTCTCTCAATGAGTTTCTTATATCTTGGGAATACAATGCATATAGGTATGTATTGTACAAAGATATTGAAATAAAAGAGATGTGCTATCCGCAGTTTTTACTGGGTGGGACTGTGCTTCCTGACGTTTTTAACCAATACTGCTGCACACTTTAAAAAATCAACTAAACCAACGAATTTTATCTATATTCAAACTATATTGTTAACCAATACTACTGCACACCTTAAAAAATCAACTACTTTCCGTATTCAAACTATTCCCAATTCCCATTAGGAAGTAATCCGCCAACAGTCAGGCGGACAACATAGCATATCTCTTGAATTTGAATATCTTTGGTATTGTTAAAAAAAATGAGCATATGAATAATTAGATCGTGCCATTTTTTCCTTTGGCAGCCCTAACTTCTACCATTCACATTAGCTTCGTATGTTCTCCTAACTCTCCTTTCAACGTTCAACAACTGTACACGACCGAACCCTTTAAGTTTCCCCTTCTTAATCTTACTTATAATGCTTACATCAGCCTTCATTACTTCCGATTTCTAATAGATTCAATCACACTAAAATAAGCTGTTCGAGATTTTCAGCTTTTAATATTTAAAATTGTCTGTCCTTTAGAGAGCGTAAAAGTTGTTAGTGCTTCAGACTTAGTTAATAATACGTAGATTGCTTCCCACAGCCATACTGCGATCTTTGTACTATGCTATGATTCACTCCCACTTGGCATACCTTTCGAGTATCTGGGGTTTTGCTACCAAAAAAATGATATCAGAGGTGCAAATAATCCAAAATAGAGCCCTACGTAACATTTTTGGCTTGCCTTGGGATACACCTGTTAAAGATATTTACCGTCACGCACTTGTATTGCCATTTAAGATTGTTCCTAGCTTTGAGTTAACAAACACCATTTTAAATATTATTCAGTGCAACACCCACACAAATATAAAACTGAACTATAACAACGACGTTCACCAATATAATACACGACAACACAACAAACTACACATATCAAAAATACACTCAACAAAGTTCGGACTGAAATCATTAGAATACATTGCCTACACTAACTATAACAAACTGCCTGAAAATTTGAGACAGGTATATGCCTCTAACAAATCTCGAAATGATATTTATTTATTTATTTATTTATTTATTTAAGGAACATAAACAGTCATAGTAATAAAATATACATAAGAGGATGGCAAAAAAACAGACCAATTATTAATGTTCACAGATAGGTATTTAGAAACATAAAAGTAACTGAATGTAAACTAGAAAATTTAAGAAAAACAGAAAAAATAAAAACAGAACTAAGCAGCAATTTAAAAAAAAATAATAATACAGATGTTAAGTCAACAAGTGATAAACATGTTATAAACAATAATAAAATAATTAAAACAATACTTAAATAGACTGCGAAATAGGTATTTGGGTTGGGACGGGTAAGGGGAGGAGAGGGATAAGGGAAAGTTGCCACGCAAGTAATATAATAATATTAGGTACAATGAATTTAGTCATGAATATGTGTTATTCGCACCTACATACAATGTAATAAAGAAATTCTGTAACGACAGTAACTAGCAGTGAATATGTCAGCAAGTGTGTCTATATGTGCAAGTTTATTATTATAGTATTTACATGCCCTTTGTATAAATTCATTTTGGTTGGAATTAGTGTTGCATCTATCAATGTAGAAAAGGGTATTTTGTCTGCTGTATCTAGTCGGCGTGTGGAAATTTATTTTATTTAGCAGCTCCGGGCAGTCAACTTTTGAGTTAATAATTTTGTACAGGAGCATCTGATCAGCGACAAGCCTCCTATTGAGCAGTTTCGAGATTCGAAAATGTTTCTCAATTTCGTCGTAAGAATTGTATATGTTGAATGATTTAAAATTGAGAAATTTGAGAAATCGCTCCTGAACTCTTTCTAACCTGTTAACATAAACAATATAGCGCGGGTTCCAAACCTGTGAACAGTATTCCAGGTGAGGACGAACATGTGAATTGTACAGAATCAGATAAGTCTTAGTATTTTTGAAAAATTTGCATGTTCTCAGTACAAAGCCTAGACTCTTTGTTGCTTTGGTGACAATATTATCAATGTGTTTATCAAAAGTAAGTTTAGAGTCCAAAATAACCCCGAGGTCACGTATATAATCTTTATTTGTTAACAGAGATCCAGAAATGGTGTATTCATGCAGTATTTTTTTATGGTTACGTGTGAATGTGACTTTGCAACATTTGGAAATATTGATAAAAAGCTTATTTCTGAGACAGTAATCCGTCAGTCGGTCAAGATCTTCTTGTAAACGCACAGAACAGTCATGGGAGCTTATAGGAAGGTATATTTTCATATCGTCGGCAAATAGTAAAATTTGAGCATTGTGAAAACATGTAGTAATATCATTTATATAGATAGAGAAAAGCAAAGGACCCAAAATGGACCCCTGAGGCACACCAGAAGTAATGATTTTCCAGATGGAAGAAAATCCACCTACTGTCACAGCCTGGGACCTGTTTGTTATGTATGAAGATAACCAACGAAGGAGATCTCCATGAATACCATGATTAGCAAGTTTTCTAAGCAGAATCCTGTGGTTGATCTTGTCAAAGGCTTTGCTATAATCAGTATAAATTGTATCAACTTGCACACGTTTATCCATAGAGGCAGACAAGAAATTTATAAATGTTATAAGATTTGTAGCAACAGAGCGACCTGCAAAGAATCCATGCTGAAATTCGTTGATCGAATTCTTTACCACAGGGAATAACTGGTCATAGACTATGTTTTCGAACACCTTTGAAAAAATGCAGAGCTTGGAAATGGGTCTATAATTATCTGCTTCGCACTTAGTTCCCGATTTATGAATTGGTGTGATGTAGGCTCTTTTCCATATATCTGGAAATGTACCAGTCTTAAGCGATATATTATACAGTATTGATAGCGGAATTGACAAATGATTTGCACACTCCGTAATGAACAGTGGTGGGATACCATCTGGCCCAGCACCCTTGCTGGAATCGAGCCGTTTTAAATATTTAGATACAAGATCAGCATCGATAAAAACTGATCCTATCTCACAAACCTGATTAACAACGGAGTCGTGGCAGGAAGTCCCCAGAGGGTCAGCCGGTTCATAGACGGAATGAAAATATTCAGCAAATAAATCACAGACTGCCTGGCCACCCTCGGCTGTTAAATTCTTAAGATTTAATACGCTAGGAATAGATGCTGATAGTTTTTTTGATTTAACATATGACCAGAATGCCTTGGGATCTTTGGCGATATTCTCTTCAGCATTATTAATAAAGTCTTCATGACACTTCTTAGCCATTTTTTTCTGTCTGGTGCGTAGCCTAGAAAAAGTAATGTAATCGGAAGGGTTCTTATAAGTAGTATATAATCTGTGAAATTTCTGCTTTTCGCGAATAAGTTTTATTAATGATGAGCTATACCACGGGGGATAGGAATGTTTACCAGAACGCCTCAATGGAACCTTATCAGAGATCAAATTATTAATAATATTATAAAAATGTGATAGTGCAGGATTGACGGAATCGGTTAAGTTAAGTGTGTTCCAATCTACTTGCGCCAGGCTGTCTCTTATGTCATCGTAGTTAGCTTTGTGGAATGAAGGCCTTTTAATTGAGTTTTCCTTTATGACCGGGGGTTCAACAAACTCAGCAGTGATAATGATAGATTTATGGTGAGTATCCTCAGGAACAAACGGGTCGTTCGCGGGAGCAACGCGTACCGAGAAATTACAGAGAACGAGATCAAGAATTCTTCCTAACGTATTTTGAACACCATTATATTGGTGGAGGTTACAGTAATTAATATTATCGATAAATGTTGAACTTATTGTAGAAGTATAGTTGCAAGGAATCATGTTTACCTCATCCACAGGAAGAGACCAGGTAATATCAGAAAGGTTAAAATCTCCCATAATAAGAAACTTGTCGTTAGGTTGATTCAAAAGCTTAAAACCTAGATCATTCGAAAAGGCGGAGATTCGAGCATTGAAATTGAAGCTTTTGGACAGGTAGATACAACAAAGATGAACGCTAGTAAATACATTGGCACGTGGGATGCGAAGAGTCACCCAAATGTCTTCATCCGTAGAACACCACGAGTAATTACAAATAGCATTGAGTTCCTTTTTGACAGCCAAGAGCACCCCACCACCCATTGTTACACCTTCGATACTTCTGTCGCGTCGGAAAACATTGTATCTTGAGTCAAAAAGCTCCCCATCTAAAATAGAATCAGTAAGCCAAGTCTCTGTTATACCAATCACGTCATAATCACCGCTCGTAACACTGCGAAGAAACGTGTCATTTTTTGTTCTCAGTCCACGTACGTTCTGATAAAAAATACTTAGAGGCAGGGACTCTTTTTCAGTTTAGTGTCAATAACAAAAATATGCAGAGAATGTGTGAACATAATATGAGGTGTAATATGTATAGACACTTGAAATATGGCCAAGTATGTTAAAAATAAAAAATTGAGTACAAAAAGTTAGAATATCTTGCAGTTGACAGGAGTTGAGAACAGGAAAATATAATAAGGTAATGTAGTGCGAATGTAACAAATAAATATAATAGTTATGCGATGGCAATGTGAGATGCGGGATAGGCGGGCGTGTGGAGGAAGAGGAAGGAGTATGCAATAATAATCGGATGAGCAGTAGGTATTTTCTTATGTTATTTTCTGGAGGTCGTCTTCCCTCGTGACTAAAAAAGCTGGTGAATTTTCATTTTTTCTCACCAAGATCTTGCAGTCCTTTACCCAAACAAATTTAAAACCTGCTTCCCGTGCTTTGCTTTTAACCTTTGAAAGCAGAATCTTATTATTAATTGTTAGGTGGTTGTTGACATAAATTGTAGTTTCTGGTCCAGAATATTTCAGGTCGGTGCTGCTTATCTTCCTGGCCTTTTTGGATAAAGCGAGAAATTCCTCTTTCCTCCGTCTACAAGCAAACCGGATGATAATTGGCTTAACCTGGGTCGTCTTGGTAGCCACTCGCGTCACGATGTCTACATCTTCTGGCTGTAGCACGAAACCAATCTGCTCGCCTATTTTCTGGGCTATACAGAGTAAATTTTCCCCTTTCGTTAATGGAACGTTCTTAATCTCCAGATTTTTCATACGGGAGAGCTGATCCCGCTCATCCAGTTCGTACCTGAAGATGTCCATGCTCTTCTTAATTGACGCCACCTCCAAAACTATCTGGTCGACGGTCTCCAGTCTCTTCTCAACCACCTCCACCCTCTTTTCCGTATCGGACATGGCTGCTAGTGCGAATTCGAGGCTCTTCTTTATGTCGGATATCTCACCCCACATTGGCTTAATGCGAGTGAGCTCAACATCGATTTTATTCAACTTCTCCATAATCTCGGCCAGAGAACCAGCTGGTACCATCTGCGACGACGCCGCAGGAGTTGCAGCTGGAGACCCGCTGCGGGCTGCATTTCGTGTGCACGGCTTCATATTGTTGTTTATAATTTAATGTAGCTAGTCTTTTTTAATATATTATGTAATTAAATTGGTTCACTTGTTTTGACCGGTTAGCAATTATTGATTGTTTATGAACTTTAGTTTTGATTTAATTGATGATTTAGTTTAGTTTGCAAGTGACAGTTGTGGAGGTGTTATGTTGAGTTTTGTGCACTAAAAAATCCACTTCTAGTGATGAAAATACGCTGGTATTGAAAACATATTTTTTCAAAAGTTATTTGGAAAACTAGTCATAAGTAGGTACAAACTCTGTTCTGATAGCCCTAATTATCTTCAAATACTAAACTTATAGTATGATGGGCGCGGTTTATACCTTACTTAAATCTCGTCATGTATTTGTATGTAAACATCTTGTATTAGGTCTGTATATTTTTGAGCCCGTACCTTATATTGTATTTTCCTGATTTTGTTTTATCTATGCATTTCTTAGTCCATCATGGAGGAAACTTTATTTTAACTTTTTGAAACCCAAAGTACATAAATCAAATGAGTCAATGAGTTATACAAATTCATAAAATGTTATAAGACATGTTTCTGTGAAATATTTGTAAAGTGATTCTTCATATGTTTGTATCTGTATGTTGCTTCTGTGAAATGTTTTGTAAATTTTTTATTCATAAATTGTGTCTACATATTGGGTTGAGTTGGGTTTAACTTCTCAAAAGTACCAATTGGCGATCCCTTAATGAGTTTTGATAACTCATGGGAGTGCAACTTCGTTGTATGTTTTTAATAATAAAAAAAAAAAAAAAAAAAAAAAAAAAATATTTTGTGTTCAGATAAAAAGGCTAACCTGAAATTCAGGTAGGATGTTTATTCCTCTTTATAAAGCTCGAAGAAAACATAAATAGGAAAGTGCTATCTTGCGGCAAGGCTGCTTTGTAGTTATTTTTTCAATTTGAAAGTTCAGTTTAAACTTAAAGCTTTCCGAGGTGATGCCTCTACCGCACGAGCGCTTTGAATGATGAATCCTCCGTTACGCGAGGAGATTTTAAATTAATTCAATCCCCTGGGATTATGTATGAACGAGCCACAAAATAAAACAATAAAGAACACAGTAAACTGCAAAAGCACAAATAGTAACTGCCATGAATATTTATTTTCAGAATTTTAATGGTTCAATAAAAAAACTTCGTTAACAACACTTTTAATATTATCCACTCGAGCGATGGCTAACCAAATTTGTGTAGGTGGATTTAAATGAATTATAAATACAACCATTTTATGGAATCTAAAAACATGAAATAAGCGATGAAATCTAGGTAAATTCATTGGCTTTAAACAACAGTAAGCAGTTTACATGTTTCTTTACTAATATGTATATGGAAGAATGATATTAATTAAATCGAACGGCCAAATTAAAAACCGAGCACACATCACTCGAGTGGTTATATACTAATTTATAATACTAAAATATATATGCTATATAACCCCCTTGGGTGAAGATGATACAATAAAATCATATCATTAAATATTATAGGTTGTCTTTAATTTCAAAGAGATCTGATGTTTTTGAACGCATCCCAAAATGATATACTGTTTTTGGAAGCAGACGAAAGATTCTTTCAGAGCTTGATTTTTTGTAAACAGAGATACAAATCTGAATCGCTTACCGATGTTTTTTTGTTAACTGTATTTACCACTTTGTATGTAACTTAATTAGTTTTATTTATTTGTTCATTATTTATAACATTAGATACATCTGTACAGCAAAAATAACGCAACATTAATATTTCAAAATAACTGTAAATATTAAAAATGTGTGTAAGTGTTATTATGTCTTGTAGTTCGATATTAGTCCCTAGACAGGCAGATTGCCCGTTCTAAGGAACAAAATGCTGGTGGAAAATTTTAAAGATAGACAAACATTCCCGGGTTACGAATAACCCAACAATGTTTGAAAATCTCCTACTACCACCACAGAAAGCCGAAAATGTTGCTTGTGTTGTGATGGAGGACTTAGCCAGCCGAGGAATAGAACATGCGACGCCCGGGTGGGACCCAAGCGCTATGCCCACTTGCCCACTCAACCACTGACCGGTCAGAGTTACAGAGTTTTAACTAATTGTGCCATTAATAGTTAACCACGTAACATTTAAAATGACATTATTTAATCATTTTTCAGACTCAACCCTGCCTAAGCCAGTCAACCATTTAGTTATAATTGAACCGATGCATGTCATTTTGCATGTTTTAAAATTTAATTCTGGGGGTATTTTATTATAAAATTTCGGTCTCAGATATGTACCTATATGTCTTTTGATACTTTGCCGTATTGCTCCTTGGGACCACGAGATACTTTCTGTTGCGACTTTATGCGATATATTTATGATCAATTTTATTAAGATTTTTTAAATTTTTGTGGACGTTGATAATAATTAGTTTTTAAGAGCATCAAGTACATTCAATTTTCGTAGAGCTGATCGCTAGAAAAACTATAGGGTTTACGCATAATGACTCTAATTATGGATTTCTGGGCCTTCACTGGTGGATCTCAAATTGTTCTACCTGACGCTCCCCAACCAATACAATCATACTTTATGATGGGGTTGCCCAATAACTAAAACCACATTTAATTAGATAAACGTATAATAAAGGTTATTGCCACTAGACCTTTTTTTATATAAAAATAATTTTTATAAAATTGGCAAATCTTGACCGGGTGGTTAACTGTTAGGCGGTTTAGATTTGTTGAATTCTTTCTACGAGTAATTATACGGGAGTTTCTATGGTAAACTTTTAAATGCAAAGAGGTAGCTCCCGTTATATAGTTCTTCTCTCATTCTATTTCCTTCCACCCACTAGCCGTAAAACAGTTCTTAAATGGTGATTCTATACTTCCACTAGCCCCAGGCACTGCTTGTGCGTTAAAACATGAAAAAATCTCAAAAACTTGGGGGCAACTCAAATGGAAAGGAATTTTAACATTTATATTAGTTGGTACATAACTATGAAATATTTTTAAAGTTTTTTTTTTACAGTAACTCCACATTAGAGGCCACGAGGAAAAAAATCCTTCTGGCCTATGTTGTCTTTGGGGACGCAGTGTTTTTGTTTTTGAATATTTATTTAAATGTACGCAATTTATTTTCACACATCTAGTAAGAAAATATAAAAAAAATACAATTTACAGATACAGTTACATTTTCACAAATATATTGACAAAAAGATAACTATACAAAAACACATTTTAAGACAAACAGAAAACTATGTTACTAAAATAAAATAGACTAAAAAAATAATATTACAAATCAAAAAAATATTTTTTACATATAATACACATATCCTACGAAAAGTGATAAGACTTGAGGCTTCCTTTACGGCATTTGGCAGGCCCTTTTTAAAACGTGTTATTTTGTTTACACGAAAGTTTAGTTTTGGGAAGCCTAAGGTCTCCGCATCTTCTTGTTGGATAATTGTGAACATTTTCGTGAAACATAATATTACTCTGCAGATAATTTGGGAGCATACTATTTTTCAGTTTGTATTTCATTGTTAATGTATTATACATTATATTATATTGTTTTGTTGTCATCATATTTAAAATTTGTAACATAATTTTAACTCTAGTAAAAATGTTATAAAGTGGTGGGTAGGAATCTGAGGGGCAATGTATCCAGAAGTGACAGATGAATTTATCCACCCCACTGCAGTGTAAGGCGATGAGTCGAGAGATTCCACCCAAACCCCACCCCATGAACCTGGGCAACCCTACAAAGTCACCAAACTTAGCGAACCCCTTGGGGAGACCTGTGGCAGGGGAGTTGGTTATCCAATAAATGATTCATTAGGCAGCGGCACCCATACCTGCCATCCAAATTAAAAAGAGCCTAACTTAATAAACGTGTGTAATATTTTAAACAAACTGATAATCAACCATTACTGTATTGTAAATGGTTGTCTATCCGCTGTGTAAAATTTAAAACACGTTTTTTGGTAAGGGGGTAAGGCTATTAAGATTTCTTTTTCAAAATCGTTCTATTTATAATCTTACGCATGCCAGTTCTGTAATCTTTTAATTTGAAATGGAATTCGCGGTCTCAGAGGTCTGGAATTCGCGGTCGATGGCATTTCCCAACTAGGAGCGGATGTGGAAGGAGTCGCGGTTGGCAGTCGGAAGGGGAATGGGAGGGGCGTGAGGAGGGGGGGGGGAGGGGTAGGCGCACTTAATATTCCTCGCCACGTGGATATCACTAACGACTAACGACGTACAATTCACAGCCTTTAGGCGTATTCGTTAAATGCTAAAAAGCTTCAATTCAACTTTAATTGATTTCAGGATTTCTGCGAATCTATTTCAACGGATTAGAGCGAATTCTAGAGCTTATGAATATTTTATCTAACTAAATGAATAATGAATCTTGGGTTAAGTAAGAAGGTTAACAAAAAGTTCATATTATAATTAGAACACTATTATATTCTAAACTTTACTAGTCATATAAATCGGTTTTGAAACCTCTGAAAACTAAAGTAGAAAGGAGTGGGGAGGCTACAAAGCACCGCACAAAGAGGAGATCGATTATTCTATATCATTATCTCGCCGGCTGAATCCTTTAGATGTATGTGTTTGTCTCTTTTTAGTGTCGTTTCTTCGTTTCATCGAGTTTTAAATCACAACCCTGCTAAAGAAGTTTTCATTTTAAAAAAATCAACCCACAAAAACAATGTTTTAATTTTTATTTATTTGGGTGTATCTCTTTTTATTATGAAGTGAAAGAGCTTCGACTTTCCTTCAAGATCCTATTCATCGAACGGCAAGACCTAGTTGCGCCATCATTTCATCCAATTTCAGAAAATGCGTGTGTGTGTCTGAGTGCCACCAAAAATAGATGGAATGCATTGTCATCGATAGCAAGTCTATCTGCCAAGTTTCAGCTTGATCGGATGTCAGAAGTGAGTTAATTTCCACTTCCACGATTTGCATTAATTCAATCACGAAAACAATCAAAATTCAAATAGACGTATTTAAATAATTGACGGTATGGATTAAACAAGAGTACGTATTTTTTTGTGATGTTGTGAGCTGAAAAGAGGAGCATTAACAGAAATATCCCTCGTAGAAATTTCTGTCCAAATTTCACGACGCCCGAACAAAAAGACTTAAGGTTCTATAGTTAAGACTGCTCGAAGGACTCTACCAAAGCTTCAGCGTTTAGAAGTAACTCCTCAAGAACATTGCATCTAAGACCGTGTGCTCTACAGTTTCGTTAAACTTTTGCATCAACTTGAGGTTTTGGTGCAAAGATAGATAATTTTCATTAAATTGAATTGATGCCACGAAGTGAATTTGCAATTATTAAGGAAGCGATTAATTTTAAGTTCCCTTGAGGTGGTGGATTGTGTAAGTGTCACCCTGATGGCATATTTGTAAATACCCGACGCGTTGTCCATTCGGGATAATTCAGCAGCGCTCGGGTAGCTTTCTTACACGATATGCAAGACGTGTGGGAGGTTAGTTATTTACGAGTCTGCATATTCGTGAAATTTTAAGTTTCAAATACTTCAGAAGAATATTATTGAATTGTTAAATCTATAGGTTACTCTTTTTGACTTAATTTTTGTCAAAATACAATGCACATTATTGTCAACTATTGGTTTATATTCGTAGTTTTCCGGTAGGTCACTTAAAACTCATTTTTAAGATTACTTTTTCCGTTAAAACATTATTGCATAACATTTGAACTTAAAAATAATACTGATTAAGAGTGTATAAGCAGAGAAACCAGAAATATGTCATTTTTAAATCAGTGGTTAGACGTATTGACTCTTTTCCACAAAAAACTATAAATGGATTTCAAAAGATTGTTCTTTTATCTAGTAAACTTATGTTTTAGATTTTGAGAAAAAAAAAATATTTTTAGAATAATAAGGTTATACCATAGGTCGTTCGCAGATTTGTTCAATTTTCAAAAAAGTACATTTCTTATACAACACCCATTTCAAATCATATAATCATGCAGTAAAATAAATCAATACATTATCTGGTAAACGTATTTTTCAGAATTTTAATTTTAGTTTAAATAAAATTATTAAAAAATATATACGGACATGTGTTTCTTGACGAAAATTGGTCGGTTTGTGCATTTATTTGTGCACTTACAAACAAATATATTTCGGATTTTTTTACATACTTATTTTGCTAAGACGTTATTGACAAATCATAAATAATTTGATCGTAAAATAATTTCAGGAAGTATTTAATTTTAAATAATTTTGAACATCGCATGTTACCATTTTTATCGCAGCCCGTAAACACAAATTTCAGATTTCATTACGGGCCCAAACGCGGCCAGGAGAGCACGTCTTCGCGACGCTTTGAATAATAATATTTGGAAATGAAATTTGAAAACGAAATTTGAAATAAACACGAATTCCTTGATTCATGTTTGTTAAATCTACAGGGTTGCCCGAACGCAATTTTTCATGTTCATTGAATATTTTTTTTATTTTAAATTTTTCTTGTGTGAATACCGCACAAGAGTCCCAACTGCTCCAAAATATTTTTTTGGGGTAAATCTTTTTTACGCACGCTCGACACTTGGGGGTAAACTGGTGAATGGGTTACGAAAAGTGGTGATAGTTACGAAAAATGACATGCGAACGGTAATCAATGCGAACGGTGATCGATTGCTCGGCGGGTCGGGCCTTTACGCACGCTTGTTTTTCGTGTTATTGTTATATTGTTAATGGACTATTTGTCCGTAAATAAATAAATAAATTATATACAGCGGGTACCCGGCATGCGTTTCATGGGCACTGTAACCTCGCGGTCAACTAAACTGTTATGGTTCCATCACAAGTCCCGGGAATTATAATGCAAGCGCCTGCACTATATAACATTATATACAGCGGGTACCCGGCATGCGTTGCAAGGCCACTCAAAGAAAGAAAGGGTTTGTGCGCTTTAATTCTGTTTGTTGAAGTGCTTATTATTAATTATGCACACGAATAAATATTTCAAAATGCGACATTTTTTACAATCCAACTGAATATTACTCGTTTTTTTTCATGAATACCGCACAAGTCTGGAGCCAGTGGGACTATTGCATCCCCAATTTGGAGTATGTTGTAAGACTGAAGGTAGTGGGGAGGGGAAGGATATAGGGAAGAGGAAGGTGGGGAAGTACCTGGCTATTCAGATCTGACCACTAAACACGGCTAAAGCCATTTCAAGCAACATTTCAATTCTTAATGGTGGTCTTACACCAGGGCGATACTGAGAGTATCTTCCACTCTAATGGCCGTAAAATACAATTGAAAAACAAAAAACCAAAATATTAAAAAGAATATAACAAATTGTTTATTCATGTAGCTATCTACTTAATACCTACTGTGTTTACGCATTTCACTTGTATCTATTTATGTTTATGCACTTCAATATACAAATAACTACTACTAATTAAAATTCTGGAAGCGAGAATAGTAATATAAAGTAGCAATAGTAGCGGGTAGCCCTAGCTCGAGTGAACAAAACCCTCAAAACTCGCATTGCCGCGGAACGAAATTTAGTTCTGAAAACGCCCGCTCGCGAGCCCTGATGTGTTAGCGCTAGTGTCGGAATCGAAGTTGTCATGTGCTGGTTATTCACTCTTAAGATAGAGGTAAATATCGTCACGAGATGTCGAGTATTTACCAAAAATTTATATAGAGGATATTGAACGCAATGAGGTAAACAGAATATATTTAGGCTGGCAGGCCAAGCACTGCCTTTATCTGACGCCATTCTGGCCTAAACAGCATAAGGTCAAAGGTGCAATCACCCGGCAGTCTGGGGTGAAGCATCACCCTTTAGTCCCCGCGTTGAGCCCAATTTAAATGGGACTGACTACCTTCGTGGGTCTTAAATTGAATTCAGCCTTACGGGTGAAACGTACATCTCTTAGTTAAGAATGGTCTATTAAGTTGGGCTTATTGTAATTAGATTAGGTACTACATTTATTTATTTATTATATTATGTAAACAAGTTTGATGTACCTATGTGAGGAGAGAAAAACGTGTACGTGAAAAAATAAACTGATCATAAATAAACATAATAGAAGGCTCGTAGAAATGCATCAATCACTTTGGTAGAGATGGCTTATTAAATTTCCATCAGCGGCTGTGACTGCAACAGATGTGAATTCATGTTGTCCGCGTTTTCAAGGGAGAGAGAACCCCGGAAATTTAATCTACATTGAAAAAAGTTTGCATATTTTTCAAGTTGGAAATCTGCCAAAGGTTCGCCATGAATTTTCAGAACAGAATTCCGAATAAAATAGACTTGCACCTTCCGTTCAGAAGGGTTTTCAATATGGTAGAGAGCTAGCCGGGTGCATTTGCCATTCCGTAACGTTACTTCGCCACGTATCTGTAAGTCATTATATATTCCCCGAGGGTTGCTGCCTTCCATCCTGAGGCGATGCACCACCTCGTGTAACATTCGGAATCCGACCGCTAACTATAACGCTCTTTATGTAAATGGGGATAAGGTTGAAATAATAACGTCTAATTTGATTTATGCAAAAAAAAATATCGCAAAAAGCATATTTATTTATTTTAAATTATTTTATTTTAGTAATTAGTAGATAATTTATTTTAGTAATTAGTAGTTTATAAATTACTTATTAATTATAATTGATATACTATATTTTCTCTTACTTAATGTGGCTCTTACATCTTGTAGAAATTTAGAAACAAATATTTTATGATCACTTTGCACTTAATTTTCACATTATACAAAATAAAAACCATAACCTGTGCCAAAAGCAGTGCATAAAACCATAAGGGGTGCGTAAGTAGAGGATTTTGAACTTTAAAGTTGTTTTTAAAGACCTGATACTTTATTTTTTCTGGGCTCTTAAGTGCTCAATTATTTCAAAAACCAAGATATGTCCTTCTCGCAGTATTCAATTAAAGCATTGCTAAGCGTGGCAAAAACCTGTCACGAAAGCTAGCTCAGTCAATCGGGGTCGTGGGCATGTAGGATCCTCTCATCATCAGGGTGCGCGGTTGCGGCTAAAAAAAGGTTAGAATTAGGGTGTCTCCCGTCAGGCCAACACAGGTGAACTTGTTCTTCTGCTTGAAAAATGCTTCTTCCGATTACCTACTTTGCTTGTAATTGTGTTACATAACAGCATCTAACAAGCGATCAATTTTTCAAACCAAAACACACGATTTAGCATCATTGCATTGTGCATCGCCTTTAGGTGGGTGGTGCAATATTCAAGAAGCAATTCAGGGATCGATCGTATCTACTAGATTGATTTTATCTTCTTCTCACAAACGAACGTCATATTAAATTATTTGTTATTAATTATTACCCATCCAATTAGTTACAGCTGGAGCGTTACTGTACGCTCCAGTGAGTGAAACTTACTGTGAAAGTTATTTATTTATCGCAGTCTCGAACACTAAGAGCCCGTTTCCATTTCAGTTTAACGGGCGACAAAAAACCGGACATCGGAACCCAGTTCACACTCTCGTTTAAAAATCGGAACGATAAAAAATTGGATGATCACGCAGATGCTGCACGCATGTTTCCCTGCGACTGGGAGTGGGCGGTTTAAAGGGCTCATACCGGAACGACAAGCCAGCAAGTAGCAACAGCTTCATACAAACCTATGAGCGAGCGCGTTCCGACACGATTTTTAAATGGATGCGTTGCGCTGGCCATTATTCCGGCCAAACGTGCCGGATCTGTTTTAATCGTGTCAGACATGTGTGGGCAGCTCCATATAATCTCTACAGAAACTAGAGTATCCCATAATTAACGGAACGATGTCCGTTTGTGAATGGTTCTGAGGCAAAGAATATTCCACTACAATGACGTCTTTTCCAAGAAAATTTTTGCCAATAGCACTGCTTTTGTAAAATACAGCAGGCTTAAAATGCTTGTTCAGATCATTGATGCAATGCTAACGAAGAAGTACAAAAAGTATTTTTTAGATAAATGCTTTTACGAGTAAATTTTTTTTATTTTATTTTGCACAGTTACAGCATTTGAAACGTTAAAACGTTAACGGCTCTGCCTTAAAAGAATGCTAATTAAAACAACGATTTTACGGTCCAGTTAAATCTGTCCACCCTGAAAATTCAGTCTTATTGCAGAATCAACAATATCCAACCAAGATCAACAATTCAAAAGAAACTCATAAAAATTTAAGCACCCAATTAACTTTTTAATGATAAACAAGCAAGATAAAATCAAAGCGAGGTGATCTTTTGATGTATTTTACGTTGTAAGCTTAGTTTTTTTAATGTAAAATCGTTCTCTCTCTCAGGAAATAGACAATCGGAATAAAAACAATCTTAGTATTTGCATCACCAATCACTGTGTCACTAGAACCGTTTGAGTCGTTGTCAAGTGGTTTCCGGGAAGAGATTGATTGCTCAAGTATTTCATTTTGATACAAGTATGTGTCAATTTCCTGAACACTCCCACTACCTAAAAGTTTCACGCGCCTAGTCTTGAATTTCACTCAATTGAAAAATGTGCGGTGTCATTTCTTTTGACGTAGCCTTCAATCAAATCAAGCTTTATTAATTTAGTGAAAACAGGTTTGAAAAGAGGTCATTAATCTAGCACAAGTAATAAAACCCTAAAAAATCACTGATCTTGCTAGTTACGATTGAGGGAACCTTTAGGTATACTACCACAGACCACTGTTTGAGACTTTTGTGGATATTAATTTTATAAAATAAAAGTTGAAATGTATAATTAAGATACTCTTACAAATATTATACGTAGAGGGACCCAAAAATAACGAGACTCGGGCGGTAGAGGGGATAAGTGGAGAAGGAACGGGTTTTGCGTAGTTGGCTGTTGTGCAGTAACTTTTTCTCGGTCGAGGTGCGAAGCCGCATTGCTGTGGGTCCACGCGTTCGCCCAAACTTTAATTTTAAGTAAATTAAGATTTCTTCATTTGGCAAAAACGCGAAAGTCTCCTCTCTGAGGATCAAAGAGAGCCTTCGCCTTCAAGCCTGCCACGAATTGAAAAATCAGCTAGAAGTGGTCCCAGATTGATGTGGTTTCCATTGGTCATGAGTCGTGGTGTTATGGGTATGATCCCGAAACCAAGCAAGCCAATGGAAGAGTGCTCTCTCTCCTCTTCAGAAAAAAATTCAGGTGAAATCGAATGTTGTGCACACAGAGTTTGTTCCTCCAGGTCAAACAGTTAACTGACAGTTCTACATGGAGATAGGTACTAAAGAGGTTGCGTGAGAGCATCAGGAAAAATCGTCGAAAAGGTCGAATCCTTGGCGCACAGGGGACTGGTTCTTCAACAAGGTCAACGCTCCTGCTCACACCGCGTTGTCTGTGAAGCAGTAATTAAGCAAGCATGGAATGACCCAAATTGTCCACCGCCATATTCACCTGACCTGTCTCCCTGTGACTTCTTTCTGCTCCCTAGGATGAAAAGGGACTTGAAAGGGAAATATTTTCATACTGTTGAAGAAGTGAAACAAAAATCTCTTGAAGCCATAAAGGACATTCCATTCAGTGGGTTTCAAAATTGTTTTGAACAGTGGAAAAAAAGGTTGGACAAGTGAAAAAAAAAAAAAAAAAAAAAAAAAAATAATAATAATAATAATAAAAAATAAATAAATAAAAATAAAATAAAAACTAACTATTTGTAAGCGTTTTTAAAGGTCATTTTAGTAACATTCTCCAGCCCTAAAGAGTCCTAAATTCTCCAGTCTTTTAAAATACATATTTTGATATTATCAACTCCACTTTTGCCACTAATATTTTAAAATGTAATACTTATAGTGATGGGGGTAGCAAATGTAAAATCATACAATGTCCAGTGTTTTAAATATAATGTCCTCCGCGAGCAAAGCCGTATCTTCTCCAAGCACAAACTTTCTAATTAAAGTGTTTATCGGAAGTGACCTGCAGGTAAGTATGTTTATGTATCCATTTGTAAATATTAAAATTAGATAGAACCTAAGAATTATGAATAAATTGTACAGCGCCCTTGAGGTGATTTTTCACAAAAACGGCGCTCTATAAATTATCCAATTATTATTATTATTATTATCATACGCTCTAATGGTGAACACTTGAAAGGCGACAAAATTTTAGTGTAAAAATATTGGAAAAAAAAAATTATAAAGAATTCTCGTTTCTTTTGGGTCCCCCCACGAATAATCCTTTGTATTAACCAGAATACAGTTATAATGGTTTATTAAAAAGAAGGCTCTTGGTTTCCAAGTTAATGACAAACATCGTTTTAAATATAATGTTAACCTATTATTGCAACCGTTTTTTGTTACACACTTTAGTTTATAATTATTTTGTACAACAGACAGAGGGTTAACAAAAAAATACAAAGAAATAACCAAGTATAAAAATATTTTTTTAAAGTATTTAAAAAATTGATGGTGTAGATACGAAGTTGATGGACAAATCCTTTTTTAAATTTTATTTCACTTTTTAAAATTAATTTAAAAAATGAACTAACTTTCTTTAAAGGTCATGCAAGGTCATAAGAATGTTTTTTAATACAATAATGATTGTGAACATTTTCTAATACATCGAAAAATTGTATTTCATAGTACGAAAAAAACGAGCTCTTTAAGATGGGAAAATTTTTATTCCGAAGTTTTAGTTGGATTTTTCACAGAACAATTTGAAGTGCTTCTGTTTCCATTAACTCGAGTTACTCAATTCTCTTACAAACTTTTGAAGTTTATTTTAGACAGAAGATTTGATTGAGCTGATGTGAAACTTTCTTTGTGTAATATTAAGTTTACTAAATGTAGGGAGAAAATGATTTTTATAGCAGCAAGATCTTCATTCAAAAAACTTTGCACTCACAAGTTCGTTCATTACAGTAGCATTACATTTTATTGAGAATCTGGCGTTTTAATCCGGTTGTCTTTTAAACCTTTTCCGTTGAAATTTTCGTGAAATTTTTCTCTGTTTAAGTTATTTTTCTTTTCCACCGTCTTGATTCATAAATGTAGATATCCTTTCAGTGTACATTAATTTATGATCTAATTTCACACCAAATACATCCTCTTTTTTGTTCTTCTGGGGAACTTTCTTATCGGAGGTTTTCTATCATGGCCACTGTCAATCTGCATCACTGTGCATCAACAAGCATTTATCTTTTAAACAACACATTCAAGATGTAAAAGATAAAATCACACCCTTAATTAGCGTTTTTAGCCGGTTATCATATCTATTACCAATTAAATTAAAAAAAGTTTATATTATAGTCTCGTAATCTGGGGAAATGCGTATGAAACATACATCAATGAATTACAGGTAATTCAAAATAAGCTAATCATAAAACTATTTCACTACGAATCCAAAACATCCACAAAAAAGTTATATTTTTAAACAAAACTGCTAACATTAAGAAAACTATACAAGTACAATATATGTCTCCTTATATACAAAATAAACAATAAACTCATACATACAAACACAGAATTCATTAAAACGTCCCAAGTACACAAACATTTTACACGACAACACGATAACATACATTTAAACACCATTCATACTAACTACGGTAAGCAATCAATTAGTCACGAGGGGGGAAATTTATATAATTGCCTTCCAGATGATATCAAAAACGAAAAAAGTATGTGCAAATTTAAAAAAAAAATAATTAATGTTATTCACAAAAAACAAAGTAGTGAAAGTGAATAATATCGTATGGTAATATAATGTTATGCAAATGTTAGTACTGCAATCTAATGTAATTTAAGGTTATGAAATGTAAAAACTATGTATGAATTCAATATTCTAGTTAAGTAAGTGAAAATGTTATTTTCTTTTTTACTGGAATAAAAAACTTATAGAAAAAAAATCACCCTGTTATCTGTTAATTGAACTCGTAGAGGAACCAGTCTAATAAGTTTAGAGTCAATTGGGGTTCGTCATATTCCTCCAACCTTCCACCAAGCTTGACCCATATTTTCAGTTGAGTAGTCTTGTATTTGACACACATTAGGCATTGAATTTTTCCTCCATTTATATAAAATTCAATTTCAATTGAAAATGTTGGCAATTTGACGAAGAGCCTCTTCTTTTGGCAACCTAACTGACAGAGATCCAACTCCAAATTGCTCAATTGAAAACCATTACATTTGCATAACAGTTTACGACCGCTGTGAAAACTGTAAGATATAATAAGAAAACATAACAAATATAAAGGAGGGCACCCAAATTTCTACCACAATATTTCTCCTAAGACACTAATGACATTTCATGGAAGAAAATCGGTCGGGTAACTTATCGTCAATTCATAATGTACGCTGCTCCACGCCAGAGTAGCTAAAGTTGTTTACCAATTTGTATAGGGAATACTTCGCAATTAGATCCTTGGCCATAAGCCTTACACACCTGCCCTGAAGTCCGTAGACTGTACCCCGTAGCTCGTAGCCGTAGCCGGTAGCTTTGCATGCGTAGCCGAGGGATTTTCCCCAAACACCACTGTGGATTATCTATAACAGCAATTTGTGCCCGAAATTTACTGACTACCGAACTTAGCAAGAAACATAACTTGGAATCACTAAAGTAATCTTACGAAACTTCAGCTGGTTAACCTACAAGATTTTTTAGACTGGTCTGAAGAAGTCAAAAATAAATTGGTGGAAATTTATTTATTAATGTTTTTTTAATCTTAAATTCGAATGGAATTTGGTTTACCGATTTTATAATGCGTTTAATTAATGTTTTTTTTTACCAATGTGTTTTTTTCTTTCTATTGTTATTTAAGCATACACTTGATAAATGAATGATGATGAGACATACATACTTGAAACGATGGCTTGCATTTCTTTGAAGCGTCTAAACAATGTATTCAATCTACAATTACCCTGCTTGACGCCAGCTATGTGAAATGAGATAATGGAAGGGCTTTAGTTTATAACAATATTTTTTGCCAGGATTTTTATTACTTCATTATTACTATTAAGAGTATTAAGTATTGCAGTGTGTACACGTTAATAATAGGTATATATTATTTTTAAATTTTTGTAACTTAAAACTAATTTTAAACGATCTGAACTTGTTTCATTATAGCTTTAAACTTATCGTACAAAGTATTATTTCGTTTCTCTCTTAAAGGTTTCTAAGCTTCGCGTTTTCTCATTTTTAAAAACTTTGGAGATAAAGATAGAAACAAGAAAAGCTACGCTGTTACGAAACAAAAGAAAGACAAAGGGGTAATTGCTTTTATAAAGGTGAATATCGAGAAGACCAAGGTAGGAAATAATTCGGAATTCCAGCAAGAAATGCAGCCACGGCTAAATTTAATTCTCAGCAAAAAATGCCATTTTATTTAATTCTCAGCAAAAAAATTTACATATCAAGTATATTATTTCAGAAGTAATATTTTTCCAGTTGAATTATTGAATTAACGTTTTGAGATACGCCTTACATCTTAACTTTTAAAACAAAAATTTTGTTAGACGGAAGTAGAAAAACTCTCGAACGGTGAAATTTGCAGAGCTTTTTAGATTGGAATCTCTAGATTATCGCCTTAAATTAATGTGCAAATTGCAGCGTTATTTCTATCACAAGCAATGAAATTAAGAAACAACAACACTCATTATTACTCGCACTTGCTCTATGTTTCGGTTTTATTACAGAAAAAGCTTATAATAGAATGGAAAAGTCAGGTAATAAAGGAAACTTTTTATTATTTCAAATAATTTTAAAAAGTATTCAAATAGGTTTGAAATTTTATTACAGCATGACCTCAAGTCACCTTCTTGTAATGCCAAATAACTCTTTTAGCCTGTGTCTATTATGCCAAATTCTATGAATAAATCAGCTTCATTGCCAATCAGAATAATAAAGTACCTACATTCACGTAAGAGCATTACCTAATTCTAAGAGTATACGGTATAATGCCAACTGTAATCCATGGTTACGTTGCTTCCGCTTATCCCGAATCCATCTAGAAACGTCATTAAAGTAGGGCTGTCGCCAACCACTACCCCCAACTACTCTCCCACTACTACCCCTTCGAACAAAACAACTCCAAAATCCCCCCACCCTCCCAACCTCACCTCATTATTCACGATTCAGTTGAATTTGAACTTATGTATGTGTATGGGTGTTTACACAGATGTGGAGCGCTGTGTTTGCGCATTTCACGTGTGTGGGGTGATTATTGTGCATGTATAAGTATTTTCTGGAACTGCATTCGAATAAATTATCTTTCAAGCAATCATTTCTCTTTTCTTCATTTCTATTTGCAGAATCGCATAAATTGAAATTTATGAGTGTCGTTAGCGTAGCAGGCGATATCGAAACAGGGTTTTGTTGAAGACAATGCTGGCTGAAATAAGAAGAAATGAAAGTGTTTGTCTCAACCAGGTTTCTCAGGAATCGAAAGAGATCTGATTGTCAATACATCTATATATTTATAAATCAATATTTGCATGTATTTATGCATGTTTATTCCTTAAGCGTTGCTAAACCATTCATCCGATTGCGATGAGCTTTGGGGATTTGATGTGCGCGCGACCGCGATATTTTATATATATATATCGCAATTGGATGAATGGTGCAGGAAATAATTTCATGACGCCAGAGCTCACTATTATATATATATATATATATATATATATATATATATATGTAGAACAATTTTCTCGGTTTACCCGCGTAACGTAGTCCTTAAAAGGACTTTTTAACTCCTGACGTTTCGGACAGATCACACTGTCCATCTTCAGAGGCCTTATGTCTTGAGTTTTTGTCTCAAACTGATAGCTTTCGCATATCTGTTCGGTCCAGAAGCTAAGACTTAAGTGAGTGCAAGTCACTTTTTATGTCTAGAACGAAGTACCCGGGTTGAAGGTGATTGATAGTGGAGGGGGTTGGGGGCGGGGCCGGCAGTAGATACCTGATTGGTTAAACTAATTGGAGATACTACTGGTAATTTTGGAAATGCCATTTTTGGGGGATTTTCATCGATTATGACTTTCCAGGTGTTGGGAATTCTGACTGAGTCATTTCTAGCATTCATATTATTTTTATGTTTATAGATTTCTATCGCTTCGCGGTAAATTCTTTTTGGTTCATTGTAAATGCAAGCTATTGTTGTTGTATTATTAAAGTCTATTTTATGACCTTCATTAAGGACGTGTTGAACTATGGATGAAGTTAAGCGTTTATTAGTGACATCTACTTTATGTTCTGAAATTCTACAAGATATTTTTCTATTACATCGTCCAATATACACCTTTTCACATGCCCCACAAGGTATTTTATAAATACCATGTGACTCAAGTGGAATGTGGTCCTTCTTGAATGTGGTGATTCTTACGTGCCTAATGCTGAGCATTTTATTTCAACAATTTCGAATATAACTTTAAACAAGGGTGACATTTTAGTTAGCTTCGATGTAGTCTCTTTGTTCACAAAAATACCAATACACGAAGCATTAGAGTTAATTAAATCGAAACTAGACGTTCCCACTGATTTTATCACTCTGACGGAACACTGTCTTAAAAATACCTATTTTCAATTTGAGGGACAAATATATAAGCAAATTCAAGGGGCCCCGATGGGCTCACCCCTCAGCCCGGTAATCGCTAATATTTACATGATGTACTTTGAAATAAAGGCATTAGAGAGCGCTCCTTTCAAACCTTCGCTATGGCGTCGCTATGTAGATGATACCTTCATTATCTGGCAACACGGAATTGAAGAATTAAATAACTTCCTTATTCATTTAAACAGTATCCATGAAGATATTAAATTAACCATGGAAATCGAAGAAAATGATTGTCTCCCATTTCTCGATATTTTAGTTAAAAAGAAAAATAACGGCAGCCTTGGCCATACCGTATATCGTAAACCGACACATACAAAGAGATACTTAAACGCCAACTCAAATCATAACCCATCTCAGTTGTCATCAGTTATAAATACCCTAGTCACACGATCAAAACGACTAGCGGACAAAGATCATATTCATAAAGAACTAGGTCTACTTAGTAGTGCTCTTCAAGCAAACGGCTTCTCCAAATATTTAATAGACAAATCTATAAATAAAAGCAAAAAAACTATTCCTGAAACGGAAGAAGAACCCCTTTCTATAGCGATTCTCCCATACATCAAAGGCTCGACAGATAAAATCAGTCGAATACTCAAAAGCAATAAAATCAAAACTATTTATAAATCAGAAAATAAAATCTCGTCTCTATTAAGAAGTCCGAAGGACCACATTCCACTTGAGTCACATGGTATTTATAAAATACCTTGTGGGGCATGTGAAAAGGTGTATATTGGACGATGTAATAGAAAAATATCTTGTAGAATTGCAGAACATAAAGTAGATGTCACTAATAAACGCTTAACTTCATCCATAGTTCAACACGTCCTTAATGAAGGTCATAAAATAGACTTTAATAATACAACAACAATAGCTTGCATTTACAATGAACCAAAAAGAATTTACCGCGAAGCGATAGAAATCTATAAACATAAAAATAATATGAATGCTAGAAATGACTCAGTCAGAATCGATGAAAATCCCCCAAAAATGGCATTTCCAAAATTACCAGTAGTATCTCCAATTAGTTTAACCAATCAGGTATCTACTGCCGGCCCCGCCCCCAACCCCCTCCACTATCAATCACCTTCAACCCGGGTACTTCGTTCTAGACATAAAAAGTGACTTGCACTCACTTAAGTCTTAGCTTCTGGACCGAACAGATATGCGAAAGCTATCAGTTTGAGACAAAAACTCAAGACATAAGGCCTCTGAAGATGGACAGTGTGATCTGTCCGAAACGTCAGGAGTTAAAAAGTCCTTTTAAGGACTACGTTACGCGGGTAAACCGAGAAAATTGTTCTACATCTTACACCCGTGAAAACCTTAACCATAACATATATATATATATATATATATATATATATATATATATATATATATATATATATATATATATATATATATATCGCAATTGGATGAATCCAATTGCGATGAAACTTTAGTGAGTTGTTGTGCGCACGCCCGCGATGGTTTTTATATATAATGGTGAGCTCTGGAGTTATGAAATTATTTCATAAACTATTCATCTGATTGCGATAAATGTTTGGTGAGTTGTTGTGAGCACGTCAGCGAAGGTTTCTATAAGTACTGGTGAGCTCTGGCATTATGAAATTTGCATAAAAAATTGTAATAGATGGCACGCGAGCTGTTTGAAAACTGAATATACCGGGACGGAATGTATGGAACGTGGGTGGGGGGAGGGGATCACGGGAAAGGGGTTCGCGGGATGAGGGAAGCGGGAGTGGGGAGAGGGAAGACGGATCGGGAACGTGTGAGGGAAAGGGGACGCAGGAGAGGAAGGAAGGTGAACCGTGACGAAAGAGAAAAGACACGTAGGGAGAAACAATTTATTTATTAAGTGGCATTGCAATAGGGAATAAATTCAACCAATTGACAAATGTTTGCACTAAATGGGAGATTTATAGAGTAGCGATTATACTTGGTCGAAGGAGTAGCTCAAGTTATTATTGCAAGAAACCTAGCTGGCTAGAGGGTCTAAAAATTATCGAAAAGGAGAAATTGAACGCGTGCAGTGTAGATATTTAAAACGTAAATAAAATATATACATTCCACTTAAAACACCATACCGATACCACTGCACATTGTTGCAGGAAATAGTGAAAAATCATACAATTTGTAACTGTCTCTCCTTATTCTAGGAGAAATCTATTTCAGGACATGGGACCGTAAAATACCAAATGGGGCCTCCTGTATCGTAAATTCACCTCCACTTACAAACCATCGTGCTATTTCCAGGCAGTAAGCAGCAAAGATTGACCACCACATACCTGTTTATTGGAATACACTCCTTGCTTATTTCACATTCATACATCGTATCATACCTTCCTGTCATACTGTCTCTTGCCACGACCCAACACAAGTATTTGATTAATTTGATCGTTCCATGTTTTCTTCGCGCTATCAGACTTCGTCTTTTATTTATTCGCCCATCACAAATTCTGCCTACATTACATGTTTTGAATTTAAAAACATATTTAGAGAATTGAGCTATAAAAAACCAACAGGTAACGATTAAAAAAATTACCAAGATAAATCTTGCGAAAATTAAAAATACCCATATACGAGAACGTACGGAGATTTAACTCTATATAAATAAGTATAGGTAATATTCATGTCCCGGGTGAGATAGGATTAAATTAATTAATTAATTAGATTTCCAGTTGAGAAGTTCTGAAGATTTCGTTACCGCTCAGCTTTACATCAATTCTGTACTGCATCATACACGTAGCACATCGAGCATCGAGCACGTAATTTAGCTCTCTTGTGCTGAAATCCGTGACACTACTGTACGAATCCTACCTGGATTTTGTAAATACCAAAATCTCGACATGCGTGTTAATATGAATTTGTTCATTAATTTTTATTTTTAACAAATTTATTTATATTTGTTTACGCCCTAGTGGGCTTTTACCAGCATAGAAGGAAAAGTATAATAACAATAATAATTATGTACTCTTATGTTACTAAACCAATAACACAGAATAAATAAGAATGCAATCAACATTACAAGGTATATAACTATAACTAGAAATTAAAAACATAAAAGAAATTAAACATCATAAAATATATGAAATAGTATCAGTAATAAGAAAAAATCAGTAATAAGACCTGAAATACAATAAAATGCAATGTGTAAGAGCTAGTTAGTAGGTATAAATAAACAACTGTATGTGTATAATAAATAATGTAGGATGATAAAACAGAACTAAATAGAACAGCAAAATAAAATAAAATAAGGTTATAAATTACTGGTAAGGTTTTAGATGAGAGAAGGTTTTATGAAAAGAACAAAAATAATAAAAGTTAATTATTAGCAGATAAAATAGAGATAAGTTGTCTCTTGAAAATTGAAAAACTGCAACTACAAAAATACTTAAAATGGTAAGACATATTGAAAAATAATGAAACAAAATAAAACTGTCAAATCACATTTATATCACAGAAATGATTTATAAAATAATATATTCCAAATGGGTCGGAATAAACTCATTCTGGGAAAAATATAATCATCAAAGCATTTTAAAATGAAGTGGAAACAAATATATCGCATAAATCTAAAAAAGTAATACGAATAAGTGAAATGACAAATTTAAAAAAGACGAAGGATTACACGAGTCAAGAAAATGAGTAACATTGATTTTTTTCCCAAAAGACATCATGTATTTAGATAAATAAAGACGGTATATAATTTTTACAAGAAATATTATTTAATTATTATTTTTAATTAGTAAGCTAATGTTTAAGACAAGATTTTTATGCATAGCACAAAGGGTAACAATTATTATAAGCAATAATTATTAGCCTGAAACAATCATCAACATTGAAAAAATCTCCCGAGAAAAGATAAATGACTCCGACGGGACTTGAACCCGCGTCCTTCTGATATCCGGTCAACTGCTCTACCAATTGAGCTACGCCGGCTTATCTCTCACCCATTATTTGTTTGTGATATTATGAATGCAGAAGTGAAGATTTCCATTCAAAATATTTCATTACTCTCAAAAGCACTTAATTTCCAAAAAAACATACAAAGTAACATGTTAAAAATAAAACTTGTTGATGCTTTATTTTAAACAACAGCTTCATACCGGAAAATAATTTCAGGGCCTATGCCGTCTTAGGGGATGCTGCGTGGATTTTTGAGGAAAGGAAGGAGAGAAAGTTCCGCGAAGGAAACAGTATAAGGGGTAGTTAGGAATCTGGGGGTCAGTGCGTCCTGGAGCAGTATTGATTATAACCATTCATTATGAGCTTCTGACTCTAATTTCCCCATCATCCTACACTGATACCGGACATTAAGTAAACCACGTCCATTCTAAAATTATCAAATTTCTAGCAAATTTATAGTTCTAGAAGGATTTTTTTTGGAGTAAACGCTACGTGGAACCTCCAAGCATGACGAATAATATACTTGAACTATTGTTTTTAGTAAAAAAGTTATTTATCTTAATCTAAAAGCATGAATTGCCAAAATGAAGGAAATAGTGCTACTTACCTACTGGTGATTTATATAAGGGTTGATATATAGTTACACCGAGGGTCTAGAATGCCTCCATATACTAGGGCTATCCGTAAAATAAGGTCTTCAAGGTGCTGTAGTTACGAGGAATGATTTTACCACCACGTTACACTTTCTGTGATGCTTAGTCTCGGCGTGGCAACCATTCGCGATGGAGCTACCACTCGCCGCACCCGCCAGGGTGTGAGTTAAGCTCTGTAATTTGTGTTTAAACTTTGCTTCGGCAGATCTGAATGAAGCCTCTGGGATTGTTCCTTTGTCTCTGGGGTCGTGTAGTGTATATGGGTCTCGTCCTCAGTCACAATTGAGTTCAAGAATTCTTCACCATCGATGTCGTAGCACTCAAGGTATCTGCGGGCTGCTTCAACCCATTGTTGTTTGTGATCTTCGGTAAGCATTTTGGGACCCACCTTGGGCAGACTTTGTGGTCTCCCAATTTTTTTGTCAAAAATCTTGTCAATAGTGGTCTTACTGACATCAGAGATCCTATCACAGAGCTCCCTAACCATCGCCCATCATTTCACAATCATTGTTATTTCCACTTTGCCAATTTTTTCATCTATAACCGATGGCCGTCCGGCACGCTTTTAAATTCTCTGCAGCATTTGCGCACGTTTTCGCCCTCATACACTGTTTGCCATACACTTCAAATAGCTGAAAATGAATTTCTACCAGAGTTTTGTTCTTTGCACAAAAATCTAATTATAGAGTGTAATTCAAACCTGGCGGGTGCGGCGAGCGGAAGCTCCACCGCGAACGGCTGCAACGCTGAGACTAAGTGTTGCAAAGAGTGCAGCTTTGTGGAGATTTGGCGTAGGGAAAAACCAGGCTACATGCCAGTTTTCCCGAATCTCTCGTAAAATTGTAAAACACCTTTAAGACCTTATTTTACGGACAGCCCTCATATGTACCCACACATCTCAAGTAGGACTCTTAAATCCAAAGTTTAATGAAGCATGCACTTAAAACGTCTTTAAATATTAAAAAAACCTTATTTGCCAAAAGCACATATTGCTAAAAATGAGAAAAGGTTTATATTTATACTATGAGTTAACGTATATAGGCTGTTGTATATTAAGGGTAGATGTGTCATTGACTTAACAAGTTTATTAGAAAAATTCACTTGAATGGTTCTTTAAATAAGAAAAAAATTACTATCTCACGCACAGATTGCCAAAATGATGAAAATTGTAGGTACTATATACAGGCTGTATTATAAGGTCGATATATTGATCCACCAAGGGTCTGGAGTGGCTCAGGTCAACACGGATGAGTAGGCCGTTCCACGAACCATTGCTTGAATGAAAGGGGTTATCTTGCGAATGCCTTTCGGGCTACAGGCTATTTTAAAATGGCTTACCGCCTGAATCTACCCGGATAAAAACGAGCGGAGGGCTTATGTCATAATACTTTCAAATCGACTGTTTTACTGGGTAAAAGATTTTACGCTCGGTTGTTCTTGTGAATTACAAGATGGTGTCAGAAGAGCCGCAAAAATACATATATACGGGCCGCAAAAATACAAACACGTACAAAACGGTAAATTGATAATATAATAACATAAATAATCATATTAGGTTTGGTACTTCTCGATTCATGAAAAATCCTTGTGTCTGTGGAAAAAACGATATCCTTATTCCCCTTTTTTTACATTAGCTCCACACAGAAGGCCCTGAGAAAAATAATTCCCGTCAGGGCCTATGTCATCTTTTGGGATGCTGTGGGGATGTGTGGAGAGTATTTTTAGGAAAGAAAGGAGAGGAAGTTCTGGGAAGGAAAAAGGTAAGAGGGGTGGGTAGAAATCTGAGGGTCATTGTGTTTTCCAGAAGTGACGGACGTATGAATTCATCCCTCTCATTGCGGTGCAAGGCGATTTCTACTTGAGAGGTCAAAAGGTCTCCCTCAAGCAGTCTCTCTAGATCCGGCCTGCCACGCAGTTGGTGGGTAGACACATCCAAGACAAACTTCACCCCATGAACCCGGGCACCTCTGCTAAGTCACCAAACGTAGCGAACCACTTTGGGTGACCTATGGCAGAGATGTTGGTTATCCAATAAATGGTTCTCGGGGCGGCGATACCCATACCCGCCTCACAAATTGTAGTTGCCTCCCCTATTTTTATGAAAGGATTCCAATCTTTAGAAGAACGTTAGCTGTGTTTGTTCCACCGCTAAATCAATTAAAGGTGCTTATATATATAGAAGGGAGACACGCCAAACGAGACCTTAGCATTTATTAATTATTAAATGTTTGACATTTTCCGCATGATTTATACGACGTGTTCTTATAACCACTGTTTTCAAAGGCTCAGCTGTGGAATATTTTGTCGACTTTTGTGTTTTCTGCCTCCTATAAGCAGGTCTTTTCAAGACAAAGTTAAATTATTATTCCTTTTTTAGTATTATGCATTTCTTAATTATAGTCCCTTAAGATGACATAGGGAGCCCTCAAAGTCTGAAGACCCGAATTAAACTTTAATGGCAATCCTCCGTGTGGCATTAAGGCCCTTTGCATGGTGATAAAAATATCGAGCTGTAATTATTCCAATTATAACTTTTTAAACCCATAAATCGTGCCACTAAAAATAAATTTATTAAGTGTAATAAAACGATCGGTACTTAATCATCTTCGCCAAAAAAAGTTTCGATTATCAGCAGCTTCTGATGGGATGTGCTTCGGCGCACGGAGTTTAATTTCTGGAATACGGCTCAAATTTATAGTGTTGCAAAGTTTTTTATAAAATATGACCTACATCATGGCAGATTTATTTTTTAGGAATCGCGGTGATTAACTTTTTTCTGTCATTTTTAATTGTTTGGAAATGATGTTATTAGCTAAAAAAACAAACTATTTGCCTTGGCCGCTGTAGCCTAGAGGTAAACATAACAATATATACATGTATAATTATCGGTTTTATTTTAAGTTTTTTATTCTGCAACAATGGCAATATAAGGGTTTATCTCTTTTCCACGTTATATTTATCTTTTCACAATTGTGATATTTTTATTCGATTATTACTCAGGATATCAAGTAGTTACATAAGAGTATACATATATTTACTCGGGTAATTAATTCCTATACGATGGTTTGCTATGGAGGTCCTACATAAATTTGTTCGAAATAAGATTAGAAATTCAATAAAATTACTCGGATTTAAAAATAAAATTTAAAAAATAAAATAGTTACGACCAATGTCATTTTTAAAAGTTTATTTATTGACATATTATATGCAGTCTTTTTTTTATAAAACATGATTTGGTAATGTCAGTGTTGAAGTCCCCATTTTACAATTTTAAAAGATACAAAATATACAGAAACGAAAATAAAATGGAATGCATTGAAATAAAATAAAATTAAACAAACTTTAAATAAAAAATAGCACAATAATAAATTAAACTAATAAATAAAAATGATAAAGGTAGTTATAATGTTTTATACAAAACAATTTTGTAATGCCTGCATTTTTTTTAAAAGGTACATGTTTTTATATATTTTTAGGCATTCTCTGTGGTGAATATCAAGGAATGCAATCCAATCCAATCTAAAAACGAATATATTTTTGGCAATGCATTTTTTCCCAGCTTTGATGATATAGGGGTTGCAATATTTCTGACAAAACAGTTTTATCGGGAAAAAGCCGGAACGAGAGTGGGACGTTAGGGGTACAAAATGTATCGTTCCAGCTCCATTATATATCTACCTTACATTTCCAATCTAGAATTAAAATTACTTTTTTGTACTGATTTAAAGCGCATGATGAGATTTTGGAATGAACTCTCCAATAATGATCTTCAGGCCATCTTTTAAATTAGTTTTATTTATAATGTCATTCGAAACTAAATAACAGCATATTTATTTATACATTTATAGATAGTTTTGACGATTAAAAATAATTTTTAATTAATTTTATACTGTTCAGTATTGTTAAGGATTGATTTCTTAACAAAGTAGAGTCCTCTGAAATTGTTGGGCAAAGAGTGGGAATAAATTTCTGATTGAGTTAGATGAGGGTGATTGTAGAAAAACCTCCCAACCGAACTCTTGATTTTCTGTTTTTATTTATGTCCAATCGTGTACTTACCGTAATATGGTTCTAGCGTTTAATAATGTCTTAATCTTCTTGCCAAAATCTCAAGATTTATTAAAAAAATATATATATGTAAAGGAATAGGTACCTACCTAGAAATGCATAGGATTCCTTTATGCTCGAATTTTAAATAGGTGTTGTCATGGAGACAGAAAATGATAGATGTTTTTTGTTTTGGTTGTCTAGCTGGGTAGCACAGATTGAAGTAATGAGAAGATTGAAAAATAAGTTTATAATTACAAAGTGATATAATATTTTGAAGATGGACAAATAACTTTAATTGTAGTTTCTTTGTCAGCAAAGCAACTCATGATATTTGTATGTCACATTATTAATAAAAAATTACAACCAATAGACAAATTGTCTTATAAAACTACAATTAAAGTTATTTGTCCATCTTCAAAATATTATATTAATGAATGAATGTAAACGTTTCGAGATATTAAAGGAGGCAGAAAAAATTGAGACTTTCAAATATTTACTTGAAAAACAGTGCCTAGATTGGTACACTAGTATGTTAATAAAATATACAGTAAACGCAGAATGGGCAATATGGAAAACAAATTTTTGTGAAACATACGGAAACAAAGGTTGGTCACAAGTTAAATTTGCATTTGCCTTTAAATTTCAAGGAGGTTCATTACGAGAATATGCAACAAAGAAAGAAAGATTGTTATTAGAGATAAATAAAAATATTGACACACAGACATTGATTCATCTTATTGTTATGGGTCTACCAGATTATATAATGTACAAAATGAATAAGGAATCAATAACATCGACTGCAAATCTATTCAATGAAATTGGTAAACATGAACAAACAGTCAATAAAAATAATTATGATAAATTCAAGAGAAATACATTTGTTAATAAAGTAAGAGTTGATAAAATTAAGCCCTGCAAAACTTGTGAAAAATTAAATAAAGGTAGCAGTTTCAACTCTGAAGAGAAATGCTGGTTTAAACAAACTGATGATTATGAGAACAAGAGAAAATATAATAAGAATGTAAACAACACTGTATTAGATGTTGAACTGAATGATAATGAGTCAAAAAACGAATAATTACACCATTAATTAAAGTAAAACTATCATTAGAAGGAAAATTAGACATATTTGGTATATATGATTCTGGCTCTAATGTTTCTTAATAAATTCTAAATTATTAAGAATAAAGGAAGAAGGAAAAAATATACATAACAATACAAACTTACTAACGATTAATGGTGTAAAAAAGACAAAAGGCTTAACAACAATAAAAATTAAGATATTTAATATACAGAAGAAAATTGATGTTTATATTGTAGATGGAAAAGAATTCAAATACAATTTTCTAATTGGACTTGATACTATAAAAGAGTTTAATTTGATTCAGAATGAAAAATTGGAAATTGTTCAGAAATTTGAAGAAAGCTTTAAAAAAGAGGAAATACATTGTAAAAACAATCCCAATGAAAATGAAGATATAAAGAACTTGAACTTTATAAACTTTAAGGAACATACAAAAGAAAAAGAATTTAAATTGGATCTGAGTCATTTAAATATACAACAAAAATCTGAAATAAATAAACTTATTGATAAATATAAATCAAGCTTTGCAAAGGATAAATATGATATTGGAACAGTAAAGGATTATGAAGCACGCATTGATCTACTGGTGGACAAATACTGCAGTAAAAGACCCTACAGATGTTCAATAGAAGATAAGTTAGAGATAGAAGAACAAGTAAGAAAATTGCTTGAAAGAAATCTTAGAGAGGAATCATACAGCCCTTTTGCAGCACCAGTAACCTTAGCTTTAAAAAAAGAAGACAATAGAAAAACAAGATTGTGTATCGATTTTAGAGAATTAAATAAAATGGTGGTACCTCAGGCTCAACCATTTCCTTTGATTGAGGACTTAGTAACAAAAAACAGAAACTGTAAATACTTTTCAACATTAGATATAAATTCTGCATTCTGGTCTATTCCCCTGCGAATTGAAGATAGAAAAAAAACTGCTTTTGTAACCCAGGAAGGCCACTACCAATGGACATGTTTACCCTTCGGTTTAAAAACTTCTCCAGCCATATTTCAAAGAATACTAAGCAACATATTGAGAAAGTACAAGTTAACGGATTTTGCTGTAAATTTTATTGACGACATTTTAATATTTTCAAAAAGCTATACCGAGCACATAAATCATTTATTACAGATTTTAAAGGCGATAGAAAAAGAAGGTTTCCGACTTAAGCTCACAAAATGTCGATTTGCAACAAATTGGGTAAAATACCTTGGACATATAATACAAGATAATACAGTAAAACCAGTGAGAGATAACTTAATTTCAATAAGAGATTTCCCAACACCAAAGAATCAGAAAAATATTAGACAACTTCTAGGAAAAATCAATTTCTACCACGAGTACATACCTAACAGTTCAATAATTTTAGAACCATTACATAATTTACTAAGGAAGCACCAAAAATTCATATGGTCAATAGACTGCCAAGAAGCTTTTGAAAAGATTAAACAACTATTGTGTTCACAACCAATCTTAGAAATTTTTGATAAAGACTTATCAATAAACATATATACGGATGCATCATTGGAAGGTATTGGAGCAGTGCTGAAACAAACTCAACAAGACGGAAAAGAAAAACCTGTAGCATATTTTTCAAAAAAATTAAATGAAGTCCAAAAGAAAAAAAAGGCTATATATTTAGAATGCTTAGCTATTAAAGAGGCCATAAGATATTGGCAGTACTGGCTAATAGGCAAACCTTTCACAGTATATTCCGACCACAAACCATTGGAAAATTTAAATATTAAATCTAGAACGGACGAAGAGTTAGGAGATTTATCCTATTACCTATCACAATATGACTTCGAAATAAAATATAAACCAGGAAAAAATAATTTAGAGGCAGATTGCTTGAGCAGAAACCCAGTATTAGAAGCTAATAAAGATGTACATGAACAATTAAAAATAATAAACTTAGTAACATTGAATGATATATTAACAGATCAAGAGAAAAATGAGGATATAAAAAAATACAATAACAAGTTAATATATAAAAACAATATATATTATAAGAGGGTAAGAAAGCAAGAAAAAATACTACTGTCAGAGGAATTAAGTATAAAATTTATAAAACTGATACATGAAAATATGTGTCATATAGGTATAAAACAAATGCAAAAGAAAATAGGAAACATTTATACAGCAAAGAATTTAACTAGAAATATCACCGATTTATGCAAACAATGTGAAATATGTATAAAAAATAAGACAAGAGGACAGGCTAAATATGGTGTAATGTCACACTTAGGCCCTGCCACAAAACCACTTGAAATTGTCTCAATAGATACAATTGGGGGATTTGGTGGCTCTCGATCAACCAAAAAATACTTGCACCTTTTAGTCGACCATTTTACTCGATATGCTTATATAGTAACCTCAAAGACACAGAGTGCAAAGGACTTTATAAAACTTATAAATATTGTACCAAATTGTAATGAAATTGGCATGGTTCTCACCGACCAATATCCTGGAATTAACTCAAAAGAGTTTAAAATTTTTTTAAATGAAAGATCAATCACACTAATTTTCACTGCAGTAAATTCGCCGTTTTCTAATGGACTGAACGAAAGGCTAAACCAAACACTCGTAAATAAAATAAGGTGTAAGATAAATGAAAATCTAAATACTAAAGCATGGACAACTATTGCTCATAATTGTGTTGATAGATATAATAACACGGAACACTCAATAACAGGCTTTGCACCGAGATACCTATTGGATGGTACTGATGTTTCATTCATACCAAATGAACTTAAATTAAAAAAAGAAGCAGATGACTGGATTAGAGATAGAAAATTTGCATTAGAAAGAACAATTAAGTCACATGAATATAATAAAATGTTAATTGATAAAAAAAGAACAATTCATAATTTTAAAATAGGCGATATGGTATATGTTGAAAATGGTCACAAACTAAATAGAAGAAAATTAGATGAGTTAAGGATTGGTCCATTTAAAATCGAAGATAAACTATCCCAATCAATATACAAAATTAATACAGGACATAGAAAGATGGAGTCAAATTTTTTCCATATTTCAAAACTTATTCCTGCCCCCATACTAGAAGAAAATGAAGATTAGAAAGAAGAAAAAGGAATTGAAAGAGACGAAAATCTACAGAAAAATTTTCTAACCCTAGGGGGGAGATGTAAAGGAATAGGTACCTACCTAGAAATGCATAGGATTCCTTTATGTTCGAATTTTAAATAGGTGTTGTCATGGAGACAGAAAATGATAGATGTTTTTTTGTTTTGGTTGTCTAGCTGGGTAGCACAGATTGAAGTAATAAGAAGATTGAAAAATAAGTTTATAATTACAAAGTGATATAATATTTTGAAGATGGACAAATAACTTTAATTGTAGTTTCTTTGTCAGCAAAGCAACTCATGATATTTGTATGTCACATTATTAATAAAAAATTACAACCAATAGACAAATTGTCTTATATATATATTAAAATCATGTCAACAATTGAAAGTTTCCGCTTCACTTCCACAGAAGATTAATTGTTAATGCAAAAAAATACTTCAGACAGAATTGTAATTTTTATATTTAAATTTATTTAAATCTTAGTGGAAATCATTTTATTTAATTGGTTTTTCGTTGTTATAAAATGTGTCAAAATGCTCTCACAATAATGAAACAGATAAAAATTCCATATGAAAAATTCCAGATAGTGTTGAACAAATTTATTAAAATAAAAATATTCCCGCCTGGTCCAAAAAATGGTCAGAAAACCACAAAGTACGGCTCTGCTAGAACACGGCCAAACAAAAGGAGAAAAAACAACTACCACATTCACACAAAAAAGTTGTTTATGAAACATTTATTTTGGAATAGCTTTCAGAGGAATAATTTCCACCCTTCTATCCGAGCAGGTACCAGATTATACACGTATAATGTAATGGCTATATCGAATTTCTCGAATCTTTCATTCAGCAACAATATATTGAGCTCACTTTTCGATTGTAAGGGCTTTATTCCCATGTCGGAAGAAGGAATTTTTCGGATGCCATCTGCATTTTCAATTTCTTTCTTATTCATAAAATCCTTGTGTAGGCAAAATACTCCATGGATAGAAAGAAATCCCATCCTATTTTCTTCAAAGAGTCTCACGCCTGCTTGATGTTCATTTTGGTTTACCTCTGCGTTACTTACGTTCGCTTTGCTTATCAAAAATAATATTGCGTTTGGAAATAAAATTTTAATGTTAAAACCTCTCCTAATAATATATATTTTCACTTCTAATGATTACAAATTTATAAAACTGATACATGAAAATATGTGTCATATAGGTATAAAACAAATGCAAAAGAAAATAGGAAACATTTATACAGCAAAGAATTTAACTAGAAATATCACCGATTTATGCAAACAATGTGAAATATGTATAAAAAATAAGACAAGAGGACAGGCTAAATATGGTGTAATGTCACACTTAGGCCCTGCCACAAAACCACTTGAAATTGTCTCAATAGATACAATTGGGGGATTTGGTGGCTCTCGATCAACCAAAAAATACTTGCACCTTTTAGTCGACCATTTTACTCGATATGCTTATATAGTAACCTCAAAGACACAGAGTGCAAAGGACTTTATAAAACTTATAAATATTGTACCAAATTGTAATGAAATTGGCATGGTTCTCACCGACCAATATCCTGGAATTAACTCAAAAGAGTTTAAAATTTTTTTAAATGAAAGATCAATCACACTAATTTTCACTGCAGTAAATTCGCCGTTTTCTAATGGACTGAACGAAAGGCTAAACCAAACACTCGTAAATAAAATAAGGTGTAAGATAAATGAAAATCTAAATACTAAAGCATGGACAACTATTGCTCATAATTGTGTTGATAGATATAATAACACGGAACACTCAATAACAGGCTTTGCACCGAGATACCTATTGGATGGTACTGATGTTTCATTCATACCAAATGAACTTAAATTAAAAAAAGAAGCAGATGACTGGATTAGAGATAGAAAATTTGCATTAGAAAGAACAATTAAGTCACATGAATATAATAAAATGTTAATTGATAAAAAAAGAACAATTCATAATTTTAAAATAGGCGATATGGTATATGTTGAAAATGGTCACAAACTAAATAGAAGAAAATTAGATGAGTTAAGGATTGGTCCATTTAAAATCGAAGATAAACTATCCCAATCAATATACAAAATTAATACAGGACATAGAAAGATGGAGTCAAATTTTTTCCATATTTCAAAACTTATTCCTGCCCCCATACTAGAAGAAAATGAAGATTAGAAAGAAGAAAAAGGAATTGAAAGAGACGAAAATCTACAGAAAAATTTTCTAACCCTAGGGGGGAGATGTAAAGGAATAGGTACCTACCTAGAAATGCATAGGATTCCTTTATGTTCGAATTTTAAATAGGTGTTGTCATGGAGACAGAAAATGATAGATGTTTTTTTGTTTTGGTTGTCTAGCTGGGTAGCACAGATTGAAGTAATAAGAAGATTGAAAAATAAGTTTATAATTACAAAGTGATATAATATTTTGAAGATGGACAAATAACTTTAATTGTAGTTTCTTTGTCAGCAAAGCAACTCATGATATTTGTATGTCACATTATTAATAAAAAATTACAACCAATAGACAAATTGTCTTATATATATATTAAAATCATGTCAACAATTGAAAGTTTCCGCTTCACTTCCACAGAAGATTAATTGTTAATGCAAAAAAATACTTCAGACAGAATTGTAATTTTTATATTTAAATTTATTTAAATCTTAGTGGAAATCATTTTATTTAATTGGTTTTTCGTTGTTATAAAATGTGTCAAAATGCTCTCACAATAATGAAACAGATAAAAATTCCATATGAAAAATTCCAGATAGTGTTGAACAAATTTATTAAAATAAAAATATTCCCGCCTGGTCCAAAAAATGGTCAGAAAACCACAAAGTACGGCTCTGCTAGAACACGGCCAAACAAAAGGAGAAAAAACAACTACCACATTCACACAAAAAAGTTGTTTATGAAACATTTATTTTGGAATAGCTTTCAGAGGAATAATTTCCACCCTTCTATCCGAGCAGGTACCAGATTATACACGTATAATGTAATGGCTATATCGAATTTCTCGAATCTTTCATTCAGCAACAATATATTGAGCTCACTTTTCGATTGTAAGGGCTTTATTCCCATGTCGGAAGAAGGAATTTTTCGGATGCCATCTGCATTTTCAATTTCTTTCTTATTCATAAAATCCTTGTGTAGGCAAAATACTCCATGGATAGAAAGAAATCCCATCCTATTTTCTTCAAAGAGTCTCACGCCTGCTTGATGTTCATTTTGGTTTACCTCTGCGTTACTTACGTTCGCTTTGCTTATCAAAAATAATATTGCGTTTGGAAATAAAATTTTAATGTTAAAACCTCTCCTAATAATATATATTTTCACTTCTAATGATTACAAGGTTTTATGCATGTGCGGATGTTTATTATTCAAATATATGTTAGATCATACAGCTTTTTGGGAACTACATCTGTTTATTTGCCAAATGCCGGGTTTTGGAATACTAAAATAACATTTTGAACCATTCCCTACATTAACATTATCTTCGGAGTTCATATTATTATCTTATGTCTTCTCGTATGAAAGTAATCTTGAGTATTCAGGATGATTTTATAAACCGGAATGCTACTTCACCAGCCCAAAAATAATGTTATATGTACATATTCTGTAAAACAGATATTTTTATTTTTTATTTATGGTATTTTTTCAAAAAGAAGGGCAAACATTCCTGTGTTACGAATATTATGACGATATTTTTAAAATCTCCTACTACCACCACAGAAAGCGGAAAAGTTGTTTGTGTGTTGATGGAGGACTTGGCCGGTCGAGGAATTAAACTCTTGACGCCTGGGTGGGACCAACACAGTCACTAACCAGTCAATATGATGTACCAACATCACGCACAATAATACTTATAGAAGAACGATTTTAATTTAATATTGAATTCTGCTAACTAAAGACAAAGAAAAATGACACAAAATGAGCTATAAAAATATTACGAGTACTTTATCATTGAAATCATAAATAAATTAACTATGCCTAATGCAGCCACCATTGCGGTTTTACACATACAATGGATATATCGTAGAATAGTGAAACTGCAACCACGTGCAATAATAAACAATAATGTAGATAAAATTTTACAACAACCAAATTCTCACGAGCTTTTTGGAGTCCAGGTTTGTACATCTTCAAATTTCTCCATTTTAACGAATTCTTGGAATCAAATTCGAAGCCTTTAGTTATTTTCAAATGGTCAGTTACGTAACTAAAACATTTTCACTTAAACTTTTGTTTTTTCCCCAAATCCAAGAACCGTTTAACAAATCGATTAGATATTTGGAAATGTAGAGTTGACTATGTGACAGTACGGCACAATCGGACACGTTGTATGAGTATTTCTGTAAGCGTTCCTAGGCCACACAAAGCTCCGTAATGGTCGTTGTGGCGATGCAGACAAAGGCAACTAATGCCCGCTCACTGCATAATGGAACACGCTTATTTCCTCCCGTTCGTTAGCATAACCCAACGGGAATACCGTATACGTTTACGTACACTAGGCTGGGTAGGCGATATACTAAGCTTTTTTTAAGTATTAATGGGATCTTACTCTTTCAGGGGTCAAAACAATTATGAAATAACGCTTATAGTAAAACATAAATTTTAGTTTTTATCTCATTTGTACATACATTGGCCCCGCTTTTACCTCTTTCTTGTACTTATATGGCATAATTAAATAAATTTTCCAAAAAATAAAACAGAATACATGTACATATAGTTGTTACGTGTTTTAGATAAACAATTTCAGGTATCAGCAGTTGGATGACTTCAGCTTGACGAACAATAGGTATGGCAGACGTTTTCCAAATATTTTTTCGTCACGCGTTTCCTTTAACGCCTAAAACATGCGCTATAATAACTGAACTTGAGCCTCAGACGGGTGATTTGAAACGTTAGCTGTAGCGTCGGCGCTGTTGTTGTTGGCGATTATGCCAGCAGTCAATCCACCATAATTTTCAACCATTAAAAAAAATGCCCTCAGTTCCATAAAATAATAACTTTAAACAGTATCAAATAGCTGTCATGTCATGCAAACGATCGCGGATTACACTAGCACCATCTGCTACAATTTTTCCAGTATATCTACCATTGACATTGATCATTATCTTTTAAATAAATAACCAAACATTTTTTTAAAATAGCCATCTTTTAAAATTATTTTCTTATTAATACCTACAATAATTATTTATTTTTTGATTTAGACTAATTATTTTAATTATTTGTTCTTAAGAGTTTTTTTATTATCTAATTGCAATTTTATTTTTCTTTAAATAATTTTTATTTATTTATTAACATTAACGGTATAAATATACCATAAATACAGATTACATGTCACAATATCATAGTTGTACATAAGATATAATAAAAGAGAGAGAATAAGTTAGTTGTGGCATTTGGTTGAGAAGTGACACAAGGAGCTACAATTACATATAATACTAGTGTAAATTAAAATTTATTCGTATTGATTGAAAATATTTGATAGAATAGCCTTCTTGTACTTAGCTTCCGTGCAGTTAAATAGATCCGCCACATCTGCGCATCTATTACTAACTTCATGTAACCTAGGTACAAGCGAGTATTTCATGTACTCAGTCCTGGTGTTGATACATTTAAATAGGATTTTGGAGCGAGTTGCTCTAGTGGGTACACGGAAGTCGATGAGCTTAGTTAAATCAGGACTGTCAATTCTACCATTTACAATTTTGAACATAAATATTAAGTCAGATATAATTCTTCGATCTGAGAGTTTTATTAAATTTAATTCTTTTATCAAGTAATTATAGTTTATGTTTTCAATGGGAATACCGAGTTTAAAATTTATGTGTCTTAGGAATTTGTGTTGAATTTTTTCGATTGTATCTGAATGTATTTTAAAATGGGGGGACCAGATCGAGGAGTTATATTCGACTTGACTACGTACTAAGGATGTATACAAAAGTTTTAAAGTTGAAATATTCCTAAAACCTCTAGAATTTCGAAGAATGAAGCCAAGCATTTTCATTCCTTTGTTACTGATTGTGTTTATGTGGGATATAAAATTTAATTTAGAGTCATAAATTATGCCCAGGTCATTAATTTCTTCGACAGAGGTAAAGGTAGAGTTATCAAGTACATACGAATTAATTATTGGTTGACTTATTCTGTAAAATCTTATCGAATGACACTTATTTATGTTCAGAAAAAGTTTGTTAAAAAAACACCAGTTTATTAACTTATTTAAATTATTTTGTATACAGATACAATCTTCGGCAGATTTAATTATTTTAAATATTTTCAAATCATCTGCAAAAAGCAAAACATTTACGTCTTTATCGAATATATCAACAATATCGTTTATAAATAGTAAAAATAAAATTGGGCCTAAATGAGATCCTTGTGGTACACCACTGGTAGCTACAAAATGATTGGAAAGGAACAAATTAATTTTTACAAGTAGTACCCTATCAGATAGATAGCTTGCAAACCAGTCTAAAAGTTTTCCATCAATGCCTAGATTACGTAGCTTAGCCAGTAGAATTTTATGGCATACTTTGTCGAAGGCCTTGATAAAATCTGTAAATATAGAATCGACTTGAGTTCTGTTAGCTAATGCGTTTGATATATAATTTTCATATAACGAAAGATTTGTTAGAGTTGATCTGCCTGAAAAAAATCCATGTTGATTCGGAACAATGATATGGTTAATACATGGGGAAATTTGATCAAGTAATAGTTTTTCAAAGAGTTTCGGGATTACAGATAGCTTACATATTGGTCTATAGTTAGTGATATCACTTTTATTACCCTTTTTGAATACAGGTGTTAGATAAGAACGTTTCCAAATGTCAGGGAAGCAACCTGTGTCAAGGGACTGGTTAAAAAATGTACAAATCGGCTCCGCCAGTGAAGCAATGCAATTAATAAGGATATTGGGATGCACATTGTCAGGTTCGGCCTTCTTGTTTTTGTCTAAAGATTTAATTTTTGTTTTAACGTCGTTTATATTGATGTGTACAACAGGGATATGTATGCCCTCATGAAGGGAAGGAGGTGGTATATAATGGGATATCTTCGTCGTAGACGCTTTTGAAGTAATCAGCAAAATAGTTAACTTTTACTTTCATATCAGTACTACTCTTATCTTTAAAGTGCATCGAGATGGGTAAACCTTGGTTATTTTTTCTAAGGGAGTTAACTTTTAGCGAATTTTTATATTTAATTTTGTATAACTATTTTTATGATTTTTAAGCAATTAATCACCTCTACTTTTTAATATTTCGTCTATGTTATAGTTTATTCTAATTTGTCTATACTTGTTTGTCATTTATTTTCCTTTATATTAACATATCCTGATGAAGATAACATTGTTATTGAAACATGTCGATATTGTTTATTAAAAAGTGAAAAATAAATAATGACACAAAGTAATTTTGAAAAGTTTGAAGAAGTAAAACAATATTTTAATTTATTAGCTGTAAGCTAATATGACGTCATGGCAATTTGAAGTATTTGAACTTAAATACTTTTTTCTGAAATATGCAATTCACCCCAAGAAGAGTGCTTTGGAGTTAATACTTTATTATGCTATACTATCATGTATGTTTTTTCTTTCTCTCTTCTCTTTCTCTGTATTGAACACTTATATCATATGTATAATTATTTCTGCTATTCGTATTAGCATCTCCATCTAATAACAACTAAACCTTGCTCTACGCATGCTGTGAACATTTTTAGTTGGAGTGATTTCAAACCTTTAATAAATACAATAAAGAATTTCGATACTTACATGAAAAGATTTAATAATTTTAGTATGATAACAATGACGCACGCGAATTGATTTAACTTTCTTTGATGTTGAACTAATACAATTTTAACACGCTAGCAATGTTATCTGCCAGATTTTGCAAAATGTTCCAAACTGTGATTTTGCTCATAAATAATAATTGAACTTGGGGCAGCCAAGCGAAAAAACAGGTATAATTTTAATAACTTTGAGTCTGCTGTACCAAAGTAGTACACAATATTTTGATGTTATTTACGAAGCCGCACTTTTAGGACCCTCAAAAGACCCCACGAAAGATATTCGGAAATACCCGTAAGCTTCGATGGCCCAGCCTAACGTACACGCACACGTACATATTTATGTAGCATCCAGACTAACTACTGTCCAGGTTTATAATGCCAGACTTCGTGACGTGTACACTATACACTGTGGAACTACATACAAAGTGCACATTGCACATATGCACATGCCGGGACATGACTGGAAGAGAATAATTATTGTATTTGCAGGTTGGATATTCAAAGCACGACCAGCGACGTAAGCAAATGTGGAGATAATGGGTGTATGCGGTTTGTTGCGGAGGAGATAAACGAATTTCTTACAATTTGTATAGACAAAAGAAATGTACTTTCGTATTTTAAAAGTAAAATATAATTTGTTGAATAAACTTACAAACAACGCTTTGCGTGTTAAATTAAAACAACGCATAAGTATTTAATATCAATTGAAATAAGTTATTTACCTATTATAACTTAATGAATAAAACCTCAAATTACAGTATTTTAATTGAATAAAGACAATATTATGCGAAACTCAATCGAAATCTGAAAACAGAAAAAGATATGGTCACATCTAGTCCTCGAACTCGAAGTACGATTCAGTTAAATATGACCGAATCGGTTACGAACACATTAGCTCAATTGGTAGAGCTCCACCCCGGCAAGAGTAGGTCTTGGGTTCAAGCCCTAGATGTGACCGTATCTTTTTCTGATTTTTATGTTTTCAGATTTTTGATTACGTTTCGCAAATATAGTCTTCATTTAATTAAAAATTCACAATTTGAGGATGTAATTTTAAGTTAGAAATAAAAATAAACATTCACCCTAGACTTGCAGAAAAGTCAATAGATGACGCATGTTAAAAAAAAAATTAATAAAATTTATCCAAGACACTAGACATAACTTTTTTGGTTGTCTTCATTTAAAAAGTTGTTTACCAAAGAATTAAATCAGATTTTCACGGCCTCCGTTGTTGAGTGTTTTCGACACTCGACTACGAATCCGGAGGTAGCAATCGAATCACGACGTAATTTTTAATATTGTTAATATGTTTTATTTCACGTTATTTTTTTTAAAGTAATACATAGTATGGTTGTGGTACGTCACAGAGCGGTAGAAACTATCAGAGAAATATCACCCTGGTGAAAGACCACCGCTCAGAGTGGAAACCGTGCTTCAAATGATTTTAGCGGTGTTTGGTGACCAGAGTAGGTATAATATACATATCTATACCCCAAAGCATAAACCACTTAAGTCCATAACTTAGTCTATAGCTATGTGTGGTTTATCCTTTAGTAGTTTTTTTTTTAAAAATTGGCAAATTCGTACCAAAAAAGAGATCTTCTTCCCAATTTTCATTCGTGTTCACTCAGCGTGATTATGAAAGATTAGTTTGGGATCTAATATCTAATATAACGCCAAAGTATTTTACTTCAGTAACATTTTCAATATTTTCAATATTATTTTTTTTTTGCTTTCACAATTTGGGAGGCTAGTAAGGGAAACATTTATTGGATAACCAACATCGCTGTCATAGGTCACCCCAATGATAGGTCGCTATATTTGGCGACTTAGCAGGGGTGCCTGGGTTCGTGGGGTTTTTCCAGATCTTGGTGGCGGATGCATCTGCTCACCAACAGCAGGCCGGATAGGGAGAGTTTTGTGGAGGGAGATCTTTTGACCTCTCCAAAATTGCCTTGTATCGCAGTGAGAGGGATAGATTCATACATCCGTTACTCCTGGACACACTAACCCCCAGATTCCTACCCACCCCTCATACCTATTTATTTCCCAGAACTTCTCTCCGCCCTTTCCCAAAAATGACCTTCCACATAGCATTTCCAAATATGACATAGACCCAGAGGGGAATTATTTTCCTCAGGGCCTCCTGTGTAGAGCTAATGTAATAAAGTCTTATTATGTCCAATTATTATAAATTTTGTTTTTTGTTGTATTTAATTTAAGATTATTTATTTTTAGCAATCTTGATACATTACTTAGTTCATTATAAAATTTTTATTTTAGGTATCATAGTTATCTCCGATTTTGTATATATATCATCGTCAAATAGTCGTACTTTGCATTTTGACAATATTTTTGACCACGTCATTAATATAGAGTACGAAAGGTCCGAGGTCCGATCCTTGCGGTACTCCTAATTTATCGTCCATTGGTTTTGAAAATTCGTCATTTACTTTTGGTATTTGTTTTTGGCCTTTCAAAGGCTCTTTTATTAATTTAATAGTTACAGCTGAAAAATCAATTCCTTTAACCTTTCTTATAATGGGTACTAAATATTAACCCTGCCGAACTAAAAAGTAAGCACGCTTTGACGTCACACCCGACACGCCATAAATTTGGTGAGTTTTGGAACGACGTGAAATAATTCAATTTTAAAATTATTTTAGCTTTTAAAACTAACTACCTCTAAAAAAATAAGTGTATTAATTGTATATAAGTTATAAGGTTATCATTTATTTTAAAAAAATGGACGAGAGTTTCTTATTCTTTTCTTAAAATCAGTACCAAATCAATCTTGTATTTGTCCACTGATTTGATCAAGATATTGGAGAAGACAGAAACGTACAAATAGATTAATGTAATTAATGTGACACGCAAAATTTATTAACAGTACTATGAATTAATAGATAAACAAGGTTTCTTAAATAAGTAAAAAAACACACTTTTCATAAATTCGTTTTATGAAGTAGATGGAGATGATAACGGCCGAAAAAAACAATTTCTTGGGTCATTCGTTAAAATTATTTTTCATCACATCTTATGATCTGACGGGAGCGTTCCAATAAAAAATTGAAGAATAAATAAATGGATGATATTTTCTCTCGGATGCTGTGGAGAAGAAAGGTCACACGTCAACACTGATTTATTAGGAGACGAAAATGAAATGAGCATCGAACTTCAAATAATTCTGAAAAATGTCGAAAAAAGTTCTCTCACGGTGAAAAGCATAGGCGCGTTTATATTATGTTGGGCTGGCGACCGCCAATTTGCAATTTAAATTATTTGGAAACTAGATGCCCAGATTCGAAGACTGGGATAATATTTAAATATTTATTTCTATATATACAAATATATATATAAATCAAAAAATGTTTGTATGTCCGCAGTGCGTTACTATATTAAGAATAGGATATGTTTCAAACTTTCTAAATACCTTTATTCGTCCCTCGCGAAGGTTTCTGGATTATTACCACATGACAATACATCTGAAAAGTTTGCTTAATCATTACAAAAACTCTTACAAAAATGTCACAATTTGAAAATGACATTTTTAAAACATCGATTGTTCAATCAAAATTTAATATTCGAATAAACTTTTTAAATTAATGAATTTTATCGAAGTACTCACGTATGGTACTAATCAAAATCGAATACTTTGAATCTAATTGAAAATTATATTATTTTAAAGAGGTACCTACGTTAGGTACCAAATTTAATTGATTGTTCTTATAATATACAAAAATGAATGTTTGTAACATGTAAAAAAAAAAATAATTAAAAAAATTGCAATAGGTGGCACGCGAGCTGTTTGAAAATCTGAATGTACCGGGACTGAATATATTGAACGCGGGAGAGGGGAGGAAATCGCGGCAGGGTGGTTTGTGGGAGAGTGGAGAGGGAAGGCGGGGAAGGTGGAGGGGGAACGCGTGAGAGGAAGAGGACATGGGAGGGGAAAGGGAGACGGAAGAGGAACGGGTCAAATGGGAAAAGACACGCAGGGAGAAACAATTTCTTTATTAGTGGCATAGCAACGCATGCCGGGAACTCGCTTGTATTTTATAATTCAATTATTATATATACACAATATTTCGTTAAATATTATGAAGATAATGTTATCTTACTAATATTATAAATGCGAAAGTTTGTATGAATGGTTGGTTGGATGGTCCTTACTCTTTCACACAATAAATTAATATCGAATGGAATTTATAAATTCTTTCACTAATCGAAAGCTACATTATTTGCGAGTAACAGGGGCTATATATATTGGTAAGCTCTGGCGTTATGAATAAGCTGTGGTGTTATGAAATCATCTATTATACGTTTATTGGCAAAGCGTGTTACTAAGTAAATGTTTGACGTGGGCTGTCAATATCATTTCTTTAATAGCGAAAATTCAAATATTAATATTCTAATATGAACATTTAGTGTAGGTAGATACAAATGTAAAATAGGTACTTGTTTACATTTTGACCTGAGCCAACAGCTATACTAATATTATGAATGCGAAACGGAGCGTTTTTGATTGTTGATTAATTGGGGGAGGAGAGTGGTAGTGAGGGAGAGGGGGGAGAGTGGGGGGGGGAACAAATATGCGAGCGAAGCCGGGGGTAAAAGCTAGTATGGTCTAAAGTAAGAACGATGTGTACTGTACATGATTTACAATTTACAGTGTTTCGTGAAAACTTTAATAGGAGAACCAATATTTTAATGCAGTTTTTATTATACATTGATTATATTGTTATGTTAAATTATATTACAAGTAAGAAAAATAAATACAGATAATAAATTGTTTAATGTGTCTGTGTGATTGAGTTATGTTTGATTTGTTGTTATTAAGTTATGAAAAAATTCTGTATGTTTTGTTTTTGTCCAGACCAAAACATTTTGCTTTATTACATGTGAATTCTGTGTGGTTTGTCTCAGCGATGTAGTCATGTGATTATAGAGTTTAATTGCACGGTACGTAAAATGTCTTGGTCCGCGGGTTGTGTATTTAATTGGGGTATTAAGGGTGTAGTTTGTTGAAGATCTGGTTATAATAATTGTTGATTGGGACTGTAAAGGATATAGGAGAATGAAAATTATTATGGAAATGTGGGTTGACAGAATTTAGAAAAATCTTGGTTCATGGATAAGTATGAGAGTAAGTTTATATTCATATTTGTCGAGAGGTATACGTTATATAACAGACCTCTAAAAGAAAATACTATAATTACTTTAATACTGAATTTTATATAAATTGTATTACATAGGTACAAGGTAAAAACCACAAAATAATAAACGCAAATAATATGTGATTAGGTATTTAAATTACTGGGTCAGGGTGCGATTAATTTTCTTTTTATTAAGTATTAAGATTAGATTAACATTACTTTTTATTCGCATCTTCTTTTTATTGATCGATTGTTACCAAAAACATTTATTTGTTACGGAAAAGGGTATTAAAAACGAATATAATGTTTAAAACTAACCCACTATTACGCTGTTTCTAGTAGGAGTAAGAAGAACACAAATTCAAAGATATTTTGGGGATACAAAATTGAATAACGTATTGATTTTTGAACTAAAATTATTATATATTCAATCATTGCATCGCATATTTACGCTTTATTATTTTGCCTATAATACAATATAGTTCCTAATATCTGAAAATAATTAGACCAATGACGCATATCGCCTTCGCGTCAAAGCCAAATCGTTAGGAACTTATAACATAGGCTCATATCATATTGAAGTTAATGGATAGATAAATAGGTAATGCTTTGTTTGTAAGAATATTGTGGGGGGTGGAAATAATTCTGTTAAAATGTATTAGATTTTGATTCACACTCGTGCGTCAGAGTAGAGTAGAGACTACTCAGACCACTAGTACAGGAAAAAATCGAAATCGGAATTCACGCCCTTTTATGGGAGGAGTTTAAAAATACTTGAGAAAAAGCTTTTGGAAAGGTTGGAAAAGATATTTGAATTTTTTTTTTACATGTCGATTTCGTAAAGGCCTGTAAAAAACATTAATTCCTTTTTTATGCATTGTTTATTGTAATAAAACGGAATTTTTAAATTGATTTCACGAAAATAAGCGGCGCGGAGCATAACGCGTCTTCTCTCCGCTACGTTCGGAGGAGTAATGACAGAAAATCGGGGGCGGCTGCCAGTCGTTCTTCGGTGGACGGTATAAGGTTCACTTTGATATAACAAATTCGTCGACTGCCGTATTGTCGCCGTGATGTCAAAAATACCAACGCGAAAATGCATATTATATTTTATTTTGTGAGGTTCCGGCGTAAATATCTTTTTTTTTTGCGATAATTATATAAGAAACTAAATTTTCCACATTATGCAATAAACCCATATCCGAAAAAGTGTTTATAAGTAGGAGAGTTTTCAGTTAAAAATGTTTTTTATAGACCTAATACTTTATTTTTTTCTAAGCTTATTAAAAGACTTATTAAAAAAAATGACCGATATTTTTAAGGGCCAAGGTATGTTCTACACGCAGTATTTAATTGAAGCATCTGTAATACTTTTAAGCGGTCAAATTTTCAAAACTAAAACATACGATTTTGTATGATTTTGCATTATTTAGTATGGCTTCATCTTAATGTTATATAATAGCATTCCGTTTTTAGGGAATGTTGCGAGGAAGAAATGGGAACTTAGATGATTTAGGGGAAAGGTGAACGATACTTGGCTTTTTGTATCAGGCTGATACTGAGAGATTTTTTGATCTGAAATGAGGTGCATATAAAGATGGCAAATTTAATAAACATGTTTATAACATATTTTTTCAAAAGTTCCTCACGAAAGCTATCCAGACAATTATATAATGAAAATAACTTAAATGAATATCACATTTACTCACCCATAAACGAGTATTAAATGAAAACTTCGGGTTAGTTATTTTCGTGCTCCGCTCTTCAATTCTGAAACCTCCCAATCCAAAGCAATATGCGTAAACCACAAAGCTGCGTGCTATACAGGCCTATACTAAAAGTTCTTGTGCCACTGGAAACCAAAAAAACACCAATTCTCCCGTCGACTCGGGCGAGTGAAAATTCAAGAAAACTCCGAACAATTTTATTTTTAGTATTCCTTTCAGCTGTTTACTTGAATTGTAAATTTTATTCAAATATACTAGCACCAAGGTACGCGTATATTTTTTTCTTTTCGAGCTTTGGTGTTTCCGCCAAGAAGACGTGTTTGAATGGGAACTTTATTGAAATTTGTGATTTTTGGGCGGACGAAAATAAACGGTCCATTTCAACGATTTATTAAGCTATTTTAAACCCGAAATGAGAAGGAAAACATAAACACATTTTTGAAAACGTTGAACTGTTTTGAATTTGCCTTGAATTTGAATTCTACCGATTAATAGCCAAAATGGTAGTGTGGGATGAACTCCACCAGCCACTCAAAAATATTGGTTTTTGGTTTTAAACAATAATTTTGTTTTACATGTTTGGTAACGGATTGACAACGCTTTTCGAAGCCAAAATAACTATCTGATCCACGCAGATATTTACACACCACTTCATGACATTTTTTAAATATTAAAACGACACTATATCTTACTTCTTACTAATATTATAAATGCGAAAGTTTGTATGGATGGTTGGTTAGATGGTTGGTTGGATGATCCTTACTCTTTCACGCAGTAAATATCAAATGGAATTTAAAAATTCTTTCACTAATCGAAAGCTACATTATTTGCGAGTAACAACGGCTTTATATATTGGTAAGCTCTGGTGTTATGAATGAGCTGTGGCGTTATGAAATTATGTATCATACGTTTTCTGTCCCTAACCAAATCGAGTTACTGCAAACGTCAAACAAATTGTTACCTTGGAAACAATGTTTTTTTTTTTTTTTTTTTTTTTTATTTATTTTAGGCCTAAAAAGAGTGCTTTGTTGTGATTAAAAAGAGTACTTTTTGGCGTCGTAGTTAATATCTACATATCTCTAAAAATGTTTATTCTCCGAACAAAAAGCATAACGTTGCTATAAAGCATAGCGTTTGAAGTGGACTGTCATTTTCTTATTTTTTTAGGTTACTCTGGATTCAAATATGAATAAAATACTAATAAAGGGAGTAGGTACTTATAATAAATTTCTATTTCTTTAATTTAAATACTTTCTAAAATAGAATTTTTATTTGCGAAATGTCATTCTCAAATTTTGAAATTTTCTTTTTAACAATAATTATTTTCTCTTAGACAAAATAGCAAGCATAATAACAATTATGCCAGTAATTTCCCACTAATAATATGCGAGCGAAGCCGTGGGTAAAAGCTAGTTTAAAATCAGATAAATCTAAATCAAAATAAAATAGGCGCAAATAAAGTTCCTTGACCCCATTTAGCTTCGATCTAGCGTAGCATGTCCCGCTTGCAATAATTAAAGGTGGAGGCCTCTGATAGATTAAATGCTGTATTTATGTTCATTCACTCTTTACAACAGATCTAATGGTTAGACAGGATTAGATCTATTATAGATCAGTAGCTTTTTTAAATATTATTTTTTGCATTAGCTGCAAACAGGAGGCCTTGAGGAAAATAATTTGCCTTGGGGCCTATGTCATCTTTGGGGATGTTGTGTGGAAGGTCTTTTTAGGAAAAGGAATGATAGTTAGTACTGGGAAGGAAAGAGACATGAGGGGTGGGTAGTAATTTGGGGGTCAATATGTCCAGGAGTGACGGACGTATGAATCCATCCCTCCCAATGCTGTGAAAGGCGTTGAATCGAGAGAGTCCAGCTGGAGAGGTAAAGGTTAAGTGTCTAAACCATTCTCTCCCGATCCATGCAGTTGGTGGACAAATGCATTCACCGCCAAGACCTATACAAACGTCACCCCATGAACCCGGGGATCCCTACTAATACACCAAATGTAGCGAACCATTTGGCAGAGGTAGGTGTTGGTTATCCAATAAATGGTTCCCAAATTAGTAACAGTCTAACGGTTAGGGAAAGGTACCGTAGTTTCATGAGTCAATGATGTTATGTATTACACTGGATGTGTACTCGCCATTGTCTCAAAAACTCAAGATAAAACTAATAAAACAATAAAAACTAGATGCGGCTAGTAAAAAAACACTCAGATGTTTTCAGTAAATTCTTAATTCAAAAGTTATTCATGCATGTTAAAGATAGACATTCAAAGAATGTGTGATGTAGAACCGGACGGCACTTTTTGTAATGGCGCTAAAAATCTTCAGAAAAAAATCGAAATAATTGATAATAAATAAAATGCATGTAAGGAATGAAATGTTAATCTATATCTTTTACTAGTGTGCCGTGTAATGGAAACATTTTCTCATCATGCATGTGGGCACTTTAGCGCTTTTTAAATGCAGTGGCATTGAGTACTAAAACTCCGAAATCTAAGAAAATATAACATCAAAGACAATTGCCTTGTCTTTGGCTTACCACTTTGAGATTTCTACTACGCGTCTATATATTATAAATAAATTCATTAATGAGAGTACATATATTTTGAGAATTAATTGTTCCTATGAAGTTTATAGTATAAATCAATAACATGTTTTGATTTGTTTCATGAACACCTGACATTTGGGTGTAATGTTGTCAGTGATTGATTTTACCATTGTAATTGATGACCAAAACTATTATTGTAGAAGTTTGTAAGGAATTCACATAAGCTTATTATTTGTTACCCTTAAGCATTTATAAAATAATAACAACTTGGAAGTGTGCAACATCTATGTTGGAAGTATTAGACGGCCTTCGTGGTCGAGGGGTAAGGCTCTCGACGGAGAAATTAATACGCCACAATAATTAGGACAATTGCCAACAACTGACAAACTGTGGCGGGTACGGGTACCGCCAACCCGAGATCCATTTATTGGACTACCTACTCTTCTGACATAGGTCAGCCCGAGTTTGGTAACTTGGGTGCTTGGGTTCACAGGGGTGAAGTTTTTACGGGTCTTGGCAGCAGATGAGTCTGCTCACCAAAAGAGTCTGGTGGAGGGAGACCTTTTCACCTCTCCAGCAGGACTCCCTCTAAACATCGCCTTGTTCCGAAGTGGGAGGGATGGATTTGATTCACTGATCCCCATATTCCTACCCACCCCTCATACCTTTTTCCTTACCAGCAGTTCCTTTCCTTCATTTTCTAACAAGACCTTCTACACAGCTTCAATGACATAAGGAATTATTTTCCTCAGGGCCGTCTGTGTGGAGTTAACGAAAAAAAAACTGAAAATTTTAAAATTTTCTTCTTTTTTAATAGAAGAAAGGTAAATATTCCCGGGTTACGAATAAATGTTGCTTGTGTCGCTGGTTTAAAATGTTTTATGTATTTTTACTGGTGTGTTTTAATCCACTTAAAAAAATCTCAGGACTTATTTATTTGCTAAATAAACTTTGGACCTAAAACATTTACCGTTTTATTTACATTTAATTACATAACCTGTTATTTCCTACACTTACTGATATTACATTATTCAAATGACCCCATAAATTCTACACAAAATCGTCCATAATATTACATATACTCGTATTAGCGCAGATCCGTGAAAAAGTCACAGAATGTTATAATTTTAAGATTCGTGAAGCTAAAAGTACTTAATTATAAAAAAAAATGTTTTCCTCGGGATCATTGCCTTTCAAACCAAGACAAAATTTACCCATTGAATGTTAAACTTGAAAAATCAATGACATTACTAAAATATAACAGTATATTCAATTAACAGATAGGTATGAATAACATTCATACTAATCGAACCAAAAACGTAGCAAAGCTTATGAAAAGGATAGCCATTCAAAGAATATGTATATGAACGGGCCGCCTGAAGAATATCCACTCGAGATTTTTTTTTTAAATATGAATACCACACAAGAGTCCCAACTGCTCCCGTCTGAAGCCAGTGAGACTTTGGCATCCCCAATTGGGGTATGTTGTGAGGCTGAGGGTAGTGGGGAGGGGAAGGAGATAGGGAATAGGACGGTGGGAAAGTACCTGGCTATTCAGATCTGGTCACCAAACACGGCTAATGCCATTTCAAGCAAAGTTTCAATTCTGAATGGTGGCCTTACACCAGGGCGATACGGAGAGTATCTTCCACTCTGGAACGTGCCGCAAATATACTATATATTATTTTTAATTAATAAATTGTGAAATAACACAAATTCATCTAATAAAATTTATTTGCCACGCCGGGATTCGATCCCGCCAACTTCGGTGTGCGAGTCAAGCGCCTTACCGCTGCGCTACGCCGGCCGTCAAATTCAAAACGACCTAGTTCAGTGAAAGCATGCACGTTGTCGCACTAACTTATAGTCAATCTATTAATTCATTTAAGCATCTGTCAAACATCCGAACTAAATAAATACGCATTTAGAATAAAAAAATATTGAAATAATGTTATTTACGTATTACGCAAAAATATTCAACATTAGGTACTCACCCACGCACCAAAAACCGAAATTACATTTTTTTTTTAATTATTTAAAGCCGCTTGAGCTAAAAATAAAACATCACAAACACACATACAAAGTAAATGACAGTGTTATATATTACGTTTTCACAATTTGTTTCAAACAAATGAGATATGAAAAATTCAAATTTAATTATATACTTATATTATTAATATTTATTTATATTATTAATGTTAATAATATATATAATATAATAGTAGAGTGCCTTCCGACTTTGGGTTTTTCGAAGTTTTTACTATAGTAAGTTAATCTCCGTGGGAAATTTTGGGAGTGCATTTGGTATCTGTTCGACTATAGTAGCTTTGGACGTTGCGTCCAAAAAAGTATGTTTCTAATTTTCTCATATTTAATAAATTAAATCAAAAATTTCCCTTGAAAATCATACGCGCTATAAGAACGCACCTAGCTTAATACCTACCTACTTTTAAATACAAACCATGTATTTTACGAAATTTTTTTATGAATAAATTGTTTAATTCCTCATTATATCAAATTAGGAACAAAACAATTTATCCAAAGAAATGTCACTGGAAAATGATTTTTAAGTAAGTACCATAATATGGAAAAAGTGCGAACAAAATAGTCCAAAATAAACACGAAAATTTCACATTTTAAAAATAATATGTACTGAACCATCAAACGTTCACCATCTTGAAACGGATATGGAACGTATACACAAATTTACAGACAGAATGTAAAACAGGATTCCGCTACGCTCAGTTAATAATACGAAATTAATTACTGAACCAGGACATGTAAAAACACGTTACATAAATCACCACAATCACAAGGGAGTAATTTCAAATAGGCATTTTCGGAGAATAATTTTAATGTCTTTAGTACAAAGATACAAGATACGTAGAATAAACAAAAACATGTGATGCGCATTTGCTCCGTAGCGAAGCGGAATTTCTACAAGAGATAAATATTTCCATAGAAAGGCGGAGGAATCCAACATTATAACTGTCTCCATTTATTATTTCGAATTCTAGGCCAAAAAGCTCGTAAACTTCCACAAGGGAAATACAAATTGGATCGAACACAAAACATTACATGATTGAACCTTTAAAACGAAGATAAATTACATATTCCTCTTCTGGGTCGCCATTCCATTTAGGGCTTCGGAAGTTTCAGACTATTTCGATTGCATGTGAACACGATACTGATTTACATAAAAACATAATATATTTCCAGAATTATTGATACTAAATATTTCAACTAACTGTACGATAAGTTGTGGTAGGGACCCTGGATTTCCGCTTTAATGATCCAATTTTAAATGCCCGCGGTTTTTTTTCAGGAAATTTATGGCCGGAGATGTAATAATAAATACGGCCGGCAATAAAAAGCCCTGGCGGCATTCTAAATTTGAATTCTTCATATCTCATTTGTTTGAAATAAATTGTGAAAACGTAATATATAACACTGTTATTTACTTTGTATGTATGTTTGTGACGTTTTTTTTATTTTTAGGTCAAGCGGCTTTAAATAATAAAAAAAAAACATTCTAATTTCGGTTGTTGGTGCGTGGGTAAGTACTGAATGTTGAATATTTTTGCGTAATGCGTAACATTAATTTTTTATTCTAAATGCATATTTATTTTGTTCGGATGTTTGACAGATTCTAAAATGAATTAATAGAGTGAATATAAGTTAATGCGATAACGTGCATGCTTTCACTGAACTAGGTCGAGTGGAAATTCTTCAGGCGGCCCGTTCATATACATATTCTTTGAATGGCTGTCCTTTTCATAAGCTATGCTATGTTTTTTGTTCGATTAGGATGAATATACTAATGTTATTAATTGAATATACTGTTACATTTTAGTAACGTCATTGATTTTTCAAGCTTAACATTCAATGGGTAAATGTTGTCTTCGTTTGAAAGGCAATGATCCCGAGAATTTTTTTTTTAAAATTAAGTACTTTTAGCTTCACGAATCTTAAAATTATAACATCCCGCGACTTTTTTACGGGTCTGCGCTAATACGAGTATATAATAAATAATATTATGAACAATTTTGTGAAGAATGTCTGGGGTCATTTGAATAATAAAATATTAATAAGTATAGTAAATAACAGGTTATGTAATTAAATGTAAACAAAACGGTAAACGTTTTGGCCCAAAGTTTATTCAGCAAATAAATAAGTCCTGAGAATTTTTTAAGTGGATTAAAACACACCAGTACAAAGTCATAAAACATTTTAAACCAGCGACACAAGCAACATTTATTCGTAACCCGGGAATGTTTGCCTTTTCTTTTATCAAAAAAAAAGTTTCTTTTTTCAGTTTTTTTACGTTAACTCCACGCAGACGGCCCTGAGGAAAATAATTCCTCCGTCATTTTTGTTGATGCTGTGTAGAGGGTCTTATTAGAAAATGAAGTAAAGGAACTGCTGGTTAGGAAAAAGGTATGAGGGGTGGATAAGAATATGGGGATCAGTGAATTCAAGAGTGACCATCCCTCCCACTTCGATACAAGGCGATGTTACGAGAGAGTCATGCTGGAGAGGAGAAAAGGTCTCCCTCAACCAGCCTCTTTTAGTGGGCAGACGCATTTGTTACCAAATACATTATTTGTTACCAAGACCCGGAAAAACCTAACCCCCATGAACCCAGGCACCCCCTGCTAAATCACCAAACGAAGCGAACATGGGTTGATCTATGGCAGAAGTGTTGGTTGTCCAATAAATGTTTCTCGGAGTGGCGGTATCCATTCCCGTCACAGTCAGTTAATCGGCTGCTGGCAATTGTCCGAATTATTGTGGTCCGTAAATCAACAACTTTAGTATCACTTATAGATTTTTATTCGTGAAGGAACAAAAAAGTCTTCCATATCACATTAACAAAATGTATGGAAATGTTTTTTGTAAAATGTTGTTCTGAATGAATGTAGAAAAACCTTGAAATCGGAAGATTTATTACTTCATTGACCCAAAAAGACTCAATTTAATTTCTATTTCAGAAATATTGTCACAGCTCAAAATGTTTTCGTTCTTTTAAAAACGCCGCTTAGTTATAACTTGAATAAATTTAAACTTGAAGAAGAAGATAATACCTAATAATAATCTAAATTGGTAGGTTAATAATCTAAAAATATGAAAAAGAACAAGATGCAGACAAATAAAAGATAACGGTCGCAACTGGGACTCGAGCCCAGGATTTCCCGTCTTACCAGGACGAACGCCTTTATAATAAGATTACTGAGACCTCATATCATATTTAAATGTCATTTTTGTCAAACTCATATGACAAATTTTAGAAATAACCATATTATCTTCGACTAATTTTTTTTCCATATTATTGGCAGCTACCTTTTTATTTGAAATAATTTTTTGTAGAACTGATTTGTAACCTAGATAATGTTTCGGATAAATATGTACACATATATATATATATATATATATATATATTTTTTTTTTATATTGTACGACAGACAGGTAAGTCCAATTATAGTACAATTTTCTTATAACAAACAATACATATACATAATTTTTTAAAAACATGTTATAGTGATATTAAACACATCACTATCCGCTGGTAGAGCATTAAGCAATGTCATACCTCTTGTCATGCTATGTTGAGCCATGACATCTGTCCGCCCCTGCGTTATGTAGAATAGGGCGTGGCTATGAGTTCGACAGTATTTTTCAGGAGCGAATAAGCCACAGCATGACAGGAGATATGGACAATCGATGAGGTTTTTTATTAACTTTAATTCAAATACCATGAGTCCGGCACTACGCTTGGTCTCTAGGCTTTGATAATTTGTCTCCTTTAGCAGTTCCACGTGATGCATGAATTTCGGATATATTCCGTGTGATCGCATGTAAACATACCTTAGGAATTTTTTTTGAATTTATTCAATCATATTTATGTATTTAAGTTGATAAGGTATCCAGACAGTACTAGCGTACTCCAGCTTGATTCTGACCACTCCGTTGAACATGGCGGTCATTGCTTCTATGTTATTGAATTGTTTGCAAGTTCTAGTTACAAAACCAAGAATTTTGTAGCAAGCCGAAGTAAGCTGCACTATATGATTTGAAAATGTCAGCCTGGGATCAAAGATCACCACAAGATCCTTGATGGTATTTACGCGTGTTAGTACTTCTCCATTCATTTTATACTGGTAGAATAACGGATTTTGTGAACGACTAATAGGTCAAAACGACGCATTTTTTTTGTATTGAAAGTAAGTTTGTTATCCAAAGACCATTTCATGATTGAATCTAAGTCAGCCTGCAGTTTGGAATAATCTTCATCTGATTCAATTTCCATCATCAGTTTCATGTCATCCACGAATAGGAGACATGAGCTATGACGTACGCAGTCCTGAATGTCATTTATCAGAATAAGGAATAACATGGGACCAAGATTCGATCCTTGAGGAATTCCTGACAGAGCTACGAACTCATGGGAGTCGTATCCATTTACATTTACATACTGGCTTCTATCTTTTAAATATGATGCAAAAAATATCAGTAGGATATTTATATATCAATTTATCAAATTAAAATTAATATGGGACACCTATTGACCTTTTACTAAAAGTCTAAATGAATATTATTTTTTTATTAGAAGAACTCTCTTTTTATAACTTTTATAGGTTAGGTATTAATGGATATGTGAATAACGTTGAAAAGTTATAAAAGAGAGTTGTTCTAATAAAAATAACTTTAAACTTATTCATATCAAAAACTTATTATGTGCCTTATATCGCCACGAATATAGGTAATAGGTTTAAAAATAGCTTTGCAAACGGAGTCTAGAGGGCACGATTTCAAGCACGAAAGTGATTTTAAAAAATTTATTTTGTGAATAATTTTACAAGAAAGAAAAAACGTCAATCAATGGAAACTGTCACAGATAAAATTAACCATAACTGTATTTTTTTTTAATTTGTCTCTTATACGCGTTCCTGTATTCCCATTGAAAAATACATTTTTTAGTAGTTTACGCTTATATGTTTCAAAAACTAAATAATAATTTGATAATTTTACTCAACGGAAACGGTAGGAAAATTTTTTAAATATCCAAAACGTTCTATTTTGTATTTATAATGTAAACGAATTCGTAGTAAAGACTAATCTAAATAGTGATTTAGCATTAAGCGTCGCCTTAATGATCACTGCATTTGGCCAAAGAAACTTCATCTACTGTGGCGGTGGTCCCCAATCCCCGTTCACTTTCAAATTGTCACTTTCGAGAACACGAATAGTCGCAGTCGGAAAATGAAAGTTTTTTCTCCACTATGAGACGGCTTGTGGACTTTTAAATGTTCCTTTTGAGAACATGAATAGTTGCAGCCGGAACATGAAAATGGTTTTTCTCCACTTGAGTAAACTTGTGGGTTTTCAAAGTCTCCTTTCTAGCACATAAAGAATTACAATCGGAACATGCAAAAGGTTTGTCTCAACTGTGAGACGGCTTGAGGACTTAAAAATAATGTTCCTTTCGAAAACATGAATAGTTGAAGTTTCTTATATTCTGGGTGTAAATTAAAACGACTTCCCGCGTACAGATTCACTCTTAAACTAAAACCAGTTCCGAGAAAAGCTTTAAATTCAAGGCGCACACAAGAGAAAAATCATCTGTTTGATCTGTGGGTAACTATTCTTTAAGCTTGTGGAGTCTTGATGAGTGAACACCTCGCCCCCCCCCGCGGGCCACGGTTAAATTATCAAATGTTGACCGGTCAAACGGTTGGGGACCACTGTTCTATGGCATAAACCTATACAATATATCCATAGTAAACGATCACTACATTTGGTCAATGAAACATCATCTACTATTGCATAACACTATACTTGGACAGAGAAACTCTACATTATCGCTCTCCTCCAACAAATATTAAAATAAAATCCAGAAAAAATTAAAAAAAAATTAAAATTTTTTATAAAACTATCTTAAATACGTAATGTAAAATGTATTCCTCAGCACCGGAAACCCCACTGGGGAAAAAAAACTTTTTCTTTTATATAAATTCAAGACGCGATAAAATAAATAAAAATATCATAATCTAATCAAAATCTAGAAAGCAAAAAATTTGTCTCTGCAACAGTGAGTTCTGGCGAGACCATATTTCAATAGTTTTTTTCTGCTTGGAGTTTTTTGGTTAACCAAATCTAGATACAATTGGTACCAACAAATTCAAACGAGCATAGATGAGACGATGTATGGATGTGAATAAAGAAAGGAGGGTGTGTCAAGATAGAGTTGTGTGGCGGTTCACTATGTTTACTTAGGCGTGATGGATTGTTAGTCATTTAAAAAAAATCAATAATATTAATATAAATGTGATCAAGAGGATGTTAAAATTTCAGGCCAAGCCGGGTAGTAAGGCTAGTGTTGGTGTAGGTAGTAAAAATCACGGTACGGACCATTCTTTAGGACACGCCAATACAATATGACCCCGATAAGGGTGTAACGTTGTTTGCGTTGTAGATTTAGAACGTGCCGGAATTTAAAGGTGTGTTTTGCTGCTTTGAACTGTAAACGTATATTTATTTTTTTTGCCTTTAACATAAGATGTAAGGCTGTATAAATAAAAGTAGGCAAACATAACTTTCGATAGCATGTATCGTTAACAACTTTTTACGGCTGTTACGCTGCGTTAAGCATATTATTTATATATATTTTTTTATTTTTTTTTATTTTTTTTCTTATTTTTTATTTTTTTTATATTTGGGAAAGTTGACAGCAAATCATAAATTACACAATTATACAATTATAAAATGGTTAATTATGCCAATTATAAACTTTCCACAGATAATAATAGTAAATTAATGTGTGACATTATAAAGGTGTTTACTTAATTAGTTCATTTTTAGTTACATTATGTGAGGGGGGGAGGAGAAATATAGGATAAGGATTAAAAGGCTAAGGACGCGAATATATAGGGGGAGGGGTAGATTGAACTTCCTAGTTTGAGTCATGTTGCTAAGTGAGATTTTGTTTTATGTCATGTAACGTTGAGTTAAAAATGAGTTGAGTTAAATAAACCCTCTTTTGAACCTCTTCCCACTTAACCGGTCTTTCCCTGCTAATGGCTTTGAAATCCCTAATTGATAAACTTTCCCCACTCTTACCCCTCCCCCTCCCTCCTACCAACCTTTCCTTCCATGTGTCATCTATATTTAATTTTTAAGTTTAGTATACGTTTGATCCTGATGAAGTAAACATTGTTTACGAAACATGTTGATTGTGTACCAATAAAAGTGATGTAAACAAAGTTATTTGTCTTTTTATTAAAATAAATAATGCCATCACAAAGTGAAAACCTTTCAGAAGAAGTTTTCTTCAAAAAAAATTAAAAATGTCAATGTGGTAATAATTTAAGTTGAATGAATGTGTGGATCTGTAGATAAATGAGTTATGTTTGGAGTTAGTCTTGCAAAGAGGAAGATTAAAAGTAAGCGACTGTCTACTGTTGCGATTAGGAACGTGGAATGATAGGCGTTGAAGAAGATCAGGACTATCGATTAAGTTATGTATAATTTTAAATAACATTACCGAAACTGCTATATTTCTTCGACAAGTTAGCGTCTGTATTTTGAAGAATTTGGCAGAGTCTTAATTACTAACATGAGATCGAAAAGATCTATCAATGTGTAGGTGTGTTTTTGCTGCTTTGGGATATACATGTATTTTTAGATTTTTTTGCCAAGAACAGAAGATGTAAGAATGTAGAAAGTGAATTACAAGTATTCAAGTATAGCTTTATGTAATCTACACACCTACTAATGATGAATAGCTTTTTACATACAGCAGTTACGCTGACGTTTTGACGTGTTATTCATCTAACGATTTGATTTGGTGCGCTTTTGCTGCTTTTGGATATAAACATATATTTTTAGAATTTGTTACCGTTAGCAGAAGATGTGAGATTGTATAAATTACAAGTAGGCAAATATCGCCGTCCGTAGCGAGAGGAACAGCTTTTTACAACAGTTAACGTTAAACGTGTTATTTATCCTACAATTTGGTCAAAACTTAACTGGCCAGTGCCAGCCAAACTATGTCGAACCAATAGGGGTTCAAATAAGTGGAAGGGGAGGGAGATAGTAAGAGGAAGGTTTTCTAACTAATTAGATCTGGTTACCAAACTTAGCTTTTTTTTTACATGAATTCCACACAGGAGGCTCTGAGGAAAGTAATTTCCCTTAGGGCATATGTCATCTTTGGGGATGCTGTGTGGGAGGGTTTTTTTAAGGAAAGGAAGGAGAGGAGAGTTCTGGGAAGGAAAAGGGTTTAAGGGGTGGGTAGAAATCTGGAGTTCGGTGTGTCCTGGTCATCCGTCTCCAATACCTAGACAAACTTCACCCCTTGAATGCTTGACCTCCTTCAAGACCAGTTTTTTCTACTGCTCGTTATAATGTTCAGGGTATTGCGGGACGTACTTGTCTTACTATAACCAGTGATTCCTGACATTATTTGGAATAAAAAATATCAACAAAATTTTGGTTTCCGGTGACATTTTTTTTTCTTCAAAATCAACAAAAAAACATTCTTCCACACGTCCTCACTGGTCATTCAGCCGTGTAAAGACCCAATCCCTCGACCCAAACTGTTCAAAATTTACTGATTTTTTACGATTTAACTTGAAAAAAAAAAAATAAAAACTTTTACTGCACAAGATGAATGCCGTAACTTACCATAACGTACTTTATACGGTCTTTGAAGGTGTGTAGGGATTGGGAATTTTAATGTCAATCTTTAAAATAGTGTTGCGTGCATTTGAGGCACAAATAATAGGGCGACCTTTCATGCCTGTTCCGCATTAGGCTCTGAAATACGGAGCCATGCAGGCGGAGTGAGTTATTGAAAACCGGCTTTTATGCTTTTAAAAAGGTTTTTACGAGTTAGCCAAAAAAACCTTATACGATTTCTATTAGATAATTTTCATTACGTCATCCTCTAATCTTTCATTCATTGTGTACTTAAGACGCAGTACGAGAATTGTAACTTGTTTAAATTTTGTACAAAAAAGCGCTTATTTGCCTATCCTCGCAATTTTATAATAAAACTAGCGCCGACCTATTTGAAAACGACGATAAAAATAATTTTCTATTGAAAGTATTGTAATATTGATAATAATTTACTGCTTCTCCGATTTCTTCCCACAATCAGTAACAATTTTGAAAATGAAAACCGAAAAAAGATTTTTTTTTAATTCCGTTAGAAAATTGATGAAAAATTTATATTTAAAGATTTCGAAAAAAATTTTTTTTTGCATAATATATTGAATATGATTATTTATATAATTTTGGAAACGGTTAAACATCAGATAATACAATAACGCGATCTATCATAAGATTGATAAGTAAAGTTAAATAATTTTACATACAATACGAGGATAAATAAAAAAATATCGTAGTCCGTTTTTTAAAAATCAAAGTGTGGGTTTCAAATGGGTACTAGCTGCCACTTCAAGGACAAGGATAAAGGTTTACTTAGAGTACTGTATGTCCTTTAATAAATGTACACCCGCCTTCTTAAATTCTTGTCGTAAATATTTCACAGTCTTAGGCAAAAGTATATAACTTTTCTCCAAAGCGTAAAAGTTACTTCTCACTTTTAGATGTTAAAACTCAAATAAGTAATATAAAGTTTTTGGCAATGGTAATTAGAATATGCAGCAAATTTATATCAAATAAAACACAGTAAAATTTTCTTGAGCCATGAGCCAAACCGGGTCAGATGATAATTTCAATTAAAACTGGGTACGTTCTGCGTTTGTGAAGAGTACGAAGTTGTCATGATATTGCAAAATGTATCTCCCTTGAGCCCCTGAGGGTCTAGACAGAGTGGGTACTTCAAAAGGTCCTCAGCAATTCTTGGATATTTCAAGGAGGGATCGTCCTAACCACGTAATTCAGAAATCGATTACGGCCGTGATTCAAAAAAGACAAGTCAACAAGTGGGTCAGAAAGCCCTGAAACTGCGTGCAGTTCATGTCGGCTTCAATAATTTACCATTGTTTATTATCCTGCGGAAGATTGTTTAAGGATACTGGTGTTTGCGAACGCATGTAGTCATACGCGATTTACGACAATCCACGTTTATTGTCATAAAAATATTAACTTTCACTAGCCCACTGGCTGAGTCGCTTCTCCCCCTTTGGTTTTGCCCTAACCAAGTTTGTGGAACTGGGATTATATTTACTAAATAGGTACATCATCCGACCATTTGTTTTGTTTTTTTACCAATTTACCATGTGTTTGATAGCAAGTAGCTACACTATAATAAAAACTATAAGAGCAACAAGCTAGAGCACTTGAATGGGCTTCCGAATAGAAAAGCAAATTGCCCACATTTTCATCCTAAAGTATTATAATAAAAATAAGGGTGCCACATGGGTAGAGCAGAAATTATCTGTGACTCTTGGAGATTTAAAAATAGGTTTTCTGTTAGAATTATCGAGTCGTGCATGTCCCGTGTTCAATAACACTTTTAAATACGTCAGTTTGAACCTTGGATCACGTTTATAAGTTGGTAATTAGAGGTCCGACCAATCTAGCTTCTGTACATGTAGGTTAGGGTTGTTATTTTCATGGCCGATTTACATAAAATGATTGCACTTTAAATTCACCAGAGCGCACTGCCACCACCACAGCCGTATAATAATGCAATAAAACCTGAATTACACGAGGGTTTTATGGAAATGGCTGCGAAATTATCAAACAGAGGAGATCACGCTATTGGCTCAAGGTCAAAAAGCTCCCGATAAGTTTACTGAAGTGTAAAGAGAAAGGTTACGTGGAAGTATTTCGTACATAAACGAATACAACATTTTACGGATATTTTAGGTACGTTGTTCATAAATGTAGGTATAACTATACTGCTTTTATAAGAGTAGTGACAGGAATGGTTACGGCCCTTTGTTACCGCAGGTCATGGGTTCAAATCCCGGCTGGCGCAAGTGAATTTAATTTGATTAATTTGCAGTATTTCACAATTTATTCATTCTTAAACATAATAAACAGGGTGTTGCGGGACGCACTTGACGTACTTTAACCAGTGATTCCTGACATTATTTGGAGTATAAAATGTAAAGGAAATTATGGTCTCCGGTATTTTAAATTTTTTTCAACTAAAAAGATAAAAAAATCAGTAGGTATTAGACGGTCAGGAGCGGGGTTAGTGGTTGGTCGGTTACTCGACTGAGTGAACAGTAACGACAAGCGGATGATTTTTTTTTTTTTTTTTTAAATTTAAAAATTAACATTTACAATTTTTACACCTAATAATGTCAATTTGCATTTGCGGCACATTCCAGAGAAGCAGATACTTTTAGTATCGCCCTGGTGAAAGATTACCCCTCCAAGTCGAAACGTTGGGTGAAATGGCCATAGCCGTGTTTGTTACCGGGGATGCCATAGACTCACTGGCTCCAGACGGTTGGGAGAATTTTTGATTCTTGTGCCGGTACCCGCAAAAAAATTAACCCCAATTATAATACTTTTATTATTGGCCCATAACAAAGTGGGAAAAAAAACATTGGCTAGCAGCGATTTCGTCTGAATAAAATACTAATATTAAGATAGGTACATACATTGGAGGCCTATAGAGGTCTGGGGGACCTAATTCTAACAGCATCAATACACGCAGATTTAAAAATTTAAGTTTCAACAAATGTATGGTTGCTTCACTAGGAGTTCTACCTGACTATATTTTGACAGTAAATATTAATTCAACACTTCAAATTTTGACGAGTCCAGATATTTATTTATACGATGTTGTCGTCTAATATTCATTTCATCATCATACAATATCCCTGCGGATTGTGACCCCAGAATTTAATACGCCTGGCTTTAGATTTGCCCCCAGCGAGAGTGCACTTCAACTTTAACCTTCGTGGAATCTAAAGTCACGACAGTCAAAGCTGAGCACTAGAGCAATGATTATTATAAATCTAAAGTGGTTATTTTCATCGCTAACAATTTAGAAATATAAGATTAGAAAATCCCTTCGAAGATATTAATTTAATTATTAACGCCTTGAAGGCTTTTACACGTTGGTGTAAATTATTATAAGTAAGTTGTTTAGGAGTATAATAATGAGCGGATACCAATTACAGTCAGGGTCCGGTCAAAGACTGAGTTGGCATCGCGTGGGTCCCACTCACGGAGGAAAGATCCTTCCTCCGTGGTACCACCACAGTAAGCGGAAAATGTTGCTTGTGTCGTTATGTAGGTCTCAGCTAGCCGAGGAATCGAACACGCGACGCTTGGGTTGGACCACGGAGGAAGGAATAGAGTGGAGGTGGCGATAGAGCAAACAGGCCCAGCATATGAAATAAACTCAAACAGGCCCAAATGGGCGGGGCATGAGCGTGGCTTACTAGGCCAGTACGTTTTCAACCAGAGTTTAGTATATTTATGTTTTCAACCCTTGGCGGAGTGGACGCAAGGGCCTGTTTGAGTTTGTTTCATGTGCTGGGCCTGTTTGCCCTATCGCCACCTCCACTCTATTCCTTCCTCCGTGGGTGGTACCTCCACGTTGTAGGGGATTTAAAATATTGTCAGATTATTCGTTACTTGGGAATTTTTGTCTTTCTTTAAAAAAATAATAACATAATATACAGAATTTGTAAATATTAATAAGTACAATACAAGTGGTTATGAAGTTTAATTATTATATAAAATTATGCAAAGGACTTCAGTAAGTAAATTATGAGTAAAAAAGAAGTAGGTACCCACTTAAGGTACTATGATATTAGTTACAGATCAGTGTCCAGTAACTTTGTTGATATTATGTATCATAAACATACACATAAATAGTTTGTTGCAAAAAACAAGTTTGTAATTTAGTAAACATTTATTACGCCCGATTGGATGTTTTCCAGAACATAACTAAATAATACAGCAATCAAAGGTGCACATGAAACAAATTTAGAAATATATAAGTAGGAAACTCTATTCTGATAGCTGAACTGATTATTTCCAAGTACCAAACATTGTACATCCAGATATGATGGGCGCAGTTTGTATCTTTTTAAATCTTGTCATGTATTTGTATGTAAACATCTTGTGTTAGGTCTGTATATTTTTGAGCCCGTACCTTTTATTGTATTTTCCTGATTTTGTTTTTTTATGCATTTCTATAGTCCATCATGGAGGATACATTATTTTAACCTTTTGACACCAACAGTACATAAATCAAATGAGTGGTTATAATAATTCATAAAATCTTATAAGACATGTTTCTGTGAAATATTTGTAAAGTGATTCTTCATATTTTGTGTCTGTATGTTGCTTCTGTGAAATGTTTTGTAAAATTTTTCTTCATATTGGGTTGGGTTGGGTTTAATTTTTCAAAAATACCAATTGGCGATCCCTTAATGAGTTTTGATAACTCATGGGAGTGCAACTTCTTTGTATGTTTTATTTAATAAAAAATAAAATAAAACAATACTGGTGTGTAGTTTTACATTATCATGGAAAGTTGAACAAATGAGTTGATGAATAATTTATAATAAGAGAGTATTTTTTAGATTTTTTATTATAAATTTGGCTTCCACCCATTAGGGGTTATCTTGGCCATATAAAGTATTTTTAAATTAGTAATAATTTTTTAACACTATAGTTATATTGAAGAAACAAATTTATTAACAAAAAATACATAAATTAAGAGTAGACAATTTAAACTGACATTAACATAACATTACTGATATAAACAGATATAAGTGTGATATGGGCGTGTCCGAGTGCCTGAAGTAAGCTCAATTGGGTCCATACGTCCGCTCAATGGTTAAAACTTTTTCGATGTGAAAATGCTTGATTTTTTAAACGTTTACCCCACACAGTAGGCCCTGATGAAAATAATTCCCTCATGCCTGTATCATCTTTGGGGATGTTGTGGGGAGGGTATTTTTGTGGAAAGGAAGGAGTGAACTTAGGTCTTGAAGAGACTCATGTTGTAGGAGGAGGAAACATAGAGGCCGGTAAATCTTTCCCCAGCTGAACTGATGACATTATGAACGATTCAGTCAAATGTTAACAGTATGCAAATGTTGGGCGCGCTTTTGCGTTTTCCCGACTGTGCACCGGTGCCGATGGAATCAATGATGCTAGTTCCTCGGAAAATCTTCCATTGAAAGATAGGTAGCACAAGGACACAATTCCCACCCAACGCGTGTGCTCTAAAGAGTTTTATTTATTTATTAATTAGATATTATATAGAAAAAGGTACGTTTACGTTAGGTTTTTGAATGCCTGTCTCACTAAGATTGCAATCCGTTTATTAAGATAGGAGAATCAAACGGGCTGCCCATTTTTGCACAGATTCGCGAATTTAAGGTATTTTGGGGCTCCAGACCAGAGGTAGCGGCCAATTTCAAGCGTGTTGAGTAGATAAAAAATTTCGTTGGCCTCTTCAGGGCCTAAGAATCAAAAATTATCTTCTAAATTGTCGACAGTTTTCTTTTATCTTGATAAAAATCACAAATCTAGGGAATACCTCTTCTGAATAGCACACTACATTTTATTAATTTTTAATTTCACAAACGCCTGGATTGTACCTCAATTATCTTACCTTAGTTAATTTATAAGATCAGAAGTCTGCGAAATATAAAAAGGAACCTTGGTTATTTTTACCATTTTTGTCACATTTCCACTAAGTGCTTACAAAAACATTAAACAGATACGCATTGAAATGAAAATTTGTGAAAGTTAAATACGGACGTATGAATAAATCCCTCTCATTGTGGTGCAAGGTGATGTTCCGAGAGAGTACGGCTGGAGAAGTCAAAGGGACTCCCCCAAACACTCTCTCCCGATCCGGCCTGCCATGTAGCTGGTGGGCAGACGCATCCGCCGCCAAGACTCGGACAAAACTCACCCCGTACCTACACCCGGGCACCCCACCGTAATCACAAAACATATATTCAGAAACAATTTTTTCTCGGGTTTTAAAAAATATAATTTAATGAATTCATACGAAAATATTCTTGAGTTTTATTATATTTTTCTGCTAAATAAGTGGTATCCGTAATAAAGAAGTCATGTTAAGATCTCCTCCAAATAAATACAGTATTACGACTTTTGAAAAATGGAATTACGCCAAATGACATGGAATTTTGCGACACGCTTTTTCACTAATACAATAAACATACTTGTAAGACAGAGAACAATATTAACTAAAGTAACGCGCGCCAGTGGTCGCGTTGATTATATATGTATCTACATATGTAGGTCATTTTTAAACTAAAAAAAAAAGTGAAATCATTTAGAATTATTATGGATTTATGTTTTAATCTTATAATCTAAGCATTGTTAATTAGAAATAAGCAACATATATTAAATATAACCTCTATGTTTTTCACAATTAACCAAAACACAAATGACCTCTTTATTTAAACCAAAAATTACGTTTTTCACTTTAATTGATATAACAAAAAAAGTAAAATAAAGAAAATAACATATACTAATTTAATTGCTGATTTCTGAGCAGGATAAACATAAAATTATAGAATGATTAGGAAAAATATTTTTATGAATATTGCATACACTTTTCGTGTTTGCAAAATGTGTTCTGTAATTGGTCGCGCGGATTACAGGTGTAGACTATCGACTTTGCGGAGCTCCTGTAACACAATCAATGCGTGCCCTACAGCAGTGCTGAGCTGAACGCGTCCGTGAGTTATCAAACTTAAAGTACTCGGAAGATAAAATGATTCACGCCACCCGTTTTTGAGGAATGTTTAATTTTGCATGAGTGGATTACATATGTAATCCACGCGACCACTCCAGGGTTAAGATACATTATATCCTTGCCAAGCGAATAAAATATATTTTTTCTTCCTTTAATAATTGCAAAAACCCATTTTATTTTAATGAAAATAAATAGTACATCAGTTTTCGATCAAAATAATTGATATGTACGTATAAAAACGTTTATTATACATTTGTTTGTTATACGTTTATTCTATATAAATATGTCGATTATTTTGATTAAATAGTAGTGTATACAAAGTTATTTACATCCCTTAAAACAAAATAAATTTGAATATGCTAGGAGCATTATTAAGAGCGTATTACCAGCCAGCAGCCGAAAATCCACATTTCGTCGAAAGAGGTTCTTACGATCGTACAGGGCGGTTTAAATGAGAAAATTTTTAAAGATTTTACTCTCTGTACCAGCTTTTTAAAATTATAACTCGATATCGATTTTATTTCATTCCAAATTTGCTTTATCCGAAAATGCTGAAAGGCGTGTTGATAAAACAATTTAAATTATGTACTTTTTGTAATTATTTTTTGATCATAAGTATTTATCATTTTTCAATAATGTCTCAGCAAAATAAGAATGTAAAAAAAAAGATATATATTAGTATGTAAGTGCGCAAATAAATACACAAACGGACCAATTTTTGTCAAGAAACACATGTACTTATATATTTTTTTAATGATTTTATTTAAACTAAAATAAAAATTCAGTTACATACATTTACCAGATTATGTATTGATTTATTTTACTGCACGATTATATGATTTGAAATGGGTGTCGTATAATAAGTGTACTTTTTTGAAAATTTAACAAATCCGCCAACGACATATGGTATAACTTTATTATACTAAAAATTATCATTTTTTCTGAAAATTTAAAACAAAAGTTTACTAGATAAAAGAACAATCTTTCGAAACCAATTTATAATTTTTTGCGGAAAAGAGTCAATACGTCTAAACATTGATTTAAACATGACATATTTTTGGTGTTCTCTGGTTATACGCTCTTAAGGTTTAAAATACCATAAAATCGAGGCAAGAGCGGTGAACTACTAGGAAATCCACTGGTGTACTAGGGGTAAGCAAGTAGTCATCCACTTAGTGAAAGTGGAAATTTACTTGCTGGCTACTTTTTTAAGGTCGAAGTAGGTTATCTGGAAGACCTACTCCCATTTTCATGGCAGGTAAAATAAAACATAAGTACGAGTACCAAATAAGATTTCTGCGGTAGCATAAACCATATGGTCGTGGCATAGTACAAATACGAGTAATAAAGTATAACATAATTTTATATCGACGGTTTTTGATTTTAATTGGTAATTATCCTCCTATTCTTTTTCATAGCAGAGGCCTCCAGAAAAAGAAAATCGATTTATCACAATGTAATCATATCAAAATTCAAAATGATTCAAGTTTTTGACCATTATCAACTTTGCCATTAAAATAAGATAATATTTGTAAAACTTTAGGATAATGATAATTTTCCCTCATCTCAACAAAAAATATAGATACTAGTATCCGACAGCCAATGTTCAAGCCGTCTGGAGTTATTAAGCTAGTGAGACTATGGCATCCCCGACTGGGGTGTATTGTGAAGCTGAATATAGTGGGGAGGTGAAGGGTATGGGGAAGAAGACGATGGGGGGGGAGTACTGGACGAGTCAGATCAAGTAATCAAACGTAGCTAAAACCATTTTAAACAGCATTTCATTTATGAATGACAATCGTTCATAAGTGAATATTAGTCAGCTTGTGAGTGATTGCAACTGCGTTTATTGAACTCGGATTTTTTTTAAATTCAAGGGTCATTTTATAAATTTGAACTGATGTGTCCAGAATTCAGACAAGCGATGTAGTATCCCATTATATTTTTTAACGAGAAAACTATTTTAATTCTTTATTTAAAACATATTTTCATTAAGTGTTAATTGAAGTATAATTTTTTGGGGTAGTCAGATTTCATTATTTTTCGGTGGTCTTAACATTGCAATTTTCAGAGAGCGTTATTTACTAACGAACTAGATTTACTAATATAACATAATAACTGGTGATTTTTCACGGATCTGTGCAAATCCAGTTATTTTTCTGTGACTGGTTTATCGTAAATCTAATCATTTTCCAAATAGATTCGTTTTCGATGGCTTCGTCTGGCGTGAACAACTAAACCAACCAACTTTACCCTGAATTTAACGATTGAGTTTAGGTAGTCGTTGAGTTTAGGTAGTCGTTTTTCCTGCTTCCTAAGCACATATTAAAGCCACCGTATCTGGGATTTATCTATAAAGTAGAGTTTTTTATTCGTTCTTACAGGGAGAGTTTATCAACCCCTTACAAGAATCTCAATCTCTCACTTATGCATCCAGGAGATCTAGCACGGAAGTGCGATAAAACCCTATATCAATATGATTTTGATTAAATCCGTTATCTATGTTTAGTTATCAATATTTGCGAGCACGGTCAATAATAATACGATTAAATTTTTTAGCGTGGCCTCCTGGGTGTCGGATGAGCTGTCAATATACAAAAAAAATGGAATAATGTTGTTCGTTATGCAAAATAACTGACTTATTAATGAAAGGAGGTGAACTAACGAAGCTCTTAGATGTGAAAGAAATTGATTTGATTAATTCATTTAAAATGCTATCAATTTATTCCGTTCGATCTTGGAAACGAAAAAGGTTAAAATATAACTAAAGACCTCATTAACTCCCGTTTAGTCTCAAAAAGTACATGCGAAGTGACAATGTATATAAAAGTTAGTATTTCAATTCGAAATGGCGTATTTATTACAAGTTTTAATTTTACTGTCTTCAACAGTGCGACCGTGCTTGGGAAAACGGTATAAAATCATCGGTAATTACGTCTATCGATCCGATATTGTAAAGTAATCGATTTCACTGTGCTAGATAATATTATCATTATCGGTCAGTGGCTGAGTTGGCATCGTTTTGGGCCCCAACCAGGAGTTATGAGTTCAAATCCTCGTCCTCCAACACCAGCAACATTTTCTGATTAATGTTGTAGTATTAGGAGATTTTAAAATTTCCTCAGGTTTATGCGTAACCCGTGAACGTAAGTCATTCTTAAAAAAAATTGTTTTGATGGTTCATTGACGTAAATTTGGCATTTCTATTTAGGTTATATAAATTACGAACCTTTCATTAGGTACTAATAACCTCAGTAATCTTAATGTTTATCGATTAAATAAAGGTTTGCAAACACGCTCACTAGCTTTATTACAAACAATTGAAAGATAAATTAAGCAGGTATTCATATTAAGAAACTTTTTTACGTGTGGTAAAGTTATGTGCTAATGCGAAAAAAAGCTAATCGGAGAACTAATTATCGCTATTTTACAAATAAAAACACAATAAACCGTTCTTCAATACCATTTTTTGCTTCTTGGCCAATTAAAGAAAATGTTTTAGGTTAATGACACTTTAAATATATTATTATGTTAAAATTTGTTTTGTTCAATTAAAGAAAAAGTTTTAGGTTTATGATACTTTAAATGTAATAATGTGTTATTTTTATTGTTTGTGTTATTATTTTAATTATAAACTGCCTAATGTTTAAAGCGTCTGCTTTCCACACAGGTTTTCTACAGGTGAGACAGTATTGAATTAATAAAGATGAATTAATAATAGGATTTTTTGAAGTACCCACACTGTGATAAAATGCTTATCTGAAAGCTAAGCATTCCCATAGTTTGGCAAATTTCTTATCTTTGTCAGAAATATGATTTATACTTAAATTGTGATATCGGAGCATTTCTTGAGAAATATTGATATTCAGCTTATCCAAGATATACCAGCTTAGGAATCCCTCAGTGTGACGCCATCCGGAATTGATCTGTTCCTGATCCCCCTTGTAGGCCACCCCCCCCCCCTCCAAGGCGGCGAGGCAACGCCACGTGAAGGCAGACAAAGGCATACCTTGAAATCATTACGCTAACCGGAAATCATCTCGATAACGGAACCTATTCAGTAATGAAACACACGTGGTTTTCTGAAATGTTGTTGGTGTCTATTTATTACCTCGCAGGAAAATGCTCTCTTTTTATCGTATATTATTACATGTAATTCATTAGGTACATATTACGAAAATTGCAAAAAAAAATATATAGATATATATATATATATATATATTAATTATATATATATATATAATTTTTTTTGTATATATCTACTAGCTGGTACCCGGCATGCGTTGCAATGCCATTCAAAGAAATAAATTGTTTCTCGCTGCATGTCCATTCCCACGCGTCCCCGTTCCCCTCTTGCCTCCCCTTCCCTTCCTGTGTTCCCCTTCCACCTTCCCCGCCTTCCCCTATCTCGTCACCCTTTCCACGAACCCTACCTCCTTTGTTACCCTTCCTGCCCTCCCTGCCGCTAAAATAGAAATGCACAAATTTTCAAACCACTCGCGTTTTTTTGGTAAAAAAATTCATAACGCCAGAGATTACATATATCTGCTCAAACGTTCTTCTGTTGTAATGCAATGCTCTGTAAAAATTTTGAGTCAATCTATCGATTACTTTCCGAGATTTACGGACACCAACATACGGAACCTATATTTTTTATGTATATAAGGGACACCCTAATCACCTAGCGTTATGAAATATACTTTACGACCTATTCTCATACCTCCCAAACATACATAATAAATTTCATAAAAAATCGGTCAAGCTGTTTTGGAGGAGTGCGACCACAAACACCGTGACCTGAGATTTTTATATTATAGATATATAGCAACTTTTATAATTCCTAGGGTAACGGCATAGCGACCACAAGAAAGGCAATAAACGTACGTCCCTTATCACAATAATGCTGCAGCTCTTTGTTACACACTAAATAATAGTGAGACAAACGATGTTCTTATACCTGCTTCCCCCAAAGGAGAAATGTATTCATTATCGTGCATCTCTCTCACTCGTTTTAAACAAATGGGATTGTGCGTGACGTTTCCCTCGCCGCGCCATATTTGCGGGAATAAAAGTAGCCAATGATGTTAACCACCCGAAAAAAAAATTGGTTCGCGGACTGTCAAAATTGAATGCACTAAATTAGGATAATTAAAACATTTACTTATTAATAAGATACTTTCACAAGATACTTTTCTCTCCACAATTATCAATAGTGATAATATCGATTCTTGTTTTATTTAGTTCAATAAATCGTTAACACAGATAGCTTATTTCACAAGACAAGATACTTTACATAGAGGGACAATTCAATTACAAATACACCGGCATATAAATATGCAATAAAAATCGAATTATGCTTTCACCATTTTAACAAGCGCGCTTTCGAGAAAAATATTTTGTTAACTTGAGAACAAACAATATTGGAATGCAGATGCTTCTAGAATCGGCCACAGGATTGAGACTGAGAATGAGATTTGAGACGTATATTGATAAAATGGGAAACTATTTAAACAGCTTTGAAAAAAATAATAAATGTTTTACGAAAGATAGATAAATTTGGCACATTATGGCAAGCGATCACTCAAGGCGTTTGGCAAACTCGCCGTAATATGCCAAAAAATCGCTCGAGTGGTTAGTGTAAGTGTGAGCTGAATTTTGCATTTTAAATGTGCCAGTTTTATTGAAATATTGTATGTATTTTATATATTTACTTATAAAATAAATAATCTAGCACGTATATTGCATACGTACATCATACTGTACAGACGTATACCATTATTCACCACTTAGATTAAAAAAGGGACAAAAGTGAGAAAATCACCACATCAATCATCCTTCCTTTATTACTACAATAGAGTGTCAAATACTTTGTACGCGCTAAATAAAAGAACGAAGTGCTCTTTTTTTTTATTCGTATTTTTAAAAAAGATGCACCATGGACATGCCAATGTATTCCGGCTGCAAGCCGTTGATAATGAGTTTTGGGACATCTGTACAAGTATGTATTACATATATCCTTGTTACTTCAAAATTAATGTTGTTAATTTCCGCAGGCTAAGTTACAGTGGCGAACGCAGATACTTAAAAGGGGTTGGTTAATCTTTCAAAAGTGGAGAACTTTCTGATGGGTAGGGTCACTACTTCAATACACTACCTACACCACATACCTACACCACTTCAATACTTCGCTTCTGCTGTAAAAATGACTTAAAAATTCTTTTTTCTTTCTTTTTCCTAGCCATTTTTCCCGGTGACCGGACAACTCAAATCAACACGCCATTGAAAAATGATAAAAGAAAACTAGGTTACGTTTTTTTATCAATTTTAATAACTTCATATTACTTTTTAAAGGTATGTTGAAGTGCTGAGTTGTCATGAAACCCTTTTACCCGCATGGAAAATTTATTATTTTTCATAAAATCTTAATATCTTGTTATTTTTACAAAATATTTCACATATTAAAAATAAATAAACATTCACGGGTGACAAATAACCTCAATAATAATGTCAATATTTAAAAAATGTCTACTACCGTCACAGTATGCGGATAATGGTGCTTGGGTCGTGGTGGATAACATAGCCAGCTGATAAATCGATACCAACACAGCCTCAGACCTGACCTATCTGTTAAGATTCTTTAAAAAAGTGCTAATAAATAAAGTAATCGGTAGCACGGTTGATATAGCGCTTGGCTAGCACTTGTACGGGTGGAGTTTCATACTAACCGCGGCTGACATACTCCACTAACATAGATTAAACGAACAAAAAAAAAATATCATGGTATTAACTTTGACACACACGAAATGCCATACTCGTAACTTATTTTTTACACATTTGAATACATTGATTGTCTACGATGGTGTTGCGATTTTTAAGAACATCTCCTTCTTGCCAAGTAATCAAATTTAAGGATAGGCAAGGGTACACGTGAAACTAAAGTACCAAAGTATAGTGCAAATATTAACCTAAGACCTACATTTGTCACGAAATATTATTAGAAAGATGAGACTTTACTTCAGGGAGTCTTTCATTAAGAAAAACTAACTAACTAACCATCACGATGTTTCCCGGCAGATGTTCGCGTTATATATACAACAAAATCGCTTACGCAGTAGACATTATTTGACTATACCACGGACGTACAAAATACATGGACATGCCCTAAGCGATAAAAGGCGTATTATTTCCCCCTCCCATTGGAACCATTTTTCGGAACCGGCTGGGCTTGCGAGAGCCACGCGTCAATCTAAAAAATGTGACGTCATCATTCTTGTCCGGACCATTGTCGAGCTCTCATCGTAAATAACACGGTAAAAATGGTGGCTTGTGCTATAAAAACGTGTAAAAATAGAAGAGAAAAAGATAATAAACCCAATTGTGGCATTACATTCCATAAGTAATCATTATTTTACACTATGTTAAGCTAATTCAGATCACATAATATGATCGTTTTTGAACATACACCATAAATATACCAAACCACCCATACATACACTATCACTCCGAGATACATGGCGTGTGCCCGTCACTGTTTACTGGGGTAAGCAAATTACGAAACATTTGTAAAAGTGTATTAACTAACTACAGGAGCAAAATATTGGACTCGACCTTATAGGCGACCTTACTTTGACGTATTTGAACTTCAAATTTGTTCATTGCGCGGCGAGCAATTTGCGCTCCCATGTAAAAAGGTCTATTCATTCAAAAGCATAGTTAACTTTTAAGAACTAAATGATGATTTTATAGTGCGAGATGCGTATGTACTGTCAGATTGAGTTTTGACGAATCACGTATCACCAAAGCCATCTTCCCGCCCTTCGTCCCGCTGTAGTTGGTTTCTACCCCTCACCTTTATGTTCTGGTCTATTAATATTCATATGTCTATGGACTATACGATATTCAAATCATCATTTGTTTCGTTGCCTATTTCTAAAATTTCAGAAATAAAATTCCTATTGTCTTTACCGGCTCAAGCTCCTTCCTACTTAATTAAATGAAAAATGAATTTGATTCTCGGCCGACACGAACTAACCAAACCAGAAAGTCGATGAAGCACCGAAATGCTTTCACTTTGATGAACAAGATTATTGGATTGGTGCCTGGCCGCGGTTTATTGGATTATTAGTTCATCTGGTAGAATAACTTGGATAATTTATTTTCTATATGAAGGCTCCATAAATATCGATAAACCCTTATAGCACACCCTTAGTACCTACTTAACTAAATAATTATTTTATAATATATTGTGCGTGTCTGTTTGGGGTGTTATCAAGTTGGTTTATTATTATTGCCAAGTTTGTTTATTACTATTACAAAATCCCAAAAGTTTATGTAACGGCACTTAATGAAAATATATAATACAGAGCCCTAAAATGTCACCATTACTTTTACTCCACCAACTCACTTTTACTCATTTATGCAAATTTTTTATTCAATAGCATGGATCGAGGCCACCAGGTAGATGCAATATATTGCGACTTCAAAAAAGCTTTTGACAAGGTTGACCATCTTATTCTTATTCAAAAAATTATATACAACGGAATTAGGGGTAACTTATTACGTTGGTTTGTCTCGTATTTAACAAAAAGACAGCAAGCTGTATCATTACGAGGACATACTTCTAAGTGGGAACCAGTTACTTCTGGCGTGCCACAGGGGTCAATCCTGGGTCCGCTATTATTTATACTTTTTATTAACACCGTTACTAAATGTTTCATGCATTGTTTATTTCTTTTGTACGCTGATGACATAAAAATATTTGCCATTGTGAGAAATTTAAACGATTGTCTGCTCATCCAAAGCGATTTAGTAAGGTTCGAAGCATTTTGCAATGAAAACAAAATTTACCTAAGTTACAACAAATGTAAACAAATAAGCTTTACTAAAAATCACAACGCTATCATACACAATTATTGTATTGGTAACTATTTACTCGAGCGCGTTTACTGTATAAGAGATCTAGGCGTACTTTTTGATTCCAAACTACATTTCGATGCGCACATTGAGAATATTGTGAATAAAGCTTACTGCATGCTAGGATTTGTCATCAGAAACAGCCGCGAATTTCGAAAACCTGAAACCTATCTTCTTCTTTACTACACGCTGGTCCGTTCTCAACTTGAATACTGCTCCTCCATATGGACTCCACTTTACGGTATCTATAAAGACAATATTGAAAGTATTCAAAAGAAATTTTTGCAATGCCTCAATTACAGAATGAGCGCACCTAAACGGGGGTACATAAATATGCTCTCAAATTATAACGTCTCTACTCTATCTAACCGGCGAACATACCTTGACCTCATGACTCTATATAAAATCTGCAACAACGTTATTGACTGTCCTGACCTACTGAAACTAATAAACTTCAAAATACCACCCAGAGTAACAAGGCTTAACGACTTATTCCACATTAGCCGGACGCGTACAAATGCTGGTGTCAGGGATCCAATCAGAAGAATGTGCGAATTGTTTAATCGAAATCAAAACCTCAAGGATTCCGACTTATTTTTCGACACACGCAGTACTTTTAGTAGAAAATTGAAGGCTGTTTTCCTACAAAGTATAATAACTTAGACATTACTTGGCTTATAATTTTAACTAATTCTCTTTTTTTTTTTTTAATTTCTGTATAATATTATTTTTTATCAATATATATGTTTTTGAACTTACCATCAAAATTTTTCCAAAGATAATTTGTAAACTTTTATAGGGTTATTGCGCACTTTTTTCATCTCTCTATTTGTAAAATAATTTTCTCATATTTACATACTTCTTTTCCATATTTATAAGTAAAAATATTTGTATATTTTTTTTATTTTATCTGCTGTTAATGTTAATTCTTGAGAAATAGTTTGGGTGCAGGTGAGTTCTCTAGTTATTGTTTTGTATATTATTGTTAATTGACATCTGTATCTGTATTTTCTCCTAAATAAAAAAAAAAAAAAAATAAAAACTATCCTAAGAACGGAGGCATAAATTCATTACTTGTACTGAAAATAATGAAAACGATCTATTTTTGAACTTTCGTATGCTACGAAATACTAATCCGAACTTATATTGTTCAATTATTTGGTAACAGATTTAATGTTGATTGACATGTGAAGTTTTATTTCGCTAATTTCTTTACTTGTCATTTCGTGAGTTCGTGTGCTTTGTTTGTTTAAGGTTTGCCACCATTTTTCACAAAATAAGTAATTCATTTATTTGAGAGAAAAAAAATTGCTTTCATAATACTATGATAAATACACGAATGCTTAGGTAAGGATAAGCTTTAAATGATTATAAAAGTAATAGTTGATTTTAAGTGATTGTAAGAGTAATAGTTGATTTTAAGTGATTATAAAATAAAGTAAAGTAATAGTAGATTTTAAGTGATTGTAAAAGTAATACTTGATTTTACGTGGTTGTAAAAGTAATAGTTGATTTAAAGTGACTGTAAAAGTAATAGTTGATTTTAAGTGATTGTTGGTTTTGACAAGTATCTACAAAACACCAACCTCAACATATTTTTCTTTTGGAGTAATGAGATAATAATTGACAATTTTGCGTGGCACGTGTTTCTTTTTAAATTTATTTATTTATTTATTTGAAGAAAATAAACAATCTTAATGCTAATATAATATACGGAAAAGGATGACAAAAACAGACCAATTATAAATGTTTTTATAGAAAGTTTCCGATTTCTGTTTTTTTAATACGTTCGTGGAGCTTTTCAATCAGAATTTCCTTTGACAAAATATGCAATATAAAATCTGTGTTTTTCCTCTGCAATCACATGTTTCCGGGTATTGTTTAAATTGGAAAACAATTCCTTTTGAAATACACTATTCCTACAGCTTGAACAAAAACTACTATCATTTTACGTAAGAGAGCTAGCCAACAAAACAGAAACAAATTATTGTGTTCATCGGACTCATAAAACAAGTTTATAGATTTTGGCTAAAACAGCATTCCATAAATCAACGCCTCCTTCATTAAAAAAAAAGTGAAACGAATCGAAAATGTAACTGATCTCACCGTGATATATTAAAATTTAGCAGAAATAAATTATCCAACACAAATTGGCGCTTCACAAATTATTATTATTTTTTAATTGCAGTGTGATTTTAAAGATATTATACAAAGGTACTCATACATTTATCTCTCGTCAAATTTGACATTGTCACAAATCGGCCCTCAGCGCCATTTCGAAATATTGGACATTTTAAGTTCACCCGCCAATTCGTGGATCATCAATTTTTTAAACAAATTTTCAGCTGGATTGTTTATTTAGTTGTTGATTAAGCCGTTTAGCTCAATGATTAAACAGTAATTAACTTATAAACATACGCTGGGCGGCTGACAATTGGCTGTTAACGGGCACCATTCGAATATCAAATAATCGATATTCCTCTAATGGCATACAAAATAACGGTTACTCAAAATTACTGCAATAGTATTCTCTCAGTAATCCGCTGATCGGTTATCCGACAATTGTGACAATCCGCCAATAATTTAACTAGTAATTATATTGAATTAATCTGTCGGTTTTCATTTGTCAAATTGAGCACTCCGCCGTAATACTAAGTATGAAACGTGGTGCGAAAATTAATATAAAAAAACACGCTTTAAAAATAGGTAGGCAAAAAAAGGTACAATTTAAATATTACTACTGAGTTCCCGGCATGCTTTGCAAGAAAATGTTTCTCCTTGCGTGTCTTTTCTCATTCGTCCTGTTCCCCTTCCGCCTCCCATTATCCGCCCATGTTTCTTTCCCCTCACACGTTCCCCCTCCACATTCCCCGCCTTCCCTCTTCCCTCTCCCGTAACCCCTCCCCCTAGATACCTTTCCCTCTCCCGCGTTCAACATATTCATTTACGGTACATTCAGATTTTCAAACAGCTTTCACAACCTATAGCAATTTTTTTATAAATTTTCATTTTACACATATTACAAACATTCATTTTTGTGTATTATAAGAACAATCATTTAAAGTTGGTACATAACATAGTTACCTATTTAAAATAAATATAATTTTTGATAAGATTCAAAGTATTCGATTTTCGTTAGTACCATAGTTGAGTACTTCGATTAAGTTAATTAATTTTTAGAGTTTATTCGAAAATCGAATTTTGATTGAATTTTGATGGTTTACAAAAGGTCATTCTCAATTTGTGATATTTTTGTTAGTTTGGTTTCAAAAGAGTTTTTGTAATTATTAAAAAACTTTTCATATGTATTGTCATGTTGTTGTAATAATCTAGAAACCTTCGCGAGGGTGGAAAAAGATATTTTGATAATATAGCAATGCATAGACAACTTTAAAAAAATATATATAGATGTAGTAATAACAATAGATAATTGTGAAAGAGTAATTCAAATAATTCACGTGGATATATGATAATACTATTAGGAATATTACTATGAAAAAAAAAAGCCATCAATTTTTTCTGGAACATTAAAAAAAGTTTTTACCAGCATTTTTTTCACAAAATAACAAAAAACATTTGATGTAGTTATAAATATTTAAATAAAAACACAAGACAAACATGTTAGAATGTTTTAGTTGCCCAGTTTCATGCCGCGGAACGGCGCGCACGTAATGGCCCAAAATGAATTACAATCGATGCTATCAGGCGCGCTACCGTTTTGAAGAGTCCCAAAAATTCCGCGTGAAATGGTTATTTTTGCTAAAGGCTTAATTTGGCCCATCCTGTCAAGCCCCCGCAGCCTCCCCTCACAATCTGATAAAGGACGAGCAAGAAGATAAAATGGAACAAATAATGAAATTGTATTTCTTTTAGTGTCTTCTTCAGAAACCTGTCTGCTTCAGAAACCTCGTCTGTTTGTTTCGAGTCAAATTTATGAGAATCCTTAAATGTATTTCAAATTTTGGAGTTTTTTTTTTGGTTTTAAACTCGGGCTTTCGAATAATTTATTAAAACAGAATATATCTAAAGAACTATCGAAAATTATACAAAAAGGTTTTTAAGCGTGAGGTAAAGTTTTTTTTTAACTTCATCTACACAGGAGGCCCTGAAAAAATACCTCTCAGGGCCTATGTCAACTTCGGGTATGCTGTGTGGAAGGGTTTTTGAAGTAAAACTTCTTTACGCACGCTCGACACTTGGAGGTAAAATAATGAATACGTTATGAAACGTTACGAAAAAAAATGAAACGTTACGAAAAAATGTGACACGCTAATCAATATGAAACGTTATCTATCTGAAACGCTAATCAATGATATGAGTTGAGTTGACTTGACTTGAATTTAGTTGAGTTGAGTTGAGTTGAGTTGAGTTGAGTTGAGTTGAGTTGAGTTGAGTTGAGTTGATTTGAGTTGAGTTAAGTTGAGAGCTGAGAGCTGAGAGCTGAGAGCTGAGAGCTGAGAGCTGAGAGTTGAGAGTTGAGAGTTGAGAGTTGAGAGTTGAGAGTTGAGAGTTGAGAGTTGAGAGTTGAGAGTTGAGAGTTGAGAGTTGAGAGTTAAGAGTTGAGAGTTGAGTTGAGTTGATGGATGTTTTTATTCCTGTTATTGTTATATTGTTAATGGACGGCATAAGTTAGTGAAGTTTTACTTCAGTCGTGTGGTCTAAAGCACACTCGTTTTTTTTTAGAGAAAGGAGGGAGAGGAAGTAAAAAGGTATGAGGGGTGGGTCTAGGGGTCAATATCTTTAGGAGTGACGAACGTGTAAATCCATCCCTCCTGTTGCGGTGCAAGGCGATGGGTCAATTGAGTCCGGCTGGGAGATCTAGGTTAGGTCTCTTTCAACCAATCTCAAACGCATTGGCCGCCAAGACCTAGATAAATCTCACCCCATGAACCCGGACACCCCTGCAAAGTCACCAAAGGTAGCGAACCACTTGAGTTGGATATAAAACTGATTACCTAAATATAAAAAAAATATACATAAAACACGTAACAGTTAATATAAGCTACGATAGTTTTTAGGATTCAGCAAAGTACTCGTATATATTACATTTAATTCTAATAATGGAGTCAGTAAATATGGCAAGAGTAGGTACTCCCAAACTTGTAGCCTAGATCATTCATTGTATTGGCTAGAGAGTGTGTCTGATGGTTGTGTTTGTGTTGCAGAATTTTTTTATAATTTTGTCTTATGTTCCTCGTCAGTACATGGAATTTAATGGTGGCCACGATGACAGGGCTGACAATTAAGTACTTGAGTAGTTGAGGGTTCATATTTGTCATACCTGTTTACATCCAAAAAACATAAATGGAAATGCTCAGATCGAATAGAAAAATGGTATTTTTAAACGACTTCGAAAAGGAGAATGTTATCAATTCGACGGTATTTTTTTTTTATGTTTGTTACCTCAGAACTTTCAATTGGGTGAACCGATATTGATGATTCTTTTTTTATTAGACATCTGGTGCTTTCCGTGTGGTCCCATTTTAATTTGGTCCAGTTCTGACAATGGGATCCATGAGAAAACCATATATGTCTTAAATTTGCAATAAGTATGTGCGCGACAAATGGACAAATAACTCAATATTACGCCAACACATTTTGATAATTCTTTTTTTAAAGTAAAACTTCTTTACGCATGCTCGTCACTAAAAATCTTAAAATAAACAAAAAAATTATGAAAACAAAAAACGACTTCAAAAAATGAACTAAAAATTAAAAAAATAATTTCGTACGATTGTTATTTTTGGAGTCGGTGTCAGCCAAGATCTCCACATCTCACATATAACTACCTATGTATATAGTTACCTTGGCTGACACCAACTCCAAAAATAACAATCATACGAAATTATTTTTTTTTACTTTCTAGTGCATTTTTTGAAGTCGTTTTTTGTTTTGCTAAAATTTTTGTTTATTTGAATCTCTATTTGATGTCGATTTTCCCGCTTCTTCGACAAGTTTCCGAACGCCATGTACAAGATTTTTTTTTCAATTAGCCAGACACTCACACAAATTAAATGTATTTCCGGAGTAATTGGAAAGTTTTGGAGAACCGCTCTCATTTTTGGCAATCAAACCTCCGTTTTTTCTTTGACGTTTGGTTTATTTTGGAGCCGAGTGTATCAACCGACAAGTGTCATCAACTCGTAGCTCTTTGAGTAGGACGATTTTATCTTTTGGAATATTCCACATCAGAATAAATTTATTCACTTAAAAATGGTTGAATTGAAATATTGAAAAATATAATTTTAATCATTTTTCGTAACTGCGTTTTAACTAGTGACCGACCGAAGGTTCGGTTTCCGTTGCGGTTTTGGCAAGTTTTGGCAAAAAAATATAGTTTAGGCATCAGTTTCGATAACCAAAACAGAAACCGAAACTTTTTTAAACATGTTAAAAATCGATTGTTTACTGTTATTTGGCTTATTTTTTACACTTATTTAGACGGTTAACACGTGTAAAACTAATTAAATAAAAAGACAATAATTGAAGTATGTGAAAAAATATTTTTTTTATATTACTTCTATAAAACAAACCAAATTTATAATAAATAACAAAACATGTTAACGACTTCTTGGAACTTCTTGTTCGGCTGACTTCGGGTGAGTTCGTAGTTCGTATGTCACCCGCCATCATGAGCAAAATACTCAATTAATGAGGTCCTGCCTTTAAGTGTTGATGATTGATAAATGTTTTTTCCAAGAAGTAGTTGACATGTTTGTTAATTTTGATTTCTTTTATATAAGTAATACCAATTTTTTTTCTTCTTTTTTTACATTCTTCAATTATTGGTTATTTATTTCATTTAACAAGTATACCTAAAAAGAATTTTGTGATTGTAAACGCAATAAAAATTAAAACATTTAATTAATGAGGTCCTTCCTTTATAATGTGAGTGTTGATTATTGACAAATATTTGTGCCAAGAAAGAACTAGTTAACATGTTTTGTTATTTTTTTTGTTTTCTTTTTGTTTTATAGAAGTAAAATAAAAAAATATATTTTTTCACATACTTCAATTATTGTTTATTTATTTATTTAATATAACACTGTGTTTACTGTCTGAATAAGTGTAAAAAATAAGCCAAATAACAATCGATTTTTAACATGTCTAAAAAAGTTTAGGTTTCCGTTTCGGTTTCGACCGAAACTGAGATAGACTGAGATAGATTCGGTTTCTATTTCGGTGGAAAGTCCTCTTTCGGTCGGACACTAGTTATAATATCAAAATTTTTTTTTAGTAAATGCCAAAAAAGGTGACGAAGTCTCTTATTTGATCGGAAATATTTTCCAAAACAAATGTAAAAAACATGAAAATATTTTTAATGCTTATCATGTAATATAATAATTTAGTGATATTAAGTAAACGCTAATATTTCTAATACTTTTAAAACATAAATATGTCATTGGAAACCAAATTTCATTTACATTTTTTTGCTTCACGATTTCACGTACATAATGTCAGAAATCACTGGTGTAAGTGATTCCTGACATTATGTGAAATTGTGAAGTATAAAAATGTAAATGAAAAATGGTCTCCAATGACATTTTTATGTTTTTACAACTTAAAACACAAAAAAAGTAGGTATTGGAGAAGTAGGGTCAGGGTGAAGGGTTGGGCGGTAATTCGGCTGAGTGACCAGTGATACCACGTGGAAGATTTTTTGCTTGGTTATTAAGATAAAAAAAAATATTTCACCGGACACTAAAATTTGATTTACATTTTCACTTCGAAGGAGTGACATGAATCAATTATTAAACTAAGTCAAGTACCTACATCCTCTATATAAACATCTATATAAGTATTATGAACACAGGTTTTTTTGTTTCTTACAACATAAAATATATAAATAACTAGCTGGTTCCCGGCACGCGTTGCAATTCCATATTCCAAGAAATAAATTGTTTCTCCCTGCATGTCCTTTCCCGTGCGTCTCCGTTCCCCTCCCGCATCCCCTACCCTCCCGCGTTCCCCTTCCACCTTCCACGCCCACCCTATCCCCTCTTCCGCTTCCCGGTCCCGCAAACCTCCCTCCCGCATTCCATATATTCAGTCACAGTACATTCAGTTTTCAAACAGCTGGCGTGCCACCTACTACAATTTTTTTATTCAAATTTTGATTTTTGGTATATTACAAATATTCATTTATATATATTATAAGAACAATCAATAAATTTGGTACCTAATTTAGGTACCAATTTAAAATATATATAATTTAAAAATCCATGGACAATTCTTTTAATAAAAAAAGCTGCCTGCTAAATTCAATGTCAAACGTGTGAAGTTAAAATAGTCGTTAAGTTTTCTGAAATTGTTCAATTTTCTTAATTTTTCATTCCGTAAGAACCTTCTACAAAATTATTTGAAAACTTTATAAAAAATATGAATAAAATAGGTAAAGTCGTACTGAAGTTTACGGCGTGACCAAGGGAAAAGTGATTCATTTTTATATACATATGAATTTTATATTACATTAAAAGCATTAGAGATATTTAAATAGTTAGAATAAATACAGTAAACAGGCGTTTTAAATCTGAAGTCAAAGAAATGACTTGATCAAATATAATTATGAAAGCTAACAGCTTAATACAATATTTATTTAAATTATTGCTCGATATAGTTGTGTGGGTTAAATATCCAAAGCAAGTCTTTTTCTATTTTCAGGACATCAATATTATCTAATAGAAATAATACAAGCCTTTATTATTAAAACGTATTTACTTACGTTCAGAAATGAGAACTTAGAAATAATATGGTACCCGATGAATAAGGCCTGAGGCTTGCTCTATAATATAATAATATCTACCTACTGCCTAAGGCACCATCAAAGACACCAAAACTTTCACAAAACATGATCCAGAATTTCATTCACGACTTTTGCTTTCATGTGACAAAACAAGTCTTTTAACTGATTTTTTGGGTTTCATTATAGTATTTCTATTTTATTTGTAATAATTGCGTTGTGGAGGCAAACTAATAATAATAAAAAAACATTTATTTGTCAATAGATTTTTACATTTTTTTTTTTTCATAACATCGTTTCTATTAGCTTCTTAGCTATCCATCCAGATTTGCAGTGCATCTATATAAAATTGAACAAAAAATCCATTTGAAATAAATAATATTAAAATTCAAAATAAATAATGAAATCACAGGTTTGAGGAAATCTTTACATATCTCTACGTATTATAATTGAAAGTCGACCGCCGCGTCTGTCTGTCTGTCTGTTCGCGATTAACTCAAAAATTACTAAACGGATTTTCATGCAGTTTTCACCAATAGATATAGTGATTCACGAGGAAGGTTTAGGTATATAATTTGTCAAAGTTTTGTGTAAATTGGTTGAAATACATAATATATAAAGGAGAATGTGTGTATGCGGTGGACGAGCGGGCTGGCAAGCGGGCCGTATGGATTTGATTTGTATGCAAGTCTACAGTTTTACATGTGACCTTCAAAACCAGAGGAATGTCACTGTCTACATTTGGTGTGTGATAAATGTAAAAATGAAGCACTTAATCATGAATTTCGCGAGAAGTGAGTAGTTTCTGTGGAACAATGCTTTCACATGTGGAGTTGTAATATAAATTTCGCATCCCCTCGTATTAGGCCATTTATATATTTTTTAAAGTCGTTTAAAAGAATCAAAATCTTACGACATAAATTCATATTGAAAAATATAATATACGCTATCAGAGTAAACTGCGTAAATTTCATGATGGCATCGCTCATCAACCGAGAGTAATTTTTTATCTTTGACAGAAATATTTTCTGTTTTATACTTAAAATTCATACCATCTCGTCTTTGCCATTTTTCTAACTCTCGTGTTATTTTCACACCATCGAACAATGAAAACGCCTTCTACGAGGTGTTGAAATTTCAAAATTAATATATTCCTAGGAATCCTGACAGGCTTAGGGAGCATTATAATATATAAGGGCTTTAGACGAAAGTAACACTAATATTGAGAAACTCTATTACTAGAGATGTGCACTCACTAGTTACCTACGTTTTCACTCGTAGGTACTGAATTGAACAAAAATACTTAAGAGGGAATAACCAGATAAAACCGGAAATATGTCATTTTGAAATAAAATATTAGCCATATTGACTGTTTTCCACAAAGAAATTTAAATTGATTTCGAAAGATTGCTCTTTTATCTGGTAAAGTTATGATTTAAATTATTAGAAAATGTTTTTTTGTTATTTGTTTTTGGGGTGTTATGGCGTGTTGCGCTACCTCCTGACAGATGTGTGATCTGCCGAATCTGCCCTGTTGATAGACACTGCAACGCTGTCCGAAAAGTTGGCTAAATAAGGACGTAGCGTGACACGGCATAACACCTTAAAAACTAATAACGAAAATGCTTTTGGCCGTAAAAATCTAAAAACGTATCTATAAGAAAATGTGTTTATTTTTAGCATAATAAGGTTATACCGTAGGTCGTTGGCAGATTTGTAAAATTTTCAAACAAAATTTTGTATTATACCTACAACACAAATTTCAAATCAAAGAACCATGCATTAAAATAAATCAATAAATTATCTTGGAAAGCCATGTTTCATAATTTTTATTTTAGTTTATATAAAATCACACAATTTGTGACGAAAATACTTCAGTATGTCTTTTTATTTTTCCGAACTAATATATTTAAGATTTTTTTTACATTCTTATTTTGCTTAGACATTATTGAAAAATTATAAATACTTATAATCAAAAAATAATTACAAAAAGTACATAATTTTAATATTTTATCATCACGCCTTTCAGCATTTTTGAATGTAGGTATAAATTAAAGCAATTTTTTAATGAAATAAAATCGATATTGAGTTGCAATTTAAAAAAGCTGGTATGGAAAATAATTTATCTTTCTCATTGGAACCGCCCTGTACGATTGGAAGAACATATTTCGACGAAATGTGGATTCTCGACCGCTGCCTGGTTAAAATTAAAATGTCGCAGTTAGCTTAACTCCAGTTTTACAAGATTGAACATTTTTGAAGCTCTTTTTTGCAATAATTTATCTAACAGAGCAGATTAATATATTACGCTCAATATATGGAATCATGATGATGGATGAATCTAAGTTATTAAGTTAATAAGTAATTAATAAAATTAAAATTAAGTTTGGTTTTTCCCAGATTCCCTCCCACCCCTTATACCCGTTTCCTTCCCAGAACTTAATCTACTTCCTTCCTTTGAAAAGACCCTCCGCACAGCATCCCATAAGTTGGCGAGGTCCTTATAGAAAATATTTTCCTCAGGTCCTCCTGTGTGGAATAGATGTAAAAAAAGTTGCATAACAAGATGAATGTTTCATCATGCTTTGAGGATAAAGTTGACCGTTTAGGATCAAATAAATTAATGTCACGTGTGCGAACTTTAGTTGGAGCATGAAAAAAGCCATGATGTATCATATAGCTTTGAATAATATATTAATAATAATATCATATAGTTGATTAGAAAGCGATACATTTTTAACTATAATAACAAAGATGTATGTACCCATATATATATATATGAAAAATATTATGATTTTTGTTGTTATCTAAATCTGTTAGTTTAAACCCAGAGCTGAAGTCTACGACTAAACATAAATACTACTTGTATGCAACATTAATGATTTGTTTATTTTTTTCAGCATGTCTCCAACGCATTACTGCTAGTGGCTGCAGGACTGATGGGGCTCTTGGGTTTTCTGCTTGATGACCGACAGCAGAGACTGGCCTTTCTGGAGACCAGGCAAAGTTTGGAGGTGAAGCTGGTCATTGAAGAACAGAGTGCAGAACAGGTTAGTAAACATAACAAAAACATTAAGCGATAATTAGTGATACGTTATTAGTTACATGAAATGAAATGTATTGATCTATATGGCAATAGTTGAATAAAAAATGATTCTCTGAGAAGCGAACGTCATAGACCGCGTCAGCGCCAAACCTATTTCGATGTTGAGTTAATTGGACTTTTATGAATAATAATTTATTGTTGATCAAGTTTAAAATAAGAAGCAATTTCTTGAGTTTGTTATTATGAAACAAATTTGGAAAAAAATCTATTTCAGGAAGCAGTGCTTTCGAATACAGATTTTCTTTTACCAAAGTAAAGCTATATCTGTCGCTGACTTCGCAAATATCTCGATGAATTTTAGTAAAATACGTTCCTGTCGAAATAAAGTCAACGCTACGTTAAACAACCTGCTGATTCTCCCTTTCATGGTTTTGTATAGATTATTATTGTACAGGTGGATTTTGAATTTATTCAAACCTGAAAAAGATGTACCTTCAACAAAGTCTCCGTTATCAAACATTTTTTTTATTTCGTCGGCCTTTTTTTAATCTAAAATCTTTCATATACTTTTAAAGGCTGTAAAAACGTTCTGCTGTTTATATACCGTGCGATGAATTATATCCTGGGCCAAAAAAACAGAATATTTAGAAGAGATATTGCATTAGTTCTTTTATGTATGATATAATGGGGTTAGTTAACCCTTTAGGCAACTATTTGAGCAAAGGTGTAACATTTCTGCAAATTGCGATCCCCAGGGTTTCGCATTCGCGCCCCTGGCATATGCTTGGCTGCTGTACATTACGTGCATGAACGTGAGTAAACAGGAGGGACTCGTTTTCGACATAATAAACAATGTTCTGTCTTTTGGATTCACACCAACAAAGACCCTTAGCTAGTCTTTTTGTACAAATCCGAATATATATAATAATGTCAGGAATCACTAGTTAAAGTAGTCAAGTACGTCCCTTTACACCCTGTACAGTGAGAGTATTGCATTTCCAATTGGGATGTTGAGCTTCTGTAGGTAGCGGGGAGGGAAAGAAGATAGGAAAGAGCTATATCTGGTAACCAAACATAGCTAGAGCCATTTCAAGCTAGAAGTGAGTCGTTCGCGAACGAGTCGGCTCAGTGAGCCGGATTTTCACACGGATCCGTAAGATCCGGATCCGAACGAACGATCTTCACGGTTCGCGGATCTTTGCGAACCAACTGACCCGCCAGATCCGGTGAGCCGACTGACCCGTGGGAGCCGGAGCAGTGTATCGTTCAACAGATCTCGCGGCTCGCGGGTCGCTACTGATGCGGATTGCTCGCTCGTTCGTTCGTTCGTTCACAGCCACTTCAGTCAGCCACACAGAAAAGTAAAATATGAAAGTAAGGTAACGGCTTACAGCTCAGTTCACCATGAGACTTTTCTACGTGGTGGAGTACCGTGGCTGCTCAGTGTGCATGTAATTACCGAAATACAATTAATATAATAATATCGGAATTCAAGCGTGTGTGCGTGCATAATACGTCAGTCGTGACGTCAGCGCTCCCGCCACATTATTTTGTTTATTATAACAGAATGAGTGAATGTTAGAACATTACTTGTAAATAATGGAACGGGATTATTCAGAGTTTGAATTCAGAATTATCTCAGTTGACATTGATTCCTTGATTTGAACGGTGGGATGCTTCGATTTCTTAATTAATTTCTTCGATTTAATTCAGTCGTTCAATCGAGCCGGTTCACTGACCCGGATCTTTTCACTGAACGAGATCTGGTGAAGCGGCTCGCTCAGCTGAGACGCTTTGCCCGCCTCTATTTCAAGCACGTTTTAATTCAGAATGGTGGTCTTATACCAGGGCGATACTGAGATTATCTTCCAATCAGAAACGTGCGCAAATATATTATATGTATTATTTTTAAATAATTTAATTGTGAAATAACACAAATTAATTAATTGGAATGTATTTGCACACACAGGTATTTGAATTCGCGACCTATGGACTGCAAGTCCGGTGCTTTACTTTTAGCCTAGTTTTGTATGAAGTTTTACATTATTTCGTGAAACTAAAAAAAATCTATTAAAGAGATCGTTTTTTAAATGTTTTTTTTTTTAATGAATTAAAATATTCCCGGGTTACTAAACTGACAACATTTTAATTCTCCCTACTCCCATTGCTGTGCTTTTGCTAAACGTTGTACTTCTTACCTCTGTAATGTCAGAGGACTTTTTCTATGGACTAATTTAATATTTTATAGCGTCAACGTAATTTTTATCTAGGTAATTTTAATAACTTCTCGGTTTTCTTAATCATACTAAAGGCCTGTGCCGTAGAAACTAAGAGGAAAGTGGCCATAAATAATAAAATACGATAGTTTTAGTTGTATCATTAAACCCCATGGAAGGAATATCTTTCACATTATTTTGTGTCCTGATCTTATATTCCGTAATAATAGGATTTTTTACTGTTTTTATCTTCATTGAAAAAAAAATTGCGGTAATGATGGCATTTTTATTTCATTTTTATATTGAAGAACAAAGTTGCTATAACGATTTAAAAATTCTTCATTTTTTTGCGTTTAAACGACGTGTTAGTTTTGTAGATGAATATGTACGTTATTGGCGTCATTTTGGTCGACGTCTCACCTGCCAGTGTCGTTTTCAAACTCACAATAACGTTTTGGCCAGTTTAAGGTTGTTTTTATTGGAAATATTAAACTTACAGATTTTTAGAAGGATGATCAAAAATTATAAAAATCTTCATTAAATATTCCGTTCATTTTTAACGGCATCTATAGTTTGTGAACATACCCCATTGAGAAAAGATATATATGGTTAATTGTGAATAAAGTGCAAGAAAAACTTATCTAATTAATAAATTAATACTCGTAGAAGGGGACGCTCTTGAAAAATCAATTTACCGTTCACATCAAAATCTTTAAGGAGTCCAGTTTTTAGTGTTGGCATTCCTCAAATTATCAATACTTCATGGTGGCTATTCGCAAGTTGAAGATGACTACGATAATAGTCAAGCCTGATAAAAGAGGGCATAGGAAGTAAAAAAAAAAACTGTGGTTTGGATTCGGAGTTTGCAGGATTAAATTCATGCTAGAGGGTAAAAACGATCGTCATTATAACAGAATATGGAGAAGTTAATGCAATCCCACGCAGAGAAGTAGGAACATATTTTTAAAACATAATAAAAATAGAACAAACAAGTGAGAGTAGGTATTTCCTCCTAGTATCGTAGGAGGATAAATGTACTAGGTTAATATAAATAAATTTATAAATATAATAAATTCGTTGCGTTTTTGGTCCATCGAATCGGATATTGTAGGAGCCAATATCTTTCTCCAATGTTCTTGGATGTTCGATCCTAAAGATAGACGGGATTCGATGATGAGGATTATTCTCTAGTTGGTCCTTCCCTGCCACCCGGTTTTGATTAGAGCTGTATATTCAGGAAATCGCCACTTCGTGAACACCGACGAGGCACTGCAGTGCCTGGGAAGTCCGAAAATCATACATACGGAATGCATTACTGTATCGCACCCGAAGCTTTTACATGTTGTTTTTCTTTTTGAATTTGGCTCAGAGCTCGCTAAAAAAAGTCCTGTTCCTCTGTAGACTGCAGAGTCGAAAACATCTACTAAGCATGTGATATTTTACGCTCAAATTAAAATGCCCTTCAAATACATACATTATGTAAACGATGAACGGCATTATTTTTGTCATACTGGAAATACAATAGAAATGTTTTTGCATCATGAATGATATATTTTTTTAACATTACCTCCACACAGGAGGCCCTGAAGAAAATAATTTCCCTCCGAGCCTATGTCATCTTTAGGGATGCTGTGGGGAGGGTCTTTTTAAGAAAGGAAGGAGAGGATATTATGGGAAGGAAAAAGGTATGAGGATTTGGGTAGGAATTTGGGTAGGGGATCAGTGTTTTCAGGACTGACGGCCGAATGAATCCATCCCTCCCACTGAAGTGCAAGTTCATGTACCGATAGAGGCCCCTGCTGGAGAGGTCAAAAGTCATCCCGATTCGGCCTGTCACGCAGTTGGTGGACAGACGCACTTGCCACCAAGATCTGGAAAAACCTCACCCAATGATACCGGGCACCCCTTCTAAGTCACCAAACGTAGAGAACCACTTGGGTTGATCTACGGCAGACGTGTTGGTTATCCAATAAATGATTCCCAGGGCGGCGGTACCCATACCCGCCTCCAAAATTGTAAATGAATACTTTTTACCAAGTAGGACGTCCATTCGGATAAGCACTTCAGAGCTTAAAAACTCATTTCAATGCAATGAGCTAATGCGACACGATTTGGGGTGAATAAAAATGCACATTATTTTACGCTTAATTAAGTAAATGGAGATTTTCCCCTTAAAATTGTCAAGTGTCAAGACGGGGCAGAAGGCAGAAGAAGGATGAATATTCATAAGTTAGTCCGTCGACCCGCGGCAAGCTTTCAATGAAATAACATTTTTGTTTTGTGTTACTGAGTGGGAGGTTATTTTAACCGAAATAGACGATGTGAAGTGAATTGCGCCTCCCTTAAAACTTATGAATATTTATGGGAATGACGCTTTTATGCTAAACTTAAAGAAGATACGCGAAAATAAAAACAGCTACATTGATCGACGTGGGAATTGGGAATAAGTCAAATTTAATATTAACATGTTTCCTTCAATAACGTTTTATTATTTCATTATATTTCATTTAATTTATATTATCATGCGCCTTTCAATTACAGTTAAAAAATATTATTGCATAACAATATAACGTTGTTATACAAATAATAACTTAATGCATTTATTTAAGGAACATAGACACTCTTAGTAACATAATATACATAAGAGGATGACAAAAAAATAGACCAATTTATTAATATTGGTGACCGGATAACTCGGAAGGAAACCAACTCAGAACCATCTCAGAAAAGTCATTTAGAGTGATGAAAAAAATATGTGAAAAATTGGTTGAAAAGGTTAGGTTATTGTTTTATCGGCTATTTTAAAATTATTTTTTTCATAGCTTTTAATGACTATTTAAAGAGATGTTGAGTTGACTTAATTCTCAGTTGCCGTGCATGGAACTATTAATGTTCACAGATAGGTATTCAGAAACGTAAAACAGAACTAAGCAGCAATTTGAAAAAAATAATGCATTGTAAATTAAATATATTTAATGTATTACCGACCAGTTTGCTTCATAAGAATCAACGGGTAGAAATTAAACTGTATTTGTGCTTGTATACAGTGTATTAAGGGACGTAGGTACTTGACTTACTTTAAACAGTGAAATTTTGGGTCTCAGCTCCGGTGAGATATTCAATGTTTTTTTTTCAACTAAAAATCAAGAAAATCAGAACGTATTGGATTCTTAGAATCGATGTGGGAGTTTGGGCGGGTAATCAGCTGAGTGACCAACATGTGGAGTAATTAAAAAAAATGTTGTTGAAAAAAAAACATCAAAAAAGTCACCGGAAACCAAAATTAAGTAAATAAAGGAACAACATATTACATAGAGTTAACAAAGAGTGATAAGGCATGAAATACAAATATAACATAGTAAAGCCGAGAAGGAGACAGATAGTGTGTTTATAATATATTATATACTGTGGTATGATATATTATATACTGTGGTATGATCACCCTCTTATTGCATCTGGTAAGCCACAACAGGTACCTTGTATTTACATATTTAATATTTAGTTTACAGTATAATGTTATTTTTGTCAACAATGAGCATACTGCCCAGCTGTAATAATTATTAATTAGTAATGTTTAAATAACTGTACTCAGTGCTTCTTTTGTAGGTTTATTATTATATTTCTTTTAAGTTTAGGTATATGTATGTTTCTTTTTTTTTTTTTAAATTACTTTATTGTAAAACTGCATATCTCGTTACAGGAATCCCCTAGTGAGATGTGCAGCTTATGTTTTCATGTATTTCTTATTTTTTTCAATAAATAAATAAATAAATAAATAAATAAATAAATAATGGGTTACAGTTTACAGTATTTATCAAAAGAGACAAAGTGTTAACTGAAGGGGTGATTAAGATGCCGTATCCCCGCTCAAAAAGAAGAATATGGATATATATGTAATTAAGAATGTTGGAGAGAGTACGTTAGTATTTAAAACGGTAAAATTGAAGCGAAAATTGTGAAAATGTTTAATAAAATACGACTCGTTTAAAATAAACCAAAAATCTCTTGGGGGGCTGTCTAAAACAGTATTTAAATAGACACTATGAATTTTTTCATACATATTACTTGTAAAATAACTGAAACAGACGAAAAAATAATAATTTTCGGAGCATACTTTGCGATTTTTTCTATCTAAGGAACTTCATATAATTTACGTTTCGGCGTACGGAATGTATAGATATTATCTTAAAAAATAACATTTATTTTTTTAAGAGCTTAATAACTTCAAATGTTTAAGGGGGATATGTAAGAAATCGGTGGTAATTCGGGTAGCGGCGGTTTAAGGGACTATATTTAGTCTCACACTTTATGTACACATAAGCAGACACAATGTGTGTTTTTATTAGTTCAATCTGAACCCTTATGATGCTTGTAGCTTGTAGTAAGCGAAACCGACGGGCCTTAATAAATAAAATATATGTAGTGGTTATAAACACAGTTATTGTTTTATATCATTAATGTGTCAAACCACAAAGTGACTATTTTTACCAAAAGAAAAAACATTAACGTTACGCGCTATGTTAAACCAATCTTCACAGGCGGAAGTAAAAAAAAAGTTGACTTTTAAAACAAGCTTTGTAAAATCGTGTCTGAACGGATAAAAACTTTTTATATTTATTTTATTAATTTTGCTGCTTTATTATTTTGAATGTGAAAGGTTAATTATTTTCATGCGTAACTTCCCCTTTCCTAGAGACCTGTTTAAATATGACAAAAATACTTTTTCTGGAAAACATTCGCTTTGTGATTTAACATTTTATTAATCACTTTATATGTTTACATGGAGCATGTAATTTAATGAAAAATTAATTTTCTACTGATTCAACTTACGCTCAGTGCTGTCGTTATACAGGTTTTCATATTGTATTTAAGGATCCCCGCTCTTCATAATTTCAAAAAATTCAGAAACTTATTGTTAAACCATGTCTCCATACAAAAACCTTACTTCTTTGCACTGCATATTTGCAAAATATAATGTATTTGATAATGCGATGCATTATTTGCTTTTTTTTTTACTTTAACTTCACCCAAGAGGCCCTAAGGAAAATAATTCCCCTCAGGGCCTATGTCATCTTTGGGGATGCTGTGTGGAGGTTTTTTTTAGATGGAGTAAGTGCTCTTTTTTTAACAATAATGAAGTATATAAATCATATATGTTTTTATACAAGTCTAGGTGTAAGTGAAATCTGCGTGCGATGTTTATTATGTGAATACCCATGTGACTTCCAGATACTTCCGACCACCTGGAGCCAGTGAGACTCTGGCATCCCTAATTACGGTATGATGAGATACTGAAGGTAGTGAGGATGGAAAAGATATTGAAAGAGAAAGGTGGCTGTTCAGATCTGGTTACCAAACACGACTAAAGACATTTCAAACAATGTTTCAAATCTGAATGGTGGTCTTTCACCAAACAACATGTATTAATTATGAAATTAAATTTGTTGCGCACGCTGGGATTAGAACCCGCTTCGTGTTGGTAGTCGGAGACTTTACCCCTCGACCACGGAGGCCTCTTTAAATTCAATTTATTCGCATTGCTCTATATATATATACATCACATTCCCTCGAAAGAGTTCGTTCGTTCTCGCTCGTTCCGCACGAGATTTTGTTTTTGAGAGATTGTTGACGTAGGTCAGTTTTTACGAAGAAAAGTCAGTGATGCGTTATTCATGTACAAAATTGTGTACTGTATTATTGATTCATCATATCTATTAAAAAGGATTGCATTTTGTAGCTCTAAAGACCGCACCATGATTTATTCAGTACATCACATTACTAGTCTAACTATGCGCAAAATTCTTTAATGAGACATATCTGTAAAACATTAAATACCTACCCTTAGAGATGCAGACATTTTCAATTTATGTGAATACCTAACAAGAGTACCAGATGCTCCCAACCGCCAGGAGCCAGCGAGACTATGGCATCATCAATTGGGGTATGTTGTGAGGCCAAAGGTAGTGGAGAGGGGAAGGAGATGGGAAGAAGGTGGGGAAGTACCCGGCTATCCATATCTGGTCACAAAACATGACTAAAGCCATTTCAATCGACGTTTCAATTCTGAATTGTGGTCTTACACCAGGGCGCTTTAAGGGCGCTTTGAGAATATCTTCCACTCTGGAAAATGCCAAAAATATAATTTTTATTATTTTAAAAGAATTAATTGTGAATTAACACAAATTAATCAAATAACATTTATTTGCGCACCCCGGGATTCGATCCTGAAACCTTCAGATTGCTAGTCAAGAGCCTTACCCCTCGACAACGGAGGCCGTCAAAAATTTGAAAAACTTTATCTTGAAAACAAATAAAATCAACAAATCGGCTGAAACTTTCTATTGCTGCAAATTTTATACTTATTGTAGGCGTTTTCACTGTTTTTAGTGTTTATTACGGTATTTATTCATAACAGAAATAAATAGTAACATTATATTATCCATTGGTGAGAAAAAATTACAATTAATAAATTTAATTCATGGTGGGTACCTACCTATCATGTGTTTCATTGTATTGTGTCTTATTTATGGTGAGCAAATTAAGTAATTTTATATTATTGACATGATGCTCTTTTTAAATTTGTGCAGTGAATCGGAGAAATTATTTATTTTTTTATTATTCATTTTTTGTTTTGCTTTTTTTTACATCGACTAAATATTGATGAGTTCCTATGTATAATTATTTGTTTACATGTTAAGATAATTAATGGAATTAATTAGTTTATCATAATAGGTACATTGATTTTATAAATAATAAACAACTGTTTGATTCCTTAGAATTTAGAACTTAGCAGTTTGTGAAGAGGGTATGGGAAAGTTGGTCGCTACATTTGGTGACTCAGAAGGGGTTCACGGGTTCATCTGGTGAGGTGTGTTGACGTCTTGGCGGCGGATGCGCCTGCCAACTAGCTGCGGGACGGGCCAGATCGGGAGAGGCCAGTTTGGGGAGATCCTTTGACCACCCAAAATAGTCTTTTTCAACCCATTGCCTTGCATCGCAGCGGGAAGAATGGAATCATACGTCCATCACTTCTGGACACACTGACACCCAACTTCCTACCCAACCTTCATAACTTTTTATTTCATAGAACTTCACCTCCTTCCTTTCTTTGAAAAGACCCTCCACACAGCATCCTCAAAGATGACTTAGGCTCTAAGGAAAATTGTTTTCTTCAGGGCCTCTTGTGTGGGGTTAACGTAAAAAATTGATTTAAGTCATATATACATCATTGAAAAAGAAAATAATTTTAATAATCTGAACAAAAATATGAAAGAGAACAAGACACAAAAAAATATAAAAAGTTAATAGTCGCAACTGGGAAAAAATGGAAAAATTAGTCGGAGACAATATTCTTAATTCTAAAATTTGGAAATGTGAGATTGACAATTATGACGGTTTGATGGAAGTTGACAATGGCTGAATTGGTAAAAGCGCGCGTTCCGGTTAGACGAGAGGTTCTGGTTTCGTCTCTTGTTCTCTTTCATATTGTTGTTTAGATTATTAGTGTTATCTTCTTATTCAATGATATATTACATTGATGGGAATAACCTTCAAAAGGTGTAAAAAGAGAGTTGTTCTTATCAGAAATTGAATAAGTAAAAACATATTATTATGTTTTGTTATAGGATTTTGAAGTTGATAATAAGATGTAAATATTTTCCAGGAACGTCTCCTCCTGTCGGTCCTGCCAGAGCACGTGGCAGTGAAGATGCGGCAGGATTTAGGATCTACAGATACGCAGTTTAAGAAGATCTACATGTCCAGACATGAGAACGTCAGGTAGGATTATATGATGCGAGATATTAATTACACAAGTCCGTGAATAAAAACCAATCTACAGATTAACAAAAAGAATTAACATGTCATAATTTAAAGCGAGCTAACTTTATTAACCATAAAATCAGTGTGTGTGTGTAAAACATTATCAGCATCAAGGGGACGCTCTTTGTAAAATAATTTCGCTGAGGACCTATGTCACCTTTGCGGAACACGGTTCCTGAAGAGACCTATGTTGCAGGAGGGAGGAAACACAGAGGCCGGTAAATCGTTCCATTCGATGTTGAACTCAAGACGAGTCCTAGAAATAACCGTTCTCTTGTAAAAAATGTCAACCATATATAAATGTTCGGCGTGTGTTTGACGTGTTTCACGACTATGCACCTGGGCCAAATGGATCAATGACGCTAGTTCCTTGGAGCATCTTATATTGAAGTATTGGTAGAATAATTACATTCCCACCTGATGCCTTCGTGCTCCAAAGATTGAAATCAAACGGATCGCTCGGTTCTGCAGAGTTACGAGTGTTTTCAAGAATTTTGGGCCTCCAGAGCAGAGGCGCCTGAGATAAAATAAGTCAAGATATCATATTGTCATTTTTATATTTTCGATTAGAAAAATAGTATTAGAACTCAGTATCAGTCTGGGATTATAACAGGTTTTTAATTTAACAAGATTTAAAATTTAAAAAATAACGTTATGCCCTTGAAAACCATTGAAAAATAAGATGAAAATAGATACTTTATTATTTTGGACAAAAAGCTTTCTTTTCGTATTAAAGCTTTCGCCTCAATTCTTATTTATTTTTACACAGTTTTATTCAAATCTTTTACGACCCTCCAAGAGAAATTTAATAAAATGGGACAAACTGTAATATCCTGAGAGAAAAATAGACGGAAAACGTCGTGCCATTTAACAATAAAACGTTATAAGTTTTGATAAGCGAATAAAATTTATGGCTTGTTTATATATAAAATAATGTATACTTTTGTATGTTTGTTTAGATTAAATTCTGTAAAAAATACTTCGATATCAGTGAGTTAATTCATTTTAAATTGGTTACTTTGAACTTAGTGTTCGTGGTCATGATTCAATTGATGTATAAAAGTTGAATTTGCAAAAATATAAACTAATATTAGCTATACTATAACCATTCTCACGGACGTATATATAGCTTTGATAAGGGGGGGGTCCGCAAATTAAAAAATAATATATAAGGTCATGTTTTCGTGAAAAAAATAGTCAGTCTTAATCAATCAGCCTTTATTTCTACAATCGGCGCGGTGCAATGGGGGGGGTCCGGACCCCCAAGACCCCCCCCTTATATACGTCCGTGACCATTCTGTTTCAACCCCTAAAACAATCACGCGAGGTATCGATTTTTATTGATCGTAAAAGACTTATTTCTTAAACAAAAACAAGTCGAAAATTGTTGAATCCAGCTGAATTGTATTCAAAAAGTTTTCGTGGTTTTGCGTTGGGCGAAAGAAATTCACATTGTTTTGCAAAAGGAAATAATAAAATATTCGTTATTTGTCCCAAAGGTCAACCTTTTAAAACATAAAGACCATAAGACAAGCCCTTCTTTATTCAGAAATCTTTTATTACGTTACTTTAAGCCCGAGGAAGATCAACGGACCTGTCATTTTTCGGTTGGCTTACGAATTTTAATTACTGTATCAAATTATTCAGCTGGGATTTTAAAGTTTCTGATGGACAATCCATTGTTAAGCTTTGTTAATTATAGGGTCGGGAATTTCAAAAGAAAATAGGGTTTCCTAATCGATAAACTTGCGCCCGTTATTATGTTAATGTTTTTGTGAACCAAATGTATAACATCAAATTGCTTTAAAAATATTTTTGTTTTGTATCATAAGGAGTAATTTGATGGACAGGTTGTCCTTTTCTTTCATATTGATCCCTTCGACACCGGTAAATTGCGATACACTAAGTGCTTACCAAATGTTTAAATGTTTTTTTTTCTTAACTGTTTGGCTGTGGAATGACTAATTTTTTTCGTTTCATTCCTCCCATAAGGTTGGTCTCTCCTGAAAGCAGGTTCATTCCTTTGACTTCCAGATCCATCCAGCATCCATAAATAAGACATTTAGCAACGGAAACCTAAGAATAGAACCGTTAACTTTTATTTAAATAAAAATAAGTATTCTTGTCGAAGAAATATAGCCGATTCGGTAATGTTATTTAAACTTACACATAACTTAATCGATAGTCCTGATCTTCTTCAACGCCTATCATTCCACGTTACAAATCGCAACAGTAGACAGTCGCTTACTTTTAATCTCCCTCTTTGCAAGACCAACTCCAAACATAACTCATTGATCTACAGATCCACACATTCACTTAACTTAAATTATTACCACATTGACATTTTTAACTCGACGTTACGTGAAATAAAACTAAATCTCACTAAGCAACATGACTCAAACTAGGAAGTTCAATCCCTATGTATTCCCGTCCTTTGCTTCTTAATCCTATTCCCATGTTCCTCCTCCCCCCTTTTTATATATTGTAACTAAAAATAAATTATTTAATAAAATACCTTTATAATGTCACACTTTATCATTCACTACCATCAGTGGAAAGTTCATAATTGGCAAAATTAACATCTAATTATTGTATTATTTTGTAATCTCTGATTTGCTGTCTACTTTATCTAAAAAAAAAAAAAAAATAAAAAAAAAAAAATAAAAAATTTAAGCGACGAATCGTTTTATAAACCGCTAGACAAAAACTTGTGAATTCTAAAGTGTCTGTGTCGCCACATTTATAGTTCAAATGAAAACGAAAACCTTAGAATAGAAGCGTTATAACTCATATTCATAAAAAAAAAACAAATCTAAACGACGTTATAAAACGTTAGACAAAAACTTGTGAATTCTAGAGCTGTGTCGCAATATTTATAGTTCAATTGACAACGGAAACCTACGAGTAGAACCGTTATTATTCATTTACATTAAAAAATTTAACGACGAGTATATAGAAACTTATACATTCTAGAGCAATGTCGCACCCTTAAGAAAGAAAAGTTTAAGAAAATATTTTGATAAACGGTATGTGTATTTTCATTATACGTTTCTCATAAAGTTTCTAAACACACGTCTGCGATAAACAAAGAAGACGATAAGTCTCTTACTTTATATCTTATGATTAAAGGGGTAAAACTTCTCATAGAACTTTTATATATTGTAACTAATGTTTATTAATCGAAGCGAAAAAAATTAGGCATGTTACCGGAATATCAAACGGATAAAAGGTGGAAAAAAATCATTCCATCGCGTGCTGCTGTTCACTAAGAGAATTTTAGGCTACTAATCTTTTCTTACGCAAATTATTTGTATAAACAGGTGCTATGTTTATAGAATGATTTACATTTAATTAAAGCAATTTATATATTTAAACGCCGAACACTGGCATTAAAACGTGACTGCCACCTTATCGCAATTTTTCGTGCATGGTGATAAATGCCTTAGACTAAAACTTGTCGGAGTTGTGTAGTTTAAAACGAACGTGACGGGAAAAGTCTTGTTTTATAAAGTAAAACATGTTATTTTAGATTGTTTTAGATTAAACTTTGGCTGCTATAAATACCAAAGAGTTTAACAAAAGTTTCACATGAGTTTAACAAAATAGTGTTCCCTTGGGTAACGAAGGATCTCTAAAAGAGAATTTATGGCGAATTAAAATGTCGTTTATCGCTGCCACGAGGACAGCTTGATCAATATCGATTATTATTGTTATTTGCGTAATTAATAAAATTAAATAAAACATATTACACTGAATTTCATACTTTGCACTTCTCACAAACCATTGATATTTTTGCCAAATTAAAATTGTGTCCTTGATAGTGATCGATCATGAGGTGAGGATTGTCTAAGCGGTGGATGCGTTCATCCACCTACTGCGTGGCGGACCGGATCGGGAGACAGTGGTTGAGTGAGAGCTTTTGGCCTCTCCAGCCGGACTCTCCCGACCCACCATCGCCTTGCACGGCAGTTGGAGGGAAGGATTCATATGTCTGTCACTCCTGAACACATTGACCCCCTCCAAATTCCTACCAACCCCTCATACCTTTTTCTTCCAAGTACATCCTCTCCTTCCTTTCCATAAAGAAACTCTCCGCACAGCATCTCCAAAGATAACACAGGCCTTGAGCGATTTTTTTTATTCAGGGCCTTCTGTGTTGAGCTAATAGTTATTGTAGAATTTGCTAAGTTTTTTATTTTAGCTAGACGGTTCAGAAATCAGTAGAGCTTTGAATGTATGGTTTTAGGCAAACATCTTTGAAGCACTGAAATAGCGTGGGAATAAATCACTCATTTAAAGATCGAAACAGAAACGACGGAAATGAATGTTTGCAGGACTGTTGACGTTCTTCTCTAACGCTCAACAATTTTTTTGTAAAAAGACTGTCATGGAAACTCTTGAATTTCGACAGGTGTCTAAATGAATATTAAATTTTATGCTTTCACACAAATTATATTCTGTATTCAATAGTTTTTAAAGAAACATTTAAATTCATTATTTTAGACATGTAAATTAGAATCTGAGATTGCATTCATATTATTCAAATTTGTTGTTCGTCCAATCGATAACATCCTTATCTCGTTAGCAAATATTGTCTATCGTAACTGGAAGATTGATTCCAATCATAGTAGATCGCCTTGTAAGAGTTATATCTAAATTTGTTAGTGAAGTTTTGAATAACTAATTGAGGAACTTACCAATAAACTTCAATAACCCAGGTAAAGTCAATATACTATGATATCCAAACTAAAACAAATTTACATTGAAAGATCATTAATTTTGGCTTTAATCGAGAGCTTCCTCGCTATATTCAGTGGTTTATAAAAGTTTTATAGTTTACCTTGAGTATCGGCTATTTCTGATAATGTCTGTATCAAATTTATTCAATTTCCTTCCATTTTATATCATAAATACACATCATTAAATATTTAATTTATTTGCAGTCGTGTGTTTGAAATATCTACCTATTCGCACACAAAGGCTCTTCATCACATTTAATATCATATTATTCCATAATATTATGGTACATCAAATTTTTAAACTTACGTAAGCAAACTAAGCATTTTTGTTCAGTAACTACCGAGTACTCGACATGAGTTGCAATTGCACTCAAAGAAATAATGTGTTTTTTTACTGTTTATTGATGTGCTTCCAGGTAAACAATATTTCGGTAATAAATCGCAAGGTTTTCCGACGACTTAGTAGGCCACATACAATACAGCTCTCCGTGTGAGATTAATGGATTGCTTAAATTTACCCACTGGATCTCCCCTACCGCTACTATGTCTCCTTTGTAATCTCTCCCTCTGTTCCTCCCGCGAACCCCATCAGTCCCCTGCGTGTTATTTCCCGCCTCCGTTCCCCTCCCGCGATCCCTTTCCCTCCCATGTTCCTTCCACCTTCCCCGCCTTCCCTCTCCCGCAAATCCTCCCCTTCCACTTTTAATTTCCACCTTCCTCACTTACCTCCCTTCCTAGATCCTCCTCCCGCGAACCTTCCATCCTCTTTCCCTCCTCCCCTCCCGGAATCCCCTACTTCTGCCGCTAAACTACGTGATTACTACACACTCACAACTACACACTCTTTGAAATATAACTCGCGAGCCACCTATTGTAAAATTTGTATCCAAATTTCATAACGCCAGTGCTCACCATTATATAAAGAAACCTTCACGGGCGTGCGCACAACAAATCATAAAAGTTTCATCGCAATCGGATGAATAAATAATATAGGAAAGCATGCAGGGGAAACAAAGAAACAATCATTTTTATTTGTAAGAGTTTAGTACGAAATAAAACAAATAATTTTTTTTTGCTATAAATTAAAAATATCAGAGATTTGGGAGGTCATCCGGAATCAGAGGTAATTAAAAGTGAACCCAAGTCACTGAGATGAAGCCATCACAAAAGGGTTTGTTGAGTCTCGAGTCCTTCCCTAGAAGCTAGCTAAGCGGCGGTGAAAAATAAAGGGGGAAATAAGTGCCACCTTCCTTCAGTGAGCATTTTCAGAGGCACTGCAGAATCTCCGCCTGTACGTAGGTATTGTTGTAGCATCTTGTCTTGTCCCATTGCGCGGCTGGGTGTTGCGTTCATAACAAAAGTACCCTTCTAGATAATAATAGTGCAGTGTAGCTTGAAGAGTAGTCTCCTGAAATAGTCACAACGTCGATGAAGCCGCCTAGATAACATTCTATCTCGAATGTTAATGTCTCTACTCTGTCATTTCATATCTTCCATATCTCTCAGATCTTCGGTGAGAATTACAATTGAGAATGTGCGCCAAATATTTTACTTATGAAACAACAAGCAACATCCCACTTAATCACGTTGTTAAAATCCAAAAACTCACTCGTAACTCTTAAAAGCGTGTATAAAGAACAATTGGTTTTTATCAAATAAAAACACATTTTTTTAAACTGTAGCTCCACACAAGAGGCCTCAAGGAAAAAAGGAACAAGGGATGGGTAGGATTCTGGGGGTCAGTGTGTCCAGGAGTAATCGACGTATGAATCCAACCCTGAGGCAAGAGAGTTCTGCTGGAGATATCAAAAAGTCTCCCTCAAACAGTCTCTCCTGATCCGGCCTACCACGTAGTTGATGAACCTGGGCACCCATGGTAAGTCCCCATGGCAAGGGAACCCGTGATGTTGGTTATCCTATAAATATAAATGGTTCCCGGAGCGGTGGTACCTATACCCGCCTCCCAAATTTAAAAGCATACAAAGCTTTTTTTATAAAAAGATCAGCGAATATCGCTATTTAAAATAGAAATAAAATTTTCTCAGCATGTCATGTAATAAAATAAAGTCGCGTTTTAGTATTAATATCTCAATAAATATTTTAAAATAAAACTTTCCCATGCAACAGTGTGGTAGATTTAATGTTTTTTATGTTTTTTTAAACACATCTATCTACTACAAAAAATAACGTAGCGCGACAGCTATTGTCACTAATCCTAGCCAAAATTTTGCTAAATTTTGTATTTTTCTTAAGACTAATGTCCATGATATTTCAAAACCTGTGTTATGACTGAGTTCATGCTTAAATAAAGTCTGTCGCAATTACACAAGCAGCATTGTCATTAAAAAATAACGTTTCGCAACTTTTTAAAGCTCAATCGTAAGCTGTGAAGGTGTGTTTGTTGTTAGTTGTTACACAGAAATTAATTGGGTCTCGTGGGGTTAAGAGTTGTTTTCATCGTAAATTGTACGAACTTAATATTTATTTATTAATTTACGGACAATAGTCCATTAAAAACATAATAATTACACGAATAAATAAAACAAAGATGACATTGAAGAGAGAACACATATAAATGAATACCAATGACAATATAACATGTAAAAAGTACACATAGAAGACACTGCAAGTCAAAGCATGAAGAAGCATTTGAATATTGCGTATCGACTGCCGAAAGTCATTTAGTTTTACACCAAAAAATTTAATGCTTTGACTTGCGTTGACAAGTCTCGACATTCTGGATAAAGGAGAATGGTATCCATAATTAGTAGAATGTTGATTGAGGAACAGCATTATTTCAAAGTCTACGGGAAAGGATGTTGAACTGGATGAGTTGTAACAAAGCAGGTGTTTCAGTAATACTGTTGATTATTTTAAATATGCAAATTAGATCAGAGTCCTTTCTACGTTTTTCTACAGAAGAAATTTTTATTAAAACTAAAAGCTTTTGTTTGATTTTAAATTCACGAAAATCTCTACGGAAAAATGAATATCCGTCAAAGATGCTTAAGAAATTAACATCTTATAATACCGCCTAGAAGTTCTCGTCTGGAATTGGGCATTTTTTATGAAAGTTAAGAATGTGGGTGCTGAAAGCAGCGAGTTGTACATAAATTTGATTTGGTTTAATCTTCCCATTTAATGAGAAGAGGAAAAATATATAAAACCGGAGAGAAGGAAAATTTCGTATTCATCATGGGTTCGAAGAAGGAATGGGCCTAACGAATTGGTACTTCTTTTCCGTGTAATCCTGAATGGAATAATTAAGATTGGAATTTTTTTTTGTATTTCAATCTAAATATTTCCGATTTTAATGATTTGCACTTTGATGAATAAAATTCTTCGAATCATTCCTGAAATAAAGACATTATTTGATAAATGCGCGGAATAATTAAATTATATAATTATTATACAAACGCCATTTTTCTTATCAAACAATTAATTAAAAAATGTTAAAATAATATTTTGGAATCTCGTCGTATTTATGGATATTTTTGAATTAAGTGAAATTTATTAAATAAATGATTGCTAGGTGTACATAATTATCTGGAATAAAATAATTTGGTTTTAATACTAGGTACTTTTCTGACCATTTATCTTGAATATACATAACAACCGGTTTCGATTCGACCTGAACCTTCATCAGGGTGTCATAAAATCATATTAAATAACGAGGTGCAGTTTTGTTGAAATTCCAGACATTTCATGACGATTTGAGTATCTAATATAGGGTAATAAAAATAATAATGTTGCCGTGCAGTATCTACAGTTTTTCTCTCCATGTTGTATTGGAGGTGCCAGTGACCGGACAACTCAGAATGAGATCAACTCAGAACTTTCTTTTAAAAGTCATTAAAATAATGAAAAAAAATGGTTAAATAGATTACCTTAGGTTAGGGTTATTTTAAAATAATTTTTTTATAGCTTATAACCACTGGATTGCTTTTGGTTCGATTCGGAATTTTTCTGCGATATGTTTTCGGTCCAAAATTCCGGAATTTTTTTTTTGTAATTATTTAATACATTTTCATGGCCAGCAATTTATTCTATCAAATAGTTGATAAAATAGAGTATAAGTCTATGGCCTTAACGATTGTCTTTGAATTGTTCGAGTACAAATATTGACAGTTTTTAACTCAGTTACGCACCCAAATTTCTCTGTTTACATATGAAAAAATGGATTTCTAGTATATATTTGCATCTGAGGTTATTAAACAGGCCATAGAGAACATAGAAACGTAGAACATATTCAATATAGATATTAAAAAAAATCCACTGGCGGTAATTTATAAACACTAAAGCACAACTTTCACAATTTTCGCGCATTTATAAAGTTGAAGATTTTTTAATAATTGTTCTATCAATTTTAAAAACATAAGATGATTATTGATTAGTAAAAATATAGGTGAATTCATAGGCTATGCAGCACTTTAATTTGTTTATATATTTACTCAAAAAAATTTGGAGTTTAATGGGCGGAAAAAAATAAAAATGATCGCCGGGAAAGTCGCGCAATCCGTGGAAAAAAATATAATGGCTAATGACTTTTCAAAGAGGTGTTGAATTGACTTGATTCTGAGTTGGCATGGAACCGGAGGTTCCACCCCACCAAAGTTCTAAATCACACATATGAAACAAGTTGGTCGAGAGGCAAGACTCTCGACTAGCGATCTGGAGGCCACGGATTCAAATCCCGCGCATGCGCTGAAATTTTTTATATTATTGATTTGTGTGTTTCACAATTTAATCATTTAAAAAATATAGGGTATTTGTGCGGCACGTTATAGAGTGGAAGATACTTTCAGTATCGCCCTGGTGTTTTACGTTGCTCGAAATGGCTTTAGCCGTATTTAGTGACTAGATCTAACTAGCCAGGTACTTTCATCAACCTTCCTCTTCCCCATCTCCTTCCCTTCCCTACTTACCTTAAACCTCATAAAATACCCCAAATGGGGAAATGGGGAAGAAATGGCATCACTGGCTTCAGACCGGGGGCAAAAGGGGTTCTTGTGAGGTATTCACATTAAAAAATAATAACAATAATAACTTAAAAAATAAATAAATGCGCAAGAACTCCGATTGCCCAAAGTTTAATGGAGTTTGAAATTCCCATTTGCGTAATGTTGTGAGAAAATAAGAAAAGGAAGGTTATCTTGCTCTTCTGATCCGATTACTTTAAGTAGCTAAAGCTATTTTAATAAACGTTTAGATTCTGAAAAGGGTGCCTATTCTTACGAGGCTGACATTCGTCCGCTATGGAACAATATTTATTTATTTATTTATTTATTATTATTAACGCCGATTAAAGCGGCTTTTACAAAAATATTACAATTATTTTACATATGAATACAGAATATACATAGATAAAAAAATATAAAAAAAATATAAATATAAAATACATAAAAAAGAACAATATAAATTGTAGTATCAACATAAAAACAACAACAAGTAGGTTATCATAAATACAATACAACATATTATAAATCCCTGACAATATGTATTAATAAATTAATACTTTAAAACTGTATTTGATTATAATCAAGCTGAAAAGCGCTGACAGACAGTTTTAATTAAGTAGTGTTTGTATGAGGTTAAACTAGCAATGTTTATAGATTCATCCAAAACATATTTATTTCCAAGTACATGCAGGCGATTCATTATAGAATTGAGTTCAGCGTTAGATCCTGTATTGTTGCAATGATAAGTTAATTTGAAACGAACTGATCGACTAGGTACATGGAAACATATTAACGAAAGAAGTTCAGGGGAGTTCAACAGGTTGGTAACGATTTTAAATAAATAAAATAGGTCTGAACAAATTCTTCTTTCTTTTAATGTATCGAGTCCCAATAATTGTAACAGAGAGGGGTAATTAATGTTTTCGATGAATATTCCCAATTTAAAATTAATATAACGTAAAAATTTATGTTGGACTCGCTCAAGGGAATTCTCATGCACACTGTAGTAAGGATTCCAAATGGTGGAGTTAAATTCTAGTTGGCTTCTAACAAGTGAAGTGTAAAGTAATTTGACAGTTTTTAAATTTTTAAAATCCTTTGAAATCCTCAAGACAAATCCTAACATTTGCATTGCTTTACTGGTTATATTATTAATATGTTTAATGAATGTTAATTTAGTGTCAAAGGTTATACCAAGGTCTCTTATTTCATCAACAGATAATAAGATGTGATTATTGAGAAAGTAGGTAAACAACAAAGGGTTTTTTTTTCTGTGGAATCTCATAAGTTGACATTTTTTTACATTGAGAGTTAATTTGTTTATAAGACACCAATCATAAAAGCTATTAATATTAGATTGAAGTGTCAGACAGTCCTCGATATTATCAATAATTCTATATATCTTCATATCATCAGCGAACATTAGAATGAGAACACGGGTGAATATGTTTGATACATCATTAATGAATAAATTAAAAAGTAAAGGACCAAGATGAGAACCCTGGGGCACGCCACTGGTAGCTTCGAACGTGTAGGATAAGTGACCATTAATACAGACAATTAACAGACGCCTTAGTAAATAACTCTTAAACCAAGATAAAAGGTTTCCATTAATGCCGAGTTTCAAAAGTTTATTAATGAGGATTTTAAGACAGACCTTATCAAACGCCTTACTGAAGTCGGTGTATATAGAATCGACTTGTTGTTTGTTGGCAAGTGCATTAGAAATGAAATTTTCATATAATGTTAGATTAGTCAAAGTTGATCTGCCGGAAATAAAGCCGTGTTGACAAGTTGCGATACAAGGGTTTACAAAGAAGCTGATTTTCTTAAGAATCAATTTTTCAAAAAGTTTAGGTATAGACGATTGAATACAGATAGGCCGATAATTTTCCACAAAGGATTTATCACCACTTTTATATACAGGAGTTAGGTAGCTAAGTTTCCATATTTGTGGAAAGTGTCCTGTAGAGAGAGACTTGTTAAACAGTATATTAAGGGGAACAGATAAACTTTGGACGCAATTCTTAAGTAAGATGGAAGGAATCTTATCAGGTCCCGAGCTTGTTTTGGGTTCAAGTGATTTAATACAGACTATAATGTCTTCAATATCGATGTGTATTTGCGATAAGTTTAAATTTATATCCGAATTGAAGTACGGAATTGAGTCATATTACGGGTATGTATCTTTGTATTACGTTATAAAATCTTTCAATTTGTTTGAATTTCATCATTACACTATAAAATGAAGTCGCTGAAAATGTTTGTGCGCTTAGATCTTTTAAATTACGCAATGGATTCAAATATTCCATTCAGGCAGCGGGCAGCTGGCAAGTGGGTGGTGTAGATTTTATAAAGTTTGGGTAATGGCGTTGTGTTTCGTTAGCCACAGCAACGTGTGGCCGGGTCTGTTAATATGTAATAAAACGAAGATTTTTAATTTTTAAACTGTATACTTTTGAGCCCAGATACAAGAATCTCATGGTTCAGTGTCAGAGGTCATCAACATTTTTAAAAAGCATAATATATAATATATATAATATAAATGACTTATTTTAGTTTTAATTAAATGAGTAAAACCTCAAATTGACCAATACTTTTAGAAAATGAAGAAAATGTTTGTAGTTCTCATTCGAAATAATATTATACCGTATAAGAATAAGTTAACAATAATAATCTAAACGAAAATATGAAAGAGAACAAGACACAGAAAAACAGGAAAAGACAATGGTCGCAACTGGGAATCGAACCCAGACCTCTCCGTCTAACCGGGACGAGCGCGTTAACCAATTTCGCTATTATTGTTAACTTATTCTAATTTGATGTATTTCACTGAATAACCTTCAAAAAAGTATAAAAAGAAAGTTTTTCTTATAAAAATGAAATATTATACAGCTAAAAATATGATGGAAGGAGAAAGAGTCCCATTAGCTCAGTGGTAGAGCAGCGCCCCAGCGAGGCTAAAGTTCTGGGATCAAACCCTAGATGTGACCATATCTTTTTTTGATTTTTCTGTTTCAAATTTTCGATTGAGAGTCGCTAATATTGTCTTCAGTGAAAAAATAAAAAAAATACATAAATTGAAATATGTTCTATTATGTCGAATGTATCACAACGAAATATTGCCCACATATATTAATTATAACGCAATCAATTATTCCGCCAATTAATATAATGTTAGCCTTAACTTCAAGCTTGTGTTTAAAACCAAACATTCCCGCCAGTTCAGCAGAGGTTAGTTGATTTAACTGACTAAATTTATTATTGATATAACACATTTAATTTCTAACTAGGTTTATGGTTTACGGATTTTATATGTAATGACAACAATTTAATGTGAAGTTCGTACAGTATGAAATTTAACCCTCAGGCCTCGGACGTGTATTGTTGGATGGTAAATATATTTCCGCTTCGCAATAAAATAAAATAAATGAAATATTTCTGAACGCATCTGAAAATTAAAAACTGTTTTAAAAGGTGATGAAATATGCTTTCCAATTTAATAATTCGAAATAAACATGTTAATTTTTTTCAAATGAAATTTTGAATGAAAATATAAAATTTAACACTAACGACTCACCTTACGTTTTTTGTAACTAAAATTACTGAAAATAACACACACTCACACATATTTCTTTATTTTATTTTAGTGACTATATAAAATAATTGTTATATACAAAATAGAATGGTGAAATTAAGTATAAATATTGTATTTCTTAGTCCTCCTCACTAGGGGGTCCTATGCCGAGGCGGGCTAAAGTTATTTAAATATGGTTTATTTGTCTTCTATGTCGTTTTTAGTGTCTTTATTAGGGTTTTTTCATTGACCTCTTTTAGCCATATTTTTATTCTTAATTTGTATTCGTTAGGATTTTTTATTAGTTTTATGTCTTGGGGAAGGATGTTATGGAGTTTTGTTGCAAAGTTTGTATTTTCACTGTCCGAATGTGGTTTTATAACTTGGAATATTTTTTGTATAATTCTTATTCGATCTAGTGTTATGCATACATGGTCTAGTAGAGGATTCATTATTTTTGAAAAGCTTCAATAATATATTTTTGGAATATATTTGCTGTACATTTAGTACGTCAAAGCTATTAAAAATTTCAATTGAAGGCGTTGTAATTGGTACCTTCAATATGGTCTTTATGATTCCTTTTTGAATCGTATTCAGGTTGTGTAGGTACGTATGTGTAGCAGATACCCATCCTATGATTACATATTCAATTCGAGAATGACATAACGCGTAGTAGACCTTTTTCATATCCTTTTTATTTACTACGTTTCTTAGATTTTTAAAGAAGTATATAAGTCTTGTGAGTTTTTCCGTAATGCCTTTAATATGTAGGTCCCATCTAAGATTTTCGTCAATTATTACTCGGAGATATTTTATGTTTTGTGTTTTTTGGATGACGGGGCAGTAACATTGTATATTATTTCCATGGCATTCGTGTAGTTTTAGTTCTAATGATTTTATTGGTTGGCTCCTTGCGTTTATTGAAAATGTTATATATTTTATTTTGCTTATGTTAAGGGTAAGCGAATTGATTTTAAGCCAATTTTGAAGTGCACTAAGCCCTTTATCTTTTTTAGTATATGTTAATGTTTTATTAAAGTTATCCTTAACTCAATTTTTTACGTTTCGTATAAAAATATCTAATTATTATTGATAAAAAAATCCCAAAATTTCATAATTATTTAGAATTCCGTTTGGAAGCTTTGGATTCATAAAGATGTATATATTAATCATTTTTCGGTTATCTTTTAGATTATAATATAAATGCCGTTTAGATCATATTTCTAACCACGATAATAAGGGAGACAACGATTTCCATGAAACGATTTCGATTTCCAGTTGTTCCGAAAACAGAACAAATTAGGGTGAGTAGCTAAGATGTAAATAACGTGAAATAAAAGTTAAGTTGCTGAATATTTCGATAAAATTATAATGGTTTTGAAAACTTTGTTTTCAGCAAAGGATATTTTTTTTACAAATCATTTGGTTTTATTGTAAAAAATGTATTATTATGTATTACCGCAAAGTATACTTATACTTATAAAGCTAACAACAAGAAATCCTTAGAAGCTTTTTCCAATTAGTTGTTGGTTCCACGGCTTTCAGTAATCTCGGCACATAGCGGGTAAACAAGAAGCAAAAATCCGGCTTTCCGCGTCTGAAGTTCCGCGGTATTGGGAAACGAAACCAGATAAACACGCCGAAACACAAACAAGGTTTGCTTGAGCTGGTTCTAGAACAAACTGGAATTAAATAACAGTTAATAAGATAACTAGAAATAATTCCAAATTAATCCTCCACGAAACAGAGACGTCTTCACGTTCTCATAAAACTCGTTTTGTCTTCTTTTCTATTACGGTCAGTAGAAATGACATAAAGAGTTTTAGAAAAAGAGAATAACAAGCTTTCTACACGCATCTTATTACTATGGCTCCACCGTATCCAGAATCAAGTTAGCCTCACAGAAGCTGGACGTACTGTACAGGTCCCGCAGATATTTTAATAATACACAACTGCTGACCCTGTACATATCGCAAGTGCGCCCCACGTTTGAATCTGGCAGCCACCTCTGGTCTGGCGCTCCAAAACACCAAAAAAAAAACCTTTACTCTGTGCAGAAATGGGCGGTCCGTTTGATAGATTCTCCCATCTTAACAGACGGATTGCAACTTTAGAGCACAGGCGTCTACCGGTATTACAATGGAAGATGCTCTGAGGAACTAGCGCCATTGGAAACTTCAGCACCGGTGCACAGCCGGGAAACACGCCAAACTCACACCCAACATGTGAACACGGTTGACATGAGAACGTTTTCTACGACTCGTTCTTGAGTTCACGAGCTCGGCTGTGGAATGATTTGCCGGCCCCTGAAAAGTTCATAAGACTGACTGACTGACTGAATATTTTTAGATGTATGGTTATTTTATACATCTATTTGGTACCTACAGTAAAAAAAATATTTTATATTATTTTTGTGAAAACTAATCACTTAAATTTTTATTCAACTTAAACTGTCTTATGACGTTAGCACAGTGTTTCTTAACCCTATTGACAGAAACGCCCCCTTTACCACAGTAAAATTATCCATCGCCCCCCCCCCTGAAACGAATAGTACACATTTTAGTAGGAAGTCCATTAACGAAATAACGAAAGAAGAATTAAAAAAATGATTAGAAGGAAAAAAAATTAAACACATTATTATTACATTGACTTTGAGTATTAAACCTCAGTTAAAATTTTTGTGGAATGAGCTTATTTTCTATACATATATTGACACAATGTCCACTCGAACTTTTGCAGCGCCCCCTAAATTCTAAAAATTAAAAAACGCCCCCCCAGACCTCCAAAACGCCCACAGGGGGGGCGCTGGCGCCCCCGTTAAGAATCACTGCGTTAGCACCTCCACACGGACACTTCGGAGCGACCGTGCCACGCGCCACTTTAGATCGCCGCGAAAAAAAGTAAAGATCGAAAGTGAGATTACTGTTTACGCAGCGCAGTTCACTGTGATTAATTTTCTGCGCGGCGGCCTGAAGTGGCGCATTGCACGGTCGCTCCGAAGTGTCCATGCGAGGGGTGCTAATCTGTACCCCCGATGGAGTCAAATGATTTTTATTGCATGCTTTCGATTGATTTTTTTCTACGATTTCGTTTAAACATTTTTTTGTTACACACACGTATAAATGTATATAAATAACTCCCCCGCAGCCAACTAGGCGCAAAGGTAGTACCCAAAAATATTATCCTTCTTACATCTACTTAAATATATGTAATATTATTTTCTTAATAAATAATATGTTTATGTATTCATTCTGCCAAAAAATCACACAAGGTGTCATTTTGTGCACCGTTCCCATTTAATTTAGGAATTGTTAAGGCATATTTGGCCTTTTGATAGTGGGAGTTATTACTATTATTGTTATAAGACTTGAAGTAAGTACTTGAAAACCCATTGCCTCCAAACCAACCACAAAATGTTGCGAAGATGCTCTCTAGGGTAACATTATCTTTAATAATCAAATAAAACACGAGGTATGATAAAAGAGTAGTTATTCCATCCCATCCCTACTTGCTACTTAATTAATAAACATTAATAGTGCAATTTGTTTTGCGCAAACTTAATTAAACGCAAAAATATTAAGGCAATACATAAAGTCATGTAAAATTCGGAATCAGGCCGTTAAAAATAACACTCTCTATGTAGATGGCGATAAGGTTTAAATTACTATTTAACACCAGTAGCCTCTTTTGATTTATTGAAGAAAAAAAACATCGCCAAAAATCGTGTTTTATTTTATTATGAGCTATTCATGCATACCTATATATTGAAATGTTTCAAGTTTTTATAGGCGTGGTAATTTATCAAAGGCAAACATGTGTTCCACTCGCAATATTCAATTAAAACATCTAAAATATTTTTAAGCAACTGATTTTTCAAATCAAAAACACACTATTTTGAATTGTTTTGCGGTGCATCACCTTAATAATGACAATTTAAAGCAGTTGGTTTGAGAGTGGGAGGGATGTGTTTTGGCATTTCTGTGCTGAAAATTACACATACCTTCGTTCTTCTTCCAGCATATTTCAGTTAAAGTTTTCGTTCCAGTTCTCTAGTTAATATTTGGTCCCTAATTTGAACCAGTTTGGTGAACTAGTTAAATTTCGGATGATGTCCATTAAAAGTTTGGTTTCATAACGCTGGTGAATCCAACTTGGGCGTGTTCAGGACCAAAGGCACCTATGTATAAGTACGCGAGTTTATTTCATTATAGATGATATTACCTTAGGGAGCACCTTTTCGGGGTTCCATGTATTAACCAATGGGTTTTTAAGAGAATAAAGAGTACTTACTTCAAGTCTAATGTAATAACTGAATATATGATTATTCGCTGTATAAATGGACGAAATATGTACTATCAACGCCAATATATGTATTTCCAATGCCGAAATGCTAAAAATGCTAAGATATATTTTTTTAATTGTTTAAAAAGAAAGACAAACATTCCCGGGTTGCGAATAACCCAACAATGTTTAAAAATCTCCTACTATCAACTATCAATGCCAAAATACGTACAACAAATTCCAAAACATGTACTATCAATGCCAAAATATGTACTATAAATGCCAAAATATACACTATCAATGCTAAAATATGTACTATAAATGACAAAATATGTTCCATCAATTCCAAAATATTCACCATAAATGCAAAAATATGCACTAACATTACAGGAATGTCTGCCTAAATTATACGATAAAACAGAAATATATCTTTGGGTACCGGTTCTTCGTGAAATTTTTCATAATTTATTTTTTGGGCGTGGGAAAATCTGTGTTTTAAACGTGCATTTTATAGGTACTTAGATCCTCGACCAGGTTGTAAGAGTATTTTAAAACATCAACCAATTGTATACAAAAGTTGCTTTTACTATTATTTATTATTATCTATTTGTGAATAAAAAAAAAAATAATAAAATAAATAAAAAATATTTGAATTTGCACGTTGAGTTCACGGTAGTAAATACCTACCATAAAAATGTGGTTTCATGTCAAAATAGAACAGTAACAGAATGGAAGATAGAATAAAAGTTAAGAAAAATGCATACTTTACCTAACCAAACCTATCCTATTACCAAAAAATGTTTGACTTTTTCCGACGTGTTTGTTTCATGCGCCAACTTTAAAATCTAACTAATCCTAAGCTCGTCCGGTATTAAAAACTATGGCTGCACAAAGCACGAAACAATACAAATCCTCTGGGAGGATTAACTTCAAGCAAACATGTTCCACGTCGCATAAAGAGTAGTTATGTACTACTTACTAACCAACATAAAAACAATTAAAATATCTTTATTCGGAATCATACCGGCAATTCAGCCTTATAGTTAAAGAGTGAAGAGGTAATTTTGAAGAAAAATTCTGTTCGCCTGAAAAAATGAGTAAAAAAAATGTTCGTTTTTCTCCCGCTGATAGTTCCGTTTCTCTTACTGTTACAAGCGTGGTTTAGGAAAATAAATCCCATCTTTGGGGATGCTGTGTGGAGGATCTTTAAAAAAAAAAGTTCTGGGAAGGAAAAAGGTATGAGAGTTGGGTAAGAATATGGGGGTCAGTGTGTCCAGCAGTAACGGACGTATCAATCCAATCCTCCCATTGCGGTGCAAGGAGATGTTAAGAGAGAGTCCTGTTGGCGAGATCAAAAGTCTTCCTCGAACGATCTCTCCGATGCAAAGATGCATCCGCCCTCAAGACCAGAACAAACCTCACCCCTTGAACGCTGGCACTTACGCTAAGTCATTAAACGTAGCGGACTACTTGGAGTGACGTGTTGGTTAGCCAATACATGGTTTCTGGGGCGGCGGTACTTATATATACGTCTAACAAATACTTTTTTGGGTGGATTTTATCATATTAAAGGATAAAGTTGGAAAGATCTCCTGGTCGTGACACTATCTGAATCTCAACTTTGTCTCCAGCCTATCCCATTCCACAATTTGAGGAAAGATGGTGGAATCCATAACTCTAAGTCTTTAAGATTATACAAATAATTACCTAGTAACGAGAATGTCCTTTTCATTTTTATTATTCCTAAAACCAAATTCGGATGATTAAATATAAAAATTTTCCGAGAATAGATACTGGCCGCCAACGGGAATTGAACCCGCGACCATCTGATTGCCAGTCAGCAGCTCTGACTACTGAGCTATGGCGCCTTATCTAATACCCGCCAAATAATTCAATATATACTAGTGTTTCATTCGACAATTACTTATTATTACATTTTTCCAACTGAAAACAACCAACTTTATTTTACCGGCCAGTATCTTTTCTCGGAAGATTTTTTCAATGTAGATGAGTGTTTCAGGCTGATAATTATTGATTATAATATTTGTTATCTACCCTTTGTGCTATGCATAAAAATCTTGTTTAAACGTTAGTTTATCAATTAAAAATAATAATTTATAAAATTTTTAGTGATATTCACGTAATAGTAACTCCATATTCAATTATGTTAGTGTTTTTCCAAGAAAGAATGTTAACCACTAAAGCTAATTTGTTTGGTTTTCGGAATAACTCATATAGGTCTCATAGAAACCGTTTCCCTTACTATCATGGTAAGAAATATGATCTTAACGGCGCGTAGCTAGAGAAAACCTTGCTTTATATTTAAATCTGAAAATTCACAGCAAAATAATTAAAATGTACACCTTTATGAAACCAAAGTTTCCGGCCGCAATATGAAAAAAAAAATTGTGAAATCTTGGGAATTTTTCAATATATTTTTATTATTATACGTTTGCCTAGTAAAATATGTGTGTGCGTTTTTTTTCGTTTTCAAAAATTTTAGTTATATTTGCATTAAAAAAAATTTAGATTTAAAAAATTATAAGCTTATTTCGAATTATAAAATTTATTTTTAGCGTTTTTCATCATCTTTCAAAAACAGTTTTTAGTTTTCGGATGCGTTAAAAAATATTCCGTTTATTTTGATTTTATTAAAAAATCGGAAATATTTTGACCTTTCGGCAAAGTAGGCCCGAGGCCTGAGGGGTTAAAAAACGTCTCGGAGATTTTGGAAAAGTTTTGTATTATTTCACTGGAGTGCTACTTACCATGCCCTTTAGTACTCCACTGGGATTATCTAAAATCGATGAAGAAAAGAAGTGTAATCGTCCGATTTTTATTTCCAGACTTTACTCTGGCGTATTTAAAAAAAAAAGAGTTTTACATTAGCTCCACACTCCCTTAGAAAAATAATTTCCCCTCCGGGCTTATGTAATCTTAGGGAATGCTGTGTGGATGGCCGTTTTAAGGAAAGGAATGAGAGGAAGTTTTGGGTTGGAAAAAGGTATGAGGGATAGATAGGAATCTGGGGTAGGTATGTTTAGGAGTAATGGACATATGAATACATCCCTCCACCTGCGGAGCAAGGTGATGAGTCCAGTTGTAGAGGTCAAAAGGCCTCCCTCAACTAGTTGCTTCATCCGCCGCCAAGATAAACCTCACCAAGGAGTAGGTATTAGTTTGCATAAATCGACAGTCTTTGTTTTTTTCAAATTTATTTTAAAAACATCCGAGTATCACAGATATCTTTCCTATCTATTGGGTCCGCCAAATAACTTTTTTTTTTTGAAAATGCTATAAAAAAAAAACTACTGAATATTTTCTCAAATTTCTTTTTTTATTTATAAGTACAATCCTTCCGGTTAATAATGGAAAATAATTTCATTCAAATGGCTGCCTCGGCTGGCCATGCAGTAGCCTACACGATCGGTCCAATTTTTAAGCACATTATCGATTGTGTGCAGCTGTATTTCACCAATGGCTTCACGAATATTGTCCTTTAAAGCGTCAATTGTCTCTGGCTTGTCGGCGTAACATTTATCTTTGAGGGCACCCCACAAATAATAGTCCAACGGTGTCAAATCGCAGCTCCGAGGTGGCCAAACGACATCAGCTCTGCGGCTGATAATGCGATCTTCAAAAACAGGGCGCAAAACATCGAGTGTAGCTTCGGCTGTGTGGCACGTAGCGCCGTCCTGTTGAAACCAAATGTTGCCAATATCCTCCTCTTCAATTTTTGTGAACAAAAATTCGTTCAACATGGCCCGATAACGATCGCCATTGACTGTAACGGCCACTCCTTGCTCATTTTCAAAGAAAAATGGCCCAATTATGCCTCTGGACCAAAATCCGCACCAAACAGTGACTCGTTTTGGGTGTACCGGCTTTTCAATGTATGCGTGCGGGTTTTCTGTGCCCCAAATACGACAATTTTGCTTGTTTACATACCCGCCAAGATCAAAATGAGCTTCATCCGAAAAGATGATTTTTTTGGCAAAATCGGCATCTTCTGTAAGTCGATCGCAGGCCCACTTCCAGTGGCCCACGCAGCGTTGTTCAAGCGTATACACAACCATATTCGCTCAGCGGAAGGATAAAACTAATTATCTGTCAAATCAGACATGAGCTAAGTGTTACCATTCACGAAATAAGCACTAGTTGAAAAAAAAAACTTTAGATGGCGGACCCTATACGAGGAATTGCTTGGAGGTTAGGACTTGAAAGAGGCGAGTACTCGTTTGATGAAATTGAACAAACTTTAAATATTTCTTCTTTAGAAAAACGTAGAAAGGACTCTGATCTAATATGCATTTTCAAAATTATCAGCAGTATTACTGACACACCTGCTATGTTACAACTCATCCAGTTCAACATCCCTTCTCGTAAACTCCGAAATAATGAATTGCTGTTCCTCAATCAACATTCTACCAATTATGGATATCATTATCCTTTATCCAGAATGTCGAGACTTGTCAACGCAAATCAAAGCACTGAATTTTTTGGTGTAAGCCTAAAACTTTCGGCAGTCGATACGCAATGTGATTTTTTAAAGTCTTTTTAAATCCATCTTCAAGCTACTTATGTACTTTTATATTATATGTATTTATATTATACTATCTTCTATATATGTACTTTTATATTATATGTATTTTGTCAATGCTCTTTATATATATGTACTTTCATAACTCTCCTTTCATTGTCATCTCTCTTTTTTTATTCGTGTTATTGTTATATTGTTAATGGACTATTTGTCCGTAAATAAATAAATAAATTAAGCCCTTCTGTAATATTATTGAAATCTTACCTTACCTCCTTCTACATCCTTCTTACTATGTAGGTACTCTCTCCCAGGCTATGACTCTCTCAGGTGTGGATTCTCAACCCTCATATCATTGCTCAGGATAGGTTATTGTCAAATTAAACAGGTTATTTACTTTAAAACATGTATTGTGAATCTGAAATATGACAGTTATGCAAGTATTCCTACCTATATTGGCTCATCACGAATCTTATACAATAATGTTAATGGGGAAATCATACGCTTTGCCGTGGTCCTTTCTTGATGGCTTCGGTGGTTGTTGAATGCAGCCGATGATGTGGGATGCCGACGCCTGCAGGCTGAATGCCCAGACGTCGGAAGTACGTGAGCAGTTGGGTCTCCTCGCCCGTGGTGCAGAAGCTTCCCTATAAACTCACAACCGGGACCAGACCTCCGGTTGGAGCTGTATTTACGTGAATGATTACGTATGAATTAGTCTTTATTTTAACAGTCAGTATCAGAGTCTTTCTGCGTATAGGTTATTAGTGAAATCACTTCTTTATCACTTTGGTAATTAGGCTAGGTATATGAATGCGCTGATCGAGTAACAATTTGATCTGATTAAATTGGTCGATTCACTTGACTGAGGCCCGTATTTTGCCGGTACTTGGGGCAATAACACTCGCGTAGTATTTTTTGTAACAAGTCTGGGCGGCGGCCCGGGGCTCCGTGCCCCGGGCGCGCGGAAGCGCGGTACGTGTCCTTCTTCTATGGAACCCTGGGCGCAACTACTTCCGAGGCGGGGAACTGTGGTTTATATACCCATCCAGTTATGCCTACGTGCCGATTGCTCCCTGCGACATACCTGGGGAGGTGGTGGCAGGCGTGGGGAGTGAAGGGCTTCCTGTTATTGCTTGTGTCCAGCCAACGGACAACATTCAACGGCTGCATGCTCCTGTCCCTTGTGCGGACCGGAGTGAGAAGCGGGGTGAAGGGTTTGTTTATTCATACCCTCGTTTTGACTGAAGTGCGGAGCGGTGCGCGGGGTTTCCTGTCCGTTACAATTGCGCTGTTTTATACTGAAGTAACATTCAACGGTCGCGTGCTTCTGTCCATAGCGCGGACCGGGAAGAAGCGGGGTGAAGGGTTTGTTTACTCGTTCTGAATTGCGTTGCTTATGGTTTGCTTGGAGTTTTAACACATTACACTATCCCCCTTTTCAGGCAAAGTGAAAAAAAGAAAACAAAAAAAGAAAAAAAAACATTACCTACCTAAGAGCCAAAACCTAATACTGTAACTAAAAGGTAAGTACCTAAGAGCCAATTAAACTAAAATTATTCGAACTAAAGAATCTGTTTGAAGATCACATTAATTAATAGAAACAACTTAAGTATTACTTATGGGTAACTTATTGGTAAGTACAAAATATGGAATGTAATTGTAGAGGTTCGAGTGTCCCTTGTTGATTGAAATATAATTATATTTTTTAACTTTTAAAGATGAATACAATAAAATAATAGAAATTTTGTCATTAATAAAAAACTGGTGAAAAAGTTGTAAGAAAGCCACCCAGAAAAAGTATGAAATGGTATTCGTTGAAAGCTAAGAGAAGGTAATTATTAGAAAGTAAAATAATTAAATATTTAAATTTTTATGTGGCAAGATCTGAACAATTATTTAAATTAAAAGTTATATGAAGAAAAAAAAAAAAAAAAAAAAAGAACCTCTTTACAAATCGTGCTGAAGTATTATATAGACGATTAATACACAAGTAATGGTTATTATCAGATATTCAACTCTTGCTTATTAACTATTACATGGATGGATGTATAAACCTAAAACTGACATTGTTATTTATTTATTTGTATACAAATATTTTTAAAACAACTTTAAAAGAGGAGAGAGCTGCTAATAATTGGGAACATTTTATTGTTTGTATTTAATCAGACTAATACCTAACGATTATTGACCACACAGGTAATTTATGAAGAAGAATTTAATTACACTTATAGTAAATACCATAAAAATCATTTTGTTTTTTTTTTTTTTTTTTTATAATTATATAAACTAAAGTTTATAAATTGTTACAAACATTACTCGCAGCTGCGATGTTCTCTATTCCCTTCAGGAATCATTAATAAACAAAAATTGTTGCCAATGAAGGCAACAGCTGACCTAGGAGATCACTTATAAATATTGGTTACAGGTTATTTGTAAAACTTGCCTACCTAACAAGAACCAAGAAAGACGATAAGACGAATAGAAGGAACGGGAAAGAGAAAGAATGAAAACAAAAAAATATATATATAATAACAAAGAGAAGAAACTGAGATTATTTCAAAAATATCCCGTTGTCAAACGTAGTAAGGTTTATATTAAGGTAAACAATTTTAATTGTCAGTTTTTCAAAAACTGATATTGTTGACACAAACTAGTATCAGGTTGACGAGCGTAAATAAAGGTTATGATGAAATACACAAGTTAATTGTCAGTTTTAATAAACTGAAATTCTTGTACAAAACGATGTTACGTTTTACGTAAACATAAAAAAAATTACAACAGCACAATTACCAGAATTATCTGATATTATCATACAAAAATATTTTACTTAAAATTATCGTATACAACGAAATCACGTTATCGAACGTAAGAGAGGTCACACAGACACTGATATAAAATTATCAATTTTAATAAATTGACATTATTATCGTATAAAACGATCTCACGTTATCAAACGTAAGAGAGGTCACACAGACTCACTTCTTAATAAAGGTCACACAGACTCACTTCTTAATATAGGTCACACAGACTCACTTTAAATATAGGTCACACAGACTCACTTCAAATATAGGTCACACAGACTCTGACATAACTCCAATGTTCCAATTGGAAAAAGGCATCACGTTTTATAACTGAGCCAACAATAATACAATGACAAAATAAGGTACCACCTTACAGGTGTGTTACCTTTAATTAATTATGCATAAAAGATACGCATAATTATAACAAATTCAGAGAGACCAGTCTCTGATTGATATGGGATTACCCAAACACATATATTTTGAGTAACCTTACGATTACAATTAGGTATTACCTTGACAAGAAACTGTCCTTATGGACGAATCTTCAATACCTATCTATAATAATAACGTATTTCTTCCGTAATGATGAACAAAATTTGAACTTGCACGGGCCTGCCGTGAGTTCTTTGTGGAAAATTAAACAAAATTACATAAATTTTACGAGCAATACACAGGCTTGTACGTACAATTCTGACGTTTTGTCAAACCTAGATTAAAAAAATTACAAAAATAAAAGCCTATATGTGTATGCAATTTACTCCTGCGGGACACGTTCGAGATTGTTGTCACTTATGTGATGACGTCATTATATTTAAAATAATGATAAATACGAGGTGGATTAGTATGAAATTAGTAAAAGAATGAATGAAAGAAAGTGAGAAACAAATAAGAGAGGAAAGAAGGGCGCCAACATGTCTTTTATGCGTTATTTACATTATTAACAATATATTATTTATTTATTCTTTATTTTCTAATTATGGATAGACATGTAAACCATTATAAACTTGAATTGATAGATTAGATTTGTATGATAATAAAATGAAGTATATAGGTAGAGAAATAGGGAAAAAACATACTAATACACACGCGTTTTAGTAACCGCTTGACAATTGGACCCTAATCGCCAAATAGCGGGGCGAACATAGTGACAGTGGTACCTACGTAATACGATAGTGGTACCTATATAATATGATCATACGACACCGTTTGCCTGTTCTGCCGCGTCCGGGCGTGCACTCCCATGACACAGCGTTACAAGCAAGCGTGTGTTACGATCGGTAAAAGAAAAAAATCGATACTTATAAAAGACACTTTCCGTAGAGGAATAAAAATATTATGGTACAAACAAGACGTTCTATCCTCTGCTTGTACTGTAAGACTTGGCATGAATAAAAATGACACTTCCGCAAGGGAATAAAAATAGAATAGTATACACACAAGGGATTCTATCCGCTGCTTGTATTGTAAGACTTGACATAGGTATATGTTTGAATTAACTTTAGAGGTGTAAAAATTAAATCTGCGTTAAGCAAATTACTTTAAAGGAATTCCTATTTAATTCTTTATAATTACTATTAATGAATAAGTATATCAAACGTTACGACTAAGCGATATTCGCTAGAACGCGGGCGGAATGATAGGTATAGCTATATTCCTGCTTTCAATATTCAACATCGAAGTTGTGAGCCTATTTATTTTTGAATAAATAATATTAATGAATCGATATGTAAAGGTATAATGAAACGATTATTATTGAATCGAACCCCGGCTAAGTGATAGGTATTAATTTTATTGTAGTTGCCGTCGGCGACATTTATGGAAGCAAAACGCGGCGAAGCGGTAGGTATTAATTACTCTACTTGCCGTCGGCTAGTTTTCGCGGTAATTCTAGGTTCTTTTACAAACTTTACTTTAATAAAATTACAAGGACATGATTCATAACATAATTACAGGTAATATTAATAATTATAGAAATACATATATTCTACAATATAATCTGTACAAAAACCTTTGCTGACACAATGATATGTTTGTTTACTTGGGCACCAGTGTAATATTTGTTTTTAGAGAAAAATAAATTATTGCCCTCTCATATATCTTTGTCAGATAAAGGTGATTGTCAAATTAAAACACATTGCTAGATCTGGATGAATGACAGGTATACAAATTCCTACCTATATTGGCTCAATACGAATTTTATACAATAATGTTAATGGGGAAATCATACGCTTTGCCGTGGTCCTTTCTTGGTGGCTTCGGTGGTTGTTGAATGCAGCCGATGATGTGGGATGCCGACGCCTGCAGGCTGAATGCCCAGACGTCGGAAGTACGTGAGCAGTTGGGTCTCCTCACCCGTGGTGCAGAAGCTTCCCTATAAACTCACAACCGGGACCAGACCTCCGGTTGGAGCTGTATTTACGTGAATGATTACGTATGAATTAGTCTTTATTTTAACAGTCAGTATCAGAGTCTTTCTGCGTATAGGTTATTAGTGAAATCACTTCTTTATCACTTTGGTAATTAGGCTAGGTATATGAATGCGCTGATCGAGTAACAATTTGATCTGATTAAATTGGTCGATTCACTTGACTGAGGCCCGTATTTTGCCGGTACTTGGGGCAATAACACTCGCGTAGTATTTTTTGTAACAAGTCTGGGCGGCGGCCCGGGGCTCCGTGCCCCGGGCGCGCGGAAGCGCGGTACGTGTCCTTCTTCTATGGAACCCTGGGCGCAACTACTTCCGAGGCGGGGAACTGTGGTTTATATACCCATCCAGTTATGCCTACGTGCCGATTGCTCCCTGCGACATACCTGGGGAGGTGGTGGCAGGCGTGGGGAGTGAAGGGCTTCCTGTTATTGCTTGTGTCCAGCCAACGGACAACATTCAACGGCTGCATGCTCCTGTCCCTTGTGCGGACCGGAGTGAGAAGCGGGGTGAAGGGTTTGTTTATTCATACCCTCGTTTTGACTGAAGTGCGGAGCGGTGCGCGGGGTTTCCTGTCCGTTACAATTGCGCTGTTTTATACTGAAGTAACATTCAACGGTCGCGTGCTTCTGTCCATAGCGCGGACCGGGAAGAAGCGGGGTGAAGGGTTTGTTTACTCGTTCTGAATTGCGTTGCTTATGGTTTGCTTGGAGTTTTAACACATTACACTTCTCAAACCAACATGAACACACATTCTCTCCAACAATATACTATTGTTACTCTAAGATTCTCTCTTTCTTTCCAGAAATGGAGTTAAGAGTTAAGACATGGCGAGCCCTATCCGGATTTGTAATTTGGGAAACTCCCACCTCACACTTTTTAAAACATCGTATTTAAACTTTGACTAGAGATTAAAAATGTCACGGCACGCATGGAGAGGTGATAGCCCTGGATACGATACGATTGTTATCAATCTGTATGCAGTTATCTTTATAGCCTGCTCGACAATCAATGGAGCGCGTTACCGCTGGTCTCTGGGTGAGCACTGAGTTAGTGAGTTGTGAGCATTGGGATAAGTAGGTAATAATAATTGGGAAGGTCCGCTTGAAACTTGAAACGTCGGACTAACGGGATGAGAGATTATAGATTATAGAAGAATAGAAGATCGAAGACGGTCTGAAAAGAACCCATATTTCTAAATAATAGGCAATTATGATTAAGTTTATTATATTGATGGCCATTGAATTAATTTATTGTCCGTTGGGGGCTATTGATGTGTCATGCGCGCTTTTACTTTTAAAGCGTAGATTTAATCATTTTAGCTTTCAAAGTATGATACAGGATATTTTTGATACTCGATATGCATGAAGCAATATAATATTGACAAATACACACACGTGCGACCTACTTGCCCAACGATTACCTGTCTTGTTTTTAAAATTTGAAAGGCTTTTGAAAAATAAATATATTTACAATCAGATAACTTTATACAATAACGCCCCACATAAATATGTACACGGTTGACATTTGTCACATGAGAACGGATCGCTTCTACGACTCGTTCTTACAGCCTGGCTGTGGAACGATTTGCCGGTCTCCGTGTTTCCTCCTTCTTACAACATGGGTCTCTTCAAGACTCACGTTCACTCTTTCTTTTCCTCAAGAAGACCCTTCCAGAGCTTCCCTAAAGATGACACATGCCTTATTAAAAGAAATTATTGTCCTCAGGGCCTCCTAAGTATGTGAAGTTAATTTAAACAAAATATATACTGACCTGCGATTCTACTGTTCCCTGCATGCGTTGCAATGCCATCCTATAATCCTATAATATTATAAAGGCGAAAGTTTGTATGGATGGATGTATGGATGTTTGTTACTCTTTGACGCAATAAATACTGAATGGATTTTAATGAAACTTTACAGTAATATAGCTAATACATCAGAATAGGCTATAGGCTATAGGCTATAACTTAGAGCTCTGGCATTATGAAATTTGTATAAAATTATACGTTTATTGTCCAGGTTGCTGGGGGAGGGTGAGGGGGGGGGGGTTAGTGGGGGCGTGGATGAGGGAAGGGGGGGGGGGTTTGGGAGGGGAGGGATTGGGGGGGGGGGGGGGGCAGTGGCGCGTGCGAAGCCGGGGGCAAAAGCTAGTATTCAAATAAATACATTGTTTCTCCCTGAATCACCTTTCCCGTGCGTCCCCGTTCCCCTCCTGCGTCCCCGTTTCCCTCCTGCGCCCCCGTTCCCTTCCTGCGTCCCCTTACTTTCTAGCTTTATAAATTATAGCCTATATGTTATTCTGATCTATGAACTATATTATTGTAAAGTGTCATTAAAATCCATTCAGTAGTTTTTGCCTGAAAAAGTAACAAATACACGTACATCCATAAAAACTTTCGCGTTTATAATATTGGTATGATTTTTAATTCTCAATTCCTGTTATTTGTTTTTATCCATCCTAATTAGAACCTTCAGAAAATTACACCAAGAAAAGTAATTTAATCTCAACCACAATCTTGAATTTGTATTAGTAGTTAATTTTATATTTTTGATTGGATTATATTCTTACTTTTATATGCCCCCGTTTAAAGAACGAGACAAAGTCAGTAACATTACTTCGTAATCTGCTGTATTAATTGATTATTTTTAATTACATAGCTTGAATGGTCCATTCAAGGCAGCTGTCATCATGTAAGACGGTGCTTGTAATGAGAATAACGATGAACACATTAACCCGAGAATTCAATGGAAGCCCTCGGGCCTAGTCACCGAAACAAGTACCAAGCTAAAAGCACACAAATTATCAGCTTAATATAGCTATCATATCAGTAGCAACTAGTTTTTTTTTAATATTACCGACACTTTTTTTCTATTGCTTACGTATTGGTGTAATAAAGTTACGAACCTTTACGTCCAGTAACTGCCAACTACCCATTCGAGTCGAATCAAAACTGCCTGCATACAAGGCCCAGACACCGAAAACCAAGATGGATGATAGTTTTTTATCGATTAAAATTCTTTTGGGTTATTATTTATTATAAAGCAGCCTAAAATATTAAAAATAGAAATATGATAAAATATATCATATAAAATATTGATTTTGAGCAAAAAAGTACCTTTAATCTTTTTGACGAAGTTTCGCCATAATTAAAAAAATATATATTAAAACTTTTGTTAAATAATAATAATATTTGGACGATTTATATAGCGCCGTTTTTGTGAAAAATCACCTCAAGGGCGCTTTACAAACTTACCATACATGCCTAAAATCTAGAAAGACTACAAGCTAGACAAACAATTAAAAACAACTTATGGCTAAAAATTGCATACACCGGTTCATTGATCACCGATACGAAAATATATGTACAATATTTTGACCAATGAACGCGATGCTGCCTAAAAATGAATTAATACAGGACCATACTTACCTGGGAGGTCGCTTGAAATTAACACTGTTTATTGTCTATTTACAGAAATTTAGATAGAGTTCGCACGCAGAGGACAAAAAATAAATAAATTATTAACTAATATTACTAATTTATAGTGAGACGAACAACATATTTTTATTTAAAAGTGTCGATGTAAAGCTTTTTTGTAGGAAAATTAGAATAAACCTTGATACATTTCGTTGAAGTTGAACTCCCGTTGAAATACGAAGTAAAATTAATGATATTATTTAAATTTAGTTCTGAACTAACAATAAATGAATTACATATTTTAATTCAGTCATTTTAAGCAAATCCTCTTCTTGCTGACTTTCTGTGTATGTAAATTTGAAAGGAAACGAATACACTATACTTCGGAATGAAAGGTTAGTTCCCTTTGAAATAAGAAGTTACTTTTGAACTTTTGACTGTGAAACTTTATTAGCACGGGTGAAACCCGATAGTTATGAATAGTCTATCATGAACCCTATGTAATGAGATAAGCCATTGTATTCTGGTTGCACCTTTATAAGAGATATGACTGAAACCTGACGATCTATCCTCAGGGAGAGATTTGAATAAATCATGCAAACTCAATAAATAAATTCTCTTTTTATTTGGTAGTCTTAAGAAAACAGCCTTTGTGAAATAAAAGATTCGCGTGCGATGTTTTCCCGGAGCGACCGAGCGGAGATCACGCAGGAATAAGGGTGTAGTGTAGGTGGTACTACCAGATGGCGAAGGAACTTTGAAAGGAAGCTATGTCGTCTGATGGGGAGGGGGCTTCTGGTCTCATGCTTCAAGGGTGTAACGCTGGAAGACGTAGACAATGTACATATTCAAAGGAATAATCTAAGGCACTTGAATTGATATCGCAAAATCAATTAAATATACCTTTATATGTTTCAAAGTTCATAATGATGTTTGTTTGTAACGTTTCATTATTACACATTATCTTGGCACTTAAATGCGACACCGAGTCGATAAAATGTAGTTTTTGACAGTAGCAACAAGGTATACAGTAGTAAATAGATAAAAGTAATGGATGCCCAAGGAAGAGTTGCGCACTACCTCAACACTGAAATGAGATACGGACTGATCAAAGAAACCTGGTCTCCCAATCTTCTTCTTTAGCCTCACAACATACTCCAGTTGGGGATGCCATAGTTCTGCTAACTCCCGACGGATGGCAGCAGTTGGACGTGTTGTATTTATGTAAAAAAAAATTGCCGTTCAGTTTTGTGAACAAGGGGATTTCGAGAGGCTGGAATGGAGATTTACGATGTGAATCCAATAGATCAATTTATTACATAATGCTTTGTTGCAGTACCTATGCTTCCATGTTGATAAGTGGATTGAGATGGGTTTCCCTGATAAAGAAATTTTCCAATATTATGCATAGTTTCCTTCTGCGCTTGTTGAGAGCCGAAATGCGTTGTATTTTTTTTATATATTTTTTAAACCAAAAAATCTATTCACGGATCACGAATATCCAGAAATTATAAGAATTCTATCTACTTCTATAATAAAATTCTGAAACTGCTGGATGCGCAATGATGGAGAAATTAAATCGCCTTGGATAAAAAAATAAAATAAAACCACGGAGCCAAAATCACCTCCAAATCGATACTTCGAATATTTTATGTCTTCTGCAGTGCTACTCTCAAAATGCCGACAGCATCGCATTCCTATCTCTGAAATTCAAAAGTCCATTGTTCCACGCTGTCAGAGCGATGAGAATTACTTTCATGCTCTAAGTACTTAGAAAAAGAGAAAATTATGATGAAGGAACTTTGTTTTATACTCAAAGGCGACCGCGAGTTGACATCAGAAAGAAATATAAAGAGTTCCATGAATGACAAGGATATACAAAAAATTATAAAACAAAGTTTGACATTCATGGTTTCATGTCTAGATACTTAAAAGATTATTTTTGAACCATTTTTGTTCATGTCTAGATATTTACTAGAAAAATTTTGGTTTCGAATTTCAAAGTTAAAATGATGAAAATATGAAGCTAGTGCTCACCGATCGAGATATCTTAATACCGGCTCCAAATACATGGCAAGCCTCCGCAAGCGTCCACAAGTCCCAGCGTCTGGAGCGCGCGTGTGGCTTGGCTTGCGTAGGCTTGCAAGAGCTTGCGAGAGCCTGCCGCCGATCCGATCGATGTCTGATATTTTGGCCACAAGCGGCAAACGCTTGCGGCAAACGCTGGCGTGGTATCCACACGTTGGTAAAACTTACGGACAATAAACAAAATATTAGAATATTAAATGATTTACCTGGTACGATTTCTATGGATTTTAATCATCCACTATCTTCTCTTTCGAATTCTTCGCTTTCTTTCGTTTTGTTTCACTTTAAAATAGAAATAGGTTAGCGCAACAATGACAGCTGATGCAGCTGCTTCGACGTCCGCCATCTTTGGGCGCTGCGCGCGCTGCGAATGTACCTGGCGCGCTTGCAAGTGTGGGGACGCCAGCCATTCGCTTGCCAGAGCTTGCCTGAGCTTGCGATAAGCAGCTTGTCGCAAGGGTCTGGCCGTAGCATAATGGGACACACAAAAAGATATTCTATTTAAATTGATGTATTATAGACAAAATTACGTCAAAAAAGGATTTGAAAAACGTTGAAATAAAAATTTGTTTGTCTTCGATTCTATGTTGGCAAAATAATGTATTCGAAAATAAAGGCACTGCGATCGTTTTTTGGCATAACCAATGTAATTCAAAGTAGAAGAAAAAAATGGTGATACAAAAAAAGACTATAGTTCAAGTCGATATATTCAAAATATCAAAATCAAACCGTGTTAAAAAATTTATGCGAATTCCTAAAAAGAAAATGATTGTAAATAACATGCGAGGAAATCGAATTTTTGAGTATTTTTTTAATAGTTTGCCAGATAATTGCTTAGAATAGTTTTGGTAGTTATGTTGTTAAAAAAATTTTAAAAAATGACGTGGAAGAAGCGCACACTATGGAATTAAATTTAAAAAAGTCAAAGAAAAATGTTGTTATTTTTTTTCCCTTCTTGCTAACCTGTCAGATTCGGAGGCATGGACCTAGAATAATGGTGCCACAGTAATATTCCATTCTATTAAATTTCCATATAAAATTGACAGACCCTAAGATCCAAAAAATCACCCAGCGACTTTTACTAGTCACTGAAAAAATCACCATTCAAAACAATTGTGGTAGTGTGATTGGTTAGAGAAAAGACTTCCATGATGATTTTAACACCGTCTTAATGCATTTCGAGGGGTAGGTATTTGCCTCGTCTAAGTGGAATGGAGTGGCCAATGCCATCAACCTCGAATTGGAGATCGACAAAAGCGGCGGTCTTTTTCAATTATGGACAAGGGTTGGAGACGCTGGTCGGTGTGAGTCTGACGCGGAGAAAGAAGTTTGAATTTAAATCTTCTAAAATATGGTCATAGGCGAAGTGTTTAATAAAGCGCCTTCGCTACCCGAATAGTAGGTAAAGAAGTTTGAATTTAAAATTTATAAAATGTTGTCAATTACGAAATGCTTTAAAGACTTTATTTAAAGAGGTCTTAGTATTTTTAGTAGATAAAGAAGTTTGAATTATAACCCTCTTAAACATTGGCAATAACGAAGTGATTGATAAGACATCTCTTACAGAGTTTTTAATATTTTTAGTAGACATGACATATTGGCAATGACAAAGTATTTAATAAAGACTTAACTTAAGAGGAAACCCGGTCGCCCATAAATTTAACAATAGGTATTTTTGCAAACTGTTGCTGTCACTGTCGCTCTTACTCCCCCGAATACTGAGCGAAAGAGACAATTGCATCTCAGGCTGTAATACCTAAAAAAAATCAAAATCGATGTTTTGCATTCCTCATTCATCTCCAAAACTGGGCGGATTATTAAGATTTTTTAAAACTAATTGTATAAGAAGATAAAACTCTATGTCGGTTCATTTAGTTTTTTTAAAAAATGCATTTCTATACTTTTTATGGACAAAACGCGGCCCGGTTTTCTCTTAAAGAGGTTTTAATATTTTTGATACACATAAAATTTATAAACCAGGAAATTTTTTTAAAACTCCATAGTTTGAAATGGAAAAGACTTTGTTTGCTAAAAATACTTGCATTGAAATATATGTACTTCATACAAATAAACTTGAACAACTTTATGAAGGCAGAGATCAAACAAAAGCTTTTCCATGTGTTCGTTTTAGATGACTCCGATCGTTTGTTTTGTGAATTTTGCCTGCACATGGGAAAATTTTTATTTTTCTCCATGGAAAAAATAACTACATTACTAAATAGTCTTTGAATTACTGATTTGGTAACAACACTTAGAAGCAAAGTTTGGATTCGTTCGCTACGCATTATTTGATAAATTTCATTATTTTAATTTCCTCGAACTTACACGCAATTATTTTAACCTAATTGAGATATGTTTCATGATATGTAAATACAAGAAAATTGCCTACTTTATTGAACGTCAGTTCGCCTCGCACGCCATTAGGGATATAATAATTCGCTCGAAGAAAAAATCAAGCCGTGCGTTGGCCGACACAACACAGCGAAAAATTATATTATCCATGTAATTTTTAATGAGGTCCAAAACATCCTGGCAAGATTATAAATTTATGAATTTCAAAGATTAATTGATATTGGCCTACGCTAGTTGATATTTTGCTTTGACTTAAGAACCAATCAATTGGATGTTTATTCATCTGAAATGATACTGCGTAATTTATTACCAACTTGAAAGCCAATCTTGAAAGTTTGAGATTGCTCTGATTTCACTTCGAAGATCTTAGAGGAAAGGGGTGAGATAGAGTTCAAACTACGTATAGTTGATATTTAACTACGTTAGTTAAAAATAATATTAAATAATGCGACAAATTTTTAAAGTAAATTGTTTACGGGAAATACGTAATAAAAATAATTCAATTTTTTAACACCAAGTACCTGACTTGGATGGATCAGAACATAATTTTTGTTTTGTTTAAAATTTAAGAGCGTATAACCAGCGAAAACAAGAAATATGTCATTTTTAAATCAGTGTTTAGACGTATTGACACTTTTCCACAAAAAAATATAAATTGATTTCGAAACATTGTTCTTTTATCTAGTAAACGTATGTTTTAAATTTTGAGGAAAAATGTTTATTTTTAGTATAATAAGGTTATACCATAGATCGTTAACAGATTAGTTAAATTTAAAAAAAATATTTTATTTTATACAACACCCATTTCAAATCATATAATCATGCAGTAAAATAAATCAATACATTTTCTGGTAAACGTATGTTACAGAATTTCAATTTTAGTTTAAAAAAAATCATTAAAAAATATATACGTACATGTGTTTCTTGACGAAAATTGGTCCATTTGTGTATTTATTTGCGCACTTATATATTTCAGATTTTTGTACATTATTATTTTGCTCAAACATTATTGAAAAATGATAAATGTCTATGATATAATGACATATGTCTATGATAAATATTTATGATCAAAAAATTATTACAAAAAGTACATAATTTTAATAGTTTTGTCGACACGCCTTTAAGCATTTTTGGATGTAGGCATAAATAAAGCAAATTTTGAATGAAATAAATCGATATTGAGTTATAATTTTTAAAAGCTGGTACGGGGAGTAATTAATCTTTCTTATTGGAACTGCCCTGTACAATCGTGAGAACATCTTTCGACGAAATGTGGATTTTCGATCGCTGGCTGGTTAAACGCTCTTAACTGCTGTTTTAATTTTCCATTTTGAGATGACACTTATGAAATATAAATACAAAAGACATATAGAATATTTTTAGTCCACCTCACAAGGCGATTCTGGGTTAAGAGGGTATAACCAGAGAAAACCGGAAAATGTAATTTTTAAATCAAATTTTAGCCGTATTGACTCTTTTGCACAAAAAATTATAAATTGTTTTCGAAAGATTGTTCCTTTAAACGCATGTTTTAAATTTTGATAATTTAGTATAATAAGTATTTAATAAAATTTTCATAATTTAGTATAATAAGCTTATACTCGTACCGTAGGTCGTTGGCAGATTTGTTAAATATTTAAACGAAAAATCTTATTTTACAATACAGATTTCATATCATGTAATCATACATTATTGTAAATCAGTATGTTATCTAGTAAATGCATGTTTCAAATAAATAAAATGCAAATAAAATCATAAAAAAATATATCCGAACACTTATTTATGACGAAAATTCTTTATTTTGTGTATCCATATCTATCTATGGTCTAACAAATTAATATATTCAGATTTTTTTGCACATTTGTTTTGCTTAGACATTAAAAAAAATATAAATAATAATAATAATAATTTGGACAATTTGTAGAGCGCCGTTTTTGTGAAAAATCACCTCAAGGGCGCTTAAATAAATATGAAAAAAAAAATAATTACATAATTTTAATAGTTTTACCATCACGCCTTTCAGCAATTTTTGATGTAGGTATAAATTAAAGCAAATTCGGAATGAAATAAAATCAATATTGAGTTATAATTTTAAAAAGCTGGCGCAGAGAATAAATAATTAATCGTTCTCGTTAGAACCGCCCTGTACGATCGTAAGAACATCTTTAGACGAAATGTGGATTTTCGGCCGCTGGCTGGTTAAAGGCCCTTAAGGTGATCTAGGTTTCAAATAGTTATGGGTTTTCAGCGACTTCTATGGTATGGGAACGGTTTTTTCAATAACTTCTATGACGATGTTTTAAAAATACTAATTTGTGTAGTTTCAAGGATTTAATGTAGTTATTTTTTGTTTTAATTTGTTTGATATTGTGAGGGAGTTTGTTATAAAACTTTACAGCTTCAAATTCAGAGCTTTTTTGTTCAAATATAGGACAATGAAATGGGCAAGGACCTAGTTTGGTAGTCGAGATATCTCTAATAAATGGTAACTAGCAGTTAAAAATATATTAAATATATAATATATATTTAATATAATATGTAGACGCGTGGTAATATTATTTAGCTGCCAGTTACAATAATAATCATAATATTAATTAATCATGAAATTACAAATCCAGTATACGCCTTCCAAGCAATGCTCCCCACGCTAGCTGCTAACGTAAGTGGCACCATCTTTTGGTATTGCTTTAATTCAGTTCTATTATAAAAGTAGATTTGTATAAAAACTCCACGTACGAAAACGGTTTTGCATAAGGCGCGGCGTCAGAATTGCGTTCTAAGCCGGATTCTTAAATTTCAACCGTACAATCTCTATAAGGCTATCAATACGGTTTGATATGTAAAAAAGTTAAAAAAAAATATATTAAAAAAATGTAAGTGCCCACTTCTTTCGGTATTTGCGGAGTAAGAAAAAACTTTTTTTTAACTTTATTATAAGATATAAAAAATATTAAAAATGATTTGTCTGTAGGCACCTAAGATATTTTACTTGTGGTTCTTTTTTAAATTGCTCTTCACAATTGATAGATATCTACAAATTCAATCAGAGTTCCAATTTTGTTGGCAATACCAATGACGGTAACGTCATTGGGCAATACATCCCAAAGGCTTACAGATGACAAAAATGCTAAAAAAGCTCGCGCAATCGAAAAAACCAAACTCTACAACAATTTTCATGTTGTTTCGATTATGTGGGTCGTTTTCAAAAACTATTTGTACATGTTTTTCTTTTTTTAGAAATAATACAAAGGTTTAAAAAAACACGACGTCCATTTTGATGGTTTCTCATAACCTTTGTCGTATTCAAATAGTGTTGAAAATCTGATGAATTTCGTTGCCTGCCGACTAAAACACTGAAGAACTCGAGCTCTGGTGAATTGTAAAATTTCCTTAGCTTTTTCTTTTTGAAATTTAAAAGTTAACGTAACTTTCAACTCGTTTACTCCAATAGCTTTGAAATTCCTAACTAACTTCAAAAATAAAACAAAATTAGACATGCTTTTCAAATGTTTAGAACAAACAAGTGTTGAAATCCCCTTATACCTTTTCCCTCCCTATATCTTCTTCTCTTTACTTTCCCTTAAAAAACCCTCCACACCACATCCCCAAAGATGACATAGGCCCCGAGGAAAATGGTTTTCTTTGAGGACTTCTGTGTGGAGCTAATGTAAAAAAAAAACAATTATCGGCACGGAACAAAATTACACACAGAAAATTTTCAAACTGATCCTGCTACCTGCCGACAATCAATCATGAAAAATATTCCTAAATCCATAGAAATTATTTCGGATGAGAAGGGTAAAAGATAATTTAGATTAATCTTCACCGCGTAGTTACACAGCTTTTATGGATTTTACGGTACCGCCGCCGTCAGATTCCGAAAAACGCTTCTATGAGTTCACCTGACTGGCAACAAAGATACGGCACCTTCTCACACGCGGGCTTGTGATTTGATAATGGTAACTTAGCAGTTAAGTTGGTGGAGTCGACCCTATAGATAATGGGGATGCCAGTGTAAAACAAATCCCCAGAAGTAGGATTTTTTTCTGCATGAATTAAAATACGCGTGAAACATGGTGTCACTACCGAACCAGCTCAATAGAATGACTCCGGATCCAATATAATGATGCTTGCAGAATTATATTTGGACAGACCACGTCCTAAATTATAATTGATTATTTATTTTATTTCTATTATCGCATATGTTTTTTTTCTTAACTTTACCTGTTGTGTAAATATGTATGTATAACTCTATGGGACGTGTGGGATTGCACTATCCTCACTATCCACGTCCTGGAATAAAACATTATTATTATTAAAACTTTCTAAGGTGATGAATAACCTGAGAGTATTTTATTTCCCCCTACAACGAAGCGAAAAATAAGCGTTTATCGAGGTCTATCAGGTTATTTAAGCCGCGATACCTCATGTCATAGTAATTTGATTTAGTGTTAAAAAAGTTTAACGTGATAACATTAAAAAACATAAATTTATTAACGAGTTCCCGGCATGCGTTGCAATATCGATTAAATAAAGAAATGGTTTCACCCTACGTGGCCTTTCCCATTCATCCTCATTCCCATTCCGTCTCCCCTTCCCATCCCCTCCCTGCTGCTAAACTACATTTATTTATTTATTTATAATATTAACGCCTTACGGCTTTTACATAATGCAACATAGTATAAGGTATAGCAACAACATGAAAAATATAGCTCCAGTGAGCTTGTAAAATAATAAAAATAGTTGAGAAAGACATCATGTGAAGTTGTACATATAACAAATCAACAATAAATAATACCATATTAAAATATTGCAACAATTAAAAAATATAATTATAAATAATATATGCATTATTATTATTATTATTAAAACTTTACTAACTTATCTTAAAGAGGCACGTTGAAAATGTTTAATGGTGGGTAAAGAATAAGTAAAATATATTTCAAGTTGAGAAGATACTGCAAAAAGGAAACAAACCTTTTAAAAAAAAAAATTTATTAGTTTCTATGGCCAAATTTGTACATAATGTATTTATAAATTATATTATATTAAGGTATTATAAGGTACATTACTTTTTTTTTCACAGTCCTCCTCACTAGGGTTTCCTGTTCTGAGGCGGCCTGTAGTTTTTCCACATTTGTATTTAGTATCCAGTTGTCTTTACATGGTCTTCAGTATGTTTGATAGTTCATTTTCACTTTGTTCTCTCAACCATATTTTTACTTTTGTTTTAAATTTATTTATTTCTGTTTTATTTTTTGTTTGAGTTGGTAGAGCGTTGTATAGTTTTGTCGCATTGAATTTCATATTTCTTTGTCCAAAAGATGTTTTCAAACTGGCTGTAGCTAGAATATTTTGGTTTATTGCCCTGGTTGTGTATGTGTATCTATGTTGGACAGTGGAGTATTTTGATATGTTTTTTTAAATTTTAAATAAAATATTTTTTGCATAAAGTTTTTGTATTTTGTAGACTTGAATGCTTTGAAACAATTCTTCTGTCGGAGTTCTAACCAGTAATTTCAAAATTGTCTTTAGTACTCCTTTTTGGGCTATATTGAGTCGGTCCATGTGAGTGCTCAAGGCAGATCCCCATCCAGTTATCCCGTACTCTATTTGTGATTGACATAAAGCGTAGTACACTTTCTTAATGTCGTTTATGTTGAGGATGTTACGGAAGTAAATGTACCTGGTGAGTTTTTTTGTGATTACTTCAATGTGTGCGTTCCATCGGAGATTATCATCAATTTCAATACCAAGATATTTGATACTTTTGGAGTGTGCTATGGTAGTATGGTAGGACAGTGGCATGATAAGCTATGATTTTGATAGTTTTCTTAGCATGTATGTAATTTGAGATTAATTATATTTATCCTTATTTACAATGAGATAACCAAATTAATGAATACATGAAATACAATTTTTTTAATAGAAATTTCATAACGCCAGAGCTCACCTGAAGCTAATGTAAAAAAAAGTGTCAGAAAAAGTCGAAACTCAACTGAAAAAAATACAGCTAATGGCTGCTTAATAGTCTTAAACTCAACTGAAAAAAATACAGTGTATTAAGTTCCTTTTCTGGCCGCCTGCAAAATTATCATTGTCAAGCTGGTTGGTAACAGTGATACAGAAGATTGCCTCTCATGCATGTAAGTAGAATTCAAGATGGCGTCTCCTAAAGGGTGTTTGCCGTTTTGCTATATACGTAGACATGGACGCAAGACGTAAGGCGCAATACTCGGAAAGGTCTAGATTCTAGAGGTCGAGATTCCAGTGTGCCTACACGTCCCCATTTCGTGTTATTTGTTGGAGCGTAATGTAGCGAACTTTAAAGAATTTATATTCAGTGGAATAAATTTGCATTGTTTCAGACATGAATGGAGATTGAAAGCTGTTTTTTTAAATTAGCTTCAAACAGGAAGTCCCGGGGAATACAATTTCCTTCGAAGCTTATGTCATCTTTGGGGATGTTGTTTGAAGAGTATTTTAGGGAAAAAAAGAGAGGAAGACGTGGGAAGGAAAAAGGTATGAGAGATGGGTAGTGTGTCAGTAGTGTGAACGTATGAATCCAATCCTCCCACTGTGGTGAAAGGCGATGAGTCGAGGTAGATCGAGAGGAAGTTGTAAAAAATTAAAGGGTCTCCAGCCTCTCCCGAGTCAGCCCGTCACGCAGTAGATGAGCAAACGCATCCGCCGCCAAGAACTAGGACAAACCTCACCACATGAATCCGGGCACCCTTGCTGAAGTCTCCAAACTTAGCTAAACACTTGGGGCGACCTATTGAAGGGTTGGTTATCCAATAAATGGTCCTCGGGCCGGCGGTATGATTTTTCACAAAAACGACGCTATGTAAATCATCCAAATATTATTATTATTATAGATTGCCAATTTTAAGAACAAAGATATAATATGACCTCCTAGTCAAATCTTTGAAAGATTTTAGAGTAAAGTTAAACCCTTATAATTTGAAGAGGACATTAATCTTCCTCCAATCTCCTTAAGGGCGATACCTTCTTCATTTATCCACTCGATTATCCAAGATGATTTGCTGAATGTTAACAGAAACCTTTTAAGGAATTGTTCGTAAGGTGAAGTAATATGTGTTTTCCCTGGAGTCCTGACTACCTTTCTGATTAACGGTTTATCTCAGTATTTTGCAACACGATCTCTTTGACCTTTCGAATTACATACAGCAACGTAATACCTACTTACATAAGAAGTGAAAGTATTTTCTTTCAACTCATGGATAATCTCTTATACTCTTCCTTCTGAGTAAAGTAGCCAGGATTACATCAGAACATTGGGATTTATAAATTAAAATGAGTTATCATGTTACGGAGTGTCGGATTAACGCTTAGCAATGTACGAAAATATAAAGCTCCGTTCTTGGGTGAACCTAACGGAATTATTATTATTTGACAGAAAATTTCTTCTATGAAACCATTATATAAACCAATTATCGTAGCTCAGTAAAATCTACATTCATTTTTAATGTACCGACTTCCAAAACTCTTTTTGCGCCAGAGAGATAATTTGTAGACTTTTAAAATACTTATGTTCCTTAAATTTATAAATGGCGCACCTACAGTAGGTACCTGCCCAGTTAACTAATGTCTACTTTAAAACACAGTGACTGAATGACGACTTATTTCATCCATTTATTTTAGCGATCAAAACACATAATAAAAATATCTCAACAACACAATGAATCATATAAGTAGGTGCTTTACCAAGCGATAAACTCATATTGTGAGTTTCCTAAGTACTTTCATTTTGCGAACGAGAATACCAGTAAGTTATGGTCGTGATATGACAAGATTTAAGTATCTAATAGGTTTGTAGTTCGAGTATCATTTACTTTGCAATAAAGGTAACATGAAATGGCAGAACTTGTGCGAAAGTTAAGGGAATTATTAAATAACTAGCGTAGATCCGTGAAACATCATTTTCTTTTAAAACATCGTAGTATACTGACGAAAACGTTTTTTGAGAAAACAGGCATTTTAGTTTGGTACCAATTCAATCTTTTGTATTAAATTAAATTGTAGTGTGTTGATAAAAAAAATATGTGCTGCAGAGTGGGTTAATTTAAGAGTATCTTTATTTTTACTTACGAATGGCCGGTTATTAATTTTTTTAAATTATTATTTGATAAATAAAGGAAAAAAAAGTGATATACTGGAATTTAACAATTCATTTTAATATTTCAATGATCCTTTAATTTTTCAAGAAGAAGTTGCCGTATATTGGCATGTAGGAATTCAGTAGATAAAAAATGAACTACCAAGTCGGTAGCTGTTGCAAATTTTATGGTTATTCTCGTATTGCGGTGTGTTTCGCAAACACGGATAGTTTCGTGACTCGGAAAATTTATGGCTTTACGGATTTGGTTAGAATTTATACTCGTTTCGGGAAAAGCCGCTGATATATACGGAAAATTTATATCACTGCCGTATCAGTAGGTTCACAAAGCAATCTGGTTTATCGATTCTCTCTAGCAACTTTTTATTATAAAAGTCTCAACAATATTTTATTACAATTAGCATATCATCAAAAAGTCAGCCTTTGACAGTCATAACCTAATTGTAATTGCAACCCCTTAGAAAATTTTGATTGTATCCGGTACCTAGGTATAAGAATTTATACATTTTTGAGATGGAAGAACCAAATCGATATATTAACAAGGAATATCAGGAGACTTATTAATTTTAAAAATTTAATTAAAATCACACTTATCGTTATCTTTCTGAAAGAGAGATTATTGGACAAAGACAAATTAAAAACTAATCCTTTTTGCCTTAGTTATATCCCGACTTTCTTATAACATAGTTTGCAAAATGATCCTATCTAAAGTCCAATGTAGAGCTACTAAATATTTAATTAAATGCATACAATATTAGCGAAACTCAATCAAAAATCTGAAACAGAAGAATCAGAAAAATATACGGTCACATTTGGGACTCGAACACAGGACCTATGACTTTTCTGGCAGTGCTCTACCAACTAATCTAATGTGTCCCTACCTGATTCAGTAATATTTTGCTGTATCATTCTTCGACCAAGAACTACCAATATTATCTTCGCTCTACCAACTGAGCTAATGTGTCCCTATCTAATTTAGTCATATTTTGCTGTATCATTCTTCGACCAAGAACTACCAATATTATCTTCGCTCTACCAACTGAGCTAATGTGTCCCTATCTAATTTAGTCATATTTTGCTGTATCATTCTTCGACCAAGAACTACCAATATTATCTTCGCTCTACCAACTGAGCTAATGCGTCCCTATCTAATTTAGTCATATTTTGCTGTATCATTCTTCGACCAAGAACTACCAATATTATCTTCGCTCTACCAACTGAGCTAATGTGTCCCTATCTAATTTAGTCATATTTTGCTGTATCATTCTTCGACCTAGAACTACCAATATTATCTTCGCTCTATCAACTGAGCTAATGTGTCCCTATCTGATTTGGTCATATTTTGCTGTATCATTCTTCGACCAAGAACTACCAATATTATCTTCATTTTCCTAAAGCATATTTTTATTGGCTGCTATCACGGACGTACAAAATATATGGACATGCCCTTACGTGTTAAAAAACGTGTTATTTCCCCCTCCCATTGGAACCATTTTTCGGAACCGGCTGGGCGTGTCCGGACCAATGTCGTGCTCTTGTCGTACATTTTACGCGCGGACGCTGTATGTCTATGAAACACATACTTAGACAATGAAGAAGACTTGGCGAATCACAAGTCTCTTTCCTCTCTTCGCCCCGCCATAGTTGGTTTTTACCCCTCATCTGTAAGTTCTCGTCTAGTTATTTGTATGTCTATGGCTGCTATCTTTGCTATCTTGCTCAGGTCGGATTTTGGGAGACTGATTGAGGGAAACCTGTTTACCTCTCCACCAGGTTTCCCTCGACCCTCTCACCCAGGGGAAATGGATTCACATGTCCGTAAATCCCGGAAATACATACCTTTTCCTTCCCACATATTTCTCTCCTTCCTTTCCTTAAAAAAACCTCTCAACACACCATCCCCAAAGATGACCCCATGAGGGAAATTATTTTCCTCAGGGCGTCCTGTGTGGAGTTAATATAAAAAAATATATTTTCAAATGAGGGCGATTGTCCTACAAGCCATATGCAGTGGGAATATGTGATTTTTAAACATAGAGATATACTATAGAGGCGCTATTTCGCACATTCTCCGAGATTCGTGTTCAAATCATGCACGAACAGGCCTTCGGGAAAGTGAATTCTAACTGAAGCCACCGCGTCGAAAGGCTCGGCCGTCAGACCGTCCTTTCCTTTTACTCAAGCCCATGGTTTCATCCTTTTCCATCCTACTTTGATACGTCACACGCCAGCCACGGTCGACGGTTGTTGTACTAATAGAGAAATTAAGGTACTAACCTACGATTCCGTTGAACCAATTTATCCGCTGAATGTCTCATCTATGTATATATATCAATGTTTTTAAACAAAAAGCTATGGAAAATCTTACAAAAACTCAATCCTACATTACATTTCAATATAATAAACTTTCTGCTTAAGTTAATTCTCATGTTATTACGGTATTCCTAAAACTATTTAAATACTTAACAAACTTAACTGTTACAATAGTGACCGTCAAATGTCACGGGTGGGTTCATAAAACGAAACACTCATTTAGACATGAAATAATATTATCATTAGAACTTAGAACATAATGTGGCTAGAGGTATACATACTTTGTCGGTGTTTCCAAATGAATTGAATTGACATAAAATAAAACACATAAAAGCTCTTCAGAAGCATTATTGACATTATTTTATAATTAATTAAAGAAAGCCATAAAAGTGTTCATTTACCGCAAATGTCGCAGTAAGTAATTGAACGAAATTATACAGTGATCAAAAAATAACGTGTAGGTATATTATGCCCACAAAGCAGCGGCGTGCATTACATATTATTTGCCTTGGGTAATATTAAACTTTTCAGTTGCTTATGCAAGCAGTTTTTAGTTTTTACCATCGTGAAAAATAAATCAGGTTATAATAATAATCTTAAGTATATTATGGATACCGCAGGGGTAAAAACATACTTAAATGCAATAAAATAGTAATCATTTACTAGATCCGAAGTATTTGTATCGAACTCGATTCGGAAATCGGTTTTTCAAAATTCACTTTTTTCCAATCATCATGTACTGCATGCCCGGGCTTTAGCGTAGCTACCACACTTTATACTTAATAATTTTTTTTAAATGTCTTTATTCATAGCTTTGGTGGTTACGTAATTTGTTGATTTTTCGACCACCATGCTAGGCACATATCCCTTCCAAACCTTGTACCTATTACCTTATACTTAATAGCTAGGGAACCATTTATTGGATAACCGACACCTCTGCCATATGACCCGTAGAGGTTCGCTACGTTTGGTGACCCGTCGCTTTGCGCCGTAGTGAGAGGGATGGATTCATACGCCCAGTCTTCTGGACACATTGGCCCCCAGATTTCTACCCAACCCTTATACCCTTTCCCTTCCCAGAACTTCCCCTCCTTTCATTCTATAAAAAAGACGCTCCACACAGGATCCCCAAACACACATAGGTCCTGAGGGATTTTTTTTCCAGGGACTCCTGTGTGGGGCTATGTAATGTGTAGCTAATACATTTAAAAGGTTTTATGTCAAGCTGACATATTATGGGAGACGAAAATAAATATGTTTTATTTTAATGTATGTACATTGTAAGCTGCGGGTTCATTTGTGAACGTAACACCTTTGTCTATTTGAAATAGTAAAATGCTTCAAATGAAAAGTAACACGACACCTTGAAAGGTGTTTGAAGTGACACATTTTCAACGGAGGTCCATTTATTTTGTTTCAGCGTACCTCCCTCATTTTTATTTGGTGTATAAAATAAAGCAGGCATGTACAAAAGAAACAGGCAGTGAAATGTATTAGGTTCTATTTTCCGAGAACGTGAAACATGCTCCACGACACGTTAACGTAGATATACTTCGTAGAGGCCATAACTTGAATGAGGCTTAACTTGAAGGTAATGTTCACTGACCCCGTAAATGTACTTACGACCCCCTAAAGTTAGTGGGTGCTTTCTCCTCTGTCTACAGACAAGTACCTACCTCCCACGTGCTTTACGGCATTACACGTGAATGTTAAATCAGATTAAGTTACGGACAAATAACTTATAGATAATTTCGTAGGTAGATAGATACCGGGTATTTATACCTACTCTTAATAAATTAGATACATAACGGATATAATTGATGTAAGTATTTTTTGCCTAGTTACACATTGAAAATAAAAGTAATATTCTTATACAGGGCATTAAGGGACGTCATTGACTTACTTTAACCAGTATTTCCTGACCTTATTTGGAGTAAAAAATCTAAACGAAATGTTGGTCTCCGGTGAAATTTATATAATTTTTTTTCCAAAAACTTAAAAAATAGTACCTAGGTGTTTGATAGTTGGGGCGGGGTGAGAGGCTGGGCGGTTACTCTGTTGAGTGACCTGTGACGACATGCGAAAATTTTTTCTTTATTTAATATTGAAGAAAAAAATAAAAAAAAGTCCTCGAAAAAGACACCGGAGACCAAAATTTTATTTAAAATTTGTTACTCCAAATAATGTCAGGAATTACTGGTACAGAATCAAGTACATCCCTTAACATCCTGTATAGTCATTAATATTTGATGATTTTCAAGCCCTCTTGTTTTACCGAGATCAAAATATACCTATCGAGTTTTAAAATAAATAAATCATACTAGTTTAACCTTTTTATCTGGCATGAAATAACATGCGTCAGGTGGGATGCTATCCTTTTTCTATCGGTATTGCAATGGAAGATGCTCCGAGGAACCAGTGTCAATTATCCCTCCGACACCGGTGCAAAGTCAGGAAAATCGCCAAACGCGCGCCCAACATTATTTGTGTAAGATAAATGTGACTTGAAAACGGGTCGTTTTTACGACTCCTTAGGTTCATTTCAAAAGCTTGTCTCTGGAACAAATTGCCGGCCTCTGTTTCCTTCCTCTACAAACTTTATTTTATCTACTCATGTTCATTCTTCCCTTTCCTCAAAAAGACCCCCCACACAGCATCCCCAAATATGACATAGGTTTTGAAGGATATTATTGTCCCCAGGTTTCCTGTGTGGAGTTAATATAAAAATATAATATTTCTAATCTCATGTAAATATGTATGTATAATTTTAATTAAGTTTCACCAAGTTGCAACTTTTCTAAAACTACATTTTCAATAGACTAAGCTTAATTTTATGAACACATTTTTCTAATAGCCTTGTTTAAATTTTTTTAGATACTTGAACGGATATTTCAAGCTCCGTGCTTCATAACGGAAACAATTTGACGAAGAATTGTGATGACATAAAATGATTAAAATATCATAACACCAGAGCTCGCCGTTCGAGAGTTTATAGTGAGAAATAATACTGTTAGTCTGTTTGACTTTCCGGTTTATAGCTAAGATTTAACAAGTTTTATATTTTGGAAATAAAATAGGTTTGTATTTCATAAAAGATATTATTGATATTTGGCCAACCGATGGGCGGGATTTGACCTTTTGGTATTTAACGTTTTGCCGGGTCATGACCTCTCACCTTATATTTCGACATAAATCATTTTTTAAATGTTGTCACAGCTGCTCATACAAACTCATTATTCTCAAACATTTTGTAGCAGACATCGGCGAAGTAAGAATAAAACATTTTTTCCATTTTCGTACCTATAAGTAATACAATAATTAATATTTTTTTTACATATTGATTAATGACCGCACAAGAATGAATTGAATTCTTAGGTAGGTAGATACTAATAAAAAATCTTAATTTTTTATGAGAACAACCCTCTTTTTATAACCTTTGAAGGTTATTTCCATAAATGTAATAAATCACTGAAGAAGAAGATAACACTAATAATCTAAACGAAAATATGAAAGAGAACAAGTCACAGAAATACAGAAAAAGATAATGATCGCAACTTGGAACATTATCCTTTTTTATTTTTCTATGTCTTGTTCTCTTTCATATTTTCGTTAAGATTATTAGTGAAAATAGTCTTCTTCAATGAATAAAAAATGTCATTATTTATGAATTGAACCGCTTACTCGTTAATAAGGAATATTTTTTATTCAAAAAGTTAGATTTAGCTTTATTATTACGAAAAGTGAGTATGTACGAGTATGTCGGGGGAGACAAAAAAACATGCAAAAATATGCATTTAACATTTTAATTCACTTATGCGGTAACGTTATTATATATTTATCGTTTATATTTAACACTAGCTGGTTCCCGGCATGCGTTGCGATGCCATATTCAAATAAATACATTTTTCTCCCGGAATCACCTTCTTGTGCGTCCCCGTTCCCCTCCCGCGTCTAATACTTTCTTACGTTTCTAATACTTACATTTTTAAACTCGTGATATCTTTCGAATGGTATGTCCGAATTGAATAATTCAAAAAGTTACATGAAGGTATTGAAGCATTCTTGAATAGAAGTAATTTATTTTGATAAGGACTCAAACCAAGATACAAATAAAGAGCCTTTTTAAGCGGTGACATTTTATTTTAATTTTTAAATTAAAATAACACTTATTGTGGCATAACTATAATAGTTAGACATATGCTCTCGCGACACTTTTTGTGAATAATGATGTTTTCTGCAAAGTCATAGTACTTTATTTTATTCTATCATCAATAGTTTTCGCAGCGCTCGCGATGAAAAGAATATTTTAGGTAATTTTTTTACACCTTGGGTTACATTATTGGAGTTTTAGTAAAGATCCCTATTTTTTTTGAAAATATAATATAGCTTATGTCACTTGGAGATAGTGTAGCTTCCCAACAGTGAAAGAATTTTTCAATTCGGTTCAGTAGTTTCAGAGCCTATTCAATGCAAACAAACAAACAAATCTTACCTCTTTATATAGTGTAGTAGATAGTAGATAGTAGAAGTAGATAGAAGATTTCATACATATCAATCAATGCTGCTAATCATAGAAACAATAATATTGCCATATAAAAACAAGTGAATGCATTCTTGACAAGTTTGTACCTGTATTTATAACAGCAGAACATGGAAAGAAATGTATTGGAATAATTACAAATACCCGCTAGACAAACCCTGCTTTGCCAAACAAACCATTCAAACCTGGTTTTTTTTTTTTTAAATAATGATGACATGCAGCTTTCGTAGTTTGAATCTCAACTTAATAATTCCAAGTAGGTGCTGTTTTGTTTTTATTTTGACGAGAATTTATTTTTTTTTTTATTGGTGCCCTTTTTTACTCATTTAAAGTACGCTCTAGCGTGTTTAAATCGCACTTTATGGAACGCGCGTTTTTTAAAGTTACCATGGCAACATCAACAAATCAACAAAATGTGAAGTCTAAATGTCAACTTTTAACTATAAATCTGACAGGAATATTTTAAACGTCAAATGTGACAGATTGCAAATTAATGTTTGTGTTTTTCATTTCCATGACAACAAGATATTGTGATGTCACATCACGAATTCATAAATAGTTTTATTTCCAAATTTTTAATAATAATATCAATATTTATGTTTTCAAAGTGTACCAATAAAAAAAAATAGCGTAAAATATTCGTGGATAACTGGTCTTTAAAACACTTGCTTTATTTCGAGCACTCGGCTACGCCATCGTGCTCGAAAAATCGCGCGTGTTTTAAAGACCTGTTTATCCACTTATATTTTAATATACTAATAAGATTGGTACTTCCGACAAATACCATATTTGATTGTCTATTAGTTAAAAAATGAATATTCCATTATGTCGCTGCGAAGGAGCTGGCAACGTTTTGACGGAGTGACGCATGAGTTTTCCGTCATGAAAATGTGGGGTTATTTCTGACACACCTATTATTTTTTAAATTGAGTGAATTTAAGAAGAATTTCATTAAAGTGACGTCTTTTAATAACATAAATGTTATATGCTTGTTCAGATAAACAACCCTCTTTGGCTGTTTAAACAATATATATCTTTCCATAAATTATTTTATTGCTGTTAAACGACAGTTTCTGTTTTACATTTCTATTAGTAAAGTTATCATGCTCACGGTTATTTATAAATTGGATAAAATTAATACAACGTTTATTATGTTTAAATAAATTTTCATAAAATTAATCATATTATAATCCTTACTAAAAGTATTTTCACTGGTTTCTATTTGGAGACATGCATTAAATAGAACGATGTTGTTTGGATTTTAGGTAAAAAATATGTATAAAACATTATACACATATCAAACAGTTATGAATTACTGATTGCTTTACATTTATGATGAACTTTAAATGGGTGTTCTGCATCCCATTTTATCTATATATATATATATACATATATATAAAAATCTATATATGTTTCTATGTATGTGAGTTGTCTATGCATTGCTATATTAAAAAGTATGTTATGTTTGAAACTTTCAAAATACCTTCTTTCCACCCGTGCGAAGGTTTCTGGACTATTACAACTACATGGCAATACATCTGAAAAGTTTTTTTTAATCATTCCAAAAACTCTTACGAAACTGTCAAAAATTTCACAATTTGAGAATGATATTTTGCAAACCATCAAAATTGATGAAATCAAACCATCAAGCAATGAAGTAAATCGGAGTACTCACCTATGGCACAATAAAATAAATAATAAAAATATATTTATTTTAAATAGGTTCCTATGATAGGTACCAAATTTGATTAATTGTTCTTATAATATACAAAAATCAATATATTTGTGAAAAGCATTAACTTTGTGCCTCGCCAAAATTTACAATAAAAACACATATAAATTTAAAATAAAACAATAACTTTGTGAACACCACTTTCATTTTATATACTTTATGCAGACCGGGTTTCGCTACAACCGTAGCTTCTTCAGGGCAGTACAATCTCTACTAAAATTAATTTACTTGTGTGTTATAGCTAATATATGATTTAACCAAATGGGCTGGACTCCTCAAGTAACGGAGGAAGTAGGTATAGGTGAAGATGGAGAATTGGGAAGGGGACGGGCGTGTTCTTCGTCAATAGATTACTAGATTACTATTGACAAAGAACACGCCCGTTCCCTTCCCAATTCTCCATCTTCACCTATACCTACTTCCTCCGTTACTTGAGGAGTCCAGCCCATTTGGTTAAATCATGTATTAGCTATAACACACATGTAAATTAATTTTAGTAGAGATTGTACTGCCCTGAAGAAGCTACGGTTGCAGCGAAACCCGGTCGGCATAAAGTATATAAAATAAAAGTGGTGTTTACAAAGTTATTGTTTTATTTTAAATTATAATGTCACATCACAAAGTAACTGCTTCATGGGAACTTCGGGTGCTTCCGAAACCGGTAGAGTGTTTATAAAATAAAAGTGGTCTACAACAAATTTATATGTGTTTTTATTGAAAAATTGCAATAGGTGGCACGCGAACTGTTTGAAAATCTGAATATTGAACGCGGGAGTGGGGAGGAGATCGCGGGAGAGGGGAGAGGGAAGGCGGGGAAGGTGGAGGGGGAAACCGTGAGGGGAAGGGGACATGGGAGAAAAAGGGGAGGTGGAAGGGGAAGGGGACGAATGGGAAAAGACACGCAGGGAGAAACAATTTCTTTATTAGTGGCATCGCAATGCATGCCAGAAACTCGCTAGTATACCTACATAATATTATGTACTACCTACTTTATGTAAACTTTGTAAAGGTGGTGTAATGAGTAATGTCAATGACCAACATAAAAATAACATTTTTAATAAGTTGGAGGAAATAAAGTCATATAACAAAGTTACGTGAGTAATTACCTAATAATAAATTGGTATGCATTGTATAATAAATGTTTTAAAAATACCACTCGAGGCATGTCTAAGAAACGTGAGCGTTTATAACTTCTAATACAAAAATAGATTTACAAAGAAAGTCGACCAATTCACTATTATAAGCAATAATAATAATTGAGATATTTATTTATTTATGTAACATTGTTTCAGTATTCTATATGCCGACATCGTGGGTTTCACAGCCATTTCATCAACGTACTCTGCCCAGGATTTGGTGGCCATCCTCAATGAGCTTTTTGCAAGGTTCGACAGACTTGCTGAGGTAAGCTTTTGAACAATATACCACATTACACCTAGGTATAAAATCTCTGTCTGCTAGGGTACAAAGTGAAACCGTACATTTTGAATTAGTCGTTAAAAATACAAGTATGTTATAACTTTTTAGAATGTTTATTTTTTCAAATGTTAATTCTTGATGGATCCGTATCGAATTAATGAAGTAAATATTAATAAGTTAATGTTAAAAGATAATATTGCTAATAATTAACACATCAATTTTTGGAAACGGGTATGGGTACCGCCGCACTGGGAACCATATATTGTATAGTCTACACCTCTGCCATGGGTTATCCTAAGCGTTTCGCTACGGTTGGTGCCCGGGTTCGTGGGTGAGGTTTGTCTAGACTTGGCGGCGGAAGAATTTGCCCACCGACTACATGGCAGGCTGGATCGAGAGAGACTGGTTGAGGGAGGCCTTTTGAGGGTCCTTTTCAGCCGGTCTCTTTCTACCTATTCCCTTGCACCGCAATTAGAGGGATGGATTCATAGATTCCTACCCACCCCTTATAAATTTTTCTTTCTTGAACTTTCTTTCCTCCCTTTCATCAAAAGTATCCCCACACAGCATCCCCTGAAATGATATAGACCCTGAAGAACTTAATTATTAAATTATTTTCTCACGGTTTCCTGTGTGGCGTTAACATAACAAAATCTGAAGGTGGACGTGACTGTCCGAAACCGGTCCATTTGGAGAAAATTAAAAGTGGAATTAAAGTTGAAAAAAATTGATTTATTATGTTTCACTAATTAATGTTATAACTGTAAAAATGCCGACATGTAGGTGCGATTATACGAGTCCATACACTTTGTTGAAACTACAAATTTCATATGACCCATATATTTCCTCAGCACTTTCATTCCACAGCATTTATCATTAACACACGCCCATTAAATTAGTTTGTTTATTTGATGAGTTTAACCTTTCAAAATGGATCTAGTCAAATTAAAACACGGGTTTTAACTGAGCACAATTATTCAATGTTACTAAGTGATTGATTCGAATGGTTCGAAGGCTAGTATATTTCAATGCAGTTCGTAGGAACGTATATAGGTAATATAAAAGGTATATTTTTGTTGCAGAAATATCATCAGCTTAGGATAAAGATTCTGGGCGATTGTTACTATTGCATCAGTGGAGCTCCAGTGGAGAGGCCTGACCACGCGGTGCTATGCATTCACATGGGACTCTCTATGGTGAAATCCATCAAGTAAGTTAATAAAATTCATTCAAAATTGATTACAGGTATCTACTGAAATGCAAGGCTTCACCGAAAGAATATGGTTATTATGTAAGAAAAAACTGATGTCTTTTGGTAATTCCCGCCATTCCCACAAAACACAATCAATGGCGTATACGAGCAAGTGGATATTTAAAAAATATTAAATTCACATAAGAAGCCTTTAGATTTCCCTCAAGGCATACCGCATCTTTGGGGGATGTTATTTAAAGAAATAAGCATCGGTCTAAAAGAGACAGAAGAGAAAAAAACAACATTCAGCAATTCGAAAAATCGTAAAGAGTTAAGAATATATTTTTATGCATCACATTAAATTTCAAAATATGTAAATATGTTGGACACGTTTGACATGTTTCCCAACGGGAATAGTACCGAAGGTATCAAATACGCAAGTACTTCGGAACACCTTTTATTAAACTACAGGTGGAACAGTAATGGCATTCTCACAAGTCTACGATCCCAAAAACCTTTTTTTTCCTTTATGCACAAAACACAAACTCGCAAATTTAAATGCTTGTTTTTAATACTTACGTATTTTATAGTCGACAAATCAGAATTGCGCTTTGCGGATATGATTTTATACAACACTCGGATATCAGAATTTTTGACCCAAGGGTCAGTTAAACGCCGCTTTTAGCACTCCGTTAAAAATATTTACTGTAGATGTTTGACCTTTGCAACACAAACCGCAATTTTTAGCACTCCGTTAAAAATATTTACTGTAGATGTTTGACCTTTGCAACACAAACCGAACCGCGAACGCAAATTAAATCCTAGGAAAAATTCACGTTTTATTTCAAAGAAACTCTTGAAGGTACGTTGACGTAAAAAGCTGTTGATTTACGATTGCCGAAGATTTATTGAATTTACCTCAATTAGGTTTGTTTTATTTATACACCTAAATTCTTCTTATTTTCTTGGTAAAGTGGAGAGACTGCGTGGTAAAGTAAAGTAATTTGCGTCATGCGGCATGAAGTATTTCCGTTGTATGATATCTCTTAATCTTTGAAACCCTAGTTAATGACATTTCATGAAAATTGTGATTTATTCCGATTTTTTGTGCATGTAGTAATGACATTACTAATAGGTATCGTTAATTGCACAATAATATCCATGCCTATGGCTATAGCGATTAATTTTTGGGGTATTATGCCATGTTGCACTACCACCTTCTTTAGCCACCGTTTTGGACAGTGTTACAGTATCCATTGTCATGGCAGAGTAGGGCAGATGTGTTTTACACATCTGCCCTGATGATGAACACTAAAACGCTTTCCAAAATGCTGGCTAAAGAAGGAGATAGCGCAAAACGACGTAATACCCCCAATAATAAATAACGATAATAATTTGAGATTCTCAAATCACCTCAAATTTCCCAAATCTAAATACTAAACATTTACCTATATTACTGCAAATAATAATACTTACTACGACAAATAATATACTAGCTTGGCGTGGGTTTATTATATACCAGAAATGGAGTTTGTGCTGCATCTAAACTTATCGGAATGAGTGTATGACAAATTTAATGAAGGTTTAAAAATAAGATTTAATGCGAAACTCTTTTGAATTTTAAAAATACGTTGGGTTTATTTTTTTTAATGTTAATACCTCACAAGAGTTATTAATTTGTTTTTGTGTTTAATTCTTAGAACTCCATTTTAATTTTTAGAAATTTAATAAAAATTTAATTTGATAGTGTTATTATCGACTTCTGCAAGTATTTTAGAATGTATTTTAGTTACAGCTATTTCGACTTGTAAGGTCATTTTAAAACTGTGGTGAAGCCACATACGGACGCCTTATTTATAATATTTTAAATGTCAATTTTTGAAGGTGTCTAAATTGATTTATTACGGTTAAACAAATTTGCAGAGACACTAATTGATAGAGTGATTATGTGGGGTTCGGAATCTTTCCCTTTTTGTTTCCCTTGCACTAAGTGTAAGGGTTTTCTTAATTGATTTAGAACGAAGTTACTGCTATGACTCATTTAAGTACATTATATTGTTTAGGTTTGGTAAACATACTAAGCAGTGGGGAATAAATAATTTTCAACTTTTGAATGTAGCTATAACTTTGTGGTTATCCATTATAGATAAATGAAACAATGTTACTTTGTTTGAACCACTTGTATATTTGTTTAAAGCCGACCGGTTTCGGAACGACCGTCGGCTTTAAACAAATATACAAGTGGTTCAAACAAAGTAACATTATTTCATTTATTTAAATAATTTTCCTTACTTTATTAATTAGCGTTATGTTAGGGTCATTCGTTCGTTTATTGATTTCTAATTGTTCAAGCAAATTAAATCTAAGACCCTTTCGTTCTATATGTAATGGTTTTGGCTGGTTGTTTTTAAGTGGAACGTGATTATTTACTAAGAGATGGTGTTGGCCCAACTATTAAAGATATCTAACTGTCGGCTGGTGCCGTTCCAACAAATAAGGATTTCGTCTACGTATCTGACATATGTGTTTAGCTAAGGGATATTTAAGAATAATATTTTCAATATAATCCATAAATATCTCTGCTAGAAGTGGCCTTAATGTTGACCCCATAGGAAGACCATCAATTTGTCGATAGTATGTACCATTAATATTAAAATCTGCTTCATAGTAGAATATGAACCTAAACCTAACCAAAAAAACCTCACAAGAGTTCCAACGGCTCCCGCCTGAAGCCAGTGAGACTATGGCATCCCCAATTGCGGTATGCTGTATGAGGCTGAAGGTAGTGAAGAGGGGAAGGTCGGGAAGTACCTGGCTATTCAGATCTGGTCATCAAACACAGCTAAAGCCTTTTCAAGTGACGTTTCAATTCTGAATGGTGGCCTTACACCAGGGCGATAATGAGAGTATCTTACACTTTGAATAGTGTCGCAAATATACTATATATTATTTGAAATGAATTAATTGTGAAATAATACAAAAATTAATCAAATAAAATGTACTTGCTCTCGCCGCGCGCCGGGAATCGATCCCGCGACCTCGATTGCGAGACTCCTCGACCGGCAAATCATAAACAACAAGTAACTCGAAAAGTGTCCTGTTAAATTTGTTTGATGTTCAATTTTCTCATAATTTTAAAGACGTTTGCGTGAGCATCGTAAATCCCTTATTATAATAAAAATCGGTGCTTAGCAACGCTATAGAGACATTTGCATTTCATTATCTCTCTGATTTTTCATTATATCAGATAGAAAATAATTAGTTTTGATCCCAAAAAATATAAATATTTGAAAATAAGTATATTAGATTACGTAATAAATAAACTGCCAGTAAACCATAGGTTATTTAGATAAATAAATAGGATATAAAAAATCTCTTTTGTGAAGGCTCCAGTAACCAAGGTAAACAATAATATTTGAGATTAATTTGTAATATATTTTAAAGGTAAATTTAATTACATATATTTTATTTTGATAGCAGTATTCTAAAATATAATATATTATAGATTTGTAACGTTGAAAGGTAAAAGGTTTAAATTAAAATATTTTATTTGGGCATTTTGAAAATTATTTGTTGACAATTGACAATTAACAAATGATATTACTAGGTAACGATAGTTGCTTGGTTACTGGAATGTAGGAACTAATAATAATAATCATTTTCGTGTTGTTTTGTAAATTGATAATATGTCATTTACAACCAACCGAAATGAAGAGCGGTCTGTTATGTCATCTACACAGATGAACAATGATAGTCTAAGACCACCAAAAACAAAAGCAGGTATTCCTAGGCAGCGTATGAAATGGACGAACGATGTCAATATGTTCATCGTTCGTTCATATTTTTATGTAACTAAATTAGAAACAGATATGTTATTGTATAGGAAAAAATTACATTTAATTTTCTCACAAAATTATCCGATTGCCCAAGTAAACGAACAAAGATTAGCAGACCAAAAGAGGGCAATTTTCAAAAATAATTTAATTCCTGTAGTAACATTAGATCAGATAAAAAAGGAAGTAGCAGATAGATTGCAATTAGAAAATAATTTAGAGCAAGTTAATACGAGTAGTAATGTTATATCAGATACATTGAACGTAGATAGTTCAGATAATATTCTAGTTGAAGAATCCAATGATATTACAGTAGACTCAAATAACTTAGACGTTATTTATAATCTTAGGGAAATCAACATTGCAAATTTAAACTTACTAGATGAAAATATTATAGAATTAGCTAACTTACTTCATAATAATATAAATAGATATATAGATATAGAGCCCACAGTTTGACCAAAATTACCAAAATTACATACGTCAAAGAAATTATCTAAATTAATTTCTGAATTAAATAATATAATTTTACCAAAAATTATATTTGATGACATTAGTTTTTTTAGATCTTCATACAATAGTGTATGCTAGTGCTATCACTATATGTAACAAGTTAGGAGTTAAATTAACGTCTTCTGATGATAGATCATATAATTATAGAAAACCAGAATGGCAGAGTAGATTAGAAAATGATGTAGTATTTTTAAGAAGTAGCATAGCTAGAGTAATAGAGTATAAAAATGGAAATAGAAGTAGGAATATTTTGAGACATGTAGATGTAATTGGGAGAAAATTTGGTTATAGCATTGGTAGTAATAAAAATGAAAATATAATCAATGATTTATTAGATTTGTTAAAACAAAAATTAGGTGTAAAAGCTAGTAGATTAAAAAGATATAATTATACGTATAATAAAAAAAATAATAATAGATTATTTCAGAAAAATGAGAAAATATTTTATTCCAAACTTGACGATAAACAAAATATTATTTCGAATAATAATAATCCGTTGCCATCTGAATCAGATATGCGCGATTTTTGGACAAATATTTGGAGTAAAGATATAAAACATAATGAGTCAGGTCCGTGGATAGAAAATGAAGAACTCAATTGTTCAGACATTGAACAAATGAGTTTTTCTGATATATCGGTTGAATTGTTAGCCAAAATTATAAAAAATACTCATAATTGGAAAGCCACGGGTTGCGATTGGATACATAATTTTTGGTATAAACGTCTGACTACTTTACATCCCCTTTTGGCAAAAAATCTTTCAAAATTTGTCAGAGAACCTCAAAATTTTCCAAATTTTCTAACTAAGGGCATTACTTATATGTTGCCTAAAAGCGAACATATTAATAATCCCTCTCAGTATAGACCCATTACATGTTTACCGACAATATATAAAATTTTAACCTCTTGCTTGACAGATTTAATATACACTCATTTAGACGAAAAAAATGTTTTATCTGAACAACAAAAAGGTTGTCGCAGAAAACATATGGGATGTAAAGAACAATTAGTTATTGATTCTGTAATTCTAAAACAGATTCAAACCCAAAAACGTAATTTACATATTTGTTATATAGATTACCAAAAAGCTTATGATAGTGTCCCGCACTCGTGGCTGATAAAAGTTTTAAATATATACAAAATTAACCCAATTATTATTAGCTTTTTGGAAAAAATTATGGCATTTTGGAATACCGATTTGCTTTTGAATTTGAAAGATAAGAAAATTATAGTACCGGGCATTTCAATAAAAAGAGGGATTTTTCAAGGAGACTCATTGAGTCCTCTTTGGTTTTGCTTAGCATTAAATCCTCTATCTAAAACGTTAATTAAAAGCAAGTTTGGAATAAAAATTAAAGGTAATACTAGAGAGAGAAATATAATTTCTCATTTATTATTTATGGATGATTTAAAATTATATTCAAATTCTGAACCAAATTTAGAGAAAATGATTAAAGTAGTTAAAAATTTTTCAGATGATATTAAAATGACTTTTGGTTTAGATAAATGTAGAACGATCCATATAGAGAAAGGTAAAATTGTAGATGGAGACGAGGGTATATTTAGAAATTTCAAAATTGAAAGTATGAAAGGGGGTGAGGTTTATAAATATTTAGGATATCCGCAATCAAATAGATTAGATCATACTAGTATTAAAAATGATATTAGGATTAAATTTAAAACTAGGATCAGAAAAATTTTGAAATGCAATCTATCTGCTAAAAATTTAGTAAAGGCGATAAATACTTGGGCAATACCTCTATTAACTTACTCATTTGGCATAATTAAATGGTCTAATACAGATTTAGATAGCTTAGAACGATTAATTAGAACTACATTAACTAAATTTCATTGCCATCATCCAAATTCAGCTATAGAACGTATTAATTTACCCAGAAATTTAGGAGGTAGAGGTATAGTCAAAATAACATCTTTAAAACATAATCAGGTAGAAATGCTAAGAAATTTTTTCCATAGGAAAGCTGATAGTTCAGAAATGCACAAAATAATATGCGAGGCAGATAGAAATATTTCACCATTAAATTTATACGACGAGAATGCCAGCATTCTTATAAATACCAACCAGGAATTATTAGATTCCTGGTCAAATAAAATTCTTCACGCAAAACACTTCAATTATCTCAACCAAACATATGTTGACAAATTTTCGTCAAACAAATGGTTGAGTATTGGAGAGTTGAGCGCAGAAATAGAAGGCTTTATGCTTGCCATACAAGATAGAGTCATTAATACTAAAAATTATAGGAAGCATATCATCAAAGATGCAAATCAAATTGATGATTTATGTAGAAAATGTTTGGCTTTTCCGGAAACTATAGAACATATTATATCGGGATGTTCTGTATTAGCGCCGTCCGAGTATACATTTAGGCACAATCAAGTTTTAAAAATAATTCACCAAAGTTTGGTAATTAAACATAACTTGATTGACTGCCGTAATGTACCATATTATGAATATGAACCAAATTCATTTTTAGAAAATGAATTTTATAAAATTTATTATGATAAAACTATTCTGACAGACAGAACAATTAGTCATAATAGACCCGATATAGTTTTACATGACAAAATTAAGAAAATAACTTATATCATTGATGTCGCTATACCAAATTCTTGTAATATTCAGAAAACTGTTTCTGAAAAAATAAGAAAATATACAGATTTAGGAAATGAAATTAAAAGAATTTGGCATTCTCAGACTATAAAAATATTACCATTTGTTATTTCGGCTACTGGCATTATACCTAGCTCTCTTATTCAAAATTTAGGCGTATTAGATTTGTCAAAAAATTTGTACATAAAAATGCAAAAGTCGGTCATTTTAAATACATGTAGGATTACGAAAGATTTTTTAAATATTTATATTGAGGGATCAGTAGGATTTATCGGACCAGTTAGGATTTCATCAGAGCCGAACCCTCTGATATGAAAATATCTGGAGTCGGTGAAATATTTTCCCATTATGTTTCTGGTGGATTGACGTATTGTTCTTGTATTGTTTTATTCTTATATAGTGCAATTACATTGCGTTAATTTACTAGATATTCATTTGTGGAAAAGTGTGTGGAAGGGTTTAGTCTTTCATTCGGGAAAGATTCAACCCGGACATGAAATCTGGAGCACCGTAATATATTAATAATTCCATAGTAAGTTCCTGTAGGTAAGTTTAACTGAAGTATGTACGTCGGAAAATAATCTATTAGTGCCGTAACTACCGGGAACTTTAATTACCGTTCAATTTGATACAAACTTGTTATTGACTAGGTACCTAATCGTATACGTGTACGCTACGAAGAGCTCGTTACTATCGATGAAAACTTGAAGTCTTTCATTAGCATTCTATTAGAATTCTGAAACTATACAACAGGTAAACGGAATTTGCTTTTCCAATTTACTAATTAGTGTAGTATAGTAACACTAATTGATGAGCTTTCCTGTGTTAGGATTTCTGTACGACAGGCGACAATGCAGTTTATCATGTTTATCACAACATTTATTTATAGCTAATATATATAATTATATTGTAGGCTACTGTGGTCACCATAATTTAAAATATAAATCTCGTTTTTTGCTCGGCAAGATCGTAATTATTTAATTTACAACTGCCTGCAGTCCCGGCTGCCGTAAGACAAGACGCTCTTGCGTATGTTAATTTTTAGTTTGAATTTTATCTACTTTTAGTGTCTTGAGAGTTTTTTGTAAATATTTTAAATGTTTTCAAAGTTATGAAAATATTTTTTTCCGAATCTGGTTTAAACGAATTTTGGTAATTATTACTCGTACCGATGCATTAATTTTAATTCTCAATTCCCAACTGCTCCCAACCGCCTGGAGGATTATGGCATCCCCAATTGGGATATATTGGGAGGCTGAAGGTAGTGGGGAGGGGAAGGAGATGAGAAGGAAGAGGAAGGTAATGAAGTAACTGACTAATAACACTGATCATCACTAAAACTATTTCAATCAACTTTTCGATTCTGAATTTCATCAGGGCGATACTGAACAGAATCAATGTACAAATTATTTGGTCTGTTGGATTGGAAACACTGTTATAATATATTCTCTTGACTCTTAAGACTGTTTTACAGCTGAACGTCAAACTAACATGCTTGGGATGAGAAATGAGAATGTGAAAATTCAAAAAACTTTTTGAAAGCACCTTGAAAACCCAAGGTACAATTTACCAATATTTGAAAAAGAACTATTTGGACACTGAAAAATTTTGTGATTCCAAAAATGCGAGCATTTTATTTTCGTTCTTCTTTTCCTTTCGGACATTGAGCAGGGAATCCATTTGATCTATTCTGTGATTTATTTCATAAAACCTGTGAAATCGATCAGTGAGAACATGCTTTTCTGTGGAATAAAAACGCAAAGTTGAATTGACTTCAATTTCATTCTGCAAATTGACCATAGATTCTCGTAAAATAGATCAGGTGGGAACAAAACTATCATTAAATAAGTCTTGTCTAACACCAGATAAATCTTTTTTCGTCTAGTGTACTCGTACTATTCGCGCAGGTCATAAGTTATAAATTCTGGGGTCTCCGGATTATATATTATGAAAAACACAATTTAATCAAACCAAATTTACTTACGCACAGCGGGAATTGAACCCGCGACTTCCATTCGTAGCCAAAGCAGCGTAGCCCCTTAACCAAGGAGGCTGTTGTGCAATGTCCCAAAGATCGCTTATTTCTATAGTTTTCATAAAATCCAGTAAAATAAAGTATATAACTAACTATGTATTATTTCTCTAGCTATCAATTACAGTACAGCACATTTAGCAAAACAAAGGATGATGACTGTTTTGAGTGTCGGTTATTTAAACTGCCAGTTAATTGAACATTTACATGCTGAATAGTGCTAATGAAACTTGGAGAAATGCGATATAAATTTAGTGGTTCATTAGAAGGGGGCAAGTGTGAACCAGAGCTTTAATTAACCTTTGAGAAATGTCATGGCTTGCCATGACCTTCACTGCGTCTGTATTTTTCAGGCATATAAAAATCAAAGAATGGCCAGAGGAACGGGCGTTCTAACCAATATTTCGGCACATCCATTGAATTATCACTAATATCAAATAATATTTTCCTTCAAACCCTCAGATTCATTAATCGACTAAATTAACGTATATTCATATTGTGGTGAACAACGTTTTGATACCATTTTACAAGCATTATTATATTCGCATTTCATTTGATACCCTAGAATTAAAAGTGCTTATTGTTTTGATAATTACTACGGCTTCAAACAAGTTCTGAAGCACAAACATATTTTGGGTACAACAACTTTAATACCATCGAACGAAGCGAAATATAAACCTATTTTGAAAATAAGTTTATTTTTCTGCATGCTTCTAATAATATAATACTAGCTTATGCCCATTGCAAATGCAACTAACGGGTTAGAACTAACTTGACTTACTTACTAACAGAAAAAAAAATATATTTCATAGTAAGCGGGTAGGTACCTACGGTTAAACATACAAATATATATAAAGCCACCCACAGGGCCTAGCAGCAAAAAGTATATAGACATAGACACTTGTAGGCATGCACACATCAAATCTCCAAAGTTTCATCGCAATCGGATGAACGGTTAAGCAATGCGTAATTTCATGATGCCAGAGCTCACTTTTGTATACAGAAACCGTCGTGGGCATGCACACATCAAATCTACAATTTTTTATCGCAATGGGATGAATGGTTTAGCAACGCTTAGCGGTTAAACACACAATTATGTATAAAGCCGCCCGCAGGACCTAGCAGCAAAAAGCTGCCACACTACATACACTGATTCCCGGTACATTTAGTTTTCAAACAGCTCGTGCGCCACCTATTAAATTTTTTTATACAAATTTCGTGAAGCCAGAACTCACCAGTAGTTTTATACAAACCTTGTATTAATAATAACGAACACAACAAAAAAAGAATTTTTCAATTTGTTGCAGTCCTTCAGAAGTTATGAGCGTACGTACATTTTCATAAAAATTTTATAATGCCAGAACTCACCAGTAGTTTTACTGCTAAAAAAAGCGCTATACGAATTTAATACTTTAAAAAAATATATCCCGTTCAACTTCGAGTAATTTCTGTAAAAGTTCGGTTCGAATTCTATTCAAGTTCTATAGATATTTTTGTATTATGATGCAACTGGCATTTACTGATAAAAAAAATAGAACTTACACAGAACGTGAAAATGAACTTAAAAAAATTGTTAAATTATTCAGTATCGGTGAAACAACATTACCTTAGTAAATTAAATTGCATTAAAACCTAAATAATTGTCTAACTACCCATTCCGGTAGGTACCGGCGCTTTTCCTTACAAAATTCCGGCAATGGTTTTGCTTTTTTATCATATTTGCAATACTACCGAGATAAGTAGGTACCTACCCTGAATTAATAACATTTTGTACTGGCCGGTAAAAATCTACCCTTCAGAAGTGAATCTATGGACACGTATTTTCTTGTTTTTTTTGGAAAATTTTATAGGTTTTTCGGTGACCCTGAACTTTTTTACATGGGACAGACACCTCATATTGGTATCAAAAGACGCGGAATGTTTTCGGGTACCGAATTTTTCAAAAACATCCAAGCCGGAATCGTTTTTCCGGCCGCAATGCCGTTTCCCGAAAAACAACAACCCAAACCGCTGAGAGATCCGTTTTGTTTTGACATGTAAGAATCCTGACCTAACTCAACATTCGTAGCAATTTCTTTTGCATTGAAACTATTGGCCAAAATGACATCTTTTTTTTTAAGTACACCTGTCGGCAGGAAATATAACTGAGCCGAATTGAGTACTTTTATTTGAGGTTCCAGTTTTTGCCGCTGATTTGCTTCAGTTTTCTGTGAATTAATCGCAAGCAAAAATGTAGGCAAAAAAAATGCTTAATTTTTCCGTAGTTTTCTCAAGTACTGAAAAGTGTGCTTTCGTACCCAAAAAAGACTTTTTTCCTTCCCTTTTCGAGCCTACGCGTACGTCGCGACGTTTCAACGGCTGAACCTGACGGCGGGAAATAGAACTAAGGCCGAATTTCTCCGTCGGTGGAAGATTTAATTGTAGTTTTCGCCGTTTGGGTGCACTGCTAACCGTGCATCGGTGTTTTGTATGAAAAATTTTCCGTAATCGGGACACGATTTGGGCACGCTACCCTAAGTCGGATAATGGTCTCTGTGGTCTTTGAAACTCGAGGAGCGGAGAGGTCATTTTCGGATCCATCAAAAGTCTTAAAATGCATTTATCCGAAAGTGAACCTTGAGGATGGTGAAACGTAAGGGGCGGTACTGTCGTTTTTCGCGTCAAGGAGAAAAGTGAGTTTTTTAAAAACCAGACATTAATATATACTAGCTTATGCCTATTGCAAATGCAACTAACGGGTTAAAACACTATGCGATTTGACGTGTGCATTTGGATGAAGCGAGGAGCGGGTGTTTAATTAAATATATGAAGAAAAAACGACGTTTGAATGTGGATAAGGCAAAAAATTAATTCATACTTTCAGTACCTACTCACTGACTGCACCAATTTATTTTGAGACAGCTTTTGCCCGTTGCAGGCAACTAACGGGTTATAACACAAAGCGAGGAGCGGGTGTTATATTAAATATATAAAGATAAAAACTTTGTTTGAATGTGGATAAATCAAAAAATAGTTCCTACTTTCAGTACATACTGACTGAGTACATCAATTTATTTTGAGACAGCTTTTGCCCGTTGCAAAACAACTAACGGGTTAAAACTAACTTTACTTATTAACTAACAGATAAAATTTTATTTCATAGTAAGCGGCTAGGTACCTACTGCCCTTATTGTGCTTTTCCACAAAATCGACGCTATAAAAATGTATTATTCAGAATTTCATAAAAACTAAAACTTTGATTTATCGGGACGAAAAACATTACAGAATAAATATTATTTTATAGTAAGCGGGTACGTTCTTAGTAGGTATTCTTTTTAATTTCTTACAAAATAAAATTTAATTTATCGGAGTTAAATAATTATCGAAAAAATATATATTTCATAGTAAGCGGGTAGGTACCTACTGCCCTTATTGTATTTTTTTACAAAAAACATTATAAAAATGTGTAAATCAGAATTTCCAAGAAACTTTGATTTACTGCAGTTAAAAAAATTACAGAAAAAAATTATTATTCATAGTATTTCATAACAACTCACAAAAACTCATAACAACTCATAACAACTCATAAGAACTCTTAAGAACTCATAAGAACTCATAAGAACTCATAAGAACTCATAAGAACCCATAAGAACCCATAAGTACCCAAAGGAACCCATTAGAACACATAAGAACTCATAAGAACTCATAAGAACACATAAGAACCCATAATAACCCAAAAGAACCCATAAAAGCCCATAAGAACTTATAAAAACCCATAAGAACCGATAAGTTTCCATAAGAACCCATAAGAAACCATAGGAACCCATAAGAACCCATAAGAACCGATTAGAACCTATAAGAACCCATAAGAACTCATAAGCACTTATAAGAACCCATAAGACCTTATAAGAACCTATAAGAACCCATAAGAACCCATAAGAACCGATAAGAACCCATAAGAACTTTTAAGAACCCATAAGAACCGAAAAGAACCCATAAGAATCCATAAGAACTCATAAGAACCCATAAGAACTTATAAGAACCCATAAGAAGCCATAAGAAGCCATAACAACCCATAAGAACCCATAATTTGCATAAGAACCTACTCATTTTTGCAAAAAAAAAAAATTAAAAAAAAAAAAATTCTTCAATTTTTCAAGTCAATTTTAACGTTCTGTTCAAATTCTATTCAAGTTCTATAATTATTTCAGTTTTATGTTGCAACTGGCATGTACAGATAAAATAACAGAACTTGAATAGAACTTACACAGAACGTGAAAATGAACTTTAAAAATTTTTTGTTGAATTATTTAGTGTCGTGGAAACAACACAACCTCAGTATTGCATTTAAACCTATTGTGAATTTGCCTTAAGTAAAACCTATTGTGATGCTGCCTTAAGTAAAAATTTTCACTTCAGAATGTTCTATGGCCACGCGTTTTATTCATTTTTTTGCGATAAATCAGTTCCCACTGATAAGTACGTACTGGCGAATTAAATGTGAATGCAGCATTATAAAATCTTTATCGTTTTATTTAGTTTTCTATGGAATTGAATACCTTCGTAGTAGTACGATTTGGTTTCATATACCTTGGTACTATTTATTTTCTGCATGTAAATTATTCGCCTTTCAACGCCGGTAGGTACCTACCAAGAATTCATTTTAACTGGCCGCAAAATTGTTCATTGTCGAGGACAGATTAATTTCAACAAATGTCAGAATTATTCCAATCTTTGATGCAAAATTGTGAGGTATTTTAATGAAATGCGGTACATGTCGTGCATTTAAAAGTTTATAAAACTTGTATTGCTTATGTTTAATCAAAAACATGTCCGCCGGAAGGTGTTTTTTTAACGTATTCTTTAATTCCGTAATGCCCCTGTAAAATGACAATTTTTCTCAATAATTTTCTCGAAGCCGTTTAATTATTTAGTATAAATTCCGGGCAAAATCAGTTTTATATGGAAAAAATACTTCATTAGATTCCGTGAAAAATGCGACGTTTTTAACGGGTGAACCTAGCGGCAGGAAATAGAACTAAGGCCGAATTTCTTCGTAGGTGAGAGATTTAATTATAGTTTTCGCCGTTTGGTGCGCTGTAAACCGTGCACCGGTTTTTTGTATGAAAAATGGTCCTAATCGGGACACGATTTCGGTGAACGGCCCTTGATCCGATAATGGTCTCTGCGGTCTATGAAACTCGAGGAGCGGAGAGGTCATTTTCGGATCCATAAAAAAACTGAAAATGCTTTATCCGAAATTGAACCTTGAGGGTGGTGAAACTTAAGGGGCGGTGCGGTCGATTTTCCCGTCAAGGAGAAAAGTGAGTTTTTTGAAAACTGAGCATTAATATATAGTACTAGAAGTTTGCCCGTTGCAAAGCAACTAACGGGTTAAAACTAACTTGACTTACTTACTAACAGAAAAAAATATATATTTCAAAGTAAGCGGGTATGCACCTGTTAAACATACAAATATATATAAAGCCACCCACAGGGCCTAGCAGCAAAAATCTGCCATACGTTAGTATATAGACACCATTTTAGGCATGCGCACATCAAATCTCCAAAGTTTCATCGCAATCGGATGAACGGTTAAGCAATGCGTAATTTCATGATGCCAGAGCTCACTTTTGTATACAGAAACCGTCGTGGGCATGCACACATCAAATATACAATTTTTTATCGCAATCGCATGAATGGTTTAGCAACGCTTAGCGGTTAAACACACAATTGTGTATAAAGCCGCCCGCAGGACCTAGCAGCAAAAAGCTGCCACACTACATACACTAATTCCCGGTACATTTAGTTTTCAAACAGCTCGTGCGCCACCTATTAAATTTTTTATACAAATTTCGTGAAGCCAGAACTCACCAGTAGTTTTATACAAACCTTGTATTAACAATAACGAACAGAACAAAAAAAGAATTTTTCAATTTGTTTCAGTCCTTCAGAAGTTATGAGCGTCCGTACATTTTCATAAAAATTTTATAATGCCAGAACTCACCAGTAGATTTACTGCTTAAAAAAAGCGCTATACGAATTTAATACTTTAAAAAAATTTCCCGTTCAACTTCGAGTAATTTCTGTAAAAGTTCTGTTCGAATTCTATTCAAGTTCTATAGATATTTTTGTTTAATGATGCAACTGGCATTTACTGATAAAAAAATAGAACTTACACAGAACGTGAAAATGAACTTAAAAAAATTGTTAAATTATTCAGTATCGGTGAAACAACATTACCTTAGTAAATTAAATTGCATTAAAACCTAAATAATTATCTAACTACCCATTCCGGTAGGTACCGGCGCTTTTCCTTACAAAATTCCGGCAATGGTTTTGCTTTTTTATCATATTTGCAATACTACCGAGATAAGTAGGTACCTACCCTGAATTAATAACATTTTGTACTGGCCGGTGAAAATCTACCCTTCAGAAGTGAATCTATGGACACGTATTTTCTTGTTTTTTTTGGAAAATTTTATAGGTTTTTCGGTGACCCTGAACTTTTTTACATGGGACAGACACCTCATATTGGTATCAAAAGACGCGGAATGTTTTCGGGTACCGAATTTTTCAAAAACATCCAAGCCGGAATCGTTTTTCCGGCCGCAATGCCGTTTCCCGAAAAACAACAACCCAAACCGCTGAGAGATCCGTTTTGTTTTGACATGTAAGAATCCTGACCTAACTCAACATTCGTAGCAATTTCTTTTGCATTGAAACTAATGGCCAAAATGACATCTTTTTTTAGAAGTACACCTGTCGGCAGGAAATATAACTGAGCCGAATTGAGTACTTTTATTTGAGGTTCCAGTTTTAGCCGCTGATTCGCCATAGTTTTTCGTCAATAAATCGCTAGCAAAAATGTAGGCAACAAAAATGCTCAATTTTTCAAAGTACTGAAAAGAGCATTTGTTTTTGCATGGAAATTGAGGCCTATTTTGCGTCTTTTTTTTTTGAGACGCGACACCCGGCGGCGGGAACTATAACTGAGCCGAATTGGGCGATTTAATGAGAAGTTCTAGTTTTCGCCACCGTTTTGTATGAGACAAAAAAACGCTAGCGGCGCTATTTTGTCGAAAAAAAATTACTACCAGTTTCGTGTCTGAAAGTGAATTTGATCCAAAACGAACCTTGAGGTTGGTGAAACTTAAGGGGCGGTGCGGTCGATTTTCGCCTGCAAAAAAAAGTGAGTTTTGTCTCGAAACCAGACAATACTATATATATACTAGCTTATGCCTATTGCAAATGCAATTGACGGGTTAAAACTAACTAAAAAAATTCATAGTAAGCGGGTAGGTATCTACTGCCATAAAGGCATGGTAGGCATGCGCACATCAAAACCTAAAGTTTCATCGCAATCCGATGAATGGTTTAGCAACGCTTAGCGGTTATACATACAAATGTTTATAAAGCCGCCCGCAGGGCCTAGTAGCAAAAACCTACCAAATGTTAGTATATAGACACCGTTGTAGGCATGCACACATCAAATCCCCAAAGTTTCATCGCAATCGGATGAACGGTTGAGTAATGCGTAATTTCGTGTTGCCAGAGCTCACTATTGTATCCAGGAACCAGGAATCCCCCCCCCCCCCCTTCCTCACCAGCATCCTCTTCCCCTTTCCACTCCGCCTCCCTCACCTTCCCTCACCCCACTTCACTCCTAGGCTTCTCCGTATCGTAAACCCCCTCCCGAGTTCCCCTCCCCCCTCCCAGGCTCCCCTCCCCCCTTCCTGTTTCCACCCCCCCCCACCTGCCGCATTACATACACTAATTCCTGGTACATTTATTTTTCAAACAGCTCGCGCGCCACCTATAATTTTTTTTTACAAATTTCGTAATGCCAGAACTCACCAGTAATTTTATACAAACCTTGTACTAACAATAACGAACACAACAAAAAAAGAATTTTTCAAATTGTTGCAGTCCTTCGGAAGTTATGAGCGTACGTACATTTTCATACAAATTTTATAATGCCAGAACTCACCAGTAGTTTTACTGCTTAAAATAAAGCGCTATATGAATTTAATACTTTTAAAAAATATCCCGTTCAACTTCGAGTAATTTCATTGTAAAATTAGAAAACTAATACGTATGCAATATAGTCGGATGATACCGAGTTGTTATATGCAGATGGGTACCTACCTAAATTTTGAGTGCTGGTACTTGCATACATACGTAAAAAAAACACATATTTAGGCTGGGTTGTTTAACGAAATTAAAAATTCTTCAATTTTTCAAGTCAATTTTAACGTTCTGTAAAAGTTCGGTTCAAGTTCTATTCAAGTTCAGTTATTATTTCAGTTTTATGATGCAACTGGCATGTACTGATAAAATAACAGAACTTGAATAGAACTTACGAAGAACTTGAAAATGAACCTTAAAAAAATGTTGAATTATTCAGTATCGTTGTACAACAACCTAACCTAAGTATTGCATTTAATTGTGTAGCTACGTATTCGGGTAGGTACCTCCGCATTTGTTACTAAAATTCCGGCAATATTTGCTTTTTCATCATATTTGCAATACCACTGAAATAAGTACCTACCCTGAAGGAACATATTTAAACTGGCCAGTAAAAATCTCCACTTCTGAAATATATGGCACGCGTTTTCCTCATTTTTTGGAAAATGTTATATGTTTATCATATCCTCATGAACATTTTTTCATGAGACGGACGCGTTATATTACCGTTAAAAGTTGCCTTATATTTCAGGGTACCGTATTTTCTAAAAACATCCAAGCCAGAATCGTTTTTCCGGCCGCAATGCCGTTTCCCGAAAAACAACAACCCAAACCGCTGAGAGATCCGTTTTCTTTTGACATTTTAATTTGCTGTTGAAGCGCGGGTAAATCTAGCGCTTTTGTATTAGGTACTTACCTACTATTTCATACACAGACAGATAATATTCCATAATAATATTTTTTACACAGGCAAGACCGATGCACAAATTTGAACCAATCCTGCTTAAATTTAGGCCCTGTCGAGCTATGCAATTTGAAATCCGCCATTAAAAAAAAAAATTCTTCATACAAAACCTATTAGGGCGGGATCTGCTTTTTTTAAGGTGGTAGTGGATTTTAACGCCATCACGACTCCATCTTCAGTGTTGCAAAGTTCGAGAAAAATTATAAAATTTTAATATACCAGCCAATTTTACAGGCTGCAAACGATTTGCATTTATCGATGAAAGCTAATTTTTCGCAAATGTCAGAAAAATGTCGAATTTGATTGCAATATTGTGAAACATTTTCAAGGGGGAGCTAAACATGTTTTGGTTTAAAAAGTTTCTAAAACTTGTAATGTTTATATTTATTAAAAAACATCTCCGGCAGAAAGTGTTTTTTTTACGTAATCTACGATCCCGCAAAGCATGTTTAAAATGTCATTTTTTCTCAAAAACGCCGTACAATAAATTAGAATAAATTTCTCATTGTATGGAAATGAGTGTCTTAATTTTTCTCTGCCTTTTTTGGAGTGCAAACCTGTCGGCGGAAAATATAACCGAGGCCAAAGGTGATAGATTTATTCAGAGGTTCTAGTTTTCGCCGCTGATTTGCGTAATTTGGCGCTGTCAATTATGTAGCGGTTCGATTTTATGTGAGTTTCCCGTGAACCGAATATGGTCTCTGCGGTCTTTGAAACTCGAGGAGCGGAAAGGTCACTTTCGGATCCATCAAAAGTCTTAATCGGTTGTACCCGAATGTGAACCTCGAGGTTGGTGAAACTTAAGGGGCGGTGCGGTCGATTTTGGCGTGCCAGAAAAAGTGAGTTTTTTGAAAAACCAAACAATAATATATAACTAGCTTATGCCTGTTGCAAATGCAACTAACGGGTTAAAACTAACTTGACTTACTAACAGAAAAAAATATATTTCATAGTAAGCGGGTCGGTAACTACGGTTAAACATACAAATATAAATAAAGCCGCCCACAGGGCCTAGCAGCAAAAATCTGCCATACGTTAGTATATAGACACCATTGTAGGCATGCACACATCAAATCCCCAAAGTTTCATCGCAATCGGATGAACGGTTTAGCAATGCGTAATTTCATGATGCCAGAGCTCACTTTTGTAAACAGAAACCGTCGTGAGCATGCACACATCAAATCTACAAATTTTCATCGCAATCGGATGAATGGTTTAGCAACGCTTAGCGGTTAAACATACAACTATGTATAAAGCCGCCCGCAGGACCTAGCAGCAAAAACCTGCCATACGTTAGTATATAAACACCATTGTAGACATGCACACATCAAATCCCCAAAGTTTCATCACAATCGGATGAACGGTTGAGCAATGCGTAATTTCGTGTTGCCAGAGCTCACCCCCACTTCACTCCTAGGCTTCTCCGTATCGTAAACCCCCTCCCGAGTTCCCCTCCCCCCCTTCCTGTTTCCACCCCCCCCCCACTTGCCGCATTATTAATACACTAATTCCCGGTACATTTATTTTTCAAACAGCTCGCGCGCCTTCTATAATTTTTTTTTTTTACAAATTTCGTAATGCCAGAACTCACCAGTAATTTTATACAAACCTTGTACTAACAATAACGAACACAACAAAAAAAGAATTTTTCAATTTGTTGCAGTCCTTCGGAAGTTATGAGCGTACGTACATTTTCATACAAATTTTATAATGCCAGAACTCACCAGTAGTTTTACTGCTTAAAATAAAGCGCTATAAGAATTTAATACTTTTAAAAAAATTTCCGTTCAACTTCGAGTAATTTCATTGTAAAATTAGAAAACTAATACGTATGCAATATCGTCGGATTATATCGAGTGTTTATGTGCAGGTAGGAACCTACTTATATTCTGAGTATAGGTACTTGCATACATACGTAAAAAAAAACTAATATTTAGGCTGGGTTGTTTAACGAAATTAAATTTTTTTTAATTTTTCAAGTCAATTTTAACGTTCTGTAAAAGTTCGGTTCGAATTCTATTCAAGTTCTGTAATTATTTCAGTTTTATGATGCAACTGGCATTTACTGATAAAAAAACAGAACTTACACAGAACGTGAAAATGAACTTTAAAAAATTGTTAAATTATTCAGTATCGTGGAAACAACATTACCTTAGTAAAATAAATTGCATCAATAACCTAAATAATTGTCCAACTACCTATTCCGGCAGGTACCGGCGCATTTCCTTACAAAATTCCGGCAATGTGTTTGCTTTTCTCATCATATTTGCAATACTACCGAGATAAGTAGGTACCTACCCTGAATTAATAACATTTCAATTTGTACCTACTGGCCGGTAAATATCCACCCTACTGAAGTGAATCTATGGACACCAATTTTCTTGTTTTTTTTGGAAAATTTTATAGGTTTTTCGGCGACCCTGAAATTTTTTACATGGAACGGACGCAAAATTTTGGTGTTAAAAGTTGCCTTATATTGCCGGGTACCGAATTTTTCAAAAACATCTAACCGGGGATCGTTTTTTCGGCTGCAATGCCGTTTCCCGAAAAACAACAACCCAAACCGCTGAGAGATCTGTTTTGTTTTGACATCTCGGATAACTGACCTGTCTCAACATTCTCTCTAGTATTTTCCATTGCATTGAAACCAAGGCCTAATTTGTGGTTTTTTTTTTTAATGCGAACCTGTCGGCGGGAACTTTAACTGAGCCGAATTGGTTGATTGAATGAGTAGTTCCAGTTTTCGCCGCAAATTTTATATAATTTTCGCTCTTAAAATGTGTCAGTTCAATTTTATGTGAGTTTCCTGTCTAGTCTATTTTTTTGTGAAAATCGTGAAGCTAGCGTATTTATTTAAATTCAGACGAAGCTGCCATTTCGAACGGATGAAAATAGAACTACAACAGTATTCGATAGACATTTGATTTTTTCTAATGTGAATAATCCATACTTGTATTCCGCACCGCTAGAAGTCTCCCGTAAAGTTTTGGCAAACATATTGATAACGACGAAAAATGTTTCCCCTATCAAAAAAAAAACAACTGCTAGTGGCTGGAAAATAATCGACTCTTCGAAGGATTGTGAACCTTGAAGTGTTTTAAAATACCGAACGCTAATGTCCATTCTCGCGTGTCAGCCGTAGGGATAATTTCCTTCGAACAAAATTGAACCTTGAGGTGTGCGAAACTCGAGGATCGGAGAGGTCGTTTTGGCGTGCCAGCGGCATTTTTGCGTCGCCAAGCCAAATTAAACCTTGAGGTTGGTGAAACGCGAGGGGCGGTGAGGTCGATTTTCCCGTCAAGCGAAAAGTGAGTTTTTTGAAAAACTGAGCATTAATATATAGTACTAGCTTATGCCCATTGCAAATGCAACTAACGGGTTAAAACTAACTTGACTTACTAACAGAAAAAAAAATCAAAGTAAGCGGGTAGGTACCTACGGTTAAACATACAAATATATATAAAGCCGCCCACAGGGCCTAGCAGCAAAAATCTGCTATACGTTAGTATATAAACACCATTGTAGAAATGCACACATCAAATCCCCAAAGTTTCATCACAATCGGATGAACGGCTTAGCAATGCGTAATTTCGTGTTGCCAGAGCTCACTATTGTATACAGGAACCAGGAATCCCCCCCCCCCCCCTTCCTCACCAGCGTCCTCTTCCCCTTTCCACTCCGCCTCCCTCACCTTCCCTCACCCCACTTCACTCCTAGGCTTCTCCGTATCGTAAACCCCCTCCCGAGTTCCCCTCCCCCCTCTTAGGCTCCCCTCCCCCTTCCTGTTTCCACCCCCCCCCACCTGCCGCATTACATATACTAATTCCCGGTACATTTTGTTTTCAAACAGCTCGCGCGCCACCTATAATTTTTTTTTTACAAATTTCGTAATGCCAGAACTCACCAGTAATTTTATACAAACCTTGTACTAACAATAACGAACACAACAAAAAAAGAATTTTTCAAATTGTTGCAGTCCTTCGGAAGTTATGAGCGTACGTACATTTTCATACAAATTTTATAATGCCAGAACTCACCTGTAGTTTTACTGCTTAAAATAAAGCGCTATATGAATTTAATACTTTTAAAAAAATATTCCGTTCAACTTCGAGTAATTTAATTGTAAAATTAGAAAACTAATAGGTATGCAATATAGTTGGATGATATCGAGTTTTTCTGTGCAGATGGGTACCTACCTAAATTCCGAGTGCAAAAATAGTGAGTAAGAAAACACATATTTAGGCTGGGTTGTTTAACAAAATTAAAAATTCTTCAATTTTTCAAGTCAATTTTAACGTTCTGTAAAAGTTCGGTTCGAATTCTATTCAAGTTCTGTAATTATTTCAGTTTTATGATGCAACTGGCATTTACTGATAAAAAAACAGAACTTACACAGAAAGTGAAAATGAACTTTAAAAAATTGTTAAATTATTCAGTATCGTGGAAACAACATTACCTTAGTAAATTAAATTGCATCAAAAACCTAAATAATTGTTAAACTACCCATTCCGGTAGGTACCGGCGCATCTCCTTACAAAATTCCGGCAATGGTTTTGCTTTTTTCATCATATTTGCAATACTACCGAGATAAGTAGGTACCTACCCTGAATTAATAACATTTCAATGTACTGGCCGGTAAATATCCACCCTACTGAAGTGAATCTATGGACACCAATTTTCTTGTTTTTTTTGGAAAATTTTATAGGTTTTTCGGCGACCCTGAACTTTTTTACATGGGACGGACACTTTATAACGTTATTAAAAGTTGCCTTATATTGCCGGGTACCGAATTTTTCAAAAACATCTAACCGGGGATCGTTTTTTCGGCTGCAATGCCATTTTCCAAAAAACAACAACCCAAACCGCTGAGAGATCCGTTTTGTTTTGACATCTCGGATAACTGATAACTGACCTGTCTCAACATTCTCTCTAGTATTTTCCATTGCATCGAAACTAAGGCCTAATTTGTGGTTGTTTTTTTTAATGCGAACCTGTCGGCGGGAACTATAACTGAGCCGAATTGGTTGATTTAATGAGTAGTTCCAGTTTTCGCCGCAAATTTATATAATTTTCGCTCTTAAAATGTGTCAGTTCAATTTTATGTGAGTTTCCTGTCTGGTCTATTTTTTTGTGAAAATCGTGAAGCTAGCGTATTTATTTAAATTCAGACGAAGCTGCCATTTCGAACGGATGAAAATAGAACTACAACAGTATTCGATAGACATTTGATTTTTTCTAATGTGAATAATCCATACTTGTATTCCGCACCGCTAGAAGTCTCCCGTAAAGTTTTGGCAAACATATTGATAACGATGAAAAATGTTTCCCCTATCAAAAAAAAAACAACTGCTAGTGGCTGGAAAATAATCGACTCTTCGAAGGATTGTGAACTTTGAAGCGTTCCAAAACAGCGAGCGCTAATGTCCATTCTCGCGTGTCAGCCGTTGGGACAATTTCCTTCGAACAAAATTGAACCTTGAGGTGTGCGAAACTCGAGGATCGGAGAGGTCGTTTTGGCGTGCCAGCGGCGTTTTTGCGTCGCCAAGCCAAAGTGAACCTTGAGGTTGGTGAAACGCGAGGGGCGGTGCGGTCGATTTTCCCGTCAAGCGAAAAGTGAGTTTTTTGAAAAACCAAACAATACTATATAGTACTAGCTTATGCCTATTGCAAATGCAATAAACGGGTTAAAACTAACTTGACTTACTTACTAACAGAAAAAAAAAATTTCATAGTAAGCGGGTAGGTACCTACGGTTAAACATACAAATATATATAAAGCCACCCACAGGGCCTAGCAGCAAAAACCTCCTATACGTTAGTATATAGACACCATTGTAGGCATGCACACATCAAATCTTCAAAGTTTCATCGCAATCGGATGAACGGTTAAGCAATGCGTAATTTCATGATGCCAGAGCTCACTTTTGTATACAAAATCCGTCGTGGGCATGCACACATCAAATCTACAATTTTTTTATCGCAATCGGATGAATGGTTTAGCAACGCTTAGCGGTTAAACACACAATTATGTATAAAGCCGCCCGCAGGACCTAGCAGCAAAAACCTGCCGTACGTTAGTATGAAGACACCATTATAGGCATGCACACATCAAATCCCCAAAGTTTCATCCCAATAGATGAACGGCTTAGTAATGCGTAATTTCATGATGTCAGAGCTCACTTTTGTATACAGAAACCGTCGTGGGCATGCACACATCAAATCCTCAAATTTTCATCGCAATCAGATGAATGGTTTAGCAACGCTTAGCGATTAAACATACAACTATGTATAAAGCCGCCCGCAGGGCCTAGAAGCAAAAACCTGCCATACGTTAGTATATAAACACCATTGTAGACGTGAACACATCAAATCCCCAAAGTTTCATCGCAATCGGATGAACGGTTTATCAATGCGTTATTTCATGATGCCAGAGCTCACTATTGTATACAGAAACCATCGCGAGCATGCGCACATCAAATCCCCAAATTTTTATTGCGATCGGATGAATGGTTTTGCCCATTGCAAAGCAACTAACGGGTTCTAAAACTATGCGATTTGATGTATGAACGTGGATGATGCGAAGAGCGGGTGTTTAATTAAATATATGAAGAAAAAAACGATATGATGACATGCAGCTTTCGTAGTTTAACCTTAACATAAAAATGGAATATTCCTTATTATCCGTGAATCAAACTTCGACAACACGAACGTTCTGTATTATCCGTGAGGTGGACTAAATGCATATTTACCGAATATAATAATTATATTATATTTGTATGTCTAATTTGCAATTGAAGTTTCATCCAAGGAAAATATTATTAAATTCTTTTGCTCAGTTACAAATTAGGTACTTCCAGTCGAGCGATTCTATATCTTTTGTGGGATCATTATTAGATAACGGACGTGATCTTTTTGTACATATTTTAGTTTAAATCGTTTTAAACATGAATTCTTGCAAGTATGCACAATTATTTATCCATTTAATGTACGTTGTACAAAGAAAAACCAAATAACAGCCATAAAAACCACACAAATCTGACAGGAGATCACGTTCATTATCAAATAACGATCCCATAAAAGATATCTAGTACGAAGAATAATTAATCTTTCTCATCGGAACCGCACTGTACGATCATAAGAACATCTTTCGACGAAATTTGAATTCTCGGCTGCTGGCTGGTTAACTACTCTTAATATATTCTACGTCAACTATTGTTTGTATGTTAGTGATCTGCATTTGTCCTAGAGAACGATGAGAAGTTACTGAAAGTTATCCTATCAACCCTTATCTATGCCCCATGCTAGGACTTCTGATGTTTCAATATTGGTATTGATGAACTGTTCTATTAAATTAATAACAATTTTCTTCTTGTTTTACGGATAAAGATTTGTAAAAGAATTCCTGGGAATTTATTTAATGAACTTTTTGCAATGGATGATACAGTAGAATCCAGATATAATGACCCTCAAGGGGCCAGCGATACTTTGTCATACTAATCGGACGATGCACAAAATGGCCGGCCAAAACAATTTAAGCTTGTTTTTATTATATTAATGTTATTACTACTACTATAATACGGGCATGTGCCTAGTGTGGCAGTCGAAAAACTGTCTACCTGAAAAAATATATGTTTATGAATAAAGAATAATTATTGATATGAAATATGTAATAGTATAAATTTCTTTTTAGGTAAATAAAACATTTAATACAAATTATAACTTTCTTCTTCTTCCTTGCGCTTTCCCAACTCATTGCCTAGATAGGCTGCTGGGGTCGGCTCAGGTTGTAGCTTCTACGGTTCTGAGTATCGCCTTCATCCAGGCCGTTTCTCCCAAGTATTTTGGAGCATTGAGTCATCCAGGATTTCTTTGGTCTTCCTTTGGATGACTGTCGATGAAGCTCCATAGACATTGCCTGCTTCACTGTGTGGTCTGATGGTCTCCGTCTTATGTGCCCATACCATCTAAACTGTTGTTCCTCCAGCTTACTGTTTATGTCCGTGACACCTAAACTAACACGAATGCGTGAACTTTTAATCTTATCTTTTAGTGATACTCCTGCCGACCATCTAAGCATTCGCATTTCTGCTGGTTCGAGTTGCTTTGAGTAGGAGTTGTACATAGTCCAGCATTCAATACAAATTATAACTTTAATGGTACTTCTACATATACTTAAGACCCCTGCCACACACAGCAATAAAATATAAAAGATCATCGCATGCTAAATAATGCTCTCCATACAATCCCTTCGGATCTGTCACATCTAAGCAGTTTATGCGCAAATCAACCATAGACAAAACATATCTTATGTCGTAACCGCTCCTGATGTGATATGTGAAAAGTTGTGCTACCTCCTCTCCTCCAAAAAACAGGAGGGGCTCATTTTAATGACGGAGCTGCCTAAACGTGCAGATGACAGTTGTCTAGTTAATAGATTCAGTACAAAGAAATGGTATTTCGTGGTGCTCCCTAATTCATCAGACCCCTTCTCCTACCATAGGAAGAAATATTTGATAGCGTCGTCTGACGATACAACACATACTCAATCGCGGTTCAACAAATATTTGCTTGTGCTTTTATAGCTGTGTGTGTCAGGTGCATAATGTACTGTAATACAAAAAAATACAATGTACCTACATTCTGCAAATAAATATTTATTTATTTTTTCATGTTTTCCATAAAATAGTTATACACTAATATATTATGGAGAAGATTACAAAATTAAAAAGTACATGGGGGCAGTTTCCGTAGTTTTACTATGTTGTGGCGTATATCAAAAGATAGTTGCTGAACTCTTTGTAACATTGAAGATGTCAATGCAGAATTGTTAAGCGAGGTATTGATACATAGGTTTTGTAAACAAAACACTGCACTATTATATTTATTAAAATTTTAATTACTTTAATAATATTAAAAACATAAGGCACACAGTGAGGAGAATAAAGAACCACAATTCTAACTTGTAACTGCTTAAATTTGGTAAACACATGCGGGTGAGTTGAGAAACAACTAACTAACTATTACCAAATAACTCAGTCTTGGCAAACATTCATTCACATTCACACATGTTTTCTTATTATTTTGATTCTTGACATGGCCCAAGCATCTGATTCACTTAATCGTTCTATGTTTTCCTCGGGTGAGCCCAAACCATCTAAAAAAGGTCACTGCTCAGCTACAATTAAGGATTTCTCCTGGAATGCAGCTGGTTTTCGGCAGTGCCTCCATATAGATTTTTCATTCATTAGCCACATCTTTAAAATTATCATACTTAAACTCTTATTTTACTCAAAAGCAAAGTTATTTTTGATATTATTCAAAATCACTGGCACAAAATTCTCCAGTGTTCAGTTTCCATACATTTATTTGCTATTTTAGGTATTTTCAGACCTTTTTTCTGTGAAACGTGTGCTGTGACTATGTACCATTGTTTTTTATAAGTACTATCTCCCCAGTTATCCTTTTAATAGCAAGGAACCAGAATATACCCTTCTTATAAGATGAATTGCAAAATACTATACCTTATTTATTTATTTAAAATAATATTAGAAAAGTTTCATTATATTACATTTCAACCTATTCAAAATCATGATTTCTTATCACAGCTGATCCTTTGGGTTATGACAAATCATGATTTGTTATAACTCAAAGAGCGCCTTGTGCGGAGATAATTTTGACATCCTTTTCCAGTAGACAAAGTAGGTGATTTCTGTAATCAATCTTTCTTTCTTCTTTTTTCTGGCGCTGTCCCAACTCATTGCCTAGGTAGGCTGTTGGGGTCGGTTCTTCTCGTTCTCAAATTAGAGTTTCTTCGGTTCTGAGTGCGTTTCTTTAAGCATTGAGTCATCTAGGAGTTCTTTGGTCTTTCTCTGGATGACTGTCGATGAATCTGCATAGACATTGCCTGCTTCACTGTGTGGTCTGATGATCTCCGTCTTACGTGCCCATACCATCTCAAATGTCGTTCCTCCAGCTTACTGTTTATGTCCATGACATACACCCAGGCTACGACGAATGCGTAAATGAACTAACGTGCTGTAATCAATAATATTTTATAAGATTAGTTTTATATTTCATAGAATTTGAATATTTGCACTTCGCTCGTTGTAGCCATTGCATTAGAATGATATATTTTTCTGCGAGTTTTCTATAATTTGTGGAAAAAATTTGAAACTATTCATCAAATAAGGAACATTTCAATAATGGGAACACAGGTTTTTTTCTACAGACAGGAAAAATTAAGAAAGCATATTGCATTAATTTAATCTTTAAGTTTCAATTGTATTTTCACCTTGTTGTCCTTCGTTGATTTGAGTATATTTTAGATTTCATCAATAATTTTGACAACGCCAGCCGTCACCTGGCATTTAATAATACACGGGGTCGGTTCTTCTCGTTCTCAAATTATAGTTTCTTCGGTTCGGAGTATCGCCTTCATCCATGTGTTTCTTTAAGCATTGAGTCATCTAGGAGTTCTTTGGTCTTTCTCTGGATGACTGCCAATGAAGCTGCATAGACATTGCCTGCTTCACTGTGTGGTCTGATGATCTCCGTCTTACGTGCCCATACCATCTCAAATGTCGTTCCTCCAGCTTACTGTTTATGTCCATGACATACACCCAGGCTACGACGAATGTGTAAATGAACTAACGTGCTGTAATCAATAATATTTTATAAGATTAGTTTTATATTTCATAGAATTTGAATATTTGCACTTCGCTCGTTGTAGCCATTGCATTAGAATGATATATTTTTCTGCGAGTTTTCTATAATTTGTGGAAAAAATTTGAAACTATTCATCAAATAAGGAACATTTCAATAATGGGAACACAGGTTTTTTTCTACAGACAGGAAAAATTAAGAAAGCATATTGCATTAATTTTATCATAAATGATAAGTTTCAATTCTGTAACTCAGAAGAAAAAGGTCGGTTGTCCAGTATTTGTGAAAATGAGTTATGTATGAGGCCTTTTTAGTTATTTCAGTATCTACACACAGGTATAAAGAATGTTGTCCTACGACAACGGAAAACAAAGTTAGGTCAACATAAAAGGTCTGGTGTATTTTGAGTATTTTTATTTTCTAATGCTATAAGGTCGGATGTCCGCTAAAAACGTTAAAAACCATAATATTAATATGTGCCTTAAGACAAATTAAAAAAAACAGGAAAAAAATTACATAAATTTAACCATCAAGAGATAACCAATAGACTAATTATTTTACTATTTCCTCTCTCCTGAACAATTTCAAAAATGTGACAACCGACCTTTTTCTTCTGAGGTACAGAATTGTATTTTCACCTTGTTGTCCTTCGTTGATGTGAGTATATTTTAGATTAAATCAATAACTTTGACAACGCCAGCCGTCACCTGGCATTTAATAATACACGGGGTCGGTTCTTCTTGTTCTCAAATTATAGTTTCTTCGGTTCGGAGTATCGCCTTCATCCATGTGTTTCTGCATTGAGTCATCTAGGAGTTCTTTGGTCTTTCTCTGGATGACTGTCGATGAAGCTACATAGACATTGCCTGCTTCACTGTGTGGTCTGATGATCTCCGTCTTACGTGCCCATACCATCTCAAATGTCGTTCCTCCAGCTTACTGTTTATGTCCATGACATACACCCAGGCTACGAAGAAATGCGTGAACTAACGTGCTGTAATCAATAATATTTTATAAGATTAGTTTTATATTTCATAGAATTTGAATATTTGCACTTCGCTCGTTGTAGCCATTGCATTAGAATGATATATTTTTCTGTGAGTTTTCTATAATTTGTGGAAAAAATTTGAAACTATTCATCAAATAAGGAACATTTCAATAATGGGAACACAGGTTTTTTTCTACAGACAGGAAAAATTAAGAAAGCATATTGCATTAATTTAATCTTTGTTTCAATTGTATTTTCACCTTGTTGTCCTTCGTTGATTTGAGTATATTTTAGATTTCATCAATAATTTTGACAACGCCAGCCGTCACCTGGCATTTAATAATACACTGTAGTCAATGTCCAGCTCCTCAAAAACCTGTAAAAAATGGTAATTCAATGTTATGTTATAATAATAATAGGATAATTATATTTTATGTGTATTATCTAACTCGGATAATAACTGTATAAAGGTTGAAAAGTGATCTCACCTGCGCATTTGTAATCCTGTCAACACGGCGCGTCAATTTCGTCAAAAATAACAAAGTTCAGCTTATTAAATGTCCCCATCAGGCATTTTACAGTATAACATAAATATAGCAAACCACCCACCAGTATAAATTGTATCATTGCGGCATTTTATTCCTTCAAAGGAAGATTTAGGTTATATTTATTTCTAAAATAACGCGTTTCGTGACAATTTTTAAAGCTAATGGGCAAAGAAAAGTTACATAAATTTTATAATGAAGTAATATATTAGTATTATATTATTATCATACCTATTTTAATCCGCAAAATCGTATTTAAAATCACAGTCATGAATAAACAAATAATAAATGAACTAATGAACTGACTGGTTTATTTATGTAATGAACTAAAACTAATACCAAACCAATCCATAAAAAAATTATAAAAAGTTGTCATTTTGAATATGAAGTTTAGTAATGCCATATCTCAAAAAAACATGTTTCAAGGGTAAAAAATGTTAATGCTTACAAAGAAAAAACATGGTTTTCGTAAATTTTTTTTTTATTGAGAACAAAGATATCTTAATAAATTAACTTTAATGCTTTATTTAAAAACAAAATTTTAAAATATACCTGTGAATAGCATTAAAAAATTATTTTTTTGAAAAAATAACAACTAAACACCCTAAAATTTTTTTTTTTACATATTTTTTCGCTTTTGTCAAGCGTAAAGTATGTAGAACTTCATTTAAAATATTATATATTTAAGATATTATTAATTAAAATATTATTAAATATTATATATTTCAAATAATAATATGAAATAATAAATTAGTTGAAAAAAAAAGAACAAACAATATCCATGAAATGAGGTAAAAGAAATTCTACAATAATGTATTTTTTCTATTTAGTGTAGATATAGTTACAGCAGTTAAATATTCACTATATTTTAATGTATCTATATTATTTATTGACAAACTTAAAAATTTTAGTAAGAAACATTCTGAATATTAAAAAACAACATTCCAAAATTAGGCATTCCAAAACCAAGCATATAGCAACATTATACGAATACTGTCGTTATGTTGATTCCTCCTTTTTCAAGAAAATCGTGAAGCGAGCGTATTTATTTAAATTCAGACGAAGCTGCCATTTCGAACGGATGAAAATAGAACTACAAAAGTATTCGATAGATATTTGATTTTTTCTTATGTGAATAATCCATACTTGTATTCCGCACCGCTAGATGTCTCCCGTAAAGTTTTGGCAAACATATTGAAATGTTTCCCCTATCAAAAAAAAAAACAACTGCTAGTGGCTGGAAAATAATCGACTCTTCGAAGGATTGTGAACTTTGAAGCGTTCCAAAATAGCGAGCGCTAATGTCCATTCTCGCGTGTCAGCCGTTGGGACAATTTCCTTCGAACAAAATTGAACCTTGAGGTGTGCGAAACTCGAGGACCGGAGAGGTCGTTTTGGCGTGCCAGCGGCGTTTTTGCGTCGCCAAGCCAAAGTGAACCTTGAGGTTGGTGAAACGCGAGGGGCGGTGCGGTCGATTTTCCCGTCAAGCGAAAAGTGAGTTTTTTGAAAAACCAAACAATACTATATAATATATATAAATCCATACTCTTAGATATAAACACTTATTCCCTATAATTTTGCTTATTTGTGGTTCTAGGCAATTCTAGCTTGCCATGTACGTATTATTTATTTGAGTGTGAAAATTTGTGGATTGATTCCTGTCAGAGTGCAAAAGATAAATCGTTTCTTCCGTAGGTATATTTATTATTTACGGCACGTTCATTTACGTAAATAATAAAAAAAATATGCCACATAAAAAAGTTACTTATGGTGTCGAAAAGAACGAAAAATATAAATTGGGTTGAATATATCAATAATCGTAGGTTTACTTGTGGTCTTTTGAAATCGCAAGTATAGCAAACAAAAAATTTGCGGTGTTCAAAGGAACAAATAAATGTACTAATATTGTTTTTTTACGGGAATTCAATGATATTCTTTTGATCGATAACGTTATTCAAATTGTTTTACGAGATGCAAAGATTTTATTTTGTAATCCCTAGCGAAAATCTAAAAATTCTTTTATCAGCTTTTTAAATAGTCTGCGGCGTTTCTCGTAAAACAGAGACAGTTACAATAATAAATTGCAGCGCGTAAATCGCTCGTTCTCCACATAAGCGAATAAACTGCATTGGACATTGTGCGAATGCAAACAAGTGCAAACAATAGAGCACATTGTTCAATATTGTTCAATGTACAATTCACCATTTACCCGGGGCAAATCTGCCCTACACAAAGCGATGGCTATTGCCATACGATGATGCTTAAAATAATAATCCGATATAACTGAAGCCAAAATCTGAACGCACAGCCGCTTTAGAGAATTGCTGGACAATAAAAAACTCAGACCGAGATGTGAGTATTTGTGTAAAAGTATTAATTATTATTGCCAAATAAATATCTTTTATGTAAATAGTTCATTTATCTCTATTTGTATTGACATATACCGATGTCTGACGTCAGTAACATAAATGATTCGTCGGAGTTTGGGTAATTTCAGGGAAATCTTCATCTTGCAAGCTACATCCTGGAACTGAAAATCGTACCTCGTAGGTACTAGTCACTTATGGCCTAGAACACCCGTGAGGGTGAAAGCCAGAAATTATTGAAAAAAAAGGTACTAGCCACGTTGGTTATGTAGTCAAGAGTGGCGGCTTCTTTCCTTGAGTTTTTTATCAATAGAACATTTCTGCATTTGTCAAACCTCAGGAGGTGATACAATTTTGATTTTGAACAGTAAAATTTCGCACATTTTGATCAATCAAAATTAATACTAATATAATGAACTTCAAAACAAGATCTGTCCAGCGTTTTTGAGGGTGTGCCTATAAAAGATTTTATATCTCATAAATAAACCGGACCATCCCTACTGACATAGGCATGGATCCACCACATTCGAGGGTCACCTGGCATGAATTCAGGACGTGTTGCCGCAATGTGGTTAGCAGTGGCAAAAGTGCCTACTTTCAGCACTGGAAGCGAACGCTTAGCTCTCAGAATGCCATTGAAAACGTACATATTATTAATATAGAAACACGTACATGTAACACGGTTGGTCGCGCGCCATGTACATTCCAGTGATTTATTTAAGTAGGATTAAAAATAAAAGGAAGCTTTTCAGGATTCGTTCATCATTAATCATTGCAGTTAAGTTATTTATGTAGCTTAAAAAGTAAACACATCACACTAACGTCCATATACTTCAGAATGCTTTTTTGTGAAAGGATTCGAATTTGTGGATAATAAACATCAAACTAATTGAAGGATAAACAATGAAATAAATAAATGTTATTTTACTTCTTCAATCTTTGCAAAATAACTTTGTGGCATTATTTATTATTTAATTAATAACTGATAACTTTGTATAAACCACTTTTTAATAAACAATATCGACATGTTTCAATTTTTTTTTTTTTTTAACTTACGGAGACGGTTTACAGTTAGTTCCCGTGAGTACTTAGGCCATAGGCCCATTGTACTATCTCCCATTTTACCTCAATCCTTTAACAATAACCCAGTCCCTTTAATGAAGTTCACCAGAGTTGTCATTGGATATGTGACTAAGTCTTCTGGTTCCACGATGTGTCTCCCCAGGTATCTGAGCCTAGTTCCCACCAGGGCAGGACATTGGCACCACAAGTGAATTGGAGTCTCTTCATCCTCTTCACATTTTCTACATCTATTGGTGCTTTCCACTCCCAATAGCTGCATGTGTCTCCTGAGATGGCAGTGTCCCGTTAGTAGCAGGGGCGTGCACAGAGTTTTTGGTCAGGGTAGGCAGTAGAAAAATACCTCATGTTTCACAGGTTAAAATTTCCATATTTTATCAGATAATTTCAGAATTAAAATAGGAAAAACGTTTTTAAACCGACAATTAGTATTTATGAAAGACGTTATTGATAAAAATATATACAACTGATTTCACTGTCGCTAATTTTTGCATTGCTATTTGCTAATTTTGTTTGAAAAAGCACTGTTTAATACAAAAAAAAAACCTCATAGAGGCAAATTCAAAACAACAGTTCTACTCTATGCTTTGTGCATTTCGTAAACATTGAATTATATCTTGTATGAAGTAAGCTCTAGTCAGAAATAATTCCTGCTTAGGCCGAATTTTAGTGAGGCAGTCGGACGGGCGCGGGTGTGGTTTCTAGTTACAATTCATGCAGTTTGATGTGGCGCTCGCGTAGTTTCGGTTGCTCAGCTTTTTCGCGCTTATTTTTGAAAGTGTGTATTTATTTTTAGCAATAATTTAATAAATTATAATATTATTTACATGCTTACGTTTTAAAAATACGTCAGGGTAGGCAGTGCTTATGTGCCTATATGGAGTGCACGCCCCTGGTTAGTAGTCCTACCGGTTCCCTCAGCGAGTTTCTATCCATATCGAGTAGTTTCCTGGTCCGTCTGGGGTCCGGTCCGTTTATGAGTACTTTGGATTGCCTCATTCCGGGTGCCCTCTCCCATTCCTTCCAGTGCTGGGATTTGACCCACCTCTCAATATGTAATTTCGTGTGGCAAGCTGCTACTCCTACGGCCGGCTCGGATCCCGCAAGTGGTGCTTTCGCCCCTTTCCTTGCTAGTTCGTCAGCCCGCTCGTTGCCCTCAATACCCTTATGTCCTGGTACCCATATCAGTGTTATTTTATTAATGGTAGCGAGTTCTGTAAGAACAGTCCTGCATTCCATCACCAGTCTGGAGTCGCATCGGTTACTTTCCAGTGCCAATAGGGCTGCCTGGCTATCAGAACAAATAGTTATGTTCTTATTCCTGTACCCGATACGTATATTCTCCTGTGCGCAGGCCATGATGGCTTTCATCTCAGCCTGAAACACAGTGCAGTGAGTTCCTAGAGGTATACTGAGTTGCCTCTTGGATCCCTGTAGACATACCCCGGCCCCCGTTCCTTCCTCCATCTTGGACCCATCTGTGAACCAGATTAGTTCCTGTCTGGAGGTTGGACCTGGGACCATGTCCCACTCTTCCCGGGTGGGGTACATCACATCAAACTGCTGTCTGAAGAAGTATTCAGCTGTTTGCCGTCCTGCTTCATTACAGCTGTCGGGCTAATTGCCCTCAGTCTTGTTCCGATCTCCGTATGACTGTTTTTGGGCAACTCACCTCTCCAATGACCTTTGCATTTTAACCTGTAGGCTGCCGCCCCCTCTATTTCTAAGTTTAGTGGGGGTAGGTTCAGCAGCATTCCCATGGCTAGTATTGGAGTGGTTCGCATAGCTCCTGTGATTCCTCTGCATGCAAGTCCCTGTATGTGGTTGAGTGTGGCCATCACTGTTTTCAGTGTTGTTCTCCTCCACCAGACCAAGGCTGCATGCATGATTCTTGGTTTTACAACGGCTGTGTACAGCCATTGCATCATTTTGGGTTTGAGTCCCCACGTTCTGTCGCAGATTCGCCTAGTTGCCCACATGAGAGCACAGGCTTTTCTGCCCACAGTTTCCACCTGGTTTTTCCAGCTCAGTTTGGCATCTATAATAGGGTGTATCGATTTTTAACTTTTTTTTTGTTTTCAAATTCCAAGTTGAAAAAAAGTTGCTACTAGGTACCACAACTAACCACAAAAAGTTTTGGATTTTTTAAAAAATGTTTAGGTCTCCCGCACAAGGCCTAAAGTTTTAATTTTTATCAAAAAATACCAATTTTTTTTAAAATTTAAAAAAATAAAATCGTAACTTTTATGTTTATTCCAAGTTAAAAAACACTAATATCAGGGCATAAAAATAAGTAAGAAACGATTTTTTTTTATAAAAAAATAATTTTAGGTCTCCCGCACAAGCCCTAAAGTTTGTTGATTTTGATGAAATTTTGTGTATATGAACCGTGTTCTCTTTAAAGTTTAAACCACCGGAATTAATTGTACTTTTCTTACAGAAGGCATCAAATGAGATAATATATATATATACATAATTCATTTATACATATAGTAAAAATATTTACCACATATATACTATATATATAATATGTTTTAAACCTGAAAAAAGATAGTTGGACGGTGTAAATTGTATTAGAAAGGTGTTGAAAGAAACTAATGTTATTTGCTATTACTGTTGTTTATTACAAAAGTATAAAAGGTTATAACATTTCATAAAATGTAGTATAATAAATAAGTACAAAATGTTGCTGATTACTTTCCATACGACATGAGTGGCAGTTTTCTTGTTCTACTGAAAATTTACTGACTTATTTCAGTATTCGTTCTTTCATCTTGGCTTCAAAACCTTAAATCAAAGTTATGTATAGTATTTACATAGGCCTAATGATTTTTACAAAATTTTATAAATGTATTACAGTTCCCAAATGAAATTTCAATTTAATATGGAAGACAGTATGATAAAGGCGTTATTTAGAAACATTATAACTACAAAATAGTCGAAAAAAACTTACTTAAATACTAATCCTTTGCAGAGGTTTTGTACTGGCTCTTTGTCTCGAACGTAGGTAGCTCTTTACGGTCTTCCAGTCTGGCACGGATAAAACCATCTCTTTCGATCAGCCCACATACTCCCTTCGAAGCTTGTGACTTCTGTGACTTCCTTGACAATTCGTTCCACCGCTTGAGTGTGAGAAGGAATTCTAAATTCAACCCTTCCACTTTTGCCAGTTTTCGCAATTGACTCCAACTCTTCTAGGCTCATATCAGTAACAGGAGGGGGTTCGGTTGCTGAAGTGGATTGCCAGTCAATCATATCTCTATAGTCTTTGGCATCAAAATTGATCTGAGGGGGTTTAAATACTCTTACCCCTTTCCTTTTATTATCTTATAAGCCAAGGCTCTGATATGTTATCGTTCATCGAACAGCATAGCTATCAAAACATGCCTGGGTGAGCCATGAAAGCATTTCTCTGTAACGTTGCATGGATGACTTTTCTTAGCTCATCTTCCCAGTTTCAGTCATATCAGAGCCTTGGCTTATAAGAGAATCCAGAAAGCTCGCGCAACCGAAAGGAAAGGGGTAAGGGTATCTAAACCCCCTCAGATCAATTTTGATGCAAAAGGCTATAGAGATATGATTGACTGGCAATCCACTTCAGTAACCGAACCCCCTCTTGTTACTGATATGAGCCTAGAAGAGTTGGAGGCAATTGCGGAAACTGGCAAAAGTGGAAGGGTTGAATTTAGAATTCCTTCTCACACTCAAGCGGTGGAGCGAATTGTCAAGGAAGTCACAGAAGCTTCGAAGCGTGTATGTGGGCTGATCGAAAGAGATGGTTTTATCCGTGCCAGACTGGAAGACCGTAAAGAGCTACCTTCGTTCGAGACCAAGAGCCAGTACAAAACCTCTGCAAAGGATTAGTATTTAAGTAAGTTTTTTTCGACTATTTTGTAGTTATAATGTTTCTAAATAACGCCTTTATCATAATGTCTTCCATATTAAATTGAAATTTCATTTGGGAACTGTAATACATTTATAAAATTTTGTAAAAATCATTAGGCCTATGTAAATACTATACATAACTTTGATTTAAGGTTTTGAAGCCAAGATGAAAGGACGAATACTGAAATAAGTCAGTAAATTTGCAGTAGAACAAGAAAACTGCCACTCATGTCGTATGGAAAGTAATCAGCAACATTTTGTACTTAGTTATTATACTCCATTTAGTGAAATGTTATAACCTTTTATACTTTTGTAATAAACAACAGTAATAGCAAATAACATTAGTTTCTTTCAACACCTTTCTCATACAATTTACACCGTCCAACTAACTTTTTTCAGGTTTAAAACATATTATATATATAGTATATATGTGGTATATATTTTTACTATATGTATATATGAAATTTGTATATATATATATATTATCTCATTTGATGCCTTCTGTAAGAAAAGTACAATTAATTCCGGTGGTTTAAACTTTAAAGAAAACATGGTTCATATACACAAAATTACAAAATTTCATCAAAATCAACAAACTTTAGGGCTTGTGCGGGAGACCTAAAATTATTTTTTTATAAAAAAAAATCGTTTCTTACTTATTTTTATGCCCTGATATTAGTGTTTTTTAACTTGGAATAAACATAAAAGTTACGATTTTATTTTTTTAAATTTTTAAAAAAATTGGTATTTTTTGAAAAAAATTAAAACTTTAGGCCTTGTGCGGGAGACCTAAAAATTTTTTTAAAAATCCAAAACTTTTTGTGGTAAGTTGTGGTACCTAGTAGCAACTTTTTTTCAACTTGGAATTTGAAAACAAAAAAAAAGTTAAAAATCGATACACCCTAATCTATAATGACCCCGAGGTACTTAACCGTGTCAGAGGGTTCTACCTCCTTTCCGTAGAAGGTTGGATTGCTCCATCCCTCTAGTTTCCTTTTACGTGTAAAGATTACTAGTTCTGTCTTGTCTGGATTGACCGACAGCCCTGTTTCTTCACACCATTCTTCCACTGTTGCCAGTGTTGATTGTATGAGGCCTCTGGATGTATCTGCATCCCAACACCTTATTATGGTTGCGATGTCATCCGCATACCCTTGAGTATACAGGCCCCTGTTGTTGAGTTTCCTGATGAGGTTGTCCACCACCAGGCTCCACAGCAAGGGTGACAAGACCCCTCCCTGTGGACACCCTCGCGTCACCAATACTCTGAGGTTCACCTCACCCCTTTCCATCGTAAGAATCCGACCTGAAAGCATGTTCTTCAGCCACCTTCTGGTGGTTTTATCGAGTCCATGTCTTTCTGCCGCTTCGGATATGTTAACATATCCCGAAGAAGATAACATTGTTATTGAAACATGTCGATATTGTTTATTAAAAAGTGGTTTATACAAAGTTATCAGTTATTAATTAAATGTTATTTTACGCTTTTACGATTAACATGGCACCAGAGCTTAATTTCCAGTACTGGTTTCGTTTTCTACCTGACGACGTAATAAAATATTTTCAGTTATTACTTAAATAATATATACATGTAACCTTACTGTTATTAATAACTATTAAATATCCATAATAAAACAATGTACACTACTCTTCCAGCCACAAGCTAATGCTTCCATTGAAAAGTAGTAGTAAAATACTTGAACATGAACTTAAATTAATATATCTTATATATACATATAATAATAAAATAAAAATATAATAAAGTCGAAATTATTTATTGCATTTCCTACTATACTTACAGTAACTGTCAGATTGGAAACACTGTTATGATATTATATACTTTTTTCACTAAACTTAAGTCTCTTTTAAAGCTGAGCATCAAACCAACACGCTTGGGATGAAAAATGAGAATGAGAATGTCATAAAACTTTTTGAAAGCACTTTGAAAATACATGGTACACTTTACCAATATCTGGCATTCCGCATTTACTTTTTGACATTAAACGGTAGTTAATTAGTTAATGAGGTCTTTGTTCATATTTACCATTTTCGTTTCTCAAAGACAAATTTATACGTTCAATAAATTGGTTGTGTATTGTTTTCGCCTATTGATCGCGTACACGACTTCTTTTATTTCTAAGAGCGTCGTTAGTTCAATAAGTTCATTAAATAAGCCAGTAATTTTGCATTACGAACGACAATCCGAATAAATGGTATTTTGACAGGTAACTGAAACTTATCTGATACTTTGGAGTAGGGGCTAAAATTTATCAATCGTCGGTTGGAATATCTCTTACCAACTGTTCACCATGATCGCAAATATTGATAAATGACTATGGATACCGGATTTAGTCAATATCGTATTGATATAGGGCTTTATCGATCGACCAAGCTAGACATTCAGGTGGGAGCTCAGTATTATCTATCGTCAAAGAAAACTTCTGCCAGCAGTCTGCAACCCGAAACAATGCAGCGGAAGTTTAGTGTGCTCGTACTAGTCGCGGAGTTAGTCACAAGTTATAAGGTTCTGTTGTCTCTGAATTATAATTTTGGTAATCTTAGGTATGCATAGTATCTTTGACGTTCATTGCATCTTATGATGTAATACGTATATTTTGATTTTCTTCCATTTACATAGTGAGTACACATTTTACATATCAATTATTGATCATTTGAACTTCTGAATTAGCCACTGTTCTGTCAAGGGCATTTGAAGGATGAGCCTTTATATCCACATTTCAAAGCAAAACATTGAAATTTTAAATCTAAAGTCCGTGGGAAGCGCACTCAACACCCATAAATTCATAATTCAACTGAAAATTCTCTTTTATTTCCATTTTACAACGCTGATTTCAAAAACATACACAAAACGAGAAACAACGTGAAATTAGATTGCTCACCATTAATTTGTGATGTGGAGAGGCTCCGAATGTACCGACTGTGTGGGTATCTGAATGGGTAGACAGGTAGGGTCCTATTTGTGTCGGACTAAATCCGGCCAAGTACTCGTTACCAATGCAAATGGCCACGCTTCCCCCGCGAACCTCCTTCATTTCCTGTGCAGAATTGCCGCCATTAAAACAAGCGACAAAATATCTGAAGCGATTAAGTTAATTCGCATTTTAGTACTAGGCATTAACATTTTGATCGCAATGATTTCTCGTTTGGGAAAAGATCCTCTATATTAATGGAATAATAATTTATATAATTCTATTGTAAAACCAATAAAATGTTACAGTATTATATTCTAATATAGAAAATAAGTCATTCTTTTCAAGCCTCCGTGATTTGTTTAGGTACTGTTTACTATTTTTTTTTATTGTGAACTCCAAAGAGTAACCATCTTAGTAAGCTTATACGAGTATTTATTGTTATACATATTAAAAATTATAACAATATGATTTTATTTCTGTACGTGGGGAGGTTGGTGCAATCCCACGTATTCCATAAGTAGTGCCTTACAATAACAACACGATTCGTTTTATTGTTAACACTCATGCATTCATTAGTTAAGATTAAAGAACCATCTCCGGCGAAATTACCTTCTGACGTTCTGAGGACTTAGTTATTAAGTACCTTAATGGTGTAATCATAATTTAATTATAACTTATGACGTGTATCGTAATGTATAAATGTATAGGTACCTACTCTGTATGTCATATTAAAAAAAAATGAATAATACAAACCAACAATTGTTTTAGTTGTTTTTATTTAATTAGACTTTTTTTGTAAAAAATAATAATAAGTTTGATATTACGTATCAATACATTTAGCTTATGTAATATATTGTCGAAAGTCTTCATCGCCTAATTGATGCTAAATTATAAGTTTACGAAAATAACTAATTAAACATACAATTTACATATATTGTAAGAAATCTCCATCAATGTAATAATATATTATTGAAGAAGATAATACTAATAAATGTAAACGGAAATACGAAAAAAAAACAAGACACATTAAAAGGTAAACACTATCTAGTTTTCCAACGAATTCTCAATAACTTTGAGATCATTGAAAGAAATAGCAGCCAAAAATTGTCGAAGATAATAATGTTAGTTCTGAATTTGATATATGAATTCGACAAAATTGACTTAAAAATAAGAGGTCCCAATAGCCGAGTTGGTTAAGGTAGAACAAGAGTAGGACGAGTTGGTTATGATAGGACAAGAGATCTTGGATTCGAGACCCAGTTGCGATAATATCTTTATATTTTTCTGTATCTTGTTCTTTTCATATTTTCGTTTAGATTTATATATTAGTATTGTATTCTTCTTCTTTGACATTAGTGTAGTTCAATTTTTATATATAATGTCTTCGAAATCCCCTTATTATTATCAAACCATTATCTAATATTGAACACGAACACGTATTGTGTTGTTTGATTAATATTACTCAGCTGTACGTAGGGTTGTAAGTAAGTAGCAATAGTTTAAGTAACTAGTGTCTAAACACCACTCTGGGAGTAGTTTTAAGGTAAAGCACCCCTGAATAGATAATGTAAGTAAACGTATATTATTTATTGAGTGAAATCTCACTAAGCTGCGCTATTTAAACTTCGTGTTAATACCATTTTCATTAAAACAACGCCCCTTAATAATTAGGCATAACTTTGAGAAAGCAAATGAGTACATAATATTACAAAATTAATGTAATAAGCGAATACTTATGTAAACTATAAGTTCTCCTCTTTTGAGGAGGTAACATAAATATGTGCTATATTTTACTCGCAAGGTTTCCTGTCATAATACGAGTACCTTACTGTAAAAAGCTAAGAACAATGATGTAAATTACATTTTATTATTCCCCATCGAAGCCAGAGTAAGTTAGCCCCTCAGAAGCGGGGCGTACACTGCGTATAGGGCCCGAAGATTTTTTGTAGTACACAACTGCTGATCCTGTACAAATCGCAAAGTGCGCCTACCTGTTGAATTTGACAGCCACCTCTGGTCTGGGCCCCCAAAATACCTAAAAACCCTTAACTTTGTGCAGAAAGAGGCGGTTAATTTGATAGATTTCCCATCTTAACTAACGGTTTGCAATCTTCAGTGCGCAGGCATCTGATAGGTATGCTGTCCTTGATCTTATAAAGATATTACAACGGAAGATTCTCCAAGGAACTGGCGTCATTAAACCCTTCGGCACCGGTGCATAGTCAGGAGACACGCCAAGAGCACTGATGTACACTGTTGAAATTTGTCAGACGAGAACGGATCGTTTCTACGACTCGTTCTTGAGTTCAACAGCCAGGCTGCCAACGAGGGCCTAAAAAATGGACCTCTTCACGACCTTTGTTCATCCCATCCTCTCCTCAAAAAGATCCTTCACACAGCATCCCCAAAGATGACATAGGGCTTGAGGGAAATTTTTTTATTCAGAGCCTCCTATGTGGATTTATTGTAAAAAAAAATCCGTCGTTGGGTGATTAGGGAGGTCACTTGAAAAGTCATGATAATGAATTGTTTTGTTTTGTTATTTATTATCACAACGAATTTTGATTTAGAAATCACAATTTATTATTAAATCAGTTTTTGTCATAACACAGGCCTGGGCCTGTAAATTGACCAATACAGTCAATGTTTCATTGTAAAATACAGTCAATATGTATCCATCATTGTGTTATTATACACCGTATAATTATTGAATTTTTGTATTATGTCATGTCCTGTGCACTCAAGCATAGAATCATTTCATGAATAATTGATGAACAAGCTTTTATTATCTGCCAAGTTATGACACGATATTAACAACCCAAAGTTATGTGAGATTTACTACCCATCTAGTACGTATTTATTCTCCTTGAATTATTGTATTTCCTCCGCAATTTATACTCGTATTTTCGGAAAATAACTAATCGAAACACTAAATTGCTTCACTATGAAAATTAAATCATTATAATGTTTACATTATATGAGTTCTGAAATGTTTTATATTAATATGGTACATTAAATAATTTTAATACGACATGGCAGGAATATTACAAAATCTTGGAAATTATTATATCTATGAACTTCACAGTTCAAAAACATGTTAAGCCCCCGTATTCCGAATTTCAACCGAATTATAACAAATTTTTTTGAACACCTTAAGTTTTTTCCTAAAAAAATATATTATATTTTGAAGAAATTATCTGTAGGTATAGGTATTTGTAGAGCTGGTACGGTAATTATTTGAAATTCCCTCGATAGAAATAATCGCAAAGCACGGTCTGAAAAATATTAAAAATATATTTTATACTGTTATTTAACATGTTATAGATATGAAACAATTCACAGTGTATTTTTAAATGCAACTTAAGCCTTTGTCATGAAATTTTTGCTCTGTTTTAAACAAGTCGTATTTTATTAAATATTTTTACAATTTTAGCCTAATATTATCGTATTTTAATATTAGCAACCTCCCTCTAACATTTGTATTTACTGCCTTCCCTTCTTCTTCTTTTTGGCTTACTACCGGCTCTTAAGGTAAATACTTGTTAATACCGTAACCAGTAAAAAAAGTATGCTGAATCGCAGTAAGCAAACTTTTCAAAGACCGGGATAGAATTCTTAGACCCTTCGTACATGGAGGTAATCACAAGCTACGTGACTGTGACGAAACCACAAGTAACTCACCGATATACTTCTCTTTAATGATGGTTTCCGTACACGGCCCCATCCTAAATATACTGGACTTGATAATTTTTTCACACTGTGGAATTAATGCGATGTCAAGTGACTAGCGACGAAGACAATAGTAAGACTAGCAAAATAGTATGGCGTGTCTTGGATACTCGGGTCGCTTTTAAGCAGCTCCGTATATCCGTTTGGCTTTATTTTTCAATAATAAATTTAAGTTTGTTGCACTGTATAATGTGCATCACGGAATCTACGTGAACGCATCTTTATATTATCAATTTAAACAATCATATAAAATTCGTTTTAGATTTTTCAAAATTATAAAGTTCATAACACAGCTTTTACCCTGTTTTACGGATAAAGGATATTACAGGATCACCTATCGTTTACACCTGTTTGCCAATTATAAAATGTAGCTTTAGTTATGTGTAGTTGCCCTACTAGCAAAAGTGTTTTTCGAAGTACGGATTTTTCTTTCAAAGGCTGTATCACCCAAGCGGGTGTTTGTCCTGGATATGGAACTGGGGCAAGTCAGTTTGGCTAAACTTAAATAGAGAGGCGTAGGTAGTATTTTGTGTTTGCTTAACACCTTATTACACGACATCGACTTTGTTTGCAGAGCAAACTGATAACGGAAACGCGGGTAAATATTATTAAACAAGCCTTTTTATCGTCCGTATGTAACGAAACGCTGAGTATATGACCTTACCATCAAGTTATTGATATCGGGAGGAGAAATACGCGTCATTATTTTGAAGAAAATAACGTTTCAAGAGCTTTTATATCCCTAGATTTTTACTATTAGTTCTACGCACAGTAGACCTCACGTCCAAAAAATAATGTTCATAATTTTCTCTTATTTAATAAATCGAAACCGAAATTTATTATAAGTTGTGTAAATAGGTACTTATATACCTACCTACTTGGTTATATTCCACTTAATATATTTTTATTTGTAAATAAATAAATAGTATATTTTATGAAACCCTTTTTTTCTAAAAAAGGAATTATACAATTTGTCCAAAAAACGTCACCATCTCAAGAAATTTTTTATTTAAGGCTTTCTTCAGGCAGTAAGCACCTACCACAATATTGGAAAAAAAACCAAATGAAAACGATGATTTCACTTATAAAAAATAATCTTTACTTTTTTTAAATTTATTTATTTATTTATTTTTATACATACATATTTTATATACCCCAAATGTGACAAACGATATTTTTTTATATACGTAACTTTTGTATATACGTCACTTCATTTGTTCTATTTTTTTTAAGAGAAAAAAAAAACTAGAACAAATAAAGTTACGATGTAAATAAAAACATATAAATGAAATAAAGATATGAGCAAACAAAAATAAATGTAAGTACAGTGAGATATGTGTTACTGATATGTGTTACTCAATCATTAAAACGACCACCATCTTGAACCGGAAATGGAATGTAAAAAAGATTTTATAGACAGAGAAATACAATACGGTGAAGTTAAAATAGCACATCGTTAGGCTCAGTCAGTTAATAAAACAAGTAAGCATTGTTAATGTTTAACTGAAAATATAATACCGTAAGACTATTATATGAGTTATTTGTACACAAGTTACTATATTTGTTTACAAGTTACTATTTACATACCACGGGAGTGTGTGCTTTTTATCTACAGTTCTAAAAATGATGTATTTTTATGACTAAGTAGTGCTTTTTTATGTCGCTTTTACAATTGGGATAATCAACCGTAAATGGACGAAGAAAAAACAATAGGGTATTTCCACTGTTTTTTTATTATCATAAAAAATTAAGAAGAAAGTAACAAGAATTATGGCATTTTTATTTTATTTTTACGTTGACCTTTAAATTTTGTGTCGCTTTAAAATGTGGCATTATTGTTTAGTTTTGTTCTTAAATTTAGCGGCGTTGACGTCACGCCGGTCGACTTTGGTGATTGCCTTCTTACCAGACATTGGCGTTTTCTATGTCAGAATGACGTAGTAGCCGGTAGGATTTATTTCGGAATGATCGTTTTTTAAAACAATAATTATGAATGCATATATTAAAATCAGAAATTTTAAATCAGAATGATCTATTTAATGAGAACGGTCAGAATCAGAAAAAAATAAATTATGCCGTTATTCATAGTCTGTGAAAATACCCCACTGTAATGAAAGAAGGAGGGCCGAGAGAGAAGCTTCGGATGCATAAATTCAATATGATTAAATTTACATAAAAATTAAATGAAGAAAATCTGTCATAGATATTCTTTGTCATCATTAACTGAATAGAATCTACGATTCGAATTGACATTATGATGATACTTATAAAAAAATATTTTTATCGAGTTTAATTTATAAACTCCATTTGGATTTTATATTGTTTTTTTTTTATAATATTTAATAATAATGATATTTAATTAAAAAAATAAGTTTATTTATAAACATCTTCTTAGTAATTATTATTCGCGTGACAGCTGTTCTCCCTCCGAAGGCACCATCAAACTCTGCGTTTGATAGATATAAAAATTTTATTAAAAAAAACCCTCTTGGAAAGACTTTGTGTTGGTGTTGGTCAAAGACATTCCAGAGTTAAATTTCAGAAGTGTAGACTTGTTTTCTTCACGATTCGGTGCAGTTTTGAATCTCGGCAGATTTCTAAAGCGCTTTACGGGACTTTTCAAAGTGACTGAAGCGCTCAGTTTGGAGAAATGGAGGGGACGTTCAGCTAAAGATCAAAACGTTTTTCATTTCCCGTGAAACCTTTGGAAAGCCTTTCAGAAATGTGTGATTTACGTTTAATGGGCAGGCTCTCCTGCTTTTCACCACGAATTCGAGAGAGGAAATGGTTCGTGATGACAGCTAATAATACTTGAAATAAAAATAGTGTTACATTGCACCTAACTTACCAAAAGTATGAAATACTACAGGATTTACCTCACATTTTTTAATGTCATAATATTGGCTTTACTTCGTCAAACACAACTTATTTTGTGGCACCATTTTAATTCAAAATTAATAAAAAGCTTAGTTTTAACAACTTTTATCGTTTAAAAAACAAAAATGTTTCGAAAGCAAGGGTAAGGGTGTGTTTAAAATAATTACAACAATAGACAAGATTTCAATTGATAGGCTGGAGTAGGAATTGAGTGGAGTGGAGTGGGAATGGGAAGGGGGGTAATAGCGGGTACACAGGGAATAAAAATTTCTGATTTGTATAGAGTTTAGACCAGGGATCGGCAAACTTTCAAGTGAGAAGAGAAAATTTGTCAAGAAAATAGGGCGGCTCGCGAGCCGCAAATTTCGACCCCTGGTCTAGACTATTGGTGACGAATCATACATACTTTTGATTTAAAAAATGGGATTGAGTTGTTACACCTGTATTAAGTTTTTAATAATCTGATTTCTAAACAAAAAGTAAATTATAATTTTTTATACTCTGAATATCGAACAAGAGTTCCAACTGCATTCAATTGTCCGGAGCCAGTGGGACCATGGCATCCCAAATTGGGGTATGTTGTAAAACCAAAAGTAGTGAGGAGTGAATAGACATGGGAAAGAGTATGTGTGCAAGTACTTTGATATTCAGATCTGGTCACCAATCACGGTTAAAGCCATTTCAAGCAACGTTTGGAGTCTGAACGGTGGGCTTTCACTAGGGAAATACTGAAACTACCTTCCACTTATTTGGAAATGCTTTTGACTAGGTATGTAAGATTGTATATATATGGATTTGAGTTTATGGAAAGGAAAAATGTAAATGCGTCGTAGAAAAGGAAGCAATAATGATTGATATGATGTTTTTTTCTGGTTTATAAATGTCCGAAAACCGCATCAAATTGCTTAATGTTAAGAAATTTAGTTTTGATTTCCCCAAAAGCGGTATCCGTTGGAGCTTAGCTACGTCCTTTGGGTTTGGTTGAAATGATAAATATCCAAGATAATCGCTTAAGGTTGGAGCGTCATTAAAATTTTAGTGATCACAAAATTGTTCATGAATAAATAATTGGTCGGTTCCTAAACGGGAGTAGTAGCTTCCTAACTTCCGAGACTTCTTTACGACTTGCGAGTACCTACCTAAATACTTTACGACTTGCCGATATTTTATAACAGTTAACAAATTAATACATTACGACTTTCCGTAAATTGATTGAAGCATTTATGTATGTTTTAGATTTGAGGGGCGGGTATTTATACCGCCGCCCCCGGGAACCATTTATTGGAAAGCCAAAACCCCTGCCATAGGTCACCCCAAGTGATTCGCTACGTTTGGTGATTTTGAAAGGGGTGCCCGGGTTCATGAGGTGAGGTTTGTCTAGGTCTTTTGCGGTGGATGCTTTTGCGCACCTATTGCAGGAGACCCATCAGTCATACCTTTTTTGTTCCAAGAACTTCCTCTCCTCCCTTTCCCTAAAAAACCCGGACCTTTAGTGCAGAGATAATGTAAAAAAAAGTAAAAGAAAGCATCAAAGTCATTCAAGAAATGATTATGGATTGCATTCAAAACCATCTCCATAGTTAGCAGCGGTTGTGATTCCCGTTGCAAAGTGTATATTTATATATCTTAAATTGCTCTATTTTTTTGAAAATGCCTTAACAGCTGTCATACGTAGATAATTATTATTAGATGCAGAACTTGTTTTTAAATAAACAGTTTTTTTGGTACACTAAATAATAGCATTATTAAATACTAGCTGGGTTACCCGGCTTCGCTCAGGACAAATAGAGAGTGTTTTGGAATGTTGCGCAATGATGTTCCCAATTCCCTATTCCCGAACATTCCACGACATACTCCGCACTCCTTCCAGAACTTTCTAGAGCTCTATGGAACCTTCTAGAACTTTCCGGAAGACTGTTCTAGAAATTTCAAGAGGGCGAAACTTCCTGCCCTTATATCTTCAAAAGCACGCCCTTCAGGGAAAAACGGATACCCTTATTCCCTAGGGGGGATAGAGATCTACCACACCAATACACCATATAACTCTCTTGATCGTACCGGGACTCGTTTCTGAATTTTTGCGAGCCGCACGTTTTTTTGGACTTTCTTTTATAATATATAGCCGTTTCCCTGCATGCGTTGCAATGCCATATTCAAATAAATAAAATGTTACTCCTTGCGTGTCCTTTCTCGTGCGTTCCCCTCCAGTGTTCCACTTCCACCTTCCCCGCCACCGCTCTCCCGCGCCCCCGTCTCGCCAACCCCCCTAGCACTTCATTTCTTGACTCTTCTCCCGCCCGGCCCGTAGCCTAAACTTTTTTCTAATACTAACATTTTTAAACTCGTGATATATTTCTCATTAAATATCCGAATTGAAAAATTCATAAAGTTAATTAAAGGTATTGAAGCTGTCTTGAAAATGAAGTAATTTATTTTGTTAAGGATTAAAACCAAGATACAAATAAAGAGCCTTTTCAAGCGGCGACATTTTAATTAAATTTTTAAAATAAAAGAATACTTATTTTGGCATAACCATCATAGTTAGACATATGCTGCCCGACTTTTTTTGTAAAAAATGATGTGCTCTACAAAGTCGTAGTACATTATTTTATTCCATCATCAATAGTTTTCGCAGCGCACGCGATGTAAATAATATTTTAGGTAATTTTTTTACACCTTGGGTTGCATTATTGAAGTTTTAGTAAGGATGCCTATTTTTTTGAAAATATAATATAGCCTATGTTACCCAGGGATAGTGTAGCTTCTCAACAACGAAAGAATTTTTCAAATCGGTTCAGTAGTTTCGGAGCCTATTCAATGCAAGCAAACAAACAAACAAATCTTTCCTCTTTATATAGTGTATTAGATTTAAAAAAAACATAAAATTAAAACGGTGTTCTACAAATTGAATTTGATAACAATTAAAACGTCGATTAATTATTCTACATATGGGTGTTCTGTTGTTGATTGTAAGGAATGTCGATTCATTAATCTTTTATTTTTTTATTATTATTTATTTTATTTGGCAATACTGATTAAAAATACATATAAAGTTACATCGGTTACATAGTTATATGAGTTTTTAAAAAAGAAATAAAAAATTGCCTTTCCTCACCATAAAGAGACAATGCCCTTGTGTTTGGTGAGGGAATTCTAATTCAATTAGTAAATTAAAAGATCGTGTAAGTTAGTAATAACTATAGGCTATTGTAAGTAATAAGCATCTAAGGTTAGAAAATCATATGTAAATTTATAAATAAAAATCATGATAAGTTTAAAAAATCGTAATATAAATTTAAAAAATCATTATAAATTAATGAATCACGTAAGATAGTAAGAAAAATTATTGTAATTAGTGAGTAAATAATATGTAAAAAAGAACGCAAGATTTATATAGTAGACTTAAAGATAAAGAAACTAAGAAATGAGAGAGAATGAAAGAATGAACGATTAAAATAATCGCAGACTTTAAGATATAAAAAGTAAAATATTTGGGACTCTTATAGCAGTTTAAGGTAATTTTTTAATTTGGGCTTAAATTTCTGCATATTTTCGACAGTTTTTTAATTTTAATGGGAGGTTGTTATAATAGCTTATTCCTAGATAAATATAGGAATTTTGAATGTGCTTAAATTCAAATTTTGGGATTTTAATAGTTTTCTGGTATCTTGCTGATGTATTGAATTGTAAGATACAAGTGTTCAACTGTATTTCTTTGTAAATTTGAAGTATTGAATATTTTTTATAAATCATAATTCATCATTTACAATATATTCCGTCTATTTGTACACTGGGATAAAACAATATAAGTACATTAATATTATATTTTGACAAATCGAACGTCATTATTCGTCGCGCATTTTAGTGGAAATATCGCAGAAACCCGGCATTTATTCTCCTGAAATATCTTGTAGTATTTTGTCAACTTTCAAACGAGAAAGCACTCAAATTAATAATGAATACCCGGTGGTTCCCCCGCTTCATCCTCCTTCTTCCTCCTTTAACAGACCCATTACGCTGAGAAATAATTTAGAAAAATATATTATTATGTTTTCTTTGTGTGGGTGGTGAAAGTTTTTCTTCTAGCAAATTTACGACAAGTTCCTGTTGAAACTTTGTAATTGAAGTGTTGGCCAGTTTGAAAACAAGTTATTCACCATAAATCACTATTTGAAGTCTAGAAAAATGAGGAAATTTTAAGGTAAACTTAAAATAGTTAAGAATATTTAAAATTTCATAAATTATTCCGGTGCTTTACTAGAAAAGCTCGGCCTGTGGTAATTGGTAAAACAACCCCTTTGCTTGATACCGAGAAGCTTTTAGAAATTTATTAACAAGCCTTTATTTATTAATTTTTTGCTGGATTTACGGTGGAAAATTTCAGATTTCAGAGAATTTAATTTGTTGGTGGTTTTCAGCGCCGGATTTACTAAAGGTGCGGATGGAATGTAATCACAGGGTGGAAATCGTAAAACAACTTGAAAACTTTCGTTTATTTTTACCATTTTAATAGTGTAAATGCAGAAAGTATAATCTTCAGACTTAATTATATTTATTACCAACAGTATAAACAGGGTGTGTTTGGATGGTAAAGACAACAATATTGGTTAGTCAGGTGTGTATTCGTAAAAACGTTCGAAGGTAGAGCTCCTAAATTAAAAATACTTAAAATATTTGAAATCACAAACAAAGCTATGAAGATATTGGGTTTTAGATTAAAAAATAATATGTATAACAACTCGTAAATTCAAATCAATATTTTTATTCAAAATTCTCTTTACCGCTTCAATAGATGCAAATCACTATTTTAGATAAATATTTACTACGAATCGGTTTATATCATAAACACAATGAAAAATGCCGCGATACCGTTCCTTTTAATGCTAAATTACTATTTTAGATTAACATATACTACGAAACGGTTTACATCATAAAAACAATGTAAAATGCAGCGAAACCGTTCCTTTTAATGCTAAATAACTATTTTCGATTAATATTTATTCCGAAACGGTTTATATCATAAACACAATGAAAAATGCCGCGATACCGTTCCTTTTAATGCTAAATCACTATTTTAGATTAATATTTACTACGAAACGGTGTACATCATAAAGACAATGAAAAATGCCGCGAAACCGTTCCTTTTAAGATTAATATTTACTACGAAACGGTTTACATCATAAAGGCAATGAAAAATGCCGCAGGACCATTCCCTTTAATGCTAAAGTACTATTTTAGATTAATATTTACTTACTACGAAACGGTTTACATCATAAGCACAAAGAAAAATGCCCCGAAACCGTCCCTTTTATTGCTAAATCACTATTTTAGATTAATATTTACTACGAATCGGTTTACACCATAAACACAAAAAAATAATCCTCGGATAAATTGAATCTTTACCTTCCGTTTTCATTGATTAGAATTAAAATGAAATTTTTAATTACTTTATAAAAAATATGCAAGTAAACTACTAAAAAACATTTTACATTTAAATGTATGAACGCGCATAATAAAGTATCAACCTTTAAAATATATAATTTTATGGTTACAATTATCTGTGGCAGTTTACATTGATTAACTTTTTTTTCTAGGTTCTAAAATTATTCACAAATTCAATAAAAACAACATTAAAATATAAAATCGTGACCCCTAGACTATGTTTGCCGAGCGATTTTTATGCTTATTACATACATTCGTGGCGATATAAAGCACACTAAAAATATCTACAAATTTGGCTTGTGGCTTCCACTTAAGTACTCGTATTAGAGAAAATGGAATAAAACAAATTTCATTATAAACTTAAAACATGTTGGTTCAGCCCTGGTGATAGCCCGAACTTAGTAGAGAAAATGGATTAAAATCATATTTCCATCAAAGTCAGCAGCATCGGGAAAAATGTTTCCAACTCGGACGAAGAAATATTAACCCAGAATTGACAATTGAATTTCTAAATCAAATTGCCTTCTGCCAGAACATGTTCGAGAGTTATTTCTGAATTCTTCCGACACCAGAGTAACCTTTTTGATCTAATTTGCTCCACAGAGTTTAGGCAAGTTTTTCGGTCTCGATCCATTAGGTATACTGCCTGTCAGATTTTTGATGAATTATTTATTATTTGATCCACTCTTTCGTAGCTTACCTGGAATAAATAATCATGATTAACCCGGCTTGTTATACAAATCTGGAATAATTTGTTAATCACAAAAAATAAAGGGTTCTCGGAGGTAAAATTTATACTAAAGTATTGGCTAAAAAGTTCTACCCCTGAGTACAATTTAATCCCCCTTTCTGTTTTATTCGTTCTTTAAGAGAAAGTGGTAGGTACGAGTTAAAACGAAGCTTAAACCGGGACACATTTAGAAAAAAAGAATTAAATGACCTTCAAGATACTTAAAAAATCTCTGGCTGAACAAATTTTCGGCAATATCAAACTTAATTTAATATAATATATAAATTAGCAACCTCTTTTAAAATTCTATGGATAAGAAAAGACGGTTAACATATTTTTATTAGTTTCATTAAAAAAATCCCAAATTCTTGTTTGTTATATTCCAAAATATGGAACAAAGTTTCAGCCCTTAACAAAATTGGACGTAAAATGACAAGGGAAATGTTTAAAATACTATTTAAACATATCGTTCCTGAGGGATAACAGTGGCACAAGTAAAAAATGCATTTTAAAGTTAAGTATGCAGAAATGTTCCTGGATATCCATTCTATCTTCGATTAAAACGGCACAATTCTTAAAAATGTTATTGTGGCCTTAAAATCAAATATTTCGTTGTTATATTATACTATTTTACTCTAATTCAAGCAAAAATTGTGACACAAAGATCATTGTACCGCTATTATAATATTAAACTTAATAAATATTAAAATACTGCTTTTCAACTTTTGTAACATAATTTTTTTAAATTGGTTAATAAACTGATTTAATACACTCAAACGAAATATTCAAACTGCTCTCCTGAAAAAAAGAGGTTTTTTGAGTTGTGCCATTGTTTTTCCCCGGATGCGATATGTATATATATTTAACAATATGTCAGTATCATTTTACTCTCTTTTCCAATGTGAATACAACTGATCTTTTAGAAATGAATTGAATAATTCATATTGTTAAATCTGCTAACAATGAGGTGCAAGCTTTTGTAAAGCCTCCTGTTTATAAGACGAAGACTTCGGTTTACAAAAACGTAATGTAAAAGCTCGTGAATTGTTGAGGAATTCCTATGAAAGCATGGCGTAGCTCATTTGGAGATATTCTAAGAAAATGTATTTTTCCGCAAACGCTCGTATCTCCTTTCGAAAAGTGGGTAACGTTAACTTCAAAGTTAACCTCAATTGTGGTATGCTGTTAGGAAGAATGAAGGGACGCAGGGTAGGAGATGGAGTACAGGAAGGTTTGGAAGTTCCTAACTCTTTGCATATGGTCACCAAACACGGTGGGTGTCATTTTAAGTAACGTTTTGATTCCGAGTGACGATATTCAGTGAGAGCATGAAGTAAACTCTGGAACCTGCTGAAAATATACGGCACTTGCTGTCCGTGGTCTTGGTACGGTTGGTATGTCCTGGACGTGGTATTCAGTGGTCCACGGTATCCAGTAGTATTTGTGATAGAACATACACCAATATTATTCGGATAAATTATTTGACATTATGTTCTGTTTGTTACGCTAACTTCCACATAGGAGGTTCTGAAGAACACCATTTCCCCCAGGGCCTATGTCATCTTTGGAAATTTTGTGAGGATGAGGATGAGGGTTTTAAGAAACAGCAGGAGAGGAACTTCCGGGAAGGAAAAAGGTTTAGGGGTACGAATCTGTGGGTCAATGTGCTCAGGAGTGACGGGCGTATGATCCATCCCTCCCACTGGGGTGAAAGACAATGGATCGAGAGAGTCCAGCTGGAGAGGTAAAAGGGTCTCCTTCAATAGGCGTCTCCCACTCCGGTCCACCACGCAGAATATATAGGCTGAATAATCCGCCGCCAAGATCTGGACAAACGTCACTCCATAAACCCAGGCACCGAAAACACTTGCTAAACAGTAACAAACGTAGCAAACCAATTGGCAATGGTATTCTTGTTATCTGAATCTCAAACATTTTAATGTTCATATTGCCAATATACGGTATTACACGGCTTATTCCAGTAAGGATAACTTATGTAAGTAAAATGTATATATTTTAAAAAAATAATTCCACAACATTTAACATGATTTGAATTAGGTATCATTAATTATCACGTTGTTTATTATTATTCGAAATCCTTTGTATGTTCGTCCTACTACTAGTACCCACTAGCTGGTGCGATGCAAAGTACCTACCATTGTCATATTAATATCTTCTCAACGCAGCCCCATGTCAACCGAAATCCGGAATTATGTATATAATCAACCCGTGCCATTAGCGAGGATTGACAACCAGATTATAATGTCAATCACAATATTCACACAATAACAATGGAGATAGACCATTGTTGTAATTAATCTAGAACGTGATGTGATTTTATGATCATTAATTAATTTGGTTAAAAGCACCGAGCACGTCCGCAAATCGCTAATGAAAAAAAAACACGACGAGTTGAACATTTGTTTTTTTTGTTGAATATCTGCAGTGATATTCGGAAAAGGTGAAAAGTTACAGACAACATTATCAATCTTCTAAGGCTAGGTAAAACTTTAAAACATCATGTTTACATTTATACCTTAATGATCCTGTCACTGACTCCAATATTAGAGTTATAGTACACAGTCGTTCGAGTAGAGGAGGAGAATGTAACGATACTTAAAATCGGGTAAAATCCCGAAGAAAACCCCAGACGTCAAATATCTAGGGATAACTATAGAAAGTAACGTGAAATTTAAGAAACATGTCGAAAACTGTGTCAAAAGAATGAGAAAACTTACTTACATTTTTATACGATTAAGAAATATCCTAAATCTTTCAAATATTAAAATGGTTTACTTTGCTCTTGTGCAGTCAGTTTTGTAGTACGGAATAATCACATGGGGAAGCATCTATAAGAATAATCTGTATCCGATAGTAACAACACAAAAAATGATCATCAAAGTTATTATTACAAAACCAAGAATTTTCCCAACCAGGGAACTTTTTGAAAAATTTAAGGTCCTGTCGGTTTCAAAACTATTTAAAAATATTGCTATTTTGGCAGTTTTTAAAGAATCTGAAGTGTCCTCAACACGAAGTATAAGACCAAGAACATCTGGGAACATGTATGTACGTAGATGCGAAACGACAGCTACGCAACACGATTATGAATATGTAGGCCCAAAGCTGTTTAACGATCTACCTGACACAATAAAAAGTGAGAAAAACTTTTTTAAATAAAAAAAAAAACACGTTGTATTTTTACAGATAAGCAACAGAATGACTTATTTTTTATCGATGATTTTCCGATATATTTTGTTTCTAATATTTTGTTGAAATTCTATTTCACTAATATTTATGTACTTTTCTTATTGTATAATATTTTGAAATATCTTACAGTATTTTTGAAAGTATTTTATTTCCATTTTGAAACTACACATATTATCTATAAGCAGTTCTAAATATATAACATATGTAAGTACATAGACTAGCTCCCCAGTTAGACCCGAGAATATTTCTCTACTAATTGGGTAAACAAAAAACTGATGAATGATATATGTAATGAAATGATATTATAATTGTGAATATTCACTTTTTTCCTAAATAAAAAAGGTATCGAGCACGTCGATCGACAAAGGAATTATCGACGATGTCGATAACTCGTCATTGTTTCTCAGCGCGCTTGCAGATCGCTAAACACAATCAAGCAATCATTGTGAACTATTGTTTTTTCAATTAAATGTAGACAATATTATGAAACTCAATCGAAAATATGAAAAAAAAGATAAATCAAAAAAAGACACGGTCACATCTAACACTCGAAACAGGACCTAAGCACACTTCTTTGTAAGCAGTCTTTGTGACCTATCTTTTTCTGATTTTTCTGTTTTCAGATTTTCGATTGAGATTCGCTGATATTGTCTTTATTTAATTATATATTACAATTTGAGGTTTTACTCTTTAAGTTAAAAATAAAAACTGTTTTTTTCGTTGGCAATCTGTAGTTATGATTGGGAACTATGAACAGTTTCCGACATTATCGATAAAGCCTTTATTGGTGACTGTTCTAGGTTCTAGCCATGTTAACAAATTTGATGTTCGTCGTTCCTTTTCTTCTTCCTGTGGACCTCAGCGGGTATTCGTTGACCACACGTTCGGTGATCTGCACCGTACTGCATTCACACCTGCATAACAGCTGTAGGATCACCTCATTCTATTGACGGAATAACATTTGTGAGGAAGAAAGAATCCAGGCTCTCAGCAGGGTAGTGTACGAGATGGTCATTTCTCATATCAGCCAATTGCCACTCAAGTTTCCGCCTGTTTCCTGGAGTGAGTTTCCTTTCCACAAAAAAAAACCTCGATAGAAACGCGTGGTCCATTAGATATATTTTCCGATCTTAACAAACGGATTGCAGTTTTTAGGCTTCAGGTGGGATTGCTAATCTTGTACTACCGGTAATTCTATGGAAAAATTTCCGAGGAACTAGTGTCATTGATCCCTTCGACACCGGTGCATTGTTGAGAAAAGTGCTAAAAGCAAGCCCATCATTTGTAGGCGGTTGCCCCATTAGAATGGGTCTTTTCTACATCTCATTTTTGAGTTCAACAGCTCGTGGAACGATTTGTTTTGTTTTGTTTTTGTTTATTAGGGAAAAAAACAGTTGTACATATTATAAGGTAATTACATATTGCATGGGTGATTTGCCGGCCTCTGCGTTTCCTTCCTCCTAAATAAATAAATAAAATTAGCCTTTATTGCTGTTAACCTTTTTTATTATTTTTCTAATCTAATTAATTATTATTATTTTTTTTTAAATATTATTCTAAATTATCAGCGTTCGGGTCATTATTTTTAGAAACAGCCTGTCTTTCGAGATATGCCTCCTCTAAAGATTTCCATTTTTCTTTATCCTTTGCAACTCTGATCCATTCTGGATCAGCCACCTTTTTTAGATCATCTTCCCATCCTTTCCTTCCTCCTACAACATGTTCACTCCTTCCTCTCTTCAAAAACACCCTTCGAAAAGAATCCCTAAAGATAGATTGATATAACTGTACATTGTAAAAAAAGACGGTGCGTAAAAATCAAAGCACCGTAAATCGAAGTTCCATAAAGCGAATCGCTACAAAGCGGAGCCCCTATTGCGATGCAACCCATAATAAGACCTGTAAGTAAATACCTAATTCACTCTTTCTTGTTCCCAGGTATCTTCAGCAGACGACCAACTCCCCGGTGGACATGAGGGTGGGGATCCACACGGGGGCGGTGCTAGCAGGAGTTCTAGGCCAGAGGCAGTGGCAGTTTGATGTCTACTCGAGAGATGTAGAACTGGCCAACAAGATGGAGAGCAGCGGGAATGCCGGGTAAGTACAACAAGCAGCGGTAGATAAATTAATAATGGAACAAAGGAACAATTTTTAAAATTTGTCTTTTTTATCTTCTTCTTTATCAATTTTACGAAGATATGGAATAAGCATTTCACTTGAAGTTGTCGAATTCAATTACCCAAAAGACTACTCTTACTAAAAGAAAATAGTAACGTCGTAAGCGATATGCAAATAAAAAAATATTCAGGAATCAATCAGATCTACACCGATGGATCAAAAAAACTACACCAAGTTGGAGCAGCTTTCATTTCAATGCAAAATAATTTTCCTCATCAAATAAAACTTAATTAAAAATTTCACGATAATGAATCCAGAATTGATAGCAATCAAAGAAGCGGTAGAATATGCAATGAAAAAAGTGGAATCAATTTGTAATATTAAGTAATTCTAAAAGTGCGCTTCAACATATTAATAGTATATTTTTATTTTTATTATTTTTTTTTTAAAGAAAGACAAACATTCCCGGGGTACGAATAACCCAACAATGTTTGAAAATCTCCTACTACCACTACAGAAAGCCGAAAATTTTGCTTGTGTTGTGATGGAGGACTTAGCCAGCCGAGGAATCGAATATGCAACGCCCGGGTGGGACCCAAGCGCTATGCCCACTCAACCACTGACCGGTCAAAAGAAGTTGCCTGTAGGAAAATGGCCTACAATATTGTAGAGCAAATAAGGCAGCTACAGCAGAAAGGTGTGTTCATACTAATGGATTCCATTTCATGTAGGAATACATGGGAATGAAGAGGCGGATTTGTTGGCAATCGAAGCATGTGTGAATGGAATCATGTATATCATTGAAGAAGAAGATAACAATAATAATCTAAACGAAAATATGAAAGAGGACAAGACTAAGAAAAATAGAAAAAGATAATGGACGCAACTGGGACTCGAACCCAGTTCATATTTTCGTTAAGATTATTATTATTATCTTCTTATTCAGTGTTATATTACATTGATATGAATAACCTTCAAAAGTTATAAAAAGAGAGTTTTTTTTAATAAAAAAAGGAATCATGTATGACTGGACGCCAGATAATACGTGTAATAATCTTTTTGAAATATTTTATCAAAAGCTCCAAAAGGAATTGTTTGAACGATCATGGTTCACTGAGGTTAATCTGAATAGATCGAAAATGAGAATCATTTTTTGATTAAAATCAGGACGTGCACTAACGGGTAGAATATTGTGTTTGTTAGGCCTCTCTGATATGATCAAATTGAAGATGTTGAACACACATTATCGAAGTGCATTAAATATGAACGACAGAGAGTGACCATATTGATGACCTCGAACACATCGGAAGTTCAGAATTTAATCGCCTTAACTGAGTTCCACGCCATATTGAGAATAATGAAATTTATTAGATCTTGTAAACTGGAAAATATTTGAAAGTGAGTTCAAATATACAGGACTAAATGCCTTTTAAAGAACATTAGAGAATATAATGATAATACATTAATATTTTAATTAAAAAATGACAACATTATGTGAGTCAGAAGCCTCCATAATATACATGATTTAAAAAAAGTCCACTAAGAATTTGATGTTTCTAATTTTTAACATTTTTTTATGGACAGATTTTTTATGTGAGATAATTAATTGGGAGGAAGATTTAAAGTTTTGAACACTACAACATATAATCTGTATAGGCCTTATGTTTAATGCCTATAGATAGTTTGACACAGACTTTAAGCAAAATCTGGGCTAGCGTTCGCCATTGTCGAATAATAACCGATATGGTTGACAAAAACTTTTATCGTGTTGATGTTGGGCTTTCATGCTAGCTCCACATTTCCTAGCATGGAAGGGACTGTCTTTTCAATAATACACGTTACACGCGATAGGTCATTTTAAGACATGCGTATTAGCGCGATCAACATCATTTTAATTTTATCTGAAATTTCTCCCGATCAATTTGATCGTAGTTATTCATTAAAACCTGTAAAATCTAGGGTCTACATATTTTTATTTATTTACGGTGACTAGACAAGTAATTATTATTTAGACAAAACAAAAAAAAAAAACTATAACGAATTAAATGACTTATTTCATAATCCAAACATTCATCTACTTGAAAATATAAAGTGAAATTGTTAGTTAAATGTCAAATTGAAATGGGTTTGTAGCAAATAGCGACCAGTGGGTGTGCCAACTCCCACGCCATAAAAATCTCTACGACGAAACATTTTATTCCCTTTGATTGGGGCTTGTTACGGGCTTACAAACCAATCCTTCAATAACAATCTAATTGGGCATCATTTTCCGGATCCAGTGATTTAGATACTTGTTAACAATGGATTTGGAGAATTTTTAGATATTGACTCTTTGGAATCAGAGAATTTTTAGATATTTTGCGGAAAAAAGGTAGAATTGTTTTGGTGAAGTTTAAAAATAAGGCATGGTGCAACTTTTATAAATGACGCGTTTTTTTCAGCTTATTTGTCGAGTAACTTGAAAATTTATGTGTCATTCACATAATAATGCAATAGCGCAAAATTGAAACACACTAGACCCCCTTATTCCCAAACCCGTTACCTAAATCTCGTACCCTTTGTTCCGTAGCAAGTTTTGTACGCGTGTAGAGAAATGGTATTGTAAAAAATGGTGGGAGACGTCAGCTGCAAGCATATTTATGTAATCAATGTGTTTTTTCAGTTTCGTTCAATTTTTTGTCGCAATTTTTATCCTTTTTATTACCACAACTAACAATCGTTTCATCTGGATGTATCCCCATCGCTTTGAAGGATATAAAATATTAAAACGTATGTTTTTATTCCGTTTTAAAACCGACATTTCATTACTAACCATTTACGCAAATCGTCAATAAGTCAAGTGAACTTAGCGAAGATAAATTGACCAACTGACAGTGCTGGAACGTTTGTTCTAGTTTACACTGCTTGGACAGTTAATACGTGTCAGGCATGGCCTATTTTTCATTAAAGCCGTCGATCTAAACGACTGGACAAATAATGTCGTAAATAAGAAGAAGCGAAAACGAAAGCGATGTATGAACTTTTTTGTTATGAAATTTGCTTAGCCCTTTTTATCTGGAATTCGCAGTCTAACGCAAGCATTTTCAGTATGCACCTCCATCACATTTTTAAATATCCCTTTACACCACCCTTTACACACACTTCGTTTATTTACTACACATTTTCATTTATTCAATAAGTTAATAAAAATAAGTCATTTAATTTATTCAAAAATTATTTAATAATAATTAGTCAAGGTGGAATTCCCCGATTGATCTCTCGTAATACCTAAAGATAAATTCTTTATCTGCCTTACGTACAACGAAACGCGTGTGTGTGTTTTTTTTTAATTAATCCCCTCTTTAGCAGTTTCACTGAGTAGATTTTCAATATTCAGAAAATGTTTCGCAATGATTTGAAAGGATTTTCAGTCGTCGAATTTGACCCATTTCCGGTTGGCGTGCAGACTCGTTATGAAAAATACCGATAAAATGTTCGTTCATTGCATTTCGCCATTACACTAGCTTTTTTTAGTTGACAGGGAAAGCGATGACACAAAGAAGAGTATATTCACGCGAATGGCTGCACTCAATTCGCATGAGGATTTTATATGGAAAACATCCACAAATTTTGAAATGCCAAAATTCCGCGAAATGCGCACTAAATTAAATTTAAATTCTGGTTTTTACGTGTAGAATTTATATTAAACGGGTAAAATGGTTCACTCTGTTTCTACATCCCTAGGTGTCATTACGTGACAGTAGATAAGTAGGTTATCACGGATCATGGTGTTCCGTTTGAGATTTTAGTATTTCAACGCTGATTCTCGGCCCGTTTTACTTTTTGATCAAATCGTGGTCAGTTTACAAGCCTAACGGAATCCATTATGCTTTAATATTTACCATTATATTTAGCAAAATGCTAGTTATACTGCAATTTGGGATGCGGGATGGGAAAACCATTTATTGGATAACCAACACCTTGTCCATAGGTCACCTGCTAAGCGTAGCTAGCAAGGGTGTCTGGATACATGGGGTGACGTTTGTCTAAGTCTTGGTGGCGGATGCGTCTGCCCATCAGCTGCGCAGCCAGCCGGATCGGAAGGTACCGGTTGAGGGAGTCTCTTTGATCTCTCCAGACTTTCTCGTCCCATCGCCATGCACCACAGTAGGATGGATAGGTTAATATATTCATCACTCCGGGACACACTGATCCCTAGATTGTACGCGAGTTGAAGTAGAGATATATTTTAAACAAATGTTTTTTTGTTTCAGGAGAGTGCAAATATCGGATAAAACCCTCAGCTACCTGAACGGAGAGTTTGAGGTAGAGCCAGGATACGGAGAAAAGCGCGAGGAGGCGTTGAGGCTAGCTGGCATCAAAACCTACTTCATCTGCAAAGTTCTAAAACCGGTATATAATCATAAATATCAAGTATATTTTTTCCATTATGAATTAGAAAAATGGACTCAATAGGCCACTTGCATGGATTTCATAACGACTTGGAAAAAATCCTGTGGATAGATTTTTTTTACTAAGATTACCAAAATGTTACTAAAAATTTTAAAAAATGAATAGTTTTTCTTATTTTTAAATAAATAAATCCATTATTTGAGCACGTGACGTCCCTACATGAAAATATCCCGTCTCCGATTATGTTCCTTTAATTTTGTAAAATTCCACAGTGATTAATTTTTTTTTTATATGGCAACACTTTGATTTCCGGCGGATTTTTGAATTTGCGCTTAACGTTCACTAGATTTATTGTTTTTTCTATGCGAACTTATCTTTTGGTTTGATTTTTTGATAAAGATGGCGGTGTATTTACAGATGTTACGAAGAGAACCCCGTACAATTTATTGCTATTCGTGTGGAAAACGTTCTTTTTTTTAATGATTTTCGGCTATATAATTATCGTTTTTTAATGATTTTCGGCTATATAATTATCGTTTTTTCGCACACATAAAATTATGTCCCGTCTTTCCGGTTTATAGAAAATGGTCTGATTTTTCGGATTGAAATTTTAAAAAAATCGCGAGGGTTTCAAAAATACGATAAAAAAAAAAAAATACCGAATGTCTTAGAATATTTGCCTTAACCGGAAAATTTAAAAATGAGATGCAAGTGGCCTATTAGGATGGGTCGACCTCCTGTAGGGAACCCGCTTGCACAGCGTCGCGCCGTGCGCGCAAAAGGTTATGTTTGGACTTCAACACTTTGTTGGACGATTCTTGTGGCCTTGTGTTTTTGAAAAATCATCTCAAGGGCGTCGTGCAATTTTTTTCTCCAAGGCTCTATCCTACTATTAGCCACAAATAATTTATCAAAACAACTTATTTAATAAAAACAAATTGCATCCTCAGTTAAGAGCATTAAAAAAATATGCATAGGTTGTTAGTATTGTACAGTGTATCACTAATGATAGTGACGCTGCATACAAATGTAGGTAAGCACATAGTATTTATATTATGCGCAGGTCGATCATTACACAGAACCATACTTTAACCATGGAATTGGCATTTGTAAAATAAAGCACTGGCATTTCAACTAGAAAGTGAACTTTCATAAAAAATACTGGAATTCCTTATTGATCTAAAAATGATTGATTTTGTATTGACAATTTTCGCGAAGGTGAAAGCAATGTTAAAATACCCCAATAAACCTGATCGATGAATTTGTAAATTCGTCAATGACTGAGTGAAAGTCTGCAGACACATTCGACTTGAAATTGAGGATATTATTTCCAAGTTGTTACTATTTACGCTAAGGAAGCTAAAAGTTTCCAATTGGAAGTTGTCTTAAAGTTTATCCGGACAAGGCTGTCATCAATTAGCGATAAAGTTTTTGTCTCCAGACATTATATATTGAAAGCAAAACTGACAAATGATGAGCTCTATTAGTGTTGTTAAGGTTAAATATCAAACAAATGATAAAGCAATCGATTTTTCTGTTATAGGTATATCTAATTACGTAGTTGTCGTTGTGTTCGGTACATTCGTTGTCACCACCTTTTTCTTTTTTAGGATGTTTTCACTAAGGTTAATAAGGCAAATTGAAGTCGAATGTAATTATTCTTTAATCGAGGACTTTTCGTTCAGTTTATATATTGATAGTCCAATTGATTATTCAGACACAAATATATTAGAATATGAAGATATTCGCTGTCATCCGTTTCTACTGTTACCCAGTGTTGCCTGTAGCGTTAACCAATCGAAATTTGGGTTCAGTATGCAGTTATATGTGAAAGTGTACCCTCTATCTAATTATAATTGGTTATTACTCGGATTATTCATAAACACCACCAAATCAATTATAATGCAGAAAAAGTTGGGGTGAATTAAACAAAATGTTGATTTTTTCTGAGTCGCTAATAGGATATTTTAAAATGTCATTCTCATGGACCGATTATGTATCCCGGTGGTATCATGTTGCATAGCAGCGTAAAGCCTCTTTGTTACTTCTAATTAGTCCAATTTGAGTTCCACCTCTCCCAACACTTTCAGAAACTACCAAATCCGATCCCCGCGCACTGCTACTCACGTGGTAATAGTGGCAGACGTTTTGACGATATATTAGAAAAAAATTGAGCCTCTATGACTATCCCAACTTACAATACAATAAAAATAGAATTAATACGGTTACGTGCCTATATTAGTGCTCGTAAAATCGTTATATGGGTTCGTAAAATCGTTATGTGGGAAGGTATTGGTTTATTTTAGGAAATAAAAAAGACATTAAAAATATATAATTCAATCCCCCAATCACATTTTCAAATGTTCACTTATTGTTCGAATTTTCTGGATAAGTTCTTTGTTCTTAGAATCTGATCTGGGTGAATTTGGTCTATATTCTCCCCTAGGCAGGTTCTTCCCAAAAAACATTTTTTTAAGGTTGCTTTATGAAACCAGTTCAAACAAATCCACTGAGATTATCGAAAAGGTTTAATCAGCAGTTTGATTCCAGGGAGATGTGATTCCGTCGATAAGTGATTCGTCAGAAGCCAATGGAGAAATATCTACTTTCAATATATAAATAATGGAGATTTTATCCACGACGTTCTTGATGCGTCGCCTATCTTTTGTTTGAAGAAAATGAGGGCTTATTGGTTCACCACTTGAAAGTTGAGAGAATTTCGCACAAAAACAAAAGAGCTTTAATAGTTCTATAAATAAGACAAACTAGATCAGAATTACAAATTTTATAAAATGACCCTGCAGAATCATCACTTCAAAGCAAAAAACCTGATTGTTGGTCCGGAACTAGTTTTGTAGTGATATCTGAAAATTTTAAATAATTTAATTACGCTTTTAAATTAACAGAGATTAAACTACTCAAGTCATCTGATTATATGTTATAAATCCCTTCATCTAGAACTAGAAAAACTAGCGAACCGTGAGCTCGAGATTCATGAAAAATGCAGAGTTCTTTCGGTATGGAAATTTGAGATTTCCTTTTAGCTCCAGTTAAATGTTACGAAGCTTTGAATTGTCCAATTAACTTCTTAAAAATAAATTTGTTTGACATAAATTTGGTGACAACGTTTGTTTCAAATTTTAGAAATATGTATTCAGAATTTATAGAAAGTTTAAGATACACGTTTGAAAGTCAAAGTTGGTTAGTGAAACTAGTACGCAAATTAATACAAAGTTTTTTGGTTTATATTTTCAAGTATTGAATAAGTAAGCTTAAAAGGTTCGGATAGGGTTAAAAATAACTCTCTCCAATTTACGTAAATGTGATGACAGGATAGAAATAAAGTTTTTCCAGTTACCGACTGAAAAACCGTTACGTTTATCAAGATTTAATTGCATTTTTAATGAAGTCAGTTTTTACTCAATTAAAATAATGGAACCATTTAGTTAACTTAACTACATATAAACTTAAAGAAGCGCGTTGCGGGCGTGTCTGGGTTTCGAAATTAAGATCAATTTTATTCGTCTTAAGTTGGAATCTAACTTTTTAAATTTCTTAATTCCGAAGTCCAAACATACACATAATACACATTCAGTCTACAGGTTTATATACAAATATAAAACGGATAGGGATGGATTCATACATCCGTCACTCCTGGACGGTGACTCGACAGTCGATCCGCCGACAATTATTGGCCCCCCGAAATGACTTTAACTATAAAATTATAATTTTTTTTTCATTATTTACCAACTTCAAATATTTATTTATTTATTTATTTAAGGAACATAAACAGTCATAGTAATAAAATATACATAAGAGGATGGCAAAAAACAGACCAATTATTAATGTTCACAGATAGGTATTTAGAAACATAAAAGTAACTGAATGTAAACTAGAAAATTTAAGAAAAACAGAAAAAATAAAAACAGAACTAAGCAGCAATTTAAAAAAAAATAATAATACAGATGTTAAGTCAACAAGTGATAAACATGTTATACACAATAATATAATAATTAAAACAATACTTAAATAGACTGCGAAATAGGTATTTGGGTTGGGACGGGTAAGGGGAGGAGAGGGATAAGGGAAAGTTGCCAAATATAAAATCGACTTCAAAAATACCCTTAAAAATAAGTTGGTAATCAAACAAATTATAGTGTGGATTTTTTTTTGCATTTAAACGCTGGTGTACACAGTGTATACAGGGTGTTAAGGGACGTACTTAACTTACTTTAACCAGTGATTACTGACATTATTTAGAGTAAAAAATGGAAACAAAATTTTGGTCTCTGGTGACATTTTTGATGTTTTTTTTACAAAAACATAAAAAAATGGTGGGTGTTGGGCAGTTAGAGGCGGGGTAAGGGGTGGTCGGCTACTCGGCGGAGTGACCAGTGACGAAATGCGAAAGATATTTTTTTGTTTGATTTTGAAGAAAAAAAAATTGAAAAAAAAGTCACCAAAAGAAGTCACCGGAGACCAAAATTCCATTTATATTTTTTACTCCAAATAATGTCAGGAATCACTGGTTAAAGTAAGTCAAGTACGTCCCTTATCACCCTGTATCGATAACAAGATTTTTCCTTGAAGCATTTGAATAAAAATATATTTTATACTGTTGTTATTCAACGGTACATCATCTCTGCACACCCCTTCGGAGACACTTAATTATATTTTGTGTAATTAGGTATACGGCATTTTTCCAAAATCGACTGCATTTTTTATATAAGTATGCCGGGGCCAATTGTTAGCTGATCAACTGTCGTGGAACCATACTCGACACACTGACCTCCAGATTCCTAACCACTCCTCATACCAATTTCCTTCCCAGAACTTCCTCTCCTTTCTTTTCTTAAAAACCCTCCACACAGTATCCCTAAGATGACTTAGGCCCTGAGGAAAATTATTTTCCTCAGAGCCTCCTGTGCTCACTACTTACCTCATTACTATTGAACTAAATTATTATGAATATCATTAAAGAATGTTTGTAAATGCGCGTATAGGCGTATATTAATATAGAAAAATAGAGTGTGCTTTAGACCACACGACTGAAGTAAAACTTCACTAACTTATAAAAGAAGAGAGAAAGAAAATGTGCGCACGCACTGTTCTCTCTTGCTCTTACAGTGTGATACAGACAATAGGCCTGTACTGTGTTTTAGATTACGAAACGCTATGAGAGAAAGATATAATGAAAATGTGTGCTCGCACCTTTCTCTCTTGCCCCTACAATAATATACAGAAACGTATCTCTCTCTTTCTATCTTCACTAACTTATATCTCCCTCTCAACTTCCGTTCGCCTCGCCCGATCACACTTTTCGTAACGCTCTCGTCACGCATTCACCAGCTTACTCCCCAAGTCAAGCGTACGTAAAGGATTTTAATTAAAAAAATAAATAGCATAGGTACAATAGCATAGGAACTGAAGTCTCTTTTATTGTCCAATCCGATTATCTGTCTAAGAAAATTGTTTGATCTTTTCACCAGAAAATGAGAAATCGATCTTAATTTCGACACTCGGACAAGCCTATTACACAATTTCTATGGGTTGATCTCTTTAGTGCAATCAATACACAGATCTAATAATCGCAAAATCCCCGTAGAATTGACATTGCCCCTCGGTCCAATTATCAATTAGTGGATGCAATTAAAATTGTTAATCACCTTGGGGGCCGTTCCCGGCTGGTTCCGGGTCCGCTCAGTGCAAAGGAAACACAGGGCCGTAGGCATTGCACCACGGGATAGTGTAATTACTCTAATTCATACAACTCTGTGTTGGTACTTGGAAACTATTCCGCACTCTATTATTTAATTGTGGCAGTGGCATACGATTTATGCGATATTTCAGGACAATACCAGGGCAGACCTGTCAAATTAAAGATTATAATTGCAGGATTTGCGAAGCATTTATTCACAATTAATATCATTGCTTTTCAAAAGAAAAAAAAATACCCATCGAATGTTAATAACGAAGAGAAATTACGATATATATCCAATAACATTACAAAAATACTAGATGCATTACATTCAAAAAGATACCCATTCAAAGGATATTTAACCTTTAACTGTTAACGTGGGGGCCGCTCCGTCCTGGCAACAATAATAATATCGAAATACTCCCCTTCCGCGCGAGCAACACGAACGCCACTCCCAGTAGCTTCGAATTTAGTTACGCCAGAGCCGTGATAGATGGTGTACTTGTTGGCATGCTTAATTTCTGTAAGTATTTCAATTTTTTTTGTGAGCATCTCTGACCCATGGTCAGTAGGTACTTACGTGACTTTTTCTGGGATCTGATATGCCGAAATCTGATCAACTGGCACTTCCAGAAGTAGAAGAAGAAGACTTAAACCTATGAAGAATTTTTGTTAATTCGTGAGAAATAGTTTGGGTGCAGGTGAGTTCTCTAGTTATTGTTTTGTATATTCTTGTCAATTGACATCTGTATCTGTATTTTCTCCTAAATAATAATAAATAAAAAAAGAAGATGTCACACATGTCCAATGTAGCTTCAGAGAAAGTCTATACACACTGGTTTTGTATATAAAAAATATGTGAGGCTATGTATAGTTAGTAAGATTTGGTGCCTTGCAATTTTATATTATTATTTATTAAATTACTAAGTTTTTTTTTTTTTTTTCCTTTATTCATTATATAATTTGTGTACAGTTTTACAGGTGATTCGACTACCACGCTAGGCACATGCCCGTATTATGGTAGTCGAATTATGAATATATAATTATATAAATGTAAGAATTGTTATTGGTTAATACATAGTTTAGTTAGGTACAATGTTTTTATATAACAAGGAATTCTTTAAGTGATTTCGCAATTAAGTAGATAGCATAAGCAATAAAACATTCTCATTGTTGGCTGCTTTTTCGCTTAAATAAAATAGGTACATAAGTACATGATAGATAGATAAATAAATGAATAACTCTTCTTGAGATGATCTAAATATAAATATTAATATGATCATTATCAAAAGTTTTTTTTTTATTTGAATGTAAAATTATTCGAGACACTATTAAAATATTAAAATAAAAGTGATTTCATTGTTTTATTTAGTATAATAGATAATACAGACTGATTTCTGATCTCAAATGATTTTCGCCAAAAATGATTATATAATATCGAAATTGTCAAATATAAGTTACTTAACAGAAAGAAAGAATGTTATTTTAGTTAAATATATTTAAATTGTTCAGTAAATAATAATTGGTACTCAAAATTTTCACGGATCTCTAATATATAAACATTTAATGTAACAGGCCGTCCGGGCCCCCACGTAGGGATACACGTAAACGTCAGTAGTTAAAGGTTAAATGTGCGGGTTGCTAAAGTGTGTCCACCGGACCGAGTTGAGTGAAACCACGCGCGTTGTCTCACTAAAGTGTTTTCTTCATATTAAGTCATCTAAGCATCTATCAAGCATTAAACGACTTATTTAAACTAACGAACTAATTTCATCCAGAATGATAAATTTTGGTATATACCTAAGTACTCGTGAAGATCATTGGTAGGTTCATCTTAAAGGCTTTCTTTGGAATTTTTTAACTTATTATCAACTCTGGTTGGGTTGTTTGAGCCCCCATCACATTTTAGTTAAAAACATCACGTGATTAATGGACGACCCCAAAGGTAAAACGTTGACTAAGAATATTTATGGCCATTTCACCTAATTAACTTTTTTCTTTCTTATAAAATTGTTCACAAAATAAATAAAAACCACTTTGCCGTTTAAGTTGAACTTTTCTAAAATTCGTTTGCCAAGCGACTGTATGCCTGTAACCTATATTCGTGGCTATGCACACAAGACACACTAAGAAGAGATCTACTTTTGGCTTGTCTATCTCTTAACCATTCTTACCGCCAATTCTCCGCTAGTGATCATTTGTGATGATCATTGCATTTGACAGCTCGATCAACGACTGATCAAATAACTGAACTTAAAATCTGACATAACGCTTACAAGAACTACCGAGAATTGGTGGAAAAAATGGCGCTGAACGCCGAATTACAATGCCGTCAAATACGGCGAGATTCTTTTTTTGATTATTTCTGATAGATTTTTCTTTTGTTTGTTTTCACAGATGCTATTTCCCAAACAAAATCTAATGTTATATTTAAATTCCTGCATGTTTACTTACTAAAGTATTAAATTCGTTCAAATGAAAATTTATAAATTTCGCCAGATTTCGTAATAAAAACGAGCCGAAGAAACAGTTCACCTCATGCTGCCGACAAAAGTGTAATCGGGAACTTCTCCCAGGCGTATCCCACCGTTATAATACCGGTTTAGCATGGCAACATTTCGTCTACACTAGAGATGCAATCGATGGATTTACTATTTGATCAGTTCCATATATTTTTAATTGGGACGGTCTTCCTATAAGCCGAGTCAAACTAATTATTCACGTATTAGATGGCAAAAGCCATTCCACTCGAACAACTAGTGGGTCGAAATAGTCGACCCCGACAAAACTGCCAAAATCTAGTATATTGCATCTTTACCTAAGATCGCTTCCCGCGCGCACCTCGAAAGACAGACATCGAATGTTTTTCAAAGTTGTTTTAAGGTTACATAAATATAATGGTTGATTTACTGCGATGTTTGCTGCAATACATAATGCAGAGCGATGAAGTAACTGCTTTGAGACAAACAAGGACGTTTCGTTAGAGGGTAGATTCTTTCGCTAATTTAACTTTTGAGTCACAATGTCTCCGTTCATAATCCCGTTCTTCAACTCTAGAAATCGAAAATAAGAAGAGTATATTAAACGACTTTCGAAAATGTTGCTAGTTTTCGCATTAAAATTAATCTGCTGCAATGTCGTTTTCAGATGGTAGCAGCTTTAAATAACTTTTCCTCTGGTGGTTAGTAGCTGTTTTGAAGAAAGTGCGTAATTTCAGATTCACGCCACACAGACAAAAGCATCAGACACACGGACAATATTTACAGGGCTGCTAATCATTTCTTAATAAGTTTTCATTCGTGGATGGCGAATAATGAATAGCTCTTGATCGCTATTGATGAATTGAGATCTAGAAGGCTCTTGAAGACGACTAATAGAAGATGAAGAAAAAAAAATCTTTTTTCTTCTGAAAATTTGGGAAAAGTGTACAGCGCGCCGCCGTTGTACGTAGTTACAAACGTTACTGGCGATGTTTGCAATCAGTGGCGCACAATAAGAAAACAATGTATCCTACGTTGCGCGACTCCCGATTATGCAATACATACTTGCTAAGAACGGTAATGTGAACTTTTGCAGTGTTTGCATTTGCCGCAAATTTCATGCTTGTTTGCTGCTGCAAATGTTGCATTCTTATGATTTTCAATACTTCTATTTACTCTTGATGTTTATTGTTTATTTTAATAACTGAATCACAACAAATATTTTGATGATGATGTTTTTTCTTGCCTCAAACATCGCACCGATGAGTTGCTAGAAGTTGTGTGTTTATAAAAAATCACTTTATTTAAGTCTCTAAGAAGAGAGACTACCATAAAACGCGACATGGCACATGCTCCTTGCTTCATTTACATTCATATAAAATCTTCTGTTATTCTGATCCTTGATGTCGATCAATATCAATTCGGGAGGAGGGTAAGGGTACCGCCGCTCTTGGAACCATCTGTTGGATAACCAACACCTCTGCCGTAGGTCACTTCAAGCGGTTCGCTGCGTTTGGTGACATAGCAGCGGTGCCAGGCTCATGGGGTGAAGTTTGTCTAGGTCTTGGTGGTGGATGCATCTACTCACTTACTGCGTGGTGGGCCGGATCGGGAAATACTGGTTGGGGGAGAACATTTGGCTTCTCCAGTTGGTTTCCCTGACCAATTGCCTTGCATCGTACTGTGAGGTTTGGATTCGTACGTCCGAACCCACTGACCCCCAGATACCTACCCACCCCGCATACCTTTCCTTCCCAGTACTTCATATCCTTCCTTTCCTTTAAAAGATCCTCCACACAGCATTTACAAAGATGACACAGGCCCCGAGGGAAACTATTGTCTGCGGGGTCTCCTGTGTCGAGCTATTGTAAAAAAACATGTCTAATTAAGAAAAAACCTGACATCATTTGAACCCGATGGGTGCTCCGATCATTGATCATTGTGGTGAGATTTACAACTATTGCGATTTCGCGTCATCTGCTTTGTATGGATGTTTCTAACTTTAAAATGTTCCCGTCTACACGAGGCAAAAATCAAACAAACTTATGACGAATATCGAGAATTCTCGTTATTGTACTAAGTCTCCGAAGACGTCTTACAGGGTCTGGCGTTAATTAATGACGGAAACGAAGCACTATTAAAATTGTAACAGGAATTCCACAAATAAATTGTTTAAGTTCTAAAATGTTTGTACTCGGTTACGTCAAAATACGAAGTTCACGTTTGCAAAGTTTTCAATTATAATCCGTCGCTTATCGTATCCCAGCTTAATAATTCATAATACACATTTTAAATCTCCGTTTAGCTGAAGTTAATAAACTTTCATTATTCCCATTAATTAGCTAGGCTGGGCTTTTAACATTAAGTCAATAATTAAATTCCCATTAAATACAGCGTGATGCTAAAGATATTATATTCCATATTCCAACAACGTAGTTTCGTAATTAGGTCAACTTACTGACGGTCTTTCATAATAGCTTAAATATCAAAATATTTACGCCATTGAATATAACAGTCATAGAAAAATAAAATTGATATATGAGACCGACAAAAACTACAGATAAAAGGTCTCAACTGACAAGTTGGTTAAGGCTGTCCCGGTAAGACAAGAAAACCAGGATTAAAATCCCGGTTGCGACGGTTACTATTTTATTTTATTTTAATTTTAATTTTTTTTTTCTGTTTCAAGTTTTGTTTAGATTTATTACAATTATCTTCTTCTTCAATAACATACGAGATTACAAATCTTCAAAAGTAATTTTTTATTTTATTTTTTTTATTTATTATTATTTATTTTTTTAGTTCTTAATTTTAAGCATCCGCTTAGCTGCCAGAGCAATTTGTCAGCAGGTCGATTTAACAATATTAATATAACACAAAAGAACTTTTATAACAAGATACCACAATATAGAAAATAGAAACAGAAGAGTAACTTTTAATAAAAAGGTAATCTAATAAAAATTAACAGAGGCAAAGTTTTTTCAGTAGATTTTTCCCAGTTCGTGAAAGGTTTTGATTTTGAACCCTGTGCAGTGCAGATTTTTTCTAGTTTTTTTTTTTATTTTAATTTTTTTGTTTTTTTTAGCAACGATACATATATATATTTTTTAATGTTTTTATACGAAACATGTTTGGTACATATATATAATAGAAATTATATACGTAGTCCTCCTCACTAGGGGATCCTGTACAGAAATAATATGTAAGTATTTTAATGCAAACATATATTTTGGATAATTTTTCTGTGACTTCCATGGTTTAACTTCATGGTTTGGGTAAGGTTTTCCATAAACTTCTACGATGATGTTTGAAATATATTAATAAGTTCATTTTCCGATAGTTCCTTAAGAGGCCGGTTTTCGAATTTCTACCGATTTCTTGCAAACCTCCCTTAAACATTTGAAGTTTTTAAGCTCTTAAAAAAATATATGTTATTCTTGAAGATAATATCTAGACACTAGTGGCGCCCAAACGCAAATTATATAAAATTTCCTCGGTAGAAAAAAATCGCAAAGTATGCTCCAAAAATTATTATAAACACGTTTGTTTAAGTTATTTTACAATGAAAAAATTCACAGCGTTTCTTTAAATGTTGTTTAAGACAATTGTCGCGAGATTTTTGCTCTATTTTAAACAAGTCGTGTGTTATTAAAGATTTTCATAATTTTTGCATCGATTTTATCGTTGTAAATGTTAGCGCGCTCTTCTAACATTCGTAATTTCATATCTCTCCGTCTTCTTCTTTTTGGGGCCGGGAACGGAGCATTAAGCCAATATTTAGTGTCCTTAATGTAACTATTTTTTGGTTTAATTTTTTTGATGCTAAGTGGGAGTTTGTTAAATAACTTTACTGCTAAAAATTCCGAGCTTCTTTGTCCAAACGTAGATTTACACTTTAGTATGTTTAGAATGTCAGTTTGTTTGACTCTGGTTTTATGAGTATGTGAGATGTCTGCCTCTGAATCATTTTGAGGGGATGTACCAGAATGTTTTTGGCATAGATTTTCTGTATATTTGGAACATCAAACTGTTTAAAAATTTCTGTTGTTGACGTCCTCATGGGGACCTTTGTGATGGTCTTTATGATGCAATCCAGAATTACCTTCAGTTGTTTTACGTATTTTGATGCTGCTAGTTGACAAGATGGATTGAATCCCAGGATTTATTAATGGTAAAGGCAAAGGTTAAAAAAGTGTTGTTTTAACTTTGTGATTTTTACTTTTCCCCATTCTTCAAATTCAATCGATGGTTCTGCTCGTCAATTTCATTTTTCTTGAGAAAATTAAAAAAAAACTGTTTGAACGTCTGGTTCATCAAATAACATGCGATCAAATAGGTATATTGTATTTGTGTAATGGATTTTTTTATTTAATAAAATATATAACAAGAAAATCACCAGAAAATCACCCCCTGTACGTATGGATGGATTATTTTCTTTAATAATTTTGTCTTTCACAAAGATTTAGCCCACTTAAATTTAAGCGAGGATTGTCGTACATAGACAGATGCGGACTGACAGTGTACCAAGCCTAAGAGAATTTACCATTCTGGAACTTGCCACAAATACCTATCACATTAATGACATGTGAAATATTTTAGATTTAATTTTTGTATTTGTGCACGCTGGGATTTGGTCGAGGATTTGGTTGATGTCCTTACTTTGTGAAAGAAGAATAAGTTAGGGCGTTTTACACAATGCGTTTTACGTCCAGTTTCCCGTTGGGTGATCTTTGGGTTCGGGATGAAAAAATGACCTTCTAAATTTCTATCAAAAAAAATTCTATCTTTTATATTCCACCAAACTTGGAAATATGTCAAAATCAGTAGATGTACTATATCAAAATTAGTATTTTCCTGTGAATATTTGAATGTACCTACCCTTACGATTATCGATCTTAAGGGTGGGTATTTCTACTGTAGGTATTAATAATATGTGTTTTTCAACTTTATTTATTATTTTTATTATTTTGTTTAACTTTGGCACGAAGATTGGTTTTCCGTAAACCGATATCGAGAGGAGTATCAATCATTTCAGTTTCTTGAATGCGTAGGTACGAAAATTAACGAAACATATAAATTAATAACACAATGAAATACATTTTCTCGTAGTTTTCACAAAAAAACTGGTCAAGAGCATATTTATAATAAAACTTTATCCGAAAATTGGTTCAATAGTAGGAGGTTTTCGCAGTTAAAACTATTTTTTATAGGCCTGAAATTTTATTTTTTTCAAGACTTACGAAAAGACTTCTCGATTATTTCCAAGGCCAAGATGTGTTCAAAGCGATCAAATTTTCAAACCATAAACACTTGATGGCTTTGTATGATTTCATCTAAAATTAAATTAAAAAAAAATGGAGTTCCACGAATTAAACACAAAAACAATTAATACAGAAATCATTCCAATTTATTATAAAAAAGAAAAATGAACTGCGAAAAATGATAATCATTTTCATCAAACGTATTACGGTAATTTAGTTTTATTGTTTAAAGCACAGACTAACAACCGTTGATAAATTTTTAATTTTACTTTTCGGTGTTTGGTTTTAATAACATACGTTTCGATGAAACTAAAATTGATTCGAAGTTCTGCAACATTATTGCAAACTCAACGGTCCATAATACTATTATTCTTGATATCGTTATTTCAATTTGTGCAGAATTATCGAAATACCCCTTTCCCTGTGATTCGCTTACAGTTTCCAAGTAAAAGGGATGTTGTTCGGATCCTCTAAAGGTAGGTGTGTTACCGCGGTGGAGAGGGAAAACGTAATTTCTACCATCAGGAAACGTATAATTGAATTGTAATTGCCTTTTAGAGTAGAATTGTTCGGGACGTCGTAAAATCAACCTATTTTATGGATGGCTTTTTCATAAACTCGGTACCGTTATTTAAAGTCATTGTAGAATAAATCAAAGTTAATTGAATTTATTTCACATCGTCTAAGGGTTGCGGAGTCCTCGATTATTTAAGTCTCCTCCGGACCGGGGGTAAATATTCGCCAGGAAAATTTCATTTTTAAATAAAAAATGCTAACGCACAAGAGTTCTGCTTAAGATGTCCCGACCAGTGGGATCATATTTCCATTTGGGAAATATTGTTAGGCTGTAAGAAGCATATTAGGAGAAGAATAAAGGAAGGTAGGACAGCTGGCTATTCTAGATTGAATCATTGTGCCAATTTGACATAATTATAAACTTCTGAAGAGCGATACGAATCCGAAACGAGGAACAATCATACGAGTACATACAAGTATGTATTTACTATCGTTTGCTGGTTTAATAGTCTATGTGGAAGAAGATCCACCATCTACTATACCACATTTTCTACGCTATGCTTACGTTAGGTAACTGTGAAGCGATAGCTACAAGAATCAGGTCGACAGACAACTGAAATCAGGAAAAAAAAGTTAATGCAGAATCACGCAAAATTATGCTCAGGTTTGTACAGAATTTGTCATGTCCAAACAGATGTGACTTTATTTAATAGTGTATATAAAAATTATCTCTCAGGTGCGTAGTAGTAGGTACTAGCAAAATTTTCAATATTTCCGGGTGCTCTTTTGGTTTGAGTGGCTAATAAAATTAATCAATAAAGTTATTAACTGGTAATAGCGAAAATGAGATCAGTAAGCTTTTAAAATTATAATTTTACAAAGGCACAAATTTTAGGAAAATTTTCATACTCCAAAATAATCATTGTTGTAGAGAGCGACGAAAATTGTAATATGTCGTTATATTTTGCACTGCATTTTGTCAATATCGTTGCGCTATGAAAACGCGTCGACATTGAATACGAGTATAAATTTACTCTGGTTCCTGATTTAATTTTGCAAAAATAAAAATCGTTTTTAGAAGTAAAATAATACTAGCCCGTTATAATGGGGCCCGAATTTCATGTATTTGTATTAAAATACTTACATATTATTTCACTCGGCGCATTTTTAAGGCCCGGTATTAAGCGTTCAAAAAGAAGAAGAGGGCGAGTTTTTAATACGAAAGTCAAAGGTAGCGCGCTAATATTAAAAACGATAATATTTAAATGAAAATTGTGAAAATGCTTAATAAAACATGACTAGTTTAAAATAAAGCAAAAATATCGTGAAAAATGTCTTAAAAAGCACCTAAAGAAACACTGTAAATTTCTTTATACATATAACTTGTAGATAAAATGACAAAGTGTTTATAATAATTTTTGAAGCATACCTTGCGATTTTTTTTCGACCGACGGAATTTATATGTATAACATATGTTTTATAGAAACCTAAAAACTTAAAGTGTTCATGTTCATTGCCGCGGCTTAAAGCAGTTTGATGGCCTAAAATGATTGATTTTGAGAATTTTTTCCAAATTTTAAATTTTAAAATTCACTCACAAGGATTTTAATATTTTTTTTACTCAAAACGATTTTTTATTAGAGATTTTTTTCTTTTAGTACCAACCGACCATCGAGCTGAAGAAGAATGGACCTACAGAAGGAAATGGCGCAGATTCTTCCACAGTTCTACCAGATGCTCCATCCGATGGAAAAGATGAAGGGGATTCCGTAAGTCAATTTTTGTATATTTTATTTGTATGTATATAGCATAAATATATATCTTCCCAAATAACACGAAGGTAAAGTAATGTAATGAGTTAATTATATATGGTTTATTTTCTGCTTAAGGACAATGTCGTTCTAGTGCCAACAATAATGAATTTAAAACAATAATATCTTTAACTGCCAGTAGGAATAATATGAATGCTGGAAAAATGTATCTAAGTTATAAAACAATACTTAATACTTTTTTTCGTTTGTTCTTCAATACAGAACTCTGACTTAAGTATTTCACATTATCAGAAGCGGCAAGAGAAACCTTTCATGTGTACATTTACAGTCTCTTGGTAAATCAGATCACGTACTAAAAGGTCGTAGGACCTTCAAACACGCCTAAATAATACCCCTATTTATTATTTACATACATAATAATGGGCGAGTGTATTTCGTTTACCGACTGAAAATTGACAACATGTCTCATTTTAGGCGAGCTTATTTTCCGATGGAAGTATTGATTTAAGGATGACGAAAATTAATGACGAAATACAATAACTGAAAATTTTATGAAATAATATCGGGTATGCCTTTTTTAGTTTCTTCTTATGGCTTCCGTAACGGAGATGCCTATGATTAGGTCAATTTTCACTTCTCCCAGAAAAAGTCGGCGGCATTCGTATCAGCCAATCGAAGCAAAAAAGGTTCGACGTTTTTCACTACTGTCTTTTATCAATTTTTCCCTGGAGTATTAGTCGGGTTTTTGAATTGAAAACTTCTTTAGCACCGTTGAAACGAAAAAGAGACAAACACAACACACATACATCTAAAGGTTTTAACCTGCGAGAGAATGAGATAGAATAATCGGTCTCCTATTTGTGCGGTGCTTCTTAGCCCCCGCACTCTTGTCTACTTTAGTTTTCTGAAAGTTTTACTTCTACCGCATGTGGACTGCACACTTGTATTTTTTTATGAGTACCACACAAGAGCCCCAACTGCTCCCAACCGTACAATGTCAGTGAGACTAGCCATTGTGGGGAAATACCAGGCTATTCAGATCCGGTTGCCAAACATGGCTAAAGCCACTTCAATCAATATTTCATTTCTGATGTGTTTCATGGTTTTATCAGGGCGAGACTGGAAATATTTACCACCCTGCCCAATAGAGTTATCTTGTATTTGTCACCTCTCGTGATGTGACTAAGATGTTGAAGATTTCTTCATTTTATATTCGCAAATTTGCAACTTTTGGCCACTCGGCGAAGAACTTCTACTTTAAAAAGGAAACATCTTCGTTATTTATAGATCCACATTTTTCAAAAGCTTAACTCTTTGGTGTCACCCATGAAGCTGTACCATAGGAGTTGCTGAAAACCCACCACCCAAAACCTAGTCCCCCTCAGCACAGGATCTCCTAGTGATGAGAACTAAGAAAAAATACGTTTTTGTTTGTTCATGTTTTATTAATAATTTATTTAATTATAAAGTCTGAATTCACTAGTCTAGGTACCTACTCAAACCTGTGTACTTAATGTACGTTAATGGCTTTAATACATCGGATGAGTTTTCTACATATTGCGAGTATTTATTTGTTTATTCATTATATAGATTATTCCATGAATAAGGTATCAAGAAGATGATGAAATTCCCCCAAAATAACATAATATTAAATACAATTTCATGCCGCGATAACACAGAAGAGTTCCTTCTCCAAACTAAAAGTTTTCCGAGCAAAAAAACTTATTGAAATGAATTACATTTATTGTAAGCCCAAGTTCCTAAGACTTAATATTAAGAGACGCCTTCTATTGGCTTGCTGTTAATTACTAACCCCAGGAGTTATTAATAATTTTAAGATAAATGAGTAAATTTTAAGATTTAATACTAAATCCATTGGGTGTAGATGGAAGATACCGAATATTTTCTGATTGATCGTGTAAATTAATTAAACCCACTTCTGAAAAATAAATGGACGCCGACAACCAGATTTAGACAGTGGTATTTGAGTGTGTAAAGGTTAATGCGTTAAAAAGTATTTACACTTCCTATTTATCAACTGTCAGCTATTATTAATGGCCTGTGGTGAGATGCTTTCAAGTTAAACTGATTAATATTTGATGAAATTATTCAGACTTTTCTAGTTCACGGTAAACACGCGATAGATCGACTGACGAAAAGTATTGATTTATTTGGGCGAAATATTTATAAAATGAAATCCCCGGAAACTGCAGACAACGGCACATCAGGTTTGAGGGTGGGGTGAATGGTGCATTTGTACCCCCTTTGGTCTGAGGAAAATGTTTTTTTTCTAGCGATAGCGGTTTGAGAGAGAGAGAGAGAGAGTTTAAAACACGTGATTTTATTAACGAACCTTGTAAAGTTGAAATTCTAAAGCAAACGAAGAGTTTCTGAAACAAACTGGAATTTCTGTCAGGAATGTAACTCACCGCACGGGGGGAAATCTATGTTTGCCCTTACGATAAATTCCATCAATATCCAATAAAAAAACAACAATGCAAGGATATTCATTTTAACATTTTGCCTTAATATATCATGACGATACAAAGAAAAATAGACTATTACAACATAACGTACGCCCAAAATTTGATTACTATAAATAATTTATTCTTACCATTTTATAATAAAGGTATACTTCCAAAATCATAATACGCATCATAATATCATTTACATTTTCTTTAATGAAGGGACGAATAAAATTTCAGGAAAATAGTCGTACATTATTCGTGTGTCCTGTGAAATTATTCGTACGGTTCTGTAATGTTATGGTGACGTTGTTTCTAACATACTATGATGTTGAATTCATGATATATCTGAGTGAAGTCACCTAATAAATTTTAACAACTTGTACGAACAGAATTAAAGTAAGTAGCCAATTATGCCAAAATATGACACCACTTCCGTTTACAGCTGGCATACGAAGCTTTGACTTACATAAATAAAAAAAAATATATATATATATATACGTCATGGATTATATAATATATACTGCCATATATTTACAAAATCTGTAGTAATTGTTATATATGTAAGTTCACCTTAATATACATTTATATCTAACATACCTACGTATATTGGAAGACGAAGTGTTTCAACAAAACAGTTTCACTAAAAGAAAAGTGAAAAAAAATACCCTCCTTACAGTCCTAACATGGGTTTTTTTCGCACCCTCCTTTAACTAATTCTAGTAACGGCGCTGTGCAGCGCGTTAGACTGAACGTGGAAACGATTATTTATTAACGAAGCCTTCATGGTGAAACACTACCTACTTCCGGAGTGGTCAGGGCATTATTCTTGCATTTTTACATACATTCATACTAGTATTTGCTTTGCTATTTTCATTAGAAATAGACACAAAAAGTTTTTTCATTTAAAACGATGATAAAAATAGCGCAATAAAAACTTGTTAATAATAATTTGTTCAGTATAAACATTTGTTTTTCAATAACAATGAGATGGCATATAATACCAAACTAAAGTATTTTATTTTATTTGATACACATAGGCACGAACTAGTTAATAACAAGTGGTTAATGTGGATTGAGATATTGGGAATAATATTTTATTATGCCTCGCATCGCAGCCACAATTCAATTTATTTTATCCCTGTTTTCAGCATTGCGTCAAACCATTGTTTTGTTATTGTAGTTCTCATTTATGTTTTACAGAATAAAGTTGTTTATGCCTTAAATTTTTAAGAGTTTTGAAAAGTATTAAATTGAAACCAGTGAAAAGTTTATCGAGATTCAACTTTCACTATAAATTGCTTTAACTTTTTCTCGCTTTCGGATTTAATTTCCCAAAGAATCAATGAAAAACACCGGGAGTAGTTCCTCAATGTACGCCTTGATCTTCAATTAAATAGAAAGAACCAAACTTCGCTCGCCTCTTTCTGTTTGTTGCAGAGTCAATGCATCCGAGTGAGCAAACACCGGTGAAATTTCATCGCGCTAACTTTGTGGAAAGCGACCACGGGTCACATCGCGACTTTTGGCGGAGAGGGGTAACTTCACATAAATCATCTCTCGCCCCTAATCCACCCTTCCCGTCAGGGGGGGGGGTGTGGCAGTATTGGGGCAGGGGGAGGGGGAGGAAAGGGTTGGCGGTTCTCATTGGGGGTGGGCGAATCGATAGGCCGGCAGAAAAGTTGTTTTCAGACGGTTAATGAATGATAATATAATAAGGGTCTGTAGGAGAATTCTATTCGGGCTAATTTGATAGCATTAAAGAATCTTATTTTACTTTTTAAATTTATGATTTTGATTATAACATTTTAAAATACATAATTTACGGCTAATTGTGATAAAAATACATTCTGGTATTTAAGCGAAATAGGAATCGTATATATCATCACTGCGAGATTTTCCAATACCGTCCTCGTCATTTTGAACATAACCTAAAAAACAAAATATGCTTGGCTTAACCAAATTGGCGAAATCTTAAAATGAAAATTCTAAACCTAGAAAGGAAAAAAATATTTGGTATTTTCATATGTGTTATGATAATATAATTAACTGAAACCTATCCATCAATTTTTGTTGACAAAATCAAATAAAAAATGAGTTTTTAATTAATTTCGATTTTTAATTTATTTCCGCATCTACCTATCGATGAGATTGCTTTTCGTATTATTTTTAATAAATGAACATATTTTTACAGCGAAAAACGTTGAAAATTCGGAAAATTTAATCAGTTAAGAGGGTATAATAATCGGAGAAAACCAGAAATATGTCATTTTTAAATGAGATTTTAGACGTATTGAGTCTTTTCCACAAAAAAAAATAAATTGATTTCGAAAATTTTTATTTTATCTAGTAAACGCATGTTTTAAGTTTTGAGAAAAAATATTTATTTTTAGTATAATAAGGTTTTACCATGGGTCGTTGGCAGATTTGATAAATTTTCAAAAAACATTTTGTATTATACAACACCCATTTCAAATCATATAATCATGCACTAAAATAAATCAATATATTATCTGGTAAACGCATGTTTTTAAAATTTTAATATTAGTTTAAATAAAATCATTGAAAAATATATACGTACATGCGTTTCTTGACGAAAATTGGTCCATTTGTGTATTTGTTTGCGCACTTACAAACTAAAATTTTTCGGATTTTTTACATTCTTATTTTGCTTAGATTATTATATAAAAACGATAAATACTTATGATCTTTTGATCATATGAAGAATTACAAAAAGTCCACAATTTTTATAGTTTTATCATAGTTTTATCATTTTATTTATAGTTTTAGTTGGATGTAGGTATAAATTAAAGCAAATTTGGAATGAAATAAAATCGATATTGAGTTATTATTTTAAAAAGCTGTTACGGAGAATAATTAATCTTTCTCATTGGAACCGCCCTGTACGACCGTAAGAACATCTTTCGTCGAAATGTGGATTTTTGGCCGCTGGCTGGTTAAACGCCCTTAACGAATTTCTAAAAGATGGTAAACGATTTTTAAATTCTTTTTCTGCAAGTCTAGGATGTCGCACACTAAAATAAAACAAATATCAAACTTAGAAGTTACTTAAAAAAAATAGGAAGAATATTTTTTTGAAGCGTGATACGGTTACATATGACTGAAGGAGACAGGGTCGAATTAACGAGAGAGTTTTAGAGCCCCGGTAAGGCTAAGGTCCTGAGTTCGATTCTTAGATTACACCGAAATTTTTTCTGATTTTCTGTTTCAAGTTTTCGTTTGAAAGTCGCTAATATTACTTAAAAATAGTATTCATTACCCTCTATATTCAATATTATTAGTGTAATTTATGTTTAATTTTCAATTTTATTGTCGTTATTTCTAGAGGTGGAGTTTAAATCATTGATTTGTTCATGCCCTTTCCTCTGTTCTTTGAAGCAATACAAGTTAAAGCACTCCTGGGCCCGCATTCCTCACAGTAATAAAACTACCGTCCTTCTTGAAAACTCCTTACCGTAGCGTGCAGACATATGAAGAATAATATAGGTAATATATTTTGAAACAGCTGCGCTCTTTGACTTCCACCCCTATGAACTAGACTGAATTTGATATCAGAGAAACGTTTATTTTTATTGTAGAACTGTGACTCCCATTGGATAAAACACTTTATTTTATTTATTTTTTTATTGTTTTCAAGATACAATCCCGTTAAACCGCAATAAAGCAGTTTGTCAACAGGATGTTAATGTTCAATTACAATTTAAACATACATACATATTATTATTAATATAAGTAGCAAATTGTCACAATTAAAACATATTAATTAATATAAACAATCTCTATTTAGTAACCATTGTTTCAGCATAAATCTTAATCTATTTTTAGAGTCGCAATTTTTTATATTAATTGGTAACATGTTAAATATTTGAATCCGATCATGTCAAAGGTCAGTGTAACAATTGAGTAGGTATGAGGAGATATATGCATGTTTTTTTATTAACTCCACACAGAAGGCCCTGAAGAAAATAATTTCCCTCGGGGCCTATGTCATCTTTAAAGATGCTGTGTGGAGGGTCTTTTTGAGGAGAGGAAGGAATGAACATTGGTCTTGAAGAGACCCATATTGTAAGGAAAGAAGACACACAGAGGCCGGCAAATTGTTCCACGGCCGAGCTGTTGAACACAAGAAAGAGTCGAAGAAGCGAACCGTTCTCATGTGACAAATGTCAATCGTGTACATATGTTGGACACGCGTTTGGTGTGTTTCCCGATTATGCACCGGTGCCGAAGGGATCAGTGATGCTGGTTCCTCGGAGCATCTTCCATTGAAATACTGGTAGAACAAGGATAGCATTCCCACCCGACGCCTGTGCTCTAAAAATTGCAATTAATCTGTTAAGATGGGAGAATCTATCAAACGGACTGCCCGTTTCTGCACAGGGTCATGGTTTTTGTTTTTTTTAGGTATTTTGGAGCTCCAGATCAGAGGTGGCTATCAAATTCAACCGTGGGGTGCATTTGTGATTTGTACAGGGTTAGCAGTTGTGTACTATTAAAGTATCTGCGGGCTCTATAAATTACGCCCAATTTTTGAGAGGCTAACTTTTTTTTTTAAACTTTATTTATTCACATTTCTTTGTACATATAATGTATAATGGCAAATATTATATAATAACATAATATATAATAACAATTAGTATGAACAAGAAATGAAAACCCACTAAGGCACTGCCTGATTGTGGGTAATATTAAAACAAAATACTATATTTCCAAGTACCCAATGTATAAAATAGACTTTAAAAAAACATATAAAGTTAGTATAAAAAGTTAGTATTACATTGGTATAATAAGTGAAACAGGTTTTTTCAGCAATTATAAAAATAAAATTAAAAATGTGGAGAAAAACATTCCGATTTTTTTTTTTTAGTTATTATAAAAAATAAATAAACAGAATACATATTGTACTACAGTTTAGAAAGTTACAGAAAGTGAGTTGTAGAAGGATGGATAAATTTATAGAAAAAGCGTTTCAATATCTACATTATTCAGCCATAATTTTACCTCTTTTACATATTTTATCATTTTATTTATCATTTGAGTTTGTAGTGGTAAAAGGTTAAATGTACGAGGACCAATGAAACTGCTATGTGTCTGCAATAATTTAGTATTGGTTTGTGGGGTGTAAAATATATTATTTATTTTACTTTACTTTGGCTTCGATGGAGCCCTCAAATCCGAGCTGGTCACTAATTGTAAATTATTATTATTATAAAATTGTAATTTTTTTTTCAATGATTTACCAATTTCAAACCTTCATACAATCGACTTCAAAGATTCCTTTAATGACAATTGATATAAATATTAAAAGAATTCATTTACAGTGTCGATTTTTAAAATAAAAACTACTAGTTTTCGACAAGTAGTTTTATCATTGATGCATTTGAATGAAAATATGATTTATACTTTTGTTTTTCGGGGGTACATCCTCTCTGCACACCCCTTCGGGAACACTTTATTTTATTTTATATAAGTGGGTTTACCATATTTTCCCTAAATTGACTGCAAATTGTATATAAGTATGCCGGGAGGCCAACTGTCATGGAATCGCATGTTATTAATGAAAGAGTACATTAAATATTTTTTAATCTTTTCAATTTGGGAGGTGGGTATGGGTACTGCTGCCATGGAAACCATTTATTGGATTACTAAAATCTCTGCCGTAGGTCATCCCAAGTGTATGGCTACGTTTGGTGACTTAGCAGGGGTGCCCGGGTTCATGGGGTGAGGTTTGTCCAGATCTTGGCAGCGGATGCATCTGCCCATCTGCGTGCAGGCCGGATCGGGAGAGACTGGTTCGGTTGAGGAAGGACTGTAGACCTCTCCAGCCGGACTCTCGAAACATCGCCTTACACGCATTGGGGGGATTGATTCATACGCCCGTCACTCCTGGACACACTGACTCCCAGATACCTACCCACCCCTCACACCTTTTTCCTTCTCTCTCCTCTCCTTCCTTTCCCTAAAAAGACCCTCAACACAGAATCTCCAAAGATGACAAAGGCACTGAGAGGAATTATTTTCCTCAGGGCCTCCTCTGTGGAGCTAATGAAAAAAAATAAACAAGAGTTGTCGATAATTTGTAAGTCATGAATTTTGGTTATTAAAAAAATATGTAAGTTATATATTCTGTGGATAATTATTTATTATTTATTAAAAGTATACAATACAGAATATAGTATATTATATAAAGCTTTGTAATAATAATAACTGCTCTTATTTACTAATAATACTTTTAACTTACAGAACTCACCCATGTATAGATTCGTTTTTCACCTTTGGTCACACCAAGTTCACACCGTCTCCCCTTGTTGTTTTTTTCCATTTCTTCCTCACAGCGGGCGTCGTTACTTCCTTCATTTACCCTAACGAGTCTCTGTGAAACTAATTGCCGTGTATATTGGGAACGAACAGCTTTAGGTGTATAAACGTTCTCTTACTAACAAAACAGTTTCTTTAAACTAATTCGATGGGCTAATTAATCTGTTACATCGTTTACCTTTACTTAATTCTTTGGCATTAAAAAAAAAATTTTTTTTTGAAATTTAGGAAACAGGCTTATCTTAAATCCAATTGAAGGCGTTTCGACTCTTTTCTACAAAAAAAATATTTCAAAAGTTATTGTTATTTTATCTAATTTTTTAAAAATATATCGTATTAGAATAAGTTAACAATAATAATCTAAACGAAAATATGAAAGAGAACCAGACACAGAAAAACAGAAAAAAGACAATGGTCGCAACTGGGACTCGAACCCAGACCTCTCCGTCTAACGGGGACGAGCGACCATTGTCTTTTTTCTGTTTTTCTGTATCTTGTTCTCTTTCATGTTTTCGTCTAGATTATTATTGTTAACTTATTCTAACATGATATATTTCACTGATGGGAATAACCTTCAAAAAAGTATAAAAATAAAGTTTTTCTTATAAAAATTGAATATTCATTTAGACTTTTATAAAAGTCAATCTTCAATATAAATAAATATATCTATCCGGACGCTATCCAGGTTACAAACCAATTCTTAGAATGATTGTTTCCAATGAAACTGGTAGTTGCCCGTAATATGGAGAAAAATAATTAGTTGATAATAATGTAATTCTAAAATTTTAAAATATAAGATTGACAAATATGACGGTTTGACAGAAGGTAGCAATAGCAAAAATGGTTAACGCGTTCGTCCCGGTTAGACGGAGAGGTCTGGATTCGAGTCCCAGTTGCGACCATTGTCTTTTTTCTGTTTTTCTGTGTCTTGTTCTCTTTCATATTTTCGTTTAGATTATTATTGTTTACTTATTCTAGTATGATATATTTCACTGATGGGAATAACCTTAAAAAAAAGTATAAAAAGAAAGTTTTTCTTATAAATTTTTTTTAAATATGTTTATTTTTTTTTATAATTATGTTATACCGTTGGTCTGTGGCAGATTTGTTAAATTTTCAAAAAAAAGGTTATATAATAATTATACAATACACATTTCAAATCATATAAACACAGAAAAATAAATTTTCTACGAAAGTTATTTTTCTGAATTTTAATTCTAGTTCAAATAATAATCCCAGCACGTGTTTTGTGACAAAAAATTTCAGTTATTCACGGTCTTAAAAATTAATATATTTCAGATTTTTTAGTCACTTATTTTGTTAAGACATGAAAAATTATAAATAGTATATATTGCTAACTTGTAGGTAGATACATATTAAAACAAAATTTGAATGAAATAAAACCAATATTGAGTTATTAGTTAAAAATGCTGGTACGTAGAATAATCAATATTTCTCATCGTAACCGCCGTATATAGTGCAAGTTGCAAGGGTACGATCGCAAGACCATCTTTCGACGAAATTTTGATTTCTCGGCCGCTGGTTAACGGGCCTTAAAATTATCAAAACTTTTCTCAAGTTTTACCATTAACTTAAAAGGCCCTGGATAGAGCGTTGACATTGAAGCCAAATCTACGGAAAAGGGATCTTGTACGACTTTTGAACTGATTTGTACACACAGTGGTATAAAATTTATCTTACATCTGCTAGATGAGTGCAGTTCGTTGAGGCTGCGAAGCTGTGTAATTTGCTTGCCCATAAATGGAGAAAAAAATAATAATTTCTACTCCATTTCTTTGGGTATGCTCAAAGAACTGCACCTCTCTCACAAAAATAAAGTTGGTTGTTTTCAGTTGGAAAAATGTAATAATAAGTAATTGTCGAATGAAACACTAGTATATATTGAATTATTTGGCGGGTATTAGATAAGCCGCCATAGCTCAGTAGTCAGAGCTGCTGAACGGCAATCAGAAGGTAACGGGTTCAATTCCCGTTGGCGGCCAGTATCTTTTCTCGGAAGATTTTTTCAATGTAGATGAGTGTTTCAGGCTGATAATTATTGATTATAATATTGGTTATCTACCCTTTGTGCTATGCATAAAAATCTTGTTTATACGTTAGTTTATCAATTAAAAAAAAATAATTAATATTTGACAAGTTAAAGTATTTCAGCAAAAACTGCAGACATAATTAGTCTCGACGCCACCTAGCGGGAGATTTAGTAATAACAATACCTCTCTCACAAAAATAAAGTTGGTTGTTTTCAGTTGGAAAAATGTAATAATAAGTAATTGTCGAATGAAACACTAGTATATATTGAATTATTTGGCGGGTATTAGATAAGCCGCCATAGCTCAGTGGTCAGAGCTGCTGACCGGCAATCAGAAGGTCACGGGTTCAATTCCCGTTGGCGGCCAGTATCTTTTCTCGGAAGATTTTTTCAATGTAGATGAGTGTTTCAGGCTGATAATTATTGGTTATAATATTTGTTATCTACCCTTTGTGCTATGCATAAAAATCTTGTTTAAACGTTAGTTTATCAATTAAAAATAATAATAATATTTCACAAATAATCATCAATATAATCAAATGCGTTGCAAGAACAAATATATTGGAAATTGGTGGAAACTTAATGGACCACTTAGGTGCAATTTTTAATCTTTGGTTATAAAGTCAAATAACTCGAAAATTTTTCTTTTTTTATATAAAAAGACACATTATGACTGAAATTAAAATATATTTCGTAAAAAAGTTTCCGTTTTTCTAATAAATTTCTCAGATTAATGGTGTTAAATTCCTCGATTTATGATCATTTAAGAGGGAATAAACAGACACAACCGGAAATATGTCATTTTTAAATCAAATTTTAGACGTATTGACTCTTTTCCACAAAAAATTATAAATCGATTTCGAAAGACTGTTTTATTATAGTAAACCTATGTTTTAAATTTTGAAAAAATATGTATATTTTTTTTGTACAATAAGGTTTTACCGTAGGTCGTTGGCAGATTTGTTAAATTTTTCCAACAAAATTTTGTATTATAAATAAATAATCAAATAATCATGCAGTAAAACTAATCAATAAATTGTCTGGGAAAGCTATGTTGCAGAATATTAATTTTAGTTTAAATAAAATCATTAAATAAAGATCCGCGCACGTTTTTGTGACGAAAATAATTGTGAATGAAATAAAATCGATATTGAGTTATTTTGTTAAAATGCTGGTATGGAGAATAATTAATCTTTCTCATCGGAACCGCCCAGTACAGTTGCTAGATTATCGTTCGATGAAATTTAAATTCTTGGCCGCTGGTTAATGGCTCTTAACACCTAATAAAAACTATTAAAAAAACTATTTTCTGTTTTACGTGTGTAATGCGTAACTGGGGTTCAATGAACTCGAATTTGATTTGAATTTAAAGTCATTTTCAAAATTGGAACGGATATTGTGCAGAATTCTGACCAACAATTTAGTACCTACCTATTACATAATATTCAGAAAACTATTTTAATTGTCATTTTCCACTGATTCAAGAGTCAGCGCTAGTAAAAATTCTAATTTCCGTTGTCTGTCTGTGGTTGAAACTCTGGTTTAAAAACTCGGATTTGTTTAGAACTTAATTTGTGTCATGAATTATCGTGAATTGATGTGTCGATATTACAGACAAGCTATAAAGTACCTAACTATTGCAATGACGTTATATAAATAGACTCGCCATGGTCTCACATACTCGCAAAATAATGTGGAAAACAACACTCTTTTGTTTTCAGCGGTTTTCAGTAATTTCTTAATTCAAAAGTTATTCACGTATGTATTAAAAAGATATGCTACTTCCACACCGAAGCCAAACTTCCAACTCGAACTTCCAACTTACGAACTACCTACCTTTCTACACAATCGTCCGAAAATTTGAAGTTGGAAGTTGGCTCCAGTGTGGCCGTACCATAAGACAATCAAAGAATGTTTTTTTTTCTCTAATGACGCATACAATTTTCGGACGGGTATCATAAAAATTAATTGTATTGCTTATAATAATTGATAATAATAAGTAATTTGTGTGTACATACAAATGACATGTTATTTCTTCACTTTTACAATTGTTTGCCGTGTAATGGAAACATTTTCTCATCACACAGGAGGGCATTTGGGCACTTTTTAAATGCAATTTTCCTTCTGGTAAAACACGACCTTACTCGAAGATTGACAGTTTAGTACTAAAGTACTAGAAATCGAGACTAGTGCAAAAGGCATTGCTTTTGGCTTCCCATTTTGAGATTTCTACCCCGCGTCTACAGTACATAACGTCTTGACTTATTGTATAATTTATTTTATTAGAAATTTTTTGAATTCTAAGCTTGAAATATGGATTTATTTTGATTAACGTTCTTAGGTTAAGTGTAACATCTGATTTCACGATTTTTCAAGGATCTGCGCATTTTAGCTAACTTGCACCTATGAAATCTACAATTATAATATTCCGTGATTTTTAATACTGTACTAAAAACTAGTTGACAGTTGACATATATCCGGCGTTGCTCGGGGTTTCGAATGTTTTGAGGTTGTGAATTCTAGTAAACTGGGTGTTATTTTAAGGAGAAAATAATATTATTGTTAAGAATGTAAAAAGTATATATTATATATTTGATCGTGCCATGACTTCTTCGGGCGTCCCAACTTCTTCTGTCATTCGCTTCCACCTTATACACTCTCCTTACGCGCCTATCTTCGTTCATCACATACGCCTCATTTTACTATACATGGAATTTGATTCACTTGTTCTAGCCATGTCTGCCTCAGGCGTCCTCGAATTTTTCTACCATTCTCTTTTACGTTATACTTTCTACTTATAAATCTTTCATTGTTCATCACATACTTCCTCGGGCGTCCTTAACTTCTTTTACTCTTCATTTCCATGTCAGACATTCTCCTTACACCGCTTACTTCGTTCATCACGTACGCCTCATTTTACCACATAAAAGTATTTGTTTTATTTGATCGTGTCTCTTTCTACCATTTATTGTACGTCATAAATCAATATCATTATCAGCTAAACTGGATACGAAAATTGATTTCAAGAAAATTAAGTAATGAACAGACTTTTTGTAATGTAGAACATTCGAAAACAAAAGAACTTCAGGTGAACGTTGGAATTTATCGTGTAGCTCGAAATTTTAATTTGTTGTGGCCAAACAAAACGAATGCGGTGTTCCATTTTCATTCCCAGTCATGAATCTAAAAAGCCCTTCCCCAATATATTGCATTAATCAAAGTTAAAATAATCTTTTGCGGTCTGTGGTGGCCTTAGATATAAAGTTGAAGCATTTTTATTTATTATTGTATAAAAATTGCATACAATTGGAATTGGAATTTATTACCCGCTAAGCTGCTTCAAGTAGCTTGTCAGTTATACACATACACATATAACATACCTACCAACATTGTGATGTGGAATAGAAAAATATATATATATATATATTATTTTAAATATCATGAAAAAGTTGAGTAACATAAAAACAGCAATACATTAGTAGGCAATCACATACTTGCAATTTAATGCATGGTAAGAAAGAGCAAAATATAATCTTAATAACATAAGGTTACTCCCTAAGAGCCATGATTTAACAATCAGTGAGAATTTTTTTACAAAGCAATTTTCTTTAAATTCGTATGGCAATTTGTTAAATATTAATGGTATAATATACTCAAGGGTTCTTGGCCATTTTTTTTGAAACACAGGTACTGTACTTTAATTCCTTTATTTTGTATGAGACGCGTATTATGTGCATGATCCACCATTGTTTTATATGGACTGCCGGATATATGCTGCAATCATCGATCAATTAATACGTCAATGGCTGCAGTACAATTTTTTTGCCACATAATAGCACGAAAAGGAATACATTTTTTGTTTTATATACCATACTAATGTCTCGCCTTTGCTTAAAAACATGGCGTTTTGAATCATTTGTACATGTTTTATGTTGGTTGTACATGATTGATCCCAAGAAGTTATCCCATATCTCACTGCTGATTCTGCAAGAGACAAATAAATCCATTTCATAGTTTTTAGAGACACATATCATTTTATTTTATGAAGTCTACCTACAATAGATTCTTTATACAGTTATTACTGTTTAAAACCTATAATTAAAAACCTTAAACCTTAAATTCGACTCCGTATCGCATTCCGTAGAAAAATATATTAGATGGATAAGACTGGAGTAATTTCGTAAGTAGGTACCTACCTAAGCCTACTAGGAACAATCGTAAAGAAAAAAAATAATATTATAGGAAAAAATGCAATAGAACATTAAAGATTCCAAACAAACGAACACAAATTAATTTTATTAACATGTCAAATTCTATTGAGTCTAAAAATTTTGTTGAAATTTTATGTAATTCGTGTTTTAAATAACTTTTCATTGATTTTTGAGATTTGATTGCAATGAATTCGATGGATATTTCAGATTTAAAAAAAAATCTCGTTTTTATCAATAATGTGGATTCATTTAATGGAAAATACTTGGCCCAGCACATTTCTAAACTTGTGTATGAAAGCGCAGTTGAGTTACCAGTCATAGTCGTAGAAGATTATGGTGAAGATGGTCCTCCCGTCACACCCGAGAATGCACCGAGTGTTGCAGAAGTTCCTTTAACTCCCCCTTTATCACCTCCAGAATCATTAGATGATGCATTACCAAGCTTACATTACGAGGTAATTGGAAATGTTAAGGACCGATTTGTCAAAGATCTCGCTGGAGTCAAAACAATTATAAGCCCTGAAATGTATTTGACGAGTGCTCTCGGATCTGGGATACTTATTCTAGACATCAGCCAATCATTTGATGGAATCGATAAGGTTGATGAAATTCTACAGCAACTGGACCAAATTCTGACGCAGGAAGATGAAAATCTTTTGCACGGTGAAGATGGAGAATTTTTCAACGCTAAACCGAGCATTAGGAGAATTATTTTAATTTCCACGGTTCTAACCTGGTCTGAAACAAAATTAGAAAATTCTGAAGAAGAACAAATGTTAAATGAAGACCATTATGAACAACGGGCTGCAATATACGCGTATAAAGCGCACTATGAAATCGAAGAAAAGTTAATTAAACTTGGAGACAGATTCAAAAATAAACTGCAGGTAGTGGTTGTCAGTTCTGGTTTAAGTTACGGGTGTGAAGAGAGCTTATTTTTTATGTTTTTTCAAATGGCCTGGGAAAACGCGAGGGTTATGCCAATATTTGGCAACGGACAAAATAACTTACCAGTAATACATGTTAAAGATCTTTCTTATATCGTCGGATCATTCCTCCAATCATTCCCTCAAACGAAAAAGATGGTATTAGCAATTGAGAAAAATGTTGTGAAACTGCAAGATATTATTTTGCAAATAGGAAAGTCATATGGAAATGGGTATTTCCAGTACATACCCAAAGAAGAGGTCATTTTTATATCTGGAATAACATCTCATGTGTATTTTCAACTAACTGCAAATTTGTTAATGGAACCATTATATATCATTAAAAATGAAGAAGTGGAGCAAGAAGGAAGAAAGCAGTGGACGCACACAGCCTCATTTTTGGACGACATGGAGTTTATTTATGAAGAATTTAAAGAATATTTGCATCTTAAACCGCATAAAATACTTCTATTTGGCCCACCAGCGTCAGGAAAATCTAAATTAGCAATGAATTTATCTGTATATTATGGAATACCTATGTATTCCGAAGAAATATTAAATGAGCTAATTGTCGAGGAGCTTAAATGGAAGCTGTACTTTTACACTAACTTAAAACCGGAAGGTGAAGATCCAAGTATCGAATTGGCGGAAAAGGGATTTTTCACAGAAAATGAGGAAAGTGTGGTAGATATAAAAGCTGATTTAGTGAATGCCCAAGGTAAACCTGATTTGCCAAAAGAAATGGTCATAAAATTTCTACAACAGAAAATTTCGAGTATGGAAAGCAAAAACAAAGGATGGATATTCGAAGGATACCCTAAACTTTATGAAGAGTGCGTAGCAATTTTTGGAGAGATAGACAATGAAGAGTCCACTGACACAAATAACGAAATGGCTGGTGAAAATGATGACGAAAAACCAAAAAACGTTAAACTACCAGATTTGGTAATATCATTAGAGGCACCTGACTTATTTCTCTGTGAAAGAGTAATGCTTCAACGAGAAAATGCTATATCTAATTTACCCTATAATGAACGCGACATGTTAAAAAACTTAAAAGATTTCAGGAAAATGATCAAAGTTGATCAAACTTTGCTCACATACTTTGAAGATTCAAGAGTTGAAATCCGAAAATTTGACGTCGCTGAAAAGGGAATGACAATGGAAACTATTTTTAATACGATTGCCAAAGAGATTGGAGAAGCCAGTTCCACGTTTACTAAGGAAGAACTCGAAACTGCCAGCGAGATAGAGGAACGACTTAAAAAAGCAGAATCTGAAAGGATAGTCCAAATAAGGAAATCAATTGCTAAGGACAACGAAGACAAAATCAAACAATGGACGAGGCTATATAAGATCTTGAAAAAAGAAGAGGCAGAACGTATACGTATCCATTCCGTTTCACTCCGGCAATATTTGATGAAATACGTGTTCCCACTTCTGACCAAAGGTTTGGCGATGGTAGCCAAGGTTAGGCCTGCTGATCCAATTGACTTCCTGGCAGAATATCTGTTCAGAGAAAATGCCTCGGGAAAGATCTTCGAACCTGGGTATAATTTCTGCGCTGATCATCTTATGATATTGTTTGAAGAAATAAACAGGTACGTCAACGGGAGAGTTGCTTGAATTTTGTTCATAATGACGTTATTTCAAGTGACAATTTGGCATCAACGTATACACATTTTTTTAATCAAAAATAAAATTGTTAAATTTCATTTCATCGTCTTTGTAATGTGGAAAAAATGTACAACTGTATCAAAATTTATAAATATATTTCATTATAATATAACAAAATTAATAAATATATTTCATTATAATATAACAGCAAGCATTTTTATTTTTTTCAAATAAAACAATATACTTCATATGAACAAACATTCTTATTTTTATTCATAAACAAACCGACAAGTCTACTTATCTCTGTGAGAACATATACTAAAATATTTATGTAAGAGAACATAGGTTTATTATAAGGTTTAATTACACACTTACTTGTTACAGGTATAAACAAAAAATTTAACAAAACAAAAAAACGACTTCAAAAGATGCACTAAAAAGTAAAAAAATAATTTCGTATTCTTCTTCAACTTAATAATTAACTTACTTTTTCTACTCATAAATATGTAGGTATGATTGTCATTTTTGGAGTTGGTGTCAGCCAAGGTAGGTTTGTCGAGTGGGACACAAGCACATCTCACCTATAACTATGTATGCAGTTACACCTTGGCTGACACCGACTCCAAAAATAACAATCGTACAATGTTGATGAGTAGAAAAAGTAAGTTGATTGTTAAGTTGTTGAAGAATACGAAAATATTTTTTTAATTTTTAGTGCATCTTTTGAAGTCGTTTTTTTGTTTTGTTAAAATTTTTGTTTATTTTTTGATTTTTAGTGAATCTGAAGTACACTAACTAATTTATCTGAATATGGGTAGACAGATTCGGATAGCCTATAAAAGATTCGGCCGAGTATCGTTAATTTGCTCCTAAGAATTGAAGAGTTCCGTTACTTTGTCATGATCCCATAATCAGAACCTAACCAAACTCTCATCAAACTACCCTTGAAGTACATCCTTTCCAATAAAAAAAGTGTGCTTTATACAACACGACTGAAGTAAAACTTAACTAACTTTTGCCGGGTACCCGCTGTATATAATGTTATATAGTGCAGGTGCTTGCATTATAATGTAGTTTACCGGGACTTGCGATGGAACCATTGCAGTTTAATTGATCCCGAGGTTAAAGTGGCCTTGCAACGCATGCCGGGTTCCCGATATATATTATTTATTTAGGGACAAATAGTCCATTAACAATATAACAATAACACGAGTAACAATCGTGCGTAAAGGCCCGACCCGCCTATCAATCGATCACCGTTCGCATCGATTACCATTCACGTAGATTACCGTTTGCTGGACGTTTTTCGTAACAATAACCACTTTTCGTAACGCATTCACCAGCTTACCCCCCAAGTGTCGAGCGTTCGTCAAGAAGTTTTACTTCAAAAAAATAATCATCGAAATCCGTTGGCGTAATATTGAGTTATTCGTCTATTTGTCGCGCCCATACTTTTTGAAAATTTAAGACTTATATGCTTTTCTTACGGATGCTATTGTCAGAACTGTACCAAATTAAAATGGGACCACACGGAAAGCACCAGCTTTCAAATAAAAAAAGAATCATCAATATCGGTTCACCCAATCGAAAGTTCTGAGGTAACAAACATAAAAAAAAAATTAAAAAACCGTCGTATTGAGAACCTCCTCCTTTTTGAAGTCGTTTAATTAAAACACTTGAAAGTGTTAAAAATAAAATTTTACACATAACACAATAGAACATCTGTATGTGAGAAGTAAAAAGTCTTAAATGACAAGCTTAGTCAATATGAAATGTTAAGATATCTAATCAACACTTGATACGTTTAATGTAAAATAATAAGCAAAGATGCCTAATCTTTACTTCTTTTAATATTTTCCTGTCTGAAGTAATAGATATAACTTCATTGGTCTGAAGCCATAAGGCTAGCAACGCACTAGACAGCCAAGAATTGGAGTAGCCACGCTTTTGTAGCAAATGTAGTAGTCATTGATGACAGTGTAGTAGCCAATATCACTAGTTTGGCTGGCCTGACTGCCTAATGGATTAGGACTGAGGCAACCACATACAATTTTAGTTGGTTGTGCTGGCTCCCCACAGCCAGAAATCGACATGATGAACTGGCTCGCACAGCCGGCGATCTTTGGTTTCCTAGTGCGTTAGCTTGAATACATTTTCATACAATTTGAAGTTCATATCGGCTCCGCAGCCTGGTTGCCTAGTGCGTCAAGAAATTATAGACTACAAAAAATTGCATCTATGTATCACAATTTTCTTCTGAATATATAATATGTATGTTGTTCCTTTGTCAAAGCATTGTGACTGTTGGTCGAAATCACATGTTTATAGTGTATATTTTTTATGTTCCAAGGTGAAAAGCCCGATGGAAGAAGACAAAGGAGTACTGGAGGCAAGGGCGAGAGAAGATTCTGAAGAGTTTAAGAACAGGTTGAGAAAAGAGTTGGTCAGCAGAGATGGTCACAGGTAACTTAAATCATTTTCCACTTTTAATCATTCAAACATATTTATAAGGTAGAAAATGTAAAAAATATTTCGAATTTTGAATAGTATTAGATGTATGTGGAGTGATCATGGTTGAACGATTTGACCTACGGCTTGTATTTGTCTGCATTCAGGTAATACGGAGCCTCCTTTTGTATCACTGATGTGCGTACAAGTACTGCGAGTGCGACAGGTGGTGGGATTCAACAAAGCTTTAGAGCCTGGAAATTAGATAGTTGGCTTCACAATAAATGAACGTGTTGTTCTTGATGTCGAAAGTCTGTAACTGGGTACACCGCGAATCTACAGGGAATACTTTGACAAAAGTACTCTTGGTTCAAAAGAGTTCCTTGAATATGTAGCGACAAGCCGAAATGCTTGCAATATCACTGTACTCCCTGGGGGTAGTCGTCTCCATATTACGGCGGTCGAGACGATAATCGTGTGGACAGGGAGCTTTATTGTGGTGAAAAGGCGGGAAGAGTTCCACTCCAGATTTTATATAACCATGCCAAATATACTTGTTTTAATATCAACAAGTTTCCAATTACATTCCCAAGTATTTAAATTTATTTTACCTTTTGATATCTCAATAAGGCCTTTTGATTGGAACTGAATTTAAAATGATCATTCAATGTGTATTTTTGATGTTTATCAACCACTTGTTTTACTCTATTGAATTAGTATTTTCTCAAGTTCAACCTAGTATTTGTGTAAGGTTACATAAAATATCGAACACGCCAGACAGTTCCCTAAAACAATATTGATTGTTTGCTTAAATTTACTTCGTTTATTAAATGCTACACACAATTGTTTTTGAAGAATAAATTATTCTTCGACGTAACTTTAGTTAACTACCACAAAAATTTATTTAATAAAAATGTTAAAAGTGGAGGTCAAGTTACAGTTAAGTACAATATGTTTATGAAAGCATATTATAAATATTCTATTTAAGTAAAAAGTCATGATTGTGTGTCACATTTTTATACAACAAATAATAATCTGCCAATAATCACGCGCCTAAATAATGAAATATTTTTCAGAAATAATATTCGAAGCACATTTAAATGTTTAGGAAGAGATTTTTCCTGGGTTCAGTTAACATTTCTACTTGACTACCAGTTATTTCAACATAATATTACGTTTTAGATAAGCATATATTGAAATGTCTGTCGTAGGATCCTTAAACTTATTTGCGCTTAACGTTACAAGCAGAGTCACAAACTTGACATTTTTTCTTAAAATTAATAACGAACACTGTGCTTGACTCGACGTGTTGTGTCACTCCTTGTTGAAAGTGGAATGTATGGCTCAGAAGAACAGTAAAATAGTAAGACGCGAGATGACACTTCCGACATGGAGTGTTAATTAAAACGTTGGCATATTTTCCCCGAGTTAAAAATGAGTCCACATTTTCAGCGGGAGAACTTTACTCCCTGAAGATTTTATATTCCATTAAACTAAAAATTTAAGCAGAGAATTATACCCCCTACAAAATATTATTATTTTTAACCGATCGTAAATAAAACCATGTTCATCAGATTTTGAAGTCATTTGAAAAGTGTCCTTCCGTTAGGAAACAATTAGTATAAGTTACGAAATTTACATAATTATAAAAATTTCCTTGTTTCTTGCGATATAGCTGAAAAATTCTTAAAAATAGTTCAGGTACACAAGTAATAAATATTTGATATCTGTGAGCTTTTGGTTAGGTTTTCATGAATTACCTAATTTAGTTGTTTAAGTTCAGGTTTTCACCTACAAACTACAAACATATCATTGCAGGCTTTAAATGCTGAAGTTTATAATATATTATTAGCATTATGCATTATATGAACGATGCGATGGAATAGCGCGAGTTCGTTGTCTAATCGCTCTAATCAACCAACATTGTCGATATGCTAGAGTAGAGGAAAGGAAGCATATTTGGAATACTGTTGGAAATTCGGAATACCGTCTTATCTTCGGTTTGGGTAGTGGAATCTACCGGTAATAATTATAACTATTGAACATCGCAACTGTGAGCCCTGATTTCGATCGGAATAATATTTCTCATGTGTCTGCGGATGAATGCTGACGTATTTTGTGAAGTTGCTCTTTTCAAAACTTTTTCGGTTTTTTTTTTTAATCCAATATAATCACCCTATATTCCAATATTTTTTATAACAATACAAATGAAATCACATCAGAAAGAGTTATAATTTTATAGTATGACTTACGTTTTTGCGTTTTATACGTATACGTTGACAAGTAAAAGAAATAGTTTTCAGGTATGTGTTGCTAATTCGGAATACGGAGTGTGATGCAAAATCGGAATAGTATTCCAAATTATATTCATACATGTTAAACAGATGTCGTCACCAAATTCGTACCAGAAAAAAAAGAAGTGGGATTCGAATAATATGTGTGAAGCTATTCATGCTGTTCGCAATAAAAAATGGGAAATTTCGAAATTGGAAAAAAACGGGTCCCACGGAATTTATATTCCGAATTACATGCACTTTTAAAAAAACGCATTTTTTCTCATTTCAATTTTTATTTTCCAAGAGCACTGTAATAATTTTATTGGTGTTCCGTTTCCGTTTCATAATAAATTATCAGTTTCTTAACGTTTTCGTAGACTTTTAGTCTTAAAAACATTTTTATCTTATTTTCTGCGCCCTAAAATATAAATGGTATTCCGAATATGCTTCCTTTCCTCTACTTGTATTACACGAAGCATAATATTCGTTGTTAATGGCTACAAATCAAATGTTTGCAAATAAATTTATTAATTTGCAAAACTTCTTGTCAGAACAGTAGGAGCTTTCACTTCATGGACGATTATACAAAATCCCACTGAAGTAAAGATAAATAAATAATTAATTTATTTAGATTTTTGCCACATAAAAAAATAAAAATTTTCTTAAATTATTATGTACATTTTCTTTAACCGCTATGATTCAGAATCGAACGCTTCCTTAACTCGGCTTTAGATGAATTGCCGTGTACATCCATCTTTTATATATTTCCTTTTTACCCTATAACATCTCCCAATATTGGCTGTCCCGGAAGCCACAATGGGACACAATACATGTTCCATTGTGGCTCCGGACAAATGGGATTTTTGTGCGGTCATCGTACCAAAAAAAAGATTTTTCAGTAGATACTGGTAGCTTTGGAAAAGTCTTTTGTAAACGATTCAATATGGTGTGGTAGGTATCAACTCCATGTCATCGTACCAAAATCAGACTACAAAATATGTTTTAGAAAAATCGCCAGCGCGGTACTTCTGAAAAAGCCTTCTATTTTAATAAAATTTGACTATCATTGTTGTAATCGAATTATGGTAAGCTAAAGTTTTGATGATTCTTAAAGAACTTTATGTAGCGACTGCCAAGAAGGTTTTATGTTAGTTCCAGATTAGATAAGACGAGAGATACGCTCTATATGTCAGTTGATTTAGATAAAAATGCTTTTTATCTCATTAGCTCCACACAGGATGCGCTGAGGAAAATAATTTCCTTCAGGGCCTATGTCATCTTAGGGAATGCTGTATGGAGGTTTTTTTTTAAGGAAACGAAGTTCTGGGAAGGAAATCGGTATGAGGGGGGGTAGGAATCTGAAGGTCAATTTGTCCAAGAGTGACGACATATGAATCCATCCCTTCAACTGAGGTGCTAGGCGATGGGTCGAGGGATTCTGGCTGGAGATATCAAAAGACTTCCTCAAGTCAAGGCAGCTAAAAAAAAAGCTCACCTCACGAACTCGGGCACCCCTGCTAACTCTTCAAACGTAACGAACCACTTGAAGCATGGAACTATGGCAGAGTTGTCGGTTATCCAATAAATATATACGTTTGGTGATTTAGCAGGGGTGTCCGGGTTCATGGGGTGAGGTTTGTCTAGGTCTTGACGGCGGGTGACCAGGACCCACTTAACCTCAGATTACTACCAACTCTTCAAATCTTTCTCCATCCCAGAACTCCACACCTTCATTTTCTAAAAAAAAACTCTTCAATAGCATCCCCAAAGATGGCATAGGCCCTGAGCGAAATTATTTTCCTGGGGGGCCTCCTGTGTGGAGTGTAAAAAAATGGCTCCCAGGACGGTGGTACCCATACCTGCCTTCCAAAATGTTTGCAATAATTGATATGTGAATGCAATAATTTATTTTGATGAGTGAATGAGACAACGCCGGTGGCCTGTTTCTCGTTCTCAGATAGAACAACTGTCTATATATATATATATATACTTTATTTTTTTAATGTTATATATATATATGTGTTTATGTAATGTATATAGATGTGTGTGTGTATACATGTGAGTAGGTGCGCATATGGGTACGTATATGTGCGTTTATGCCTGTATAGATGTGTGCACGTGTGTATATGTATGTGTGCACCTACATATATACGTTGTGCTTGCATGCACACATATTGAAAAAAAGTTATGTACATTTTTATAACCTAATACTAATTCACTTCTTTTCCCCTTTCTATTTTCTATTTTCCACTTTTTATTTTATTATAATTTTTCCAATTTTTAATATCACTTATAATAAATCCATATGTTTCCAATAGACTGCATATTTCATGAAAAGTAACAATACTCCATTGGTCACCATGAAACAGGCAGCCGCCTAGTATGGTGATCCAATATATCCACACTATGTTAATTACTCAATTATGTATCATGTATTTTATAAATAAATAAATACATTCAGATTTAACAGGTTTTTACCAATTAAAAATAATAATTAACAGGTTTACCATGATTCAAATGTGAGCCTAATTTTCATAATGCTCATTAAATTGCTTAATAATGTCTGAAATATGTGGCGCGTATTATCATATCTATGTATATTATTTAATATAAAACTGCTGTGAATTAACTATCTCATACCCGAGAGATATTTGAATATTTCAGTGAACTAAACAAGGTTCCGTTCAGTTCCCTCGGGCGTCCATAGTCCATACCGGCGCGCGTCGTTGCGGCGGAACTAACCTCAGCTCTCCACTGAATTACCGCAAATGTGTTATTTTTTTGGGAAAATATTCGTATGTTCATAACAACCTCACCAGGAAACTGTTACCGAAACAATCATAAGTCTGTATTAAAACGTTAATATAATTAATGCATTAGAATTTATAATCACATATTTACCTCGTGAAGCAACCCGCAGAGAATATACCAACGCATAAAAAACAAAAGCTTTCGGCCTGGATCAAAAACGAAGGGTCCTACACAATTTTTCCAAAAATTTATTTTATTTGCATTTTATTTGGAACATATTGGAACGGTTAATAATAACACGAAAAAAATAATAATAAGGTTACAACTTGGGGGGAGGGTATGGGTATCGCCGCCCCGCGAACCATTTCTTTACTGCTATGGATTAATCCAAGTGGTTGGCTACGTTTGGTGACTTAGCAGGGGTGCTCGGGTTCATGGGGTTAGGTTTGTCTGCGTCTTAGTGGCGAATGTTTCTGTCCACCAGCTGCATGGCAGGCCGTATCGGGAGAGATTGGTTGATTGAGTCCCTTTGACATCTCCAGCCGTACTCTCTCGGAACATCGCATTGCACCGCAGTGAATGGGATAGATTCGCACGTCCATCACTTGTGGACACTTGACACTGGACACAATGACCCCCAGATTCCTACCCAACAATAAAACCATTTTCCTTTCCAGAAATTCCTTTTCTTCCTTTCCTGAAAACCCCTCCACACAGCAACCTCAAAGATGACACAGGCTCTGAGGGAAATTATTTTCCTTAGAGCTTCCTGGGAGCTAATGTAAAAATTAAACAACATACTAACTGATCACATCTTATATAAAACATTTATAAAGATTTTTAGATAAACAAAAAAAATATAGGTAATAAACACACTATATACAAAATGTTTAGGAGAAAAGAAAACAATAAAACAAAAAAACAAAAAAATACAAGCAATTTTGCTAATTAAAAATAAAAAAAAAATTATTAAAAATCAAACATGTTGGATGAAGGTAATTAATAAAGTATTTTGAAGAATTTTACATGATACTATTTACATTATATGCAAGGGTGTGAAAATGTTTTTTTAATACTTATTTGTTTATTCCAGCGAGCTAGCAAAGCACGCCGGCTTTTGGCTCGGGTTCCGCAGCAGCTCCCTCGAGCAGCTGTACAGGCGCTGTGGGGGCGCCAACCCGGGGGCTCCGCTGGGCGCCATCGCCTTGCTGCCGCCCGTGCTGGTTGTGGCCGCCATGGCTTTACCGCCCTTCCCCTCGCCCCCCGCTGCACTGCTGGCCACCGCCGCCGGACTGCTGATAATGGGCGTGTCGGGACCCTTTCTGGCGCAGAGCTTTACGGTGGGTTGATATTCCGTTTACTTATTTTGCAAAAACCTTACAAAAACCAAATAATGTATAAGCGAGTCAAAATTTAATGTTGGTGTGTCAAATTTCATCACCGGCAACTCGGCGTTTCTTATTTTATGTTGACATTATCTAAGTCTGATAGTAAACCAAGAATTACTATAATCATTAGGGTCTTTGGAAGTTTCTCCCTTCTTCTTCAATTCAGATTTCTTCAAGGAAATTCTCGGTAAACTGATTTTAGAAAGTAAATGCCAGGGCCATACGAGCCTAGCATTTTAAGCCAGGAGAGCAAGCTATTGCTAGTAACCTAGTAAGCTAGTAACGCTAAGTACGTGTAGACAGAACTAGCTTTGTTTTCAACCCACAGTGAGGAAGCTAGTAAGCTAGTGTTTCAAGCCAGGGTGGTTTAATAGGATGTGGTTCTATTATTTGAGCTAGTAGCACCCCCTGTTACTAGCCTGGCTTTGTGTTTGGCTTCATGTGGCCACCCGAAGCTAGTAAAATGATCGGCTAGCGTACGGTGATGATGTGCTGTGTTTTTTCTAACCACGATACGTGTCGTGTAAAATGCAAAAGAAAACAATGACAAGAGGTTAATTTAAAGTTTGTATAATTGTATCGTGATAAAAAATGTATGTGTAACGTTAGGTATTCATTCTTATAATGACAAATCTATGTGTAATTCACCACTACAAAAAAATTGTATCGAATTAATGACAATCAGCATAAGGGCGTACTGTACAGGGCCCGCAGATACTTTAATAGTACACAACTGCAAACCTGTACAAATCGCAAGTGCACCCCACGGTTGAATTTGGCGGCCACCTCTGGTCTGGAGTTCCAAAATATCTGAAGAATCCCCTCGACTCTGCGCAAAAACGGGCGGTCCGTTTGATAGATTCTCCCATCTTAACAGACGGATTGCAATTTTTAGAGCGTCGGGTGGGAATGCTATCCTTGTTCTACCGGTATTACAATGGAAGATGCTCCGAGGAACTAGCGTTATTGATCCCTTCGGCGCGGGTGAATAGTCGGGAAACACGCCAAACGTGTGCAAAACATATGTGCACGGTTGACATTTGTCACATGAGAACGGGTCGCTTCTTCGACTAGTTCTTGTGTTCAACAGCTCGGCTGTGGAACAAATTGCCGGCCTCTGTGTTTCCTTCTTCCTACAACATGGGTCTTTTCAAGACCAATGTTCATTCCTTCCTCTCCTCAAAAAGACCCTCCACACAGAATATTAGATGATATAGGCCCCGAGGGAAATTATTTTCCTTAGGGCCTCCTGTGTGGAGTTAATAAAAAAAAAATAAAAATTAGAATGACTTCTAAAAATATTTAAAATAAAATTGTCCACTGTCTTGTCCAAAAACGATTTTCTAGCAACTCTTCTATTAATTCGTCCGATGCAACTTGAAATAGTTTCCGAAGCAACTGTTTCAGTCTTGTGTTTCTTCTACGTAATCTGTTAATTTTTCACTCTGGACGGACGTGTGGTTAATGTGAAAAAACTTTTAGAGCGGGGTCTTTTTAAAAGACTTCAACCAGGTGATATTATGACCGAACCGAACAATTTTTTTTCAAATTAAACTTAAAAATTCCGATCGACTCAGAATGTGGTGTAAATTCACAAGTTTCTCTGTACTACGAATTTCCCGACAGCGCTAATATTGTGGCTATATTATGTGGCATCGCTCGGGAATGTAAGGCGTGCGGACCGCTCCAGATGACGCCATCCGAAGGGTTTTGGAGGAAGCCACCCCCAGGGGGCACTGGGAATGCAGTGATGGTCGCCAAGAAGGGGCGACAGGGGGTGGTGCAAATAGCAAGGAACAGTGATCGCTAATTATACAGCCGACATTATATATAAGGACAGTGTCCTCGATAACTTCACTATGAAATATAGCACTTATTACGAAATTAACTAACTAAACTAACTAACCATCACGCCGTTTCTCCGCAGGGGTAGACAGAGAGGACGGACCGCCAAACAACTCGGTCTTGGCACACACTCTTTGCCTCACTCACATTCATACATCGTCTCATACAGTCTCTTCTATTATTCTGACTTTTGACATGGCCCGATTCAAGATTCACTTGATCGTGCCATGTCTTCCTCGGACGTCCACGACTTCTTCTACCATTCACATTTGCGTCGTATATTCTTCTTACACTGCTTTCTTCGTTCATTCGCTCTACATGCCCAAACCATCTGAGGGTCCCTTTCTTAATCTTACTCATTATGCATACATCAGCCTTACATTCTTTGCGGATATCCACATTTCTCACACGATCATACATTGTTTTACCACACATACGCCTCAGGGATCTCATTTCAACAGCATTAAGTTTACTTTCATCCTTCCTCTGCCAGTTCCATGCCTCACTGCCATACATCAGGGTAGGTACCAGGACTCCACTGTGGACTGCTAGCTTCGCTTCTTTTGACAGTTTTTTTATTAGCGCCAACGAAATACTCAATAATCTCAACGTGAGCCTTAAACCGCGAATAAATGGAAATTGTTGATCTACAACCCTACAATCAATGCCAATCCATTTTTTCTTTGATATCTGCACCACTTCTTTCAACTTCTAATTTATGTTCGTTTAATATCTTTAAGACCAACAATATTTTAAAAATGGTCATTTGAAGAAGTAGATTATTTATTTGCTGAATACTGAATTATGTGTCATAATTTGTTGTTCTGGGGCGTTTTCATCCGTTCATCCGATTAGTCACCATAAGATGTTTTCAGCTTAAAATAAAAATAAGTCAGTCCAAGCGTTGTTCTTTGTTTTACAATACAAGGACATTGAAGGCATTAGATTTTATTATTATAATAATATGTGTTAAGCTATATTTTCACATTATTAGGCACACGAAGAGATCGTGACATAGAACAGAGCTTTAGATATATTGCGTGATTAGCGAGGGTCTCCATTGCTACCATTACACTAAGTTATATGGGGGAATTACTATTAACGACTAACATTTGTTCAGAAAAGCCTTTTTTTTATTTTTTATGTTCTGGTTTGGGAAAAGATCCACGGGGGTGCCACTGTGATTTTTTTTAAATGGCGCCAGTCCTTTATTATTTCTTTTCAAATTGGTGGGGAAAAGCACAGTCCAAATATTATTATCGAAATTCAATGAAAAATGCTCAATGTCAACAACGAAAAGCGTCTAGACGAAAACATTGTTTTCCTCGTTTCATCCAATATATTTTCTTCGTTCATTCTTTCTAACAGACAAACGCCCAATCAGCAATGTGACTTCGGTGTTTTTATTATTGTTCTTCAGAAATGTTTTCGTCGTGTGACTTTTAAAGTAATAACACAAACTGAAAGAAAAAAATCTAAATATTTCGTGCTATTGAAACTGATGAAAACGCCTTCTATCTAGTATTAGAAGTTCAATTCGGATTTGAACCCTGCAAACAATCGTAGATTTTTTTCTCCTGGGGTTCCATAAACGTAACAAGATAACATCCGTATTTACACATCGTAATTACATATTATAGTATTTTTCCCATAGTACGTACGGTACGGTATTATTTTCCAAGGCCTTACCTATGTGGAGTGGCTTTTAATGATAACTAGATAATTAGTTTTTTTTGAGTTATTATGCCGTTTTGCGCTCCCCCCTTTTTTTTCTCTTTTTTAAAAATAAATGAAAAAACATTCTCGGGTTACGAAAAACCTGACAATATTTCAAATCACATTATCGACTACCACCAAAGTAAGTGGAAAATGTTGCTTGTGTTGTGATGGAGGACTTAGCCAGCCGAGGAATCGAACACATGACGCCTGGATGGAACCCAAAAGCGATGCCAACTCAGCCAGTTAGTCGAATTTTCGAACAGCATTACAGTGTCCATTACCAGGGCAGATTTGTAGATTGTGGTGAACTGCGTGTTTATATATGTAGAAGTGATACTGTATTGCTCGAGTCAATGCTCATAACGGCCAATTATTTTAAGCCTTAGCGTCAATTCTTTAATAAATTATTAACATGCATCAACGTTCCTTTTCAGAGTGTACGGATATTATGTTCTTCTTTATTTCATGGTAATATTTTCAAGCATAATAACTAATAAATGTTTCTACAACTACACAATTCCACCATATTCCACCAGGAGCTCATAAACGCGAGAGACAACGCGTTCCAATGTAAGATTACCCATCTATGGACTTTAGATTATTGTGTGTGCGTTTTGGTGATTGCAGAGCCGCGGGCGGATCGCCGCCCTGGGACGCAAGTTGGGAGGCTCGCTGGCTGTGAGACTGTTGGCATCTACTGTTGTAGTCCTGCTATTCTCTCTCAATAATGCGGCGCAAATGGTGAGTACGGTTGATTATTATTTTATGCATTGCACAATGGTACAGTGAAAAAACGACACAAAATTATTTATTTATTTAAATACATACGAAACAACATGTGCTATTGACATAAGTATAAAGTGTAAAAAGGTTTAAAATAAATAAACAATTGTAATGAAATAAAACAATGACTTCAAACTTAACTTCGAAATGTATTTAATTTATTAAAACCGAACGGTTTCTCTTAATCCGAGCATCATCAGGGTACAAATTAAACAAATCAAAAAATATATTGTGAATGCTTGTGTGTATATACGTCGGCTGTTAAAAAAGTAAGGGGAATTTTTAAATATAGCTCAAAATTTTATCATACTTTATGGGCATGTACATAACAAAAAAAAATATTTTGACAATCGGACCCTCCAAACCCGCGAAATTAAAAAAAATTCCCGTTAGTTTTTGAAAAGCCCACGTACATATAAAATATAGAGTGAGATAAAATATAAAATAGGATAAAGGAACAGTGAGATAGAATGACATTAAAATATAACAAAGTAAAATAAAGATGGTGGAAATGGGTACCATGGTTAACCATACTTACGTTTTCTTTGTATCTATCGATATAATTTTGCATAAACCATGTCAAAAATAAACAGAAATAAAATAACTTTAAAATTTCATGGTTATAAACAAAATTATCGTTTAATATCATTAACACGACAAACAGTATTAAATTTATGTTAAGTTGTGTATAAAATGTAAGAAAAAAATATTTTTAATAATATAGTATTAGTTATTGATATTATTGCAAAATAAGATAATTCAAACGATAATTTAATTAACATTAACATAAAATTATTGAAATCAGGCTTGTCTATTGATACTTGGAGACGAATTTTGTTTTACGCATCTTATATGATAAAAGACTTACTGAGTGATCAACATTAGAATATTCATAACACAATCGGTTCAAGCGACATATTATTAAAAGTTATAGAAAGTTAAAACTTATTCATAATTTTCAGGAAAAAAAATCAATCCGTTCTCGATCTTAGGTATGTTCATATTATTATCATATATTATGTAACACCAATTTTCTCCCATAAAACAAGGAAGGCATTTATTATTTTTCCCTTTATAATATATATTTCTTTAATTCGGTAGATAATTATGAATACTACAGCTCCTTTATTTTGTTTAGGACATTTTAAGGTAAATTGTTATTGTGCGTCAAAAAGTGGTTCTTAATAATTATCCTTTCGTTGGACATGTCGTATCGAAAAACAGCCTTTCCATAAATATACCAAACCACCCACTAGATCGATAACTTCGGGCTTTAGTACGTAAATATTTTGGTCACTATTTCACCACCAAAATGCAATAATTTTATCACCTGTGACGTCACACACCATAGACGAAGATAGAGAAAGCAACAACAGAACAATGCGCGACCATAGACAATATAATTTTCTTTCTGTACCTACCCAATACCACCCAAATCATTAGCCTAAAATATTATTTTAAAAATAAAACTCGTAATTACATGATAAGAATTTTATTATAAACATGTAGAAAAGGAAATACAAGAATATATAATTAAAATATGATTATGCGTTCCTACAAAACTACTGAATTAAAAATATTTTCATCTTTTAACAGAAAAATTTAAAACTCATGTACATATTTTAAACAAGAATACAATATAAGCAGGTTATATTTCTGTAGCAAATTGCCACATGAGGACGTTGTTTTAAAGATAAATTTCTCTTTTGAACGTACCTATTATATCTTTCGGCAGGTAAAAATAAATTTATTATATTTCCAAGATGCACGGAGACATTACTTTGCATGAGATATTTGATTCTTCATAAGTGTCTCAAAAAACATTATATTTGTTTATTTGGCATTTAAAGTAGCTCAGCTCACCATATTTTCCCTGAAATCATAAAAAATAGGATAAGTTATATTTTCTAAAAACTACATTGGTTCAGTTATGGAAATTTGTAAAATAATGCAATTTTTATTGTATTTGTGTATGTGTATTATAGTACATACCTATGTATGTATGTAGTTTCATTTCCTCCCATGTCTTTTAACTTTTAATTTATTGATGATAACTCTCATATTAAACCAAGTTCTAGGATACCTACTTACTTATACAAAGAAGCCTACTCAAATACATTAAATTTGACTGACGTTTTTGTAAAATGAAAGTTATAAAAATAATAATTACCTCTGCATCATGCACCATGACTGATAGTATTTCCCTTAACGTCATGTAACCATCTCCAGAAACAGAAGCGAATGTATTGAAGTGTGGATAAAGAATGTTATATTGTAAACAAGTAAAGTTTTGTTGGTTCAGATTCCACTGAAAAATACGAATAAATTTATTAATTTACTGATAAAAATATAAAAAATGTTGAAAATAAGAAAAGAAAATGCAATACAGAAAACATATTTACTTTTTTAAGATGTAATCGTGATGTTGGATAGCGTCAATTATTAGATCCCAGGTGAAACATAAATATGTTCTGAAAACGGAAACAAGTAGGTACATCAGTTTAAAATACAATTAAGCAATACATTTCAAAAAATACTTTAGGAACACTGAAATAACAACCAAAGGAAGACTCCCACCTGTAATTTTGTTCCAATTGCGGGTCCTGTTCTCCCATTTTTTATTTGATCGTGAATTCCCAAAGTTCATAATCGTTACTTATTGCGTCGGAAATGTAAATGTCAATTGTCAATCAAACTTAAATAAAGCAGAAAAATGCAACAAAAATAAAAGATTCCTATTGGTTGATTTAGTAGCCGGTGACCATAAACAAATCGAAGTGGACTTGTGAAGTCACCCAAAGATTCTGACCACGTTTTGGCTCGGAGTTAAACCCGCCTGAGCCTTTCTTTTAAAGATGCAGAAATGTAATATAAGAATAACTTATTTCATAGATGTTGATTTTTTTATTATGGCTTCACTTTAAGAACCATAGTAATTATAAATAAATTAGGTAAATTTAGTTAATTACTTCTGCTAATTATATCTGCAAAGTAGATCTCTTTCGTTGGATCACTTTGTTTATTATTTTATACGCAAAATTAAATTACCTACTACTCTTCCATATTTATTTTATACACAATACCTACTACTTTATCTGCTACTTTTTCACATTATGAAGGTAATTGATAGTCTGAAAATAGAACGACTAATTTCGTAGGTAATTAAATTTTATCGGTAACAATAAAACGTTATTAATATTATTTGCTTACTGAAAACATACCAATGTATGTGTGGGTATAATTAATGAGATTAACCTGTATTCAAAGTTTACTTCATGTATAACTTTATTAATAATCCAGGCAAAAAACATTTAACCAATATTTTCAAATTAATCATACCTACTCCCTTTTTTGTTGATTAATTCCAAATAAATAATATATCAGATTTTGCGATAAAGACATTTTGACAAACTTGCAATGGTAATAATTATTTACTAATGAACATAAACTAGAATTAGTGTGTCTAACTAACTAAGACGGTTTGTTGCAGTATTAGGGACATATGTGGTATAAATCTTTTCATTGCCCCAACACGTGACATTTCTGCTTCACTTGTTTTGTCTACCGTCTAGTGATGGATAACAGATACGTAATCGATTTAACCATTCCACAACGACAGCGCTACGCGACTCCTTTTCGATTTTTTGAAGAAACTGATACTTAAACTTTTACTTTTCAAATTAATTATTTTCTGCCGTTGTAAAAATTTACATCAAAACATACACCCATTTCAAAATTTACTTATTCACGCCTTGGTGGCTTTATATGTCTGTAAATTATTACAGATAAGTTGTAATTTTTACAATAATTCAACCCCCACTAGCCGCTACTACACTAATAGATTGTTTTGGAGATATAATTGTTTTTAAAAGGTAGGAATTAAAAAAAAGGTTCGTTGGTTTTACCTGTACTTCAATGAAAAATACTTCATATTATAAATACCTTCCTTCGGCATCGATACATAGCCAGGATTCGTCTACTATTGATCTTTTCGGCATGAGAAACATGATCTTGTACTCAAGTACCTACTTGGAGAAAGATGTCTGTTCTCTCCCTCTTACGATATTAGTATGTACAATAGGCCACTTGCATGGATTTCATAATGATTTGAAAAAAAACGTGTGGGATAGATTTTTTTACTAATATTACGAAAATGTTAAAAAACATTTTTAGAAATGTATAGTTTTTATTTATTTTTAAATAAATAAATCCATTATTTGAGCTCGTGACGTCACTACATTAAAATGTCCCGTCTCGGATTATGTTCCCTTAATTTTGTAAAATTCCACACTGATTCATTTTTTTTATATGGCAACGCTTTGATTTCCGGCGAATTTTTGAATTTGCGTTTAATGTTCACTAGATTTAATGTTTGTTCTATACGAACTTGTCCTTTGGTTTGATTTTTTGATAAAGATGGCGGAGCTTTAACAGATGTAACAAAGAGAACCCCGTACAATTTATTGCTATTCGTATGGAAACGTTATTTTTTTAAAATGATTTTTGGCAATGTAATTATCGTTTTTTCGCACCCATAAAATTATGTCCCGTCTTTCCAGTTTATAAAAAATGGTCTGATTTTTCGGATTGAAATTTTTTAAAAAATCGCCAGGGTTTCAAAAATGAGATTAAAAAATAAAAAAAATACAAAACGTCTTAGAATATTTGCCTTAACCGGAAAAAAAAATTAAAAAATGTGATACAAGTGGCCTATTCGGCTGAAATAAAAAATAAAACCCTCCATGCGGACCGCACAGCATCCCCAAAGATAAGATAAGATCCTAATGGAATCAAACATATCATAGAATTTAAAGCAAAAACTAAATATGTCTTCGATTTCATTCGAGGTTCTTGGTGGTCGATAAATTAATTCTAAGTATCATTGAACTATTAAATATTGTAGAATCTAATGCTTCGATTATGTCCATCACTAGTTCGCGTGATCCGCCGAGGTTTTCTTCTACGAAATGGACTAATGACGTCATGCGGCGTCCATCATTATTTCGTCTCCCATTATCGCATTATTACGCATTAAATGAAGTTTCCTCGCTTATTTATTTAATGATGGCTGTTATTTTTATGTCTAAAGGAGGTGCTTTATGTATGTTTTATGTGCAATAATAGCGGAAACTTTATTAGAAGCGTTCTAAATGTTAAGGTAAAGAAACCTACTAAGGTAAGATATAAAATGCCAGAAATGCTGTATAAAAGAGTTAATAATTTATTATTTATGAAAATATTACTCCGGTTATGAGATCCGACTATCGTGTGCTCAAATTTTAAGTTTGGTGGATACTTTCCTCATCCATTATAGCTGTGGCAGTTACTTTAAATGCTTCGTAAAAACTTTTTTGGTAATTTTTCAAGATTTCTAAGCAATTAACAGTAATTTTTGTGTAAGGAAATAGGAACATTAGTTTGTGGTAGTATAACGATGATTCATGGAAAAATGTAAATTTTTTAATTGGGTTGTGTTTCGTGTGAATAATTTGTTCCCAAGTGGTGCCTATATACTTTTAGTTTACCAATAAAACCTGTAACTAATCCAATTTGAAATTTTGTTTGGAGCGTGTTTGGATCAATAGATAAACTCGCAGAAAATTTTGAAAAATAAAATAAATAAAATAAATCTCATTATACTCTCATTTCACAAAAACAACCAAATAACATAAAGATTTCAAGCGCCAGTGGCACTTGTTTTTTTATTTTTTTTTATTTGTGTTTTTCTATGTAGAAAAGGATGTTTTTTTATAAAAAAAACTTTTCCGAAATTGAGCTTACAGCTTTTATAATGGTTATAATATAATTTGATAGATTTTAAATAAAATAATGTATGTACATTGTGTCCGACATACAATCCAGCGCCAGCACTCTTGAGGTGATTTTTTCACAAAAACGGCGCTCCAAAAATCAGTCAAATATGATTATTATTGTAGCATGATTATTATTGTAACATAGATAAGACTAAACGTAAAACGAAAAAAACAACCCCAAAGTTTCGTGGAATGAAATTTATTTATAAATTTTTCTACTGCTTACATTTTATAGAATATTCAAACATAATTTAACCTACTTAATTTATATGTTCAATATGAATGCATTCAATAAATATAAGTTTCTTGATCTGAATTTCCAACATAATCATTTCAGGAACTGTGCGCTCGCTCCCTCGACTACACCAACTGCACCGATCTGAGCTCGGACGAGGCTGGCGCGTGCTCGGGCGGCGCCTGGTGCGCGGCGCAAGGGCTGGCAGGGGGCGCGCTGGGCGCGGCGGCAGGAGCGCTGGCGCCTCTGCCGCTGCTGGCGCGCGCCTCTCTGGCTGCGCTGGCAGCGGCGCCCCCGGCCCTGCTGGCGGCAACGCGCCTGGGGCCGGACCTGGATTGCAGGGATCTGCTGACTTCGATGGATCCGGACTCTATGTAAAACTTTACAAGCCTTACTAATAAACAAAACACTACCCAACCGTTAGTCGGTATTTTAGTTACACATAAATAAAAAATTAAGTTTTTTTTTAGATCAATAATATTTTTTAAAAAATAAAATGCAAAAATATTTATCAGTCTCAACGTTTCTCTACGTATGGTACATATTTTTAATAGTTTTTTTCTATACAATGAAAATTGTGAATATTTCAGCTCACGTTTTTCGAAGAAAGGTTTGATCAAATCGCGACCTATCAATTCGACTACAATTAACAATATAGCAATATCTTGGTCAATGCGATATTCCGCCATTTTAACTTTTAAGCCAATCAAATAAAAAATGGATTATAAACGAAACCCAAAAACTTAGGTAACTGGTATCGTGCTCGAACTCGGCAGAATGCGACTTTATGAGATTAGCCAGGGCGCGAAATTCTAAATCAATCCGCGCGATTGGATTTTTTTTTTTTTTTGGGTTGATCCACAAATTCGGTTGAGAAGAAACCTGGGGCGTTTTGTCCACCCAAAGTGTTCCCCAATTTTCCTTTTTTGATAAGTTACTATTTTAGTTGTCATGGATAACCAGCCTTTCTGCCGAGTTTTCAGCTCGATCGGATGTCAGGAAGTGTGTTAATTTCCACTTCCAAGATTTGCATTCATTAAAAAAAAAAAATTCAAATAGATGTTTTTAAAAGGGAAAATATTTAATTGAATAACTTGTTTTTACTGTTGGTAAACATAAAAAATGTTGCATAAATATGTAGAATTATAATATTCGAGGTGTGAAATGTGAAGGTGTGAAGAAGAAATAAAATAACTATTTCTTTTGTTGTTGTTGCAGAATGATACCAACCAAATTTACGCTGTGCTGCTTGATGTTCGTCATTATCATTGCTCTTGTGATATTGAGCAGATACGTAAGTTATACACATTCGCACTATACACTTCTAAAAAGCTTTTGTCACGGTTAATATTTATAAACAAACTTTTCTAATTAAAACCATATATTTATATTTCACAACTGTCTCAAATTAGTCCGCATATTAAGTCAAAGGCCTTTTAGAATAGACAACGGCGGAACAGAGATTTTGACGAATTAAATCAGTTGCTTAATAATGTATTAACTTAACAGGAGAGAAGTAACGTTTATGCTCGTATAAATTCCAATAGCTTTGGTCTGTTGTTACGTCCGTAGCCTTGCTAACGCCAGCGTCGGATTTACCTTCACTATCTAGGTCTTGCATAAACTGTCTTAATGCTTCTTATGTTAGAGCGTTCTTCTTAAGTCAAACCGAGAACTACAAGCGTAGCTTACAAAGCTTGCTGTAAATCCGTAATTGGTTAACGCAGGGGTTTAGTTTAGTTTTCATTCACAGTAACTGGATGTGCGGCTTATAACGAAGAGAAATGTGAGAATACCATCATCATTATCACGATGATTCCTGGGTGGGATTTGGATTCCTCCACAAATCCCCTCCATTGGGAAAATTACTTTTAAAATGGATGAGAAACCTATGATACGTTGGTAAATGGTTTTTATGGACTTTTAATAGGTGCAACCTAATTCGAATTTAAATAAATGAGGAGGGTCAGTGTTTGCGACAAATGAGATTATAAATTTATTTATTATGTTTCTATTTTTATATTTCTGTTATGATTTGATTTGTACGAGTATGTACGACCTGTCTATTTATGGTTACCAATGTACTGATATTTTTTTTTGTTTTGTGTAATTTTTCATTTTACATAATTTTTTGTTTTACATAATTTTTGAGTTCATATTCCTTTCTTATAAAATTGATTATTTCTTATTCCTTATTATGCTGTCTAATTAGAGGTAAAGTTATAAGGAGAAAATCCATAATTGGTTTTATTTGGCTATCAAAATGAAAAAAATATGAACTGTCTATTTCCCAAAAATGAATAAATAAATAAAATAAATGTCTGTAAAACCCCTTTTTTCCATATGTTTGACATGCTTTAAGATTTCTTTGAATATTATAGAATATATTTTGATGTATTCTCCAACTCATATAATAAAAGACCTACAAAATATATAAAAATTATATACTTTTAATCCGATGATCAGAATCATAAAAATTACACCTACATCAATTTAGTGAAAATATCTCATCATTTTTTAATTAACTGTATGGAAACGTCACAATAAGAGGGAATAAACAGACAAAATCGGAAATACCATATTGCATTTTTAAATGAAATTCTAGACGTATCGACTCTTTTCTACAAAATAATATAAATTGATTTCGAAAGATAGGCATTCTAACTAGTAAAGCAAATGTTGAAAGAATGTGTTTATTTTTATTATAATAAGGTTATACCATCGGAACCGCCCTATACAGTTGCAGGGGTACCATCTTTCGACCAAATTTGAATTCTCGGCCGCTGGTTAATGGGCTTTAATAACGTCTATGAATATATTTTTTTTTTATTATATTGTTTTCATTTAAATTTTATATTATTTAATACTTAATTGTTGTATATAGATGGAGCAAACATCCCGTGTCCTGTTTCTGTGGAAGACGCAGATCGAGGAGCAGCGCGAGCGTGCGGCGGACATGCGACGCCGCAACGAGGCGCTCGTGTACAACGTCCTACCACCGCATGTGGCTGCGCACTTCATGGGACATCGCCGTCGCCAGCACCACGAGCTCTACTCGCAAAGTTACGCCGAGGTGGGGGTGCTGTTTGCGTCCATGCCTAACTTTTCTGGTAATTTTTAAACTTTTTTTACATTAACTTCGCACTGAGGAAAATATTTCCCCTCAGGGCCTACGTTATCTTTTAGAATCTTTTGAAGGAACGGAAGGAAAAGGGTAATAGGGGTAATCAGTGTGTCCAGAAGCAACATATGTATGAACCATCCCTCCCGCTGCGGTGCAATGTGATGGGTCGAGAGGTTACGACTGGAGAGGTCAAAGGGACTCCCTCAACCGTCCTCTGCATTCAAATGTAATCATTTTACGGCCGGTGTTCCCAATCGACTGTTTAGAAAATTTTGCCTTTAAAGCGTGCTAAAATGCGGTTCCGTGCCAACTCAGAAATAACTTAACTCAACACCTTTTTTGGAAAAGTCATGAAAAGCTATGAAAAAAAATAGCCTATAACCTAACCTAACGTAACCTATTTAACCATTTTTTTTAAACATATTTTTTACATTACTTTTATTGACTTTTCAAAGGAGGTTCTGAGTTGTCCGGTCACTCTCATATACTCGTATATAGGTAACCTCGTTGTCGCCACAGTAAAGGTTAGCTTAAAGTTATTTTATTTGTCGAACCTAACACTTAGTTTTTACGTTAGTTGGGTGGATTGCCAAGCTACATAATTTTTATTATTATTATTAGGCATTATTAAACTGTGGCTCGTCCTCACATACCTACTCATACAGTCTTTAGAAAAACAAATCTAGATGATAAATAATGAGAAAAAACTTTAACAGAACGTAATAAACATTATTTATTTGATTTTTAATAAATACATTACAAACCCTTATGTGCAACTCTACAAAACAACTCAAAAATCTTAATAAATAAATACTCCTACCCACAAAAGATCCTTAAATGACTGCCGTTTTAAATATTTGTCCCCTTTCAAATAAATGTGTTTTTAATTTTACAACACTGAAAAACCCCACAGTAAAAATTGTCTGTAATTTGTTTTACGAGCAGGGCCCTTGGTGTTTATTTCATGTTTGCATGATCCACGTTTGACCCTGTAAAATCCATCACGATTTTTGGGAATTTACATGTTTTAGAGGTGTATTTATTTTGAACTAAAATTGTTTCTGGTACATTTTTCAGAATTTTATTCAGAGGAGACGGTCAACAATCAAGGGTTAGAGTGCTTGCGGTTCTTGAACGAAGTTATTTCAGACTTTGATGCTGTGAGTATAAAATTACAGAATTTTGACAGTAAATAATAAAATATATCACATTACATTCATGTACACTTTAACCATTCCTTTACTTTATTTTCAGCTGTTAGAATTGCCGAAATTTCAAGATATTATAAAAATCAAAACCATTGGCTCATCGTACATGGCGGCAGCTGGGCTCAACCCATCTAGACAAGCAAAGGTATGTGATACAATTTATCAAAAAACATGCATGACATATAAAAATCTTTAGTTAAAGAAGGGAGAATTTGTTTACGTGGTACTAATTTTGATTAATCTGTATAAAGTCTGTATGAACTTATGATGATCAACAAAAGTAGAAACATTTAAAAGTTAGATTAAAAATATTGAAGAAACTAATGGCCTTATTTAACTAACTGTTACTCGGCGCCGTTCCCCGACAGACCGATAAACTGCCACACAATTCTGTTTCGGCATACATTTTTAGCTTAATTCACGTTCGTATATCGTCTCATACTCATACTCTTCTGTTATTTTAATGCTTAACATAACCCGACTCAAGTATTTGATGACTATGTATTCTCTGCCACAAATTCACCGATTTGAATAAATATAATAACATTCTTTAAACACTAGCAATATTACATTTATTTGTGGTAATTCTGCTTTTGCTTTTAAGGCGATCAAACTCGGCGTGAAATACTGCGTGTATCACTGCGAACCGAACCACGAATTATGGGAAAGAAACGATGCAACCGTTAGCGGTGTTTCGCACCATTTACGGATCTTTTGATCCTTTCCTATAATTCGTGGCTCGGTTCGCATCTTGGTTGACCTTACTCATCCTTACGCCAGTGGCACTTTTTGGCGATGTTAAAAAATATTGATTTATTTCATATTGTGAAGTTCAGACACACATACTAAAAGGTTTCCGATCATAATTTTAAAAAAATATATCGAGTGCGGTACACACGTGGTAGAAGCGAAACGTTACCGAAAACGATCTCACCCATTAGGAGCCTTTAAAAGTGTGTACATAATTAAGCGGCCTAGACCTAGCGTCATTTCGGTTTCGTATATCAACCAATATAATCACAGCGGTCAATGAGCGCAGTTTGATGCTTCGCAGGTGTTGTGATGCGTCGTTTCCGTTTCATCCAAATTCCAAGTCACAATGAGGCTAAAGAAGTTTCACTTCAAAAACTTAATTTTCCCTCTTGTTTTCATAAAACCATACCCGAAAAGGGATTTGTAAATAGAAGATTTCATACTACTTCAAAGTATTTATAGGCCTGATATATTATTATTTTTATTGATAAGGCGTATAAAGACATTTAAAAAAAGGCTCGATTACGACCAAGGCCAAGTATTTAATTAAAGCAGCGATAGTATTTGAAGGCCATCAAATTTAAAAAAAAAAAGATTTTTCATTGCTTATATTTTGAATACATTTCACTACCGAAAATAACACAAAACACTATGTTGTTCGTTCTGTATTTTCCACTCCAAATGAAATCATGTTTTAGTCGCTAGTACTGCTGGTATCAAACAATCAGCTTTTAAAAATGATTTACCAAATGTTTTACAAAAATTTTGGCATCAAATTGTATTAATTATGAAATACCTTAAAACTACAGCCAGACGACCCTGTAAACGTCCGCTGGTCCCATCTCTCGCTGCTCGTGGAATTCGCCCTGGAGCTGAAGAAGGCCCTGCAGAGCATCAACGAACAGTCCTTCAACCACTTTGTGCTGAAAATGGGCATCAACCACGGGCCGATCACGGCGGGGGTCATCGGAGCAAGGAAGCCGCACTACGATATCTGGGGAAACACGGTCAATGTGGCGTCTAGGATGGAGAGCACTGGGAAAGCAGGGTGCATTCAGGTAAGATTAATCATTATTAACCTAAGAAACAACTTTATAATCATATGCTGACTGGTACAATTTATTGGATAAACAACACTTTTGCCACCTGTCACCCCAAGTGGTATGCTACGCTGACTCCTGGATTCATACATCCGTCATTCCTGGACACACTGTCCCCAAATTCCGATCCACCCTTCTTACTTTTTCTTTCCCAGAACTTCCTCTCCATCTTTTTCCTAAAAAGACTCTTCAAATAGCATACCCAAGGATGAATTAGGCTCCGAAGAAAATTGAAAAATGTGGAGCTAATGTAAAAAAAAAAATGTTAATCTATGATTAATTTTATTTTTTGTTTAAGGGCTTTATTATATTTGATCTTATTCTGGTGGCTTTATTACCTTTTGGGAGAAGGGTTACACGTATATAATAATAATAACGTTATATTTGTCTAGCGCAGGATTGTGTCATTTCACTTCAAGTGCGCTTAATATGTATTAAATATACTGTACTTTTAGTTTTTTTTTTTTTTAAATTAGTTCCACACAGGAGGCCCTGAGTAAAATACTTCCCCTCAGATCCTATGCCATCTTTGGGGATGCTGGGTGGGGGGTCTTTTAAGGGAAAGGTAGGAGAGGAAGTCGTGGGAAGGAAAAAGGTATAAGGGGTGGGTAGAAATCTGGGGGTCAGTATGCCCAGAAGTTACAGACGTATGAATCCATCACTCCAACTGCGGTGCAAGGCGATGGGTTGAGAAATGGAAAGGTCAAAAGCTCAACCAGTCTCTCTCGATCCGGCCCGCCGTGCAGCAGGTGGGCAGACGCATCCGCCGCCAAGACTTGGACAAACCTCACCTCATGAACCCGGGCACCCCTGCTAAGTCACCAAAGGTAGCGAACCACTTGGGGTGACCAATGGCAGAGGTGTTGGTTATTCAATAAATGGCTCCCGGGTCGGCGGTACCCATACCAGCCTCCCAAATTGAAAGATATTTTTTGTTAAAAATTGTGTCACTTTAAAGATGCCTGTCTGTAAAATCGGTCCTGTCAATGTTAACAAAAATATATAATTATATAAATGTGCCTTAACTTATAAAAAGTCATCGATTCCTACATGAGTTAAAGTTTTCAAAATTAGAAAAAATAATAATAAACCAAAAAAATACCCATTTTTTTGAATTATTATAAGATTTATTTTGGAATTATTATGATAGGGTATTTCACCAGCCACTCGATAGCTTATCCGTAGGATAACGTATATTAATAAATAAATACTCGCAATAGGTAGAAAACTAGGCTAACTTATCCGATATTACTTAGCCACTACTCATAAGTTCGAGTACCGAATAGTAATCTCCCACTTCTTACTAATTTTTCCCTATGGATAAGTCATGAATAGGATGGTGAAATACTCCTTAACTGTTACATAATATTGTAAAACCGCAGTAAAGTCCTGTGAAAAATCCTGACGTGCTCTTGAAGGTTCTTGAAAGTGACTATTGATTTTTCAGTTCCTAAATGATTATAGGTACCTATGCAAAATACACGTTTTTCTTCAAACCACCAAGAAAATTTAGAAATCAGTCGTTTTTCAGAATTAAAATAAATGCTTGCGGTACGGATTTCCACCAAGGGCACGAAAAAACTACATGGATCTCCTGTGTTTCTATAATCACACTTTTATATTACGGTGCCACACTTATAAGTTGGCGAAAAAGGAGGGCGCTGTCGTCTGTCTATGACATAATGATAGTAGGTGTGGTTGCCAGATTAAAATCTAAAGATTTAGCGTTAGTTCAACTTTACGCCACCGCCAACTTATACGTGTAGCGCTTATCTCCCCTGAAAATGAAACTCACCATCTATCGTCAAATTTTAAAACCATTTTTATGTCCCCGGAAAACTTACTTGTATCCTTGAATGTTTTCAGCGAAGACTCAAACCACTTTTCATCCAATTATGAAATAATTAGTAGCTAATCAATAATGGAGATGTCGCTATAAAACTTTTGGAAAAAATCACAGAAAGCAAAACTTATGTTTTTAAAAATTTATTCATTTATCATAGGTTACCGAGGACACGAGCCAAATTCTGCAGAACTTCGGCTTCAAGTTCGAGCAACGCGGATTAGTCTCAGTGAAGGGAAAGGGACAACTTATGACGTATTACTTACAAGGGAGGGGAGAGATTCCGGCACCTGCACCCATAGTTAACCCTGGACAAGTAAGAGAATTATTACTTACAGACATACTTAACACGTAAATCATTTTTTTATTATATTACTAATATGCTTGTGTAATATGCGTGGTGTCCGGAAACTAGGGGTACAACCGGGAAACTGGTTAATCTACACAGGGCCGGGCCTACGTGGACGCAATAGGCCACTTGCATAACTTTAAAAAAAATCCGGTTAAGGCAAATATTCTAAGACATTCTGTATTTTTTTAACCTTATTTTTGAAACACTGGCAATTTTTTGAACATTTCAATCCGAAAAATCAGACCATTTTTTATAAACCGGAAAGACGGGACGTAATTTTATGGGTGCGAAAAAACGATAATTACGGCCGGAAATTATTAAAAATAAAAGAACGTTTTCCACACGAATGGCAATACAATGTACGGGAATCTCTTCGTAACATCTGTAAAAACACCGCCATCTTTATCAAAAAATCAAACCAAAGTATAAGTTCGCATAGAACAAACAATAAATCTAGTGAACGTTAAACGCAAATTCAAAAATTCACTGGAAATCAAAGTGTTGCCATTTAAAAAAAAAATAATCTGTGTGGAATTTTACAAAATTAAGGGAACATAATCGGAGACGGAACATTTGCATGTAGTGACGTCACGAGCTCGAATAATGGATTTATTTATTTAAAAATAAAAAAAACTATACATTTCTAAAATTTTTTAATAACATTTTCGTAATCTTAGTAAAAAATTCTATCCACACGATTTTTTCCAAGTCGTTATGAAATCGATGCAAGTGGCCTATTGGAGCATTCCGCTCCGGGCGCTGTTTGCCAAGGCGTTAAGACGCTGATAAAATCTAACCCCTAACTCATCGCCCTTGAGATATTTTTCATAAAAGCGTACTTATATAATTTTGTAATAAGCATACTAATCATCTAAATATCACCGGTCAGTGGTTGAGTGGGCAGAGCGCTTGGGTCCCACCCGGGCGTCACATGTTCGATTCCTCTGCTGGCTAAGTCCTCCATCACAACACAAGCAACATTTTCGGCTTTCTGTGGTGGTAGTAGGAGATTTTCAAACATTGTTGGGTTATTTGTAACCCTGGAATGTTTGTATTTCTTTTAAAAAAAAAAATCTAAATATGTGCAGGTCATCGAAAAATATTGACAACATTTAAAACAACTATTATAAAAAAACGAGTACTTGTGAGGTGCGGTGGAGTAAAAACGACTACCTGAGAGGTGAGGTGGAGTAAAAAAGAATTAACTGTCAAGGTGTCAGTGGTCATTGCCTGGCCTCTAAGAAGTCCTGACCTTACCCCATTACATTAAAAAGATTGTGTACGCAGAAAAGATTCGGGGTTTGGATCACCTGATATATCAGTGGTGGTGAGATGTGTATATCAGTGGCGGTCCGTGAGTTTTCGGTGAGCTAGAGTGCTTAGAGTGGAAAATACGACGTTATTTTATTCAAAATTTCAACTTTTTGTATGAAGCTGTACTGAAATGTGGATGCGGCGCATCCCAAAGAATCATGAAAACCTTCATACAAAATATTTCAAATAAAAAAAATTCAGCTGCAACAACATCAATACCGTCGTATTTTTCAATCTTAGCACTCTAGCTCACTGAAAACTCACGGACCACCACTGGTGTATATATAAAAATATATATAAAATGTTAATTTTGTCTAGTTTTACTAAAACATATTTGTATAGTTGTTAGTGTAGTTGTTAAATGCATGAGTTCACAATAATCGAATTTTAAGTTGAACAATTTTAATAAAAAGGTTAGGTCGTTTTTTTCATCTGTTTTGCGAAGTTGGAATATTTAAAACATTCACTAATTAAAGAACTAACTATTATTAAGTTCATATCATTTGCATTGAGGTAGGCAAGATGGAATGTCGCGCACCTCTGTTTTATCATAACTAGTTTCATCCAAAGTCATGCATCGTCTCATTCACAATCTTCTGTTATTCCTACTCTTTTTAATTGAATTTTCTTTATTTTCTCGAACGTCTTTGATAACTTCTTTCACCCATTTCAGTGTCCTATTGGATTCTCTTGTCATATTTCCACGCCAATTTACGCCCTTACTTCTTACTACTGACAAGACCTCGCCATGTTACCATCCGTTTCTTGACCTTGTTATTATGCTATATAATATTTGATATCATTATTCTTAAATCAGTAACGCATTGTTTGACCACACGTACCCCTCACAGATATATCTTCTGCATACATTCTACTTACACCTTTGTTATGCCGCGCCGGTTCCATCTCACTGCCATGATAATACGCTAGGGTTTTTTTAAACAATTTCCTTTTCGTTTTGCGATGTTTGATTTGCGATTATTTAGGTTAAACAAATTGCTTGGTTTCTATTTTCATCCCTCGTGTTTATTTTCCGAAAATAGCCTACCTATCATCTAGCCAATCTTAAACCTTTGTACTCCCACGTTTTTCCTATTCAATTTACCTTATTACCTAGCCTTTCAGAGCCACTACCCTTATTTTTGTTTTGCACAATTTAAAAATAGAACATTATACGATAATATGAAGGAAAATATTTCAAGAAAGTTCTTCATCCAATTGCGTCACTATTTTTGAAAATACAATTTGTGTTTAACACAAAAGCTAGATTTTCTCTTATTTAAAATGATTTCCTCGGAAGTCTACGAATGTTTAAAAGATTTTGTTTCTTGATACCTAGTTGTGTGATGATGTATTTTATGGGAGTTGCAACTGCCGATAACGTTGATCCTCAGATTCCGGACCACCCTCATACCTTTTCCCTTCCCAGAACCACATGTCCTTCCTTTCCTTAAAAATACCCTCCACACAGCGTCACCAAAGATGGCATAGACTCTGAGAAGAATTATTTTCCTTCGGGCCTCCTGTGTGGTGTTAATGTAAAAAAAATGTTAATTTTTTTTTCGTTGGACACTTTAAATATTTGTTATTTTTAGATAACCTCCCTCATTTGACGAGTTAAAAAAGTTATTGTATGAAATTCCCTCGATTTACAAAAAACGAAAAATATGATTCTATTATCAGAAAGCTAATCTTCGTATTTAAATACCTTCCTCTAAAACCATCTTCTTTATTCGTTTTGATTGCTTACTACTGAGCCTTGAGGTCGATGGATATTATTTATTAATTCATATTTCATGTTCAGGGAATGGCCACACTAAAAGAAGAAGAAGAAGTGAGTCCGTCAGACGTAAGCATCCAGAAGCACAGTAGCCCGGCGCCGCAATGCTCCTTCAGGAGTCCCAACGGTACGGTGAGATCAACTGACAGACCCTCCTATAACGGCGCCTCGTCCCTGGCCAACACCAAGCAGCCTGGCGTTGCCAGTGACCAGGTCGAGGACAGCGCCAAGTCCAAACTGCTGCAGGATGACAGTGCTTGTGTGGATTCCAGTGTGGACGCTCGTGAAAGTGACGCCCTCTTAAAACATTGACCTTCTAATTATTAGTGATTTTTTTGCGAACTATTTCTGTGTTATTAAATTCCTCGGTGTTGTATTATTATGCTGACTTAGATGTTGATGAATCGAAGTGGATATTAAACTAAGTCTTTATGGACTCTCTTTGTAGCAAAAACCTTTTATTAAGCATATTATGTCATAAATTTCTGAATACTTTTTTCACAAAAAAGATTTCGAAAACTACCCTTATCATTTCTTAAACTGAATATCACGTATTACATATATATAATATCATCACGAGAAGTTCTTCACTAGTTTTCTTAATAAGAAAATGGTGTATGATTTTGAAATCACTTTACCCAATGACGTTACAATACATCTATACCGCACAAACTCAAAATCAAACGTAGCAAGTAAGAGACACTGTTATATTTCCAATATACTCTTTATTCAAACGTCATTCATGTATGATAAGTATAGGCATTCAAATAATGTGTGGATATGAACAAAATAAACGGTACGACCGGGCGGCGTTTTCGTATTCAAAAGTTGGAGGCCTGGGCTATATTGTCTAGTGATCAAGCTTTTAAAGCAACGACAGCTTGCAAATGGCTGCGATTTCTGTTATTGCTGATTTTTATGTTGTATTACCGTAAGCATATACATGATCAGTATGATATTAAACAGAAAAGTTTACTTAGCGACAGCACCGACTTCGTAATTGGCTGTTCTCTAACGACGCATATATTCTTCTGGGGGAAGGCAATTGTATTATTAATAATAATTGATAATAATAACTAATCTGCGTGCATTTACAAATAAAATGTATGCATTTTGGAAGTTTATATTGCAATTCACTTAGAGGTAGCACATGACCTTACGCGGCGCGTGGCAGTTTAATACTAAAACTACAAAATCGAAAACACCACAATTGACTTGTTTTTTGCTTGCCACTTTGATATTTCCACAGCGCGTCTTTGTTTATTGTAACTTCATTGACATTGACACAATTATGTACCTACATTTAAATCAGTTCATATCATTTTTTAATAACAGTGTTTCGATTTTGCAATATAAATAATATTGTTTAAGCTAGGTATAAAGAGCACAGGTCAATTTCTATTCGTCTTAACTTGATCATCTAATATAAATACAAAACAATAATTTACTAAAGTTATAATCTTAATAAATCGAGCAAATTTTGTAGTGAAATACATAATTCAGATTTTTGTCCCTAAGATTAAAATAATGACAATCTCGAAATTAGTACTTTACTTTTTATACCTGGCATCTTCTGCATATTTTTAAATTTGGTTTACTATTTTATGATTGAAGAAGCCAAAGTGAGAATTTGTCGAAATTGTTGGTCATCCGATCTAATCGGTGGATGTTTTTATATGTAAATATTGCAAAGACATATTTACTAAGCAAGAATGGATTGTCAGAAATTATTTGCAATGCGTAACAGAGATTACTATCCTTGCATTTCATCACTGAAATCTTTTGGATAAGGTTAATATCGGATTACAAAGTGATAGGAATGTGCTAATAAATAATAATAAATTATTATAATAATAAGCATAAAATGAACTCTTAGTAAGCATAGAAACTGTGTGTTTTTGAACATTTGTTCCAAAAGTCGAGGTAGCCAAGAGTCAGGATTGACACATATTAATGTATCAGAAGTTATTTTGTGTGCTATTCTTTATTTCAAGTCATAAGCTGGGCTGTGACATGTTAGAATTATATTCGCCTATTTATTTAATAAAAAAAATTTGCAAATAGTAACATAGGTAGCTTTAATAATCTATAGTTCGCTGGTGTAGATTTCCTCAATGTGAACTAAAGAATATGCTTATAATGTTATGGTTCTCAATTATTTAAGCTCGTTAGTTATAATGGTTTTTATATATTAATTGATATCTGATTAAGTATTTATTTAAAAATCAAATTTGCTTTTAATACATTTAGGTCAATTTGTTAGAACAGAAAAATAGTATTTATTGAATTTGAAGAAACATTCTTATTTCTGTAGTTGTTACATTAAATGTAGATTACAATTGCTCTCATAATTGCAACTCTGTATTAATTTCTCTTAATCGAAATATTGTGCAAATTAAACCCGTTTCCTTTATTCGGAAACTAGGTCTATATAGCCTTGACTTGAGTAGGTACTAAAGCATTGTCTGCACGCATACTTCGTACACTTACTGTACACAAATATGTACTGTATGCGATTTATAAGCGACAATTAGTTACAGGCAAAAAAAGCATTTTTGAATTTTTTTTTCTTAGTCTGCCTAAATAATGTAAAACACAAAATATGAGTTTTACACTGTCATTTTGTAACGAACTTGTCAATACATATCAAACTACAAACATTACGCAATACTGATATTTTACACATGTTTTTTTTTTAAAAGAAAAGAGTTTACTTAAATAATAAAAAAAAAAATAAGGTATATTTTATTTAGTTTCATTTATACTGCACTAGCTTAATGTATATCTAAAATGCGTTTACCGAACTACCTTTTATTATTGAAAACTAAAATTATTTAACATTGTTATTTCTAAATTTTTTATAGGTAATTGAAAATAATTTTTTTTTTTTCAATTATAATTATGATTCTCTTGCAAACTAATATTCTGAAATAAGTAATAAAGCAAACACGGTAATTAATTTATCATTTTTAATTCTTAACGAAAAAAAAATTAAAGTAATAATCTAAATCTTCTATTGACAACATTCATTCCTCAAAGAAAGGAGACTATAATGAATAATATTTCATAGATTAACCATAAATTTGCGGTGATTCCCGTGACAGGCTATTTACTGCGTAATCAAAGTATTATGATTTGCTGATTTTTTTTCTCAATTTTTTAAAATAAATTAATAATAATTTTTTCAATGATTTCGTTATTTTTCCCCCAACGCTTTAATCCAGTAAAAATGCCCCCTTTAAGTATGATTTGTTCCAAAACCACAATATTGTTTTACATTTTCTTTTCAGTGCGTTTAGTTTTAATACGTATTTAAATTAAGTAGAATTTGAGATTGGGGCCGACTGCGGAATATGAGAAAGATAATAAGAAAAACACTTAACAAATTAAAAAAAAAGTTATTATGATTTTCGACCGCTAATGAGTTAACTTCCACCCTTCCAACTGATGGAAACAAAATTAACTAACGACTTACGTAATCTAAGCTCTTGGTTTGATTAACGGTTGGCAATATTTCCACTCTGAATAATTTAAATTGTAATCGCTTTATAATCTATAGAGGAAAGTAAACAAGAGACGGGTTGTATCGGATTTGGAATAATATGATATTTTTATAATGCTGTGAAAATTACGTATCTAGTTGTTTAGATAATTTCCGTAAGAATGCGTTCATATTTAATGTATTAATTTTAGACTTACGATTAAAATGGATAACTATTTTAAAGAAATAAGTTTGATTGTCTAAATTTCGTTACAAACAAATTTATATAGTAAACACAAACACCTTTTTAATAATGTGGTGACGAATGTAACAAAATTTTGGAAACTTTCTGAAAGTTTATGTGCTGTCGTTTTTTTCGTACGATTTAAAAATATATTTTTACTTCGTAAGTGTTTTCTACTAAGGATCTGTACTTATTAGAATGTGATATTTTTTCAAACTGATTGTGTAGAGTATTCTTCTAGATTTATACATAATATTCATTGTGAATGATGTGATTTATTTGTTATGAAAGAAGTGGCATTGGATATAATAATTATTTTTATGAATGGTTTGGTTTTTTGCTAATAATTTGATATGAAAGTTTTGGTTAGTTACGATACGTGAAAAATGATAATTATTTTATATGAAAAATATGTAACTGGTTACGTATTAATTTTTTAAAAATGGGGCAACTAATTTATTTGATATAAATGGAATGTCATTTGGCTTATTTATCATTAATCTAAGAGTTTTTTTTTCTTCTTATGAACTTATGAATAGAATACGGGTGGATATTTTATTGGTGGAAATTAACAATAAGGAACATGCTACTGAACCCTGCTTTCTGAAAAGATATTTTACGCTGATTGTGAAAATACTTAAATAATAGCATGCGTTTTTCTAAAACTTCGGCCTACGAATAATAATGTAACACTTACATGTTAATTTTCCACATTATTTTAAGACTCATAGATACAAAATAACATCCATAATCCGTAGTGACGAGTAGGTAATAACAAAGACAGATAGATTTTTCAATTTAGCTTGTTTGTTTCCAGCTCGGTTAAATAAGTTTTTGTATGTTTCTTTAGGATATTCCTGCTAATTTTTTTAATGAAATTACTCGTAACAGTTATGTAAGAAAATAGCAGTATTCAATCAGATATAGAAGTGAATAAAATTTGATATATGCCTTCGTTTACTTTAATATCTCCTACATATCTCTAATGATCATTTTCCAAATAAACACCAAGAGGTAAATATTATTTTTTAAAGCGTAGTTTTAAATTTGGATTTAGACAATAATATATTTTTATTTAAAGTAGGCGTTGAATACTTGAAGCAAGAAGTGAGTGATTTTATTAGCAAAAAGTTATTAATTTTAAGTCGGAATATTTGGATTATTTTCATAAATAAAAAATAATTATTGTGTTATTTGTTCCTGTAGCATAAATTTCTACGTGTACTAGTGTAATAGATAATTGACCTATTAGTTCGATCAATGCCACTCAGGAAAAATATTAATATTAGCAAAGATATATCTCTCACTGTGCAGCGAATGCAATCATAATTATGTATTACCAAGTTTGGGAGTAATAGTAAACCTATGCACATAGATGGCAGAAAATAATTAAATAATATAACCTACACATTTTCGTGTTTTATTCCAAACCCTCTAGAACTTACAGCTCTCAGAAATACCGAGATACGGTGACTTCATCAATCTTCGCTCGTCCACCCCTCCTCTCTACCCCCTTCCCCAACACCGTACTACATATTATTATATAATACAGAGTAAGACAGAAGACTGGAGTCTTCAATCAATAACGACCTTTTCAAAATGTGACTTTTTAATACTATAACCAACAACAATTATTTTCAAAATTATTGGAAGTAATACATTTGTTGTTATTATGTGTATGTTGTTGCTACGTTAATGCGTTAATGATTATTTGATTTGTTGTTGTAACTAATCTGTGGAACTAATTTCCTGTTGACAAGCTACTTGCGGTAGCTTAGCGGGTAGTAAATTCCAATTGTATGCAATTTTTTTACAGTAAAAAAAAAAAAAAAAAATTAATAGGGAACCACACGTCAAATCTATAAATCCTAACTCAAAAAGTTCCCAACGAAGGTGAAGGAATAACGTTAATATTTAATTTTAATTTGGCATTATCACGTATTTCAATTACTAAAAATTTTGTCTTATCACATATTTCAACTGCGACAAATTTGGGAGGCGGGAATGGGTACCGCCACCCTGGAAACAATTTATTCGATAACCAACACCCCTGCCTAAACCTTTCTCTTAAATTACTTTATCTATTGGTGAAAACTGCATGAAAATCCGTTGCGTAGTTTAAAAGATCTAGGCGCACAAATATTTTGAGCGACTTCATTTTATACTATGTAATAATTTGTAATTTATTAGATGGTACAATGTTATTAACTTTACAAACGACACACACCCGATCACTCGTAGATAATAGAGAATAGCAATAGCACCATTTATTAAAACGTTGCGCAAAAACGTTCACGTTCTCTTTCCTGCTTCGCCCATCTCACGCTTCCAAACTCACACTGCAAGAAAAATCATGCTAATTCGTAAAATATATTTTTTTTCAAACACCTCTGCATTGGTGATAGCTCTCCAAGGGTTTCTCGTAAAAATATTGCCGAATCTTCAAGAAACTTCAACGTTTTGCGGCAAGTAAATATGGAAATTAGCCATTCTGCTAAAAATCGTTGTGCTTTAGGCACTGTATTTTTCCGAAATATTTTGTAGGTTTATAAAATGGTTAACGGCGAGTTCATCGAAAACGGGTTCATAGAAAACGAGTTCGTCGAAAGCGAGTTCATCGAAAACCAATTCATCGAATGATCAATTTAGCGAACCGCAAATTCATCGAAAAAAAAAATTGTAGATATTTTGAGAGAAATGCCGAGCGGACCGGGAAGTTAAAAAAGCATTGGTCAATAAAAGTTGACAATAAATTTATATATAAAAAAATTGATAATAAAACTTTGGACAAGGAAACTAATTTACATAAAAGATTAATTAGTAAAATGGTTTTCATAAACAAATATGAATGTGTTAACTATGAAACAGACGTCGAGAACTTTAATAATTTGTGTAAAAATATAATTATAAATATAGAGTTGTTTGTATTACGAGATATGATTGATTAAATGATTTTTTTCGATGAATTGGCGATTCGATGAATTGATAATTCAATGAATTGGTTTTCGAACTCGGTTTCGATGAACTCGTTTTCGATGAATTTTCTTTCGATGAACTTGTCCGTTACCATGTAAAATCCATAACTTTAGTGACGACTTGGTTTATTCATTACCCTTGAGTTTCAAACCTACCTAGGTTTTGACACAACATTAGTGTATTGCGCACCCCACTTGTAACGTATTTATTCCGGAGTGGTTGACCACCCCGGAATAAATACGTTATTATGTTATTATCACGATATACATCGAATAGCACGAAACTACGCAATACAAGATATGATTTCACATTTCTACGACCAAAATCATTATCCTGATTTATTTTTGGGTTAGAATGCCGTGTTGCATTACCTTCTTCTTTAGCCAACGTTTCAAACTACGATAATGGACACTGTAATACTGTTTAAACGTCGGCTAAAGTAGGAGGTAGTACAACACGGCATAATAACTTAAAAATAAAACAAGATAATTCCTTCATTCTTTTTAATAATAAATCACTAATATTAAGTTACGGATCATTAACTTTTTTTCTTTTATTGCTAAACTTAATATCTGTAATATGTATGTTCAAGAATAGAAATAAATAAAATAAATAAATAAGAAGTCAAACGTCGCTAAAGTCAAACCGCTACTCCCCAACCTTCTATCGAACTTAATTTCCCGACATTCTTTTAACGAGGATGTCATAAACCTACCGGCATCGGATCTGAGTATGGAGTCACATAAAAAAAAAAACACCAAAAATTTTTACATGCTTCATTTTAACATTTCATTCGTAATTATTCTTCTTTTCCACTTTCTTAATGACCTGTGGAAGAATGTTGTAATATTTTATCGACAAAAATATGCGAAGTTTAGAGGGCCGAAAGTTACAAATATTCATTTCACTATTTTAATATTTATTTGGGCTTAGCTCTTTTGTTGGGAATTGTAAGGTGATGCGATGATGGCTCCACTTTAAGCCTCGGCAACCCGAATTTCTACCGATTTCTAACATATCTTCCTTAAACATTTGGAGTTTTTAAGCTCTTAAAAAAATATATGTTATTTTTTAAGATAATGTCTAGATGCTGCCCACGCCGAAACGCAAATTATATGAAATTCCCTCTATAAAAAAATCACAAAGTATGCTCCAAAAATTATTAAAAACAAGTTTATTTGTGAAAAAATTCACAATGTTTGTTTAAATGATACTTAAGATGCTCCCCACGAGATTTTTGCTCTATTTTAAATGAGTCGTGTTTTAATAAACATTTTCGGAATTTTCGCATCGATTTTGTCGCTATAAATGTTATCGCTCTCCTCTAACATTCGTAATTTCGTATCTCTCCATCTTCTTCTTTTCGAGCCCGGTTGCGGAGCCTTAATATAGGAGTGTAGTGTCTTCTAAGCGCATTTGACTGCACATGTTTCCCGACGAATTGAATGCCCCCAATACCAACAGTAGAGTATCTTACAATTGTACTTACCGCTGGATCCTGACATGCTTATTTCGGGGCTCGCACTTGGTTTGCACTCTAATAATAGTTAGGGTATTTTCACAGGCTCTTGTATCATTTTGTACGAAGCAGATTCTTGAATGGTTGATTCATACAAAGGCGGTAGTTCGCGGCCGATCGTGAAGTCTTTTCATGTTACAGAAGTCAAATGATGTTGCTAACAGTGGTGGCTCGTGACCTTTGGGTGTGCTAGAGTGCAAATATTAAAAGAAATCGCATTATTGATGTTGTTGTAGGCGAAAATTTTTTTTTATCGAAATTTGGTTTTTTGAATGAAGATTTTTATGATAAAAAGAAGTACTGCCAAACTGAAATTTTTCATACAAAAAACAATATTTTAAAATATATTTTTCGACTACAACAACATTAATAATGCCATTTTTTCCAATACTAGCGCTCTAGCACGCTTAAAAGTCACAGGCCGCCACTGGTTGCTAACCTCAGTTAAAGTTACTTTCAATAAAACTATGCATTTCAAGAAAATATTTGTGTATTTAACATTTTATGTAAAACTAAAATAAAAGACAAAGGTTTATAAAATGATAATAAATAAAGTTTAGTTAGGTAATACTTATCAACTACATACCTGTAAATGAATAAAAGTATGACTTCATTCAAATATCAATAATAATATTATTTTAAATTTAAAGAAATTTTAATACAATAAAAACAATTTGTTAAAGTACATCTGGAAAACACTTTTTTATCATATTATTTTACTCAAAATTTATCAACATTATTCGCAATACTATTTTCTTTTGGAGATAGAAGGCAAATGAAGAATAAATTATTATGAAATATTTTTAATTTTGCTTTATTTAACTCGCATTTTAGAAATTATTTCTTTGAAAAGGCATATATTATACTCACAAGGAAATACAAATATTATCTATGTTTTTTTAATAGAAAATTTAGATATTTTTCATCTCACGATGGGGTGAATGGCTTCTTATGTGCAGAGTAAGGCTTATACGGTGCAATAGAAGCTCTCAATATGAACAAACCAAACAAATACACAATATAACCTTAATTTTACAACCCTTTATAACTATGTACCTTAATATAATGTTTTAAACATATTAAATATCAAGAACACCAAATAAAGCCTTGAGTAAACAAATTTGTGATGTATTTTTTTTACCTGTTGGCAAAATAAATTAAATCTATTTACAAAAGCCGAACAATAAAATACGCTTTTTCATTAAACGATTATATTATAAAGCAGTATAAAAACTATTTATTTATGATAAATGTATATATATTATGATACTTTAAAGCATTTCTGTGGGCCGAAGTTATTCGTGCAATCTAAGTTTTTTTTTTTAATATTCGTATATTTGAATGTTTTCAAATACCATTTTTCAGTACACATTTCTTAAAATATATTAGTAATAAGTACATTTGCACAGAAATTTTCGTATTTAAAAACATGTATAAACATAATACATACAGTAAATTTTAATATACTATACATCTAATAGTACACATTTGTACATCAAGGTACTCGTAACTCAGAAACAAATTTAATCAAAAAAAGTTTTAATAAAAATGTCTTGACAAATTGAAAACTTGAATAAATTTGGTATAAAAATGAAGGAGTTATAAAGATATCGAAACAATCTAGTTTAAAATTGGTAAATATTAGACAAATAAAAAAAAGCATCATTATGAAATAGTTGTAATGTTTTCGTTTTCGACCGTGATTAAATTATTATCGGTTAGAAAAATTTACCTCACACATCATTGATTTCATATTTTACACTTCGTGAAACAATACAGTACAAAGGAGGGACCACTTCAATTAAAATACTACAGTGAATGAATAATGATTTTAACATTGTCTATTATTTTCATTAAATACATAACAATACTCGATTTCAAATTTCGATGAATAAACTGATTATTATAATATTTCAACAGCAAGCAACATATTATTTTCAGCAAATTACCTACTAATGTTATGCTGTAGATATTTGAGTGCATTTTCGTTAAAAAAATAATGCGTGGATTATATTTTGAATCGCTGAGCAGATTATAATATTTTGAGCCCTCCATAAATCTCATAAAACTACGCGCTGAAAAAGCGAACAAAAAGTTATGGGGGCGCGGGCGGCAGTCAGTCTGTCGGCGCCAGAAGCAACCCTCACGTCCTCACGAACTTGTAAACCACACCAAACACGAGCACGCTTACTAGGACAAGCACGAGGGTTGTAGTGACTTTAGCAAAGGCGTTTAGCCCCGATTCTCCGGTGTCTGGCGGACGCACGCTTTGCCCGGGAGCGGCCCTACCGCGCTTGCCCGCTAGACCCCGAGCCAGAGCTGGAAACGCCAAGCTTTGCGTGAAAGTCAATTTGTGTAGAGACTCGGATAAGGAGTACGGACCTACACTTCCCCTCGCTGCTGCTCTTAGTAAGGCGTATTCCAAGTCCAGCGCGTCGAAGAGCGAGTACCTAGCGGTCATAGTTGAACTTCTCCGCCTGTGGTCATGCTGGGGCCAGTTGTCGTGTTGGCGAGCGGGCGCGGCCACCGAAGTCATGGACGAGTTAGTGGATGAGGATGGTGACAGGTCCCGCAGCTCGTCAGCAGAGGTGTGTGCGGTCTGGCGTAGTAGACGCGCGTGGTCTGGGTGTAAAAGCGCGCACGAGGGGCGGCGAGCTCCAACCGGGCTGCTCAAGATGCCGCCACCGCCCATCCCGCCCATCCCTCCCAAGCTGGTCGTGCCGCCGGGGGAGGGTGAAGCCTGCATGAATAGGAATTAACCTGTATTTACAACCATAAATTGAAGATGAAACTGTCGGAGGTCTGTAAAATCAAAAACTGCAAAGTGCCGAAAAGTATATTTTGACATTTATTTAAATGAAGACAATATTAGCGAAATTCAATCAAAATCTGGAGACAGAAAAATTAGAAAAAAGATATTGGTTCCACTGGGACTCGAATCTATTCCTTAGATCATTCGGAAGAGCACTTGCCATGTAAGCATAGGGACCTGGGTTCGAGTCCCAGTGGAACCAATATCTTTTTCTGATTTTCCTGTCTCCAGCTTTTGATTGAGTTTCGCTAATGTCTATTTCACTATTGTCTTCATTTAATTAAATATTATAATTTGAGAATTTACTCATAAAGAGAAAAATAAAAATAAATAAAAAAAGTATACTTTGACGTTTACAGATGATAATTTAAAGAAATTTCGAATTTTCAGTATCAAGAGTATATTAAAGGCTTCAAATTATTTGAAAAAATAAAATTAAAGCTAATAAAAACACCTACTCACAAATGTGAATTAAAACTAGTTTTCAAATAATCTTAAGGGTTGTTAGAGATTTGGTATTCCTAATATTCCCTTTACATTTAAACTCCCCGGTGAGTATAGGGATACGACGTTGTGCTTCCGGTATGCTTTTCCGGGAAGGATAATTAGTTGTTACAAATAATTAATTTACTAAGCTTTCTCTATATCAGTGGTTTTCAAAGTGGGGTCATGATACATCAATAAATAAAATTGTAAAAAAATATGTTAACGTTATTATAACAGCAGACACTGGTCATAATTACGATTTTTCAGAAATAGACCACTAACAGAAATAAAAAGAAAATTGCAATAACCCAAGTAAGACAAAGAAATGCGACGGACGAGCTTTTCAACCAATTTGTCGAACATTTCGTTTGTATCGCAAGGAAGAAAGAATAGTGTGCTTGTGCAAATTCTGATATTCGTGAGAAGTGCACACCATTTAACACAGTGATGAGCATCCCGCTAGCCCATTTTGTGTGGCCATGGGCTTTGACTAAATAAAATATCAACAAAGATGTCTTATGAAAAAAAAACTTCTGTTGTGTTTTGCAAAATGGTTTAGCGGAAAACTTGAATCTTTCTTCAAAGTTTTGAATCAGCTCGTAACAATAAGTTTTTTTTACATATTCTTAAAGAGACAAAATTTCGTGGTTACTTAAGCTAGGTTGGTTTGCAACCTTAATTGCAGAAAATGTTTGCAGAATAGTGCATCGCTGTCTTGTTGATATGTATGTTAAATGCGTTTTAAAGGTTTTACAAAATACCAAAAATTAACTTGGTGAAATATTGTACTTTCCGAATCATAATAAATCAACAACGTTTATTGGTTTGACTTTGAAACAGTAAAATTTTGGACCCTCTTTTTGATAAATCAAAAGGATTTATTGTTTTGGCCTTCTGGACATACAATTCCCGCCCGCTGCGCTTTATTTTACTTTCTTTGATAATTTAATTAAGAACTATCCTTTTACAAAATTCAAATAGATTTGCAACGACACCGACTGCAAAGTTAACCATGTCAAGCTTTATGTAGTATGTAACCTACTAACTACTCCCAAGTACAAATGGAAAATGGATAAATTGACACTCCAGCAAAAAAAAAATAATTTAAATTAACTTATTATATGCTTGGAGTCATAAGGTGGTGAATTTTTTTTAAAGTATGCAAGTTTGAAAAGCGCTGCTCTATCTAATGTACAGCACATCGGCAACTGTTTTTATTTTTAAAAATATTTAAAAAAAAAAAACAAAAAGTGTTTAATAATAAAACTCAAAAAGTAATTTATTTCATGTTTCTATTTGACAGTGGTATGTTCTCATATATCTTCGATTTCTAGAGTAAATAATTTAACATGCGTAATTAACAAGTAACAAGCTCTAGGACGGATAGACAAGAATAGTTAATTATTTGAATAATCCATAGACTTTGCCATTGTTGGAAGGCACACGCTTAATATTGATAACAGCAAACCTTATTTCTATCGTAACATCTAAAATATGCCGGTTTCAAACGACAATATTACCATAAATATGAATTCCAAATCTTTTGATCAACAACCAATAGATTATTTTTTATACTATGATGTTAAGCACTGTTTGATTTTAATATTTTGTCTCTAATTTTATTAACATCTGAAAGATTTTGTTTAAGTTGTCGTGTAAAATTGGACATTTTAGTTTATTCAATAAATTTAGAGCTTCATGCCAAGTAACGGCGGTTTGAAGGAACAAACTTGCTGCAGTATTTACCGACGAAGACTCGATATCTAGTTCTATGAAACTTTCTACCGGCTCAGAATATAAGCTAGAAACTTGTGCCCATAAATAGTGCGCTACACTAAACACGTGAAAGCACCGCGGAGTGAGTGCATCGCTAATGACGCTCTCTGTCTGCATGAATAAGGATGATTAATTACAAAACACAGCATTTAAAACTGAGAATCACTTGTCGGTATAAAATATGGCCGAAGTTTCCCCAGCTAAAATCTCATTAATTACATTTTCATAACGATAGAAGTTACCAAACAAAATTTCGAAAAAATAAGCCTACGAAAAACTATAGTTTCTTTAGGTTTTGTTAAATGGAAGAGATTTTTAAGCCAAACAAAAATATATTGAATGTAAGCCCACAAGCGTAGATATAAAGATTCTTGGCATATTGCCTAAACTATGGCGTTGCTGAAAACCCAGTGGCCATGTTTATCAACATTCTACTTCCTAATTCAATCAAAAGACTCTTTCGAGGGTTTATGGCGTATAAAGCCTAGGCGGTAATATCTTCTGAATGTTGATTAAAAGTCTCAGAAAGCTCCGAAAAATCTATTTAGTAGGTATACCTAATTTATATATACCCTACAACTTTGTTTACCTCTGAAACAATTACGAGGCTGCTGATGATGTACCTAGCTTAGAAATATTAATATTTCATTAAGTCTGCGGACCGCATTGACTTTTGTGTACCTTCAGATAAAAAATATTGGGGAACACAATTAGTAAGAAGTTTTGTTACGGTTTCACCGGTTTGGAAGATGCGATAAAGATGGTTGCCTCGTATCATTTGTATTACTTTAATGAAAAAATGTGGATTCGCTATAGCTATTAACGTCTTTAGAATATAATGTGCTAACAGCAAAGCTCGGGAAAATCACTTTATGGTTTAATGTTACTGTAATAATTCTCGTAATAGCACATTAAAAACACCAAAATAACGACATACATGAGTGAGAAATGTACACAAGAGTATGAGATAATACGAAACTACCACGAGTGATTTTTCTCTGTGCCTTGATAATGAACTATTGGGAAGCCTAAAAGCTAGCGGTAAAGGCGGCGGCTAAAAGTACCATAAACCTTAAACTATTTCCACACCACAAAATTTCTAAAAAAAATACGATATTCTTTGTGTCATAAATTTCCCGGAATAATAGCAGCAAGATAGAACGCATTTCCGGTAACAAAATAGGTTAACGGTGCATTCTAGAAAGTCTAAGATCTTTAGAAATGTGGGCAATAAGAATTTAGACTGAATCGGATGCCTTAAGTAAAATTCTGGACGCTTTATCGGCATTTAAATAACAATATAGTGCATTTCAGAGTCCATTGCAATTACCAAGTGCATAGTTAGAATGGGATGAAGGCTAAATGCAGACAATATATGCTGTGATAAATGGCGGTGTGATACGCCAGATGAGATTGATGACCTATAATTTATGAATATTTAATATAAAATTACAATAAATATAAAAAACGTCCTATCTCAGAGATTTCCGAACATTAACATTTTTTGTAAATTTTTTTAAAAACAGAATTTAATTTATTATTATTATCTTAAATTGCAGGTCGTCGTAAAGGAAGCACTTATTTTCTTAGATAAATTTCGACGACACAGATCGAAAGAGAAACAATCGGAGAAAAATTACATATTTAACTTATTTTTGGATTACTTGTCCATGATTGCATTTCAAATTTTCGCTATCGATCATATCTGATAAAACATACATTGCACGCTATACAAAAAGCCCACACAAAAATAATTTAACATTTCAGACTGAACATTGAACAAAAAAGCATGATCCGTTTTCCGAGAGTTCAGCTGCCAAACGCTATGCCAATAAACAATGACCCGATTTATTTTAGCTTTATGTATTCTTTGTCGTTATCGCAATACAATATGGCGTATTTTTAAACCAACCGTAAGTATGCAGAATATTATATAGGTTAGCTTTAATTGGGCCAGATTGCTTCTACTAAAATAATAATTGCAAAATCACTACTTAGGTGCGCGTGTAGGTGATTTGATGAAGTAGTGGATAATTACATTATACATTTATTTTTTAATTTCTATTTTCCGTATTGAATTGGTATTATTTGCTTTGTCAACATCTCTCTTTCGAAAGACGAAGTTTGATGCTAAATCACTATTTTAGATTAATCTTTAATACAAATCCGTTTATATCATAAATTTAAAAAAAATGTTATGAATAAATTGATGATTTTACTACCGTTTCCATTGAGTAGGATTATAATAGAATTATGTATTACTTTGTAAAAAATATAATCGTTAATTACTCATAAATATATTTTTTCATTAGAAATGTATGAACGCATATAAGAAAACAACTATTTTCAAAAAAAATTTTTGGCTAAAATTATCCGTGACAGTTTCCATTGATTAATTTTTTTCTTTCTTATAAAGTTATACACGAAAAAAAACCTCTTTTGCGCTTGAAATCGTGACTACTAGACTACGTGTGCCAAGCCATTTTTATGCCTATTACCTATGTTCGGAGTGACATAAGACACACTAAGAAGACGAAAAAAAATGGTTTGTGGCTTCCTCTTAAAAGGGTTGCTAATGCTCGGTCGAACTAAGGATTTAACTTATAGATGAGTTGATGACTAACTAAAAATATTAAAAAGCAATACTAAAGCCGCATTCGGCAAAATTGAAGATTTGAAGTAGGACATGCCTGACCTAAACGCTGCTGCCTGCTATCGTCCAGCAAGTGATGTGTCTCGAACGGACGCTATCACGCGTGGGTTTAAGACAACGGCTTCCGTAAAAGTAAAGGATCTTATAATGGCGATACTAATCATCTTATCACAGACATATATTTAAAATTATAGTATTGTAATGGTTACAGGAGTGTAATTTATCATCCACTTAGAACCTGTAATAACCCAGTTAACTTGGCATGCGTTGCCGGGTATATGCCAATTCCATTTAGAGTAAAAAAAATATTCTTCAAATTTCAAACGGGATGGTGAAATACCCTATAATATATAGACCTTGTCATAACATGAGTTGTTGCAGGCTATCGAAAGTAGTGTCAAATAATAAATATTGGAAAAAAAATTGCATATCTACTCTTATATTTCTCAACTCCAAAAATCGAATAAAAAATTCATTGATTAATTAAATTAGAATTCTACGCCCCCCCCCCTGCGTCTTTTGCTTAGCTATAAAATAGTCGAAAACATTAAATTTGAAAAGCATTTACGTTGAAGATAGTTTTACCTGTATTGAATCTATTCCCGAATCGTTGTGCAAGTGCTGGTCTGAATGATTCCCGTGAGGTGACAGTAGCATGGGTATGGTCATCGTGAGGTGCGGTGGCGCCGAGCTGACCTTCGGCGACCCCGGGGAGACGGCTTTGTGCGGCGACACGGGCGACATTACCCTGTGCGGCGTAACTGGCGACAGCACCAGGTGCGGGGAGCTCCGGTTAAGGGTCAGCTGCGGCGAGGTGTGGCCGAGGCTGAGATGCGGGGCGGTGCGCGCCAGGGTGAGCTGCGCGGAGCCGGGCGCGAGGGTCAGCTGCGGGGAGCCGGGCACGATGGTCAGCTCGGGTGGCTCCTGGCCCGAGCAGCGGCGCTCCGGGGGGAAGATAAAACTCTGGCCGTCTCCCTCTCCACGGGGACTCTGGCGGGGTGAGTCTTGGGAAGGCCATACCTGGAACGAACAAAACGTCAAATAAACCATCAAGACAATAAATATTATTAACATTATTAATTACATATGGATACAATATGTACCTATGAAAATTTTCAAAAATAGAAAAAAAAACTTTCTAAACCCGGCGTGCGTAAATAAATTTTATCTCATTTATTTTTGTGCGCTTTTTTTTGGTGCAAAGATATTGAAATACAAAAGAGATTATGCTATGATGCCCGCGCGACTGTCGGCGGTCTACTACCTAATCGGAGTCATTTGCATAATATGAAAAGAATTTGTTCATTTCTTTTGTTTAACAATATAGTTTGAATACGGAAAGAATTCTTTCATGTTGTTAAACGTTCGTTTAGTGTATCAGTTAATTATTCGTTCATTTAGTTTATTCGTTAATCGGCAAACAATATCGGCGACACCCGGAAGCGCAGTTCCACCCAGTAAAAACTGCGGATATCACATCTCTTATATTTCAACATTTTTGGCTTTCACCATTTAATTATTTAAAATAACATATAGTACATTTGCGGCACGTTCCAGAGTGGAAAATACTCTCAGTGTCTCACCATCATTCATAATTGAAAAGATGCTTGAAACGGCTTTAGCCGTGTTTGGCCGACCAGATCTGAATAGCCAGTAACTTCCCAACCTTCTTCTCCATTTTCTTCCCCTTCACACTATCTGCATCAGCACAATATACCCCAATTGGGGATGCCATCATCTCACTGGCTCCAGCGATGAACAGTTAGGACGCTGGTGCGTAATTCACACAAAAAATATAAAAATACGATTTTATTCCTCTTTCAAGTATAAAGACTGCAAGCTATGTACTTCAATAATTTAATTGATAAAACACTAAAAAATGTACGGTATTGTTATTTACATTTCACTTACAACATACGATCCAGCCTCCAAGAGCTCCACTCTAACTTCTCTTTTCTTGTACGCATCGTTCATAACAACAGGGGAGAAATTACAACGGATATCAACATTACGCCTGATGATAATGACGTCATATAGGCCAACAGTAATAAGTATAAGTAATAAGTCTGCGAGTTATGTGTGTATGTCTGGGTGTCTAGTACGATCGATCTATAAACATTTTATCGGAAACTTGTCATCGTTCCCAAGCATGATTGCAGAACGCCAACGAATTAACAACGTTATTATTTTGAATTGATAAACTAATGTTTAAGACAAGATTTTTATGCATAGCACAAAGGGTAACAATTATTAAATATGCAATAATTATTAGCCTTTAACGCGGGTTCGAGCCCCATCGGCGGCATGTATCTTTTCTCGAGAGATTTTTTCAATGTAGATGAGTGTTTCAGGCTGATAATTATTGATTACAATATTTGTTATCTACCCTTTGTGCTATGCATAAAAATCTTGTTTAAACGTTAGTTTATCAATTAAATTTTTACATTTTTTCAATGTAGATGAGTGTTTCAGGCTGATAATTATTGATTATAATATTTGTTATCTACCCTTTGTGCTATGCATAAAAATCTTGTTTAAACGTTAGTTTATCAATTAAAAATAATACCTAATCTTTATTATTAGTTTATGTATTTCAAAATTTGAATGTTATTTTTATTTCTATTTTTCTTTAAAATTTGATTTTTTTTCTTTACTTTTCACTTACTTTTATGTATTTCTTAATTTTTATTTAGTATGGTAACTATCTGTTTCAATAAAATAATATTTAATTCCTATTTAAAATATTAAATGCATGACTACCACAACACGGGCATTAGCTTAGTGTGGTAGCAAAAAAAAAACAAAAATCTGGAACCAATAAAATTTCATGAAATAAAAATAAATCTCCCTCACACATATAAAGAAAATTAAACGCAGTTTCCGTCGCAAAAAAGTAGTACGATTGGAAGAAACAGTCACACGTATTTTGTGTGTCTCACCATTATTTAATGTGTAAGATAGAGCTGCTGCAATTATAGCCATATGGAACGTATGTTTATATTGCCTATTTTACCGTCAATATACTGGAACCGTAAATCGTCACGTAATTATAAAAGCAAACACTATCTTTCTATTACACGTATCGTTAATGATTGAGATGAAGATATTAGAATGGCCCACTCAGCGGTAAGCCTAAAATGATGAAGTACAGTCAGTATCAGTCAGCCGGTAAGTTACCTGTAGCAGCGGCAACGAGCAAGCGGGGTGCGAGGCAGGGGATGGTTCTCCTTTCTCATCCCCGTCGCGGTCCGTCTCCCCCGAGGAATTGCCTCCGCTAGGGGTGCGCACGGCGGCCCAAAGACGCTTCAGGCCGGCCTCTTTGCGCTTCTCAGATTTCTGAAATACAAAGAGAATACACAATTATCTAAGGCTCTCTTATATGCTAATTTTCGATCAGTGTTAGAAACGAAGCAATAATACCTGAGGGCAATACTAAAATAGCTCAATGCTAATTTATATCACCTTATCATTTCTCTCACAAGTCTATCCCATGAATTTTTTTTTCTTCACAAGTATCTCATTTATCAAGTAACCTAATTCTCTTATTAATTAAGCAATTAATTTATTTCATAAGTACTTTATTAATCAAGTAAGTTATTATGTATTCCTCTCATTAAATAAGTAATTAATTTGTTTCATAAGTACGTATCTAAATAGTTAGGTAAGTTATTATAAATATTTCATGTAATTTGATTATTAATTAAGTAATTCACTTTAATTCTTTTAGACGTTTCTTATTAGTTAAGTAAATATTTTTCATAAGTATTTTATTACTTGAAGAAATTTTTTCTTTCATTAGTACCTTAGTAATTAATTTAATAGGCCACTTGCATCACATTTAAAAAAAATCCGGTTTAGGCAAATATTCTAAGACATTCCGTTTTTTTTTAAATCATATTTTTGAAACCCTGGCGATCTTTCGAAAATTTCTATCCGATAAATCAGACTATTTTTTATAAACCGGAAAGGAGGGACATAATTTTATGGGGGCGAAAAAACGATAATTACAAAGCCGAAAATCATTTTAAAAAAGAACATTTTCCACACGAATGGCAATACAATGTACGGGAATCTCTTCGTAATATCTGTCAAAACACCACCATCTTTGTAAAATCGTCAAACCAAAGGATAAGATCGCAAAGAACAAACAATAAATCTAGTGAATGTCAAACGTCAAATTCAAAAAATTGCCAGAAATCAAAGCGTTGCCACATAAAAAAAATCAGTTTGGAATTTTACAAAATGAATAGAATATAATCGGAGCCGGGACATTTTCATGTCCTGACGTCACGAGCTAATATAATGTATTTATTTATTTAAAAAAAAAAAAACTATACATTTATAAAAAAATTTACGAACGTTTTCGTAATCCTCGTAAAAAAAATCTATCCACACGATTTTTTCTAAGTCGTTATGAAATCCATGCAAGTGGCCTATTATATTACTTTCATAATTCGTCTTACTAATTAGGTTATTGCTTTTCTTCAAAGTGAACGTGTATAATTTTATAAAATTATAAAATTATTAACATCAATACAGGCTTGTGCCAGTAAGGAGAGTTCATATGTGTATTGTATACGTATGTATGTATACACGAATTTTTTATTATTTTGATAAATGTTTTTGTGCTTGAAAACATTATTCAAATATTTCTAGTTATTACTGTGAAATATTAATTGATTACGATTACTTCGAGCTTATCTAATGTGAACTAAAGTATACAAGTTGAATGTCCTTATATACTTATAGACCGGTCAGTGGCTGAGTGGGAATCGCGTTTGGATCCCACCCGGATGTCGCGCTTTCGATTCCTCGGCTGGCTAAGTCCTCCATCACAAATCATCCAAGCAAAATTTTCCGCTTAGTTTGGTGGTAGTAGGAGATTTTCAAATATTATTGGGTTATTCGTAACCCGGGAATGTGTGTCTTTCTTTTTCAAAAAACAAAAATAAAAAGAACAGACACAGGATAATCACATGGTACTCAAAAACAGTAATCCATGTGTGAAGTTAGGCGAAGTTACTTTTACCGGTTGTCCAGCTTTAGATTTAACTGTATTTATTCAAACGTAGGTGAATTAAAAAAAAAAAACGTTAGAAATCCCAAAATATTTAATCTTTTGAGTCCACGCTCTCTTTTTTGTCCCCCCCCCCCTCCCCGTTCATCAGACCTGCAAACATGGAATGAAGAACCAGTCAACCAAGAATGTCCTTATATACTTATAGACCGGTCAGTGGCTGAGTGGGAATCGCGTTTGGGTCCCACCCGGATGTCGCGCTTTCGATTCCTCGGCTGGCTAAGTCCTCCATCACAAATCATCCAAGCAAAATTTTCCGCTTAGTTTGGTGGTAGTAGGAGGTTTTCAAATATTATTGGGTTATTCGTAACCCGGGAATGTGTGTCTTTCTTTTTCAAAAAACAAAAATAAAAAGAACAGACACAGGATAATCACATGGTACTCAAAAACAGTAATCCATGTGTGAAGTTAGGCGAAGTTACTTTTACCGGTTGTCCAGCTTTAGATTTAACTGTATTTATTCAAACGTAGGTGAATTAAAAAAAAAAAACGTTAGAAATCCCAAAATATTTAATCTTTTGAGTCCACGCTCTCTTTTTTGTCCCCCCCCCCCCTCCCCGTTCATCAGACCTGCAAACATGGAATGAAGAACCAGTCAACCTCATCTACAGTTCACAAGTGTTTTAAATCAATTGTGAAGTGACAGAGTGTTGTTAACAAAAAATCAACCTCCTGTTATTATACACTGTGGTAGGGCAATTCACAGTTTATAAGAGTGAAATTCGCCACTCACCGCAAGGGAGCCGTAGCAACGTGGATAAATACACGCCTGTCGCGTCGCCGGCCGGTGTTCGATCCCTTCACCGGCGAAAGATTGATCTTTTTTTTATTTAAGTAAATAATAATCCTACACCATCTGTCTTAAGAAATACGAACTAAATATTGTCAACATCACTGTTAGTCAAAATATACATCCAGGCAAAATGGCAACTACAAATAAAGTCCAAACGCGGTCGAAACAGACCGAAATTGATGCCGGTACAGAACTCTATGACAAATTTATAAAGTATGTAGATATAAAAATGGAGGATCTAAAACAACAACTATTCAAAAAAATTGAAGAGGAGACACTAAACGTAAGGAAAAATTTTGAAATTGATCTATTAGAAATGAAAAAAAGCGTTGACCTTAGCCGTCAATATCTCACAAACATGACAGAAAAAATTGATGAAGCAAGCAAATCTCTGGAATTCGATGATAAACAACATTTCAAAGAAAAATTAAAGAAACATGAACCAATTGTTATAATTAAACCTAAAAATCAAGAACAAAAAAACACAAAAACACAAGAAGACATAAAGAACAACATAGATCCAGTTGATGTGGGCGTGGCCGGAATCAAGAATTTCAAAAAAGGATCAGTTATAGTGGAATTAAAGAACACAGAGGCAACAAAAAAGATCCAAAAGGAAGTCATCACTAAGCTAGGGGATAGGTATGATGTTGATATTCCTAAACCCAAGAATCCAACAGTAAAAGTGATAGGAATTACAGATAAATATACCGCCGAAGAAATTGAAAATAAAATAAGGATGCAAAATGAATACATAGACAAGGAAAATTCGAAAATATCAGTAAAATTTATAAAGGAAAATAAAAAAAGTAGTGGATATAATAACTTTACTGTATTCATAGAAGTAGATGGAAAAACACACTCTAAAATGTTAGAGGAAACGAAGATTAATATTGGATGGAATAGATGTGCTGTCTACGATCATCTCTCAGTTTTGAGATGTTTCAATTGCAACGGATATAGACATAAAGCAGGTGATTGTAAAAATAAAAAAGCATGCGGAAGATGTTCTAATGCACACGATACGTCAGATTGTAAGGAAGATATTGACAAAATCAAGTGTGTGAATTGCAAACTCACAAATGATAAACTTTCATTACACCTAAATGATAATCACCATGCATGGAGCAAAGAGTGTCCTATTTACAAAAGAAATATAGAATCGGAGAAGAGAAAAATTGATTTTTTAGGATAAAAAGAAAAGCAACAATATACTACTTAAACATTTCAAGTCTTTTGGCTCATTTAAATGAAATTGAAGTATTATTACAAGAACTCAAACCAGAAATTTTAATGTTAAGTGAAACGTGTATAACTAGTGATATTTACGATTCTGAAGTATCATTTATAGGATATTCAACTGTAAGATGCGATTCATTTAGTCGGCATACGGGAGGAGTCGTTATGATTATTAAAAATAATATATCTTTTAAAATAATATCAAATGAAGTGTTTGATGAAAAAAATACATGGATACTGGCAGTACAAATAAGAAAAAACTTGATTAAAGGAACATACGCTGTATTATATCACTCACCAAACCAAAGCCATTCAAAATTTTTGGATTTCTTCGAAAGTTGGTGTACTAAAAACATGAAAAATCAAGATATGTTCTATGTAACCGGTGACTTTAACATTGACATGAAAGTCAAAAATACCTGCAGTAATAGACTTCAATGTTTAGTAAATAATCTAGGACTGAAACAACTTGTGACCAAACCAACTAGGATATCAAATACATCAGCAACCATTATTGATTTAGTTATTACAAATAATTTTTACTTGAATGTTAATGTTGTGGATACTCCAAAAATATCAGACCACGAAAATATATTAACAATATTTGAAACGAGTATAATTAAAAATGAATCAAGGGAAATTACATATAGAGATAAAAGTAAATATGATCAAACAAAATTTTGTGAAACTTTACAAAATAGTATTTCTCAAGTTACCGAATCAAATAACCTAAATGACAAAGCAGAAAACTTCGTCAATATTTTGACTACAGCGGTCAATAAAATTATGCCAATGAAAAGGGTTAAGTTTAAAAATACGAATAAATGGTATTCGAAACCATTACACAACCTTCAGCAACAAAGAGATAATGCATATAAAGCGGCAAAATTGGAACCATCAGAAGAAAAATGGAATGCATATAAAAAAGTTCGTAATATTTACTCCAAACAAATTAAACAACATAAATGCGATTATTATAAGCAAAAATTAGAAACACAAAAGAATGAACCAAGAAAACTTTGGATAACACTAAAAGAAATCATAAAGGGTAAACAAAAAGAAATTGTAAAGTCAATTGATTTCCCAGATGGAACTGAAGAAGAAGTAGAGAAGATAGCGACTAAATTTAACAAGCATTTTATTTCGAGCATAGATCTTATAATCGAAAGTATTCCACAACATCCTGAGAACCAACTAGACGAGCCTATACGCACTGATAAAGAATTTAAGTTTAAAAATGTGGATTTACCGTACTTAAAGAGGGTGTTGAGTAATATGAAATCGAAGGAATCTGCAGATGGTATTACAATAAATATAATCAAAGACTCTATAAATATTATTGGCGAATCGATGGTCCAAATTATCAATGAATCTTTGAATAGTGGAGTATTCCCCAAAACTTGGAAGACGTCTGTAATAACTCCTATCCCGAAAATTGATAACCCAAAAAAATTTGACGACTATAGGCCGATCAATTGTTTACCCAAATACGAACAAATACTGGAATACATTGTAAAGGAGCAATTAACAGAATATATTGAGGCCAAGCAGATATTAGTTCCACAACAATCTGGTTTTAGAAATAAATGTTCTTGTGAAACCGCTATTAACTATGTAATAGATGAGTGGAAAAATTTTAGAGATAAAAAAAATAAAATTATTGCAGTATTTCTAGACTTAAAGCGGGCATTTGAAACAATCGATAGAGATAGATTAATCAAAAAATTAAGTAATATTGGAATTAATGGTAAAGAAAATAAGTGGTTTGTTGATTACCTATCAGAAAGAACACAAATTACAAAATATGGTGGTAAAACATCTGAACCACATAGTACTAATAAAGGCGTTCCGCAGGGATCCGTCTTAGGTCCATTGTTGTTCATTATATACATGAATGATATTATCAAAGTGTTAAAGCATTGTGCAATTAAACTATTTGCTGATGACACATTGTTATACATAGCCAGTAAAAATTTACAGGACGCCATTGAAAAAATACAAACTGATTTAAATTATGTAGCGCTTTGGCTTCACCAAAACAAATTAAAATTGAATGTTACGAAAACAAAGTTTTTAATTGTGGATAGCCTAGGTGGAAAGGAGCAGGCAATACTAACAATCGATAACGAAAACATAGAAAGGGTTAGCAGTATTAAATATCTGGGTGTAATATTGGATGATAAATTAAAATTCGACGAACACTTAGAATACATAACAAAAAAAATTGCTAAAAAAGTTGGATTCTTAAAAAGGATCAGAAATAACTTGGATCTCAAGACAACGCGCCTTGTTTACAATTCTATTGTAACTCCGCATTTAAACTATTGTTCTAGTGTTTTATTCCTATGTAACGAAGCCCAAAATAATAAACTACAGGTTATACAAAATAGGGGGATGAGGATGATTTTAAAATACAATATGTTTACTAGAGTCAAAATTATGTTACAAAATCTAAATATGATGACGACAAAACAACATATAACATATAATGCATTAACAATGATTTACAAGCTGAAAAATAATATGCTACCAAATTATCTGAAGAGTAACATTATGTTTCACGAAAATGTTCACAACTATCCTACGAGAAGACGCGGAGACTTTAGGCTTCCCAAAACTAAACTTTCGTGCACACAAAATAGCGCGTTTTATAAAGGACAAAAACTTTTTAACAGCCTGCCAAATGCCGTAAAGGAAGCCTCAAGTCTTAGCACTTTTCGTAGGATGTGTGCATTATATGTGAAGAATGTTTTTTGATTCATAAAAATCTTTCGAATATTATTCTCATATCTGTTTCCTCAAAATTTATTTTTATTTTTGTAATCTTTTTTTTTTTCCACTTAAATTGTATTTGTAAAAATGTAACTGTATCAATTGTATTTGTTTATATTTTTTTTACTAGATGTATGAAAAAATTTTTGCATACATCTAAATAAACATTCAAAAACAAAAACCTGTTTATTCTACCATCGCATGGGTTTGTATTCGAAATAACCTTAGGTAATATGTTATTCTGTGCTTCACAAAGGACGAATTTTGCATTAGAAATCAATGCTCATCTTAACCTGGAGGTCACAAATCGGCAAAATAATTGGTTTTTATTGGTTTTAATTATCGTATATTTCATACATTTATAGGCATGCTTCTTGAAAATTTTAAATACTTTTAGCTAATAAATATTAGATATGTTATAACATTTTTGGATTCAATAAAAAAAATAAGTGTTTTTTTTTCCGTTATTGACTGGAACCATAAATAATAGGTGTTACATAAATAGCTTTTTTGGCCGAGAATCAAACTCCGATCAACTGCTTGGAAGGTAATTTTGCGGAACATTACACCACCAACCCGACCGTTTATAAATGGCGGCATAAATTATTTAATTTGAACAGAAATGATAATAAGAATTTTGATTGAGAGTTATTATTTATTAATATTAATAACTCTCAATAATAAAAATATGAAACAGGCATATACAGAAATCTTACTTAAACTGAGCCACTTTATTAAAATCTGTAATGTTTATCAATCTCATACTTCCATTTTTGAATTTCTAAAATTATCCTCAATTATTTGCCATATTTTGACTCCCTACCATATTTTACGTGCTTGTGTTTTGGTTTATGAATGAAGTTTAAAGTTACGATGTTAATGTTAAGATGTTAATGTTACAGAATTAATGTATTTTATTTTTTTTAATTTTTTTTATTGAAAATTTTTTCTTTGGTACAATACATGCAATAGATACCAAAATATAATGAAAGTATATATTATAAAGCTTAATACAATTATTATTATTACAATTATATATATTTTTAAAAATTATTATCGGGAGGAAATATTATTTGTTTGGTTATTTTGATTTTTCATTATTTTTTTATTTCTATTTATATTTATATTTAATACTTTTTGAAATTTAGTTAATATAAAGAATAAGATAAATGTATGTTTATATACATTTATGTACATTTACTTATATTTATTATTATTTTTTTTTTGTAGTTAAGGTTTTCAGTAGGTATATTTTTTTAATTGTGTTTTGAAATTTTTGAAACTGTCACTAAGGAATCTTATATTTTCTGGTAATTTATTAAAGAAATCTGTTCCCAAGAATTTGTAGTTTTGTTATCCGAAAGTTTTTTTACAAATGGGAATTGGTAAGATATATTTTTGCCTGAGATTTGCTGTGTTTTTGAAAGGTATGGTTTTGTTTAGGATATCCTCTTTGCAAACTTGAAAGGTTGAGTGATACAGAAAAAGAGTATTTAATTTTCTGACTCTAAATTCTTTGAATATGAGTTCAGATGCATATAAAAATGATTTTTTTAATATTATTTTAATTATTAGTTTTTGCGCAATGTAAAGAGATTGTGTGTGAGTTTTATAGGCGCCACCCCATCCTATTATACCATATTGGTATGTTACTGCTATTATGTTTTTTTCTTTTTATTTAAATTTTTTTCTTTATTCATTTCATACATAATAATGGTTACATTATTAGTGGATTTTTCGACCACCATGCTAGGCTTATTGCCCCTCTGATGCCCGTGTTATGGTGGTTATGTTACTGCTACAATGATAATATGTATTGCAATTTTACTGTTACAGTGTTAATATTTCAATGTAAATGTTATAATGTTACTGTTATAATGCCATTGATACAATGTTACGTATCTGTTACAATGTCATAATAACAATGTTATATGTTACTATTATAATATTAACGCTGTAATTATTGTTACAATGTTGATGATACAATATTACTGTTACAAGATGACAATGTTATAATATTAATGTTAGAATAATATTAATGTTAGAATGTTCATGTTACAATGTTAAGGTGACAATGTTAATGTTCATTTTGCTGTTACAATGATAATATTACAATATCACTCTTAACTACAGACCGGTCAGTGGCTGAGTTGGCATCGCGTTTGGGTACCACTTAGGCGTCGCGTGTTAGATTTCTCGGCTGGCTAAGTCCTCCATGTACAAGCCGCTTATTGTAGTGTTAGTAGGAGATTTAAAAATATTTTCAGGTTTTTTGTTACTCGGAAATGTTTGATTTTCTATAAAAAAAATGTTAATGTTACATTATTATTGTTACTAGGTTAATGTTACAATGTTTATGTAACAATATAACTGTCACAATGTTAATATACTTTTTTTACATTATCTCCACACAGGAGGCCCTGAGGAAAATAATTCCTCTCAGGGTGTATGTCATCTTTGGGGATGCTGTATGGAGGGTCTTTTAAGGAAAGGAAGGAGATGAAGTTCTGGGAAGGAAAAGGGTATGAGGGGTGGGTAGGAATCTGGGGGTCAGTGTATCCAGGAGTGACGGACGTATGAATCCATCCCTCCCACTGCGGTGAGAGGCAATGTTCCGAGAGAGTACGGCTGGAGAAGTCAAAGGGATTCCCTCAATCACACTTTCCCGATCCGACCTGCGACGCAGCTGGTGAGCAGACACATCCGCCGCTAAGACTCGGACAAACCTCACTCCATGACCCCAAGTCACCAAACTTAGCGAACCCCTTGGGATGACCTACGGCAGAGGTGTTGGTTATCCAATGAATAGTTCCTTAAGCGGCGGTACCCATACCCGCCCCCAAAATTGAAATTTTACTATGTTAATATTACAATTTTAGTGTTACAATGTTACTGTTACAACGCCAATATTAGTCAATAAGTTCACCTAAAACAATGGAGCAGTTATATATTTTGAATTTTTGATTTTACGCATGCAAAATTGAAATAATAATTGTTAATAATAATATGTAGTTTTCTAACAAACAAAAAAATAACGGAAAAGTAAAGTGATTTGTCTTCGTCATCCTTCGCGAAGATGCTTCGGAAAAAGCCCGGGGTACATTGGGTCTTAAACATAAATCTTCTACTCCAAGCCGATTGAACTAAACACAAAGCTTTTGTTGTTCCCGTGGCCTTACAAATTGTATGGTTTCCTTTTTTCTCGGGTTTCTACGGAGGAACTAATTTCTCAACAGTACTAACCAACAACGTCGGTTTTCTGAATATGTGTAGAAATCCTATATTAATTTGGGTACATACATAATGTTTTTTGTATTTTTTGGGCTATGTTACTTAAATTTTAATTTAATTGCTATCGGTTTCGATAGATCCGGGACATTCACTAACAAACTTAAAATGACATGGATGTGTCTAACTGGTAGCAGTTAAATTAAAATTTAAGTTACATTTTATTTTTATTTTATTTTATTTATTTATTTTATTTAGTTAAAGATTATACATATGTACTTGGAAAGTAAAACTCATCAAAACAAAATATCTAGAAATTGTTAGATATCCCATGATATTATTTGTTAAGGGGTCTCCACACGGTACTGCCACAGTTCTGCGGCAGTACGTACTGTGGCAGTACCGTGTGGAGACCCCTTTATTGTTAAATAATTGTTACATATAATTTTCATACTCATATCGTAATACTTCATTGAGAATGGTGGGTTTTGTCCTACGCACTGCGAGAAATTTCAGAGACACCCGGGTTCTTACAGTACTATATTAATAATACTTTGGTTAGGAGTAGGCTTGAGAGCGGGTCAGTGGTTTGGAGCCCGCACCAAGTGAAGTATTCCCTCATGTTGAAGGAGATTCAGAAGAAATTTCTGAGGTTTCTCTAGCTAAGGGAGTATGGCTACTACCCGTGGTATACCCTACCGACTTTCTCTTGGGCATGCTCGGTATGAACCATCTACGGGTCAGAAGGGATGTGTTCATTGTAACATATTTCATTAGATTGATTCGTGGTTGGTTCGAAAACTCAACGACAGTGATAATGGAGAAAATTAGTTTCTAAGTTCCCGAAGGTTATCACCGTCACCGACATCAGAAAGTGTTTTATCTCCCGGCTTGCAGAACTAACTTGCCAATGGTTTTGCTAGTCGGGAGAGCTGTCTTGTTGTTTAATAGAATCACTTCGAATATCGATATATTTCACATTTAGATAGGAAGCTGTTTCGCTGATAATATAAATCTACTCATCTTATCATTTTTTCTCTTAAAAACGCATAGAAAGGTTAATTTTGTGATGTTTTTAAAATGAATAAATTGAATTGAATTGAATTATTTAATAACATATTACATCATATTCTACTGGCATATAGAAAACATAGAAAAGGGCACAAGAACGCACGTAGAAAAGGGCACAATAAAATCAAAAAATGTATTAATTGTTTTCAAATATTTCTATTCGTGGAATTCGATTCAATTTATTTTTAATTTTTTCAATTCTGAATTTTGTAAAAAGCAATTAATTTATTTAAAAAAATCTATTTTATAATTAACAGGGCTGTGCCATTTCATGTCTTAGTAGGGGAACACCTGTTAATTTTTTCTCTCCTAGAAAAGATAAACTCGCAAGTAAATTCCTAAAAGTTAAACAAAGTGTTTTTCACAAGTGAAAATAACAATTGTAAGGGCGGAGGCCCGGGACAAAGTCCCTGGCCGTAGACATTGTAATACTTTACTACAAAAATGTAATGAAAAAGTATAATTCAAAAGTTTTATATTTGAAGGTATCTAATTTTGTTATGTTAAATGGTTATTTTTTTATTGTATTTGTAATGAGGTATTTTTAAACAAAGCAAACTTTGCTTCTTTTGGGTTTTAAAATATTTTGCATAAAACTGGCTTTATGTTTAGAAAATTTTCTGCAAAACGCCATTATGTAAATATAAGTGGCAGTTAAAAGATTATACAGATTAAAGGGGTTTGCATGATCGTTGTTAGTTTTTGGGGTGTTATGCCGTGTTGCGCTACCTCCTACTATAGCCGACGTTTCGGACAGCGTTGCAGTGTCCATCATCAGGGCAGATCCGGTAGATCCGACGATGTGTAATTGTTAGTGTAAAGTGTGTGATTATTTACTTGGAAGCGATACCGTGTCGCCAGCTTCAATTCACTACGAGCTGGTAGGTATTTCAGGAGAAAGGGAACTGCGATTTTAGTGAAAGCGCAGTATTTACGTTAGCCTGGGGTCCCTTTCTCCTGAAATACCTACCAGCTCGTAGTGAATTGAAGCTGGCGACACGGTATCGCTTCCAAGTAAATAATCACACACTTTACACTAACAATTACACATCGTCGGATCTACCGGATCTGCCCTGATGATGGACACTGCAACGCTGTCCGAAACGTCGGCTATAGTAGGAGGTAGCGCAACACGGCATAACACCCCAAAAACTAACAACGAAAATGCTTTTGGCCGTGAAAATCTAAAAAACTTATCGGGTTTGCATGAGTTTATAAAATATATTTTTTCCCTTGGTTTGTTAGGGGTCTTACATCTATTTTGGCCACTATCAATGGTGCTGGAGAAAAATTATCACGATTCCTTGGACAGCCCCATAATTTGGGAGGTGGTTATGGGAACTGCAACCCCAGGAACACCCCTGCCATAGGTCACCCCAATTGGTTCGCTACGTTTGGTGACTTAACATGAGTAGCTGGGTTCATGGGGTAAGGTTAGTCTAGGTCTTGATGGTCAATTTTTTTAAAGAAAGGCCAACATTCCCGGGTTACGAATAACTCAAAAATGTTTGAAAATCACTTTCTACCACCACAGTAAGCGGAAAATGTTGCTTGTGTCGTGATGGAGAACTTAGTCAGCCGAGGAATCGAAACCCGACACCCGGGTGGGACTCAAACGCGATGCCCACTCAACGACTGACAGGTCAAAACCTAACCTAAATCTCTCCAGCCGCATCTTCTCGACACATCGCCTTGCACCGCAGAGGGAGGCATGGATTCATACGTTCGTCACTCCTAGACACATTGGCTCCCAGACACCTACCCACCCCTCAAATCTTTTTCTAAATCTAAAAAGACCCTCCACACAGCATTCCCATAGATCACACAGGCTCTGAGGAATTTTTTCCCCAAAAATATAGTTTGCTTCACTGTTATAAAATTTATTTTCCTTGACATGTTCTTTTCCTTATGAACCTTTCTATACGTTGCCGTTAAGTATTATTCGCATTGCTTTATATAACGGTACTAGTTTTTTTTTTCATTTTCTCTTAATTGCAGGGAAAAGAGTACTTTAACAGTAATTAAAGTGGGGTGATACAATTGTATTGTATGATATCTGACATATTTCGTTACATATATTATCTATAATAATTTTGGTTATGGTTATAGATTAGGAAGCAATTTAATATTAAAAGTTATAATATTACATACTATAAGTAAAAAAATAATAAAAAATATTAATCAAAAAATACATGTTATGTTTTGACAAGTACATTGTAAGGTTAATTTGATTTTAAGAGTTACAGTGGAAAATATCAACATCTCTCAGGGCATTGCAAAATTAGCAGATACCTACCGTCGAGCTAAGAGTTTTGATATGTTATATTTAAAAAAAGGTATCCAATCCGGTATTGCGTTCGGAGCAATGAAATGCAATCTTTTCTAATAGGGATGGTGAGTCAATAAGGAAGATCAAAATATTATATGGAAACAATTTGTTAATAACGTTTACAATTAATTTGCTTAAAATATGTGGTTGTTTTATTTTTTATTTTTTTTTAAATTATAAATTATTTTCTAATAAAATTTGAAAGCATATTCTATCGCCTTGCAAATGGAGTTTTTAGTTTTGGATTATCGATCGTCAGTTGATAAGTCAGACATCTCCAAATACCTAGGTACTAAGTTTCGGGATAATTTCTACCACCTTAACCCAGGCATGTGCCTAGCATGGTGATCAAAAAATCCACAAATTATGTAACCAACTAAGCAATGCATAATGAAAAAAGTGAGGAAAACAATTTCCGAATGCTTGCCACAAATCAAATATTATTTACACGTGTCTGTGTTTTACATATTAAATATGCTATAAAATAACACTGGGAAGCATAACGGTCCGATAAATTAGTGTGACATTTTGAAATACCCTACTAGCAACCCAGAAAATATAAATATTTTGTTGAAAACATCAACATCATACTCAACTGGAATTTCGAATTTTCTGAGATGTGTGACTAATCAAATGGATGATCGATTTGGTTAGAAATATTTTATTTATTGGGATTTTACAGCAAAGTGGAAATTTTCTGACCATTTGATAGAATGATCTGATGGGACAGAACCTTCCATGGTAAATGTTTTATACTTGGATCTCTTTGAAGTATTATCTTAATATAATAAATTCGTGACGTAAATCTTCGGTATGCACAGTCTAAATTATATTATTATAACGTTAACCAACATAAAATATTAACTAAAATTAATCCATCTACAATTTTTCACCATAAAGGTAAAGCTATCTACTCCAATAAAATAATTATACGTCTAACTAAACGGTATTGCAATACAAATAACACTATTCGAACGACATGCTATTTAATAAGCAGGCTTCTATGAAATGCAATACTCTGTTATTGCTGTTGAATGTTGGTAAAAAAATCGATTGCATATTTCATAATACAAGAATATAAAACGTATATTTTGCTTTATGAACGATTTAAATAAGTTTCTGAATAAAAATCGACTAGGTTTCCCGCGAGAGAGAGGGTGAATTTTTCGCCCAAGATCTGTATTGTTAACTGATTTAATTTGAACGGAAAAGTGGAATTTTTTATTGGCTTTTTCCAACTTCCCAGTTACCCTTGATATTGCTATTTTTCGATGCGAATATTCTGCCGGTTGTGAGCCTTATAAGGGTAGAATTTAAGAGTTTTGTAAATGTCTCATATTATGATGAATAACATCACAAAGACCTTTTCAAAATTTCGCAGAGACATCGATCAGAAAATTGTATAAGTCACGGATATTTGAGATGTTTTTTAGATGCTTTCATATTTCTTATAAAGGTGTCCAACTTTGACCCTGATCTCGTGAGAAATACATTAAAAAAAGTGTATAATGTTTACGGTATAAAAATAAGCGTTTTTATATGGGTCCGTTATTTTTGAAGAAAAAAAAATTAATAATATCAAAGACAATTTCAAAAGCATACATACAAAATGCAAAACGGACGAGCATGAAAGGACGCTATGGTCAGTCAATCATGTAATAATTATTCAAACGAAACTAATACCATATCAAACGAAAAAAATAATTTAATGGTCGAAGTGCCAAGCTTTATACAAATTAATTGCATTAATTTTATAATCAAGTTATTATATAAAGTGATAACTTTAATTGCAGGGGTTCCCAACTTATTTTGTGTCGCGATAACATTTTAAAAATACCAAGTGACTGGAACCCCGATAAGAGGAGTGGGAGGGGGCGGTGAAATTCTTCTGGTACTGAAAAATCGGAAATTTATAACCCGGTAATTCTTTTTGCGACAGCTTAGTGATATTTGTTAATTAGTAAAAAAAACACATCGAAAATAGATAGACATTGTTTCATAACGCTAATGGGTTTCGTATTTGTTCCGATAGGCCTGTAGGATCGGAAGGAATCCAGATTTTGGTATTTCGCACACTAAGGGGACCTAAGCAACGGCATAGACAGAAGTCAAGTACCGCCTTATCGTGAATCGTCAGTCCATACGTATGTCTATTAACAACTATCGTTCGTATCGTAACTTAACATTTCGCTCTTATCGAATCATAACGTTGAAGTGTTATTTATCTGTCCTGTCATAAAGTATAAATCATATCGTCTTCTATCGTATGCTTTGTGTAAAATTCTTATGTTAATCTGACTTAAAACTAATTAGAAAAATCATGTCGTAAGCTTATGGATATAACTGTGACTGTCACCGAACAGAAGATCAAGCCAGAATACACAAAAGCAGTGAGTACCATTTAATTGTGTATACCGATCTTATTTGGTGGTCGGGCATAACTCGGATCGAGGTCCATAAGCGTTTATAGAAAAGAGTGGCCGCAAGGTCATTCTAACCCACGTCAGGTAGTTCATCAACGGGCTAATCTTACATACACACTTTAAAAAAAATGTAGATATTTTTTCCACCTTATTAATTAATATTTTGCTGCGATATTTGTGATTCCGATACGTAGAAGCGAATGAATGTGATCGGAGAATCGGATACGTAGAAGTGAATGTATGTGATCGTAGATTTCGATACGTAGAAGTGAATGTGATTAATGGAGATTCAGACACATAGAAGTGAATGTATGTGATCGGAGATTTGAATACCTTTATGTGAATTATGTGATCGGAGATCGCAAATGAAATTTGTACGTAAATCGTGTTATATTCTAATATTATGCAGATTAAAAGTGAAATGATTACTGTAAAATATATTTTTTACTGTTTCGGGTGGCGACCCCATAGAAAACCCTTCGTGACCTCGTTTGGGACCATGGCCCGATAGTTAGAAACCTATAATATAATGCATAATATTCGCACATACATTATAATATACTCAATTACCTGATGTGGAGCGTTTTCCATTAATATGTTTTGGTCGTGAATCTATACCTTAATGGCAATAAATCGATACTTGCTGTATTTAAGGTAACTCTTTAAATGAATAAAAGCTATTTATAAGATATAACTCAACTACACATTAACACCAACATATATGAATAAGAATGAAAACCATAACATATTTATTATTCATATATGTATCAAATTCTAAGAGAGTATAACCAGAGAACACCAGAAATATGTCATTTTTAAATCAGTGTTTAGACTTATTGACTCTTTTCCATAAAAAATTATAAATTAGTTTCGAAAGATTGTTATTTTATCTAGTAAATGTATGTTTTAAATTTTCAGAAAAAATGATAATTTTTAGTATAATAAAGTTATACCATAGGTCGTTGGCGGATTTGTTAAATGTTCAAAAAAGTACATTTATTATACAACACCCATTTCAAATCATATAATGTTGCCGTAAAATAAATCAATACATTATCTGGTAAACGTATGTAACATAATTTTAATTTTAGTTTAAATAAAATCATAAAAAAGTACATGTGTTTCTTGACGAAAATTGGTCCGTTTGTGTATTTATTTGCGCACTTACAGACTAATATATTTAAAAAAAAAAATTACATTCTTATTTTGCTGAGACATTATTAAAAAATGATAAATACTTATGATCAAAAAATAATTACGAAAAATACATCATTTTAATAGTTTTATCAACACGCCTTTCAGCATTTTTGGATGTAGGTATAAATTAAAGCAAATTTGGAATGAAATAAAATCGATATTGAGTTATAATTTTAAAGTTGGTACGAAGAGTAATTAATCTTTCTCATTGGAACCGCCCTGTACGATCGTAAGAACCTCTTTCGACGAAATGTGGATTTTCGGCCGCTGGCTGGTTATACGCTCATTGATTGAATCGTTTCGCCTTGTATTCTTGTATTGCATTTGTTTCGAAGGTTATTCATTTTGTTGATAATGCAAAATAAATTGAGGTTTGAACGTATCAAGGTGAGTCTTTACTCCAAAACCTATTTATGTTACCAATAATCAAGGGCAGTCCCGGAATACAACAAGTAGGTACTGCGTTGTGAACTAAATTATCCTCAAATTTGTAAGACAAAGACAATTAAATCATTCCATATTTTGGTTCAAAGATTTACTGAAGAAAAAGATATTGATGTTGCCCATTCGCGGTTAGCCTTTTTCACATCACAGGCCTTATTATAATAAAAAATATATTGCTTTTATTACTTCAGTTTCATAATTAAATTATTTGAATGCGAAGCAGGCGCGCCAGTTGTCGTGATGCAGTGTTGGCATAAGTTTTGAAAATGTATTTGACATCATTGGCTCAGTCACTAATTATTATACTCCAATATTTGTTTTTTTAAATAACTGGTTTAAATTTTATCTTTCATTAATTTGTGTTACTTCACAATTAATTATATAAAAATAATATGTAGTATGCGTGAGGCATGTTCCAAAGTGGAAGATACTCTCAGTATCGCCCTGGTGTAAGACCACCATTCAGAATTGAAATATTACTTGAAATTGATATAACCGTGTTTGGTGATTAATAGCCAGGTAGATACTCCCCACCTTCCAATTCTCATCTCTTTCCCCTTCCCACTACCTTTAGCCTCACGAGATACCCCAAAAGGGGATGGCGTAGTCTCACTCGCCCGGACGGGAGCAGTTGGGACACTTGTTAGGTATTCACATTTAAAAAAAATTAGAGTGTGCAGTTCATAAGCGGTAGAAGTGATACCTTTAGATTTAGTAAACCAAGGAAGGCAAGAGTGGGGAGACTATGAAGCACTTTTTTGATCAATGAGAAGGATGATTTTTTCGATATTTTTGTAGGCAGTTCTAGTGCACCTTTTCTTTTTCATTTGTTCATCTTATTAGTATTTGTGGTTTCTTTTTCGGAGTCGCTAGATGTCGTCCCATTCTTTTGCCTGTTCAATTTGGAGTGGTTTGAAGATTGGATATTGATTTTACAAAAATAAAATATTTATTTATTTTGGATCATAAGATTCGATCCCCGTTCGCCTGAATTTCTGCAAAGAGCTGTCAGGAGCTTTATACCACTACACTAAAGGGTACTCGCGAGTGACCGTAGATTTATCGTGTTATATTGGTGTACCCGAGAATAAAATAAATATTTTATTATTATTTTTAATTGATAAAGTAACATTTTTTAAGACAATATTTTTTATGCATAGCACGAAGGGTAACAAATATTATAAGAAATAATTATCAGCCTGAAACAATTATCTACATTGAAAAAGTCTTCCGAGAAAAGATACATGCCGCCAACGGGACTTGAACCCGTGTCCTTCTGATTGCCAGTCAGGTGCTCTAGCACTGAGCTATGTTGGCTTATCTAATACCCGCCAAATCATTCAATATATGCTAGTGTTTCATTCAACAATTACTGCAATTATATATTGAATTATTTGGCGGGTAGCCGACATAGCTCATTGGTAGAGCACCTGACCGGCAATCAGAAGAACATTGGCGGCATGTATTTTTTCTCGGAAGATTTTTTCAATGTAGATGATTGTTTCAGACTGATAATTATTGCTTATAATAATTGATACCCTTTGAAATATTTTATTGCTATCTCATTCTCTCGCAGGCTAAATCCTATAAATGTATGTGTTTGTCTCTTTTCATTTCCGTTTCATCGAGTTTCAAAAAAAGTTTTTACTTAAAAAAATAAGGTTTCCAATTAAACACAAAACCGTGGCATCCAAAAATACAACAAAAAACAGAAAGCAAAATGTTCGTAATAACTTCCGCATTTAACATTCCTATATGTGAAAAAGTTGAACCAGTTGTAGCGGTAGCGTTGGGGAACAAAAAGCATACCAAATTGCTCATATCTGCCGGTGAGCCAACCCATTCAGGCCGGCAGAAAATCGATGGGAATCGCGTGATTGCGGTTGCCCCCGTGCTGGCCATCAAAGGTGGCGGTAGTATCCGATAAGGGAAGTTTATTGCGGCCGCAAAGTGTTGAGGCCGGGACAAGTTAACAGGGGACACTGGTCTTGGTACATGACCTAACATTGAACGTATTGATTCTCTTTATCAAGGCAATAAATTTATATAATTTCGCTGCGGCAGTCAATTCAAGTAGACGAGTGCTTTTGTGGAATGAAGACGGTTCATTCAAGTGGGTATACTTGAATACTAGTGGCGTGGCCATGAACGTACTAAATAATGTATAAAGTGTACTCGTTTGTAAATTCTCATGCGATAAATAAATCGTACACAAATAATTATTATCTTATTTAAGAAGAAAAATTAACCAAATGTAAAGTAGAAAAATAGATGTGTGAAAAGTATGGAAGGACAAAAACGAAAAGAGGAACTCAAACCGGGAGCTCTGGCGTCATGAAATTTGTGCTGATTTTTCTCTTTGAAAATTATAGCTCAACAATGCATTTGGTTTCAGTTTGGAACGTCATTTCCTCCATGAGCTATAAAACTTTAAAAAATCACTGTTTTCTTATTACAATTATATCAAATTATTTTTAAATAAGAAAAAAGTTTATTTCAAATGGTTTTTTATAATAGCTCCACACAGGAGGCCCTGAAGAAAATAATTCACCTCAGCACATGTCATATTTGAGACTGTATGGTGGGGTTTTCTTAGAAAAGAAGGGAGAGGAAGTTCTGGGAAGTAAAAAGAAATCTGGGGGTCAGTGTGTCCAGTAGTGGGTCGAGAGAGTCATGGCGGAGAGGTCAAAGGGTCTCCCTCAACCAGTCTCTCCAGATCGGTCTGCTACGCAGCAGGTGGACAAGAGCAACTGCCGCCAAAATCCATACAAACCTCACCCCATGAACCCGGGCAACCCTGCTAAGTCACCAAACACAGTGCACCACTTGGGGTGACCTATGGCAGAGGTGTTGGTTACTGGGCGTGAAATTGAGTAATCTAAAAGTATGTTGCCTATTTTATGCTGATAATGCGGCGCTGTTTTCTAACAGTATGGAAGATCTACAGTCTCTCGTGTCTAGGATGAACGAAGTAAGTATGAAGAATGAGTTAATGATAAAGGTGCTTAATGCTCTACCAGCGGATATAGATGTGTTTAATATCACTATAACATGTTTTAAAAAAATTATGTATATGTATTGTTAGTTAGTTGTAAGTCTAAAAGTCATGGTATTTGCAAGAGAGAATACGAAAACGATTTGCAACATAGTTGTGAATGATGGATACTTGGAGAAGGTGGATGAGTTTGTGTATTTGGGAAGTATGCTTACGAGAGCTGAGAAGTCTGATTATTATGATATATTGAAAGAAGGGTGAATGCAGGTAACTCTAGTAATAAAGGACTGAACGCCATCAGCGCCAACAAAAAAGTTTCCAATGGAAGCGAAGCTAGCCGTCCATAATAGAGTACTGGTACCTACCCTGATATATGGCTGTGAGGCATGGAACTGGCGGAGGAAGAATAAAAGTAGAATGAATGCTGTAGAAATGAAATCCCTGAAGCGTATGTGTGGTAAAACCATGTACGACCTTGTAAGAAACGTGGAGATCCGCGAAGAATGCAAGGCTGATGTAAGCGTAATGAGTAAGATTAAGAAAGGAACGCTCCGATGGTTTGGGTATGTAGAGCGAATGAATGAGGAAAGGAGTTTTAAGAGAATATATGACGCAAAATGTGCATGATAGAAGAAGTCGCGGTTGTCCGAGAAAGACATGGCACGACTAAGTGAATCAGACACTTGAGTCGGGCCATGTCAAGGGTCAATAAGTGGCAATAACTGGGACGAACGCAGAACAAAATTCAATCATAAATCAAACTTTAAGCAAACTTTGCCTACTTTAAAACAAAGTAGTGAAAGTGAATAAAATCGTATGGTAATATAATGTAATGTAAATGTTAGTACTGTAATCTAATGTATTTTAAGGTTATGAAATGTAAAAACTATGTAATATAATGTAGTGTACAAACTATGTAATATAATGTGAAAGTACATAATTCAATATTCTGGTTAAGTAAGTTAAAATGTTATTTTCTTTTTTACTGGAATAAAAACTTATGAAAAAAGCAATGAATGTGCTAATATTGTCCTTACATATGAAATTGGCGTTTGCCGTACTGGCAACTTTGATCTTAAATATCTTCTATTTGGTTAAGAATTCCAAATTCAAATTCATACAGCTATTTACTCACGTATTTGTGTTTCGAAAATTATAATTCATTTGTTTTTTCCTTAATTGTTTTTTTTTATTTGCGTCACTTAGTTTACAAAATGGAAAACTTGAAATATCGCGTCATTTACGAGTACGGGTTCCACCGTGGCACCAGAGCTGCAGAAACGGCTCGAAAGATTAATGATGTGTATGGCGACGGTGCTGCAAAAGAAAACACAGTGCGTTTTCTGGAAATTTCGACCTGCAGAACAAGCCCCGTGGACGGCCGGAGACTAAAGTTGATAATGAAGAATTGAAGGCTATTGTGGAAGCGGATCCATCGCAAACCACGTCCGAGTTAGCTGCAGGCTGCGGTGTTAGTGATAAAACTGTTTTAATCCACTTGAAGCTAATTGGGAAGGTGAAAAAGCTCCCATACAAAATTCCCATAAGCTCCCATACAAAGTTCCTCCCATACGAACGCAAATTTCATATGTAAGGACCTAATATCTATCACGCCGGTAATCTGGTCTCGTACAAAAGATACATTTGTTTGCTAGTAAGTACCTACCACGTAAATAATATATAAGACATCATGTAAACATAATATGCCTACCAGTACTTGCACTCTAAAACTATAAATGCATTAGAAATAATATGTACCTACTTGTATTATTTATAATATCGGTTAACATAATCCAGGATTTCTTACTTTTTATATATTGTATTTAAATCTTTGCAGGTATCTTTTAAAGATATCTTATATTTCTACATTTTACTTTTGTTTTATTTTTCACTTCTAATTTTTTATTTTTACTATTTACCCAATTTTTATACATTATACTTTATATTTTATGCTTTACGTTTTATAATTATGCTTTTATACATTTAACCTTTCACTCACTACTTATAACCTTACTTATTCCTTACTTTTTATCTTTTTTGTTTTAAATTTAACTAAATTTATATCTACTGTTATTCTTCATGTTGTTGTACTATTTATAAGTAATGTGTATGAGACGATGTATGAAAGTGAACGAGGCAAGAAGTAGTGGCGTTACCCATTAAAACTAAGGTGCCACCCTTCTATAGAATAATACCATTATAGCAAAAAGTCAATATTTTTTATAACAGTGTGTATTTATCACGAGAATAATGGTATTGAGCCCAATTAAAACAGGTTAATTAACAATTAATGAACATTACGAGTATTATAGCCATAACATAGCGAATAAACTAGGCTCATAAATAAAGATACATTATAACAAATTAGCATCAGTGTGGTGTAAAGGACACTATTAAATTAATTATAGATACAAGGGGTATGGGGCGTGAAACGAGGTTTGGAGAATGATGTACAAAGTTACCATAAATAGTAGGATTTAGGAGATTCCGGAATGGTCAGTAGTAGAATCAATAAAGATGAATAATAATATAATAATAATAATAGCGAATTCGGAGAGTATTAAAACTAGTTTTAGACGTCCATTGATGTGTTATTGACGTGTTGATGTGTTATTCAGTTAATGCAATTTTCAAACGTACTTCAAATTGACCGATGTGTGTATTTTAAATGGCCATCAAACAAGGCAAATGAAAAATAATATTTGTTCATATGAAGCAGTTACTTTGTGATGTGACATTATAATTTAAAATAAAACAATAACTTTGTAAACACCACTTTTAATTTTTATATACTTTATGCCGACCGGGTTTCGCTACGGTTGTAGCGAAACCCGGTCGGCATAAAGTATATAAAAAATAAAAGTGGTGTTTACAAAGTTATTGTTTTATTTTAAATTAAATGAAAAATAATAGCTTTTTTTACAGAACCAAGCAATTTAAAGTCCTACAAAAGCAAAAAAAATCATATCTTCCATAGCGCAGCGTGACTGTTGACTGCTTATTGACTGTTGTCCCTTGACCGTTTCTTATTGACTGTGGTCCGTTGACCGTTGCTTGTTAACTGTTGTTCGTTGACCATTGCTTATTGACAGTTGTCCGTTGACCGTTGCTTATTGACTGTTGTTCGTTAACGTCCTTTATTGACTGTTGACCGTTGATCATTAGTACATATTAACAGTCAATTTTTAAATTGACCGTAAATAAATTGCTTTATACAAGAATGTTACTAGATAATTGTAATGTTTAACTGAGGTCGAGTAAAGATTCGGAGGTCGCGGGTTCAAATTTGTGTTATTTCACAATTTAATCATTTAATAATAATATAAGGTTATTATTTTTAATTGATAAACTAACGTTTATACAAGATTTTTATGCATAGCACAAAGGGTAGATAACAAATATTATAATCAATAATTGTCAGCCTGAAACACTCATCTACATTGAAAAAATCTTCCGAGAAAAGATACTGGATACTTCAATTCCCGTTGGCGGCCAGTATCTTTTCTCGGAAGATTTTTTCAATGTAGATGAGTGTTTCAGGCTGACAATTATTGATTTTAATATTTATTATCTACCCTTTGTAGAATTATTAATTATTAATCTAAATATGCATAATAAATATTAAAATAAATTTTAATATTTATTATGCATAAAAATCTTGTTTAAACGTTAGTTTATCAATTAAAAATAATAATTAATATTTGACAAGTTAAAGTATTCCACCAAAAAATGCAGACATAATTAGTATCGACGCCACCTAGCGGGAGATTTAGTATTAACAATACCTCTCTCACAAAAATAAAGTTGGTTGTTTTCAGTTGGAAAAATGTAATAATAAGTAATTGTCGAATGAAACACTAGTATATATTGAATTATTTGGCGGGTATTAGATAAGCCGCCATAGCTCAGTGGTCAGAGCTGCTGACCGGCAATCAGAAGGTCACGGGTTCAATTCCCGTTGGCGGCCAGTATCTTTTCTCGGAAGATTTTTTCAATGTAGATGAGTGTTTCAGGCTGACAATTATTGATGATAATATTTGTTATAATATAAGGTATATTTGCGACACGTTCCGGAGTGAAAGTTACTCTCGATATGCCCACCATTACAAGACCACCATTCAGAATATGAACCACCATTCACCTAACGTTTGGTGATTAAATCTGAATAGCCAGGTACTACCCCACCTTCCTCTTTCACAATTCCTTCCACTCCTCGCTAACTTTAACCTCACAACATACCCCAATTGGGGATGTCATAATCTCACTGGCTCCAGGCGGTTGGGGGGCATTCATTAATTATGTGAGCAATTTTTCTTCCAATCTAGACCCCCCCCCCCTCCCCCTCGGTGAGATAATTTTGGGCCAATTCGTATATTTTTTCAAGTAACGTGAGATTTTGCTGGACCCCCCCCCCCCCGTTTGTGCTCACGTAATTAATGGATGCCCTCTTGGAGCATTTGAGACCCGTGTGCCATATTCATAAAAAAATGTATATACATAAAATAGAGATACATACCTATTAATAGGTATCAACGAATAAACATGATATTTTACATTTTAAATAACGCTAATGACGGCTTTCACATGTAAAGAATGATGTGATTCGTGATAATTACGTCTCGAATATTGTGTTTTTATCAGCCTAGATTAATCTGGATTTCACCAAATGATATGCCGGCCGCACCATTGGGAAAACCTTGATATTACATTTCAGGGAGCCGAATTCAACCCTTGTTGGCTTTGGTCACTTCGGAAAATGAATAATTTCGGATTTTTCCAGAGAGTGTATAGTAATATTACTTTGTCGAAGTAACCAACCTTTTTCTTTCCATTATTACATTTATCACGAATGCCAGGCCGACTATTTTTTTGTGAACCTGGTTACTTAATCCAATCTTAACGAAACAGCCATAGAAATTATACGTCCACATTTCAGCACAATTAAGCGATATTTATATTCATCACATTACTTGTAATGTCAGTAGTGCCTATAAGGCGTAATTACAAGTTAGCTTACGTACTAGAGAAGTGAAAATCAAAAAAAATATTACTTACAGTAAAATTTTCAATCAATCGTTTCAGGCATCTTTCCCACGTATCGTTTTTTTTAATGTACTATCATGTTATTATAAAAAATAAGTACTTATCGTCCTACTTGCAATTTTTCGTCACTGCCTTGGAATATGTTTTGCTGCATGCACAGTCGTTATTGTTAAACTCTTGTATAATAGATCCATATACGAGTGGATGAAGTCACCGGGTTATTAATTGTGTTATGATATTAATTTTATTGATTTTCCTGTAAATGTTGGATTGAACACATTACTCACACATGTATATGCAACGTTTGTAATTCAATTCAAACTTGCTATTCGACTTTAGAAAAGAAAAAGCAAGTGAAATTTAAAAATGTATTTTTATTTTTTAACTTTATGAGTAAAATCTCAAATAATAATATTTAATTAAATGAAGACAAAATAGCGAAACTCAATAAAAATCTGAAGACAGAAAAATCAGAAAAAGATATCGACTCCACTGGGATTTGATATGGGTTCCGTAGCTCAGTTGGTAGAGCACTTGCGATGTAGCAAAGGGTCAAATATGTTCAATAGATATCGCGTATTAAAAATAAAATGAATAAACATTTATCCAGACACTATCTAGATAGCATTTAGTTCGAGTTGAATCTTGCAATCATATAATATAAAGATAGCAGCCAATAATATGTGCGTTAAGAAAATGAAAATAATGTTGGTAGTTCTTAGTCGAAGTAGGAAACCATTTTGTCTAGAAAATCAACAACACCTTGGTTGCATTATAGTCCATAAATATTTTTGGTTTCTTCTGCTTTGAATCCTGTATTTCGATTGTGTTGTGGTTTGTGCTCATTAAAATGACGTTTTTGTTTTTTTTCAGAATGCATGAGATAACAACCAGACTGAATGAACCTTTTTCAAACTCCGGTATTATTGCTCCAAGGAACCAAGATAGGAAAAAAACTTAATTTTCTTAACATAAGAGACTTACTCACTATTTTACAATACTGATTATAATAAGTGACTGGATAATTAATAATTGTTATGAAGTCGTTATAAATAATATTTATAATTACGACTTTTATGAGTAGTAAAATTTTATTTTCGGGTCGCAATGATCCGAAGAACCGAGGAAGGTTAAAGAAATCATTTTGTAACGGAATACACATTCTGTGTACCGGTTATTATTTATATTAGAAAATTCTTCCGACGTTTTTAACTAACTTTAAAATTTTTACATGGAAATGAAATTCGTTTTTTGTGGCCTTTGAGCTAAATGAATTGCTTTTTTCATTTTGGAAGAAAAGAATTTACAGATAAAATAATTATTTGAAAGCTCAAAGGGTGGAAATATAAAAGAGGTTAAATTTTATATGGCAAATTAAGAAATGCTTTGTAGGTATTGAAACAAATCTAATTATTACATACCTTCCACGGAAAGGTTTTTAAATGTGAGCTTTTCACGTCATTAAATGTAAATGTTTTCGCCATTATTATAAGATTGCCCTTTTATCAAAGCTTTTTTTTGAATTTCTGCCTGAAAACTCTATAAATTTTTGTTTCCCTAATGAATAAAAAAAAATCGATACAAAATGCTTGAAAACAACCTTCTTTACTGAAGAAAATCATCAAATACCACTTTTTATTTGATTTAAGTTTCCTACTGTTCGTAGCCAGTGGGACCGTAGCATCCACGTGAAAATAACGTGAAATTAACTTGAAACTTTTGAAGAATTGTTAATTTTTTTTGAAACAACCCATCCTAAGCATTTTTCATTTATGAATATGTAGGTAAAGCTTCGTTCTTTTTTAACATTCTTAAATAATAATACCATAAATGGCCAGTACCCACTTATGTGGGAACGTTATTGTTGAAATGTTGAGATATTAATAAAATGAGTAAATTTAAATAATAATTAAAGATGGTCAAATTTATTTTTGCCAAATGATTTAGTTATCTACTTGAAAATTTTTCTACACGTTTTAATTAAATTTTTATGTGAATACCGCACAAGAGTCCCAACTACTGGAGCCAGTGTGACTATGGCAATAAAGCTACGTTTCGATTCCGCATGGTGATTTTTCACCAGGACAATATTGAGAGATAATATATCACAACATCTTTTGAAGTAGGTACCTGTCCGCTGGATCACGAAAGAAATTGGCTTTAAGTGATACATTTTATATTCTTCACCAACTTTAGAAACTAAAGCCCACTACAGCTCGTCTAAATTGGAAGGGTTGGTTTTTGTTTTTTTATGCCTCTTGTCAAAACAGTACCCATTTATAACAATCAAACATTTTATATGCTTGAAGTGATGACTGGTATTCTACAAAGATTTTTACGTCGTTAAACACAAGTGGCATAGATTTTATTATTCAGTAATATATACCTTCTGCCGGAGAAACGTAAATAATTAAATAAATTCATTAGAGGAAAGGTGATTAACAAAGAAGAACAAATTAAGTGAAGGTCGGATGAAGGATTTGTGTAAAGGTGACGTGAACATGATAGTTAGGCAAACATTTTGGCTTGTTCCTACAAAATAATTACTTCTGTAGTATTTATTTTACTTATTGTTGATGTACTAAGTAAGAATTTTTTTTGAGAATTTTTATGTAGATTCCTTGCGACCCTTTTAATTCGTGCTTTAGGGGTTATTTTTATTATTATAATTTAACATATAATATATCTAACCTGAGAGTGTGCGTACGAGGTACAACCAGAGAGAGTTAATAAAATACAAAATCTTTGCTGTAAAATTACATACAAAGACAGTTTTTTTGCTGACAAATGGATATAATATGTAATATGTAAAATTCACTACTCTCTCTGTAATATCCACTGATTTTAAACGCCTTTTAGGCACTTCAATTTATATTATTTAAAAAAAAAAGTAATAATATGCCAAATATTTAAAAAATTCGATCATTTTGAAAGAACCGTTAAGCTTCAGGATTCGGTCACGGGTTTACCGAGGCATTGGTTACTTACACGGTCAGTTCCAAAAACCAGGAAAAGCTTTTATCAGACCTCTATCCGATACCTAGACACTTTGCAAATGAACAAATGAACCGAAGTGTCTGACCGTGAGATAACTTTATTAATTAACTTGCTGAAATCGAAATGACCATCAAACAACTGATTCAAACAAAGCTTTGGTTTCAGAGAAGTAGTTAAACATAGTATCGCCCTGGTGAGAGACCAGTAGTAAGAAAAATACATGATTTGAAATTACTATCGCTATATTTAGTGACAGGTTTGTATAGTCAGGTACTTCTTAGCCATCCTCTTTTTCACCTCCCCCTCCCCACAATACTTCCAATGAGGATACACTAGTTCCATTACATGCTAGCTGATGTACTCGTATGTCTAATTCTCTCATTAAATTTAAAAGTTAAATTTGATAATTCCCTGCTGAATGTAACCAAGAAACAAAAAAAAACATAATATAAACAATAAGAAAAACATTACAATGGCGACTGCAGAGAGATCTTATAATATATATATATACGTATCTGTCTATTTAATGTTTTTATTCTAGAAAAAAGAAAATTAACTAAATTCTGATTTAACTAGAAACATTCTCCTCCCCTCTCGGCCGCTGAACTAAATGAAATACACTCATTTTTCAAACAACTCCGATTAATTCATTAATTCAATTGGCTTATTTATTTTCTTATTACTTTTTTTTCTATTTAAGTTCTTATTTCTTTAATAAATATGTATAACTATATGGGACGCGTGGGAATGCACTATCCTCCCCATATCCAATTTTGATTTTACAATTATTGTTTTGCAAAATGTCATTGTCAAATTTTTGAGAGTTTGCAGGAATTTTTATGATGATTAAAAATCTTCTCAGATGTATTGTCATGTGGTTGTAATAATCCGGAAACCTTCGCGGGGGTTTAGGGAATGTTTTTTTTTAAATTTCAAACATTTTATAACAATACACAATACACTTATTCCCAAACACATTTTGATTTTTATATATATATACATAGATATGAGGAGGCATATATTGTATTCGTGTTGTTTTCTTAATGTTAACAGTTTTGTGTCCATTTTTTTGTGGATGTCCTGGATCTGTAGGTAACTAGTTATTTGATTAGCTTTGTTTTGATTACTTGTAATTCATTTCAGATTTCATTCAAGTAATTATAATATAAACCTCTTTCAATTTACGTGGTAACAGATATGATAGCCAGCTAAATACGCTAATTAGAGGGGTGATCCTTATTAAAGGATACGCTATAGAAATGTTAAATGTTTATCATTGCAGAACCTAAGATGTTTTTCCTGTATCAGGATTTTGCAAGTCGTCTTTTTCAAATTGTAAGGATCCTGCACAGGAATTATATTATGGGTTAAGCTTAAAATCATGTATCCTGTTTTTGTTATACATTTATTGTTAGGATTTTGATGGGAGCCAACTGTTAATTTTTTCTAGGTTTATTTGTACACTTTCTAGTAAGATGTCTAAATCTTTAGCTCGGTAAAAAATTTCCGTCTCATCTGCATATAAAAAAAATTCACTGTTTTATTCTTATCGCGAAAAATCATTGATATAAATTTGGAACTGCAATGGTCCTAGTATAGATCCCTGCGGAACTCCATAGTTTATTGGAAATTGGTTATTATTTTGATTTTTAATGCTAACTTGCTAACTTGAATTACTTTCTATTGCTATGATATGATTCGAATAGAGTAGGACCAAATAAACCAACTTTCTCGAGTTTCTTGAGAAGTACGTCATGGCTTACTGTATCAAAGGTTTTTTAAAGGTTCACCAGTATATATAAAGTATATTTTCCACCATCATGCCCGCTCCTAAGTTTACTGATTAGTAAAGAATAAAGTCATTTATTGCTGCAAGTGTGTTTGTTTTTTTGCTGTTTTTTTTAAAGAATGATTTTTTTTACTGAAAATCTTAATCTTTCGTTATATTAATCCATGTTGTGTGTTCTTTTGAGTATCAAGGAAATGGGTGACTTCCTTGCTCCTACCAGCACCAATTAAAAATAAAGTTAATCAGCCCGATATTAATACCGATGGAAATTTATATGAAATATATCACTAACAACAAAGAATAAAGAAGATCACAAAAAATGCCATGTGGTCTCGTTTCATGATCCAAAAATCTCTCCATTTTTTGCAATTCATGTTCAGAACTGATATTATTAAATTCAAATGAGATGGCATAATACGATGTCAGGCAAGTATAATAGACAACGCGTGCTAAATGGGAAAGAAACAAAGTATTCATTCAAATATATATCGAGGCATTTCTAGTTTTCTTATTAATTCTATGGCTAATATGTATTATTTACAAAAAAAACCTGTGTGGATTTTTGATGATACCTACAAAGCATTTCTTAATTTGCCATATAAAATTTAACCTCTTTTATATTTCCACCCTTTGAGCTTTCAAATAATTATTTTATCTGTAAATTCTTTTCTTCCAAAATGAAAAAAGCAATTCATTTAGCTCAAAGGCCACAAAAAACGAATTTCATTTCCATGTAAAAATTTTAAAGTTAGTTAAAAACGTCGGAAGAATTTTCTAATATAAATAATAACCGGTACACAGAATGTGTATTCCGTTACAAAATGATTTCTTTAACCTTCCTCGGTTCTTCGGATCATTGCGACCCGAAAATAAAATTTTACTACTCATAAAAGTCGTAATTATAAATATTATTTATAACGACTTCATAACAATTATTAATTATCCAGTCACTTATTATAATCAGTATTGTAAAATAGTGAGTAAGTCTCTTATGTTAAGAAAATTAAGTTTTTTTCCTATCTTGGTTCCTTGGAGCAATAATACCGGAGTTTGAAAAAGGTTCATTCAGTCTGGTTGTTATCTCATGCATTCTGAAAAAAAACAAAAACGTCATTTTAATGAGCACAAACCACAACACAATCGAAATACAGGATTCAAAGCAGAAGAAACCAAAAATATTTATGGACTATAATGCAACCAAGGTGTTGTTGATTTTCTAGACAAAATGGTTTCCTACTTCGACTAAGAACTACCAACATTATTTTCATTTTCTTAACGCACATATTATTGGCTGCTATCTTTATATTATATGATTGCAAGATTCAACTCGAACTAAATGCTATCTAGATAGTGTCTGGATAAATGTTTATTCATTTTATTTTTAATACGCGATATCTATTGAACATATTTGACCCTTTGCTACATCGCAAGTGCTCTACCAACTGAGCTACGGAACCCATATCAAATCCCAGTGGAGTCGATATCTTTTTCTGATTTTTCTGTCTTCAGATTTTTATTGAGTTTCGCTATTTTGTCTTCATTTAATTAAATATTATTATTTGAGATTTTACTCATAAAGTTAAAAAATAAAAATACATTTTTAAATTTCACTTGCTTTTTCTTTTCTAAAGTCGAATAGCAAGTTTGAATTGAATTACAAACGTTGCATATACATGTGTGAGTAATGTGTTCAATCCAACATTTACAGGAAAATCAATAAAATTAATATCATAACACAATTAATAACCCGGTGACTTCATCCACTCGTATATGGATCTATTATACAAGAGTTTAACAATAACGACTGTGCATGCAGCAAAACATATTCCAAGGCAGTGACGAAAAATTGCAAGTAGGACGATAAGTACTTATTTTTTATAATAACATGATAGTACATTAAAAAAAACGATACGTGGGAAAGATGCCTGAAACGATTGATTGAAAATTTTACTGTAAGTAATATTTTTTTTGATTTTCACTTCTCTAGTACGTAAGCTAACTTGTAATTACGCCTTATAGGCACTACTGACATTACAAGTAATGTGATGAATATAAATATCGCTTAATTGTGCTGAAATGTGGACGTATAATTTCTATGGCTGTTTCGTTAAGATTGGATTAAGTAACCAGGTTCACAAAAAAATAGTCGGCCTGGCATTCGTGATAAATGTAATAATGGAAAGAAAAAGGTTGGTTACTTCGACAAAGTAATATTACTATACACTCTCTGGAAAAATCCGAAATTATTCATTTTCCGAAGTGACCAAAGCCAACAAGGGTTGAATTCGGCTCCCTGAAATGTAATATCAAGGTTTTCCCAATGGTGCGGCCGGCATATCATTTGGTGAAATCCAGATTAATCTAGGCTGATAAAAACACAATATTCGAGACGTAATTATCACGAATCACATCATTCTTTACATGTGAAAGCCGTCATTAGCGTTATTTAAAATGTAAAATATCATGTTTATTCGTTGATACCTATTAATAGGTATGTATCTCTATTTTATGTATATACATTTTTTTATGAATATGGCACACGGGTCTCAAATGCTCCAAGAGGGCATCCATTAATTACGTGAGCACAAACGGGGGGGGGGGGTCCAGCAAAATCTCACGTTACTTGAAAAAATATACGAATTGGCCCAAAATTATCTCACCGAGGGGGAGGGGGGGGGGGGTCTAGATTGGAAGAAAAATTGCTCACATAATTAATGAATGCCCCCCAACCGCCTGGAGCCAGTGAGATTATGACATCCCCAATTGGGGTATGTTGTGAGGTTAAAGTTAGCGAGGAGTGGAAGGAATTGTGAAAGAGGAAGGTGGGGTAGTACCTGGCTATTCAGATTTAATCACCAAACGTTAGGTGAATGGTGGTTAATATTCTGAATGGTGGTCTTGTAATGGTGGGCATATCGAGAGTAACTTTCACTCCGGAACGTGTCGCAAATATACCTTATATTATAACAAATATTATCATCAATAATTGTCAGCCTGAAACACTCATCTACATTGAAAAAATCTTCCGAGAAAAGATACTGGATACTTCAATTCCCGTTGGCGGCCAGTATCTTTTCTCGGAAGATTTTTTCAATGTAGATGAGTGTTTCAGGCTGACAATGTTTCAGGCTGACAACAAATTAAGTGAAGGTCGGATGAAGGATTTGTGTAAAGGTGACGTGAACATGATAGTTAGGCAAACATTTTGGCTTGTTCCTACAAAATAATTACTTCTGTAGTATTTATTTTACTTATTGTTGATGTACTAAGTAAGAATTTTTTTTGAGAATTTTTATGTAGATTCCTTGCGACCCTTTTAATTCGTGCTTTAGGGGTTATTTTTATTATTATAATTTAACATATAATATATCTAACCTGAGAGTGTGCGTACGAGGTACAACCAGAGAGAGTTAATAAAATACAAAATCTTTGCTGTAAAATTACATACAAAGACAGTTTTTTTGCTGACAAATGGATATAATATGTAATATGTAAAATTCACTACTCTCTCTGTAATATCCACTGATTTTAAACGCCTTTTAGGCACTTCAATTTATATTATTTAAAAAAAAAAGTAATAATATGCCAAATATTTAAAAAATTCGATCATTTTGAAAGAACCGTTAAGCTTCAGGATTCGGTCACGGGTTTACCGAGGCATTGGTTACTTACACGGTCAGTTCCAAAAACCAGGAAAAGCTTTTATCAGACCTCTATCCGATACCTAGACACTTTGCAAATGAACAAATGAACCGAAGTGTCTGACCGTGAGATAACTTTATTAATTAACTTGCTGAAATCGAAATGACCATCAAACAACTGATTCAAACAAAGCTTTGGTTTCAGAGAAGTAGTTAAACATAGTATCGCCCTGGTGAGAGACCAGTAGTAAGAAAAATACATGATTTGAAATTACTATCGCTATATTTAGTGACAGGTTTGTATAGTCAGGTACTTCTTAGCCATCCTCTTTTTCACCTCCCCCTCCCCACAATACTTCCAATGAGGATACACTAGTTCCATTACATGCTAGCTGATGTACTCGTATGTCTAATTCTCTCATTAAATTTAAAAGTTAAATTTGATAATTCCCTGCTGAATGTAACCAAGAAACAAAAAAAAACATAATATAAACAATAAGAAAAACATTACAATGGCGACTGCAGAGAGATCTTATAATATATATATATACGTATCTGTCTATTTAATGTTTTTATTCTAGAAAAAAGAAAATTAACTAAATTCTGATTTAACTAGAAACATTCTCCTCCCCTCTCGGCCGCTGAACTAAATGAAATACACTCATTTTTCAAACAACTCCGATTAATTCATTAATTCAATTGGCTTATTTATTTTCTTATTACTTTTTTTTCTATTTAAGTTCTTATTTCTTTAATAAATATGTATAACTATATGGGACGCGTGGGAATGCACTATCCTCCCCATATCCAATTTTGATTTTACAATTATTGTTTTGCAAAATGTCATTGTCAAATTTTTGAGAGTTTGCAGGAATTTTTATGATGATTAAAAATCTTCTCAGATGTATTGTCATGTGGTTGTAATAATCCGGAAACCTTCGCGGGGGTTTAGGGAATGTTTTTTTTTAAATTTCAAACATTTTATAACAATACACAATACACTTATTCCCAAACACATTTTGATTTTTATATATATATACATAGATATGAGGAGGCATATATTGTATTCGTGTTGTTTTCTTAATGTTAACAGTTTTGTGTCCATTTTTTTGTGGATGTCCTGGATCTGTAGGTAACTAGTTATTTGATTAGCTTTGTTTTGATTACTTGTAATTCATTTCAGATTTCATTCAAGTAATTATAATATAAACCTCTTTCAATTTACGTGGTAACAGATATGATAGCCAGCTAAATACGCTAATTAGAGGGGTGATCCTTATTAAAGGATACGCTATAGAAATGTTAAATGTTTATCATTGCAGAACCTAAGATGTTTTTCCTGTATCAGGATTTTGCAAGTCGTCTTTTTCAAATTGTAAGGATCCTGCACAGGAATTATATTATGGGTTAAGCTTAAAATCATGTATCCTGTTTTTGTTATACATTTATTGTTAGGATTTTGATGGGAGCCAACTGTTAATTTTTTCTAGGTTTATTTGTACACTTTCTAGTAAGATGTCTAAATCTTTAGCTCGGTAAAAAATTTCCGTCTCATCTGCATATAAAAAAAATTCACTGTTTTATTCTTATCGCGAAAAATCATTGATATAAATTTGGAACTGCAATGGTCCTAGTATAGATCCCTGCGGAACTCCATAGTTTATTGGAAATTGGTTATTATTTTGATTTTTAATGCTAACTTGCTAACTTGAATTACTTTCTATTGCTATGATATGATTCGAATAGAGTAGGACCAAATAAACCAACTTTCTCGAGTTTCTTGAGAAGTACGTCATGGCTTACTGTATCAAAGGTTTTTTAAAGGTTCACCAGTATATATAAAGTATATTTTCCACCATCATGCCCGCTCCTAAGTTTACTGATTAGTAAAGAATAAAGTCATTTATTGCTGCAAGTGTGTTTGTTTTTTTGCTGTTTTTTTTAAAGAATGATTTTTTTTACTGAAAATCTTAATCTTTCGTTATATTAATCCATGTTGTGTGTTCTTTTGAGTATCAAGGAAATGGGTGACTTCCTTGCTCCTACCAGCACCAATTAAAAATAAAGTTAATCAGCCCGATATTAATACCGATGGAAATTTATATGAAATATATCACTAACAACAAAGAATAAAGAAGATCACAAAAAATGCCATGTGGTCTCGTTTCATGATCCAAAAATCTCTCCATTTTTTGCAATTCATGTTCAGAACTGATATTATTAAATTCAAATGAGATGGCATAATACGATGTCAGGCAAGTATAATAGACAACGCGTGCTAAATGGGAAAGAAACAAAGTATTCATTCAAATATATATCGAGGCATTTCTAGTTTTCTTATTAATTCTATGGCTAATATGTATTATTTACAAAAAAAACCTGTGTGGATTTTTCTGCAGAATTCGTCAATCTTTAAGAAACAAATTCAGAGTATTCGTAGTCTTTCTCTAAAAAGAAATTTTTATCTTATTGTTTATCTATGAATATAATTTTCTCCTGGGACGAGTTTCCAGATTCACTCTGAATTCTATTCAGTTTTTATGCACCTTAATCCAGCTGGGAGTTTATTCCGGCCTTGGGTACTATGATACTCCGAAAGCGCGATCGCTTAACATTATGAGATTGTTTCATTCACCTTTATCAGAGGAGTGGATCTAAAATATGTATCCTGAACTCTGAACTAAAATTGAGATTCGTCGTACTTTGAAATACGCCAATACGATACTCAAAAAGAGTAAGAAATTTTGTAAAAGTTAATGAAGTTTTTAAAAACGGTTCTCAGAAAAAACCGTAAAGATTTCAGAGGCAAACTTTTTTAGAATATATAATAAGAACCAGTAAGTTTCTGAAATGATTTATTTTATTTTTAAATTATAACATTGTTACAATAATAAACATAATATAATGGCGTAACAAAATAGTGAAACACATATTTTAAAGTATTTCTACGGCACGAGAATTATCTTTTAAGTTTCGTTTAGGAGTTGTGTAAAAATTATACAATAGAGTTGGCAATGATATATCTTAAATACGTGGCAACTTTAAAAAATATAAATATAGTTTGATATTAGGTTAATACATTTGGTTGATGATGTTTTGGGAGTTGAGTTGTTAAAGAGAATTTTACATTCATCTTGAATAATACTAAATCTGTGTTTTACTTTTTCGTAGTAATAGGGTTAATAAATATTTGAAAATTGATAGAAAGGCGCGAATACCTAGTAGATACAAATATGTGGTACTTTTTTTTTTTTTTTTTTTTATTGAAAAAATTTTCCTTTGGTACAATACATACAATAGATACATAAATATAATGAAAGTATTTAAAAGCTTAATGCAATTATAATTATTACAATTATATAATATATATTTTTGAATTATTCTCCCATAATAAGCAAATGCTTGTGTGTACGTGAGGAAGTATTATTTGTTTGGTTATTTTGATTTTTTTAAATTTTTTTTTATTGCTGTTTTTATTTATATTTAGTACTTTGAAATTTAGTTTATGTAAATAATAAGATAAATGTATGTTTATATAAATATATGTATATATATAAATTTTTATTATTATTATTTATTTATTTTTTAGTTAAGGTTTTCAGTATATTTTTTTAATTGTGTTTTGAAATTTTTGAAACTGTCACAAAGGGATCTTATATTTTCTGGTAATTTATTAAAGAAATTTGTTCGCAAGTATTTGTAGTTTTGTTGGCCTAAAGTTTTTTTACAAATGGGAATTGGTAACATGTATTTTTGCCTGAGATTTGCTGTGTTTTTGAAAGGTATGGTTTTGTTTAGGATATCCTCTTTGTAGACCTGTAAGGTTGAGTGATACAGAAAAAGAGTATTTAATTTTCTGACTTTAAATTCTTTGAATATGAGTTCAGATGGATATAAAAATGATTTTTTTAATATTATTTCAATTATTAATTTTTGCGTAATGTAAAGAGATTGTGTGTGAGTTTTATAGACTTTATTTATCTATATTGTAAATTATAAATTATAAGCCATTAAATAATTAATTTTTTCGTGATTTTAGAGGCAACTTTGATAAACGTCAAAAAAGTAATATTACCAAAGCAACCATATAAACATAATCTTACTAATAATATTATAAATGCAAAAGTTTGTATGGACGTAACTTACTCTTTCACGCAGTAAATATCGAATGGAATTTAAAAATTCTTTCACTAATCGAAAGCTACATTATTTGCGAGTAACATAGGCTAGGTATATATATTTGTAAGCTCTGGCGTTATGAATAAGCTGTGGCGTTATGAAATTATTTATTATACGTTCATTGGTAAAGCGTGTTGCTAAGTAAATGTTTGACGTGGGCTGTCATATTGTTATTTGTTTAGGTTACTATGGAGATTTCTTTGATAGCAAAAATTCAAAAATGAATATTCTAATATGAATATTTAGTGTAAAAATATAAAATAGGTACGTATCTACATTTTGACCTAAATACTAATATTATGAATGCGAAATGCCGCGTATTTGATTGTTGATTGATTGGGGGAAGGGAAGGGGGGGGGGATAGTGCGGGGGGAGTGGAAGGGGGGTGAATATGCGAGCGAAGTCGGGGGCAAAAGCTAGTGAAATATAAAATAAAAAAATAAAATATTGAAAAAAAACTTTTTTGAGCTGAAATTTTAAATATACAACGTACGACAAATTTATGTTCTAACTTAAATCGGTTATTAGTAATTTGAATTTACTTATATAATAATTTAAATATTTTCTTTTATAATTTGAATTTTTATAACATATTTACAAAGTAGACTATTTTTTTTACAAACATCAGTAACTCACACGTTATTGCCAAAGTTGCCTCTAAAATCTTGAAAAAATTAAACCTTCGTTCTACTAGCTTCTTGAAACAAATTGATTTTGGCTTTTTGGTCACTTTGAACCAAACACAAAGAACTGATGAATGCAGCATCTGAATCATTGCATGCGCTTTTGTGTGCTTCATCATCAGTGATGCGACGCCCACAACCGCAACCCTTTTCTGAGTCACATCGCATACAATAAGGATATGCTTTTGGAGATATGCTTCATCAATGGATTGAGCTGAAATTTGAGTAAGGTACCCATGAAGAGAGGTAGATCGATCGCTTCGAGCCTCTGCACAGTGTCAGGGCCGAAGGGGGTTGGCTGGGAGGCTCTACGGCTCTAGGCTCTGTGGGTGGGTGGGCCAGGGGTGATTGTTGCACATAGCTGCAATGGACTCTTTGTGGTGCAGCTATTATAACCCCCACTGAATGAACGGTGCCACAATGCACCTAGACCTTTACAACTTTTTCGTTTTCATTTTTTTCGCGTCACATATTTGGCATATCAGCTAGCGTGAAACTATTTCAGGAATGATGATTAAAGTTGAAATATTATTTGTACAGTACCTTTTCTGAAATCACATCAAATATGCTGAAATAATATGCGCATTGGTTAGGTTGTGTTGTGTAAAGTTAGCGTACATTTATTAGTATATTCTTTTCGAAAGCGCCGAATGAAATTGCCTGTTCAAACAATATCAGAGAAAACGGTTATTTAAATTTCTGATACTCATCATGTTAACTTGCCCGGTTCTTATCATTAAGAGTTTTGTTTGACGTTGCCTCCGTGTTTCTTGTTTCCTTTGAAAAGCTTACCTCGTTGCATTCAGCGTACCGTTTGTTAGTAATTATTTTGATAACCTGCTTTCGTGATTTCAGTAGTTGGAAAACTTAATAAATATTAAACTTTTCAATACCTTTTGCAAATTAAAACGCAAAGTTCAAGTCGAATTTTGGTTTAAACGTAGTAATAATTGTTTATATTACGATATAAACAATTAATTTATAATATTATTCTTTGTTGGAATTTTTAAATGATGTCCTACTTTTAATAATGTGGTCAGTGAACGCAAGCCACCCGCATGCACATTTCAAATTTCGTTTATCGTTTGATTGCATGTAAAACCAACATATTTTTTCAATGCAGAGTTTGTTTCGATTTTTTAAAAGATAATGCTTTCCGGGTCACAAATAACCTAATAATAATATTTGAAAGTATTCTACTACCATCTTTGAAAGTGTAAAGTTGCTTATAAAATGGATTTAGTCAGTAGAGGAATTGAAAATTGTCGTCAGGAACTGGCAGATCTTGTATACATTACGAAAGTTTCAAACTGAACACTATCGAACAATAAACATATATATTTTGACCCAGGAGTACATAGGAGTAAGATTTTCTCCTTTATTATTCCCAGAATTACAATATGGAAATGGGAGAATTGTGATTTCTAGGGTCCTGATTATGTACACTGTAATGCTGTTTAAAAAATGGACTTAATACCCAAACATAAATCACAATAATATATTTGAAATAATGAACTTAGTGGCAGTTTTAAAAACTCAGCACAACCTTTAGAGAAAAATACTGGAACAAAATCTGGACCAAGTAAATGAGTATTTATAATTTTTCTAATGGCAGTTTCTATATCTGATTAATCAACTTGATCAATGTCGATATTCTGGGTTCTCTTTATATTCAACTTGGAAGAATATTAGAACTTAGTGAAAGAGACTCATTACTATACATGGATTGGAAGTGTGTTGCAAACGAGTTTCCATCCATTCCTCGGACTTTCCGATCACGACGCGTCATGGTATCTTGAATACCACCATCTTTTCTTGGGGATTTGACGTAGTCCCAAAACATGTTGGAATCATGCTTGATATCGTGTTCAATGGAATTTACATATGATTGCTCCATACACACTGAACAAATGATAGCCAGCAAATTTTCTTAACATTTTTTCTGCATGACAAAATTAATATTTTATATTTGAAAATAAATTTATTTTAATAAAAATTGTACGCGTATGAGTCACTCTTTAACGGGTTACTAACTTTAATGGTCGATATCGACTTAATTATCATACAATTTCAAAGTGAAATAACCATCCCCATTATCTTTATGGTACCCATATTTTCGACATATTATTATTATTCTAACACTGAAGGATGCGTAACACCTGCTCCAGTGATGTGTTGTCCCTAGAACTTTTGATGCTGACGAACACAATTTATATTAAAGGGGAGAATTTATGTGATAAGAAAAGATAGAATTTTCTTGCGGTTTTTGGTAACTATATCAAATAAAAGAATTGTGAAAGGGGGAAACAACAATAGAAACGACCAGCTTTAGGGTGAGATTTACAAAAACACCGTTAATCATAATGCTATTTGCAGCGTAATATATACTTATGAGCCATTAACCAGCGGCCGAGAATTTACATTTTGTTGAACGATGATCTTGCGATCGTACCCTTGCAACTGTACAGGGCGGTTCCGATGAGAAGGATTAATTATTCTCCATACCAGCATTTTAACATAATAATTCAATATCGATTTTATTTCATTCGAAATTTGCTCTGATAAATACCTACATTCAAAAATGCACAAACTCGTGATGATAAAACTATTAAAATTATGTACTTTTTTAATTATCTATTGATCATAAGTATTTATAATTTTTCAATAATGTCTAAGAAAAATAAGAATGCAAAAAAAACTTAAATATATTAATTTGTTACAAAACACGTGCGTTTATTTTACTTCATGATTACATGATTTGAAATTTGTATTGTATAATACAAAATTTTGTTTGAAAATTTAACAAATCTGCCAACGACCTACGGTATAACCAAAGATATTAAAATATAAAAGAGATATGCTATAACGTCCGCTCGACTGTCGGCGAACTACTACCTAATCAGGGTAGTTTGCATACAAAAAGAATTGGTTCATTTCCTTGATTTTTTAAAGGTTTGCATTAGTATTGGTTAACAATATAGTTTGAATACGAAAAGAATTTGTTCATTTAGTTTAGCATTCGTTTAGTTTATTCGTTAATTATAATTTTTCGTTCATTTTGTTTATTCGTTAATTGGTAAACAATATCGGCGACACCCGGAAACGCAGTCCCACCTAGTAAAAACTGTACATAGCACAACTCTGTACATTTCAATATCTTTGGGTGTAACCTTATTGTACTAAAAATAAACGTACTTTCTCAAAATTTAAAAACATAGCTTTACTAAATAAAATAACAGTCTTTCGAAATCAATTTATATTTTTTTTGTGGAAAAGAGCCAATACGCCAAAAATTTGATTATAAATTACGTATTTCCGGTTTTGTCTGGTTATTTATTACCTCTTAATAAGTTCGAAATATGCATAATAACGCTGCTTACCGTACGAAAAAAACAGTTTTCAACACTCTAAGAAATACATTAGTTGAAAAAGTTGTCTTAACGAAAATTATAAAGTCTATCTCAAATTCTTTTAAACCATTGTTATGATAAAAGAAACTCACAATTAAAGTCGGTTTAATGTTAAAGTCTGTGCTTCAGGTATTTGACGTCTTGACATTTGCAGTTATTTCTCTCTATTTTTCGTTATATAAATGCTCAAAAAGACAGTCGTCCCTCCTTATAAATATTAAATAATTTATTTGAAAAATATCAATTTGACTAGACAAATGGATAAATAGGTAAAGTTCCTTTTGTTTACCTTTTCAAATAGTGAAAAGGGTCGCACCTCAATAATATACAATTCGACGGCCGGCGTGGTCTAGCGGTAAGGCCTTAGACTCGCAATCCAAAGGTCGCGGGATCGAATCCCGTCGTGGCAATTAAATTTCATTTGATTTATTTGTGTTTTTTCACGATTAATTCATTTAAAATAATAAATAGTATATTTGCGTCACGTTCCAGAGTGGAAAATACTCTTAGTATCGCCCTGGTGTAAGACCACCAATAAGAATTGAAAATTTAGGAAAGTTTTCACAAGAAAGTATCTTAAAATTCACAGAATTCAATGAGCGTTGTCGTACGAATATAAAGAGTTAAGACACATAGAAATGTTAAAATTGTTAATCATCGTGTGGGTACAATTGAAATAAGTTATCAAGAAATACTGGAAAATGTTTATGAAACATTTTGCACATAGAACATAAAATGGGTATGCAGGTACCTGCAGGTTTTCCCCTAATAAATTACTTTCATTATCTGATATGACATGAAAAATGTCACATTTTGCAAGCAACATATTTTTTCAATTCCACTAAAGCTGTTCGGTTTAATTAACTACAAAACGGCTAATGGATTGCATTCTTTAACGTGAACAAAATAATAACGCCATTCAGGGTTAACGTGAAAAAAAAACGTTTGCGCCAATTTGAACACAAAGTGACGGGGCCTGGGAGGTAGATGTAACAGGTAGGCCAGAAGCTACATTTTAATGGCATGAAACTTTTGTATATCTCTGGAAAAAAAACTTATTATAAATATTACCAACATAAATCTGATCTAACGTGGTCGATAGTCCGGTTGGAAAGACGTTAGTCAGATGATTAGTCTGTTAGTTGTTAGACGATTTCTAAAATTTATAAATTTCCCGGCAGACGGTTTTATCATTATTTACTTTTATGGAGAATATTATGCAAACTTTAAGAGGAACGGTTGCGCGGCCTTTAACTTAATTTTGGATTTGTGACCAAAATACCAAACTACACTGAATTACTATTTTTTTCAAATACAAGATATTGCAAATATCTATTTTAGATTATATTTATCTAGGTAAATACAGAACTGTAGATAAATAAAGAAATCAAATTTTCAAGATTCTAGAGGCAATTTTGGCATTTTCGTGTGAGTCAGTTATAATTATGAATATAATATACTTACTCTACATACGGAGTTAATAATACAATGAAAAAGAAAACTAAAAAACATATTACGACAAATTTGTGTTAAAATAACGTAAATCGGTAGTTTTTAATTTGAATTTACGTCCTTAAAAATGCTTAATTTCATCATTTTTCATTTTATATTTCACCATATTTTTAGAGTAAAGAATTTTTTTTTAAATTGTTACCATTACAAATAATTGTCAAAGTTGCCTCTAAAATTACGAAAAATCGTATTTATTTTTACCTTCATTTTATAATTTAAAACAAAAATTAATAAAGTAGTAGAAATCCTACTAGATATTTGCAATACCTTTTAATTGAAAAAAATGTTTTTCAGTTTTGTCAAGTATTTTTGCCTCAAATTCTATAAAGATTTGTACGAAAAGAGCTGCGCTGCGGTTCCCCGTAACCGCGAGCGTTGATTTTATTCGATCTATGCTTATTCCATCTATATCTATTCGATCTATATCTCCAGGTAGACACGTTATCAATTATTAAGCATGTCTCTCCTGATGTGCCCTTTCTTGACAATAAATTAGTGATCAATGTTTAAGCCGTTAATGAGAAAAAAGCCAAAGTTCATCTATTTTCAATGTATTTTCCATTAGTGCTGGTAGTTTTTCCTCGATTAGATCACGCAACGTTTGGGAAATGCATGTTCGGGCTCTTTCTTAGTGAACATAATTAAACGTCAGGTCTGGTAGAACCTTAGAAAGGTCACAGGACGTGTAAATTATATATCAAGCAAAGGAAGGAAGGGACTTTGAGCTTTGTATTTAAGCATCGTTCTGCTAGGAAGTCAGGAAATACAAAACTCAAACAGAAGCTTAAGCTCTTTAGTATGATAGTTATACACATATAACGTAAACACAAATGAGTATATCATAAGCAAACATACATACTCAATAAGATTAAATGGTACGTTAACCTCATTTTTTAGAATTAGCACCATACAGGCGGCCCTGAGGAAAATAATTTCCCTCAGGATCAATTACATCTTTGAACGTGTGGTGGGTATTTCAAGGAAATGAAGAAAATGAGGTTCTAGGAAGGAAAAAGGTTAAGAAGGTGGGTGGAAATTTGAGGTTCAATGTTTCCAGGAGTGACAGACGTATGAATCCATAATAATTTCCCTCAGGATCGATGAAGTTTCATTGAATAAAGTTTGGTGGTTATTTTAAGGAAATGAAGGAGAGGAGGTTCTGCGAAATAAAACAAGTTAAAAGGGTGGGTAGAAATCTGCGGGTCAGTGTTTTTAGACGTATAAATCCATTCCTCTCACTGATGTGCAGGGTGGTGGGTCGATAGAGTCCGGCCGAAGAGGTTTAAGAGTCTCGCTTAACCGGCCTCTCCCGATATGATGGGCAAATGCAACCGCTGCCAAGACCTGGGCAAACCTCGTCCCATGTATTGACTACTTCTGTCAAGTCATCAAACGCAGCGCACCAGTTGGGGTGACTTTTGGCAGAGGTGTTGATTACCAAATGAATAGTTTCCAGGGCGGCAGTACCCAAACCCGCCTCCCAAAATGAGAACGTAATACAGAAAAAAATAAATCAAATTGGATTCTGTAGCTAATCTCTTCAGATAAACTTTTTAATTTGTCTTTATCTAGTGGAATTTTTCCCGATAAGTGGAAAATTAGTTATTTGACTCCAATTTTCAAAAAGGGCGATAAAAGTGATATTTGTAATTACAGACCAATTTGCATTCAATCCACCATACCGAAACTCTTTGAAAGCCTAATACTTGACAAACTTTTTACACAAATAAAACCTGTAATATCACCTTACCAGTTTGGATTTATGCCGGGTAGAAGTACTCTTTCTAACTTGATTATTTATGAAAATTTTATAACTAATGCTTTTAAAGAAAAACTACAAGTAGACTCTGTCTATACTGATTTTAGTAAAGCATTTGATTCAGTTTCCCATGAAATTCTCATTTGGAAATTAGAAAAACTTGGTATACGTGGCAATTTATTAACCTGGATTGAAAGCTATCTTACTAAAAGACAACAAATTGTAAGAATAAAATCCTCTTTGTCCGAAAAAATTTATGCAACAAGTGGAGTTCCACAGGGTTCACACCTTGGCCCAGTCTTATTTATCTTGTTTATAAATGATCTAACAAAAGTATTTCATGATGTATTTTTCTTACTTTTTGCTGATGATCTCAAAATGTTTAGAATTATTAAAAATATTTACCATTGCAACATTCTTCAAGATAATATCAACAAATTGTTGATTTGGTGTAATGAAAATAGACTCTACTTAAATATCTCAAAATGTCAAGTAGTTAGATTTTCTCGAATAAAAAATCCAGTGATCTTTAATTACAACATTGATAACAATACTCTTGAGTCATTAACACAAATTAAATACTTAGGCATCACTTTTCAATCAAATCTTTCATTTGTTAACCACATAACAGAAATTTCTAATAAGGGCTTAAAAATGTTGGGATTTATAACTAGGCATTAACACAAATTAAAGACTTAGGCATCACTTTTCAATCAAATCTTTCATTTGTTAACCACATAACAGAAATTTCTAATAAGGGCTTAAAAATGTTGGGATATATAACTAGGCTAACTAGAAATTTTAAAAATATAAAGTGTATTAAACTGTTATATTTTGCATTTGTTAGAAGTCAACTTGAGTACAATTCTCCCGTCTGGAACCCATATTATAATACACATGTACAAGCTGTTGAAAGAATACAAAATAAATTCTTACGTTTTCTAAATTTTAAAATGGGTATTCCAGAAATTATGTTGAACTACAACACTATTTTAAATGATATGAATATGCTCAAATTATCAGACAGAAGAATTTTCACAGACTTGGTATTTCTTTATAAAATTCTAAATGATTTAGTTGATAGTCCATTATTACTTGAATTAATAAGCTTCCGGATTCCTCTACGTAATACTAGAAGTCAGGATTTATTTCAGTGCAGAAATTCTGGAACTAACTACCATATGTATTCCTCTTTGCCCAGAATACTAATGGAGGGAAATAATTTTACCAAGTCTGTGGACATCTTCAATTTATCTTTAGACAAATACAAAATGCTGTTACTGAGGCAGTTCAGTTATGTAAAATAAATACTGTATATTTCTTAATAAAAGAAATATATACCTTTTATATTTATTGGTAAAAGAAATATATAGTATTTATATTTTATTTAATCAAGTGTAATTTTTAAATTGTATATGTAAAAGCCCCGAAAAAGGGCGTAAATAAATAAATAAATAAATAAATAACGGTCAGTTAAAGTAGCAATAGCACCTAGTTGAAACCCATTACCGGAATCATCAATGTTTTAACAGCACACATCAAAGATAAATCTAACTTTATTAAAAAATACTAAAGGGGATTTGCAATTACATAAAAAAAAAAATTACGTAGCTTTTGTCAAATACAACTTTACTATCGACCTACTTATTTATATAGAAGAAGAATAATTAAAAAAATAAAAATCCTTTCCAAATAGAATGCATTTGTTTAGTAAATTGACTATATCTAATCATCTAATGCAGGGGTCGGTAACCTTTTGGCAGGAAAGGGCAAAATAAACTAAAGGCGGGCCGCATTTGTGATATTAACCCTAGAAGCCCAATATACCTACATGTAATACTTACATTATGTTTATGAAAACTACAAAGTAACTAAATAGGTAACTGATTTTATACAAATTTCAGTGTGATGTCTGAGGTTGCATTTGGGAGGCTTTTTCTTGTATGTTAGCTGTCATATTTGTAGTTGCAATTCGTAGAATGCCTCTCAAATGCTCATCTGTGTGACGAGAAGCATATTTATTTTTTCTTTAATTGACAATTGAAAAAGTTTGTTCGCATAAATAAGTAAATTTTAAATAGCAAAAAATTGTTCACGATAAAGTCATTATTTCTCAATTAGATAGGTATTATTGTTGGTTCTATTTCGTTATTATTATTATGGTTGGTAAATAAAAAAACATTCAGATCATATTATACAGGTGTCCGAAAACTCGTAGTACAAGCGGGAAACTGGGGATTCCCCATCACATTTGGAGTTGATTTTGTAGTATAACTTTTTTTGATTTGAGCTTTTGTTTTCGAGTAAATCGAATCAGAAGTTGTTTTTTTTTTTGGTCAAATTCTTATAAATCATTACTGACGATCATAGTACCTAACTAATAAAAACTATTGAAAAGAAAAACAAATAAAGAATTCCGGATTTTAAGCATTATTTTGAAATCGCCCAAAACTTAATTCATTGTAAAAATAAAATAATTGGTCATTCGACGGTTAAATAGATCATCGTAATATTTTCGCAGCTTGTAGTATAACAAAATCCGCTCTGTCTATTAGCTCCTTTCAATAAACACGTGAAATAAGAGACGCGCGATAGTTTTCAAGAAGTAGAATCATTCGCAGCTTGTACGTATCGCATTCCAAAACAAAATTAGCTATCTCTATTCGCTCATTTCAATACACGCGAGAGAAGAGGCTAGAAGATTGCGGCTATCTTCGGACCTGTACAATCACGTGTTTTCGGGTTGTATTGTTTATGCAGTTTTCGGTTCACGGCTCACGCGATTTACGCGTTTTGTTGACATTTTTTCTATCAACAACCCTTTCGTTCATTAAACTTTAAAACAATGTGTGTTTGTGTACTATTTTGTGATATTTTCGTAGTTTAACGTGATTAATTATTGTGTATTACAATGGAATAATACCAACGCCTGTTATTATGTTTTTGTGATGTACCAATGACATTTTAATGTGTTTTTTGTGATGTGCCTAGGGTTTTTGGATTTGAAAAGGAACATTACTACATAATGTAAGTTGGAACACAAATATGCTAATAATTTCTCTCACAAGGCTTATTCGAATTGGCCGAAAATCGTTCGTATTACTTTCAACTGGAGTAAATTATTGCCCGCCGCTTATTCAAATTGCTCCACAACAAAGTAAATACGTTAATTAACCATATTTTAATGCCTAGAAGAGGTGGAAGAATAACTTAGTAAGTGAAAATAAATAAACTATGGACACGAAAAAAGATTTTGCAGCTTATAAATAATTTTATAGTAGCATCTTCGAACTGTCAAAATAACATTTCCGTGTATCGGTAACCCTAAAGAACCCGAAAAAATTTATAAGATATATTTTTTTTTAAATTTGAATGTAAAAATGCTTAAATTGAAAATCTTTATGTTTATTTAGGTTCCCTATGTGATGTAGGTTCACCAGTTTTCCGCTTGTACTACGAGTTTTCGGACACCGTGTATAATATGCTGCATGAAAATCATCCCGTTTTAGACATTGAAAGTATTAATATTCAAAGAAGAACAAAAGTAAATATTGTGAACGCTTCTAAATAGCGGCTATCGAAAATATATGCACAGACAAGAGAAATGTTTTTATTGTAGTTGAGCAAAATATATACTACATTAAAGGGACACGCTTTCAAACAATTTCCTACAATGTAATAAACAGACAAGGGAATAAAATTAAAATTGCATAAGTCTATAAGATTTGCAATTACAGTTGAAATAATTATACATCCGTCGTGACATCCAAGTAAATTTAACAAATTGGAAAGAAAACGTGTAATATTTAATCTAATCAAGGGTAATTTTTGGAGATCGCTGTCAACGGTTAATATGCACTTTTTTAAAAAAAAATCTTTTGATTCACCTTAATTACATTAAAAGGCAACTATTTGCATTGGGGTAAGTGGAAAATATTTAATTCTAAATTTCGATTACGTAAAATTAAAATTAGCTTTCGTCTTGTGAGATTGTACGCCATTAGCTATTTCGCTGTTACTTTGGTATGTTGGTATTCCTGATACACTTGAACGTATAACAAACGGCTAGAAGATTTTGAAGGTACCACGAAATCTGGAAAGGTAAGTACTAAATTATCGGAGTTTTGGGAATAAAATGAGTTTTCCGTAATGAGTTTTCTTCTCAACTCATTGGGAATAATGTGTTACTTATCATGTTTGTAATACATTATAATTAATAAATAAATAAAAATGACGGAAAAAAACATGTTTTTAATTTCGGTAATTATTTTTTATAAATAATACATTCACTTTTGAATCACAAACCATGTTACACAAACCTAGCGTAGCCGCTAAACTACTTGAAAACTGGGATGTTTTTCTTGCCTTGACGCGAGTAGGCGTTATAAAGGGGCACTTTCTTTTGTATCACAAACCATGTTACACAAACCTAGCATAGCCGCTAAACTACTAGAAAACTGGGATGTTTTTCTTGCCTTGACGCGAGCAGGCGGTATAAAGGGGGCACTTTCTTTTGTATCATAAACCATATCACACAAACTTAGCGTACGTAGCCGTTCAACATCGCAGAAATAGTTGACTTATAAAAATAAAAATTTAATGTCAAAAAAAATTCAAGCTAATAAATTTTAATCAACGCACGCACATGTGTATTAGGTAAGTACCTACTAATTAGGCGCAATTTCAGTTTTATAACATTAAAAAAACGCCCGCGCGATTTTGTCTCTAGCCGTTGGTTTCCGTTTGAAGTCTGCTACGCTTTGCTCTAGCATCTTTTCGTACAGTAACACGAATACCAACATAACAATATGACATTTGAAAATTATGTTTGAAAATGGACGGTCTCGTTTCACAGAACGAAAGCTAATTTTAATTTTACGTAATTGAAATTTAGAATGAAATATTTTCCACTTCCCCCAATGCAAATAGTTGCCTTTTAATGTAATAAGGTGAATCAATAGATTTTTTTTTTTTAAAAGTGCATATTAACCGTTGACAGCGATCTCCAAAATTTACCTAACCAAGTTATCCCGCAAAGGTCAACATGCCAATAAATGTTATATTTAACTTGCTTAACTTTCATCTAATTAATGAATTTTTGAAGACACCGAAGAAAACTATTTTACGGCTATATCCTACGCAAAACCTACATATAAACTTAAAAATACATGCCCACTAAACATCGATTGCTATAAAATGAAATGTTTTACGATGCAATGCAATATAGAACCGATTAAAATCATTTAAAACTAGGAATGAGTATTGGACCTAGCAATTGAAGCCGACTACATTTTTTTAATGCAGATTACCTAAGCCGAGTTTAAATATTATAGAATATAATAATACAAGATAGCGAAAAAACCCCAGCGTCATCGAAATTATTAATTCGGAAACACCTCACTTCAATAACGTCAAAAATTTGTAGGTACCAACTAGTATTTTCTCTAATATAATTAATCGTAGGTAAGTACTAAACATATTTTCAAGAAACGAAAGTACGCGAGGCATTTACCAATTTCTATTAACCTTGACATTAAAACTTGATTCTTGTTTAACAATTTATTACAACCCTCACAATGTAAAGCCTTACCTGCTTTTACTTCCACGGTTCTTTGTCGCGGTTATTAAATTGTGTTATTTATGTGAGAATGTTTGCGAGAGTCAGAGTGGAATGATATGTAATAATTGGAAATGTTGAAAAGGTGTGGAAGTTCATACCGTTTTCATACCAGAGCACGTGCAGAATTCTCTGAACGTCGAAGAAAGTTTAAGCGAGCCACAGGGATCTATCTCGAAACTGTGTTGCAAGTTTTATCAACTTTGATATAAATAACAATAATAAACTTTATATGGCAAGTGAAACGAAGACTTGCAACACACCCCAACTTCTACCAAAATGTTCGCATTACTCTCGCAAATTTTACTACAGTATTTGTGACAAATATACGAGTAAAAAAAAAAATATATATCTATATACATATATATATAATTAGTAAATATCTATGTATATATATAAAATATATAATAAATGCTTTCTTCTACCAAGTACACAAAGGAGCAAGTGAAAAGTAATGTTTTGCCTACATAAAATCCTCGTTGTTCAAAATGAGCCAAATTTTTTTCATTCTATTACTGTTAATATAATATTCCGACAAGCTCAACACGAAAATCCAATTTATTTCATTTGGCCACATATAGAATTAGCATTAGAAAAAAATCCTTAATTCCCCGAATGTATATATATGCGCAATATAACACAACATTTTACAATAAAGACATTTTTAACAATACCCTTCAGAAATACCGAATAGAGGTAACGCGTACGTGCGAAAATTAATACAAGAGTGAGGAATGTAGCGGGAGCACCTCCTATCCTTATCCTATATTCCTCTTCCTTTCCTTCGCACCTAAAACTAATTTTAAGATGAAATAATGAAACTCTGTCTGAATGCAACTTTAACTTAGGAGATTATTTTGGCTTGCCTTCATTTAACTTAATCTCTAGGTTATATTTTTTTATGTGTTTGCTTTTTGTTTCTTACAAATAAATAAATAATGTTATATAGCAGGCCATTTCTAATTAATCATATGATAAATTAAGTCAGTTTATTTGCAAGAACAACAGAATGAAACGTTATCAATAATTAGTGTAGCCCCATTAGGGTTGCTTGTTGGCTAAGTGCATTTTAATGATCGCAGCCCCCCATCGAGCCTTGTACAATGTACGTTCACCTTTCCCGTAAATAAATTACCCCTTGCTTTCATTACCACCGATGAATGGTGATTTGTGTCGGCTTGATTAGCTAAAGGTCACCTGGTTCATTTATCATACGACCACCATGTTCAATTTTTATGTCAATTGAACACGCGATACAATGGCAAATAATGGTATTTCGTACATGTACTCGTTTTATTCTAATGAATCGAGCCATTGATAAACAAGGGAATTGCAGTGGTTGGCTTTGTACGAAAACAAATAATTGGTTTGACCAAATATTAATTACAAATTCAAACGACGAGAAGGACACGCAATATTCGAATGAAATTGAGACTATTTTTTTTTTTTATATTTCGATAAAATTTCTTAAAAACATCTGAATATTTAAAAAAAAAATTATGTCACAATCTTATAACACGGAGTATTTTTTGTTGGACAATTTTTTAGTTAATTAAAAGTTTCGTGTCGAAGTACTTTATTTAATGCCAGATAGGCCATAACAAGAAGTGACGTAGGATAAAATTATTAATAGACATTTTATTTAGTTTCAAGAGAAAACACGGTCGCCGAGAAGTATGAATCCCCCCCGAATACTGAGCGGAAGGTACAACTGCACCTCAGGCCACCTAAATAAAATCGTAAAAATCGAGGTTTTGTAGGGTTTTATATATATATATATATATATATATATTTTCGGAGGGTTCTAACTCCCGTAAATAGTAACTTATCAAAAAAGCAATAGGTACGTACCGGCACGCTGGTGGTCAAAATTTATATTATATTTTGGAAATTGGAGAGTACGTTTGTATTATATCGACAAAACGGCACCTGGTAGGCTCTAAAGGGTTAAAAATACTCATATTTAACCCAACATCAAGTTTATGGAAAATTTAATCTCGAGATCTACTAACATAGTAACAAAATAAATTCTAGATATGAGACATTTTGGGAAAATGGACCGTAGGATGTGGACCGAAAAGGTCAAAGGGCTATTTGTGCGGCAACATAAAAAATGATAATATCCACTTGAGCGCATTTTGCCACAATATGGCACCATTTAAAATACCTCGGATTGCTTTGCTGCCAGTTTTAGGCAAATTTTCCCTAGATGCGTTATTATTTTTTTTCGCCTATTGAAATTCGAAGGTATGATTTTTTTAATGTCAAGTTGTGTAAATCGAATTTCATTTAATAATATTGGTTAATTTACCGCAATAGAGTAAAAAAGGATATTATTATTTTTCACGAATATATTTGAAACAATTACATGAAACTGGTGTTATTATTGATGGTCTGTAGTGACATTTTTGTAAAATGTAAAATTCTAAATACCGACACCAACACCAAATCAAAAATTATGAATCCAATACATCGACATAATGAAATGTGGTTGATTACAGTTGATCCCCCGACAGTTGGCCTCCCGACATACTTACATATAATGTGCAGTCGGTTTTAGGGGAAACCCGGTACACTTACTTACACATAATATAACTAATTGTCCCCGAAGGGGTGTGTAGAGACCATATAACTCATTTTCCTTCAAATGAATCGAGGGTAAAACTACTTGACTATGATACTGTACAAACCAGCGGATAAATACAAAAAAATCGTCACTGTAAAAAAATTCGTTTGATATTCAAACAACTTATTATTAAAGGTATTTTTGGAATTGAATTGAAAAAAATATTAAATGAAGTACAAAAAATATTATTTTCTAAGAATTATACTTTCGGGGGGGCAATTGTCACCATAAAATGTAGAAATAGAATAGTTTTATCTTACTTCTGATGAAGTTGATCAAACATTTTCAAATTCCGGCGAGAGCATATAATTTTTATTTTGTGTTATTTTATGTTTGTAAATTAAATTAATTTGGTCTTGAAGAGACCCAGGTTGTAGGAAGGAGGTCGGCAAACCCACAGCCGAGCTGTTGAAAACAAGAACGAGTCGTAGAAGCGATCCGTTCTCATGTGACAAATGTCAACCGTGTACATAGTTGGGCACGCGTTTGGCGTGTTTTCCGACTATGCACCGGTGCTGAAGGGATCAATGACGCTAGCTCCTCGGAGCATCTTTCATTGTAAATATACACGATAAAAAATAATAAACCAAAATGTAACCGACAACCTAATTATTCACTGAAAGAGGCCCAACGCTTCACTAATGTCTGAATGTGAATAGAACAGACACTACAGTAATGTTTTCGATTTTATATGTGGAACTCAGGATATTATTGATTATAACTTGAATTGAAAGAATGTAATACGCGGACATGTTGTGTTGGAGAAAACAAAGCGTTGGATGATTTATAGTAAGCTACTCACAAGTGTGTTTTCTGAATTCGTTGGATCATAACGATCTCAAACGTCTTTGCAATGAATAATACGCCATTGTTATGAAAAGGCTTTCGCCATTCTCATTTATAATTCATATATATTTCTAAGAGCAGCGTTTTTTCCCCGACTATCTTGGTACTTTGCATAATTTATGCAACCTTGCCGAGGCGCCATTTTGCTACTAAACCTCGTGTAAGTGGGCATAAATATGAACTGGATATTTGACAAAATCTTCCAAATAAATTTAATTACTTTTATAAAATACCTAGTAGATTTACTATCCGGCCTCGCATTTTCACTCAAATCATTTCCACAAGTCATATCAAATCCTAAGTCCATTTTCTTATCAGAATTTCTAAAACAGGTTTAATCTTTAAGAGGGAGTAATCAAACATAATCGGAAATACGTCATTTTGAAATCAAATTCTAGATGTATCACTCTTTTCTACAAAATATATATTATATTGATTAAGAAAGATTTTTTCTAGGAAAGTATGTTTATTTCTATTATAATAAGGAGCTGGTTATAGCGTTGGTCGTTGATTGATTTGTTAATTTTCAAACAAAAAGTTGAATAAAACAACACACATTTCAAATCATGTAATCATTCAGCAAAATAAATCAATAAATTATCTAAGAAAGCTACCTTTTAGAATTTTAATTTTAGTTTAAAAAAAATCCGAGAACGTGTTTTGTGACGAAAATACTTGTTTATTTTATTACAGTTTTTTTTTTTAAATATGCAATTCACCCTAAAAAATTCTGCTTTTTACAGTTTTACACGCAAATATATTTCAGATTTTTCGGTACCCTTATTTTTCTTAGACTTTATTGAAAAATTATATCCAAGTACTTGATAAAAAAATTAATACAAAAAGTACATAATTTTAATAATTTTGTCATCACGCGTTTGAGCATTTTTAGCGCTGACTTGAATGTAGGTATCGAAATTGAGTAAATAGTTTAAAATGCAGGTAGTTACGTAGAAAAATCATTCTTTGTATTCGGAACCGCCCTGTACAGTTGCAAGGGTACGATCGCAAGACCATATTTCGACGGAATTTGAATTCTTGGCCGCTGGTTAATGGTAAGTAAATATTTGAAAAGTAAATACTTCCCAGCTCCATGATTCACGATATAAATGACTTCGCCAGAGGAAATAAGCCCTGAGAAAAAAAAGGATTCAGGAGTGTTGAACGTATGATTCCGACGTATGACTCCCTCACAATGCGGTGCAAGGCGATGTGTCGAGAGAGTCCGGCTGGAGAGATCAAAAGGTCTACCACAACTAGTCTCACATGCGGCCCGCCACGCAGTAGGTGGGCAAAACCATCCGCCGCCAAGACCTAGACAAACCTTACCCCATGTACCCTGGCACCCCTGCTAAGCCATCAAACGTAGTGAATCACTTGAGTTGACCTATGAAAGGAGTGATGGATCCCGGGGCGGCGGTATCCATACCCGCCTCCCAAATTGATCTACAAATTCTAAACCAAATAAAAGTGTGCCGATTTCACGTCAAAGCCGCATAGTGTCATGTTCACCATTTAATTTTTAGAAATGATGCAAACGGATCGTTTTAATAGTTTCCGCAAATAATTTTACTTACTACAAAAGACACACCGATAAGAGAAGTTACCAAAAACAAGGAAAAATATTGATACTTTTTAGAAAACATTATTCAAACCAATTTCTGTTGTAAACATGTTAAAATCGTACACGAAATGTGGAAAAACATTTCGATTTAGCTTCTCCGAACTCGAATACTGCGAAGTAATCGTACAATATGACGTGCTTTTGTCTCTTTTCAGTATTACTAGGAGGAACGATGTAAAAGTTATCAAACTTATGTATCCGAATAATACTTAATCCGTATAATGTAAATTTACATTACAAATATATTCAGTTTTAACGAGTTCCTTACAAGTCGATGGTTATTTTCTCAACAGTTATATAAAACTAGTGCAGATCAGAAAACCGATAACTTTTGGATGAACAACATTAGTAATATAAACAAGTATTATCAGAAATAATTATCAGCCTGAAACACTCATCTACATTGAAAAAATCTCACGAGAAAAGATTTATGCCGCCGACGGGACTCGAACCAGCGTCCTTCTGATTTTCGGTCAACTGCTCTGTCCACTGAGCTACGTCGGCTTATCTCCTGCCCGCCAAATAATTCATTATATACTAGTGTTTCATTCAACAATTACTGCTTATTACATTTTTCCATCTGCAAACAACCAACTTATTTTTATATGAGAAAGGCATTTTTAAGTGCTAAATCTCCCACTAAGTGGCGCCGAGACAAATTATGTCTACATATTTTGGTGAAATACTTTAACTCGTCAAACATTAATTATTACTAGCTTATGCCCATTGCAAATGCAACTAACGGGTTAAAATTAACTTGACTTACTAACTAACAGAAAAAAAATCAAAGTAAGCGGGTAGGTACCTACGGTTATACATACAAATATATATAAAGCCGCCCACAGGGCCTAGCAGCAAAAATCTGCCATACGTTAGTATATAGACACCATCGTTTCATCGCAATCGCATGAACGGTTTAGCAATGCGTAATTTCATGATGCCAGAGCTCACTTTTGTATACAGAAATCGTCGTGGGCATTCACACATCAAATCTACAAATTTTCATCGCAATCGGATGAATGGTTTAGCAACGCTTAGCGGTTAAACACACAACTATGAATAAAGCCGCCCGCAGGACCTAGCAGCAAAAACCTGCCATACGTTAGTAAATAAACACCATTGTAGACATGCACACGTCAAATCCCCAAAGTTTCATCGCAATCGGATGAATGGTTTAGCAATGCGTGATTTCATGATGCCAGAGCTCACTTTTGTATACAGAAACCGTCGTGGGCATGCACACATCAAATCCTCAAATTTTCATCGCAATCGGATGAATGGTTTAGCAACGCTTAGCGGTTAAACATACAACTATGTATAAAGCCGTCCGCAGGACCTAGCAGCAAAAACCTGCTATACGTTAGTATATAAACACCATTGTAGAAATGCACTCGTCAAATCCCCAAAGTTTCATCACAATCGGATGAACGGTTTAGCAATGCGTAATTTCGTGTTGCCAGAGCTCACTATTGTATACAGGAACCAGGAATCCCCCCCCCCCTTCCTCACCAGCGTCCTCTTCCCCTTTTCACTCCGCCTCCCACACCTTCCCTCAGCCCACTTCACTCCTAGGCTTCTCCGTATCGTAAACCCCCTCCCGAGTTCCCCTCCCCCCTCCCAGGCTCCCCTCCCCCCTTCCTGTTTTCACCCCCCCCCCCCAGCTCCCGCATTACATACACTAATTCCCGGTACATTTATTTTTCAAACAGCTCGCGCACCACCTATAATTTTTTTTTTACAAATTTCGTAATGCCAGAACTCACCAGTAATTTTATACAAACCTTGTACTAACAATAACGATCACAACAAAAAAAGAATTTTTCAATTTGTTGCAGTCCTTCGGAAGTTATGAGCGTACGTACATTTTCATACAAATTTTATAAGGCCAGAACTCACCAGTAGTTTTACTGCTTAAAATAAAGCGCTATGTGAATTTAATACTTTAAAAAAAATATTCCGTTCAACTTCGAGTAATTTCATTGTAAAATTAGAAAACTAATACGTATGCAATATCGTCGAATGATATCGAGTGTTTATGTGCAGGTAGGAACCTACTTATATTCTGAGTATAGGTACTTGCATACATACGTAAAAAAGAACTCATATTTAGGCTAGGTTGTTTAACGAAATTAAAAATTCTTCAATTTTTCAAGTCAATTTTAACGTTCTGTAAAAGTTCGGTTCGAATCCTATTCAAGTTCTGTAATTATTTCAGTTTTATGATGCAACTGGCATTTACTGATAAAAAAACAGAACTTACACAGAAAGTGAAAATGAACTTTAAAAAATTGTTAAATTATTCAGTATCGTGGAAACAACATTACCTTAGTAAATTAAATTGCATCAAAAACCTAAATAATTGTCCAACTACCCATTCCGGTAGGTACCGGCGCATCTCCTTACAAAATTCCGGCAATGGTTTTGCTTTTTTCATCATATTTGCAATACTACCGAGATAAGTAGGTACCTACCCTGAATTAATAACATAATTTGTACTGGCCGGTTAATATCCACCCTACTGAAGGGAATCTATGGACACGTTTTTTCTTGTTTTTTTTGGAAAATTTTATAGGTTTTTCGGAGACCCTGAAATTTTTTACACGGAAAGGACACAAAATTTTGGTGTTAAAAGTTGCCTTATATTGCCGGGTACCGAATTTTTCAAAAACATCTAACCGGGGATCGTTTTTTCGGCTGCAATGCCGTTTCCCGAAAAACAACAACCCAAACCGCTGAGAGATCCGTTTTGTTTTGACATCTCGGATAACTGACCTATCTCAACATTCTCTCTAGTATTTTCCATTGCATCGAAACTAAGGCCTAATTTGTGGTTTTTTTTTTTAATGCGAACCTGTCGGCGGGAACTATAACTGAGCCGAATTGGTTGATTTAATGAGTAGTTCCAGTTTTCGCCGCAAATTTATATAATTTTCGCTCTTAAAATGTGTCAGTTCAATTTTATGTGAGTTTCCTGTCTAGTCTATTTTTTTGTGAAAATCGTGAAGCTAGCGTATTTATTTAAATTCAGACGAAGCTGCCATTTCGAACGGATGAAAATAGAACTACAACAGTATTCGATAGACATTTGATTTTTTCTAATGTGAATAATCCATACTTGTATTCCGCACCGCTAGAAGTCTCCCGTAAAGTTTTGGCAAACATATTGATAACGATGAAAAATGTTTCCCCTATCAAAAAAAAAACAACTGCTAGTGGCTGGAAAATAATCGACTCTTCGAAGGATTGTGAACTTTGAAGCGTTCCAAAACACCGAGCGCTAATGTCCATTCTCGCGTGTCAGCCGTTGGGACAATTTCCTTCGAACAAAATTGAACCTTGAGGTGTGCGAAACTCGAGGACCGGAGAGGTCGTTTTGGCGTGCCAGCGGCGTTTTTGCGTCGCCAAGCCAAAGTGAACCTTGAGGTTGGTGAAACGCGAGGGGCGGTGCGGTCGATTTTCCCGTCAAGCGAAAAGTGAGTTTTTTGAAAAACCAAACAATACTATATAACTAGCTTATGCCTGTTGCAAATGCAACTAACGGGTTAAAACACTATGCGATTTGACGTGTGAACGTGGATGAAGCGAGTAGCGGGTGTTTAACTAAATATATGAAGAAAAAAACGACGTTTGAATGTGGATAAGGCGAAAAATTCAAAACTCAAAGTTTCATCGCAATCGGATGAATGTTTTAGCAACGCTTAGCGGTTAGACATGCAAATATATATAAAGCCGCCCGCAGGGGCTAGCAGCAAAAACCTGCTATACGTTAGTATATATTCACCATTGTAGGCATGCACACACCAAATCCCCAAAGTTTCATCGCAATCGGATGAACGGTTAAGCAATGGGTAATTTCATGATTCCAGAGCTCACTTTTGCATACAGAAACCGTCGGGGACATGCACACATCAAATCCTCAAATTTTCATCGCAATCGGATGAATGGTGTAGCAACGGAGAGCGGTTAAACATACAAATAAACATAAAGCCGCCCGCAGGGCCTAGCAGCAAAAACCTGCCATACGTTAGTATATAGACACCATTGTAGGTATGTACACATCAAATCCCCAAGGTTTCATCGCAATCGGATGAACGGTTTAGCAATGCGTAATTTCATGATGCCAGAGCTCACTTTTGTATACAGAAACCATCGCAAGCATGCGCACATCAAATCCCCAAAGTTTTATCGCAATCGGATGAATGGTTTAGCAACGCTAAGCGGACATACATACATACATGCAAACATTTTTTGATTTTTACATATATAAAAGATACCTGTTACCCGGCATGCGTAACTATGCCATTTAATAAAAAAATCTTCCTGCGTGTCCTTTCCCATTCGTCCCGTTCCCCATCCCCCCCCCTTCCTCTCCCGCGTCCTCTTCCCTTCTCGCATTTCCACTCCACCCCCCCCCCCCCCTTCCCCCCCCTTCACATCACCCCCCCCCCCATCTCCGTCCCGTAAACCCCCTCCCGAAATCCCCTCCCCCCTCCCTGTTTCCCCTTTCCACAACTCCCGCGTTTCATACATTCATTCCCGGTACATTTAGTTTTCAAACATCTCGCGTGCCACCTATTGAAATTTTTTGTACAAATTTCTTAATGACAGTGCTCACCAGCCAATAACCAACACAACATAAAAAGAATTATCCGATTTAGTGCAGTCGTTAGAAAGTTATGCGTGTACATACTTTTCGGCGATTAATTTTTATACAAATTTCATAATGCCAGTTCTCGCAATTAGTTATATAAAAACCTTGTCCTAACAATAACAATAACTACATAAAAAGAATTATCCAATTTGGTGCAGTCGTTCAGAAGTTATAAGCGTACATGCATTTCGGGGATTCATTTTAATACAAATTTCATGATGCCAGAGCTCACCATTAGTTTAATACAAACTTTCCCCTAACAATAACGAACACAACAAAAAAAGAATTTTCCAATTTGTTACAGTATTTCGGAAGTTATGAGCGTACATAAACTTCGGTAATTCATTTTATTCAAATTTAATAATGCTAGAGCTCACCGGTAAATTTATAAAAACCTTGTCCAAACAATAAGGATCACAACGTAAAAAGAATTATTCAATTTGGTTCAATCGTTTGGAAGTTATGTGCGGACATATTTCGACAATTCATATGTAATAATAATATAAATAAATACTCGTAGATATAATTTATCGGGTCCCTACCTAGTTCATCTCAATATTCTAAAATTATTTTTTTCAATGCTGGCAAGACCAACGGAAAACATTGTCAAAAAGCACCTCAAACCAGGCCTGAAAATCGAATAAAGGCATCGTTTTTTAAAAAAATTCCATACAAATATGCTGTCCTGGCCTTGCCGAGGGCTTGAGGTAGTATGTTGAGAATTGGAATATCATTCCATTTTCAGTGTTGCACAGTTGGGGAAAATTTAAATATCTGCCGAATTTTATAAGCGATTTTACAGGCTGCAAACAATTAACATTATCTATGAAAGTGAATTTTTCGCAAATGTCAGAAAAATGTCGAATTTGAATGCAATATTGTGAAACATTTTCAAGGGGGAGCTAAACATGTTTTGGTTTTAAAAGTTTCTAAAACTTGTATTGTTTATGTTTATTAAAAAACATCTCCGCCGGAAGGTGTACTTTTAACGCAATCTTTAATTCCGTAATGCCCCTATAAAATGTAAATTTTTCTCAAGAACTTTCTCGAAGCCGTTTAATTAATTAGAATAAATTCCTAGCAAAATCAGTTTTGTATGGGAAACTAACTTTTTTTTACTTCCCTTCTCGATCCGACGTTTTTAAAGGGGCGAACCTGTCGGCGGGAAATATAACCTAGCCGAATTGAGTGATTTTATGAGTAGTTCCAGTTTTCGCCGCAAATTTAAATAATTTTTCGCTCTTAAAATGTATCAGTTCAATTTTATGTGAGTTTCCTGTCTAGTCTATTTTTTTTGTGAAAATCGTGAAGCTAGCGTATTTATTTAAATTCAGACGAAGCTGCCATTTCGAACGGATGAAAATAGAACTACAACAGTATTCGATAGAAATTTGATTTTTTCTAATGTGAATAATCCATACTTGTATTCCGCACCGCTAGAAGTCTCCCGTAAAGTTTTGGCAAACATATTGATAACGATGAAAAATGTTTCCCCTAACAAAAAAGAAACAAAAGCTAGTGGCTGGAAAATAATCGACTCTTCGAAGGATTGTGAACTTTGAAGCGTTCCAAAATAGCGAGCGCTAATGTCCATTCTCGCGTGTCAGCCGAAGGGACAATTCTAGACTTCGAGCCAAAGTGAACCTTGAGGTTGGTGAAACGCGAGGGGCGGTGAGGTCGATTTTCGCATCAAGGAAAAAGTGAGTTTTTTGAAAAACCAAGCAATACTATATAACTAGCTTATGCCTATTGCAAATGCAATAAACGGGTTAAAACTAACTTGACTTACTTACTAACAGAAAAAAAAAATTCATAGTAAGCGGGTAGGTACCTACGGTTAAACATACAAATATATATAAAGCCACCCACAGGGCCTAGCAGCAAAAACCTGCCATAAATTAGTATATAGACACCATTGTAGGCATGCACACATCAAATCTTCAAAGTTTCATCGCAATCGGATGAACGGTTAAGCAATGCGTAATTTCATGATGCCAGAGCTCACTTTTGTATACAAAATCCGTCGTGGGCATGCACACATCAAATCTACAATTTTTTATCGCAATCGGATGAATGGTTTAGCAACGCTTAGCGGTTAAACACACAATTATGTATAAAGCCGCCCGCAGGACCTAGCAGCAAAAACCTGCCGTACGTTAGTATGAAGACACCATTATAGGCATGCACACATCAAATCCCCAAAGTTTCATCCCAATAGATGAACGGCTTAGCAATGCGTAATTTCATGATGCCAGAGCTCACTTTTGTATACAGAAACCGTTGTGGGCATGCACACATCAAATCCTCAAATTTTCATCGCAATCGGATGAATGGTTTAGCAACGCTTAGCGATTAAACATACAACTATGTATAAAGCCGCCCGCAGGGCCTAGAAGCAAAAACCTGCCATACATTAGTATATAAACACCATTGTAGACGTGAACACATCAAATCCCCAAAGTTTCATCGCAATCGGATGAACGGTTAAGCAATGGGTAATTTCATGATTCCAGAGCTCACTTTTGCATACAGAAACCGTCGAGGACATGCACACATCAAATCCTCAAATTTTCATCGCAATCGGATGAATGGTGTAGCAACGGTTAGCGGTTAAACATACAAATAAACATAAAGCCGCCCGCAGGGCCTAGCAGCAAAAACCTGCCATTCGTTAGTATATAGACACCATTGTAGGCATGTACACATCAAATCCCCAAGGTTTCATCGCAATCAGATGAACGGTTTAGCAATGCGTAATTTCATGATTCCAGAGCTCACTTTTGTTTACAGAAACCATCGCAAGCATGCGCACATCAAATCCCAAAAGTTTTATCGCAATCGGATGAATGGTTTAGCAACGCTAAGCGGACATACATACATACATGCAAACATTTTTTGATTTTTACATATATAAAAGATACCTGTTACCCGGCATGCGTAACTATGCCATTTAATACAAAAATCTTTCTGCGTGTCCTTTCCCATTCGTCCCGTTCCCCATCCCCCCCCCCCTTCCTCTCCCGCGTCCTCTTCCCTTCTCGCATTTCCACTCCACCCCCCCCCCTTCCCCCCTTCACATCACCCCCCCCCCCCCATCTCCGTCCCGTAAACCCCCTCCCGAAATCCCCTCCCCCCTCCCTGTTTCCCCTTCCCACAACTCCCGCGTTTCATACATTCATTCCCGGTACATTTAGTTTTCAAACATCTCGCGTGCCACTTATTGAAATTTTTTGTACAAATTTCTTAATGACAGTGCTCACCAGCCAATAACCAACACAATATAAAAAGAATTATCCGATTTAGTGCAGTCGTTAGAAAGTTATGCGTGTACATACTTTTCGGCGATTAATTTTTATACAAATTTCATAATGCCAGTTCTCGCAATTAGTTATATAAAAACCTTGTCCTAACAATAACAATAACTACATAAAAAGAATTATCCAATTTGGTGCAGTCTTTCAGAAGTTATAAGCGTACATGCATTTCGGGGATTCATTTTAATACAAATTTCATGATGCCAGAGCTCACCATTAGTTTAATACAAACTTTGCCCTAACAATAACGAACACAACAAAAAAAGAATTTTCCAATTTGTTACAGTATTTCGGAAGTTATGAGCGTACATAAACTTCGGTAATTCATTTTATTCAAATTTAATAATGCTAGAGCTCACCGGTAAATTTATAAAAACCTTGTCCAAACAATAAGGATCACAACGTAAAAAGAATTATTCAATTTGGTTCAATCGTTTGGAAGTTATGTGCAGACATATTTCGACAATTCATATGTAATAATAATATAAATAAATACTCGTAGATATAATTTATCGGGTCCCTACCTAGTTCATCTCAATATTCTAAAATTATTTTTTTCAATGCTGGCAAGACCAACGGAAAACATTGTCAAAAAGCACCTCAAACCAGGCCTGAAAATCGAATAAAGGCATCGTTTTTAAAAAAAATTCCATACAAATAAGCTGTCCTGGCCTTGCCGAGGGCTTGAGATGGTATGTTGGGAATTGGAATATCATTCCATTTTCAGTGTTGCACAGTTGGGGAAAATTTAAATATCTGCCGAATTTTATAAGCGATTTTACAGGCTGCAAACAATTAACATTATCTATGAAAGCGAATTTTTCGCAAATGTCAGAAAAATGTCGAATTTGAATGCAATATTGTGAAACATTTTCAAGGGGAAGCTAAACATGTTTTGGTTTTAAAAGTTTCTAAAACTTGTATTGTTTATGTTTATTAAAAAACATCTCCGCCGGAAGGTGTACTTTTAACGCAATCTTTAATTCCGTAATGCCCCTATAAAATGTCAATTTTTCTAAAGAACTTTCTCGAAGCCGTTTAATTAATTAGAATAAATTCCTAGCAAAATCAGTTTTGTACGGGAAACTAACTTTTTTTTACTTCCCTTCTCGATCCGACGTTTTTAAAGGGGCGAACCTGTCGGCGGGAAATATAACCTAGCCGAATTGAGTGATTTTATGAGTAGTTCCAGTTTTCGCCGCAAATTTAAATAATTTTTCGCTCTTAAAATGTGTCAATTCAATTTTATGTGAGTTTCCTGTCTAGTCTATTTTTTTTGTGAAAATCGTGAAGCTAGCGTGTTTATTTAAATTCAGACGAAGCTGCCATTTCGAACGGATGAAAATAGAACTACAACAGTATTCGATAGACATTTGATTTTTTCTAATGTGAATAATCCATACTTGTATTCCGCACCGCTAGATGTCTCCCGTAAAGTTTTGGCAAACATATTGATAACGATGAAAAATGTTTCCCCTAACAAAAAAAAAAACAACTGCTAGTGGCTGGAAAATAATCGACTCTTCGAAGGATTTTGAACTTTGAAGCGTTCCAAAATAGCGAGCGCTAATGTCCATTCTCGCGTGTCAGCCGAAGGGACAATTCTAGACTTCGAGCCAAAGTGAACCTTGAGGTTGGTGAAACGCGAGGGGCGGTGAGGTCGATTTTCGCATCAAGGAAAAAGTGAGTTTTTTGAAAAACCAAGCAATACTATATAATATATATTTTTCATCGATAAACTAATGTTTAAGACAAGATTTTTATGCATGGCACAAAGGGTAACAATTATTATAAGTAATAATTATAATTATTAACTTGAGTTTATCAATTAAAAATAATAATTAACATTAGTAAATTTTAAAAAACAACAGTGATTCTGATTTTAATCTGTCAAAAATTAAAACAAACGGAATACATATTTATAGTATTGAATTATTAAAAAATAAAAACTTCTTTATCGCTAGGTTTAAACAATCAGTTCCGTTTTAGAAAATTATAAGATATATAAGAAAACTATAAAATTATAAGAAAACGAGAATAATTTTAAGCATTGGATTCGCAGGAATTCAGAAATCACAGAAAATCGGAAATAGTAGGTATGTTTGATGATAATTGGTAATCTGTTATTCATATTACGGTTGATTTCGCTCAATTGGGACCAATCGGATCCAAACACTTTGTCTCAAATAAGCAGCTGTCTCAAATAAGCAAAGTTACAAATAAACGTTACCTAGGTAAAAAAAAATAAAAAAAAATATTTAGCTTTTTTATATGCATAAATCTATCTTGTATTGAGACCATGGCCAATCCTTAGTGATGCGAGGGACATCATAATAGTGATGTGACACATTGTAGGTATGTGCATGTCATAATATTACGTTTGTTTGAGTTCTCTCGAATATGTTTTTGAAGTTTATTACATCTTTAAAAAATATTTAATTACAGCAAAATGGAACGTTAGGAACATGAAAAATGAAACAATTAAAAATATACAAATATATTTTTTTAATCATTTACGTAGATACCTTTTATAATAACAGCGAAGTCTACCGAATTAGTGCCGAATGAACTCGTAACTCCTGAAGTGCGGTCCATGCCTGCACTTCTTAACTAAAATTGCTTTACTGAGAAGATCGGAATTTGTCCCAACCAAACGGAATAATGTCCCAGATAACTGGAGTAAATGAATATTCGTTTCTTTAGTTGGTTCCTGTTCCTTGGGTTATGACCCAAATAACGTGCTGTCCTGATAAACCGGTGTACAATAAACAAAAATTTTGACAAAACGAAAGACGACTTAAAAAAATGCACTAAAAAGTAAAAAAATAATTTCAAAAAAGGGTTCACTTCAATTCGGTACATCACATCTTCAAAGACCAATTTCATACTAATGAATGCGTAAACATTACAAATTCAATAAACAAAAATGCATTTCTTTAATAATACAGGTATAAGATCAAAAGTTTCCCCAAAAAACTTGACTTTACTCTCTCTTTTAGAGACAATTTCTTTATGAGAATCGCTCCATCGAATAATTAATATAAAAACACTTTCTAGCAGATCAAGAATTCTAAAGAATTTCTTGTAAAACAATTAACGTTGAAACATAATAACAAGCGAAGGGTACTGAAAATCGTTTTATCTTACATAAAATTATTCACAGCCATCTTGATACTACATTATGTCTTATCAGTATTGAAATAAATGTCCCCAATTTACATTGTTTAAGACGCCATAACATTTTTCACATGAATACATTTAAAAATAATATTGACCACTTCAGCCCTCTGACCCAGATGTGTCGACTATATAACAAGATAGAGTGCGCTGAAGTAGATATTTTCATCGATAATTTGTACGGATTAAAATACTAATACATAAGTTTGAATATTTATGGAACCCAGTATAAATAAATATATTAATCTGTCTAGTTATGTTAGTAGAATTGCTCTGGAGAAAGACAACCATTCTAAGAAAGGGAATAATACCTACTAATAATTAAACCGTTTATTTGTCAATTCGTTTTTACAAATTTTTACATCTTGTTTATTTGACATTGATTCTATTGACAAATCGGTCTCTGCTTAGCCACGCATTCGGGAATTCTCCCAGGTACTGCTCCACCTTCGTCTCCCTCATCTCTTTCTGCTTCTAAACGCTTCAGCCTCATAAAATACTGCAATTGGGGATGCTGTAGACTTGCTGGCTCCAGTTAGTAGGGAGCAGATGATACTCTTGTGCAGTGTATACATAAAAAAAAAAACAAATAACATTCTGACACCACCTTTTTCAGCGTCTTCCCTCGCCGCCCTCTATTTCAATGTTGCCTGTGAAGGTCACCACTACCACTTTGGTTCTGTTTGAAAGATTCCTCAGTTCACTTTAAGAATCTTTGTTCTAAACTAACCCATTTCTACATGAAATTGTTAATGCTTCTATATAGCCGAAGCCGCTTTATTAAACGACTTCGAAAAGGAGGAGGTTATGAATTCGACGGTATTTTTTATTTTTTTTTAAATATATATTTTTTTTATTTTTATGTTTGTTACCTCAGAACTTTTGATTGGGTGAACCGATATTGATGATTCTTTTTTTATGGGATCCATGAGAAAACCATATATATCTTTAATTTGCAATAAGTATGTGCGCGACAAATGGACCACTTCGACGATTCTTTTTTTGAAGTAAAACTTCTTTATGCAGTAAAACGCTAAAAGCTTCAGCCTCATAAAATACTGCAATTGGGGATGCTGTAGACTTGCTGGCTCCAGTTAGTAGGGAGCAGATGATACTAATGGGTTCCATAAATATTCAAAATTATGTGAAAACCATCCAGTTATAAAACTCAGTTATTAAACAATTACAAAAATCTACAATTACATACAATTAAATACAGGTACATATTATTAGAAAAACAAAATATCACAAATAAAAATACAGAATTATATTCAAGCTCACCAAGTAACACATTACAACGAGTGGTAGGAGACGTAAGAAGTACGCAAGGCATGCATAGAGAGACAGTTGACACAATATAATTAGTTAGTATTTTTAAACAGCGCCAGAACTTTTTTTTTATCGATTATCGACGAAAATATCTACTTCAGCACACTCTATCTTGTTATATAGTCGACAAATCTGGGTCAGAGGGCTAAAGTAGGCGATATTATTTTTAAATGTATTCATGTGAAAAATGTTATGGCGTCTTAAACAATGTAAATTGGGGACATTTATTTCAATACTGCTAAGACGTAATGTAGTATCAAGATGGCTGTGAATAATTTTATGTAATATAAAACGATTTTCAGTACCCTTCGATTGTTATTATGTTTCAACGTTAATTGTTTTACAAGAAATACTTTAGAATTCTTGATCTGCTAGAAAGTGTTTTTTTTTTTATTTTTTATTAGATGGAGCAATCCTCATAAAGAAATTGTCTCTAAAATAGAGAGTATAGTCAAGTTTGTTTGGGAAACTTTTGATCTTATACCTGTATTATTAAAAAAATGCATTTTCGTTTATTGAAGTTGTAATGTTTACGCATTCATTAGTATGAAATTGCTCTTTGAAGATGTGATGTACCGAATTGAAGTAAACCCCTTTAAGTGATAACACGATCATATAAAAGTAATTCAGGTCTCTAGATCTATGGAGCATGGAACAAAATGTCGGGGCATTACTCAGGAGGAGGCGCTTCTTAGGGGAAATAAAGTACGTGATCAAAATACTTCGCTGATCGAATCGTTTTCCTTTACGACCAATCTACACGCTTACTAAACTTTTTCATTCTTCAAGTAGAAAGGCTTGAAAAATTCTTCCGATTCTTTAAAAAATGTCATAAAATATAAAAACATTTTGCCCCTGAGCAGTTCAATGATTTTTTCGATTTGGCACGTAACTCAAACACAGGGACAACCTGCCAAAAGGGTTAACTTATTCAATTAAATACAAAGTTTTTTCTTATCTTTATTTGACCTTATAGCAAAGTGTCTTGCTGAGGGGAATGCCAACTGAATACTAAACATTCCGGATTGAGCCATAGAAATCTGATAAGTATTGGAGACGGCTTTCAAAATTATTTGAAATGAAATATCTATCAGAATAATCAATACTTAATTACGTTATTTCAGCCCTACACATTATTAACTCCACTATGCTGAAATTGAAGCTTTTATTGTAACATCTTTATCTCACAAATTATTGAGCGATTAATGTTAACAACTTGACTTCTTTCTCAGAGCAGACGATGAGATGAAGAAAAATCAGAGTGTGCAATTCATACGCGGTAGAAGTGAAACCTCCAGAAAAATAAAGTAGACAGGAGTGGGGAGGCTACGAAGCCCCGCACAAAGAGGGCAAAGATAATAATAATATATTTTATTCTCTCGGAGGCTAAATCCTATAGATGTATGTGTTTGTCTCTTTTTGGTGTCACTATTTTTTATTATTTTTAATTGATAAAGGAAAAATGTAATAAGCAGTAATTATTGAATGACGCACTAGAATATATTGAATTATTTGGCGGGTATTAGAAAAGCCGCCATAGATCAGTGGTAGAGCTCCTGACCGACCGGCAATTAGAGGGACACGGGCTCCCGTTGGCGGCCAGTATCTTTTCTCGGGAGATTTTTTCAATGTAAATGAGTGTTTCAGGCTGATAATTATTGCTTATAATAATGTTTTTTAGAGATTATTATTCATGTCTGCATATAAAATCGAACAAAATCTCGCATTTTGGATATGCATATTTTGTTTATAACTATAGTTAATTATACCTGTGTTGGAAGTGTTTATTAGTTGGTGTAAGAGTGGATGGAGAGTGTTTGGTGAGGAGATCCTCTCCACGTCAGGCAGGATTGCCTTCATACCTTACCAATATTGAGGTTTAAATGCTCCTTGAGATCACGGCACTTCCAAGCCGTGATCCTGTGTTCAGGCTTACAATGATGATGATATTTAATTGAAAACACTTAGTTGTCCGCGATATTAGGTTTTATTTAAAATATTATTTACAACAAATAAACATTCGCGTACGAACGGGCAGAGAGGTAAAATTGTCGTGCAACCAAATGGATCGAGTACTAGAAGCGGAATAATAATATGATCCTATCTCGGGGCAATCGGTGACATTTAGTGTCGGTCATCTGGGATACCATACGCGTGAAAATAAGTAATGTGAATAAGTACTGCCATATACCTCCCCACCAGCGTTGCACGCGAATAACAAAATATGGCATACGAAAAGAAAATAATTATATACACCTAAATAGGGTTTAGTATGTGTCTGAGATATACATATATACAAAATATAAACAATGTTTTACATACTTGAAAATATAATTTTTAACATAAGTAGTTTTGTGAACAATGCTAAATTTACATCCTTAACTTAGAACATAACATGCTTATAAAAAAGAAAAAATAACAAAAGTTACAAAATGTTTGAACGTCTTAAAATTAATATGTTATTTGTTTACAAGTCCTAATTATCGTTAGTAATAGGAGTAAGTACCTATTTCTCAGTCGGTATTGACCGATTAAAATTATTATTACTTGTTCCTTCTTACGACTAGACATATAGTGTTGCGGTAGGTAGGTACTGCTAGAATGCGTAACGGTGATTATTTGCAAAGGCGAGTAGCTGCTGGCTGACTCGGTACATACTTATTATGCGTTTATACAATTTCAACGAAAGTAAACATAACTATGCATAATATTAAAATATAAATAAAATTCATGAACCTTATTATTCGAAATTAACTTTATAAATCTTAGACTAAGGAGTGAATTCATTTTTAATCGAGGGAAAATAATAATTCGAATTCCAAGTGCTGTCTTTGTTTATTACCTGACTTTAGGTACGTAGTTCCACAGTGGTATTGGAATGTCGAATTATTATTTATTATATTGTTATTGTTAAACAGATACAGTTTGGTTAGCATTTATGACGGTCCGATCTAATATGTGGCTTCTTTTTAATAAGATAACACTACGTAAAATTAATGGAGATCGGAAATTAACAGAAATTATATACAGTTTGGATAATATTTCTATTTTTGAAACTGTTAATTCGTGGTGGAAGTCCATTATAATAGATTATAATAAAACAAATAAAAAACTTTATTCCACTTAATTTTAATGTGGAATAAATTAAGTGGAATAAAGTTTTTTATTTGTTTTATTATAATCTATCAGTTTGGATAACTTATTTGCTAAATTTGATATACCTTACTAATCTTTTTAATTAGTTATTTACAAATAAAATGTAGTCTGTATACTGTTCAGAATTCGGGATACGAAAATAAATTGATATAATATTATTATTTGTTAGAAATACTGACTACGTAATAATACAATAATTTATAGGGCGGTGTTTCGCTAGCTAAATACCTAAATAACTTAGTTTTATTTCACAGTAGTTAGTTAGAATTTTAATCAATTATGAGGTACCGTGATACAAAATCGTATAATAAATTTTGGATACATCAATATAAGTTTTCTAATTAATTTGTTTAAACGATAGCTTTTTTAATTGAAGTATTGCCAAGTATTACTTTTACGACTGGTACCTTTCAGGAAAATGTACGTGTCTTCCACAGCGTGTTTTTCTTGTTGTTATTGTGGGCAGTGTGCTTGCCGTTTTTTGCGGTATTTCCTCCGAATTTTGGAAAAATGCAGGTTTGAGTCGGTCGAGCGAAACTCTTTTAGTGTATTATCCAATGTGAGCTCAGCTGAGAACATTTTGTTGTTCATATTGAATTATTGGAAACATTAATTTAACATAGGACGAGGGCGGAGTCATCTTTTGCCTTAATATTATCGTCAGGTTGACTCTGCGCTTTCCCTTCAATCCTTAGTTGCTTGTAGTAGGACAGTTAGTCTCTTCAGATTGAGATATTGTGTCAGCTACTGTATATATAAATTATTGGAGATGTTGAAGTTGAGAAGATGGTGGTAAAACGATTTGTTTCTTTAAAAAAATTCGAAATCGTAGCTATTCCGTAGATATTCATGAGTCCATTAGTATTCCTGTTGTTCCCAGTTGCTTGTTGCCCGTTTACTGGATCTCGTCCAGTCGCATGTTTCTTGTTATCTGATGATATCTGTTGACAGTTCCCAGTTGCTCGTTGCCCGTTTACTGGATCTCGTCCAGTCGCATGTTTCTTGTTATCTGGTGATATCTGTTGAATGGCCAGTTTCCTGTTTTCTGACTCTAATGTTCAGTTTCCTGTTGTCTGTGCCTGTTAAATAGCTACAAGTGTTTATGTTACTTGTGCGTAAGTAAGGAAAGTTACGATGGACTGCTATTGTTAGCAAAATCACACTTATTGTGTGGCGTTGCCGTTGTTTTTTGAATTATCTCTGTGAAATGTGCATGGTGGAATGCAGTTGAATGATCTCTGCCCGAATTTTTTATGGTATCTGCAGTAGTCGTTTGTTTTGTGAAGTTCATTGTTATTGTCCGTTCGGTCGTTCGACCGGGGTCGATGTTGGCGGTCGGCATTTGAGTACGGTGTCGATGGATGACGCCATTCTCGGCGGGGGCTAGGATTACGCCGATTATAAAAATGATGTACGGGGCTATGACTATCTCTGCGACTTGACTTTAGTTGTTTGACTTCTAGAGATAGTCCAGAAATTTGTTCACGTGGGCTCTGAAGAACGGAAGTGATGTCGGGATCTTCTCTGTAATTGTTATCTCTACGTTGATTTTTGTTTATCGCTCCGCACTCGGTCGTCTGGTAGATTTCCAGGATTTTATCGGCTGCTGACGCAAGTTGTAGTAGATTGTCGTCTGGCCGTGCGGTCAATATGGCTTGTACATGTTGGGGAAGTCTTTGTAGCCATAACGTGCGTATGATTGCGCTTTCAGCAAGCTCGGGACCGGCGAGTTCGTGCATCAATCGAAGTAGTCCGGATGGTTTCCTGTCGTCCAACTGTAATCCGGTTAGTAGTCGGGTGAGACGTTTTCCTTCGGAATCTTGCAACCTCGTGATGAGTGCAGTTTTTAGGGTAGAGTACTTGTCCGTTGCTGGTGGCTTGATGACGACATCGCTGACGGTCCTGAGGGTTTCGATGTCCAGGGAGGCGACAATAATGTTGTACTTCGTGGTGTCATCTTTGATTCTTGAGTTGGAGAACTGGCTTTCTGCCTGGGCAATCCAGAGCTGTATGTTGTCACACCAGACGGGGGGTAGCTTAACTGATACGGAGTTTATGACTAGATCCATTATTGTGTAATTGGCGCTGGTTCCTGATGCTGTTTCTTCTAGCGGCATATTGTCGTTGTAATATAGCAAGTGATAGGCAATGGCGAAAGCAGTAGTAGTACTGATAGACCGTGTAGGTATGCAGATAAAATTATCAAAATTGTGCATAAAACAAAATAACAATAAATCTAATCCAGGTCTGAAAAGTTAAATTGATGATATCAAAAATCTTTTACAAATCCCTTATCTTTGCGTTGAAATGTTAGTACAAATATATTGTAATTGTATTTGTATTAATGCTTTGATGCAGTGCAGTTTAAAAATTTATACCTTGTAACAATATTTGCATATTCTCGCTGGGTTGCTAAATTTCGTTGAAATGTTCGGATTATCAATTATTAACAAAGATCACTGTGAGAAGTTGAATTTGCGTTACTTGCTTTACTCCGATCTGCGGTGGATGCTGTGGGGTCGGGTTTAGTTTCTCCAGGTATATGGCATCCGGGTATATGGCATCCGGGTACCTGGGTCTGTCTGCAAAATCGCGTCTGTTGGTTAGGATACTCTGCCTTAGCTGCTGGGTTTCTTGTTTATCTGAAATTGATATTTACCGGCAATATACTATCCACATAAACAAGTAATGAGTTGCGGGGGAAGCATTATTAAGAAAGTAGTAGCGGGATGTAGGTATTTTCGTACGCTACTGAATTTGATGGACAATAACCAATGAACAATGTTGGACAATAATGTTCTTTACTGATTTATCTTCATATCATTCTAATGTACATACTGGACCTACTGAATTTAAGTTAAAAAATTGAAATGTTACTCACAAGATTGGGGTGTCCAGGATTCCGCATTCCAGTACTCAATCCTCCGTATTGGCAGTGTTCATCATCATTAGAAATTCTCGGGGTCACCAATGTTGGAAGTGTTTATTAGTTGGTGTAAGAGTGGATGGAGAGTGTTTGGTGAGGAGATCCTCTCCACGTCAGGCAGGATTGCCTTCATACCTTACCAATATTGAGGTTTAAATGCTCCTTGAGATCACGGCACTTCCAAGCCGTGATCCTGTGTTCAGGCTTACAATGATGATGATATTTAATTGAAAACACTTAGTTGTCCGCGATATTAGGTTTTATTTAAAATATTATTTACAACAAATAAACATTCGCGTACGAACGGGCAGAGAGGTAAAATTGTCGTGCAACCGGATGGATCGAGTACTAGAAGCGGAATAATAATATGATCCTATCTCGGGGCAATCGGTGACATTTAGTGTCGGTCATCTGGGATACCATACGCGTGAAAATAAGTAATGTGAATAAGTACTGCCATACCTGCCTCACTGGGTGGAGTTCTCATGTCAAGACAGGCGTGTTTTTAAACACAGTTTTTTCTTTGTTTTACCGGGATTCACCAATATAATATATAGCTAACAGAGATAGTAATAAATGCCGATGGGCAGGCAACACATTACTTCATAAATAGTACGCAGATATTTAATTTAATTTAGAATATTGATAATTGTTTTTCTGAACCAAAAAAGTTTAATTACCCATTTATACCCCGTTGTGGTTATCTGAAATCCCGATTTATAAATAACCTGTTTGTTGCGGTTTCTGCTGAAGCCTTATATCCTTATATTTTCCCTAAAAATATGATCTATATTTGTCCTAGATACAATAGTATATTTTGATGACTATCATTTTTCCGAGGTACGTAATCAATTTCATCAAGTTCTTAAGCATATTTTCAACTTTCGATAAATGATATAAATACTCGTAAACTTATTTTTATTATTCATTTAAGGAATAAAGACCATATTCAAAAGCCCAAAGAAATATTTTCCAGCCAAGTACCTACCAGGACAATAAAAAACATGTGAACCAAATTACTTATGAAAACGAGAATTTAATAAACTACTGAGAAAATTGATATGTTGCTCCTATATATTCTTCCTGATCAATTGATCTTTCATTCTCAATATTTCAATCATTCGCGTATGAATTTGGTTCGTTATTTCTTTTTGTATATTTACTTTCAGTTTCAGATAAACCTACTGAATTTATTTTAGGTATCCAGTATAATTGAAAACATGATATTGTTTATTACGTCATTGCTCTCACAGGAAAAATGGTTGAATTAGGATAATTTGATTAATATTTTTATAAGAAATAATCATTATCATCACCATAAAATATAAATGTAAATAATACAGAATTCAATAAACATGTTTTTGGATTATGTACGCTTCGTTGTCTCCTTAATAAATAATTATTTATTAAAGAGAGTTTTTTAATTGTTTTGAGCCGGCGCAAATGTTTAAATAAATTCCCTGATTTGAATATGAAGAAGTTTATGGTAAATTTATGGTTTGTCAGCCTCATTTCTATTATAATAGTTTTCTCGGAGATTATTGGATGGATGGCGGAAAGGAAAGTTAAAGTCCTTAATAAATGTTAGCAGTTCAATGATATTGTAAATAGCACATATTTAATGGTTCTAGCGGCATCCAAAACCTTTTTTCAAGTTAGAATAAAATAAAAGGATAAATCACAAATATCTATTATCTATCACTTGACACTTTCGGTAGTGATTAATTGGAGTGACTTTAAATTGCAAGAAGTAGCAAAGTTTAAATTAACAATAAACCAATTTTATGACACAAATTTAGTAAAAATTTGTAAAAAAACACCAACCCAGTGTTTTGAAAGTTGAAAATGATACGATAATAAGCATCAACCCATTTTACCCGTAAAGAGCCGGAACAGAAAATATTTAGCATACACTCGGACCCGCGCGAAAATACCCTTAATTTTTGAGTTTTGCTAGAAAATCGGACTAATTTCTATAATTTTTTTCTTTTGTTTTCTGTTCACCACATAAAACATCTTATTCTTATAATATATTTCATGTTATCACAACACTTTTCCCCAGAATACCCAACTTTATCAAAAAAGGTTTGATTTTTTCTACACAAACCTGAATACATTCTCTATCCGAAAAACATGAAATAATGAACTTTATACTATTATTTCAAAATTCAAATATTTTCATTTTGGCAACGCCGTTTGACAAAAACTAATTTTGGCAATCATAGAAAATTTGAGTAAGTTCGGGTAATATGGCACACCATACGCCTTTTTCGAAATAAAATACGAAATTTTTGAGATCAAACCGCTTTTATTGGTTAAATCAGTCCTTTGAACTTAATAGTATAAAACATTTATAAATTTAATGTTATTTACTTTGAAATATAACTAAAATAAACTTTTTTCTTAATCTTGAATAATCTTAAAAACATAAATGTAGTAGGCCAATATGTAGTAGGCCAATATGGCCCTAGGGCCATATTGGCCACAAAGGAAGTGTGCCATATTGCCCACCACATCAAATAAAATAAAAATATCAAAAGAAATAAACTTTGTTCTACTTTGCAGAACAAAATTCGCAGAAAAAAACGTCCGATTCCACTGCTGAGCATTCTTCGTGAGCCCATGATTTACAACATAGGCATTGAACCCATATTTCACCTCTGTTATTCATAGAATATAGATCGTCACAAAACAAACACTTAGCATCAGAAGCATTGCTCCTATCTGGACTTTCGTCAGAACTGTCATCATACAATGGTTCATTTTCTTCCTCCGAGCTCGACATTTGTACCACTTTAGATTTTGACTTTGGCTTTTTACCGTTGCCCTTTCGTTTTTTGCCTTTATCCATAGTCTTTTCAATTTTATCTTGTTTCTTTTTTAAAGAGTCTTGCAATTCATTTTGTTCGGGGATGAAGTGAGCAATGTCGGCGTAGCAGCCTTTCTGCCTCGGTTAGTAGTTTTTTTTAAATTGTTATTTCTGGTTTGGAGACAATTTGGATGGCGTTATATCTCTTGATGTCGAAAGCTGTGGCGACCTCGCAATGGGAGCTACAACTTGTTCAAAATGGACAGGTGGTGTTCTGTTCTCGTCTCTTGAAGCAGAGACTACACTTGTAGCCAACGCCTCACTCATATCAGGTTCATTTATGGTGGATGTCATGTCAACAGATTCATTTTCTATTGTAGGAGTAGAATCTAAAGTGGTTGGTTCTGGTGTAATATTTTCTTGATTGGTGATTCCACATTCTGGCTCATTGTCCATATCAATAAAATCGTGATTGTTAAAAACATTTCTGTTAACAGGATATAACCCTGTTACACGAAAACCATCGACAGCTATCTCACCGCTTTAAGTACGTAGATATGCGTGTCCAAAAACTTCCATCATTTCATATTGGGTTAGTGGGCATGAATTGTTCCTGACCCATGATCTTATCTCATCAGAAACATACTTTTTTATTATTTCCATGTATGAATTATCTAGTGGTTGTATTTTGTGGCTGGAATGTGAAGGAATTGATAATAAGTGGACAAGATTTTGTCTCGCGAGGTCTATCAATTCCAGATTTCTAGTATGACTTTGTTCATTTCTATAAACCATTTTCTTATTTCGTACATCTTCGATTGCCTTTATCATTGACACCTTGCACAAAGCTTGGCGTTTTCTTCGTGAAATTGGATTTCGTGAAACCATTGCTTTTAGAATTTTTTTTTGTCTTATTAGAAAGATTTACTCTATGTGAGGCCAATATGGCCCGGTAGACCATATTGGCCGCAAGGACGTTTATGACAAATAAAATTATTACCTAAAAACTAGTAAATAATGTGCTTAATAAAAGTCTCCACACTATTAATTAATAGTTTACCTACAAAACTGTGCACAAGTAATTTAAAAACAATGATTATTGGAGGAACAGGAATGAGTGAAACTTAACCAAAAAATAACATCAAATCAGATAATTTTCGATCGTCGCACGCGCCGGACAAACGCGTTCTCGTCGAAACGCAGGGATTGAGTGAGGGGGTCCACGGAAGGGGCCTGACAATATGGCGGATACATAAACCACTAATATTGGTTGGTGTCGGAAAAAATAATACTGGCCATATTGGCCGACTAGGCCATAATACCCGAAACTACATATGGTGAGCTGTCAAAGAGGCTACATTCGTGGCAAAATAAGTAAAATCGAAAGTGTTATTAGCGCAAACGATGAGTTTTTCTGAGTTTGTCGTTGGTTAAAATCGCATCGCAAGAAATTCCATGCTGTATGTTATTAAGGTCTCCGGAGCACTATCAGCAAGTTCTGCCATTTAAAAAAAACGTTTCCCGAGCACGATAGGCACATGACTCGTTAATACATCATCTTAAAATTCATGGCCACGGAAATTCATGTTAACCCGAAGGTAAAGATCACGTATCACTCGGAGCGGTCTTATTCCTTTAGCCTTTCCAGCAACACTGTTAATTTATTAGTTACTATTTGTTTTATATCTTCCATTTTAAACGGAAATCTTCTACCTTCGACTAGTAGTCACGCAAAACGGTAAAAGATTACAAAATCGACCGTAACTCAAATTCGAGTACATAATAAAGAAGCCCTTTTCAGTAAAATGCACAAATTTATTTCGTTTTTTATAATGGGGATCCGGTGGAGGGGGGTGGGGGAGACATTTAGTTGGAATTGGACAGATATCATCGTGATTTATTTTGAAGTTATTATGTCGTGTTGCGCTACTTCCTTAGTTAGCCAACGTTAAAGGTGTTCCGTATGTAAAAATGTAGGCCAGACGTAATGAACCATCTACCACCAGGATATCAGAACTCTTTGGGCATATAAACGACAAATTGACCGTTGCCGAGCATCTTTTTAAAACCAGCCATTTCTTTGGTTTTATTCCTTGGTTCTGGGAAGACCCAAAACGCTCGGAGCACGCCTAATTACGGAGGCATTAGAAATTCACAAAAATCCAATAAATACTAATAGAGGCGACGGGGTAAGATACATTGTTCTTGGTATCTGGTAATTGACGGTTACACCAAAACTAAATGCAGAAAACTATTTTATATTATACTTTAATATCAGCTCTTAGAATCTACACACCTTGAAAATCTCAAATCATATCTATCCAAGATATTATTTAATATTTAAAAAAGGGTAAGAGTAACGGAATATATTTGTTTTAAATGCAGACAGTTTTTGTAGGATAATTTTGTAAAAACATTTTCATTATCGTACAAAACTTTTGTTTGCAAAAGTGTAGAGTATTCCCTCTCTGCTGCGGGAAGGTTTAGTTTCTTTAGTTTACGATTTTTTTTCTTCATCTTCAGGCTTGTGGAAACCCTATGTTTCTCAAGTAGGTAAGCAAAAATGGGAGTTAAAAAACATTGAAAATTAGTATATGAGCTCCTTTAAAATATTTTTTATTGTTCCTTAAACTAGTCAATCCTCGCACACACTTTTTACGATGAAATGTTTCAAAAACCAATTGATTATCTCAGATTGTCTCGATAGCTTATTCCTGTGATGATAAAAATATTCTTTCTCTTATTATTTAAAACATTGCGTTTTTAAGCAGGCTATAAAATACGTGTTTTAAAGTATCTGCAGTCCATCAAATTGCGTGTTCAAGTTTGCGATCAACAAGAAAAGTGTAATTTGATTAACAGTTTAACGATTTATGAATATCGTTTTACTTTAGATTAGTTTTATTAGGGTAGTTTGGTTGGTCAGTAAACTCTTTACGAGTCTTAGCCAGGAAGTTCATCCATAACCCGTATTAAACGTTAATATTTTTGAGCTTGAGAATAATTTATTTGATTAGATTAGATTCTAAGTGGTTGGCACGGAAGAAATTGGAATTAAATTCATGTTAAGATATTCACCGCGATTTGTTTATGTTACTTTGCAATAGCTCATAAATGGCGTGTCGGTTTGATGACCAGTAATAAATAGTATGAAATTAAGAATATTTTCTGTAGAAATTTTTGACAGTATCACCTGTAGGGTGTTTCATCGATTACTGCGCTTAACAACTTTGGCGCAGCCAGTCTTATGTTGGGAATAATAAAATACATTTGTTTATAATTGAATCATTCAACGGTAAAAATAATAGTGACCTTTTGCAGCTAACTAACAAACCATGTTGCCATTTCGACCCGGGGCTAAGCAGAGGTAATTGTTAATCGAATTTGTTCTAGAAATGTCAGAGTTCAAGGGCGTTTTATAATAATTGTAACATTTGTAACTCAAATAACTTAAAGAAATTGATTTTGAAATAACGTGTATTTTAGAACTATATCATTTTTATCTCATCATTTTTTTTAAATCATCTCTACGCAGAAGGCCCCTAGGAAGAAAAATATCTCTATCCTATCTTATCTTTGGGGATGCCGTGTGGGGGATCTTTTTGGTGTATGGAAGAAGAGGAAATTCTGGGAAGGACAAATGTATGAGGGGTGGGTAGGAATCTGTGTTCAATGTATTCAGGAGTGGAAAACAACGAATCCATTACCTTTCTACGGTGCAAGGCGATGAGTTGAGATAATCCGGCAGGTCAAAAGATTTCTCTTAACTAGTCTCTTTCGATCCGGCACGTCACGAAGTGGGTGGTCAAAAGCATCCGCCAAGACCTAGATAAACCTCGCTCCATAACCCGGGCACCCCCGGCAAGTCACCAAATGCGGAGAACCTCTTGGGATGACCTATGGCAGGGGTTTTGTTTATCCTTTAAATGGTTCTGTGCATATATATATATTTACTTATATCACTAGATGTTAATATTGTAAAAATATAACGCTTTTATTTCTAAAAGGAAAAAATTCATTGAGAGCAAAATTATCTTACCTTTGTTTTATATTTTTAAAACGTTGTCGTGGTTAAATAGTTATTCAAAACAAATTAAAATTCTTACAGTTTTAACTAAAGCAGAATAATTAAGTGTTCACGTTAGCAATTCGCAGTATTAATTATTAAATACCATCTGTTTAATTAAGTTAACATTAGGGGATAATCGACAAAGGTAATTTTTTTTCCCTGACGAGGCTTTTTTTACAGTTTTCCCATTCATCATTCTGCTGCGAAATGTAAATTAGCACTTCAGAAGGGAGGCAACCTAAATTAGTGTTTTTCTTCTACAATATTTTTAAGTGATGCTACCTATACAGTACACGTAGCAGATAGTTAGATAATACTAGATTAATTTAAAGCTTACAAAAACATACTTTTCGAGAGTATTGAAGTAAAGACAGCTAGCTAGATTTCACGCTAATCTTTTAACTAGCGTATAAGACGTGTGTTGGAAAATGTAGTAAGTATTTGTAAAATAAAATACATTATATAGGAAAACTTTTGCAATTTTAGCACGCATATTGTGGTAAATATAATTATTATTAATATAATATTCGTTTGACAAAGAATATAGGTTTCCCGATACATTTTCTGATATTATTATCGGAGTGTATTTATTTTCATACACATGTATAAAGTCATCGACAATGGATTCATTAGATAAATCATAGATCCAATAATTGTGTGATGATTATTTTCCCAATATGTTTATCATTATTTCTTTATTATTATTTTTTAATATTCTATTTAGGTAGGTACCAAATGAGATAAATTTTGGCCAGATAGTCGCCCAACATACTTGAGCTATCTTCTAACTAAACTAAGAAATAAATATTTACTCTAATTAAATATTTAATTAAATGAAGACAATATTAGCGAAACTCAATCGAAAATCTGGAAACAGAAAAATCATAAAAAGACATTGTCACCTCTGGAACTCGAACCCAGGACCTTCGGATTTCCGGGCCGCAGCTCTATCAACTTAGCTAAGGTGTCCTTATCCGATTCAGCCCTTTTTAACTGTATCATACTTCGACTAAGAACTGCCAATATTATCTTCATTTTCTTAACACATATTTTATTACAGGAGAAGAAGAAGTTAACAATAATAATCTAAACGAAAATATGAAGGAGAACAAGACACAGAAAAGCAGAAAAAGACAATGATCGCAACTGGGACTCGAACCCAGACCTCTCGTCTAACCGGGACGTGCGCGTTAACCAATTTCGCTATTGCCACCTTCTGTCAAACTGTCATATTTGTCAATCTCATATTTTCAAAATTTGGAATTAACATTATTATTGGCTGCTATATTTGTGTGATTGCAAGATTCAAACCCGAAATAAATGGTTTCTAGATAATATCTGGATATTTTTTTATTAATTTCATCTTAATACTTTTCTGCACGTCTAAGACGATTATTTTAATTTTAGTTTTTATATATTTTAATGGATAAAAATTTATCCAGACAGTTGTTGCTGAGTTTTAACTCAATCGGATGCCAGGAAATGGGTTAATTTTCACTTAAAAAAATTGTACTTCATTTGTGCATTCAATAAAGAAAACAAAAATGAAATTCAAATAGATGAAATTAAAATAACACCATTATAGAAAAGTTGAGGACCTTATTACTCGTATCCATAAGTACGTAACCTAATCGTATAAATGAGGTTGTTGATTTGACAATCCCCATATTTTCACAAATATATTCTACAAATAATGATCAACCCTTGTCCTGACCCACTTCTTTTACCCTTATTCACACTCATTATTTGGTCTTCTGTGAAGAATCTTTAATCTGATTGGAACTCACATATTATTATTGTAACATTCTCGTTAATCTTATGCAACTTCTCATTATAACTGACTGTTGGATAAAATAACTTCTTTAGTCAAACTTACTCAAGAGAGATGAAGTTAAATTAGGTTCTCCCACTACTGTTTCGAACTGTTCAACAGGAAGTCAACTCTGGCATTAACTTAAATTAAATTCTGCATTTTTAACATAGACACTACTCTTATTACACTTTGAGCTCAGAGATTTTAGCACAGAACTTTAAGTTTTGAGTTTTAAGCCACATAAAGCTTTAAGATATGAGCATTTAAATATTATTTTTACAAAATATTTATAGGTATTTTTTTATTTTACCTAAAAGAAACATTTTTTCTTTTGTCAAAAAAGTTTGTAAATATGCTTTAAGATGTTTCGTAAAATAAACTTATAACGGAGTTTTATTTTTATATTAAATCTTTTCAATCTCCAAAATTGTCTTTGAATAAGTGTAATCCCATTGAAAACATTTCTGTTAAAAATATATTTATTTTAAGAATATGTTTGGGCATAAATAAAACAGGCACAACGTCGAGTTTTCCTTGGATTTAATCCGCTTTTATTTTAAAACTTTGGCATAACAGGATTTGAATGGAATGAACCGCAACCTTCGTTATATATTATTGTCAAAATTTGACTTATTTAATCTAAAATAAGTTCTTTGGGAGCTTGTACATGGGTAGGATTTATATGAAAACCCTCTCTAAACGGCTTGATACATAATATTTGTGTTGTCAGAATATAAATTAACATACCTTATTTAAAAATTTAAAAAATTGTTCTTAAAAACCCTTAGTTAAAAAGTCGCTGTGCTGATTATATTTCATCGGCTTATTTTTTCGGTATTAGTTTTGTTGTATCTCAGAAACTAGAATACGTGCAAAGGTAAAAATGAGAATAATTTAAAAGTCATTTACACTATTTCCTAAAGAACAGTAATTTCCTAACTCTTTTTCATACAACATCGTTACAATAATCTGACTTGTTTTCCCGTAGAATGACAAGAACTTTGTTCTGATAAAAAAAGCGTAACCCTACATGAGTTTGAAGGTACAGATGGCGGCATTTCAGGTCTCAGGTTCTGCTTTTGGCTGGCTGTTTTATGTGTGTATTGGGTCACTAAAATTGGCAATTTAGTATATATCTTCAGCAAAACTAGTTCAAGAGTCAAATGTGTATTAAGCACTGACGATATTTTTGAGGTCTTCGAGAGTGGTTTATTTGAAAAAAAAGTACTAGGCGTATCATGTCCTCCAAACTAGGAATTTCCTTGTGTTGTGTAGTACAAATTTACGTAAAGTTATTCTATTTATTCGTTTATGTAATGTTGCTCAAAGTTATTGTATTGTCAAATGAACCTATACGGTTTTATAATTGTAAGGAGCATACTCCTTACAAACAACATATATACGTAACATATTACGAACATAATCTCAGGCCCGTTGTTTCAATTTTTCAATCGAATGAGTCTCCGACTGGAGAAAAATGATTTGTATAGTAACGAACTTTTCTCCTTGAGGCGGATTTGTACATGTGAGAAGTGGCAAAAATTTGGCACAACAGTTAATCAGTAGGATTGGAAACAGCAGCCGTTACTGTTCTATACTTACTATACTTAGGTTCAGTGCAACCTTCAATATCGTTACTTAATACGCGTTTTCAATCGCCATGCTTACGTCAATTTTAATTGATCTTTTTTGTCTTAAATAAGTTGTATACAGTAGAATGAATGATCAGTATTATTAACACGGCTGTATGCTAACGCTGCAAACCTTCAACCGCATCTCTGTTTATATCTATGGTGTTTACATGTCTAGAGGGAAGCTTTAGTTGAAATATCACTAACTACGCTCGAAAAAATTCTAAAGTGACCTTTCTAGGAACTATGGACGTATCTTTTTCTGATTTTTCTGTTTCCAAGTCATAGGTCCTGGGTTCGAGTCTCAGATGTGGCCGAAACTTTTCTGATTTTTGTGTTTCAGATTTTCGATTTAGTGGCGCTAATATTGTCTTTATTAATTAAATCGATAGCGATGTTTATCATAATATTATTTGTAATAGTTTTTTGAAATCTTTATCTTTATGAAAACAAAGCATTAGGTTTTTTTTATTTTTAAATTATGAGTAATTCCTTAATTGTAATACTTAATTAAATGAAGACAATATTAGCGAAACTCAATAGAAAATCTGGAAAGATATTTGCACCTCTGGGACTGCGCATTTTCTCGGAATGCGAAAGGTCCTGGGTTCGAGTCCCAGAGGTGCAAATATCTTTTTCTGATTTTTCTGTTTCCAGATTTTCGATTGAATTTCGCTAATATGGTTTTCATTTAATTAAATATTTTTAAATATCTAAATAGTGATATAACGGCAGTTAAAAATAAATTTTTCTTTGTTCATCTTAAATGACCAGATATCCTCAATGTTCAGAATTCAAATATATATCCACATACTCCTACATGTAAAATAAATATATGTCTACATACTCCTACATGCAAAATAAATATATGTCTACATACTCCTACATGCAAAATAAATATATGTCTACATACTCCTACATGCAAAATAAATATATGTCTACATACTCCTACATGCAAAATAAATTACTCTGTATCATTGAATAACGTGTATTGTAATGATCAACGTTGATAATATTTGTCTGGCTGCTGAAAAAAAAAACATTTTTCCACAATAATTTTAAAACTGTGAAATCCTATCTTAATAAATAAACTATAAAATCTACAATCGGAAATAGATTCTAAACCATTAATCTTTTTGATTGGAATCTCTGCTTAAAATTCTAGAAATGATTTTATCACGATTTCGTTTATCATTGGAAAATTAAATCACTAAAAAACGTTTTATAAAATCGCTGCCAACCCACCCATTGAATTTTTATCGATGGGTCATGCGAACAGTTTTTGTTGTCACAGATAAAAATTTTGTTCAGAAAATGCCCTTCTTCATACCAGGTTTTCAGTTTATCGGAGACTCTGCGGCTCTCATTCATTCATAGCCGGTATTCCTATCTGTTGGTGACTGGTCGTTTCACATCCAGGAGTGGCACCTAGAGGTCTAGCACGGAGGATCGATAAAATCCTATATCAATAAGATATTGACTAAATCCGTCACCGATGAGAGATGTTCCGACCAACGATTGATAAACTTTGGCGTGGCCTCCTGATATATATATATAAATCATTTTTAATAATGTCGTTCGTTATGTAAAAAAAACTGGCTAATTAATTAATATAGGTACATAGGTGAACTGACGAAGCTCTTAGAATTGGCAGAAATTGCATACGCGATCCATAAACGTCGCGATCGATCAATTTATTCCGTTTGGTTTTGGAGAAACAAAGTGGTTCAAATATGAATAAATACCTCATTAACTAATTTACTCCCATTTAGCCTCAAACAGTAAGTGCCAATATATATTAAAGTTATAATTTCAAATCGGAATGGTCTATTTACGTTGCCAGCGTGTATCGATTTCTTATTTATTCCAATATCGATATGTTAATATCGGTCTGGCTTACAACCGTGCGTCCGTGCTTTGTAAAACGGTATAAAATCATCGGTAAAATACGCATATCGATCTGATAATGTAAAGTTATCGATTTCACAATGCTAAACTTAAAATGGCGCCACCAGGCCCCCTAATATAGTCGATCGATAAGGATTTATTTATTGGCGCTCTATTGGGCTTTTACATATTAAATACAAATTTCATTTATAACAATAGTATAACATAAATAAAAAGATTACAAAATATACAAATAAAGCATGAATTCAATATAATAAATAAGAATATATCTATTTATTGTTATCAAGTTTAATTTGTAGAATTCCATTGTAATTTTTATTTATTTTATATATTCAATAAGAATATATCTAATGCTAATTCCACATGGATGACATCAGAGAACTCGTGGGTACAATTCATATACCTACGAGCAACAAAAACATTTAAAAAAAACAAAACCAATTAATTTTTACTTACGTAATTACACGTTGTATGCAATTAGAATACGGACAATAAAAATAAAAACAACAAACAAAAGAAAATGGAATTAAAATAAAATTTCTCCTTCATTATTTACAGCTAAAAAATGGTGGACTAATTTGGCTTTAATGTAACACAGTTTAAATTGAATGTCAGCGATATCAGTTAGTTCATTGCCCAATCTATGAATTCTTTCTAACATAGAATACATAGCGAAGTTATTGTTGTATAATATATTATAGGATAACTTTCGATTACTTCTCATCTTTCCCTAGCATGACTACAGGTCGCCAACGAATAAGAAACAGTTCACAATGACTAAGTGTTCTAAATATATTCGACGGCAACAGTTGTTTATACGTTAGCGATCTGCAGTCATGCTAGGGAACGATGATAAGTTACCGAAAATTATCCTATTAATTCTTATCGATCGACAATGCTAGGACCCTGTGGATTTTGTGTTCCAACGGTCACCCTTCAGCTATACAAATATATAACAAAGCTCAGCATGTTCTTACTTGAGCGAGAGTTATTATGTTGGCCATACCTTTGTCTTATTTATAATCCAATCATTAGTCTTTCTCTCTGTCAAGGTTACAACAAAGCCCTTTCAAAGGCTTCTAAAATATCGATCGTCCACACAGACAGTTCATCCGGCGACAGTTCACCCGGCCGACAGTTCATCCTGCCGACAGTTCATCCTTCCGACAGTTCATCCGGCCGACAGTTCATCCGACCGACAGTTCATCCGGCCGATAATTCATCCGGCCTGATCATTTAGAAGATTTTTTCTTCAAGTAAGTATGCAAAGAGGATATACGGCCGTACAACCAAAATCGATATACTTATATCTGAAGGCATCTTGAGTGGAAATCCGATGTAACCTAACCTAACCTAACCTAACCTAACAAATTAGTCAAATCATCCTAAAAAGATGGTGTTAATTTCAGATGAAAAAGTTATATTACATGCAAGTAGAAATCTTTACGGTTTTTTGCTAAGCCGACTGCACGTATAAGTATGTCGTATTTTGTTATTCACGCATGCTTCTTCGGAGAGTCGAAATTATTGTTAGTAAAAATATTATCCACTCAAGATGCCTTCAGATATAAGTATATCGATTTTGGTTGTACGCCGTATATCCTCTTTGCATACTTACTTGAAGAAAAAATCTTCTAAATGATCAGGCCGGATGAATTGTCGCCGGATGAATTGTCGGCCGGATGGACTGTCAGCAGGATGATATTTCGCCGGATGAACTGTCGCCGGATGAATTGTCGCCGGACGAATTGTCGGGTCACCCTTTTACATATAACTGCATACTCAACTCAAATTTCGATTTTTGGAGATATCTGACTAATCAATTGTACGATCGATTATGTAAAACTTTTTTTTTTACTGTGTTCTTTAAAATCAGTCTCAGAATTAGAACACTTATTGAGTAACTTATTCAGTAAAACTCATGTATAAAGATAGCAGCCAAAAATATGCGTCAAAAAAATGTTGCTAGTTATTAGTCGAAGTATGATACATATATACCTACTTTGAACAAGTCTTTAGGCTCCGCGCACTTGAATTACATGTTTTTTTGAAATTTCAAATTCATGCTTAAAATAAGAAACCACCTATAACATTTTTTATTTTGATTCGTAAATCCATCGAAGTTTTCAACTTCAGAAATTATATAAACTCAATATAATAAGTTATATTATATCAGTGTCTAATACTGATGCAATTAAACACAACATAGGTACTCAATTTATTACTTATTTTCCATTCTTTAAATTTTAAAGCTCTTAAAAAATATGTTATTCTTGAATATAATATCTACACATTCCCCATGCCCAAACCGCAATTATTTGAAATTCCCTCTATAGAAAAAAATCGCAAAGCACGCACCGAACACTAATTTAAAAACGTTTTTTTCAGTCATTTTACAAGTTATATATTATATGAAAAATTTCACGATGATTCTTTAAATGCTATTTTAGACAATCCCCAGAGATATTTGCTTTTTTTTAAACTAGTCGTGTTTTATTAAACATTTTTACAATTTTCGCTTAAATATTATCGTTGTTACGTGTTAACGTTTTTAAGTTACACTCAAGAGGTTTTTAATATTAGCGCGCTCTCTCTAACATTCGAATTTACATATCTCTCCATCTTCTTCTTTTTGAGCGGGTATAACGCGCCTTAATTAGTTAATCTTCTTCTTCATGTTCTTTTGAAAATGGTTAATATTATCTTAAACGAATAAAATTAATATATTAGGCAATATTAGCGAAACTGAATCTAAATCTGAAGACAAAAAATCAGAAAAATATATTGGTTCCACTGGGACTCGAACCCAGATATCTTAGCATTCATGGCCAACTGCTCTACCGATTGAGCTATGGAACCCATTTCCAATTCGATCACTTTTAATTGTATCATACTTCGACTAAGAACTACCAACACTATCTTCATTTTTATTAACGCGCATATTATTGGCCGCTATCTTTATATATGATTGCAAGATTCAACCCGAACTAAATGCTATCTAGATAGTGTCTGGATAAATATTTAAGCATTTTATTTTTAATACGCGACATCTATTGACTTTTCTGCAAGTCTAGGATGAATATTTTTATTTTTAGTTTTAATTTTTATGAGTAAAAACTCAAATTATAATAATAGGAAATGGGTTCCATAGCTCAACCGGTAGAGCAGTTGGCCATGAATGCTAAGGTATCTGGGTTCGAGTCCCGGTGGAACCATAATCTTTTTCTGATTTTTCTGTCTTCAGATTTTGATTTAGTTTCGTTAATATTGTCTTATTTAATTAAATATTATAATTTGAGTTTTTACTCATAAAAGTTAAAAATAAAAATAATATAATAGGCTATTACTACATAGGCTTGGAAAGTTGATATTTTCATTTATTCCTTACCTAAATTTATATCAGAAATTTCTAAAATTCTGATGTAAATTTTATTACTATTCTTCTAATATTGTTTTGTTATTTCTTTTTATTTTTACATCCTTTCTATCATTGTCAAGAAAGAGAAATAATAATATAAAATAATTGGTATTTTATTGTTTCTATTTCTATTATAACTATGTAACACGATTGATGTAAATGCTCCAAGGGCGTAAATAAATAATAGGTTAATAGATGGATTAGCAATAATTAATAAACAACTCAATGTAATTAATATCTTAAAACTAGTTTTATTCTGTCTGAAGTTTCACGGTTTTAATTCAACCACTCCCACGGTCCTGCGTTACTTAAAACATGCATATAAAACTGTTTTTCAGTCTAATTGAATTTAAATGGGCACGACAGACAATAACCATCTCGCCAATGAACGTTCGTGACCAGCCTCTATAAACTATAAACATTCCCTTCGCCTGGCCAACTAAGTCGATATAGTTGTGATGTTATAAATTTCTACAGGATTATTCAGAACATGGAAGTACGGATATGTTTGAAATGGGTTGACCTTAAACTCTGGGCCTTCGCAGCTCTATGGATGTGTAAGTTATTGCTCAGGCAACAGGTATTCAAAAGCTGAATCGTAAATTGCGTGAAAAATATATATAGAGCTTTTAGTATTCGTGGAGAGTGTTTTCCGCAATAGACGGGATATCCCTAATACATCAAAAAGCTTTTGTCAATTTACCTCTTTGGACGGATGTATAACATCAAGTCATTTATTTTTTCAAGGATGTCGTTTTTCAAGTTGGAACATTAGCAACGCATGTTTAGTTTGAAAAACAATGTATTAACTTTTTTCATTAGGGATAACTTATTGAAGCTGTAATATTGCGACCCTTTTTATTTTATGTGTGTCTCTGTTTCATATTTTCATGGGGAGTTGTTGATATTATCTATAATGTCTAAATATTACAATGAGCTTTAAGCTTCAAGAAGTTTCTCTAATAAAATAGAATATTCATTCTAGACTTACCGAAAAAGGTTAGTGGTCTCATATAAATATATTCGGATAGATTTATCCGAGACACCATCCAGGTTTGTACGAATATTCGGGAAGAACTTTGCAATCACACAAAAAAAGATGGCAGCTAAAAATTGTGGGAAATAATTATTGTGAATAATACCAAATGTAAGTAATTAAAAATGGAAGTATGCAATTGATAAAAAATACGGAATGTAATGAGTTGGTGATAGTTTAGTTGGTAGAGTTCCAGTCCCGGTAAGCCTTGATAGGACCAGGGTTCGAGTCCAGTTGCGACCGTTACTTTTTTTATTTTATGCATATGTTTTTTTTTTTTACATTAGCCCCACACAGGAGGACCCGAGGAAAGAAAAATACTTCAGAATCCATGTCATCTTTGGGGATGCTGTATGGAGGGTATTTTTAGGGAAAGGAAGGAGAGAAAGTTCTGGGAAGAAAAAATGTATGAGAGGTGGATAGGAATATGGGGGTTAATGTGTTCAGGAGTGACCGACTAATGAATCCATCCCTCCCACTGTGGTGCAAAGCGATGGGTCAAGAGAGACAGGCTAGAGAAGTTTGGGTTAGGTCTCCCTCAAACCACGCAGTAGGTGGGCAAACGCATTCGCCGCCAAGACCAAGACAAACCTTACCCTATGAACTTGGGCACCCCTGCTAAGTCATCAAACGTAGCGAACCACTTGTGTTGACGAATGGTAAGGGTGACGACCTTTATCGATTTTCATTGAGAATTGATGATATGTTTCGATGATTTAAAAATGGGTTTAAAAAAAATTATGGAAATAAGCATTTTTCGCCTATTTCCAGTAACCTTTCTACATCCTTACCTCATTTAAAGCGATGTTCGATTTATCGATTCGATGTTCGGTTTGCGTCCTTTGACTCTGGAACAAATACCAACAGGAGATAGAGCGCACGCGAAGCGATACTTAAAAGTGCATGTCAAGGGGAGCGCATTTACTGCTCCAAGAAAATAACGTGAAGTAAAACGTATTTTTTTAAATTCCAAAAGTTTTTGATTTATACGTTCGTGAAATTCAGTGCCTAGTTCAAAATTGTCAAATTGCATGCTGGTTCAGTTTCTCGGAAAGCAATAACTAACTTGCAAGGTTTTCAAGACACGAGATTACGAATAACGAAGTTACACTTACTTCTCATGAAAGGTATAACATAACGCGTCCCTCCTTGCTTTCATTGATACATGCACAATTATGAATGCTTCGATAATATGATAAAGAAAATCTTATTTGGAGAATTTTGTGTGAAATCAGAGCCCTTTTAAGCGCTTTAAGGGAAGATCTTGTTCAAATAGAAATAATGATATATCCGTAAGACACAGCGTTTTTAAATAAATATAATTTTCTCTTAAATGTAAATTACAGGAATGAGGACCAAGTTTTCATTGTACATGAAATGAATAAGGACCAAGTTTTCATTGTACATGAGATGAATGAGGACCAAGTTTTCATTGTAAATTAAAGGAATTAGGGTTAAGTTTTCATTGTAATGAAAATGAAATGAATGAAGGCCTAGTTTTGATTGCAAATGAAAGGATTGAGAGCCAAACAAAATGCTGGTTTTTCACCAGGCCATTCTGAGAATCTCACATAATGTGCTAAAAACCATAAAAAACACTAATTACGTGTTTGAGCAATGTCTAACATTTAATCCAAACACTTAAGGGCAGAGGCAAGAAACGAATTATATGTCACGGAGATAATGAAAGAATTGAAGTGAATTAAGCAACCAAAAAACGAAACAATCCATATATTTTTTGGGGAAAATGTAAAACCCATCAGATTACTCGTAAAATTAATGTTTTATCTGGGCATATCGTGTTTGGGAGAAAGTGTCGACGAAAACGAAAACGTTTTTATCACTATTTTTCACATGAACACCATGTGACGAAAACTGTGCCAGAGATTCAAAGGTAAAACCCTCATAGATATATAGTAGTAGCACTCGATGGTACCCGTGTGAGGTTCGCCATTTCCAATTTGAAACCTAATATAATATGTCCTAGCGAGTCCATAAAGCTCTCAAGCCCCAAAGTATTGCACCGGCGAGAGCTTTAATGAATACGGAGCCCAGAATATATTCAAAGCCTACATCCGGTTCGCAAAACAATCGAAAAAAAACTTAAAGTTTTTCGTGCGCTTTTAAAACAGCGGCCATTGTGTAGACATCCGGTGTTCAGAATCCGTGGAAAGCCTCAATTGTTGGAAACACACTTAACGTAGAATAACCGCATTCCGCCTGACATTGGTCGTATCCGCTTACACCATTAAAAATTTGATAAATTCGTGTTAGTCTTTAGTATCCAAAATCTTTTTGCTTTACTAAAAAACAAATGTGTATTATGTTAATTAATGTACTGTATTTTGTGTAAAAACAAATTTGTTTCATCCCAGTGGGATCATGGCGTAAACAACCCGACAATAAGCATAACAAATAAAATGTATTTTATTTGTTCGTGTTTCATATAAACGTAACTTTAGCAAAACCGACTTGACCGGTCAGTGGCTGGGTAGACATCACGTTTGGGTCCCACCCGAGCGTCGTGTGCTCGATTCCTCGGCTGGCTAAGACCTCCATCACGGCACAACCAAAATTTTTCGCTTACTGTGGTAGTAGTAGGAGATTTTCAAACATTATTGGGTTATTCGTAACCCGGGAATGTTTGTATTTCTTTAACAAAATTAAAAAAAAAAAAAAACACTTTAAAACCTTTTAAAACAGTGTGGAAAAACTGTGGATTCTGTCATCAGCAAATATAGTCATAGTGTGCTCGTATTCTAAAAAAACATCACGTTTGGGTCCCACCCGAGCGTCGTGTGTTAGATTCCTTGGCTGGCCAAGACCTCCTTCACGGCACAAACAACATTTTCCGCTTACTGTGGTAGTAGTAGGAGATTTTCAAACATTGTTGGGTTATCGTAACCCGGGAATGTTTGGATTTCTTTAATAAAATTTTTAAAAAAAACACTTCAAAAACCTTTTAAAACGGTGTGAAAAAACTGTACATTCTGTCATCAGCATATATATTCACAGCCAAAAGTGTGCTCGTATTCAAAAAAACGTCGAACTCCGCCGTTTTTTTTGTTACGATTTTTTTTGGTACATTCATGGGTATAAATTACAATATAAGGTTTTTTTTAATATAAATCGTAAAAAAAAAATTCAATTAAACATTATTTTTAAATTATTAAAGATTTAAATAGAAAAAACAATTCAATTCAAAATATATATTAAAGATTAAAAAATTGTTAAGTTACAGCAGGTCAGATGTTACAGCAAGTAAATTTTTGTATAAATGGTTTTGTTCAAGACTTTATTACTTTTTTTATATTTGCTGTAGTATGATAAAATATTTTCATATTTAATTTCTGTAGTCTTATTTATTTATTTATATTGAAACAAACAATACATAAATTTACAGAAAATAAGTAATATTTCAATCTGGGTACCTATGATATGTTTCTTCAAATTATAATTTTTTCAAGCCTAGTTGTAGACAGTGGAACTTCAAATAAATTATTTAACCTATTACTATTACAATTTTCATGTTTGTATGATATTTTTCTATAATACGAGTATATATGGAAGAGTCAAAATGAGGTTGCATTTCACATACGTGCTGCATCGATAGAAATGATAAGTGAACGTGTTTTCAACCGTATTCTACATCGTCATCATCTCCCGAGTCTTTTCTGAATATATTCTACGGATATAGTAAGAGCTCTTTCTATTTCTTGTGTTTCTTCCATTTCACACTGATGAAGTCTTTTTTTCCGACACGAGTGAAATGATAAAACATTTTTGATAATATAAATTAAATTTCACTATTGTGTAAGGTTAAAACAGACATGTTTAGATTTCTAACGCCCTTATTGACGCACTAATATACTCATTGTGCTGTTTTATAACAACGATAAACATGCTGTTCCTCATCGCTGTAATACTGCAGCTCTTTCCAAAGATGAGATACACTAACTTAGGTCTGTTTCCCCCAAAGGAAAAAATTCATCATTTTCTTGCATCTCTCCCACACGCGGCACCGTGACAACTTCAACCCTACTAAAAGACACTACTTGCCGTGACGATAATTTTGAAAGTTTGGAATATACATAGTTACAAGGATACATACTATACAACAACAGAAAACGTCGAAAATGAGACAAACAGTGAACGTATGTCTGCACCCCCCAAAGGAAACATACAATAATTATTGTGAGAAATTTTAGCGGTCACTCTGATCACTAAAGCACTAGAGCAAGACGACAGATGCCGGGATATAAAAAGGATCGTAATCATAGTACTAGCTCTCTCTTAGCCAGATCTCATTTAGCTGACACACCTGTAATCCCGTTGTGCAAATATAGATTATATAGCAATTATATTATATAGAAAAATTACAACAACGTACCTTCCAAGTACCTACCCGCGCAGTATGAAAAAATATTTTTTTCTGTTAGTAAGTTAAGTTAGTTTTAACCCGTTAGTTTTCTTTGCAACGGGCATAAGCTAGTATTTATTATTATCGACCACGCGCATTATTATTTAAAGGGAACATTATTATCCCCAAAGAGTTCTGTACCCCAAGCATAAAAACAATTATTATACATCTCCCTCTAACGTATAAAAACGCAAATCCCGACGCAAAAAAGTAGTCCTTTGGAGGAAACAGTCACACGTATTTTGTGTGTCTCACCATTATTTAATGTGTAAGAAAGAGCTGCAGCAAATAGCGATAAGGAATGTATGTTTATTGCCTTTTTTTACCGTCACGATACCGTAACCGTGAATAGTCACGGTAATTATAAAAGCATTCATTACGTCTTGTGATGATCTCGCCTTTGGGCCTACGAAATAATTCTTTTAAAATTGAGAGATCGATTTAGAAATATATTTAATTTTGTAACATGGAATGGCATACGATTCTCTGTTTCCAATTCATGGGGGTGATTTATGGGTCCTTACCAATAAATAACCACATGTGTTTGCGTAGTGAATTGAAGTGCGCCACTGAGCTCTTCTTTTAAGCGTTATTGGGATAATTTATGACTCCATCGCAGACAAAATTAATTTACACCGGAAAAAAAAGCGAACATGGTTCCTACACAAAATTCTCTGAAATAATAGTTAAAGTGTGACATTTTTGACTATTAAAGTTGATATATGCATATTGGGAGATGTGTTTATCACTTAAGATTTGAAGAAGTGGCTAATATATTGTTGAAACCACACAAGGAGATGTTTGGGGAGTCAGGGGGCAGGGAGTGGGAACGAGTTAGTCGGAGTAGGGTCGGGTTGGAGAACGGTCGAGGGAAGGAACCTAGGGCCGCGCAGACGGGATAAAAATCATCGAGTTTTGATAAACGGCAGAATAATAATTTGGTGCGCGTAAACCGGGAATAATTCAGATAGTAATATATAATAAGAAAGGACAGTCAGGGAAGGAACCTAGGGCCGCGCAGACGGGATAAAAATCATCGAGTTATGATAAACGGCAGAGTAATAACTCCGTGCGCGTAAACCGGGAATAATTCATAAAATTAAAGGATAATAGTTCACGCGATTGAGGGGAGTCAAGATTTGGAAGGAGTCCACGCGAATAGGGAAGTCAGAGATTGCGGCTTGAGAGTTCATATCTGTGACGTAAAATTATATAATTTGTAAATTGAAGCGGTCAATTATCAATACGGGACGTGCTTTCTGGGGCGTTTATCAGGGTCAGGAAGAATTTTAAAACAAATCAACGCGAGAATTGTGTTCGACGGCTGCATCTTGGAATAAATAACTGCATGACGGGTTGTGGTTTAGAAGTGCTTGTTTTAATTAAATATTATTGTAGTGAATTGATTTGTGAAATTATTTTGTGCAACAAGGCGAATTTGGTAAGTTTGTATAAAATTATTAACATATTTAGTACGGGCCTTGCAGGAAAGAGTCAATTAGGGTTTATATACAATCCTTAGGAATCTAGGGCCTTTTTTTGTCGAGCGGAGATTTGCACGTTTCCGGGTTGACCGGCTAGCAAGTACCTTTGTTGGGTGAAGTTATTCTTGAGACGAGACCGTTGTAAAAATAATAATTTGGGGTTCAATGGACTAAAATAGCATTTGAAGCACAAAGTGCGCTTTCGGGCAATAAATCTTAGACGAGAGACTTCATTTAAAAGACGGGATTTTGAAACCACAAAACAATAATAAAACCCTTTAAAGGTGCTTTGTTGGTGATCTAGAAAATTAGGTTACTGGGTATTCTCCAATACATAACGGGTACCAAAATACATAGGTATAGAATGTAGGTATAAATTAATTTGTAAAGCGCCTTGGAGGTGTTAATTATTATTTACGAGTTTCGTAATAATATTTTTAAACGTAGCTAGGGGACTATATTTAGGAAAGGGTTTTTGAAAAGGCATTGGGTAATTTAACAGGTTATAGAATGGTGCGTAGCATGGGCATCTTTGCTTACTAACAAAATCTGACATAATTAAATTCCCATTCCAAAAGTTTCCCACACCTCATTCCAAATTTTAGGTATCACAACAAGTCTACTACATAGGACTTTGCATAAACTTGGTTCGATAATTCATCATATAATCACCTTTGGTTCACGTTTAGGTATATTTCTTTCGACTTAGCAAAAAACTTTCATATTGTCGGTTGAATGCAGCCGTCGGTAGGTATTCACATTTTAGCGTGATGCGCTATATCCACCTACTTAATTAACAAACTCCTTTTCTTCAAACTTAATTGAGCGGGTTACGACTCGAGAATGGACGGCGGTTGTCGAATGAATTAACGGGTCCGGCTTTCCTATTTCACCATGAGGAAGTATCTCACGCGACTTTATCGGGGGCGATGTGATCGAAATGCAGGTGGGCTTACACTATTTTCCTAATGTGGAGGCGAAGTAAGCGATGGTCGTGTCTGGTCCGAGCAAATTGGAATCCCTTGTGATCACATCTCGGTAACGTGGATCTCGTACCCGCTCTAGACTGGATTGGAAGCGTGGCCGGAGCCATTCCATGATGTCGACGTATGTACGTCACTAAGGCATTGGGGGACTTCAGGAGAACAAAGGACGTGCACCCATTTCGCCCTCCCTCTACCGCCGCTCCGAGGTACCAGCGGATAAAAGTTGTCGTCGCGGGAGGCCAGTTTGATGCAGGACGAAGATTACGATCTGGCCGGACTACCTTCGTCATGGGGGAAACGAAGTGACGAAATTTGCGTGGGCTTCACTACCTTTTAGGTTACGCTCGTGTGGGGTCTGCCTTGTCGGCGGAACGAAGGGAACATGACATATGGAATCGTTTGGCAACCGATCGGCGGTTCTTTGTTGGAATCCGGATAAGTTTTCTTAACTACTTTTGGTTTACGCTTAGGTAGGTATATTTCCTTCGATATTCGATTTAGCCAAAAACTTTCACATTGTCGGTTGAATGAAGCCGTCAGTAGGTATTCATATTTTAAGCGTAATGCGTTATATCCACCTACATAAGTAGCAAAAGTTTTCTTAACTACTTTTGGTTTACGCTTAGGTAGGTATATTTCATTCGATATTCGATTTATCAAAAACTTTCACATTGTCGGTTGAATGAAGCCGTCGGTAGGTATTCATATTTTAAGCGTAATGCGTTATATCCACCTACATAAGTAGCAAAAGTTCTCTTAACTCCCTCACACTAGGAATAGGGATCATCCAGCATCAGGGTGGGAAGGTACTCTGGACGAAAGTGCAGCGGGGGAAATAGAAGGGAGGGAAGCCAGATTCACGACCTGGTGCCTTCCATTCTTGGACCCAGCACCCTGGACGCCGAGCTTGACCTTCCTTCTTTGAGCTGATTTTTGAGCTTGAGGTTGGGGTACGCCTATCGTAGAGCATATGCCCGTAACACATATAGGGGAAGGTCCCAAGTTACGCTTGTGTATGTTATGCGAGAGGACGTATTTTTCATTCAAATCAAATACCGATGACCATCGCGATTGCAGGCTGGCGCATGTTTTGTAGCGTGCCTAGGAAAAACGTAATCATTATTTCTACTGGTTCGAGGCGGCGTGCTGGACGGAGAACGGGACTGTTGAGGACATGAGTGACTGCCAAGGCGAGGATCGGTGACATCAAAATCTTCCTTAATTAAATTCATACATCGCCAGATCAGAGGAGAGAGCGGCCCCACCGATCTCCTGACATTGCCGATTGTCTAATCAACTTCGGTTTAATGTTTATGCCGTTGCTTTAGGAGTTAATGGAACTCAAGTCATCGGCATGCTGAAGAACTTCAACATCATCATCAATCCAGAGTAGGATGTCAAGTTCCAAAACCTCGTGCCACCCACACATTTCCTGAACAGTTCCTGACATCGGCTATCACACCATTAATCGGAGCAGACCCTCATATCAAACGGTATGAGATGACCTCTCATCATCATCATCAACATATTTATAATTTGGCGGCGTAGTGGTCGATATTATTCCCATTATCACTCTATGATCCAGAAACACACATCAAACCCTTTCCCGACAGAAGGCAAAACATGTCGATTTTCATTCGTCGCTTGCGACCTTAACATTCTCCGGAGGCGTTGGAATTGGAAGCTGATTCGGCGGTCTATGACCATCACCTTATCAGTTGGGCTATGGAGGAGTCCAATTATTTAAACAGCACATGTTCTGTCTCATGTTAATCCAAAATACCTACCCGTAGAATCAAATTAACAAAATAAAACAAGCTAGCTAACTAACAAACTGCATCTAGCATTGTAAGTGTAGAATTATTGCACTCCGTACTGCTTTGAGTGTAAATCTTTTGTTAGAATGTACATAAATGTCAAATTATTTTCATGATAGCATTCTATAGAGCTGCAGAGAGTACGTGACATCGCATCGAAAGGTAGGATCTTCTCAATTCGCCGTTTGAATGTAAATTTATATGCTAGATGCTAGGAGGGAAAATGCAGATTACTTCAATAAAAATAGTCGTCGATGAGCGTAGGCGTATAACAGGTGCTAGGGGAGGAAGCTGGATGAATATAGATAGAAAATTAGTTATTTTTCAAGCTAGTCAAACTCAGTCATTGTTATTCGAAGCCTTGCAAATTGTAACACGCCATACCTAAAAGAACAAGGGTTTACCACAAATAAATTATTAATTAAATTGGATTAACTATACCAAACCACTCAAACAAAAAAGTACACAACGTTGTGGGGTTAATTACAATTGATTAATTAAGAGCATCTCGTCACGTTTGCATAAAAGTATTACGTGATGGGGTTGAGAAGGCGCTTCAAAAGAAATGCAGGGGAGAGACGCGAGAACGGGCGAGCTACGAGCTTTTTAAAGGCCGGCCGGGGTTGCGCCTGTAGCTGTAGCAATGTAGCAGCATTTGGAAAGCAAGAGGAAGGTTTTACTATAAAGGGGGGGGGGGGGGTTTATTACAGTTTTGCTAAGTGACCAGGAGGTATGGTATTACAAAGTGTTGCATTTTGCTGGGTTTTATACAATGACTTAAACAAGAATAGAAAAAAAAAAAATTAATACAGTAGGTATAACGGTTCGCATGTCATCCGAAAATGACTGAAAACACAACGAAAAAAAAGTAAAGTACTAGGAAAATAGATGTGTAGCAGAGGAATTAACAATAACGTTTACATTAGCTTAACTAGATAAATATAGGAAAGATAGGCCGATAATCTCCAACTTCCGATAAGACGCAGGATAAAGGTATCATATTTTGAGGGGAGGAACGCCGTACGGCTATGAAAAGTGGAACAAAACTAACCAAGAAAGTAGGTACTTCAAATAATGTATAGGTACATTAGCTTAACTAGATAAAAATAGGAGAGATAAGACGATGATGCCCAACATCCGATAAGACGCAGATTAAAGATATCATATTTTGAGGGAAGGAGCGCCATACGTCTATAAAAAGTGAAACAAAATAAATCAAGAGAGTAGGTAGTGCAATAATGTACACATTAGCTTAACCAGATAAATTTAGGAGAGGTTGGTTGACGATGGGCAATTTCCGATAAGACGCAGGTTAAAGGTGTCATATTTTGAGGGGAGTAGCGCCATACGTCTATAAAAGGTGAAACAAAATTAATCAAGAGAGTAGGTAGTGCAATAATGTACACATTAGCTTAACCAGATAAATTTAGGAGAGGTTGGTTGATGATGTCCAATTTCCGATGAGACGCAGGTTAAAGGTATCATATTTTGAGGGGAGGAGCGCTGTACGTCAATAAAAAGTGTAACAAAATTAACCAAGAGAAATTAATGATATCCAACCTTCGATAACTATTAGTGAGAAAGGGTGTTACGTTATTAGGGGAGATAGTCCTTCAATGATGCATTCAATATCAAATCGCCGGGGTGATAATATTGATGTTAGTCAACCTTCAATTGGGTTTGAACGTTTGGTAAATTGGATACCGGACGATTAGTTTAAAAATTATGCAATCGGACCAGCGTTGAGTAGTTCTGTTTACCAGAGTAAACATAGATAATCTACCCTAATCGTTATATAGAATAGAGATAGTTTAACAAAAAAAAAGGGGCACCAACAAACGATAGAAAAAAGGGTCCCTTTCATTTTGAGGGTAGATCATTTAAACATTTAACGCTCAGTGTGGAGAACAAAAAAAAAAGGGAGGTCATTAAACCGAGTGCCGACTAGCGGAGATATGTGTCAAATAGGTTTGTGCGTTTAACGTAACGGTAAATTGAAACCCTCCCTACAGCCGGTCATCACAAGAAGTGGGTGACAGTCGGAATAAAAGCATTATTTTGAAACGTAATTTCAAAATAATCTGTACAGGATTAAGCGAAATTAGTTTGACTAAATAGTTCAAAGAAACAGAATCTGTTGAGAAACAAAATACATGCAGAATAAACATTAGTGACGTGAACCGGATTAGGCGTGAAGACAATAAAACCAAATTAAAGATAGGAGAGGTAGGTAAAATGTTAGGCAACCTACGATAAGTATAGGGAATAAAAGGTATTCCGATGTGAGGGGAGGAAGTCGGTTCTTGATGGCAAATTAAAATTTTAAAAATAAATTGTTTGCTAATATTCAACCCGACTTACAGAATAAGCGTATCCAAAATGTGTAATTCTAATAATGCACTAGATTTAAAGGACTACAATAATAATTACGTACTCAAACGTATGAATCTAAGGAAATAAAAAAAACGACTAGGTATTGTAGACAGTTGATTTCTCAGCAGTTAAAAATTTATAGATGATATTGGTCCCCAGTACCAAATTGTTAAATTTAGAACAACGGTCAGGTCCATTTTGGGCAAAGTTCCTTTAACGAAAAAACAAACAAAAAATAAGGAAAGGTCGGTCACACTCGTATAACTACGGTCGAGATATTATGAAGAAAAAAATGCAGACGGACCTTCGAGACGGCCATTATGTGAAACCGAAAGTACCGATTAAGGGGAGAAGGGACGACTTAGGCGCTCTTTGCTAGCAGATATTTGCAATTTTGTAAGGGAAGTTGTAGGGGTGAAACGTCACCTGATCGCCTCTTAAAACCAGATAACAGCTACTAAGCAAATACAGTTTCAACAGTGTTTCGAAAACGGGGAACATAGACGGAGCAAGGTTACGAGTGATAGCCGTGTTACCGATAACAATGACAGGGCCGAATTGGGGAAAACCACTTAGGGTTATTTTATAGAGAAAAATACATTATGAGTTTAGACACAGTGAGATGTGGAGCATTGGAACATTTATAATGTTTAGTAGTAGATTGTGGAAGGGTTTACAAATTACGCAAACAGAGTTTATTGTGAAGCGGTGGGTATTTAAAATCAGTATAAATCGGTGATAAAGTTAGGCAGAAATTAAAATTTGGATAAATTGGTTTAGAGACAATAATAGACACCTAAATACTCACATAATATATTGTCGGCTTATGTGGGGAGTACAATAGGAGACAGTTAGGGTACCATGACTAGGTACCGTTGTAGGTGGTAACCGGTACAAATTCCTGGAAATATGTAGGCGTAACGCAAGGTACATTGACCGTAGTTTCAACATTAGACAAACATTGGGCAAGGCCGGCGAAGAAACGGAATAGGGAAGGGATGCGATGACGTACAGGACAGGGCCGGATTAGGAAATACTCCTCATTACAATTTTGCAAAAAAAAGGCACAAAGATTGTAGGCGAGTCCAAACGGGCTGACTACTGCTGAAGTTCTGGAACAAAATAGGTGATTGTAGTTTGGATTTCTATCTACCTCCACTATTTTTTTCCATAAAGGGGAGACTGTGATGATCTCGCCTTTGGGCCTACGAAATAATTCTTTTAAAATTGAGAGATCGATTTAGAAATATATTTAATTTTGTAACATGGAATGGCATACGATTCTCTGTTTCCAATTCATGGGGGTGATTTATGGGTCCTTACCAATAAATAACCACATGTGTTTGCGTAGTGAATTGAAGTGCGCCACTGAGCTCTTCTTTTAAGCGTTATTGGGATAATTTATGACTCCATCGCAGACAAAATTAATTTACACCGGAAAAAAAAGCGAACATGGTTCCTACACAAAATTCTCTGAAATAATAGTTAAAGTGTGACATTTTTGACTATTAAAGTTGATATATGCATATTGGGAGATGTGTTTATCACTTAAGATTTGAAGAAGTGGCTAATATATTGTTGAAACCACACAAGGAGATGTTTGGGGAGTCAGGGGGCAGGGAGTGGGAACGAGTTAGTCGGAGTAGGGTCGGGTTGGAGAACGGTCGAGGGAAGGAACCTAGGGCCGCGCAGACGGGATAAAAATCATCGAGTTTTGATAAACGGCAGAATAATAATTTGGTGCGCGTAAACCGGGAATAATTCAGATAGTAATATATAATAAGAAAGGACAGTCAGGGAAGGAACCTAGGGCCGCGCAGACGGGATAAAAATCATCGAGTTATGATAAACGGCAGAGTAATAACTCCGTGCGCGTAAACCGGGAATAATTCATAAAATTAAAGGATAATAGTTCACGCGATTGAGGGGAGTCAAGATTTGGAAGGAGTCCACGCGAATAGGGAAGTCAGAGATTGCGGCTTGAGAGTTCATATCTGTGACGTAAAATTATATAATTTGTAAATTGAAGCGGTCAATTATCAATACGGGACGTGCTTTCTGGGGCGTTTATCAGGGTCAGGAAGAATTTTAAAACAAATCAACGCGAGAATTGTGTTCGACGGCTGCATCTTGGAATAAATAACTGCATGACGGGTTGTGGTTTAGAAGTGCTTGTTTTAATTAAATATTATTGTAGTGAATTGATTTGTGAAATTATTTTGTGCAACAAGGCGAATTTGGTAAGTTTGTATAAAATTATTAACATATTTAGTACGGGCCTTGCAGGAAAGAGTCAATTAGGGTTTATATACAATCCTTAGGAATCTAGGGCCTTTTTTTTGTCGAGCGGAGATTTGCACGTTTCCGGGTTGACCGGCTAGCAAGTACCTTTGTTGGGTGAAGTTATTCTTGAGACGAGACCGTTGTAAAAATAATAATTTGGGGTTCAATGGACTAAAATAGCATTTGAAGCACAAAGTGCGCTTTCGGGCAATAAATCTTAGACGAGAGACTTCATTTAAAAGACGGGATTTTGAAACCACAAAACAATAATAAAACCCTTTAAAGGTGCTTTGTTGGTGATCTAGAAAATTAGGTTACTGGGTATTTTCCAATACATAACGGGTACCAAAATACATAGGTATAGAATGTAGGTATAAATTAATTTGTAAAGCGCCTTGGAGGTGTTAATTATTATTTACGAGTTTCGTAATAATATTTTTAAACGTAGCTAGGGGACTATATTTAGGAAAGGGTTTTTGAAAAGGCATTGGGTAATTTAACAGGTTATAGAATGGTGCGTAGCATGGGCATCTTTGCTTACTAACAAAATCTGACATAATTAAATTCCCATTCCAAAAGTTTCCCACACCTCATTCCAAATTTTAGGTATCACAACAAGTCTACTACATAGGACTTTGCATAAACTTGGTTCGATAATTCATCATATAATCACCTTTGGTTCACGTTTAGGTATATTTCTTTCGACTTAGCAAAAAACTTTCATATTGTCGGTTGAATGCAGCCGTCGGTAGGTATTCACATTTTAGCGTGATGCGCTATATCCACCTACTTAATTAACAAACTCCTTTTCTTCAAACTTAATTGAGCGGGTTACGACTCGAGAATGGACGGCGGTTGTCGAATGAATTAACGGGTCCGGCTTTCCTATTTCACCATGAGGAAGTATCTCACGCGACTTTATCGGGGGCGATGTGATCGAAATGCAGGTGGGCTTACACTATTTTCCTAATGTGGAGGCGAAGTAAGCGATGGTCGTGTCTGGTCCGAGCAAATTGGAATCCCTTGTGATCACATCTCGGTAACGTGGATCTCGTACCCGCTCTAGACTGGATTGGAAGCGTGGCCGGAGCCATTCCATGATGTCGACGTATGTACGTCACTAAGGCATTGGGGGACTTCAGGAGAACAAAGGACGTGCACCCATTTCGCCCTCCCTCTACCGCCGCTCCGAGGTACCAGCGGATAAAAGTTGTCGTCGCGGGAGGCCAGTTTGATGCAGGACGAAGATTACGATCTGGCCGGACTACCTTCGTCATGGGGGAAACGAAGTGACGAAATTTGCGTGGGCTTCACTACCTTTTAGGTTACGCTCGTGTGGGGTCTGCCTTGTCGGCGGAACGAAGGGAACATGACATATGGAATCGTTTGGCAACCGATCGGCGGTTCTTTGTTGGAATCCGGATAAGTTTTCTTAACTACTTTTGGTTTACGCTTAGGTAGGTATATTTCCTTCGATATTCGATTTAGCCAAAAACTTTCACATTGTCGGTTGAATGAAGCCGTCAGTAGGTATTCATATTTTAAGCGTAATGCGTTATATCCACCTACATAAGTAGCAAAAGTTTTCTTAACTACTTTTGGTTTACGCTTAGGTAGGTATATTTCATTCGATATTCGATTTATCAAAAACTTTCACATTGTCGGTTGAATGAAGCCGTCGGTAGGTATTCATATTTTAAGCGTAATGCGTTATATCCACCTACATAAGTAGCAAAAGTTCTCTTAACTCCCTCACACTAGGAATAGGGATCATCCAGCATCAGGGTGGGAAGGTACTCTGGACGAAAGTGCAGCGGGGGAAATAGAAGGGAGGGAAGCCAGATTCACGACCTGGTGCCTTCCATTCTTGGACCCAGCACCCTGGACGCCGAGCTTGACCTTCCTTCTTTGAGCTGATTTTTGAGCTTGAGGTTGGGGTACGCCTATCGTAGAGCATATGCCCGTAACACATATAGGGGAAGGTCCCAAGTTACGCTTGTGTATGTTATGCGAGAGGACGTATTTTTCATTCAAATCAAATACCGATGACCATCGCGATTGCAGGCTGGCGCATGTTTTGTAGCGTGCCTAGGAAAAACGTAATCATTATTTCTACTGGTTCGAGGCGGCGTGCTGGACGGAGAACGGGACTGTTGAGGACATGAGTGACTGCCAAGGCGAGGATCGGTGACATCAAAATCTTCCTTAATTAAATTCATACATCGCCAGATCAGAGGAGAGAGCGGCCCCACCGATCTCCTGACATTGCCGATTGTCTAATCAACTTCGGTTTAATGTTTATGCCGTTGCTTTAGGAGTTAATGGAACTCAAGTCATCGGCATGCTGAAGAACTTCAACATCATCATCAATCCAGAGTAGGATGTCAAGTTCCAAAACCTCGTGCCACCCACACATTTCCTGAACAGTTCCTGACATCGGCTATCACACCATTAATCGGAGCAGACCCTCATATCAAACGGTATGAGATGACCTCTCATCATCATCATCAACATATTTATAATTTGGCGGCGTAGTGGTCGATATTATTCCCATTATCACTCTATGATCCAGAAACACACATCAAACCCTTTCCCGACAGAAGGCAAAACATGTCGATTTTCATTCGTCGCTTGCGACCTTAACATTCTCCGGAGGCGTTGGAATTGGAAGCTGATTCGGCGGTCTATGACCATCACCTTATCAGTTGGGCTATGGAGGAGTCCAATTATTTAAACAGCACATGTTCTGTCTCATGTTAATCCAAAATACCTACCCGTAGAATCAAATTAACAAAATAAAACAAGCTAGCTAACTAACAAACTGCATCTAGCATTGTAAGTGTAGAATTATTGCACTCCGTACTGCTTTGAGTGTAAATCTTTTGTTAGAATGTACATAAATGTCAAATTATTTTCATGATAGCATTCTATAGAGCTGCAGAGAGTACGTGACATCGCATCGAAAGGTAGGATCTTCTCAATTCGCCGTTTGAATGTAAATTTATATGCTAGATGCTAGGAGGGAAAATGCAGATTACTTCAATAAAAATAGTCGTCGATGAGCGTAGGCGTATAACAGGTGCTAGGGGAGGAAGCTGGATGAATATAGATAGAAAATTAGTTATTTTTCAAGCTAGTCAAACTCAGTCATTGTTATTCGAAGCCTTGCAAATTGTAACACGCCATACCTAAAAGAACAAGGGTTTACCACAAATAAATTATTAATTAAATTGGATTAACTATACCAAACCACTCAAACAAAAAAGTACACAACGTTGTGGGGTTAATTACAATTGATTAATTAAGAGCATCTCGTCACGTTTGCATAAAAGTATTACGTGATGGGGTTGAGAAGGCGCTTCAAAAGAAATGCAGGGGAGAGACGCGAGAACGGGCGAGCTACGAGCTTTTTAAAGGCCGGCCGGGGTTGCGCCTGTAGCTGTAGCAATGTAGCAGCGGTTGGAAACCAAGTGAAGGTTTTACTACTTCGTAGGGGGGGGGGGGGGTTTATTACAGTCTACATAATTTATAATATTAACTATTTTGTCACCATCCGAAGTTAGCTGCCTACGCGATACTGTTTTGGATTAAGCCTCAATTATTAATGCCCCATAGTCGATAACCACTGTTCATTAAAACTGGGGATTTTGAAATGTTGAGCTCTATTTAGTTGAACATAGAAATCAGATATTATAATATTAGTCAATAAAATGTGTTGGTGCTCTTTTTAAAATGTGATTTAATCTCAGAGCTTGTCGTATGAAATGTTTGACTAATTGAATAGAATAACAATTTGTGCTATTAATTATTCGGTCCCAAGTGGAAACTTTGAATTCTTAGTAGTTTTAAATATTGAGATGATTTAAGTCGTTGGGGATGGAAAAGGGAAGGGGAAATGAAATATTTGAAAGCACAATAGTGGTCACAAAAGCGATTTATATAGCAATTTTGGATAGATTGTGATTGATACGAATATTTACTTTTTTGCAGTAGCTTCACACAGGAGGCCCCAAGGAAAAAAATTCCCTCAGGCTCTACGTCATCTTTAGGGATGCTATGTCCAGGTTCTTTTTAGGGAAAGGAAGGAGAGGAAGTTTTGAGAAGGAAAAAGTTATGAGGAGTTATTTGGAATCTGTGGGTCAATGTGTTCAAGAGTGACAGACTCGGAAGTATTAATTTCCATCGCTTTCACTGCGGTGCAAGGCGATAGGTTGAGAGAATCCGACTGGAGAGATCAAACGATTTCCCTCAACCAGTCTCTCCCGTTCCGGCCCAGCACGCTGGGTAAATGCATCCACCGCCAAAACCTAGACAAACCTGACCCAATAAACCGGGTACCCCTGCTTAGTCACCAAACATAGAGAACCACTCCGGGTGACGTATGACAGTATAGTTAGTTATCAAATAAATGGTTCCCGGAGCGGCGGCACTCAAAACCGGCATCAAATATGTTATATTTTATCTCCCACAACCAGTCTCTCCCGATCCGACCCACCACGCAGTAAAAGGGTAAAAGCATCCGCCGCCAAGATCTAAACAAACCTAACCCAATGAACGTGGGTACCCCTGCTAAGTCACCAAACATAGCGAACTAAATGGGGTGACCTATGGCAGATGTGTCGGTTATCCAATAAATAGTTTCCGGGGCGGCGATACCCAAACTCGCCACCAAATATGCTATATTTTATTTCCATCAACCAGTCTCTCCCGATCCGGCCCACCACGCAGAAAATGGGTAAAAGCATCCGCCGCCAAGATCTAGACAAACCTGACCCAACAAACCGGACGCCCCTGCTAAGTCACCAAACATAGCGAATCACTTGGAGTGATGGTTATCCAATAAATGGTTACAGGGGCGGCGGTACTCAAAGCGGCCATAAAATATGCCATATTTATTATATTTAACAATTTCCTAATGTCTTATTTACATTGTATGTGATAAAGTATATGCAAAATAAAAATTGTTAAAAAATTATAAAAATATACGTCATGATGAAGTATTCTTCATCAATCACCTGTCGATCAATATATTTCTGAAGTTTAAGTAGACGATTGCCGCTAATTATAAAAACATTAATTTATGGATCAATTAGTCAAATGGCCTTCGAAACAGTTCTTAGCGGCGCCGAATAAAAACACATTCCGAGCCGTATGATTAATTCCCACTTATATCTGAATAAATAATAACGCAAAGCAAATTTTTCTCATTTAGTTGCTCGCCGGTTTGGAACCCAAACCTGGGCGAGATTAATGGCAGCTCCGTCGCCGAGGCTTTTACGAGGTAATGCCCTCTTTTTGCAGAAAAAACGCGAAGCCTTTTTACGGTGGAAACTCACGGTGTGTATTCACAGACTCTTTCCGCTTTCAACACCCGCCATTGTCATCAAAACCCTGCTACGTTAATTTGCAAAGGAATGGATTATGAACTGCGCCATGTGCGACGAAGGCAGTGAAACTAGGCCTGTAGCCGGATGAGTCCGATAAAGGTGCATATAATATTGTGTCTCTCTAGTGACTATGCATTTCCGACTTTACAATTAAACGGTATTACATTGTTTCAAACATGTTACCGACTTCTGTTAGATAATTTTTTTGTTAAATGAACTCATTATATTTACTGCCTGACTTCGTCTGGAATATTGAATCTATAAAATATAATTATACTAGCTGGTTCCCGGCATGCGTTGCAATGCCATATTCAAAGAAATAAATGGTTTCTCCATGTATATCCTTTCCCGTGCGTCCCGTTCCTCTCCAGCATCCCATTCCCCTCCCGCGTTCCACTTCCACCTTCCCCGCCCACCTTCTCCCCTCTCCCGCTCCCCCATCTCGCAAACCCTCCTCCCGCTTTCCATATATTCAGTCCCAGTGCATTCAGTTTTCAAACAGGTCGCGTGCCACCATTACAATTTTTTTATTCAAATTTTCATTTTTCGTATATTACAAATAATCATTTTTGCATATTATAAGAACAATAAATTTAATTTGTTACGTAATAAAGATACCTATTCAAAATATATATAATTTTAAAAAATCCATAGACAATACTTAATACAAAAAACAGCTTCCTGCTAAATTCTGCAAACTGTCAAACGTGCAAAGTTAAAGTAGTCGTTAATTTTTCAGAAATTATCCAATTTTCTGCCATATTTTCTTAATTTTTCTTTCCGTAAGAACCTTCTACAAAGTATTAGAAAACTTTAAAAAAGATGAATGAAATAGGTAAAGTCGTTCTGAAGTTATGGCGTGACCAAGAGAAACAGGGATTTATTTTATAAATATATATAGATGATTAGGTATAAAATTATATAGGTACTTTTGTATCGCCTTATCTAAGTTTATTTGAAAAATGTTTATTAGTTCTATAAACAGAGACTTAGCACATCCTACCAAAGAAAACTGATATTGTTTATTTATTTATTTAATATTATAGAAACCAACACTACATTGGTACCCAAAATATGTTTTTTTTAATGTCTTATTTATGGTATGTGTATTTAGTAATTACCGGGTGATGTGCGTAGTCTGTAGGTGTGTTTGTATGTATGATGTACGCGTGAGTGGTGATCTGTGAAGGGCAAAGAAATCGAAATATAAGAGATGTGCTTCCTGGTGTCGCCGATATTGTTAACCAATTAACGAATAATCTAAAAGAACGAATAAAATAAACGAACCTTAAACTAAATGAACGAATTCTTTCCATATTCAATCTACATTGTTAACCAATACTACTGCACACCTGCAAAAAATCAACGAAATGAACTAATTATTTCCGTATGCAAACTATTCCCATTAGGTAGTAGTTCGCCGACAGTCGGGCGGACATCATAGCATATCTCTTTTGTATTTCAATATCTTTGGTGAAGGGATATGTATGCGCATTAAGCAGTTTATATCATGGAAATAATGCTCCTTTTAAATTTGGGCAGTGAATCCGAGAAAATGTTGATGCGTTATTGACGGCTTCGAATTGAATATAGTTTTTGACTAAATATTTTATTTTGTCAAACCTAATCAAAATATCCCCACCTTATTTACTAATCCTCTTTCACACATACCTACAAATGAATGCAATATATATGTTTGTTTTCATCGGAGTATTTAGACCTAATTATTTGATATACCTGAACTTTAAAAGCAATCAACACGTTTAGAAATACTATATATCAAAATAACGACTTAGCAAGCTTTCAATGGGCTCCAATCAATGATGTGTGAGTATTTCGTTAAAATAATTCCATTTGAAGCTGTGAGGTTGTGTTATACACCTATCAGACGAAATATAGGTAGGTACCAGTTTAACACATTTTAATTGGATAATATTATTCAACATTTCGCATTCTGATAAAGGACTTTACCGACTACAATATACTATAGTGGCGATATGCGTTAACAAGGAGCGCTTGCCTGGAAAATTATTATTGAATTAAATTGTGTAAAATTATACGAATATGTGAATGAAAAACTAATAATATTTAGAGAGTAACCATTAAGGTTTGTATTTGTTAGCTTCACGTGTACGAAGATCGAATCCCAAGGAAAAATGCGAAGTAATAGAACAAAAAAAAGGGTTTTCGGAGCCACCAGGTGACCATCATAATGATTTATGAACTTAAACCATACAGTCTAAAACCTTTGAAAAATCACAGGAAACTGGTCCTGGCTGCTCGATTATACTTAGTGAAATCATTTCATGTATGTAATCCATAGTAAATAACGCGAAGTAAAAATAAGGAAATAATGCATAGGTACAAAACAGCAACATTTTTACGGCAGCTGTTGTCAGTCAAGTTGAACAATAAATTTTGCACAAGTGCATTAAATATACATTTTATTTTTATTTTTTACAGGCCTGCAATGGTTAACGGGATGCTGATAAAAACCAAAAATTGCCCAAAGCAGAAATCAATTCCATAAAATTCTTTGTTGTTTTGTTTCAAACAACCCCTACTATAAACACTGTAGAATATCGACGGTTCATTGAAATGCTTTCACGAATTATTTCCAACTCAATTATTAACGTTCGTGTTTTAGGAGAATGCTTCGAACACATTTGAAAAATGCAATTTAAAAAAACAATGAACTGACAGGCACCGATTTGCGCGAATAATTTTATTCCATTCTTTCGTCTGACATTTCGAAGTTGATGCTACTCGCTAATATAAGTTAATTATTTATGTTTAAGGAGGGTTGTTGTATAAATTACGCCAACGTTATAATTGCTTCGTTCAATCATTGAAGGAAATGGTTAAATAATGTGAAATTGCATTTTTATTTATTTTATTTTATTTGTTATAAAATACATTCATTTTACATATATATTGACTGTCCAACTAGGAAGGTTTCCCGTTCCAGGACAGTCAAATTGACATATTCATATTAGGTCGGTAAATACATTATGATTCATAAAGTGTTAAGTAAAGTTAAGCTTAACAATTTGCATTTAAATAATTATAATATATTATACAGTGGAGTAATGGGTTCTAGGTTCTAGAATCAATTAATTAACTAACATGTACCAACAGTACATTAGGATACAAGTTATAAGATATATTAAATTAAATTATTACATGGTTATAGTACCTACCTACTAAGTCCATAGAATATCAGTTGGATCTGTTCGTAATTTCATCTGAGATGAGAATAGTTTTTAAATTTTTACTAATCAATGTGCGAGTAAAGTAATGAAAGGGAAGAAAGAGTTTGGAAAGATAAAGTGAAAATTTTGAAATGAAGAAATATGCTCACGAATTCTATTTAAATGATTAATGTTAAATTAAGTGCAGGTAGTTTAAAAATAATATATATCACTCTAAACAAGGAATCATGAAAAACCTTCAAGTGAGGTAATTTATCACGGTGGGTATACTGTTTTAATTTAAGTTTATTTAGAAGAGAATATAATATAAATCAATTAAGTTTCATTAATAATAATGTTTGTAATGGATAGAGATTACGAAGCAAGATATTATATATTACAAAGTATAAGTAAAAAATGTATGAAAATAATCATTAAACAATAAAGAAATAAAAGTTTTGATTTGAGGACATTGTAAGCTATTTGATTTAAAACGTTTCGGGTTAAATGGCATTTTAAGATTTGCAGATATGTCTGAGAAAAGAGTTTTGTGCGTATTCCAATTTTAAATGCTTTATCTAAAACTAGTAGGCCCGGCCACACGTTGCTGTGGCTAACGAAACACAATGCCATTACCCAATCTTTATAAAATCCACACCACCAGCTTGCCAGCTGCCCGCTGCCCACTGCCTGAATTGAATATTTGAATTTCTCGGCTTTTCTCTACTGTAATAAGCATCTATTATATATTTAAACCTTCCTCTTGAATAACTATATCTATTGGTGAAAACCGCATGAAAATCCGTTGCGTAGTTTAAAACATCTATTAAAATATTTGAATTCCTCGGCTTTTCTCTACTATAATAAGCATGCTTTATAGATATAAACCTTCCTTTTGAATCACTCTATCTATTCTCTGTCCGCGATAAGATCAACCCATGGTGGTAAAAAACTTGGTTCGTATTGCGCATACCACTCCCCCCGCTACGGTCCCTACACCCGCGCTCTGCTCGCCAGAGTCATTCCGCTAAAAATTTTGTATGTCTTCTGCTGTATTAGTGGGGGTAATGGGCGGAGACATGCGCGTACATGGGTTGGTCTTATTTTGGATCGAGAATACTTGTGTAAACCGCATGAAAATCCCTTGCGTAGTGTAAAAGATCTAAGTGCACAAACATTTTGAGTGACTTCATTTTATTCTATGTAATGATGATAAGGTATTCGATCTGATATTGCTTTCAGGGCATCGAAAAGCAATCCTTTCTAAAAGAGCGAATGAATAAGGAAATAGGTCACTTGTATGGATTTCATAACGACTTGGAAAAAATCGTGTGGAAAGATTTTTTTTACTAAGATTACGAAAATGTTAGTAAAAATTTTTAGAAATGTATAGTTTTTTATTTATTTATAATAATAATAATAATAATAAAATAATAAATTATGAATGAATAAATCCATTATTTGAGCTCGTGACGTCACTACATGAAAATTTCCCGTCTCTGATTATGTTCCCTTAATTTTGTAAAATTCCACACTGATTAATTTTTTTTATATGGCAACACTTTGATTTCCGGCGATTTTTTTGAATTTGCGTTTAACGTTCACTAGATTATTTGTTCTTGAACTTATCCTATGGTTTGATTTTTTGATAAAGATGGCGGTGTTTGAACCCCGTACAATTTATTGCTATTCGTGTTGAAAACGTTCTTTTTTAAATGATTTTCGGCTATGTAATTATTGGTTTTTCGCACCCATAAAATTACGTCCCGTGCTTCTTTCCGGTTTATAAAAAATGGTCTGGTTTTTAGATTGAAATTTTCAAAAAATCGCCAGGGTTTCAAAAATACGATTTAAAAACAAATAAAAAAAACCGAATGTCTTAGAATATTTGTAGTGTGCCTGGTGCGCCTCGACGAACATTTAAACCAATGACGGGCAGCGATTTTTTTTTTAAATGTATATCGCACAAGAGTGCCAACTGCTCTCGTCTGAAGCCAGTGAGACTATGGCATCCCCAATTGGTGTATGTTGTGAGGCTGAAGGTAGTGGGGAGGGGAAGGAGATAGGGAAGAGGAAGGTAGGGAAGTACCTGGCTATTCAGATCTGGTCACCAAACACGGCTAATGCTATTTCAATAGCATGATATTTATATTTATAGTGCCTTTGTCCAAAGCTTGTATTTACCGTCGGAGTTTTTATGTTATTTTTGTACGATTGTCTAACTGGTCCGTTAGTGATATTTTGAGATTATTGAAATTTGTTTTTCTGGTCACAAATGTAGTTTAGTAGTGTTTTGACATATAATTGGCGTATATCTAGTACGTCACAACTGTTGAATATTTGGTCTGTATCAGTCAGTCTATGTTTTTAAGTATTACCTTTAAGATCGTTTTCTGCGCGATTTCTAAATAATCGATAGCTGAGTTTGTTGCTCCTCCCCAGTTAATTATTCCATATTCTATCATTGACTGACAAAGTTCAAAATATATTATTTTCATTGGTTTTATTTTATTTATGTTTCTTATGTTTAGAAAAATGTGTATTGTTTTGAGGAGTTTATTTGTGATTTGTTTGATATGATGTGTCCATTTAAAGGGCTCGATCGATAGATCAGTAAACACCAACATTTTTAAGGTTGACTAATTATGTTGAACTTTATAGTTTACACAATGAACAGAGTAAAAGCATTGTTCGAAATGTTTTGTTAGCACTACACAATAGTATTTACAAATTTACTTTTCAAAAGTATTTAATAACGTTACGTTCTTCTACGGGTGAGCTTCTATGAATTTTTATTTTAAAGTTTAAATGAGCTAGAAAACTGCAGGGCTTAGCAACATCACTTTATAAAAAGCTCCCATGATTACGTGACTCCAGGATCTCTCTGTGCAAGTCATGGAGTCGGCAAAAAGCCTTACTTCTGCGAACGTGAAGATTCATTAGCTTAATCGTGCTCCTTTCGTCATGGAACTATGCCAAGAACTCATAGAGTTACGTAAAGCAATAATAATTCTTATGTTTTCAATGGCAAATTGAAAGCTTTGATGAGTTTGGTATCATTTCAATAAGATCTGGAAAGCAACAAAGCTTATTAGTACCTACCCACAGGCATTATCCCTACATTTCTCGCGTTATCTCCAGAGTTCTAGTGGATTAAGCATTAAAATAAGTAGATTATAATAGTATGCTAATTTGCTTAATGATTTGTATTAATTTGGCACATTTAACGAGATTCCGGGAAGCGCATTTTGAATTACTGAGTTCCAGCACATGGTGAAATTACAAAGCATGAATTTAACGTACTAACCAGTATTACACTGGCTACAATTCTGCCAGAATTACATCAGAGCGAAATTACACAAATGTTTTCCCAGAAAAGGATGAAACAATTTTTTTTCAAAAAAGCAAAGTTTTAAATTTTTTTTACATTAGACCCCACACATGTGGCGCGAGGAAAAAAGTTCCCTCAGGGCCAATGTGATCTTTAGGGATGCTATGTGGAGGGTATTTTAGGGAAAGGAAGGAGAGGAAGTTTTGGGTACGAAAAATGTGTGAGGGGTGGGCAAGAATCTGCGGGTTAATATATCTAGAAGTGACAAACTAATGAATTCATTTCAATAAAACAATTTTCCTAGCGTTTTCAATATGTTATTAATCACTTTCATCAACACATATCTACATTAAAATCTAGTTTTGATTTTATGTTATTATTTAGTGTCTATTCTCCCCCATTTAATAGCCGTCCGGATTCACCCCGTTTGAAATTGTGATTGAGGAAACTTTTTGAAAATTTACAGGTAAATAAATACCAGTGGAAATACTGTAATTCAAAAGGTTGAATTAATAACCCGAATTCCCGGACACCTAAAAAAACATCGGAAAGCGTTTTCGGACTCACCCAATTTGATGGTACCTGTGATCTAATTCAGTTTAATACGTGAAGAACTTTTCATTTGACTTCTTCAAAAAAATAAAAATGAAATAGAATGTATTCTCACATCAAGACACCTACGCTATGTAGCGGATGTGAAGTTCGGACCTCCACAGGAAATGGGAAAAGGGTATAGAAATATTCCCTCATTCCAATCAGTCAACTCCAATCTAGAGTTTGACCACGAAATAAAAAAGCAAATCCAAATAGCAAATAGCCTGTGTCAATAATATTATACTTGTATATCAATAATATTCTCGTGTATCAGGGTTAAATTTTCTGTACGTAATCGGAATAAAAGGAGCAATTTTGTATTTCATTGAAGGTATTGCGTACTCAATTTTTCGTTTTATTTTGCGGAAATTGCAAATTAGGTTTTTTTGCTTCCATTGTCAATAATTCTACGCTCATGTTTTCGACAGACGAGCGATTTATCATTTTGCTATGAATGATCACTTGACAATACGTTCAACATAATTTCCGGCAAATTTTTGTAACTTCTCTCATCCATATTCTTAGCATTGTATATTGCAGAGTGCCAGACATGTCTTGGCTGAATTTTGTTCTACCAAATGTACGAGTAGCTTAGTCTTGTTTTAATTCGACCGTTTGTGAGCGTGTAATATGTGTTTCGTTTCGTTTCCATATCAAGATGGTGGCCGTTTTAATGGTTCAGTACAGATTATTTTTCCAAATGTGAAATCGTCGTTTTTATTTGAATTTTATTTAAATTTTTGTAGTACCTACCTACCAGCCAGAAGAACGTTTGAAATAAGAATAACTGTCACTGAGATAGTCACGTTTCTTTGAACAATTTGTAAAATTCCTTATATGAACATTTTAAAAATGTTACATAAAATAAATGGTTTATAATAAAGTAGGTTCGTATTTAAGTACCGAGTTACAAATCTCATGAATTTCAGAGGAAATTTTTGTTCTCGTTTCGAAATAAGAGAAAGTTAGAAACCCTTTTTTGACCTGAAACAATCTACATTCATCATTCTTTATTCACCCGAAAACCTTGAGTAATTTATCTAGGCTGTATATTGAACAAGATTTATACATACATCGGTGAGGACATAAAGGTGTTTGGATATACAAATCATAAATTATTATTACAACTTCAGTGTTTTAACTTTTTTATTGGCGACCACATAACAAATTTAAACTACGAAATATTATGGTATAGATAAGAATGACATTGTTTTTTCTAAGTTTTCCTCAATGGGGGGGGGGGGGGGGGGTCCTGTGCTGAGGCGGACTAAAATTATTAAATTTAAATTATTAAGTTCGACTTCTATCTTCTGTGTTGTTCTTAGTGAAGTTTGTGCAAGTCTAAGTGATTTCTTTCTTTTAGATCGGTCATTCCCAAAGTGGTCTATATCGACCTCCAGAAGTCTACTGCGACCTACAGGGTTCATGTCGATAAAAATAGGGGTGCATGAGATGTTAATGACGGTTCACGAGAGTAGATCGTATTTAGGCAGACCGTCACCAAAATTTTGGCAACATTTTCGTAAATATTTTGAAAGACATAAATAGTTAACTAGTGTTTCGTAGCTGTATGTATGCTAAGATAGTTAGTTTAAAAAATAAAAATTTTAGACGCCAAACATTATAAAAAATTATGATATAACTAGATTTTGACATTATTATTTCATTATTTATTAAAATTTTTAAGATTCCAACTAGTAATACCTAATAATTATAACGTAATTTTGGTATAGCGCAGTTTTATGTTATTTTACTTCAAGTGCGTTTGTAAGGGTAACTAGAAAGGGTGAGCAAAATCCGACCAAAACACACTCTAACAAAGTGAATTAATGTCATCTTGTTTGGAAGTACTAATTTTAAAACGAAGCGCTTTAACGTAATTACTTATTTATAATTTATTAACGTTTTCAATTATCACTGGTCGGTTTTAGTTTGTCTTTCCATGCGCAAACAAATTTATTATAGCTTATTTTTGTGGTTATATTATACACGCTTACCTATTCATTAAAGGTTTATTTCTAATTTATAGAAAGGTTTCTATGGTACGCTCACGATTTGTCTCTATCAAATCCATACTAATTAAATAATGTAATTCTTGACTTGTACTCACTAAACTCTTTTATTCGTGTTATATCGGGAGGAAGGTTGTTTTGGAGTTTAATTGCAAAAATATATATGTAGCTTCTTTGCCCGAGTGTGGTTGCATAACTCCGAATGTTTTGTTTGTGTCATTTCTATTTGATTAAGTAAAACCATTTTCATAATATTCTTCGAGCGTAATATGAGTATAACAATCAACATCGTAACAACATAGATCGATCTTTAGTTGTCAAAATATCATGGAACAAGAATTTTTCCAACTAGATTCTTTAGAAAAATATTTCCACCGAGCCAGCTTTCTGAAGACCTACGACAAAGTTCCTCCACATGACAACTTATAACATGGATAGATTTAAAAAATGCTGACAATTATTTTTGATCAATAAAACAATCTATAAAATAGATAATAGACCGCTGCTCAGGCGTACCAATGCTATCAGGTCTGTATTTGCTACAAAAAATATTTGTTTTTTGACGGTTTGATCTCTGTATTGGAAAATATATGAATGCAAAGGCCAAGGTTGGGGGGGATTTAGTAACAGCAGCTAACAGATGGGACTCTCGGGATATTATGTCGACTAGGCAGCTCTGCTAGCGTCGGGCTGATCGGTCCAATAAGCAATGCCATTTGTTGGCAAATTTGTGAGAAACGAAGAAATATGACGTCTTTTAGAGGGACGGAGGGAGACATAAATATCTCCAAAACCAGTGGCATGTGTGGACTTTATGGATAAGGGATAAGCTTTTAAGGAATGCTTTGTAAAATAAATATTATGAACAAAAACAACTTTCGAAACGTACTTTGTATCAGAAACACAAATGTGATTCACTTTAATATTTAATTGACATGTTTTATGTTTGATTGTCCATCGAAATGTGAAACAATGGTCACAAGATATAATTAAAAATGTACCTTTAAGTCAAATCATTACTTTAATCAACAGATATTTTCGGTTTGCGTAATTAATAATCAACAAAAGATGTTTAATGCTGAGTGAATATTGCATTAAGTTTCGTGAGGGTATTTGACGACCAGCAAAACACAAAATTAATCTCTGAAAATATTAATACAACATCAACCGTTTCAAACAGAGCCTCACTGGGTTTCCACTGCATATTTTTTTTTGTTTTTTAGTTATATATTTTACTCGTGTGTCCGTGTAAAAGTAAAGGAAAAAATACAGATTTAAAAAATAAAGTCAAACGCCCATAATTCAAAAGTTAATCTTATTCAGAAGAGTTAAAACAATGAAATATTATTTATTTATTAATTTTTGTTTTACGCCCAGAGGGCTTTTACATAAATAAAGAAAGGCAAAAATATAGAAATAATGTTAAGATAGAAATAAAAAAGTACGTGCATGAAATAAAAATAGAATATTATTAAAATAGATTCATAATTACACCTCTACCATAGGTCTCCCCAAGTGGATCGATAAGTTTGGCGACTTAGCAGGGGTGCCCGGGTTCAAGGGGTTATGTTTGTCCAGATCTTTTTGGCGGCTGCGTCTGCCCACCTGCTGCGTGGCGGGTCGGATCGAGACAGACTGGGTGAAGGAGGACTTTTGACCTTTCGAGCCGGACTCTGTTGGAACATCGCCTTGCACCTCAGTTGGAGGGATGGATCCATACGTCCGTCACTCCTGGACACACCAACCTCCAGATTCTTACCCAGCTCTCACACTTTTTTCCTTCCCAGAACTCCTTGTCATTCCCTTCCTTAAAAAGACCCTCCACACAGCATCCCCTAAGATCCCCTGAGGGAAATTATTTACCTCAGTGCCTCCTGTATGGAGCTAATGTAACAAAAACGTCCTTTTGACTTACACGACGTATTTTTGTAATGCCGCAAGTTCTGAAGATGCGGATCGAATCAAATTCTATAAGGAACCTGCATCACCTGCATCGTAAAAGTTTTCAGTATACAGATAAGCCCAGTGAGCGAGCCTGCCCAATGTCCAAGCTCCTTAGAATTCAGAGGCATGTCGGACTACTATGTCCGGAGTGTGACTAGTGTAGGTATTGATAATAACAAAGCTTGCTCGTGAATAGTGCAAGTTTATTCACAAAGTCATTGAACTGGATAAATAATAGTAAGTAATACTCTAGTTAATTGAAAACGAACAGATTTCTACGTCAGTCACAACCACTGGTAACTGACTATTTTGCTAATGGAGTTGATGCTTTTAATAAACCTCTTTTAAAGTATGAAAATACTTTAGCAGTGCATATTCTAACGAAGTCACTGAATAATCGATTTTTTAGTTTTTGCTTCTACTTTTCTTCTTCATCAATTTCATTTATTTTCTACCAATGCATATATTATTTTTTCCTTTGTTTTGATTGCATAACTAACTTACATTTACTTAATCAACCTCATAATTTTTCTTTCTTTCTTCTTTATATATTTTATATTCTGTACTGTAAATGGCAATTGGCCGTTTTTTTAAATTAATGAATTTGAGCAAGATGTCGTACAGTCAAAAGTAATAATTTCGAGTTTTGAGTATGTCCATCTGTCTTTCGGTCTGATTGATGAAAAAAAACTGGTTCCAATGAACTTCGATTTGTTTTGAATTCGCAATTGGAACTGATGTGTCAATTGAGACAACCGATGAATATAAAATTAGAATTATTTTTTTTACCGCAAATTACGTTAATTATATATTTGACACATGTATTAAATTAAAAATTTTGAAAAAAAATAAACATTCCTTATAAATAACCTGACAATAATTTGAAAATCTCCGACTACCACCACAGAAAGCTGAAAATGTTGCTTGTGTTGTGATGGAGCTGGATGCTAGCAGTGGAATTAAACTCAGGATGCCTGGGTGGGAATCAGATGCCATGCCGATTCAGCCACTGACCGGTCACGTTATTTTGTTTACATGATATGTATGTAAAGATTTGAACCAGCTTTTATTGAGCATATTCGAAGTACAAAAAGTAGAGGTCATTTTACTATCCGATGGTATTTTTTTTACTAAACATAAATAAAAATCACAAATCGCCACTGATCACATTCATAGACGTCGCGAACGAATGTTACCGTGCTACCGGAACGAGACAGAGCGCTTATCACGTGAACCGCTAGGCTATATTCGACTACTCAGTGGCGACGTGTGACGGAAAAAAATGATGATTGTTTTTAATTGAAAAAAATCATCATAAAGCCGAATGGCATTTTTACGCCAAGTGTGTTTAGGCGCTAGTTAAAATTCTACGGTTTCGTGCTCTTGCACCCTTTATAATAATATAATATATTATTAATACTTTTTTAGGTTCTACTTAAAGTAAGTAGGTAGGAACTACCTACTAGGTACCTATAATATAATATTTTTTTCTAGGAAATTATTTTAACTTTATATTTTAAAAGCATATTTCTTTGGTTTTAATTTCTTTGGGGTAAAAATAAAAATAAAAAATGTTAATGACAAGATTTCGCGGTTTTTCACGGGTGTGCGCTAGTATTCAACAAAATGCAAAAATAATATTACATACTTTTTTGTGATATTGAACAATGACCCTTGATACTTGATATAAAATGTTTTGAAACATTCTTCACATCAACACACTTATTGACTTCATAGAAATCGTCACAATCACTTAGGTCACTTAGGATATCCCCAAAGAATAGCTTTATTAAATTGTTCGCCTACTCTCCCCAATGGGAAAACTATTTCATCTTGATAATCCTTTCGAAGAATCTTTTTCAACTACATTTAGTTTATTGTCATTGGACAATCCCACGCCCTTGAAGGAAGATACGAAATGGTTATTGGGTAAAGAAACACTGGATTAAAGGATAAAATTAAAACGAAATTGAGCGATAATTTTCAGCTTCAATTCCAAATGATTCATTGAATTGTTTTGTAAGAACGCGAATCCTTGAATATAACAATAAGTTCTGATAATTACCATTTATATGACACAACGATTTCCCGGCAAGCGTTGCAATGCCACTGAATAAAGAAAGTGTTTACCTTGCGTGTTCTTTCCCATTCGTACAGTTCCCCTTCCGCTGAACCTTCCCCTCCTATGTCCCATTCCCCTTCACGCGTTCCCCCTCCACCTTTACTGCCTTCCCTCTCCCCTCTCCAACTTCCCCCCCTTCCACGTTCCATATTTTCAGTCCCTGTACATTCAGTTCTTAAACAGCTCTCGTGCTCCCTATTACAATTTTGTTTATTCAAATTTTCATTTTTCATATATTACAAACATTCATATTTGTAAATTATAAGAAAAATCAGTCAAATTTGGTATGCCTGTATTTCTTACTTAGTAAATCAAGTAAATTCATTAATTTAAAGATTTTATTTGAAAATTGAATTTTGGTTGAACAATCAATGGTTTGCAAAATGTCATTCTCAAATTATGACATTTTTGACAGTTTTGTAAGAGTATTTGTAATGATTAAAAAACTTTTCATGTGGTTATAATAATCTAGAAACCATCGTGAGGGTGGAAAGAAGTTATTTTGAAAGTTTCCAACAATTCCTATGCTTAATATAGCAGGACATACAAGCAAGCATGTTTTGATTTTTTTTATTTACATAGATAACATAATGTCTGAATTAATAATTATTGTTATAGATACTGATTAATGTAATATTAAATCATTGAAGACAAAGAAAATACTAATAAATCAAAAGGAAACATAAAACAAACAAGACACAGAAAAAAAGTAATCAGTGTATTGGATATTTACTAAGACTTTTGATAATATACATTAAGAGTGTATAACCAGAGAAAACCAGAAATATGTAATTTTTAAATTAGTGTTTAGACGTATTGACTCTTTTCCACAAAAATTTATAAATTGATTTCTAAAGATTGTTATTTTATCTAGTAAACGTATGTAATAAATTTTCAGAAAAAATGTTTATTTTTAATATAATAAGGTTATACCATAGGTCGTTGGCGGATTTGTTAAATTTTCAAAAAAGTACTATACAACATATTATATACGTATATATATATACGTATTATACAACACCCATTTCAAATCATATAATCGTGCAGTAAAATAAATCAATATATTATCTGGTAAACGTATGTAACAGAATTTAAATTTTAGTTTAAATAAAATTATTAAAAAATATATAAGTACATGTGTTTCTTGACGAAAATTGGTCCGTTTATGCATTTATTTGCGCACTTACAGACTAATATATTTCAGATTTTTTTTACATTCTAATTTTGCTGAGACATTATTGAAAAATGATAAATACTTATGATCAAAAAATAATTACAAAAAGTACATAATTTTAATAGTTTTATCGTCACGCCTTTCAGCACTTTTGGATGCAGGTATAAATTAAAGCAACTATGGAATGAAGTAAAATCGATATTGAATTATAATTTTAAAAAGCTGGTACGGAGAATACCTTATCTTTCTCATTGGAACCGCCCTGTACGATCGTAAGAACATCTTTCGACGAAATGTGGATTTTCGTCCTCTGGCTGGTTATGCGCTCTTAAGACTTTTGGATAAAGTCAACGGGGAGTCCCATACAAGTAAAATCGGATGTTTTTATCCATTATTAAGACAAATAAATTCTTTAAAGACCTTTGTAATCATTCAAAAAAGATAGCTACCAAAATATGTTAAAAAATAGTAGAAGATAAAAAATAAAATAAAATAAATAGTTGTTAATTCTGAATTTGAAATATGATATTAACAAAAATTACAGAAAAAAATATCGACCCCAATGACGCCGTGTCCCGCGTAAGACAAGAGATCCTGGGTGCGAGTCTCGGTTGCGACCGTTATCTTTTTATTTTTCAGTTTCCTGTTCTGTTTCATGTTTCGCTTAGATTTATTAGTATTTTCTTATTTTCATTGAAAAATATATTTTTTTAAAGTGAAATCAAAAAAAAAAAATTGTCAATAATCTAAACATATACTATTAATTCACAATTTTCTCACCAGACCAATATTATATAGAAAATCGCAGGAAAAAAGTATGGCAGTATTATATTTTACATCCTGTCTTTATAACTCACAATAATGTTGGGTTTGCTGCGATGTTGGAAAATAGTTTTATAATTTTATGAAATATAATATATAGTTGTGAATTTGATTAAATTTGACTAAAACTTGAAATCATTTTGATAATTCATTCCACTAGAGGTCTAAAGTTAACGAATTATATTCCTTATCAGTTTTGACTACTTTGAAAGTTTGTATTCCGCGCAATACAGTTATCCAATCATAAAGAACTTGAATTTGTATTACAAACAAGTCATAAATTTTACGTAAATAAGCAAAACAATAAATATTAAAAATATGATTCGCAAAAGCTTGATCAAACTTTAAGATAATCTTAACGGTGAGGCCGAAATCCGTTTCAATGCTGGAAACGTAACTTCTCATCATGAAGTTATTTACTTCAAAACTAAATAGAAATTCCTTAGAAGTAAATTTACAATGATTTGAAAGAAAACTGAAAACTCATGACGCAATTTTGAATAGGACGTTTGGACTTCTAAGCCTCAACAGGCCAAATAAATTGAATCTTCGTTCAGGAAAAGAATTCGGTATTTGAAAATGTTTGACCCACAGTAACGCCACATTTAAGGTGAATCGTACAACATTCGGAATCGGACCACTCAATATAATACTCCTTATGTAGATCGCGATAAGGTCGAAATTCCGGCTTAAGACCAGCCGTCTATTAGCGTGTTTTATTTTATTTTATTAATTTCTCGCTCATCTTTATATTGCATATTATGTTAATGTACTGTATAGAAAATCGACCACCACAACATGGGTATGTGTCTAACATGGTGGTTGAAAAATCCCCAATTTATCTAATAAAAAATTCAAAGAAAATTTAAAAATTTCAGGCACAAATTTTAAAATATTTTTTCATTTTCCACAGAACTTAATTTTCATAATACGCAATAAAACCATAATAGAAAAAGGGTTCGTAAGTAGGAGATTTTGCACTTTGAGGTAGATTTTCTATAATATAGGGTCCGCCATCTAAAGTTTTTTTTTTCAACTAGTGCTTATTTCGTGAATGGTAACACTTAGCTTATGTCTGATTTGACAGATAATTAGTTTTATCCTTCCGCTGAGCGAATATGGTTGTGTATACGCTTGAACAACGCTGGGAAATATTCGCTGAGTGGGCCTGCGATCGACTTACAGAAGATGCCGATTTTGCCAAAAAAATCATCTTTTCGGATGAAGCTCATTTTGATCTTGGCGGGTATGTAAACAAGCAAAATTGTCGTATTTGGGGCACAGAAAACCCGCACGCATACATTGAAAAGCCGGTACACCCAAAACGAGTCACTGTTTGGTGCGGATTTTGGTCCAGAGGCATAATTGGGCCATTTTTCTTTGAAAATGAGCAAGGAGTGGCCGTTACAGTCAATGGCGATCGTTATCGGGCCATGTTGAACGAATTTTTGTTCACAAAAATTGAAGAGGAGGATATTGGCAATATTTGGTTTCAACAGGACGGCGCTACGTGCCACACAGCCGAAGCTACACTCGATGTTTTGCGCCCTGTTTTTGAAGATCGCATTATCAGCCGCAGAGCTGATGTCGTTTGGCCACCTCGGAGCTGCGATTTGACACCGTTGGACTATTATTTGTGGGGTGCCCTCAAAGATAAATGTTACGCTGACAAGCCAGAGACAATTGACGCTTTAAAGGACAATATTCGTGAAGCCATTGGTGAAATACAGCTGCACACAATCGATAATGTGCTTAAAAATTGGACCGATCGTGTAGGCTACTGCATGGCCAGCCGAGGCAGCCATTTGAATGAAATTATTTTCCATTATTAACCGGAAGGATTGTACTTATAAATAAAAAAAGAAATTTGAGAAAATATTCAGTAGTTTTTTTTTTATAGCATTTTCAAAAAAAAAAAGTTATTTGGCGGACCCCGTATAATAAATATAATCTATAATATTTCTTAATGACCAAATTTTCAAACCAAAACCACATGGTTTTCCATTACTTCGCATTGCTTCCCCTTAATTGTCAAAAAATAAAATAAGATGCTAAGTTGGTGGTTATAGTTGCTTGTCTAGAGAATATTTTTCGACAAGGCTACAGAGTAGCGAATTAAAGTTTTTATGAAATTATAAATTTAAAAGTCTGTTGCGTGGGTTATTTTATTATTTCTTTGCTTTATAAAAAAAATCTTTTGTTTTAACAAAAGCAAAGCTGTGAAAGGATATCTTATTTTTTAATCTCATTTCAGACGAAAAGTGAGAATCTTGATTTGGAATTAATTTCCCGGCTCAAATTCACTTCGCTCAGAGCGTAGTAGTTTACAAGACGGAATTTTATATGGAATTTTCTCGGTTTGGCAGTGGACGGGCGATATTACACTTCTGTCAAGGTTTCCAGGAACAATTTCGTAAGGCCCCGGGCCTGCTGCAGCGCGGTGAAGATGAATATTTAACGCGACGATTCCGTGGGAGATGGAAGATGGCGATGCGAGATGTTCCGACGGAGAGCGAACTCCATTATTTTGACGCTGGAATAGGTCCAAGTAAAAATGAGGCAGTACAAGGAATCATTGAGTGAAGTATCATACATACTTTTATCCATTATATTCAAAGGTTACATAAACTTTCAATATCAATGTCAATGAAATTAATGATATTGGCACTATTAAAAAAAAAACATTAGCTCCACACAGGAGGTCCTGAGGAAAATAATTCTCTTCAGGGCCTACATCATCTTCGAGGATGGTGTGTGGAGGGTATTTTTAGGAAAGAAAGGAGAAGAAATTTTAGGAAGGAAAAGGTATGAGGGGAGAGTAGGAATTAGAAGGTCAATAATGAATGTGAATGAATGTCCAGAAATGACGGAAATATGAATCTATCCCTCCCATTGCGATGCAGCGCAATATTCCGAGACAGTCCTGCTAGTGAGGTCAAAAGCTCCAGCAAGATAACTCTCCCGATCCGGCCTGCCAAGTAATAGGTGGGCAGTCACACCCGCCGCCAAAATCCGGACAAACCTCACCCCATGAACCCGGGCACACCTGCTAAGTCATCAAATGCAGTGAACCCGTAGCGTATTGTGACGTAGGCTTTGGTAATCCAATAAATGGTTTCCAGGGCAGCGGTACCTATACCCGCCTCCCTATTTTCGATTCCATATTTAATTTTCTTTCACATACTTACCTACTAATAACAGAAACTTTAAAAAGATTTCAACGTTAAAAAATGTATGTTGTTCTCCTAGTTCGAAGTCAAGTCGAATATAATTATTCTGTTTGGTCACCTTACTTTAAAATCCATTCCAATTTCATTGAAATTTCCTAAGTTGTATTAACTATAAACTCGGTCTACCTATCGAAATAATAAATTATAACCACTTGATGAAAGAATTATAATTATCAAAACTCTCAGAAAGAAAAAATATTTCTGATTTGACTTTTATTTTTTGAATCTTTAATGGTATTTTAGACAGCCCTGATTTTTTTAGCTTAATTACCATCCTGTTCTGTGATTTATATGAATATATTTGAGTTTTATGATGGAACTGTCTTACAATGATATTTTAACAGAACTTGAGAAAAACTTACAGAGAACGTGAACTTAAAAAGTTTGATGAATTGTTCAATTTTTTTTAAACTACCCGTTACGCAACAACGCGTTAATTTACATTTGTGAATTTTTCCCTCAAATTTACTTTGTTCAATGGTCAACTTGCGGTGGTAAGTAGGTATTGGAGTACGTGGGAGTAAAATGGAACCAAATCAAGATACCAAAGAAATTTGGCGAGAAAGGTCTTATTTTTATTGGGATTAAGAAATAAATTACGGAGAATGAGAGGATAAACTACGCCTATAAAGGGAACTCTAAGAGACAAATTGAGGAACAAAACATAGCATCTATTGGTGGGTTGTTTTTTTAAATATTTAATCCATACTTCTACAATAATTATTAAAAAATGCACCTTTTCTCCGTTCTTGTGAATTTATTTGAATACTTAGTTATCGCCTTCACAATCCTTTACTTTCGAAAGACGCCAGATGAGAGTTTTAAAAAATCTGAAAATCTTATTTGTCAAATATATCGATCCTCCAGTTGATTAGTCAGACATCTCAAATTTTAGTTGAGTATGCAGTTATATGTAAAAGTGTACCGTCTCTCTGGTAGAATACTCAGATTTCTCATAAACACCACCAAATCAATTCTTTTAATTCAGGAAAACCTGTAGAGAATTAAACAAAATTTTGATGTTTTATGGGTCACTACTCACTAGTAGGTTATTTCAAAATGTTTTTCTAATGTACCAGACCGTTATGCCTCCCGGTGATATTTTATAGACTAGAGACGTATAAATAATTTGATTTATGTTGAACTTCCGAATATTACTTTCCCCCTTATATCAAAACTTAGTATTTGGAGATGTCTGACTAATAAACTGGACGATTGATATTTGAAGAGAAAAAACTGATTTATCGTAAACGCATCATTTTTGTGGTTCTTTTATGATTGAAAACCTTTCAGTAACCAATGCATACTTTGGCATGATTAAATAAAATTCTGCTTTGGAATCAAATCATGATTTTGTTAATATTTACTAATCGATTGATTGATCTGTAAGTTGGGTAGCAATGACATGAAACTTCATTATTTAAAGAACCTACCATCGGAATACAAATGGAATAGACATATCTAATCTTTTCACTTGTCGTCTGCGTTACAAAATCTGCGATAAATAAATAAATAATTTAAATTCACGCTTTCAACAAACATTGCTAGATTTTAAACACATTTAAGCAATTTATGAGCAATACAGATTCTAGCGAAATGGGATATATGCTCGTCCGTCAAAGCTCCACTTTTCGCAAAGAACGCAAACCTTTGTGAGCTTTCAATCTCTGTTTAAGACGGGCCTCTCTTCTACCTTTGTTCCGGGATAGCGTTAATCAAAAATAACGCAGCCTAAAAAGACACCCCGGGCAAGTAAATTCTGGACACATCGTAAAAAAGAGACATATTTGCCTGATGCATTAGTTCTTTAAGTTGAGCTCTTTTCGTAGGTGCCCTTAAATACGCCCAACAGGTGTTGGTATAGTGTAAGGCTGTAAGGTATAAAAATTTATATTAAACAAAAATAATAATTGAATCGCTTTATGTTGAAAAATGTCCCTTTATTGTTTTTCAATTATAAATATTTCTTTGTTTTTATATAATTTACCGGCTCTACACAATTATTTTTGGCTTCTGGGAATCGGGTCGTACTTTTATAAAAATCTACATAAATTAAGTTCTACGCACCTTCCGTGAAATTTGTTAATACTTCAGTGTAAAAATAATTGAATTTTCGGATAGGTATTCAAAAGCACCCGAATTACTTTAACCTTTATTTTTAATTGTTTGTATTAAATAAATTTTTGGATAATTTTCAAGCGCCATTATTTGTTTTAATTTAACAATATAATGCAGAAATACTAGTACACTTTAGGTATTAGTATTTCTAGTATTTTGTGTAAACATACAAAATACAATTCTGTCAAGAAGGTGATTTCCGGAAACTTCTTTTTATTCATTGTTTTCTATTGGAATACTTTTGGGAAACGTTAAAATCAGGTTACCAAATCAAAATATGGTGCAGACATTATTGAAATAGTAAGCATGCATTAAATTAAAGAAAATCTAATTTCATATTTCGTTTGCTTACTAAGGATAACATGCCGAATTGATTTTTACTGGTGTCGTTACTTATTAAATGACTGAAGTTTTTAAGATTGCAAATTTTAATTCCAGATTGAGTCGCTCTACATTTGATTATACAAACATCTTAGGGTGAGGATAAAAAGCTAAGTGTTTTCATCAGATTAAAATTAATTTTAATTAAACATATCGGTCAGAAAATTATATATGTTTCAAAATTATTAAAATTTCATGTCGCCATTATCTTTCAAAATTTAATAATAAAATTAAAGGATTAACAAGAGTAAATCAAACATAAAAGACAAACTAAATACCAGCCAGGCTCCGTTCCAGTTGCGTTTTCCAGTAGTCCTAGGAAAATCTGTAAACAATAACTGTTCCCTGAAGCTGCTCGCCAAAAACTGCCATCATAGATAACTTCCGGATGCCATCATTGCTGTCAGCTACATATAGTATCGACATTTATTGTGTATCGATGTTGTTGTAACAATCCCCGTCTGGAGCCAGTGAGACTATAACATCCTCGATTGGGGTATGTTTTGAGGTTGAAAGTAGACGGGAAAGAGAAAGGTGCGAAAGTACCTGGCTATTCAAATCCGGCTAAAGTCTTTTGAAGCAACGTTTCAATGCTGAATGTTTGTCTTACACCAGGGCCATACTGAGGGTATCTTTCACTCTGAGTGTGCCGCAAATATTCTATATATATTTATTTTTAATTAATGGATAGTGAAATAACAAAAATTAATCAAGTAAAATTTATTTGCGCACGCCGGGATTTGATCCTGCGACTTTCATATTGCGAGTTAAGAGCCTTACCCCTCGAACACGGAAGCCGTCTGTGATTGATGAGAGTAACAAGTCTTGAAAGGACTAATTTCAACAGTTTCAAATCAGATTTGCTTTGTACTCACGTACTTTTTACACCTCACAATATTATATGGTTTCAGCGTAATAACTTTTGCTATTAACACACTCTTTATTAAGCAGTTTTAGAGATACGACGTAAAATAATTATTTATCAAAAGAAACATCTTATTTAGATTTCAAACAATTCTAAATTCTATAGATTCACAACTTTTCACGTGCTTAAAAACCGATTGGATTAATTGAAGGAAATATTTGAAAGCCGGATTAACTACTTTATCTTTAATTAAACCAATATTGCCAATCTCAATATTCTGAGTGAGATATCAAAAAGTTTAATCACCGTCGCCAAAAAAATGTTTGATGTTTATAGGAGAGAAGTAATTAAAGTTGGGAATAGAATTTAATCTTCTTTAAGACGTACTGTAGCTCACCGGTTGGGATTTTTTTTAAATATTAGTCAGCCCCTTGTCATCGGTGGCTCCAGAATTAATTTCAGCTTCTGATATGCCCAGAATTTCAATTATTTCAACGTGCTTTATGATATGCTGTATCGAGGAAACTATTCCACAGAATATTTGTACAAATATGTGCGATACGAGAGCAAATAATGTGACCATAAGAACATGAAAAAGCTTTTAGTCGTTCGAAGAAAAATCGCTTTAAAGCATGCACCGTTTGGAATATTTCTTTCGCCCAGTTTACAGTTGTTACATAATCGTTATACATGGTGTCCGGACACTTGTGGACAAGTGGAAAACTGGTGAATCTACTTCACATTTGGAGTCAATTTTATGGTATTACTTTTTTGATGCAAGCATGCGTTTTCGAGTAAATCGCGACAAAAGTTGGAGTTTTTAACGTCATTATTAGCTATAAATGGTTACAATTAGCTGCTCATTATCTTGTACTTTTAATAACTGTATAAAATTATTTCATATTCATATGTAAAAGCCCCTAAAAAGGATGTTAATAAATAAATCTTTTAAGATGCGTAGATGATTAGGTATGGTTTAAAAATTTTTTTGTTAAAAATAAATGAAAAAATCGAAATGCTGAGTAAAATTTTTTTTTCGGGTTCTTTAAATAATGGTAAATCCACCGGAATCCCGCATGTACCACTATTTTATTATTTATTCAAAGGTTTAGATTTATTGTCGAATATCGATATGGGGTTAGGATAATCAATTGTTGTATATATTTTTAAAAAATCGATACCATGTACGTCATATGTTTTATGTTTAATTCGTTATTTATGTTGAATATCCATAAAAAAAATATTTTGTGTTTTAGTAAATAAATTAAGCGATTTGTACGCAGTTCTTCAGTAGCGCAGTTCCGCTGCGTTGTTCATGAATACAGCCTGCAATGTAAAAATTGATGTCAGCCAACCTCCGATAGGAGAGGGCATCAAAAGAAGAAGTAAACAAACAACCGATAAAAAGTTTTATCGAAGCATTTTACAAACTTTAAAAATCTTTTATGCATGTACCGAAGCTCACAAAAAATTTATCTTTTTTAGATTGCCCTGGGAATGCTACGTCTAATTTTGAATAAGCGTTATGACTATATTGATACAAGAGCTAATAATAATTTTTACTACTTTTAAGGTTTTTCCCCAACAATATTTAAGTGCGATACAAACCCGTGGTAATTAGCCAAATGGAATAACCAAAATAATTAGGAATTCGACAGTCTATTACGACTAATTAGTAACGACTATTGCAATAAAAAATATTGATTAAAATCCTTGTAGACGACCCCTCTCCCCCTCCCTTAAATGTTATATATATATATAAACCGTTTTTACTTTATTATAATACATATATGATAAATGAGCTGTTTTGATCTGAAAATTTCCTAGCCATTCTAACAATTACTCGTGTTCTCTGTCATGAAAGAACAACACTTAAACAATAAAATCCATAATATAACTCGAAAGATCTAATAAGTTATTGATTGAAATTCTATTTTTTATTAGAACAGCTCACATTTTATACTTAATAACTTTTGAATGTTATTTTCACCAATGTAATATTATGTCATCGAAGAAGAAGGTAATACTAAACGATAAATAAATAAAAAATAATAATAAAGACAAAGAAAAATAAAAGTAAACTTTTGCATTTGGAACTTGAATCCGATCTCTTGTCTTACCGAGACACTACCTAGGTAAGAAACCAGTTCTTCGAACAATTGTTTCCAATTAAAAAAAGGTAGCTGCCATTAATATGGGTAAAAATTTGTCGACGATAATATTGTTAATTCTGAAAGTTTAAATATGAGATTGACAAAAATGACTTAAAAATCAGAGTTCTCCTTAGTCGAATTGATAAGGGGTTCATCTCGGTAAGACGGACATGCTGAGTTCCATGCTGTCCCTGGCCGCTTGTCACCCGTTGGCCGAGTGTATTATTTAAAAAAATTAAAATTATATGCGATTTTAACCCTAAGTATAAAAAAATGTATGAAAGACAAGGTCACAATCGCTTGCGCCAATATCTCTCTTGATGGCTTCAAAGATTTGCTAATAAATAAATGATGGCTTCAAAGATTTCATTCATGCGGCAACACCACTGTTTGTGTTTGAATTATCTGTGACTTTCAAACGCTGTCAAAACCGAAAAGTCGGACTTTTAGTATTTTTTTTAAATGCATATAAAGGTATTTATTTATTAGCAATCACCTTTGAAATGTGTGTTTTCACGCAGGATGTCTATTCAGGTTTGTGTAGAAAAAAAAACATCAGTTCATTTTCATATTTATATCGGATATCTAAGCAAAAATCAGGAAGGTAATTTTCGCGCGCTTTTTTTCAAATAGGCGTGGCTTTTGAGGCCCTCAATGGGTGATAGTTATCTTTTTTTATTTTTCTGTGTCGTGCTCTTTTTCATATTTCGTTTAGATTTTTAGTATTATCGTCTTCTTCAGTGATTAATATTCTATTCTTTTCCAAACTTCATATGGAGATATTGGATAATGTATAAAATGGAATATTACATTACGTTTCAAGGACGTAAATGTTATCCAATACACTGAATTTTACAGTTTACAGTCTCCGCTATGCAGATTGGCCTGTGCAGCGCTGCAATTTAACTTCTGCTGCATTATTAAAATAACTGGGGGCTCGAAACAGTCCTTAAATACGATGCAAGTAAGTGAAATTAAAAATGATGTTGGAAAATGTTTTAGAATTTGTTAAAGCATATAATAACATCAAGACATCGATAAATGGTAAGAAACCTTTCACACTTTATATTTTATTTGTCAAATAAGTAGCTTTACTACCTGGCTTTGCCAGTGATTTGGAAACTGAAAATGTTCACCCAAAACTCAGTAATACACTATTTTCGATTAACATTTACTACGAATGGGTTTACATTATAAATAAAAAAAATGCTTTGGATAAATTGAAGCTATCCTGCTATTTCTTAACATCTTGGTGTTTAACTTGATAGCAAACTTATATTTAATAAGCACATCGACTCAATCGTTCACAGGTCATATAAAATGCTTGGTTTTGTTCTTCGTATAAGTAAAGTGTTCAGGAACCCGTGTACAGTAGTAATGTTATATTTTGCATTAGTCAGAAGTATACTGGAATATGCCTAGCCAATTTGGAACCCGCAGTACAAAGTATACATAGATAGCATAGAACATATTCATAACAAATTTATAAAATATCTTATCTTCAAATTCAACGATAACTCTGAATGCACATTTCAAGCATTACAACAAAGGCGAGCGATAACTGATTTGACATTTATACACAAAATTTCAACTAATAAAATTGACTCTATTAACTTCTTTCCCTAGTTAATTTTACGATGCCATGACGTACACGCCATACAAAACAATATTAAAAGACAAATGCAGCAACTAATTCACCAATCAATCGTGCTCTTCATATGTTTAATAATATTAATCAAATTCTAACATCGACATTTTCTCCGATTCACTGCCCAAATTTAAAAAGAAAAGCATGTCAATAATATAAATTGTTCAATGCGCATACATACATACATACACACATACTCACAAACAAACACACACATATACTCACCCCCCACACACACATACACCTTCCCACTACACACATCATCCGGTAATTATTTAATTATTTAATATGCATACCATTAATTAGACACTACAATGAAACTCATTGATAAGTGCTATAAATATTGTAATTTACTGTCCGAATGAAGGCTATTATTTACGGTGCTCCAGATTTTATGTCCGGGTAAAATCTTTCCCCATTGAAAGACTAAACCCTTCCACACACTTTTTCACAAATGATTATCTAGTAAATTCACGCAATGTAAGTGCACTATATAAGTATAATAAATACAAAACAATACAAGAACAATACGTCAATCCACCATAAACATAATGGGAAAATATTTCACCGACTCCAGATATTTTCATATCAGAGGGTTCGGCTCTGATGAAATCCTAACTGGTCCGATAAATCCTACTGATCCCTCCATATAAATATTTAAAAAATCTTTCGTAATCCTACATGTATTTAAAATGACCGACTTTTGCATTTTTATGTACAAATTTTTTGACAAATCTAATACGCCTAAATTTTGAATGAGAGAGCTTGGTATAATGCCAGTAGCCGAAATAACAAATGGTAATATTTTTTATAGTCTGAGAATGCCTTTAATCTCATTTCCTAAATCTGTATATTTTCTAATTTTTTCAGAAACAGTTTTCTGAATATTACAAGAATTTGGAATAGCGACATTATTTTTTTAAATTTTGTCATGAAAACTATATCGGGTCTTTAATGACTAATTGTTCTGTCTGTTAGAATAGTTTTATCATAATAAATTTTATAAAATTCATTTTCTAAAAATGAATTTGGTTCATATTCATAATATGGTACATTACGGCAGTCAATCAAGTTATGTTTAATTACCAAACTTTGGTGAATTATTTTTAAAACTTGATTGTGCCTAAATGTATACTCGAACGGCGCTAATACAGAACATCCCGATATAATATGTTCTATAGTTTCCGGAAAAGCCAAACATTTTCTACATAAATCATCAATTTGATTTCCATCTTTGATGATATGCTTTCTATAATTTTTAGTATTAATGACTCTATCTTGAATGGCAAGCATAAAGCCTTCTATTTCTGCGCTCAACTCTCCAATACTCAACCATTTGTTTGACGAAAATTTGTCAACATATGTTAGGTTGAGATAGTTGAAGTGTTTTGCGTGAAGAGTTTTATTTGACCAGGAATCTAATAATTCCTGGTTGGTATATAGAATGCTGGCATTTTTTTTTTTTTTTTTTTTTTTTATTAAGGTGCTCCAGATAAATTATTATTATTATTAATATTACAATAAAACTCATAATAAGTACCCACCATGAATTATATTTATTAATTGTAATTTTTTTATTACCAAAGGCTAATATAATGTACTGTTTGTTTCTGTGAATAAATAAATATATAAATTTACATTGAGTATAATTAAAATGAAACATAATCTACTATGAAAAAATAATAATAATCTACTAAAAATTGTGTTATTTGGTTAGAATTATATGAACCAATTAAAGAAACAACTTTTTAAAACACATTTTTTTGGCAAAAATTATCTGTGTCAGTTTCCATTGATTAACTTTTTTCTTTTTAACAAAATTTATAAAAATCACTTTTGCACTAATTGAAATCGAATGTTTCTAGTCTCCGTTTGCCGGGCGTTTTTCGTGACCATATACACTAAGAATACACACATTTTTGGCTTTTGGCTTCTTCTAGAACACAATAAAAAAATGGATTATACGATGAAATGGCATCCGGTCTCCATTTTGTCGTACAATATTTAAAAGCCACCTAGCTCTAGCTCATGAATATTATGTTCCCCTTTAAGAACAAATAAGGTAATTACCGCACAGAAAATAACATTTCACAAATGCTGTTCTTTCCAAAAAAAAAAACGTAATTACTTAGTTCTGTAAAACACAAGTCAAAACGATTTTAAATTTAAAGCGTTCACCACTCGTGCTTTGCGGAGAAAAATTACAGCAAGAAAATGCGCATCTTCCTGACAAAAAATACGAGCGAAACAAACTGGAAGTAAAAATGGTAAATAACAAAACGCAAACAAAAAGGCAACAATGAGACAATGCGGCTGTTGGGTCTGTTCTCTACTTCTAAAGGCTTTCACAGCCTCGCTTTTGTTGAAGGCTCTCGGGAAATCTGCATACACACGAGTTGCCTCCTCATATTCAATATCCAAAAACATCGATTCAAAAGAAAATTATGTGTAGACTTTTACCAAACATACAGTTTTTTTATTCTCAATACAATATGTTGGATACAGAAATATCGCTACTCTCACGTGAACAAATAAAGGTAGAAGCTTTCAATGAACTTGTTCGCAAAATTTAATTTTTTTATATTTTTATTAATGGCTAATAGACACGCAATTACTTGTGGGCATTTACCCGTACTATTATGATGGCGTGTAATTAATTACTGAGCGTAGGCTTGTTAATTAATTTTAGATATATTTTTAGTAAACGATTTACCAACTACTTATATTGAGCAGGAATATACATATTAAAGGTCAGGAATTTACAAATGTAGGTCGCACAAATAGAGTAAAACGAACAATGGATATTAATAAAAAGTTTTTATATGTAAAATAAAGAACCATTAATGTAGGGTAAATGGTTGTTTATCAGTTGTTAGAACACATTTATCAGTAAAGGGATAAGTGTCTTTAATGTGTACTTACTTCCGAAAGCTTTTTCTGTAGCATGCGATCCTTATGTTTATTAGTGAAAATGGGGCAAGTTCATTCGAAATACGATCTATTTTAAAGCATATTAGTTATTTTTATTAAAATTTTAAAAATTACCTTTTTTCATATTATGCTGCATAAACGTAATACATCCGTGTTAGTACTGTATCGAGTAAGGGTTTTTTGTTTGACGGGGTGGAGTACTTACTTTTATGGAATGTACTGGTAACACCTTTTCCTTCTCTATGTCACAACACGTAGCCAGCCACCTGAACGTCATACAACAAAGAGATGCAACTGTGTTCTGTCTCTCTTTATAAGAGGGTTATTTATTGAAGGAACATAAATTACAACCCAAGAAGATATTGGATTCTATCATAACGACCTTGCTTTCGTTTTGTGGCTCAAAGTCAAAATCAATATAATACAGAACGAATATATGCACGATTGAGCATCTTAAAACCAAATGTATCGCGAGCTGAAGTAGGTAACTCTCTCTATAGAACTCATTTTCTTTGTTTAACTTTAATAGCAAAAGTTCTAATACTAAAACGAATAATTTTGCATTAAGTTAATTGAAAATTCAGATAAATCTACATCACTCTGGCATAGGCCATTGCAAATTGCGTTGGTGATTATATAAATTTATCGAATTAGTTAAACGATAAAATTACCAACTTTTATTGCTTGGTTAAAGTTGTTTTGTTAAACCAAAAGGGAAGCAATTTAAAAGCCCATTTAATTAATTATTTGAATAATATTTTACTAGCAGAAAATTTTGACTTGCAATTTATTTTATATCTTGTTAGTTAGAAAGAATAGGTACAAGTTAAAACCAGCAAGTTCTATGGATATAGACTTAGAGTCGGTACCTTGTAGTTTGTATTTAATGCTCATTGTAATAGTTAAACCTTTATTAAGAATTTTTTTACCGGTATCTACACTTTCACTTTATAAAATTTGACAGGGTGAACATATTGAATTATTTAAGTCATCGTTTTAACGTTGATTTTATGCTCATCTTTTATATTATTTTTTTTCCATAATCATTGACCAGCATTAATGATAATATTTGACTTATTTATATAGCGCCATTTTCGTGAAAAATCACCTCAAGGGCATTATAAGCAGACATCTAAAACAATCTAATAAAAAAAGCTTTAAACGTAGCGCTAAGTCTGTGCGTTATACTGTGAATCGGATATGACAAGATTTTTTAATTACATATAATATTATAATTGAAGTTACGGTTATTGTTTAAGTCATAAGTTCTCAACCTTATATTGCCCACCGCCTTCTCTGTGCATATTTTTTTTCTAGGGCCCCTTAGTTTTTTTTACTTGCCTGAATCTGAAACAGCTATTGCCACGATTATATTTACCACAGTTTGTTATATTTTTTACCTTCCCAAGCCCTCACTGTGCCATCTCAAGGCTCCCTTATTTTTCTCTGGGTCTTCTACTGCCCCCCTAAAAGTCTCAAAAGCCAACAAAGGGGCGTTATCGACCACGTTGAAAACCTATGGTTTAACTGATTGTGAAGTAAGCGCATCCTTAAAAAAATCACTAATAAAAGTAACCGTACTGGCATATGCAGGTTGTCCCGAAAGCCAACGTTATCCTTTAGAGTTTAGAGCAGAGGTCTCCAACTTTCCAGCCTTAGGGCCATATTGATCATTCCAGAAAGTTTCAAGGGCCAAAACCGTTATTTTCTTGCCATTATTTATAATTTCTAGACTATTCGTCGAGTATGTGCCCTGAGCGAGCATACGCTTGCTAAATTCGCTATTTCGAAAGCTGGCAAAAAAATATTCCACACATTTTAAAACATGTAAAATATTTAACCACACTACTGAGACTGAGTTTCCTGTCGAGTTAGCAATCGGAGCTTTGTAGTTAAATTTTGATTCGTTTCTCAGACTCAAAGATATCTTTGCGAATTGAATTAAGTTTTTTTTTAATCTTCTTGATATCGACATTGAAACCCTAGCTCCGGAACTTCAAATGGAAATTATTGATTTACATTGCAGTGATAGTAATTAGGAACAATTATCAAAACTAATCTTTGTTGAAATTTTATAAGAGTAGTCCACTGGCACAATTTGAAAATTTGCATAAATTTACTCGTGGGCTGTTTTTAGTTTTTGTGTGAGGAAAATTCTCCTAAATGAAGTACACAAAAACGTTTATAGATCTAAGTCAACCGATGAGCATCTTTAATAATTGGTACAAATAAAATTGATCCACAACTACAAACTATTGTCAGTGGAAAATAAAAATTACATAAATCTCATTAGTATTTTATACGTTACATGTGTGTGTGTGTTTATATGTTATAATATTTATATATGTTTATTTAGTTAGTTGGATTTATTTAAATTATTTATTAGTTAGTAATAATAAAAATTGGAAAATTTGTGGGGGGCCTTTTTTTGAAAAATCACCTCAAGGGCGATGTTTACGCTTAAGTTAAATTTTCTGCATAATATACTAGTAAGTTAATAAAACTGAGTTCCTATCATTCTGTGTTTATTATCCAAATTATCACAACCACAATATGCCATTAGCTGTAGCGGGCCAGATTGATGACACCGGTCATTAGCTATTGCGGGCCGGATAGGAGTTCGGGCCGGATAGGAGCGCGGGCCGTAGTTTGGAGACCCCTGCTTTAGAGGGCTGACAGACCATCTCATGACGGACAAGAATGTCATAACCTGACTTTAGTAAAAAATCGTTAGTTTTGCAATATCGGCACTTTTTCAAATTTCGTGTAAATCGACGTTAGATCACTTTTTCGAATGCCACAGCTACAAAATTCTGTCGGTGTTCAAACAATGGTTCTGCTACTGATCTAATAAATATAATTGTATATTTTTAATACTGTAAATAAATGTATGACGCTAACTTAGCATGTTATTTTTTAAAAAAATATCATTTACTGTAGTTTTCATAACGGTATAAATTTTAAAATTATTTTAATTTAAAAAAAAGATATTGTTATTTTACTGAAAAAAGCTCATCGTGAAATAGCATTGCATAATAGTGTTGTTTATTCTTATGTAATGGAGAGATTTAATAAATAAAAGTCATCGTTTTTTTTTTTCATTAACTCCACAAAGGAGACCCTGAGGGAAATTATTTTCCCCAGGGTCCATCTTTGAATATGCCGTGTGGAGGGTCTTTTTGAGGAAAGGAAGCAGTGAACACGGGTCTTGAAGAGACCCATGTTGTAGGAGGGAGGAAACACAGAGGCCGGCAAATCGTTTCAAAGCCGTTCATGTGAATCATGTCAACCGTGTACAAATGATTTTTGTACACGGTTTTTACAAATTGCGCGTGTTTCCCGACCATGTACTGGTGCCGAGGGGATCAATGACGCTAGTTCTCGGAGCATCTTCCACTGTAATGCCGGCAGAACAAGGACAGCATTCCCACCTGACGCCTGTGCTTTAAAGATTGCAATCCGTCTGTTAAGATGGGAGAATCTATCAAACAGACCGCCCGTTTCTGCACAGAGTCAAGGGTTTTTTTTTTTAGGTATTTTGGAGCTCCAGACCAGAGGTGGCTGCAAAATTCAACCGTGTATTAAATGTATGTGAAATTTATTGAAAATAATATATGGTTACGAATGCATTCAGTACGCTATAAAATAGAAAAGACGTAATGCTATCTCCATGAGATATTATTCTTACTTTCGTATAAAAGTAAGGTTGGTTGACTCTGAGAGGTAAGATTCAGGTTCCGGAACACCGCACCAACACCCCTTTCTGTGGCTGGGACATTGTTAATCTTGCAGGTGGCATTTTGCTTCCTAGACCAAACTCACAATGCAAGCTTGCAACGCGTATTTTTAATTTTTCAACTTTAGTGCTAGACACATTTCTTATTTAAAGGGCAAAATTAGCAAACAAAACACTGGAAAAAGAAGCCAGAAAAAGATTTTGATATGATAATAATAATAATACAATAAAAATAACTTATATCATTGATGTCGCTATTCCAAATTCCTGTAATATTCAGAAAACTGTATCTGAAAAAATTAGAAAATATACAGATTTAGGAAAAGAGATTCAAAGAATTTGGCATTCTCAGAATATAAAAATATTACCATTTGTTATTTCGGTTACTGGCATTATACCTAGCCCTATCATTCAAAATTTAGGCTTATTAGATTTGTCAAAGAATTTATATATAAAAATTCAAAAGTCAGTCATTTTAAATAATGTAGGATTACGAAAGATTTTTAAATATTTATATTGAGGGATAAGTAGGATTTGTCGGTCCAGTTAGAAGTTCTACCGAACCGAACTCTCTGATATGAAAATATCTGGATTCAGTGAATTATTTTCCCTTCTTCAAACTTCGCAAAATTGCTTTGTGGCATCATTAATTATATAATGAATAACAGATCACTTTGTATAAACCACTATATTATAAACAATATCTACATGTTTCGATAGCAATGTTTTTCTTCATCAAGATATGTTAATATAAAGAAAAATAAATGACAAACAAGTATGGACAAATTAGAATAAACTAGAACATGACAAAATATTAAAAAGAAGAGGTGATTAATTGCTTAAAAATCATAAAAATAGTTATAAAAAATTTAATATAAAAATTATTTAAGGAAAAATAAAATTGCATTTAGATAATAAAAAACTTTTAAGAACAAATTATTAAAATAATTAGTCTAAATCAAAAAATAAATAATTATAATTATTGTAAGTATTAATAAGAAAATAAATTTAAAAGATGGCTATTTTAAAAAAATGTTGGGTTATTTATAATATTTAATTTACTTTTAATGCTTTTTCTAATTTCTAAAATTTCTAAATTATCCAATTGTATGCCCGTAGTGTTAGTATGTAAAATTTTAAGACCTGTATTAAGAGGAAACCGGGTGGTGTTTTTTCCATACAAACGTATTCCTCATTTCCCTCTCTGAATTTTGACACTAGAGAAAATATTTTTTTTACATAATATGAATATTGACCGCAAGCGTGTCGGTACGTTTTGATTTTTTTGATAAGTTACTTTTTATAGGAGTTATAACCCTTCAAAAATTGTTAAAATTGCCTTTTTTTAACGCCATCAACAAACGTTCAGTATACAAATTAGACGATGTATTTTTAAAAAAAGCAAAAGGTACAGACATAGAATGTTTTCTTCCAAAACATTTGGTAAAAAAATCTTGGAAATTGGTTCAGTTTTGGAGTAGAAAAATGAGGACTACAAAACCTCGATTTTGACAATTTTATTTGGGTATTATCAGGCTGAGGTGCATGTGTCCCTTTCTCTCAGTATTCGGGGGTGAGGGGGGGCGGAGAGGGTTTTGTTGAACACGTATACAGTCAACGAAGTGATGTGACATTCTCAATAATTATATCGATACACTAGTCCACTAGTGTTGTCATGTCCCGAGTTATCGATGTTTTTTTAAAATTATTTTTCTGTTTGGTGACTTATTTTGAGTGTGCCAATACTTACCGAGCTTATTTACTAAAGTTATTGTGACAAATTTAATTTGTTTACGTCAAATAAATTAATGGAAAAAAATTGAAAAAAAAACACCTGTTACAGACAGACCCCGAGATGATTCCGTTCCGTATTGCCGAGTTGGATATGGAACACAAAAATTAATTAAAATATTTTTTGATAACTTTTGAAGGTTGTACTCAACATAATATTATCCCTTTATAGGACACTTTTTTTAAGATACAACTACCGAACCAAAAAAAAACTTTTATATTTGACTAAATATATTGTTCTAGATTTTTTTTTCAAAAAAATTATATTTTACAAGAAAATGTGTGATGGTAAGTACATACACCACTGATCGTTTGATGGAATGCTGGTACAGCGTATGTTCAGTGGTACATGCATCTACCACATGTTGTTGAATCGATTATGTTATTATAATATCATATTATACAAATGAATATTGAAATCTATGTATAAGAGGCACCATATTGTTTATTGTGCTACATATTAGGTACATACACATAACTAGTTTAGTTTTTATTTAACTTTTTTAATACGTTATATTATTACAGAAAAATGCACTTTTGGGAATACCTCCTACATCACTTGACATTTTCAATCTTCTTCAATGATCTAATATTTTTTGTTTTTAAACGCTTTATTGTAAAAAAAATTACTGTTTAACATCTACACAATGAAATTAAAACAATTTATGGTCCAGACCTTTCCCTCGCCGGTAAATTTCTTGGTATGCGACCGTCAATTATTTCTGGTAAAAGGCATTGGTGGTAGAAATTTTCTAACAGTGGAACGATTTTTTGCCAGATTTCATCGTCCCTCTCAATTTTTTCATACAGCAAACCTTTTGGACTCCACACAACAAAATAACAATAATTACGACGAGTAATATGTAACTGGCCTTGTACTTGGTAGAAGTAATTATGATTCCGTTTTAATGTTAAAGAATGGTCTTCCAATTTACAGTAATCAATTATCTTTTGTGCAATTCCCTCTTCTGGTGACATATTTGCTATACTATAAGGGCATTTAATTTCAATTATAGAATCCTCACCGATAAGGCCATCCGGACTTGCCGCTAAAAAGTTTTTGGTTTTATCGATAAATAGCCCACAAGCGGATACCTGAAAACTTGTTTTTTTTGAAAATTGCTCTATTGCTAGGCTTTCATTTTCTTTTTCATAATTTGTGGCCATAGTTCCTTTGAATTGTGAGTACAGTAAAGAGTTTAGTACTCCCGTAACTGAAGTTTTTTGCCGAAGCTTATATATTTTTCCAAAGTTAGACGCCGTTATCCGCTTACGTCTTTCAATTGCCCACAGATTGTTATTGCTTTGGCCTACCGTATTCCGTTCGAGCTCTTCCTTATTGGTTGAAGATAATTCTTTGAGAAATTCCTCTTTTTTCGTTTCAAATATTTCAGGTGGCATATCTGGTTCTAATTCCAATTGACCATAATTTTCATCGGGCCCTGTAACTTTTTTTCTTTTTTCTGTCGTATTTTCATTATACTTTAGTTTTTTTTTTCGACACATTTGTTTATTCTCCTTCGAACGTCGTTTTCTCTCTATAAAGTGCTTCGTGTATTTGCCGGGACTGTGGCCTTGGATTTTCTTTTGTATTCTTGAATGGGTTGCCAATTCACTATTCCACGAAGTTACTGCTCCAAAACATCTTGCTTGGTAAGATCCTCTTGTAGTAAAATTTACCCTTTTTCCACCTATAAATTTGGCGATAACGTTGTTGAATTGCTCCACAGTGTTATTTGTCACGTCAATAATAAGACTTTCTGCATTTGCTATTAGAGACAATAAGAATTGTTGGATATCAGTCCATATTCCACAATCTCGAAGATCGTTTACTAAATTTGGATCATCAGTATACTTCTCCGGCTTGCAATAGTACGATGCACAATTTTTATGATCACCAAACACATGATTTGCGGTATTTTTTATGTCCATTTTCAAATTTTTTATTTTATCACTTTGTACTGTGTTTTCTTGCTCTTTCCTGTAATTTATTGCTCCAACTACAGCTCTTCTCATGCGTAAAACGTTTGCTTCAACCTTTTTCCTTATATGAACTGGTACAAAGCCTTTAGCGTTGTTGGTTTTTTTTCCAAGTGCTTTCATTTTGTTGCAAAAATTGCGGAGTAAGTGATTTTTGCACTCTATTTTTTGTACTATAAGGTTAGGACCATATGGCATTTGTTGCATTATTTTTTTCATGATGCTGGAGTCGCCATCACCAACTAGTTTGTTAAATTTCAATCCATGCATTTCCATGCTTCTCGAGAACCCTTTTGCTATAATGTGGGCTTCCATGGCATTAGCACTGTCACGCCAGTTTATGAAGCACCTGTGCTCAGAAGCAACTATGTGTAGTTTAGTAGCTCTAGCACATATGCAGCAGTATGAGTTTCGCACTCCCAGAAATAAAACCTTTTTAGTTCGTAGTCCAACTATGCACCCTGCGCCAGATGAGGAGCTAAATCCACTTTTGTACGACCTCTTTGCCCAGGAGCCATCTGCAACCACCGTTACCAAAGGATAGCCACCCTCGTCTACGTCACCGTTTAAAATGGCTAGCCTTTTTTCTTCTTCACCAGCTGCGATCATTTCTTCTAAGGCACATTCTTCAATTGTTGGCGCTAAACATTGTTCTATGTTCGTGTAAGTCTTACAATCCATATTTGGCATATTTAAAACCCCACAAATTTCATTCCATTGTGAATACCCATTTCCTGTACACATCACTCCTTCGACGACAGCAGTATTTATAGACATTTTCCGTTTCGGGTCTTCGGAGTGAATGTATTCTATTTTTTTGCACATTTTGCACTCGAAAACATACTGGCTTAGAAGACCATTTCGTCGTTCCTTCATAAATTTTAAATCGGAAAATGTGCAGTTGGTGTGTTCGTGCTTTATATTTGATATCTCCGAAAACAAATATTTTATATCCACAATTCTGCGACCTTCGAAATTATCGGTTTCATCAATATGGTCTGGTTCTATCACCAAATCATCAAGCGTTGTTGATGATGATGAACTTGCGTTTTCGTCTATATTTGGAGCAAATGATTCATCCATGGAAGTTTCATGCATTAGTGAAGATGTAGTTAAGTTTCCAAAAGTGATATCGATGACATCCATATCCCTGTAAATGCAAATGATTTATTTATTTAAATTTGTCCATCCCATTTTCCCGTTATACATGCTACATAATACACGGCTCTCATAGCATAAATCTTTAGGTTTTTCTCGTAAGTCGCTCACGTAAGAGAGTTATGGCAAAATTATCAATGTAAACGATACCCATTGGTAATTTTGCCATAACTCTCTTATGTGAGCAACTTACGGGAAAAAAAACTTTACGTACGTAAAGGTAACCTTAGGAAGGTTCAGTAGTAAGAGTGACAGGAAAGCGATATTTCGACTTACCTAGATGTCGAACGTGGTGCAACATGAATCTGTCGTTTGATACTAATAATCGGTTTTTTTCGTCTAGCAGATAAAAACAAACGCGCTTTGTTTCCATTTCTTTTACCCATTTTTTATCTGTAAGAAAAAAATTTTTGAGTTGAAGGTAGGTAATATAGTAGTCGATTTTATGTAACTCAATTTCTAAATACACATATCTTATGCTACGTATATATTTGCGAATAGTGGCGTGCACAGAATTTGAAAATTGAAATTTCGGAAAAAAAAATAATTTTCAGCTTCGACAACATCATTAATGTCGTATTTTCAATCTTAGGATTCTAGCCCACTGAAAAATCAGTGCACGCCACTCTTTGCGGACAGAGACGCGAGCCGAACCACGAATTATGGTAAAGGTACGAAGCAACCGCAAGCGGCGCAGCGTTTCGGGCAGTTTGCTTTTGCTTCGTTCCTTTCCCATAATCCGTTGTTCGGCTGGCGTGTGTATACGCAGCCTAAGACGTAGAATAATATTTATTATAGGTTACTAGATATGTTAACAAATGTACCGACTTGCACTAATGCACTTTATGCATACAGTCAAAACTGATGAATTTACGTTATCAGGGAGAGCCAAAAAACAACAACATTTTTAGCGATATTTATATGTTTAATTAAAAAAGGAAATTGTGTTGTAATATTGAGTTTTTATGAATGAATAGTTTATGTTTATAATAATAGTTTATGAATAATTTATGAATAGTTTAGTAGGTATCTACTCACCATATGTCCTATATGTGTAAATCGTGAGAAATGACCAAACAGATTTCAATATTCAAGGGGGTTTCAGGGTCAAAATTCGAAGGTCTGTATTTGACGTAGAATAGTTTCCAGTAAAAAGGCTAGTCAAAAACAGTAGAGTGATGCAGCCAGCGAAAAATAAAAACACTATACAATCACAAAGTACGTGATGTACCTACTGCGCCTATGCTGCCGTTTTATAAAAAAAGATGGTATGAATCTCCCGATATTACTAAACCAAAACAGCGTGCATCTTACTTTACTAATAGTAACAAGATGAATGAACTATGAGCGCAGAAGATATCTATTATATAGGAATACGCACGCTCAAGTCGCGACGCGTATTGACTTATCTGTTGCAGCAGGCAGCAACCTGTATACACGCACCCACAAGTCTCATTGACTTGTGCGTGTGCAGAAGATGAGCTCGGAGCAGGCAGTCACATGTATTTGTAGTAAGTAATAATAATAATAAAGTTAAGTACAATACAATATTAAATAATGTAGACCTCGCTATTTTATTACGAATATGTACCTAGGCACCTACTTAATTTTTGGAATAAATGAATAACAGTAAATGAAATAATAAGAACGCGAAGTCGCTGGCGGGCGCGGCGCGGCGATTCGTGCTTCCAACACCTGCAGCCACGCACATACACGCATTGGGGTTCACCAATACACCGATAGCGCTTTTGCTGTCCCCGCTGAGATGAACGAAATAGAAATAATTTTTACAAATACCTATCGTTAAAATTTCTCGGCGCTCCTGCGCGCTCTTAATATCAAAAGAATGACTTGTTTCCAAAATATGGTTGGCAAATTCAGAATAATTATTATTATTTAAACATCTTATTTGTTCCTTAACTCTAATTTTAAAAGTTTTTCCAATATAAAAAAGTTACAATCATTACAAATTAATTTATAAACCCCAGATTTGTTAAAAAATCACATTTATCCTTATTATTTAATATATAATTTTTTAATTTGTTATTTGTATAAAAAGCGGGCTGTACATTATTTTGCATGTTTTTAATTATTAAATTTGAAATGCTATTATTTAAAAATAAAATAAAGTGGTTTATACAAAGTGATCTGTTATTCATTATATATAATTATTTTCCCATTTGGTCTCTGGTGGATTGACGTATTCTTCTTTTGTTGATAAGTTTTTAGATTTTCACGGCCAAAAGCATTTTCATTTTTAGTTTTTGGGATGTTATGCCGTGTTGCGCTATCTCCTTCTTTAGCCGATGTTTCGCACAGCGTTGCAGTGTCCATCATCAGGGCAGATCCGGTAGATCCGACGATGTGTAATTGTTAGTGTTGAGTGTGTGCTTATTACAGAAGGAGATAGCGCAACACGGCATAACATCCCAAAAACTAACAATGAAAATGTTCTTGTATTGTTTTGTATTTTATTATACTTATATAGTGCATTTACATAGCGTGGATTGACTAGATAATCGTTTGTGGAAAAGTGTGTTGAAGAGTTTAGTCTTTCCAGTGAGGAAGATTTAACCCGGACATAAAATCTGAAGCAAAAAAAAAACAGAAAAAGGAAAGTAATGGTTGTAGCATTCGATGAGTAACTATAGTTGTTATAAAAGGAGAATGCACCGTTAAAATGTAAAATTGCGTGTAGTACGATTTTGAAAGTGTGTGATAGTTTCGTATAACACATAATTTTTCTTCACAACGTAAATAACCTTCAATTTTAGTCAGCATAAGACTACTTTGGTATGTGCCAACTAACAGAAACTTTGCATTTTAATTATTCAAACTAACAGAGTTATAACATGAGAAACCTACACTGGAACTACTGGTGATCATTTATAAGGATTTGCAGTACATTCTATGCACTGCACCACTTGGCACTGGACCAAAGTGGCTTACATTTCCTGTTTTAGTAGCGATGTTCACACGTTAAGGACTTAGATTGATTATATCCGCGTTCATGAACAAAGAAACCAGTTTCTAAATTAACGAAACGGACGTACGAGGAAACGAATACCATAAGCAATTTATTTTCCCTTCTACAAGGCATTTTTAAACAGGAAAATAAAAATGTTACCTTTGTACTGAAGCGCAATAAATTGAGGGAGAACGACTTTTATTATTTTTATCGACACGAACATCCACGTAGCGTTAACTGTCTACCTAAACTTTGTTCAATTTGATGATAATTACAAAAATGTTTGTACGGCTGTCGCCTTACAAAACCGTTTATAAAACATTTCATTAAAGATACGTTTTATAAATCCTGTTCATATTTTTAATTCTTTTACAAAACTAACACAAATATGATAGCATGATAACTTCTTACCTGCTTATACATTTATGTTACGTCAAACTTGAAAAATGTTTTTTATTAACCTAAAGTCAAAATTCTATTGAAAAGATAATCAACCGCACATCGCAAAAGCCTTAATTCATTTATCTTCAAAATGAGCATTTTTTATTCAATTTCTGAAAGCCTGACTCAAAATCCTAGTAAACAACTTCCAGCTAATCCTCTTTGTCTGCCTACACATTATATGAAAGCTTTAACTGGATTCTATTGAAAAGATTAAAGACAAAGGGATTTCGAAAGCAGAGTGAAAAATTATTTTGTATTATTTAATGACCAGAATAAATCGTTGTCTAGCAGCGATTACGGTGTTGAAGCAAGCCTAGCCAAATTAGTTTAATTTTGTTCTAAGTTACTTGAAAACGATATTTTTTGTGTTTTATAAACTTTATTATTATTTACTCGTACTATATTTTTGCGGTATACTTTTTTCCTTTAGAAGGAAAGACAAAAATATCATCGAATTAAACTATTATTATTTATAATCACGAAAAAACATTATATTATCTTTATCAAGATGAAAATTTGAGATTATTGTTTCAAATTGTATCTTGTTTACGAAATCTCATCATGTTGACACCAAAGTTTCTTTTTTGTAAATCATTTGAAAGTTGGGAATGCCACAAAAGTTTTTATTTTATTATTATTTTGTTTGTTTCTGTGGTAAGGTATAAGGCTATCTGCTCATGGAGAAACTGAAAAAAAAACAATTGACTACGCAATCGCAATCAACCTCCTGAACAAAATCGATATTTTTATAATCTGACATATCGCAGATTACTCGAAAACTTGATAGGTGGTGAGTCGCTACTAGCCGTGACTAGCAGTGCTGGTTGCCACGGCTGTCGAGTTTCAGTTGCCTTGTTGACAGGTTGCCATGGGAGCGGCTCACGACCTGTGTGCGGACCGCCAATGAAATTCATAAGTTCCATTCCTGTGGATAGGGATTGCGTCGCTTATTGTTTTTTATCAGTTTCTTCATGAGCGGATGGCCTAATAGTCCCAATGAAAGGTCGTACGTGACGTCATCGTTCTAATGTCTTTTATTTTTTTCGTTTTCATGAAAGATGAGTGAGAAGAAGAAATTTTCTTATGACGTAACTACTACCTCTCTCTCTCTGGGACTACCATAATAATGCTTGTAGTGGGCACTGAAGTTAGTGCGTTAACCGTGATACTATCCACATTTAGTATGTAAGTAATGCAGAAAAAATATTAAATATATTAGACTATTAGGCATTTATCTGTCAGTAAATTTGCTGCATTCAATCTATTATTGAATTAAGACTTACTTTGATTACATGGCTAACTAATATAATATCATTAACTTCTGTGAAGAAAACTTTCCAAACACATTAATTAACGCAAGTGAATCAGTAAAAAAAATGTTTTCGCAAACCATTATATAACCGTTAATTTATTTATTTCGAAAAGAAAAGTTATAATATATTTAATATGGTGAAATTAATAAAGCTAAACTTAAGTCGTGATCGAGTGATTTAATATAGGGAAAAGAACCTATGATATTAACAAGAATTAATTATATACAATTATGCCTGCCTCTCGAAAAAAAAGATAATTACAAAAGAAATCATAGAATTTTTTCTGACCCGCCTAATGCCTTGAGTACAGTTAATCAAAGTAAATATCTCCGGGACTAGCCTGTTATATTATACGAGAAGTACACCAAACGATTTATAATAATATGACACAAAATCTTACTAACATTTTAAACGCGAAAGCTTGTATGGATGTATGTGCATTTGTTACTCTTTTACGGAAACTACAGAGTGGATTTTAATGAAACTTTACAATTATATAGCTCATACATCAAAATAAAATATGGGCTATAATTAATAAAGCTAGCTTGGAAGGGGAGGGGAACGGGGACCCACGGGAATGGTGATTCAGGGAGACACAATGTATCTCTTTGAATATGGCATTGCAACGCATGCCGGGAACCATCTAGTAATTTATATTTCAATAAATTATCATTTTAATTATATAGTCATTCAACTGTTCTAAAAGACGTTTAGTATTATCTAAGTCAAATATTAAAATTATAATCAAATATAAAGCTACGTACAAAAATGTAATGTGTAGTTCCTACGCCTAAGTATTTAAATAATGATTTAACCCACTCAGACCTCGGGCACATACCGTAAGTAAGTCAGAATACTTCAGCTTTGCAATAAAATCTTAATTAATGTAATATTTCTGAACGTATCCGTAAACTAAGAACTGTTCTTGAAAAGTGATAAAATACGCTTTCAAATTTTATTATTGAAATAACTATGCAATTTTTTAAATGTAATTTTTTTTAATAACAACATAAAAATAGTTTTAAAAATCGCTCACCTTTCGTTTTTTCTAACTAACTTACTATGAGTGTGTTTTTTTAGACATATGTATGGTTATCTTGCTTTTTTGTCGTTTCATGTAAAAATAATTAATAAAAAATTCACGAAGTTCCATAGATTTTTTCAAATTGCGGTTGGAAACTTTGGTTTCCTAAAGGTGTAAAATTTAATCATTTTGTTGTTACATTTTATTTTTTAATGTAAATAGTGGTATTTTCTCTTTCTAACACCGTTTAGATCATATTCCTCACTATATTCATACCTTTTTTTTCAAATTGCGGTTGGAAACTTTGGTTTCCTAAAGGTGTAAAATTTAATCCTTTTGTTGTTACATTTTATTTTTTAATGAAAAGAGTGGTACTTTCTCTTTCTAACACCGTTTAGATCATATTTCTCACTATATTTATACCTTTTTTTTCGAATTGCGGTTGGAAACTTTGGTTTCCTAAAGGTGTACAATGTAATCCTTTTGTTGTTACATTTTATTTTTTAATGTAAAGAGTGGTATTTTCTCTTTCTAACACCGTTTAGATCATATTCCTCACTTTATTCATACCTTTTTTTCAAATTGCGGTTGGAAACTTTGGTTTCCTAAAGGTGTAAAATTTAATCCTTTTGTTGTTACATTTTATTTTTTAATGTAAAGAGTGGTATTTTCTCTTTCTAACAACGTTTAGATCATATTCCTCACTATGATGATAGTAAGAGAGACACAGCTTAAAAAATAAACAACAATTTCTATGAGAAATACTTATCCACTGGAGCGACAGCGCAATTTCAAACTTTTTTCTCCAAGTAATCATTTTGAATATTTTCCGCCCACATTAAAAAAAATCATACCTCCGAATTTTAATACTGAGACATACAAACTGATTATAGTTCTTCATAGCCAATGAATTCACCTATCTTTTCTCGATTATCACAAATTAGTAGGATTTACAATAAAAATATTATAAAATCGTAAACTTCTACTTAATTACTTACAAAGAAGGTAAAATTTGCCAAAATTGGCAGCAAAGCAATCCAAGATATTTTAAAGTGCCATATTGTGGCAAAAAGCGCTCCAGTGGTTAAATGCGTTTTACCCAAAAACGAACAAATTAGCATGAGGGGTTAAAAAAATAATTTTAACTAAAACCCTTGGTTTTCATTATCCCGTAAAGCGGTTATAAACTCAAGGCTGTTTTCAATTAGATAAACTAATAACCTATATGATTCTGAAAATGTAACGTGCGCTATTTTCAAGCTTTTGAAAAATAAACCAGCATTAAAATAGCTTGCCTGGAAATTAACTGGAAATGAGCTTAATCTCGTTTTGAAATGCTTTTAGTAACAAAGAAACACTGCTCTTGCATTTTTGGTAAGAGAATACTCGTATATATTATTTTAATAGATTTTTAAATGAATTATCATACCATTAATAAAATATTTACCACTATAACATTAAAAAATAAACTATCTTTTAAGATGAAGCCATACTAAATAATGCAAAAATAATATGTTGTTATTTTGAAAATTTGATCACTTAGAAGTATTTTGGCCCTTAAAAATATTGGTCATTTTTTTATAAGTCTTTTAATGAGCTTAGAAAAAAATAAAGTAGGTATAAGGTCTATAAAAAACACGTTTTAGTCCTAACTCTCCTATTTATAAACTCCTTTTCGGGTATAGTTTTGTTGTTTAATGTGCAAATTCAGTTTCTTTTATAATAATCGCAAAAAAAATGATATTTGCGCCCGAACTTCTAAAAATTTTTTTTTTACATTAACTCCACACAGGAGGCCCTGAGGAAAATAAATTCCCTCAGGGCCTATGTTATCTTTGAGGATGCTATGTGGAGGTTCTTTTTGAGGAAAGGAAGGAATGAAAAATGTTGTAGAAGGGAGGAAACACAGAGGCCGGTAAATCGTTCCACAGCCGAGCTGTTGAACTCAAGAACGAGTCGTAAAAATGACCCGTTCTCATGTGACTTATGTCAACCGTGTACAAAAGTTGGGCGCGTGTTTGGCGTGTTTCCCGATTATGCACCGGTGCCGAGGGGATCAATGACGCTAGTTCCTCGGAGCATCTTTCATTGTAATACCGGTAGAACAAGGACAGCATTCCCACCTGACGCCAGTGATCTAAAGATTGCAATCCGTCTGTTAAGATGGGAGAATCTATCAAACGAACCGCCCGTTTCTGCACAGAGTCATGGTTTTTTTTATAGGTATTTTGGAGCTCCAGAATAGAGGTGGCTGCCAAATTTGCGATTTGTACAGGGTTAACAGTTATGTACTATTAAAGTATCTGCGGGCCCTGTACAGTACGCTCAGTTTCTGAGAGGCTAACTTAACTCTGGTTTCGATGGAGCCCCCATACCTGAGCTGGTCACTTAGAGTTTCACCAAGCATGTCAATGAAGGTCCTGTTTGGAAGAATGCTTTCGTTGAAGGAGACTAGATTATCATTTCGATGCCTTTTAGACGTTATCAAACAGGATTGGGTCTTTGAAACATTAAATTCGACGAGGTAATTCTTATCCCAAGAGAAACACTCACGAGGTAACCGTCCATCCTTTGCTTCAAAGCCCTCCGAGCTATTGGGGTTTGTGTGCTCTTTGGAGGCTTGTCAAACAAAAAGCTATCATGGACTGTACTGTCATCCGCGTAACAACGAATCGGTGCACATGACAAGAGGTCGTTGTTGATGTGCAACAGAAACAACGTCGGAGACAGAACCGATCCCCGTGGGACGCCAGCATTTATCGAATGCGAGGAAGAGGTGAAACCGTCAGCAACCGCTTGAATCGACCTCCCCCTCAAAAAGTCGTAGTAAGAACGCAGTTTGTTGACAAGCGCTCGATGCCAAACCCGGTCAAAGGCCTTGGAAATGTCCAGAGCAACAATTTTTTTGCATTAGTTACATTTATAAAGTAAAATTACATTATATTTCCAAATAAGTGTAGATTTCAAAATTTGTAAAAGGGTTATTATGTCTTGTACGTCATTAGTTAAATAAAATATGCATTTTCGCGTTGTTATTTTACAATACGCCGACAGTCAACGTATTTGGAATTTCAAAGCGAACCCTATGCCGTCCACCGAAAGAGTACAAGCTATCACGCCCATTTTTTATCAATTGAGCCCCGGACGGATCGGGGAATAGAAGTTATGCTCTGCGCCGCTTGGTTCCGTGAAATTTCAAATTTCAAATTTCCGTTTTATTTCAATAAACAATACGTAAAAAAGGAATAAAGATTTTTACAGGCCTTTACGAAATCAACCTGTAATTTTTTTTCTCAAATACCTTTTCTAACCTTTCCCAAAGCTTTTTCTCAAGTATTTTTAAACTCCTTCCATAAAGCGCGAGAATTCCGATTTTTATTTTTTCCTTGGCTATTATTGGATAGCCTTAATATTAATTAAAGATATAACTTGATTAAACTAAGTAAATATTTTTTATTTGGATATTAAATTAATGTGATTCTATTTATCGTTTTTAAGGTGCTACTTATAAGAATTCATAATCTGCTCTTTCTTGGATTGCGCGAGTTAAAAAACACTTTTTGCAAGATAAGCTTTAATTCAGACGAATCTGCTATTCTAACGGATTAAAATAGAACTACAGCCGTATTCGCTTAGGACCAGTGTAAAACTTAATCTTGTACTAATTATTTACTTAATTAATTATATGAATTGCATCGGTGATTCAATCCAATATTATATTTATAAGCCTTTCTTGAAAGTTAATTAAGACAAATTATTTATTAATTTTCATGTTCATAATCATAGTGCGTATGTACGCGCGCAAACAAATAATTCATCTTAATATTTTAAAGCATAACTCATAAAAGCTTATGAATTCTTTTTTTAAGGATCACCTGAAGCGGTTTCTGCACAATCATCCCATATTCCGTAATTATCTAAATCTATTGACTAATTTATTTAATTTGTTATTATGTTTATGTACTGCATTGTATGGTGTATGTTGTGTATCGTGTACGTACTCGTATGTTACAATTTTAGAGGCTGGTGTGAGTTCTCGCGCTCCGGAATCCATTTATTGGATAACCAACGCTACGTTTGAGACATCGGAGGGGTGTCCGGATACATCGGGTGGGTTGTGTTCAGGAATTATGCCGGTTTGCGGAGATCTTTTGACATTTCCAGGGATGGTTTCATACGTCCATCACTCCTGGACTGACCCCTAGATTTCAACCCGTCCTTTATGTCGTTTTCATTCTCAGTACTTTCTCCCCTTCTTTTCTTTAAATAGATAGCATCCCCAAATAGGTCATAGGCCTTAAGGCAAATTATTTTCTTTATGGGCCGGTAAAATGTACAAAATTCTGTAACGAATTTCGTTTTGTTCTTATTCACCTTGGGAGTGATTTCTCATGAACCTGTTGGCTTAAAATAAACTTAATAGGAGTTTGATGTTTATTTTATTTAGACAAAATTTTACTAACTTAAACATACATATCTGTGTGATAAAACACAACCTAGAGAACACCTATCTTCAACCTAAATCTCGTAAGGGTAAAACATAAAGAATACGTAATTGAGGGCCCACACATACTTTTCACATTAAGGTGAGAATGTGTTAAGCTTTAATCCGAACTTAACAACATGGTATATACTTTATATGTAATTCCCTTGCTCGGAGTCATAAACTGGCACGACGAATATAGCGAATACATAATGTACATGACTTATGTTGACGTCCAAAGGCATAAGATACACAAAGCCTCGGGTGTTTCTGTAAAACAAAGACGTTAGACGTGTGGCATCGTACTGTAAGTAGTTGGATGTTAACTTACTAAAAAGTTAGCACTCTGATATGCCAGACCTGTACCTGTATCATGCCTGCCTGGTAGATGCAAGACCGCTTTTGTTATGCAGGAAAATTAGAACATGCCACAGAGACAGGATGGTAAGCGCTTTGACCTAGAACTGGAAAATCAGGGTCAAATTAAGAGAAGGCAAAATCAAATCGATTTTTTTTCACAATTTGAGTGAGTTCAGGTATTTGCACCTCATCCCTTTCTTTAGATCGAAAGATTTTCATAGAATTACCCAACACACCGTTTTGTACCGAAAATTGCCTGACTAAAAATAGAGTAATATATTACCAACTGTAAGCATCGAACTCGGGCCGTCTGACTACTAGTCATGTTTCCTAACCATCTAATAAAGCTTTTGCTCACCTTCAGTTTCTTCCTTAAACTTTCGTTTATTCTTACCATTATTCTTCGCTTCTCCCCTTCATTCAGTCTCAAAACTTATTCTTCTTCAAAAAGTGGATGAGATTGGGACTTTTGCTATTACAATAAAATATGACATGTTCAGAACATTTTCAAAAAACAATATAGTTAAGCCGTTTGCAGCAACAGTTTATTCGGTGAAAATATATTTGCTGTTCGCCCGGCGAAAACTTCGCCTTGCTTTGTTAACAGCTGAAAATATAAATTCATCCATTGGGGTTGTATGGATTGTGTCTACACCAGTAAATCGAATTACTGGGAATTTCTCCTGCGGCGAACGCCTTTTGTGGCATTTTCTTTATTTAAAAAAATCGGTGCAACATCAGAAATAATATCTTATTTCCCCAAAAACAAGTGCAATAATTGTTATTATTTTACTCTGCAATGAATCATCGTAAAATTAAATACTGTTATAATTTTTGTTATTTGTTGCGCTACCTCCTTCTTTAGCCAACGTTTCAGACAGCGTTACAGTGTCCATCATCAGGGTAGATATGTAATTGTTGGTGGTGAAATGTGTGCTTATGTACTTGGAAGCCATACCGTGTTGCCAGCTCCACTCCACTACGACCTGGTAAATTGTTATACTGGTGTATACCTACAGATAGACAGAATTTATCTATCCAACTCACTTAATAAAGAATAACAGAGGAAGTGCCCTAATAATACAGAGAGAGAAAATAAATAAATTTCTTAATAGCATCGAATAGTTGCACTCTTCTCTCGCATATTGTACCATTGTTGTGTACCCTCACATTGTGTTTGCGCTCATTTTTAATGAGACTGAACTTTAAAACTAATAACTAAATAAGCTAATATAATGGCTTGGGATAAGAAGGCTTGCAGTAGTATCATTAACATGAACAGCCCCATTCCCCCAGGCGAAGGCAGCGTCCACAGGCAATAGGCAGTAGGCACCCCGGGGTCCCGCAATATAAATGCATTACGCGGGTAAGTGGGGCCTTTTGCAGCCAGCTTCTACCGCAGTCTTTTTACTCTTTAGTTAGAAGCCACATGCTGTGGGAATGTTGGTTTTTCAGTGGAATTTTAACACAAAGATAGAGGAGGGTTCTGGAAACAGGGTAGTTTTCTTAACCATTAAGCTTTAAGACTTGCAATCTTAGCAACTTTCTTGAATGGAAAATGAAATGTTTTTTCAAGAAAAAATAACTTTAACAACACTGAAATTTATCGCCTAGAACTAGAACTTTAACCTGACCTTTTTTTAAATGTAGTAATTTAGTTGGTACTCGCTGTAAGTAACGAACCAAACTTATCTGATTGCAAGTTGAACGTTCTACCCTTAGTATAATATTATATATTGTCTCTACACGACAATATTATAATATGAATTTTATTCTGCTTTGTACATGGTGGATAATGGAAACAAAAAATATTATTATTTAATTTAGTGGTGTTTAATAATTTCTATATGGTAGGTATAATATATTTAGTACCATCATTTTTAAAAGTTGTCATCGAATGTGATCCGGAAAACTATCCAGACATTTTCCACTTTGTCATCACAATATCATCTAAAATATGCTATATTTATCAAAATTAAAAGTATTTTGTAAGACATTGACTATTATAATGTCTGAGGCAAATTTTTATCGATGTTATCAACAATAATAATGCTCTATGTTGTGATAAACCCCCCCCCCCTCTACGTAGTAACGTCTAACTTTTGAATCCAATTGCTGCTACAGTGCTACAGCTACCCTGTTACAGCTACAGGCGCGACCCCGGCCTTTAAAAGCTCGTAGCTCGCCCGTTCTCGCGTCTCTCCCCTGCATTTCTTTTGCAGCGCCTTTTCAACCCCATCACGTAATACTTTTATGCAAACGTGACGAGATGCTCTCAATTAATCAATTGTAATTAACCCCACAACGTTGTGTACTTTTTTGTTTTAGTGGTTTGGTATAGTTAATCCAATTTAATTAATAATTTATTTGTGGTAAACCCCTGTTCTTTTAGATATGGCGTGTTACAATTTGCAAGGCTTCGAATAACAATGACTGAGTCTGACTAGCTTGAAAATTAACTAATCATCTATCTATATTCGTTCAGCTTCCTCCCCTAACACCTGTTATACACCTACGCTCATCGACGACTATTTTTATTGAAGTAATCTGCATTTTCCCTCCTAGCATCTAATATATAAATTTACATTCAAACGGCGAATTGAGAAGATCCTACCTTTCGATGCGATGTCACGTACTCTCTGCAGCTCTATAAAATGCTATCATGAAAATAATTTGACATTTATGTATATTCTAACAAGAGATTTACACTCAAAGCAGTACGGCGTGCAATAATTCTACACTCACAGTTCTAGATGCAGTTTGTTAGCTAGCTAGCTTGTTTTATTTTGTTAATTTGATTCTACGGGTAGGTATTTTGGATTAACATGAGACAGAACATGTGCTGTTTAAATAATTGGACTCCTCCATAGCCCAACTGATAAGGTGATGGTCATAGACCGCCGAATCAGCTGCCAATTCCAACGCCTCCGGAGAATGTTAAGGTCGCAAGCGACGAATGAAAATCGACATGTTTTGCCTTCTGTCGGGAAAGGGTTTGATGTGTGTTTCTGGATCATAGAGTGGTAATGGGAATATTATCGACCAATAAGCCGCCAAATTATAAATGTGTTGATGATGATGATGAAAGGTCATCTCATACCGTTTGATATGAGGGTCTGCTCCGATTAATGGCGTGATAGCCGATGGCAGGAACCGTTCAGGAAATGTGTGGGTGGCACGAGGTTTTGGAACGTGACATCCTACTCTGGATTGATGATGATGTTGAAGTTCTTCAGCATGCCGATGACTTGAGTTCCATTAACTCCTAAAGCATCGGCATAAACATTAAACCGAAGTTGATTAGACAATCGGCAATGTCAGGAGATCGGTGGGGCCGCTCTCTCCTCTGATCTGGCGATGTATGAATTTAATTAAGGAAGCTTTTGATGTCACCGATCCTCGCCTTGGCAGTCACTCATGTCCTCAACAGTCCCGTTCTCCGTCCAGCACGCCGCCTCGAACCAGTAGAAATAATGATTACGTTTTTCCTAGGCACGCTACAGAACATGCGCCAGCCTGCAATCGCGATGGTCATCGGTATTTGATTTGAATGAAAAATACGTCCTCTCGCATAACATACACAAGCGTAACTTGGGACCTTCCCCTATATGTGTTACGGGCATATGCTCTACGATAGGCGTACTCCAAGCTCAAACTCAAAAATCAGCTCAAAGAAGGAATGTCAAGCTCGGTTTCTAGGGTGCCGGGTCCAAGAATGAAAGGCACCAGGTCGTGAATCTGGCTTCCTTTCCTTCTATTTCCCCCGCTGCTCTTTCGTCCAGAGTACAATCCCACCCTGATGCTGGATGATCCCTATTCCTAGTGTGAGGGAGTTAAGAAAACTTTTGCTACTTATGTAGGTGGATATAACGCATTACGCTTAAAATATGAATACCTACCGACGGCTTCATTCAACCGACAATGTGAAAGTTTTTGCTAAATCGAATATCGAATGAAATATACCTACCTAAGCGTAGACCAAAAAGTAGTTAAGAAAACTTATCCGGATTCCAACAAAGAACCGCCGATCGGTTGCCAAACGATTCCATATGTCATGTTCCCTTCGTTCCGCCGACAAGGCAGCCCCCACACGAGCGTAACCTAAAAGGTAGTGAAGCCCACGCAAATTTCGTCACTTCGTTTCCCCCATGACGAAGGTAGTCCGGCCAGATCGTAATCTTCGTCCTGCATCAAACTGGCCTCCCGCGACGACAACTTTTATCCGCTGGTACCTCGGAGCGGCGGTAGAGGGAGGGCGAAATGGGTGCACGTCCTTTGTTCTCCTGAAGTCCCCCAATGCCTTAGTGACGTACATACGTCGACATCATGAAATGGCTCCGGCCACGCTTCCAATCCAGTCTAGAGCGGGTACGAGATCCACGTTACCGAGATGTGATCACAAGGGATTCCAATTTGCTCGGACCAGACACGACCATCGCTTACTTCGCCTCCACATTAGAAAAATAGTGTAAGCCCACCTGCATTTCGATCACATCGCCCCCGATAAAGTCGCGTGAGATACTTCCTCATGGTGAAATAGGAAAGCCGGACCCGTTAATCCATTCGACAACCGCCGTCCATTCTCGAGTCGTAACCCGCTCAATTAAGTTTGAAGAAAAAGAGTTTGTTAATTAAGTAGGTGGATATAGCGCATCACGCTAAAATGTGAATACCTACCGACGGCTTCATTCAACCGACAATATGAAAGTTTTTTGCTAAGTCGAAAGAAATATACCTAACCGTGAACCAAAGGTGGTTATATGATAAGATATCGAACCAAGTTTATGCAAAGTCCTATGTAATAGATTTGTTGTGATACCTAAAATTTGGAATAAGGTGTGGGAAATTTTTTAGGAGTGGGAATTTAATTATGTCAGATTTTGTTAGTAAGCAAAGATGCCCATGCTACGCACCATTCTATAAACTGTTAAATTACCCAATGCCTTTTCAAAAAACCCTTTCCTAAATATAGTCCCCTAGCTACGTTTAAAAATATTATTACGAAACTCGTAAATAATAATTAACACCTCCAAGGCGCTTTACACATTAATTTATACCTACATTCTATACCTATGTATTTTGTTACCCGTTATGTATTGGAGAATACCCAGTAACCTAGTTTTCTAGATCACCAACAAAGCACTTTTAAAGGATTTTATTATTGTTTTGTGGTTTCAAAATCCCGTCTTTTAAATGAAGTCTCTCGTCTAAGATTTATTGCCCGAAAGTGTCTTTTGTGCATCAAATAGTATTTTAGTTCATTGAACCCCAAATTATTATTTTACAACGGTATTGTCTCAAGAATCGTCGCCGGTCAACATCAGGCAGCTCCGGATTGACTTACGGAGGGAACGCTCCTTTTTTTACGATTACCGATAATTACCCGATAGCTTTTTAAATGTTACCGTTATAATTTTCCGATTAAATCATCCGACTTAGATGACATGGTTCTTTATTAAAGGCCCCATTAAGGTAGCCATAATAATAATACTAATATTTGAACGATCCACATAGCACCGCTTTTATGGAACATCACCTCAAGGGCGCTATATAACCTATAATACATGTTTAAATCTAGAAAACTACAAGCTAGACGAACAATTATAAACAATTAAAATACTCGGGGAGTAATGATGATTCTATTGTTTTAACCCTGCTTTGTACGAAATCCAAACATTAATGTTGTTAATAATTAATTCAATTTTTCAAACTTACCAAATTCGCCATGTTGCACAAAATAATTTCACAAATCAATTCACTACTCTAATATTTAACTCAAACAAGCATTTCTAAACCACAACCCGTCATGCAGTTATTTATTCCAAGATGCAGCCGTCGAACACAATTCTCGCGTTGATTTGTTTTATCCTGACTCTGCTGAGTGCCCCGTAAGTACGTCCCGACCGCCTCAATTTACAAATTATATTATCTAACTTCACAGATATGAACTCGCAAGCCTCAATCTCTGTCTTCCTTATTCGCGTGGACTCTTTTTGTTTAATAAAGACGAACTATCCTTTGTTTAATTAAAATGAAATATCCCCGATTTAGGCGCACCAAACTGGTCTCCTCGCGACTATCGGACCTCGATCCCTTAATTTAAATCTTGCTTTCCAACGACCAAATCTTGACTCCCCTCAATCGCGTGAACTATTTTCCTTTAATTTTATGAATTATTCCCGGTTTACGCGCACAGAGTTATTATTCTATCGTGTATTCAACCTCGATGATTTTTCGCTCGCCCGTGCGTCTCCAGAATCTCTCCCCGACTGTCCCCTAACACTTCCCTGCCCCGACTATCTGAATTATTCCCGGTTTACGCGCACCAAATTATTACTCTGCCGTTTATCAAAACTCGATGATTTTTTATCCCGTCCGCGCGCCTCCAGGTTCCTTCCCTGACTGTCCTGTTCCAACTCTCTGCCCCCCGACTCCCACCCATCTACTTGTGTGGTTTCAATAATATATTAATCCCTCTTTTTTAAAACCTCAAGTGGGCACATCTCCCAATATGCATATTTCAATCGTTTTAATAGTGTTCTGTCACATTAGGTCCCAAATTTCAAGAATTCCGTGCAACTTTCATGTTTGCTATTTTTTTTGTGTGTAACCTTACATAACAAAATACAAACTAATTTTGTCTGCGCCGGAGTCATAAATTATCCCAATAGCGCTTAAAAGAAGAGCTCAGTGGCGCACTTCAATTCACTACTCATCCTAATTACTTGCGTCGACTTTATTGGTTATATAATAACATTATATAAGCATTGTCTGTACACGTTTTCGTTCTTTCTGCGTGCGTCACTATTTAACGAATTCTGCAATCTTATTTTGACAAATATGTTAAATATTTTAACCCCTAATCGGCGCGTCGCTCTAGTATATTTAAATGCACCAACGATCAATCTTTATTGCCTAATTTTTCAACTCCCCACTGCCATAGAAAATTCACCAGATAATTGTTTCGTAAATCCAATCTGCTCGCGTTAAAGTCAGTCACCACTCGGGCAAATATCCATCGGCCGCCCCTGACTTGATAATGAACCTGAAAAAATCCCTCTAAATGTTATTCTGGGTCCCTTCTTAGTTTTGTGAAGAATGGCCTTTGCCGGGGCTCGCAGGCACTCGAGCTACGCAAACACATGTGGTTATTTAGTGGTAAGGACCCATAAATCACCCCCATGACTTGAAACAGAGAATCGTATGCTGAAACCATTCCATGTTACAAAAATTAAATATAATTCTAAATTGATCTCTCAATTTTAAAAGAATTATTTCGTAGGCCCAAAGGCGAGATCATCACAATGTTTGCAATCAAAATTCGAAGGACTTTAGAAGCTATATGTAAATCAAAACTTTACGGCACATTATAATGTTTAATGCCCATTTAATGGCGTCTTATTCACATGCGAAACGTAAAAAGCACTTACAAGATATCTACCCACATAGCAGACAATATCTGCCATATATATATAAATTTATTAATGTGTAAGTACAAAAATCTTCCATTAATATGAATATTCCATAAAATGAATGAAAATCACCGAACTTCATAACATCCGTCAGCCGAGAAATAGCGTGATTGTTTACAAATGAAATTCCAATATCCGTTTGTTTATCGTCACAGAATTTCATTAAAAGCCCGAATCTGTGAAATGGAGTGCCGCAGACTCTGGGATTTTTAAAATACGGCTGAATTTTAGTTTTGCAACAACGCGCCTGTTTCCCGAGTGAATTCACGTTAACTGCTCTCGATAAATTCAAATAAAAACAGTATTTTTTGTGTGTTTACTGTACGGAGCTCTTTCAATAAAATAATAATTCCTGCTTTATTTAGCCGCCTTGTTTATTACCCATAAATGATTCTTATTACATCATTTCCAAATCACAATCAACTCTAACCTTCAAACCAATTTCAAACCTCTACATAACCCTAATATTTTCTTCCCAATTTTTGTTTTTCCTCCCACAATTCATTTATCAAATCGACCCTTGGTATTGGTTTATCGCACGAATATCTACAAGATAATAGGTACCGTAGGCACATGATAATATGATACAGTCGACAAGACCGTTATTATTGAATAATATTCAACATATTTATGTTTATAAGGGGGTGGTATTCAACTGCCCCATTGCTTACAAACTTCATAATACAGTTAGTATTTACAAAAAATGAACTGTTATGTATCTTTTTTTTCTACTAATAGAAAGCGTTGTACTTGATGAGTAAGAAGATTCCACAAAAAAGATTGAAAAAAACTACAATTATAAAAGTATTCCAAATATTTATTCTAGATTAAACTATCAAAATTAAAGTGGGCATCAATTTGATAATGATATATTTGGAGAGCAAATATATAACACTCTTTAAAAAAATCTAATATTGGTTTTTTAAACTCTACAAAGCGGCGTTTACCTATGTACATGAAGATATAAAATATAAAATTTTAACTCAGCTCTACAAATAATAAAACCAAATACATAATTGTATGCAAATTAATTTTCCTACATTGTTTAGAGACTTTTATTGACTGCGTGTAAATATTTACGGACATGCATAATAAAAGTAAAGCGCCGCACGCTTTACTGCCAGCATAATATATGCAGGGAACAGTTGGCCATAATATTTTAAGCTTAGGCCCGCAGTCTATGTACATATTTAAAGTGCGGGTTTAATTTTCGCCTCGTTGCGGGGCCGACGCGCTATCTGGCGACGCCACTGCGCAATGCAAACATTTAGCTGAAGCAAAAAGACGAGAAAACTTTGCAGTTGAAAGGATAACTGGAATTCAGTACGTCCATGAACTCTCATTTGAAATATTGGATACTAATATAATAGCAATATTTTACCACTAAATTGGGTTTTTACAGATTTTTGCAAATGAACCGAGGACGATTCAAATATGAAAAAGTCAATTAAAATAAAATAAAAATTAAATTAAAAATAGACAATTTGATTAAAAAAAACGAGTGCGCTATAGAACTGAAGTAAAACTTAAGAAACTTATAAAAGAACATATGACATTGGGGTGACATATGACATTGGGGTGACCTACGACCTTGGGGGGACCTATGACCTTGGGGTAACCTACGACCGTGGGCTGACGTATGACCTTGGGGTGACCTACGACCTTGGGGTGACCTATGACCTTGGGGTGACCTTCGATCTTGGGGTGGCCTACGACCTTGGGATAGTATGTACGCTTGTACGCCTCACCTTAGTTGTGCAGTATGTACGCCTCGCCCGATCACCGTTCGCATCAATCACCGATCGCATTGATTACCATTCGCATTACACTTTTCGTAACGCATTCACCAGCTTACTCCCCAAGTCTAGCGTGAGTAAAGAAGTTTTACTTAAAAAAAACATAAGTTAACATGATCAAGCAAATGCGAAGAAAAGAAAACAGCCAAACAAGAAAACATAGAAGAAAATAAAAGAAAATAATCTTTTTTTTTTACAATATTTTAATTTTTTTTCTCTATGAAGAATGCGTCCTTGCGGTGATATTTGACAATAGAGCAAATTTATATTTTTAAAATCCAAACAGCGTAATATAAAAGCGTTTTACATCCATCATATAAAGGAATGACATGAGTTACTAAGGTTGAACCTGACCCTGAAAGGGTATCTGGTAATAAAAAAAAAACACCAGAAATAGCGTGGAAAGAAGGATTAAAGTGGACCATCAAAATTGGACAAGAATGACCAAAATAAAGTGTTTCTTAAAAGTGCCGCAGATGACAGAAAAGATTTCAAATTGCTGGAAATTTTTAACAATGCTCTAGAGTTCTAGGGTCTAGACATTCTAGACTACAAAAATACATTTTTTCATATGATTTATTTTTAGTTGGTTAGGAAAGAGGAAGGTAAAAGTTGTTGTAGTTGTAGTGGATATGGCACCTAGATTTGCCAGTATCTGTTGAGTTAGTTGAAATTCCCATTGTCTGTGGTTAAATAGTGCATTTTGTGGAAGCGACGTGTGCTTCCAAGAGACTCCATTATACTCGCGGACGGTCAGTTATTGTAACTATTGTTTACTCTTGAATTATAATATGTATATTTGAGCGCATGAAATGCGCCCAAAGAACTGCTCACCCGTGATAAGTTACGAGCTTGACCGTCTCCGTGGTCAAGGGGTGAGGTTTTCCACTAGCTATCCGAAGGTCACGGTTTCATATACGATTTAAAATAAATTTTATTTGCTCGATGTGTGTTTTTTCACAATTTAATCATTTTAAATAATTTAGGGTGTATTTGCGACACATTCCAGAGTTGAAGATAGTCTTAGTACCGGCCTGGTGAAAGACCACCATTCAGAAATGAAACTTTGCTTGAAATGGCTTTAGGCATGTTTGATGATCAGATCTGAATATCCAGGAACTTCTCCACCTTCCTCAACCCCATCTCTTTCCCCGCCCCACTACCTTCAGCCTCAAAACACACCCCAATCGGGGATGCCATAGTCTCGGTGATAATATTCTAAGAAAAATACGCTGTTTAATTTAATTTCAATCTAACTATACATAATTTTCTTATAATAGAATAAATAGAAGATCTGTGTACATAGTATTAAGAGCAGGCAAAACATAATACATTTTTATTTACTATCTAAGCAGCATTGTATGTATGTATAAGACTGATTACTGTGATTTATATAGCAATTATTCCTTAATATATTTATAATAACTTCTCTTTTCCAATAATTCTTTAACTTCTTCACCTTATTCTTGTAATCCAATATAACTACATAAACTCTCTTATTGTAGAAGAATTTGTGTGCGTAGTATTAATTTGTGAAAATTTTCAACTTATTTTTTAATTTTTTTTTATTTGTTTCTTTACATGTTACCTAGGTCTAATGTTAACAATTCAGTTTATAACCTCACTAGGTCAAGCCTGTATTGAGGTTAACAACTCTACAATTTAATAAAATAACACAAAAATAATACAGTTATTGAAGAACAAAATTCTTGAATGTTTCTTACAGATTATGAGTATGATTACTAACTAATTAGCTGAAGGCGATAGTACATTAAAATGAAAGCATGTAGCCTATACTAATGAATGTATATCCACAAACTGTAAGCTTCACCCGCCATAACACAGGGTCATCCCTAGCATGGATGGTGAAATAGCATAAAAAAGACTTTATGTGCTTTCGATAATTCATGTATTAAATAAATAAAAATAAAATTCACTTTTTATAGTTTGTAAAAATAGTTTATTCCCTTTTTATAGTTTGTAAAAATAGTTTATTCTCTTTTAAACGAACTTTTCTTGAATCTTTTGATCCTTTTGTGCTTGGTAATTGAAAACAATGTGTTGATTGGAAAATTCCCATTTAAATATTCAAAACCAATTTCCACGGAAATAAACGTAGCCCCGGGACATCAACGTCATTCAAATATTAATTAAAACTATGCCAAATTTAACTACGTGCGCCACAAACTAAAATTTCAATCCTTATAATAAATAATACGTTGGACAAATTTTAACTAGCGCAATTTCGCGGTTCGGCGGTTGCCAAACATAACAGGGGAAATTCTGTCCCATTATTATTTCACTTAGTCAGGAGTCAACATTGCTCCTGGCTCTCTTTGTTGGTAAGTGTGGTTCAAACAAACCGTGGCGTTGCTTTGTTTCGAAAGAATAAATAGTTTCTTCGTTAAATCGCAAGAAAATATTGAAAATGAGACGGAGAAAATACAAACATTTCTCTATTTCTCTCCCTTCAATTTCATAATGGAAATAAATGAAGTTTACTTAGTGAAAATATTTCTTCGGGCTGTAAGAAAACAAATATTGCGAATGATAAATTCGCGTAAGGCTGCTGGTCCATTTGGTTCCTATTTTTGCGACATCTGCTAAAGCGATATGTTTTTCACGATTCCATGCCACTCAGAATCAAGTCAATTCAACACCTCTTTTAAAAGTCATTAAAAGCTAAGAAAAAAATTATTTTAAAATAGCCGTTAACACTAACCTAACTTAACCCATTTAACCAATTTTTTTCTACGAGTATTTTTTTATCACCATTCTTAATGACCTTTCCGAGGTGGTTCCGAGTTGGTTTCATTCTGAGTTGGCCGGTCACCGTTTTTCACATCATAATTTGCTTAAAAAGTAGCCCCTGACGAAAAATATTTTCTCTCATGCTTTTCCCTCATCTTTGGGGAGGCTGTGTGGAGGGTATATTTATAGAAAGGAAGGAGAGGAGGTTTTGAGTAGGAAAAAGATAAAGGGGTTGGTAGGAATCCGGTGGTCAATGTGTCCAGGAGTAACGTACGTATAAATCCATCCTTCCCACTGCGGAGCATGGCGATGGGTCTAAATGGTCTCCCTAGTCCAGTCTCTCACGGTCCGGCCCGCCGCGCAGGAAGACAGACGCATCCACCGCCGCCAAGGTCAACCGCACCCCTGCTAAGTCACCAAGCGAACCACTTGGGGTGACCTATGGCAGAGGTGTTGGCTATTCAATAAGTTGTTCCCAAGTTGTATGTAATAAAGTTTTTGTCTTGTTTTAATTCCAAATTAATATTGAATAATCTGAAAAGAAGAATAAAACGCAATTTTGGTCATACTATGGAAAACGACAAATCCATGAGGAGGTAGATGGAAGACGTGACAATGAGAGAAGCCACACCATTTCCAAATTTGCGCGACTGGTACGAGTGCAGTTCTACAGAGTTATTCCAGGCTACAGCCGAAGGGTAAATATCTGATGATATTCATCCTCCGATAAGAGAGGACACTATAAGGAAAGTCAAGCGCGTAAATTTGTGGTATATAAAATTCGTGAAAAATCACGGGATATTAAATCGAATTTTGAAAAAGGCGATATAAAAAATTTCTGTTAAAATATTATATTATTTTGAGTAGGTACCTACGTTATTACGTTCACATTAATGGACACATAATTTCTCACTTTGTCATCAAATAGGTCCCATTCTACTGGGTGAAGATCATGTACTAGTTCAGTATGTAGGATTTTAAGTTTTAATTTAATATTATTACGTTGCTTATAGGTATTTTTTAAGGTTTTAAAAAACGTGCCAACTTAGAAAATAAACTAAAAACTTTATGTGCAATAAACAAATCAATAAATAAATCTCCTGCAATACTAGCAAAAAAATTTTACGACCCCATTCAAAATCTTTCTTCGATCCAGTTTCACCCATAAGCACTCTTCTTTCCATAGTATGATTCACCGGCTAGTCTCTATCCCCTTATCTGATATTAATTTTTCCAATGAACTAATTACAATTAAACAAATAGCTATTAACAACGGATATGGCACCGATCTAATAGATAAAATCCTCTCAAAAAAACTTCGACTAAACGCATCAAATAAATTTCTGTATAATGCCCTACCTATTAATAATAATAATATAACTACTCAATGGCGTAGAATTTTGTACATTAGTAAATTCTCTTCCCATTGCACGTCGACACTTCATTCAGAAATAAGGCCGGCCTTCTATACTAAAAATAATTTAGCTAAATCTCTTACTAATTCTAAAGATACAGAGGATAAATTAAACCACTCTGGCATTTATAAACTTAATTGTAACGATTGCCCAGCCACATACATAGGTAAAACAGCGCGTAATGTTAAGATTAGAGTCAAAGAACACGTCAGGTGCCTTACAAGTACAGGTTTCTCTGAATTTGCAGACCATTTAATTGATACTGACCATACATTTAACATAAATACAGGAGAAAAAATAATACATATCAATAAAATAGGAATACGCCTTAATAACTTAGAAGCATTAGAAATATCCAAATCAAAGAAACGTAATTGCCAAATTTTAAACAATCAGTTAGAATTAACCAACAGTCCGATTTTAAAGTTATTCCCTTTCTCCCTATGTAACCCCCACCCCCACCCGCCCGTGACTCCGCCCCCTACCCTTCCACCAACCAGTATCTGATGTTCTCTTCCTTTCTTATATGCTCTCTCTTTCTTTTGTTTAATTTAATTTTAACACTGTACCTTAATTTAGTTTATATGTTTATTGTCCTGAAGAAGGTTGAGTTCAACTGAAACCGGTCGACGAATTTAAATAAAAATAAAGTGGTTTTTAAACAAATACTTGTTTCATTATATATAAGAAAAATCATTGTTTGGTTACCAAAGGACACAATCAAACAACCAGCTTAGAAGATTTATTATAAAAAGCTCTGGTTTCACAGGTCGCGGTTTCAAAAAGTCGTCAAAATTTTAAAATGCTTTATAGATGCAAAATCTTTTGTTATTAAAATATATGTGACTAATATGTTTTTATATATGCACCAGAAAATACCCTGTGCCATTCAATGTAAAGAAATCGGTGTAAGTTCTTGAACGACTGGCAAAAAACTCGAAATGCAAATAGATATTCACATGAAAAAGAAACACCAATGCTTTACCAAATTGCTGATATTAAAACTGATAATCCAGGGAAAGATTGGCGGAAGACATATTAGACGTTTATGGAGAACAACACCCTTACGATATCCAACTTGCGATAGGAGACACCAGACAAAGAAGAAGAAATTAATGTATTCGCATGAGGATAATAATTTCAGAATCTTTCATGTGGGGAGGCACCATTCGGAATCAAAAGGTCCTTAAAATGTCAATAAATATTGTTTGTATCTTGTGATCGGAACACATGGATTTGGCTTTTGACTGCGGCCAAGTAATAAAATACGTGATCGCAAATCTCAATAAGAGAAATTTGTGGCCAGACATCAGAATGCTTGGTTTTATGTCGCTCTTAATGGCGATGCATTGCTGACATAAAGTACTTCTGAACTCGAAAAGAAAATGTACGCAATTTCGGGTTTTTTAAAAACTAATGTTTTCTGAAAAATCCGTTAGAAATCATGCCTTAGGATGGGTTTTTTCACAGAATTTGAACAATTCATCAAATTTTAGAGTAAATATGCAAATTCTGTGAAAGTTTGGTAATTTCACAGCACTTCGATAGTAACAAAAGTTATATAGGACTTTCACAGAACTTGAAAATGAACTTTGAAATTCGATGCATTCTTCAAATTCTACGAAACAACAAAACAACCCCTTCTTATTTATAGACTTCTCTACTAATCTTTTCTGCTGGGCAAATATTAACCGGTCGTGTCGGATTTTATTACTGCAATGTAATCATTTGCGAACTTTGAAAAGACAAAACAAACAAAAACATAAGATGGTTTAAAGAATTAAACACAAAAAAATATTATTTTATAAATTGAGCGGCCTTAAGGCTTTGACAAACATAACACATGTCGAAATTTAAAAAAAAAGCATTGCAGATATACACATCTGTACGTAATATATACATATATATCAGTAAAATTAATACGTATCTATTATTTCACAAACAATTTAATACGTAATATTATAATATCGTAATATTCACGACACTTACTGCTAATTATGTTTGCTTTTGCAGAACTAGGCTGAGATCAGGCGCGGCTAGTGCCTTAGTGCACTCGTGCAATGAACCGCCAACAAAATTGAACATCAATTTACAGCTCATCATAATCTTACTTAATGTTTTTAATTATAAAATTAAGCAAAATTTTTAAAAAATCTTAAAAATTGCAATTAATAACATACTAAATGTAACTAAAACGAGGCTAACGATGAAATATTGTAGATAAAAACAGCAAAAACATTGCACCCGCGCGCCGTTTACACTGGCTAGGAACGAGAAACCGAGGTACATACCAAACCGCGCGCTTTAGCTATGCGCCTTGTTTGGCTAATAATATTTTATATGCCGCCCATACGAAACATATCTGGACCGTGGTTTTGACAAAACGTATCAAGAAAAATACCGCTGACCGTACGCCGCACGGTCAGCGGAGAGATCCGAACGAAGAATCGAAGAATTCCGAACGAAGGGCTCGAGCGATGTAGGGTTTGGACAAGTTGAAGTAAAATCATAACATTTCTCTTGTAAAATGCAACCTCGGGTCAACGGGTCACGGGTCAGCTATGCGTGCGATATTATCTTGTGATAAACTCCGGATTTACATACTTGGCATTGACTTTATTATTTTCTTTTTTTTTTGCATAAAGTATATACTCATTTTAAAAAAGGGTAAAGAAATTCAATTGTACCTAAAAATATTGATTCCAGAATAATTCAACAATAATGATAATAATATGTAATGATAATAAAGGGATATTTTATATCTTCTCTATAAATAAGTAAGATACGTGCATTTATATAAATTACATACATTTAGTATATCTCTATGCATACATTACGTTTTTTACGAAATCGGTGAACCACCAAAAAATTAAGGCACCGGCCGCGCCTGGCTGAGATAGGAGGATGATGTCAGGAAGGATGCAAGAGGACTACTCCATGTGGCAGATTGGGAGACGACGAATATGAATAAATAAAACAGTGGATGTATAAATAATATGAAAAATGGAGTAGGGGTCACGATCCTCAGCGACTTAAGAAGATCCTCTCTACTCTTCCTAAATCTGTTTGGCAGGCTCTTACATCTTGGAAAGAGCCTGCCGAATCGTTACTATGGGGAATTTTAGAGCGCTCAAAAAATTATGCAAATTTCGAAAAATCATTAGGTTGAAAAGGTTGAAACATGTTTGTATTTTGTAAATTGGGTGGTATGTGTCCGATTTTACTCAAATGGAATACATATTGACATTTTTGAAAAGCCTAAATGAATATTAAATTTTTATTATAACAATTATGTTTTAGGATATAGTTATCCTAGACACTATCTTCGAATAATTGTTTCCAATGAAATATGTAGTTGCCAATAATATGGAGAAAAAAATAGTCGAAATAATTTTGTTAATTCTTAAATTTGAAATATGACGTTTGAAGCGGTGGCAGTAGCCTAATTTGTAAGATGTTTGTCCCGATAAGACGAGAGGTTCTGCTAACTTTTTATTTTTCTGTGTCTTGTTCTCTTTCATATTTTCGTTTAGATTATTAATATTATCTTCTTCTTCAATGCTATATTACATTCATGAGAATAACCTTCAAAAGATATAAAAAGAGAGTTGTCTAATAAAAAATAAATAAATAAAGTGGTTACGTTACTGAGACCACTGTTTACAAATGAAAGTTGGTTGAAATCGCTTTAGGCATGTTGGGTGTCCAGATGGCGATGCCATTGTCTAACTGGCACCAGACGGGAGCAGTTCGGAATCAGTTTTTGTACGGTATTCACTATTCACAGAAAAAAAATATTCTAAGGTAATTTTTTTAACAAATACTTTTAGCTTCACAAATCTACAATCATAACATCTATCTATCTACCTGATAATAAAACTGTGCTTATTAATAAATAAAAAATGAAAACACGATAACTTACATCTTTCAACAAGTCAAAATGAGTATTAGCATTCAAAAGCGGTCCACTGACATTTCTTCCATATTTTTTTTGACATTTTATCTTTTATTTAATATAAAATCTATGGTTCAAAGGACTGAGATATATCGTCAAATAAATAATGACATATTCATATTGACCATAAAAATTACAGAGACAGTGCTGACTTCTCAGCGAAATGCTGAAAGTTTATTTTTAATTTAATTTTATTACCATTTCAGATAAAATCTTGTTGAGGTGAATTAAAGTTTAATTGGTTTTTGTATCTGAAATGAAATCTTCAGACATCCACGTATGATCATTCCACATGTGTCGATTTATATTACACATTATGATTATGTGGAAAGAGCAGGTTCTCGTTCGTGACCGCGCGTATTAATGAGAACCACTTTCCACCAAAATGTTACTTGTGCGAAGCTTGTCAATTTAGGAATAAACTTCTAACACATGGCTTCTGAAAACGAAACGCCATTTATCAAATCCAAGTATTATTTAATAATAACTAAACCTACTTATTTAAATTGGAGAAGTCGAGGCTTGGAGTTTCGATAAACCTATTTTGCAGGAGTGGGAGGGATGTATACGATGCATACGTTCGTATATTTTCCTACCGCAATGTAAGGCGATGGGTTGTGAGAGAAGGGTTGGGGAGGTCAAAGGGTCTCCCTCAACCTGCCTCTCCCGATCGTAGTAGCAGACCCATCCACCTCCAAGACCTAAACAAACCTTACCCCATGAACCCGAGCTCCTTTTATAAGTCACCAAAATGGTGAACCACTTGGGGTGACCTACGTCAGATAAGTTGGTTATCCAATTAATTCTATCCAACTCCTGCATTCCAAATTGATTTTTAAAAAATTCCAGTGTTTTTAATATTTTAATTCTAATTGCATTTTGAATAACGACTTAACCAAGGTTTAAATATGAGGTTTATGCCATGCAATTGGTGTGTTTTAACTAAATTTGTGATTTAGTGTAGATTTAGAAAACACGCAAGTAAACACTATGAAAAAGCACCATATTTTGAATATCAAATTTACATTGCTGAATAAACAAATTAAATGTGTTCACAGGACAACATTTCGGTAACATTCCATGTTAAAATAAATATTGGCACAATAATAATTACCAAATTATATACATTAGAAAAACACACAAAAATTGGCTAGTGTTATTTGGTTTGCTAATAATAATTGCGGTGTTGAAATCTCGGCTTAAATCTTTTATAACGTGTGTTTTTCTGATGTCGATAATTAATATTATGAGTGTATTGAATATCTGATGCAAAGTTTTCCAATACATTACATAGGTAGGTACACAATATTGTATAAAAGGTTGTTCAGTATTATCGAAAATATACACATACACTTTGAACACGCCTTCGGTCTCCGCGCATTTGAACATGGTTTTAATAAGACAAATTCGCTACATAACATTTTTCATTTATCGATGAATCCAACATCATAAAATAATTTAAAAAACTGGACATAACAGGACAAAAAGAAACATATTCTATCAATGTTTAATACTATACCTACTACAATGCTATTAAACACAACATACCTTTTCTTTATAATGTTCAATCAGATCGTCATAGCTTTTAATTTAGGAAGTAGGAAGTTCAAGTATTGTTAAATATTTTATGGGATGTTTTGGAAAAAATCATTATCTATCATGATAACAATGTCATCATTCCTTATATCACCTCATTACCTTATTACCAAAATCTTCATTATGAAGACTTTTCACAGGGCATCTTGAACATCAATTGACTGTAAAGTTTAGCTCTACCCAAACTTACGCGACCTGCATTAGATGTTAAAAGTTAAGACAGATAACCAGATCAAGATGTCACCCATGGCACCCAGAATGGCGGTCATTAAACTTATAATGTTTCTAACAAGAACAACAAAATCCAGAGCTAGTTTTCGGCTGAAAGCGCACACAGCCCGGTTTCTAAAAGTGCACAACTTGTTTGGTAAATAAGTTGATTTTAAAAACAAACTTCTTTGTTTTTCGAAATGTTTGTTATTGTTTCACAACTGTGAAAATGTAGTTTTCCATTGCGATTCGTGATTGTATTATCTGCGTTGTTTGGTCACGTACACACCGTTGTAAGTAGTTTTCTCAATCATGTTTGGAGGGAAAATAAAACACCTTATGTCATATACTACCTGAAACACACGATATCAGGCCAAACCTGATCGAGTATTCAATTATTTTAAGGCGTTTCACAAGATGCAGTAAGTGATACGTGATAAGTGATACGTAAAAGCTATGCTCTTTTGGACCTTTTGTACGCCAATATACTTGGAATTGTAGCGGTAGTAAAGCTTTAAGAAGGGACAGACTGCATGTTATAACTATTGAATTCTATAATACAGGGTGGGCTATAAAAATTTACGAATTTTATAACACTATTGTGGTCAAGCGGTGCCGCGAACAGGGACGCGGGTGGTAGGATCTATAGCTCGGTTCACGTAAATTTAGTCGCAATGGAGGACTTTACGGGAGAACGACGTGTATTTTGTAACATTTTTACAAAAAGAGTGATTCTTGCATTACGGCGTTTATTTAGATCTAACAATGGATTACATAATCTAAGTCGGTGTCCTAGCAAAAGTTTAATTCGTTTTCGCTTTAGAAATTTCGAGGCTACCGGATCAAGAGTAAATCAGATGCCAACGGGGGCCATGAGGTAAACAAAAACGGTGGAAACAGTTGTTGTTGTTAGCAGTTCTGTACAAAATGATCCTGGACTATCAACTCAAAAGAGATCAGCTAAGCTTGCCGTACCATGAACATCTTTTCGTCGCATTTTGAAAAAAGATCTTAAATTGCACTCGTACAAGATTTAATTAGTCCAAGATTGAAACTAAATTATCAAAATTTACGTCGTGATTTTGTTGTAACAATGATCAAATGCTTTAAAGGTCTAAACAACATATTGTTTTCGGACAAAGCCCATTTTCACCTAAATGTGCATGTAAACAAACAAAATTGTCGTTACTGAGCAGCAGAATATCCAAAATCAAAACATCAAAAGCCCCTACATTCACCATAAGTTACAGTTAGGCAGCAATTTCATCCCATGGAATCATCGGTCCTTATTTCTTTGAAAACCATCTAGGAAAATCTGTGACCGTGAATTCAGACCGGTACACAACAATGTTACGTGATTTTTTGCTGTCCGCAGCTGCATCAATTTTAAGGTCATAACTAGGACATGGTTTCAACAAGATGGCGTTACGTGCCATACTTCTAACTAGTCAATGGCAGATGTAAACGAGATGTTCCAGAGCATACGTAGGGTAGCCAACATCAATTAAAAGAAATAATCATCCAAAAAATGGCTGCCATTCAATTTCCATTGCTGCGCTATGTGTGAGAGACTTGTTGCAAATTTGCATGCCAGGTTCGACGAGTGTTGTGTCGAGATGGGTCACACCTTGATGATGTAATTTAAAAAAAAAAAATTTCTAAAGTAAAATATATTTTTTACTCCATATGACCATTATTTTTCTTTATTGTAATTTTTTCAAAACCGTAAAACTTTATGGCCCACCCTGTATACCGTTTTCCACTGGAGTTGCGAAATAAGGATGCTGGCTGATGCACGTATACCATCCCTGAACACAACATGAGAGACACGTCGGCAGCCGACAATATAACGTATGCAGTTTAAATTTTGGGTATCCAGCCGAATAGCACTTTACCACCCTTCATGACAATATTCTAGACAACCTTCCAGTTGCAATCAACAATTTTTTTTTTGTATTTATTTATTGTTTCTTCACAATTTAAATACATCATTAACCCCACCAAGGTACGCCTGTATCAGGGTTAATAATTTCACAATTTATTATAATCTTCTTATATATAAAGTTGATTGTCTGTAGTGTCGTAGCGGGCGGGCCGCATGGATTTGATTTGTACACAAATCGACAGTTTTTTCGAGGTAAAATAAATTTTGCACACGTTACCTTCAATACAAGGATTTATACCCCCTTACAGCAGTATTTCGATTCTTTTTCATGGAACTTTTCGCACTTGATTTTCAAAATAAGAGAAAAATTACTGTTTACAAATGGTTTCGAAAAACTCTGCCTGATACCCGAGCAACGCCGGGGATTTCAGTTATTGTTATCTATTACTGTCTATACATGTAAAGAAATTTTCCGATGTGTCTTTGGTTTTCTTACAAATATACTTTTTTCCGAGATTGAGTAAATTTTGCAAACCTTCAAATCAAAGAAAACGTCACTGTAGTCAGCGTAACACGGCAGAATACCTCAGAAATCAAAACAAATATTATCATTAATATTAATTTAATTTGTGTTTTCCTTTTTCAGAATAGTGTACAAATCTTATTATCGATAATAAATTAGAGTTATTTGTTGAAAATTTATTATGGCCTCGCTTTAGGGAATCTTAGTTTATTACGGTCTTTCAACCTAACCAAGTGAAAATTTGCAAATAATTCAAACCAATCATCAATTTCAACAAGTCGAACTTCTTAAACTGAGCAACTACCAACTGTAGAACAATGAGATTAGCTGTCAGATACGATGAAACTTCTTCCTAGCGAACAAACTTCCGAATAAATCCGCACCGCATTTTATATGAAACAATCCCATTATGGCAACGCTCAGCGCTCCGAAAACTAGTTATTACACGACTGATGGAGATCAGGAGCCAGAGTTACATCTAGTTTCCTTTCCACCTGTTACTCCTGGTTCCACTTCAACTGGCAGGTTTTGTCCCATGTTCTGGTAACTTCGGCGCTACTTGGCGTCAGCGTGGGATTTGCAAACGTCGTGTCGCGGCGCCGGATTTACTTTGCCAAATTTTGGTGGCGTGCGAATACCGATAACATAATTTGTTAAAATAGTACAGTCAGCAGGGTCTCTTCGCCGCTGAAATCGATAAGCAAACGATCGATTTCACGTTAAAAGTGGCATAAATTACGGTAATCACTTTTAACATTTAACGGTCATTAACTTTTGGATCGATAAAGTTACAGATTATTAAACAGGCGCTTTTCAAATTTTGTTTTATGTTACATTCATATTCATCATATCCAGTGGTGTTATATAATTTCCGTAATTAAGGGGTTTCCATAAAAAATCCTATGATTGCTTAATTTACTTGCAAAATATTTTTTTATTCATTAAAAAAACATGTGTACAAACTTCTTGTGCTTCTCATTGAAGGTATCTACGTAATATCATAAGGCACCTGCTCAGGACCTTGTCCGAAAGGCGTACAAGATGGATCGGCCATGTAATACGACAAGAAGGCCTCTTGCATGCCATAATGTAGGGTATGACCGAGGGGACAAACTCTAGGGGACGCCCACACCGAGAGTACCTGGAGGACCTGCTGGTGGACGTGCGCTGCTCATCATAAGCAGACTTCAAAACAGTCGCTCAAGATAGGGAAGAATGGAAGAGAAGAACAGAGGAAATTGCTGCAAACCAATCCCAGGATTGAAACCAGAGAGAGAGAAGACTAAAAATTATTATAAGTAATAATTATTAGCTTGAAGTACTCATCTACATTGAAAAAATCTCCCGAGAAAAGATACATTCCGCTGACGGGACTCGAACCCACGTCCTTCTGATTTTCGGTCAAATGCTCTGTCCATTGAGCTACGTTGGCTTATCTCCTGCCCGCCAAATAATTCAATATATACTAGTGTTTCATTCAACAATTACTGCTTATCACACTTTTCCACCTGCAAACCACCAACTTTATTTTAAATGAGAAAGGCATTGTAAGTGCTAAATCTCCCACTAGGTGGCGTCGAGATAAATTATGTCTACATTTTTTGGTGAAATACTTTAACTCGCCAAATATTAATTATTATTTTTAATTGATAAACTAATGTTTAAGACAAGATTTTTATGCATAGCACAAAGGTAACAATGACTATCAGTTATAATTATAAGCCTGAAACACTCATCTACATTGAAAAAATCTCCCGAGAAAAGATACATGCCGCCGACCGGCCGACGGGACTCGAACTCGCGTCCTTCTGATTTCCGGTCAAATGCTCTGTCCACTGACCTACGTCGGCTTATCTCCTGACCACCGAATAATTCAATATATACTAGTGTTTAGTCAATTTAGTCAAAAAGGTCATTAAAGCTATGAAAAAATAATTTTAATTAATTTTAACCTTACTTAACCTATTTAACTATTTTTTATCATTACTCTTAATGACCTTTCTGAGGTGGTTCATTCAGAGTTGGCCGGTCACCTATAAATACAAGTGCTGACCCTGTACAAATCGCAAGTGCGCTCCACTGTAGACAGCCATCTGTGTTCTGGACCTCCAAAATTCTTGAAAAACCCTTGACTCCGTGCAGAAATGGTCGGACTGTTTGATTGATTTGATATCTTAATAAACGGGTTCTAATCTTTATAGCACAGGCGTCGAGACTAATTATGTCTGCATTTTTGCTGAAATACTTTAACTTGTCAAATATTAATTATTATTTTTAATTGATAAACTAACGTTTAAACAAGACTTTTATGCATAGCACAAAGGGTAGATGACAAATATTATAATCAATAATTATCAGCCTAAAACACTCATCTACATTGAAACAATCTTCCGAGAAAAGATACTAGCCACCTAGCGGGAGATTTAGTATTAACAATACCTCTCTCACAAAAAATAAAGTTGGTTGTTTTCAGTTGGAAAAATGTAATAATAAGTAATTGTCGAATGAAACACTAGTATATATTGAATTATTTGGCGGGTATTAGATAAGCCGCCATAGCTCAGTGGTCAGAGCAGCTGACCGGCAATCACGGGTTCAATTCCCGTTGGCGGCCAGTATCTTTTCTCGGAAGGTTTTTTTTGTAGATGAGTGTTTCAGGCTGATAATTATTGATTATAATATTTGTTATCTACCCTTTGTGCTATGCATAAAAATCTTGTTTAAACGTTAGTTTATCAATTAAAAATAATAATTTATTTAATCATTTTCGGGAAATCGACTGTTTACATTTTATCAGTTTGAACATGTTTATTTATAAATAAAACCAATTACGGTTATCCTCCGTATGACTTTACCTTTAAAATTAAAAAAATAACATTTTCTTAAATAATGAAATTATCTAAAACTAAAATTTCTCGTGAAAAGTAAGAAAAACATTTATTATTTGTGATTACACAACACAAATATGAGTCTAAGAAACGACTCGTTTTCGTGAAATCAAAATCAACATTGAATCGGTGTTTCGTTCGTGTCAGAAAAGGAACAGATTTCTAGAAATTTATTTATTTTTAACAAATGATGTCCAGAAATGCGCTGGATGGCACCACTGATTGTATCATCAGTGATGGTAATACAACAATAATGAAGAAAGGTTTTTTTAACAGTGTGATGTAATAAGTAAGTGGGGAATTTATTAGTTTTTGTAAGAACCATCATCAATCATGAGGAACAAAGGGATGTAAGTGACGATGTCTGCTACTTTAAAACAGTCATTTTATACTGTTTTCAGTGAGTGATACGCCATAATGAACACTACAATGTACATAAAAGCACGATCGATGGGCCTAAAATAGTCTGTGCGCCCGAGGCCTAGTAAAATACTAACACGAACTTTTTTCCATCATTAAATCTGGTAAATTTTGGTTCTACTTACGGTAAGAATTTTGGGGTAGACGGGGTGATTTATAACGTTAATTAATTTTTTTTAAAGATTATTTGAATTTGCATATAAATTAAGTGTTTTACTTCGGAGTGGGGCATGCAAATTATTATAAAAGTATAGTGTACAATAAATAACCCGCCATTTTAAAGAAATGGAAAACCATCATTAAAAATGCAGAGGCATTTCTATACATGTTTTAAAGCCGAAATGTATTTAGAGAGAAATATGTAGCTGTTATGTTTCTATCGTATTCTACAGTCGTCCCTTCCCCATCCCACTGTCACAAAAACTTCATTTTACCTCACAACCAATTGACGGCCTTTGTGGTCGAGGTATAAGGCTCTCGACTTGCAATTGCGGGTTCAATTCCCGGTGGGCGCAAGTGATTTTTATTTGATTTGATGCCAATTTATAAAATAATATATAGTGTGTTTAAGGCCCGTTCCAGAGTGGAAAAACTCTCAGTATCACCCTGGTGTAAGCGCACTAATCAAAATTGAAACTAGTTTAAGATGGCTTTAGCCAAATTTGGTGACCATATCCGAATAGCTCTCACTTCATTGAGCCTCACAACATACCCTAATTGGGGATGCCATAATCTCATTGGCTCTCACGGACGATTGTGAACAGTTGGAACTCTTGTGCGGTATTCACATTTAAAAAAGTACCTCAAATTGGGATGTCAAAACTCCACGGGCTTCAGGCAGTTGGAACTGCTGGTATTCGCAATAAAAAATATATCCCAAATCATATTTATGTACGTTAAGATTGCCATAAATGTTATTGTCGTAAATGTCAAGTTTATTTGCGGCAAATAAATAACTTTTGTGCTTTTAATTAAGTTGTTGACTAGGGATGTAACGTATTTATTAGGTCAGAATAAGCTTCTTTCTCCAACTAACCGACACGAGGTGGCTGCGGTCATATTCCCAAAGCGGTTAACCAAGCTTTCGCAATCTCTTTTCCAACCCTATTTTCTTTGAAAGCACAATATGGCGATCCTGCATTTTGTATGTTAATGAAAATGGAAAAGATTAAATCTAAATTCGGAGGGGTTTTACAGTTCATTGTTTGTTATTTGTTAATGCTATGCTGCTTTGCATATCTCTGGGGATACTGAAAGAATGAAAAGAACATTAATACATGAATTGTGTTTCTTCTCTCTATGGTAAAGTAGGTTTTCAAAAAATACATAAAAATGCTTTTAGTTTAAATTGGGCTACATGGAAATATCACAGACGTTTTGTTTGTAGGTACACGTATTCAAATTAGTAAAAAGTATCTACTCCAAACATTATGTTTCAGTTTCAGCTTATACCTTTAGAATAAAGTAGGCACAAATAGCGTATTCCCATTTAATATGCTTTAGGGAGTCAAATGTCGTATGCGAAATATCAAATGTGATTTAAGGGGGAATGACCAGACCCGGAAAAATATTATTTTTAATCCAAATTTCAGACGTAGGTATTGAAGCTTTTTTACAAAGAAATATAAATTGATTTCGAGACGTTGATATTTTATCTAATCAAGCTATGTTTTAATTTTTGTTTAAAAAATAATATTGTTTATTTTTAATAATGTTTTACATTGTTTTTTGTTGTTGTTGATTCTAATGTTTATTTTTAATATAATAGGATTATAATGTTTTGTTTCAAACAAAATGTTGTATCATGCAACACACATTTCAAATCAAATAATTATTCACTAAAATAAATCATTAAATTAACTAGGAAAGCTAATTTTCATAATTTTAATTTTAGTTAAAATAAAATCATTACAAAAAAATCGGCTTTCGTGTTTTGCGACGAAAATGCTGTTTATTTACGGTCTTACAAACTAATATCTTTCAGATTTTTTTACACATTTATTTCGAATAGGCATTATTGAAAAATTATAAATACTTATGATAAAAAAAGTATCACAAATGTACATAATTTTAATAATGTTATCATCACGCGTTTGAGCATTTTTATTGCTAATTCGGATGTAGTTGTATATTAAACCAAATTTTGAGTGAAATAAAATCGATATGTGATACGTGGAATAATCATTTTTTCTCATCGGAACCGCTATGTGCAGTTGCAAGGGTACCACAATCTTTCGACGAAATTTGAATTCTTGGATATAAAGTCTTGCACAGTTTACGTTGTAATCATTTTGAAGGTGAAATTATTATTTAAATTTTTAAAAAAATATTCCTGCAATAGAATAAAATTAAAATATATTTATATCAACCATTCAGTTGTTTAGTCAGACATCTCCATACACCAAGTTTTTTGATAATGAGGAAAGAAATATTCACTACAAGTTTTTCTCCATCGTAATTGATTTGATGGTATTTACAAGTAATCTGAGGATTGGATCAGATACCTGGTACACTTTTACATATAACTGCTTACTTAACTCAAATTCCGATTTTTCGGAGATGTCTGCCTAATCAACTGGTCGATCTATATGTAGATTCATTGAACTCTTATTACCATATGGAATGGAATAAAAAATACGAGCGGCAAAAACCGAAAACTACACACATAAACCACCCCAAGTTGCGACATACGTCAACCATTACGGAATTATGTGTTCGCATCTGGTCACGCTATTTAAAAAACAGAGTCGGATTTTCCCTGACAGGGATCCGGGGCTAATCCGTATTCAGGGGCCGGAAAAAAATTAATCAACTTGAAATTTTTATTTTTTATAATTTGGATTTTGTTGCCAAAGAGTAAATCCGTCTGCCAGTAACTCGTTCAAAAGCATGCCAGTAGTTGTCTTCATCTCCCCAGTGGTATGGGTCTCCTTCAACCAGTTTCTCTCTATCCGGCCATGTAGTATATTATCCAGGACATAGATAAACCCCATCAAATGAACCCAGGCACAACTGTTAAGTCACCAAACGTAGCGAACCACTTGGGGGTGATTTATACCCGCCTTCAAATTGAAAATAAATATAACAGGTATGCAGGTAATCAGTTTATAAGATTTTAGAAATAATTACAAGGATTGATACCAATTACATATCTCCATGAAATATTTGGTGAATGGTATTTATTTATTTATACTGGGTTTTACAGAAGTTTACACTTTCATGATAACAATCCAGTTATAAAACTCAGTTATTACAAAATTATAAAAGTCTACAATTACATACAATTAAATACAAATAAATACAAATAGATAAACAAAACATCACAAATAAAAATTCAAAAATATATACAAGGTCACTCAAGTAACACATTACAATGAGTGGTAAAAGACATATGAAATACGCGAGCATGCATAGAAAAACAATTCACACAACATAATTAGTTAGTACGTTTTAACAGCGCTAGAATTTTTTTTTTAAATCCGTACAAATTATCAACGAAAATATCCACATCAGCGCACTCTATCTTGTTATACAGTCGACACATCTGGGTCAGCGGGCTAAAGTAGGCGATATTATTTTTAAATGTATTCATATGAAAAATGTTATGGCGTCTTAAACAATGGGAATTGGGGACATTAATTTCAATACTGTTAAGACATAATATAGTATCAAGATGGCCGTGAATAATTTTACGTAAACATATTAGATCAGTCAATTGCCTTCTAGTTTTAAGTGTATCAAGCATGAAGTAATCACGACGTACATCGTATGATCTAAGATGGTCGTGTAGTCCACATTTGAAGGATAACATTCTTAGTAATTTTTTTTGAACTGATTCTAAAATGTTTTCATATTTGCAGTAATGTGGATTCCAAATAGTGCTTATTCAAGTTTACTTATAATTAAGTCGTTGTAAAGAGTTAGAATTGATTGAGGATCTTTGAAAGGTTTACATATTCTGTGAATAAATCCCATCATTTTTAATGATTTGCACTTAATGTTGTTAATATGTACATCAAATATGAATTTAGAATCAAGAGTGATTCCTAGATTCCTTATTGAAGAAATTTTTTTGAGAATAATATTATTGATAACATAAGAAAAATCCTTTATAATTTTATTTCTAGTAAAGTTTAAAATGTTACATTTTTCAACATTTAAGTGCATATCATTGACAGTACACCAGTTATTGAGTGTGTCGAGGTCATTTTGAAGCAGCTGATGATCGGAAACAGACTTAATTTTACGAAAAATTTTAAGATCGTCGGCGAAAATAGCATAATCACAGTTTAATTTCGAGCCAAGGTCATTTATGAATATAAGAAAAAGCAGGGGTAGGTATATAATATAAATTTTATGGGGCGGGATTAGAACACGCTAGGGAATGATTCAAGATAAAAATAAACGGTAAGTATATACAAAAAACGAGTGTGCTTTAGACCACACGACTGAAGTAAAACTTCACTAACTTATAAAAGAAAAGAGAAAGAAAATTTGCGCGCGCACCGCTCTCTCTTGTGATACAGACAATAGGCCTGCACTGTGTCTTAGATATACGAAACGTAATAGAGTATGAGAGAAAGAGAGAAAGAAAATATGTGCTCGCACCTCTCTCTCTTGCCTCTACAGTAATATACGAAACGTAACTCTCTCTCTTACTATTTTCAATAACTTATATCTCCCTCTCAAATTCCGTTCGCCTCGCCCGATCACACTTTTCGTAACGCTCTCGTCACGCTTTCACCAGCTTACTCCCCAAGTCAAGCAGTTTAACTTCAAAAATATAGATAAGTGTATGTGTAATATTCCTAATGTGAGAATCTTCTAAAATACTAACTTCATTTATTTGAATTCAATAAACCTTTACATCCACACAAGAGATAGCTATCCAAACTTAGGTAGGTGATAAAATTATATACCCTAAAAATATGAGATATACGGTAAAAGCTGTGTGGATTCATTAGGGGGCATACACATACATTAATTACGTGAGCTCAAAGGGGGGGGGGGTCTAGCAAAATCTCACATTACTTGAAAATAATTTACGAAGTGGCCCAAATTTATCTCACCAAGGAGGGGTCTAGATTGGTGTAGATTGGAAAAAAAACTGCTCACATAATTAATGTTTGCCCCCTTAGCTTTAAACCGTAGTAATCATGTAATGTTTTTCCATTATTTTGAACACCCCGAAATCTCAATCGCTCGAGTGGTTTACTTGATAAAAAATTGCCTTTATGAAGTTTGAAGAAATTGCCTGAAATTGCCCTGCCTTAGAATCCACAAACTCTTATTCCAGAAACAGGTTTTCAGTTTTCATGGTAAATCCGGACCTGATAATAAAGAAGTGCGTTCAGTTTTGAGACTTCTTCGAGCATTCCACTTGAGTGGGCTGTTTGAATATTCGGCAAGAATGCCTTTAGGTTTTGCAGGAATTCCCGGGGCTTATGGGTTTCAGCGGCTCGGGAGATAAACCCCAAAGCCAACACACGTAAATGGTTGTGTTCAGCCACTTGTCTCCTCCGCATCCCCTTTCAGGATTCCGGATCCCCGATCCTCGCTCCGAACCGTAATCCGGCGCTTTTCCATTTTACGCGACTTTCATGGGAAATGGGCAATGTGTTCGGTAATAATGTTTTGTGAGGAATTCGAGCTTTTATTTAAGCTTTGTGACTGTCATTTATTTGCTTTTGTTCTCACGATGACAGAACTATTAATTGATCACGTAATTAATAAATGGTGCCGTCCTTATTCACGTGCTTTTAACCTAAAGTAGGTACTTAATATTTACCGTGCTCAGATAATTTTGTATTTTTTTAAGAACGTGTCCGTAGACATTTTTACTGCAAAATATATAGAATACGTTGTAATACTAATTACATCAAATCTGCATTAATAAAGAAAAAAAGGTTCTCATTGATTTTTTTCGTGATTTTGGGATAAAAATATGAATTTTCACTATAACAGAAATACATAAAACAACACAATATTATTACGTTAATAATAAAACACAATCAGCACAGTAGCATTGGAAACGCATACTTTCTTATATGTGGGGGAGCAGTTTTTTTTATTTTTTTTTTATTGAAAAAATTTTCCCTTGGTACAATACATACAATAGATACATAAATATAATGAAAGTATATAAAAGCTTAATACAATTATAATTATTACAATTCTATATATATTTTTTTAAATTATTCTCCCATAATAAGCAAATACTTGTGTGTACGGGAGGAAGTATTATTTGTTTGGTTATTTTGATTTTTTTATTTATTTTTTTATTGCTGTTTTTATTTATATTTAGTACTTTGAAATTTAGTTTATGTAAATAATAAGATAAATGTATGTTTATATAAATATATGCATATATATATAATTTTTATTATTATTATTTATTTATTTTTTAGTTAAGGTATCAGTATATTTTTATAATTGTGTTTATAATAAAAATTCAAATAACAAAACTATGTTAAGTTTAACTTTAAAGACAATCAGCATCATATCATTTAAAATGTATACTTATAAACTGGTTTTAAATTGGTTATACATACTTATAAAATGGCTGATGATCCAAGATTTGGTGATTTATATTTAAGATAAGTTGTGCTCTGCCTAAATTAAGACGGTAGGCACCTGCCTTCCATTTTATACATTATGTAATTTTGTGTGCCAACTTATAAATATGTGTATGTTCCATTTAATAAACTGTTTAAAACAGAATTTAAAAATGTATTATTTACGTAAACTTCTCTCTGGCACTGTAACATAGTCAATATCTTTTTTCAAACAATGAATAAAGAATTCCTAATAATTTCTATTGGGAATTGATTCTCCTTATAGCAAAAAGTATATCTGACGTCCTGCAGGTTCATGTATAGTTCATCACTTAGAATTATTTTTAAAAATCACATAAATTTTACTTCTTTGTCAACGGTCTTTTCCCAGCTGAGGAGCCTGAATGATTCATGGCATGGGGCTCTGTAACACCGTGGTCTCGTTTCTTGAGAGCTACATAAAACTTTTGTTAGCTGTTAAGGGTTGATTCTTTCGATGGATTTACGTTTCCCATTCTGAATGGGCAACGTGTTCGAGTAACATTAAATATTAGACTCGAATAGAATTGGTCAGCATATACGCTTGTGAGACCGAATCAAATCTCCAAAAATATTAAATTGAAAACACAGCATTTTTCAAAGTTATTTTTATTATCATTATTCGAATATAGGTAAATTTTATTTTATCTTTAATATGAACGTGTCCGTAAGAGGCCGCTATCCGAATTTCAATCGAATTCTTGCAAACCTCCCTTAAACATTTGAAGTTTTTAAGCTCTTAAAAAAATATATGTTATTTTTGAAGATAATTTCTAGACATTCGTCGCGCCGAAACGCAAATTATATAAAATTCCCTCGATAGAAAAAAATCGCAAAGTATGCTCCAAAAATTATTATTAACACGTTTGTTACAGTTATTTTACAAGTTAAATGTATGAAAAAATTCACAGTATTTCTTTAAATGCTGTTTAAGACCACCCTGGCAAGAGTTTTGTTCTATTTTAAACGAGTCGTGTTTTATTAAAGATTTTCACAATATTTGCATCGATTTTATCGCTGTAAATGTAAGCGCTCTACTCTAACATTCGTTATTTCATAACTCTCTATCTTCTTCTTTTTGGGGCCGGTAATGGAGCCTTAATACCTATCCAATGTTTTTTTGGTTGAGCTGTAGAAGCTTTTATGCATTATCAATTTTTACTGTCATTACCCTTACGTTCGAATAAAAAAAAAATTTCAGGAATTGTTTAAAAATGTAAAAATATTGTTAATTGTTTGACTAGTATCAAATTTTGAAAATATATTAAAAAATTAGTGGCATCCCCAATTGGGGTATGTTGTGGAGTGAAGGTAATGAGGAAAGGAAGAAGATGGGGAAGATGAAGATGGGAAAGTGCCTGGCTATTGAGATCTGATCACCAAACACGGCTAAAGCCATTTCAAGCAAAGTTTGAATTCTGTATAGTGGTCTTAAACCGGCGCGATTCTGAAAGTGTCTTCCATTGCAACGGACTGCAAATACATATATCTAATATATATTATTAGTTAAAAAATAAAATAATTATATTTAGTTAAAAAGTAAAATAATTGTGACATAACACAGATTAATCAAATAAAATATACTTGCACACGCCGGGATTTGATTATAAGCGCCCTTGAGGTGATTTTTCACAAAAACGGCGCTCTACAAATTGTCCAATTATTATTATTATTATCCGCTTTATCCCTCGACCATGGAGCCCGTCAATAATATACTCGCATAATCATAATAATATTGTATTAAAATTAATCTGTATTAAGAGCACTATTTGGATAAAGAGATTTAATTTAACAACTTAAATTTTATCAAACTTGTAAGAGCCATTAAATGTGAATTATTACTGCCAAATTTTGAGATAATCTGACTACATTATTTTCATTTTTTCTTTGTTCAAGATTAGCAAGTTAATCTATAAAGCGTGTAAAATATCATTAAAAATTCAAGCCTTTTACACAAACACACTCACGCAAACTTCCTGCTAAAAATGAGTAATTTAAATAAAAGCGCTTTTTCTTTGCGTTATGGACGGAATATAATATATGCGCTGTAACTTCCCATACCCATTGCTGTTCGAAATGCTTTCATACCCATTAAATTTCAAAAAAATTCTGTTTGTACTCATTCTCCGGAGAAATCGAAGAAATTGACTTGCGTTCCACATTTCTGTCAAAGTTAAAATCATTTTGCTTTTAAAAAATGTTTTTTTTATAAAGGTAGACAGGCAGAATGTATACACATTTGTCTAAAAATACAGGGTAGTTAGTTATTAAGGGACGTACTTTAACCACTGATTCCTGACATTATATGGCTGTGAAAAAAGTAAATGAAATTTTTTTATATTATAATTTTTTTTAAATAATTTGTGGGTGTGTTGGACAGTTAGGGCCGAGATGAGGGTTTGATTGGTTACTTGGTTGTAGTGAGTGAGCAGTAATGACATGTGGAAGATTTTTTTCTTGTTATGTAATGAAGAAAAAACGTTTTGAAAAAGAAATCACCGGAGACCAAAATGTCATTTATATATTTTACTCCAAATAATTTCAGGAATCTTTGGTGAACGTAAGTCCCTTAACACCCTGTGCCGAAAATAAACACAATTCGGCATTGGAATACCAGGTTAAATTATGCATATTGTATCCCGTTTCGCCAATTATTTTTTTCTCAGAATTCTTGAAACGAAATATTTCTGGAACACTTAAAAGGTCTAACATTTTTATTTGATCAATGAAAATGGATCTGGGATGGCAATTTTTCAGAACTTGTTTGTGCAACCTCTGTCAAGACGATTATAATTTAACAGAAACATTTATTTTTTGGTTATGGAGCACAAGAATTAAATTGCTCGGTGGCACCTGGATTATAGCATCTTTTTTGATCAATTTTGTAAGGTTTAAGTAAGGAGAGGAGATGTGGAAAAGAAAGATTGGGAAGTACCCGTCTATCAATTTGGGAGGCGGGTATTGGTACCGCCACCCCAGGAACCATTTATAGGATAACCAACCCCAAGTGGTTCGCTGCGTTTGGTGACTTGACAGGGGTGCCCGGGTTCATGGTGTGAGGTTTGTCAGGGTTTTGGCGACGGATGCATCTGCCCACCAGCTGCATGGCAGGCCTGATCGGGAGAGAATGGGTGAGGGAGTCTCTTTGAATTTTCCAGCCGTACTCTCTCGGAACATCACCTTCAGATCAAGAGAGACCCGTTGAGGGAAGTCTTTGAACCTCTCCGCCAGAATTATTCGATCCATCGCCTTGCACCGTAGTGGGAGGGATGGATTCATGCGTCCTTCACTCCTGTACACACTGCCCCTTAGATTCCTACCCACCCCTAATACCCCTTTCCTTCTCAGAACTTTTTCTCCTTCCTTTCTTAAAAAGAACCTCCACATAGTATCCCCAAAGATGAAATAGGCCCTGAGGGGAATTATTTTACCGAGGGTCTCTGTATGGAAAAATTTAAAAAAAAATCAAATCTGGTTAACGATCACAGCTAAAGCACATTTCAAGCAACGCAAGTTTCGATTCTGAATTGTACTTGATCATCATATTGCCACAAATTTTTTCTTCTTTTCTGGAACGAGTTGACAATAAAATAGTAGGTTTTTACTTATTTCAAATATTCATGGTGAACTTTATTTTTCCTTGTCGGGTTTTAGTCTGTAAATATGCACTGGACCAAAGACTACGGGTTTACCACCCTGCAACAAAGTTTGATAATGCTTAAAATACTGATGAAGAGTTTTCTGATTAATCTGGAAAAACGATAAATGGTTTTTTCTTATGTGGAAAAGTCTCTGAACAAACATTATCTTATTTATTATTTACACTATTTGAGGCGGTAAATAAAATAAATTCTAAAATAATTAAAATGTGTATTACTAGTAAATTAAAATTAAAGTCAAACAAATGTTATTTAGATGATATGAATGTAATCCGATTTAACAGAAAGAACACGCCACCAGATTATGAAAATTCTGTAAAATTTTATTTTCACCCGTGTCCAACTTTTCACTTGATCACCGCTGACACTATTTGTCACAGTAAATATCGGGAGCATACACGGAAAATTGAAAGCCACGTTTTTGCCAAATTTGATTTATGGTTGCAAGTAAATTATTTTTTTATCTTTTATCTCTTCTTGTAAAATGGGTTAAGGGATACGGATACATACCTACCCTTTTCATGTATATACGCGTTTCAGGCAAGAGTAAATACAGGAATACAACTGGATACAATAATTGAAAAAAATATATACATAATTCTTTTTCCATATCTCTTAAAAAAAATATTTATATTTATAGATGTTTTCGAAAAAACATTTTTTTATTGGAAATTTATTTGTACAAAATATAAACGTAATTGATATCAGAGTAATAATTACATGCATAATATAAGAAAATTTCATTTACATAAATTTGAATTAAAACTTTTTATAAAGATGTATTACCATAAAAAGCTACGAGTAGGCAAAAAAAGGAAGGAGGGAGGAAGAAGAAGTTATTGAAGATGGTTGTTTTACTGTTTTTATTTTTATTAGATAGATTTTTTTTAATAATTACTAGCGTTAATTTTGTTTTTCATATGCCTTTTTTTAGTTAAAGTTTTAAAGATATTTCTTAATTGAAGCTATTATTAAGGGATATTATGTTTTCTGACAATTTCTTAAATAAATTTATTCTTAAAACATATTAATGTAGTTCTGTTGACCCAACGTTTTTTTTATCTAACGTATTTTACATGAGATTTGCAATATCTCTGAATAGTACGGCATTGTTTAAAATATCTTCTTCCTACACTTCTAAAGTTGAGTGATACAGGAATTCTTTAAATATAAGTTCGAAAGAATATAAAAATGATTTCCTTAATATTATTTTGATGATTCGTTTTTCCGCTATGTGGAGATATTGTGTGTGGGTTTTATAAGCACCACCCCATCCTAAAATCATATATAAGCACTAAGGACTCTTATTACTGATTTCGGAGAGTTTATGAAAATAGACAAACCTTACAAATATATTTTCTCCATCCTAAAATCTTTACTAAGTAATACACTTTTACAGTAGAATTGATGGATAATAGTTATTTTAGAGAACAAGATTATATTTCAATAATGAAAGCACAAAGAAAAGTGTTTTTGAATTTGTTTTGTAACAAAACCATAACCACTATTTCTAGGAACTTATTGATGAAAAGTTCTCGACTGATGACAGTTAATTGTTCCAGAAATAAGTATAGAGTAACATGTATCATACTTCTAAGATACAACCACAACCATTTGAACATTTTTGGGTACCCATATAAGTATAGTAAGAGCTGTTTCAATTTTACTGTTGTTGTAGAAGTGAGAAGCCTTTAGAAGGTTTTTCACTATTTAGAGAAGAGGATAGCAAGAATGAGGGACAGAAATCCCCCCATCATTCATTTCATCATTAAAGAAAACAAAAAAATTCAATTATCACTATCACTCATCTAAATAACTGACTAACCAACAAATTCGTTATTTTCTTTAAGTTGATATAAATACATTACATGTGCATTTTTTAGTGTTTAAACTATATGGACTGAGTCAATTACTACACCCTCTCCACACTCCGGTTTAAAAATTACCAAGCCATGATTCTAATCATTAATTTCAAAAATAATAAAAAACCACAAAATTGTATCCTTATCATAATACTACATAATACATATTATTATTATTGTAGGAAAACAACAAGTAGTGGCGTAGGTACATTTATTGCTTTTATTTGCCAATTCGTCTACATTACATTGGCCATTTAAAATCCATGCTAGTTTAAAACATTAAAAAAATTACTGTAATTTCAAAGATGGGTCAAGCTAAATAATAAAACGTTTTCAAAACACGCTATCGTTTCATACGATTCCTTCGCCGCATAAATAACCCTAAATCCCATGAGATTAAAACCGAGAGGACATGCCATAAATCGCGGATAATTTCCAAATGGAACATGATATATCCGACGCCGATGCCGACGTCAGAGTTCTGGACCACTCGGGATTGTTCTGGATGCATCCATTGTGTGTGAGTATGTATGTGCAGTCCCGGCGCCACCCTGGCGCCCGGGGTTCGTTCCCCTTTCATCCCGTGACGTCATCAGTGTGCCACCGTGCCAACGTAACACTTTCAGGTCATCTGGAGAGGTTTCTCAAACAAGGTTCACGTTTTTCCTTTAAGCGTTTCATTATTTTGAGGGAAATTTCAACAATCTTTGAAGAGATTATTGCTCGTGAGTGGGTGAACTATTTGTTGTTATGAAAATTTCGATTACATTCATATTAAATTTTTGGAATGTATTTATTTCATATATTATACGTTTTAGTATACACCGATGGAGTTCTGATATAAAAAAATTGATGTAATGAAATAAATATAAAAATAAAACAAAAAGAAAAATGCTGAAACTCATATTTTTATGATGGAATAACTTAATGAGTAAAAACCGTGAATTGTGAAATTCAATTATAAAAGACAATAATAACGACTCTCAAATTAAAAAGTGGAACAGTAACTACAGTAAAAGATTGAGTCACATCTAGGAATTGAATCCAAGACCTTTTCCTGACTTTTTTGTTTCACATTTTTCGTTTAGGTAGAGATTAGGTAGAGAGATTAGTCGTTAGGTAGAGATTCTGTGTCCAATTCCTAGATGAGCCTCAATCTTTTTTCTGTTGGGAGTGATTAATATTATTTCCAATGATCAAATAAATGTGTCGGTTTAGAGAAATAAACAAGATGAATGTATGCGGGCTCTACGCGAAGAAAATTATAATAATTTTTTTAAACAAATATTTAAGAAAATATAAAGTTTATTACATTAAATATCAAATTATTATTCTGTATAAACTGTATTTATTCGATTTAACAGGAATCGTATCAGTTGGCCGGTCCACTTAGGAATGGGACACAATGATAAACTAAGCAAAGAGTAACACATAAAATCAAATTTTCGTTCATAATATGATCGCCTTCCTGGTTATCAGCCGAGTCCCTCATTTATTTGTTGGTAAGCACATTATTTGGTGAGAGAAAAGTATTTTCCAACATCGGATATTACTACACATGTTATTATCATAATTTCGTAGAATCCATTTTCGCCAATAAAACGTCGGCGGGAAGATGTAAATCGATACATTTGCAAGCCAATTTATTTAATACATTTCTTATAACAAGATCAGCATAATATTGCGACAGTAATTATAATACGTGAATTTGTTTAGTCGCTATTGAAAAACTGTTCAAAGATGCATCCAAACTAACCATTGTTCAGTGATTTTGTTTTTCAGCTTTTCGCGAGGTTTTGTTTGCTGATTTTTCATTTGCCCCCAATGTGTGCCCAGCATAAGATGAGTGACTGCGCCATTATCTTCCTACATAATAGATGTTAAATATCCTTTCAGCTTGTTCATGCACATTCAGAAAATGCTAATAAAGGTTATCCAGATCTCCAAGAAAATATGAACATCTGGAACACAGCATAGAAGCATTAAAATGTTTATCACGTTGAACCTTTCGGTACTTTATGCTTTCATGAAAACCCATTGAAGTGTTTAATGTTTTAAGTGCTTAAGAATTTTGAACCCTATTATCAAAGAAGATTTGTGTTAACAGCGTAGTAGGGACGAAGAGATTTCGCCTGGCATCCATTTAATATTTTTTGTAAAAACTTTCGTAAATGTGCATATTTTTGAAAATATTTTTTGCTTTCGTAAAATAAGAATTAATTAATCTAAAACACTTTTAATAAATTGTCTAATTAATGTGTTTGTTTAAGTACTCATATAATAACAAAAAAAATGCATGGCAATACTCTACGTTTGTCTTACGACCAGTGAAGCGTGTGTCACGAATAATTATAATATGTAGTTATCAATAAAATGGCAGACGCACTTAGTTATAAAAGTTCATTTGGATTGGCCTATTCCGAGCGATATGCCGAAGTACGCAAAGCCAAATATTTTTTATCTTTTATTACTGTGTGTGTGTGTGTGACACGTGCATTATAGGTACCTATCGTGCAAACAATTTTCGTTAGAGTTTTCGTTGTATGTTTTGTATTATTATTTGTTTTTATTTTAGGATCGTTTGCTCTTTACGCTAGTGTCCAAATGGTAATGTATGGAGAGCGATGTGATGAAATGGGCCAATCCAAATAACGCTGGCGCTTTTAACGCTAGGTGTGACACTAAAATTAATGACCGATTCAGGATCCTTTCAAATATTACACCTGGGGTCAGTTCGTTGGTAGACCTACCCTCTTCTTGACTCTGAAATTCAATAAGGTGAATACTTAGAATAAAATAAATATCAGACTAAAGCAAAGTACTACTTTTGAGAAAGCTCTCTCTCCGAAAAATATAAGTGTTATAAGTCTTTCTGAAATATTTTGAAAGGAACGGTTTCGCACGCAATAACGAACATTGGTTTTCATAATACTTTGAAAAAATTATGTCAAACATTGGTCATCATTGATCGGCTGCTTCTGAAGTCAAGAAAAACCACAAGATTATTTTCAGTTTTGCATGGAAATGTGTCAGTTTTGTTTCGATATATATTTTTTTAATGTGTTTTTTTTTGTTTTTGCGAAATTGAATCTTCGCTTGCGCCATTTAAACCGGCGTGGTCTAGGAACAAGGCTCTTAACTCGCAATCCGAAGGTCGCGGGATAGAATCCCGGTGTGAGCAAATAAATTTTATTTGAATAATTTGTGTTATTTCACAATTAATTCATTCAAAATATTATATAGTATATTTGCGGCCGTTCCAGAATGGAAGATACTCTTAGTATCGCCCTGGTGTAAGACCACCATTCAGAGTTGAAACGTAGCTTTAAATGGCTTTAGCCGTGTTTGGTGACCGGATCTGAATAGCTAGGTACTTCCCCACCATCTTCTTCCCAATTTCCTTCCCCTCTCCACTACCTTCAGCCTCACAACATACCCCAATTGGGGATGCCATAGTCTCACTGGCCTCAGACGGGAGCAGTTGGGACAATTAACTCTCTTGTATTTTTTTAAATATTTATCAAAAATACTATTATTATTTACGGGACTTCCAGGAACACAGAAAAAATTATTTGAGCGTGCTTATATTTTTACTCTTTGGTATTCTGCAAAAAACTATGGTGAAAAGATCCTGATTTTTTTTACATTTAGTTCTTCAATAACGTGATGAAATTAAAGAATAAAAAAGTCTCTGACCTACAAAATTCAATACCTGCTGTATCTAATCTATCAAACGATAAAACTGCATCGACGAGGTCACCCTCGACTGTCCATAGATTGCAAGGGATTTGAAAAATTGAAAATTGTTATAACTATGAAAACGAACTTTAACATTTTTTTAAGAATTATAAGTCACGAGGAGAATATCGATTAAAAATAAAATAGACTGGAGTTTCTTATTCTGTCCAAAACCTTTATTAAACATATTTCTCACTTTAGTAATCAAAGAAAACAAAATGGAATAATGAACAAGTATTTTTGGGTTGGATAGAGCTACTCGTAAATCGATAAGTTGTTAATTTAATGGCTTCTAAATCTAGATAATTCAGCACTTTGCCCGCAAATAACCGCAATGTAATTATGGATAATGGACATGACCCTTATTTCGGGCAAACTACACTCAGGTTATTCATGTATGAACGTACTATTCATTTTCTAGAAAATTCAATACAATTTTTATTCATCGTTTTTATTGAAATAATTCTACAATTTTAAATAAATTTCTAATCACAAAGCTATTTCTAGAATACCCTTAAAAATGTAGTCGGGACATGTATGTAAGATAATTAATTTTTAGTTAGAATTCGTGGGTTGAAAACGAGCTAGTAAAAATGATCGCGTTGGTTGGGTAACTTCAAACAGATTTTTGAAGATTCATTCAATAATAAGAAAAACGACGTTATATGAAGCGGATTTACTTGCTTTTCGAAGTCTCTTTATTTCTTTTCTTTTCCTTTATTTGCTTTAAGCCATCTTCTCTACATTCTTCCATTTTTAGATGTCATAATGTGAATGTACCTACCTTGTAATATAGAGTGGAGAAACTATATTTAGTCAATTGTGGCATGAAACATCTTAAAAGTAGAGCTTCGAAGCTGAGATTGTATCATTTTACCTTTGGTGCAAACTGTAATACATCGCGAAACTTTTCCCGAGGAAAGAAATCACGAGTGCTACCAATTAACTTGATGTTTTTGCTTGGAATATTGTTGATAACAATCACCGCAGAATTTTCAGTACCTCTTCACATTATCTCACCTCAAATGGTTGGACAGCATAGGATCTTTTACTCCAGCACAAAAAGGATGCCGGGACGGAGCGCAGTCGATAAGATACCATGAACACAGCCGTGGCTTTTCTTGGGTAGCCTCGTCCAGATACACTCATTGTCCAAACCCGATTGCATGTGCCACTGGTTAACCGGATCCCAGTTCGGAGGCAGGTCGATCCTCCCCGACCGTCATATGTGGCTAAACTTCACGGCTTGCAACAGTGGCCCGGTTAATGTTCTCTGCGGAACTCCCGACAGAGCTTTTCGCAGCAATGTCCGCCGTTGTAGTCCGTTAGGTCAGGATTAATATTTCCCTCGGGAGCCGCTTTGTCGGTAGTTGGATGCTCCGGGTTGTAGAGTTTGCGAGAGCGAGTTTGCGGAACGTTCAACATGTATGTTTAATTCGTATAGTCAAAGTTACAATAGTGAATACGTTCTTCTTCTTTTTCTGGTGGCCCCCTCAAGTGCACAGAATTCTTTGAAAGCATTGAAATTAAACATTGAAAAAAAAAATAGTGCCAAACAGCGATTCAATCAATTTGTAAAAAACTTTTACTTAATTAATAATTTTTTTACCAATGAGTAACGGCAGGTGTCCTAAGACAAATGGCGTACTTATCGTGGATTACTTCATGGTCTATATGGGGTCAGTTACCTCGCGGAAAATCGAAAAGTAATACAGGTCCTGGGTAGGATTTTTATATGGATGAAAATAGGTCAAATTTTCGAGGTACAATGTTGGGCCGGGTTCTGAAGACATACAAATTTCCAAATCTAACAAAAATCGCTCCTTTGCAGAAACCGTCCTAAAAATAGGATTCCGGGAAACCTAAACCAATCTATCGACGCGGGTGGGTTCTGTACACTTCGCAGTGTTCCACAGATATTCTTTTGATATAGGAAATTTTTATGCAAGGACAATGATATGTATTTAATTAGACGAAATGAAAAAATAAATTACTAATTGCATAAAAATCTTGTCTTAAAAACGTTAGTTTATCAATTAAAACTAATAATAACTAATAATATTATTTAAAAAAAAAAACGTCTATTTTGGAATGTAATGAGTAATGACGTTCTTTTTCGGTGATAAATTTTGGTTTATAACTTGATACGCCTCTACACCATATAGTCATATACATAGTTGCTATTATGTTTTATTAACTTTAAATTTGACTCCGCCCGAGATTTGGATTGAAAAATATGAAACAAACTAACTTGAAATTTTACTATCTATTAGCCAGTTAGTTGGATATTTAAGAGCTATACACCTCATGGTTAAACTCATCGATATAATACTGGTAACTATAGATTAGCTCTTCCATACCTAATTTCAATCCAAAAGTATGCAATGTAATAAGTAACCCATGAGTAATTTCATAAAACAACCATCCATCGAATTCCGTCGCATCTCTTGCGTGAAGACGTATTCTGCTAGGAAGGAATTTAATATTTTTTTATCAAATGTTACTTTTTTCGATACGCTGCCTTGAATTTATATGTAATTGTTTATAATAAAGTCCAATGTGGTCCATACCTACCTAAATAATTTCTAACTGCCTCAATTTTATGTTTTAAAAATTATTGTTTGCTGGAAAACTAATTCGCTCCACTCAGACTGAATAAAAGATAAAAACCAATGCTCCTTGCGATTTTTTGACTATGAGATAATGCATTTCTTTTAATAATTTTTTTTTTTTTTTTTACATGAATACCTCACAAGAGTCCCAACTGCTCCCGTCTGAAGCCAGTGAGACTATGGCATCCCCAATTGGGGTATTTTGTCAGGCTGAAGGTAGTGGGGAGGGGAAGGAGATAGGGAAGAGGAAGGTGGGGAAGTACCTGGCTATTCAGATCTGGTCACCAAACACGGCTAATGCCGTTTCAAGCAACGTTTCAATTCTGAATGGTGGTCTTACACCAGGGCGATACAGAGAATGTCTTCCACTCTGGAACGTGCCGTAAATATACTATTTATTATTTTAAATGAATAAATTGTGAAATAACACAAATTAATCAAATAAATTTTATTTTCCACGCCGGGATTCGATCCCGCGACCTTCGGTGCGCGAGTCAAGTGAATGTTTTCGTAAATCAATATTTTTGGTTCTGGTGTCATTTTTAAGACCCACACGCCTTGTCTAGTTATACTTGGTTGAAGTAAAAACTATTTCAAGAGCTAAAAATGTTTCCGTTAATCTAAAAATTTTAGACAGCAAAACTTAATGTAAATTTCGAGAGATTGAAGATTTCGGAGGTTTTGATTTTTAAGAGAACCATATAAACGACAGGTCTTTCTCAGGTTGATGTAGTTATTTTTAAATTGCCGTCAAAATTTTAATACGAAAGGTATTAAACATCCAAATGTTTACTATTCCCGACACGGCAATTTTCCATCTTATTAGTGTGTTTATATCTTAATGTATAGACATTTATTCAAACTGGAACGTAAGCCTTATAATTTGACTGAAATGTTAATTTTATTTAAATTCGCCCAGCGCGGCGTAAAGGAGTTTAACGTGAAATACCGTGATATGAGGATTATTCAAATAGATCCTTTTCATATTCAGCACAAAAAAATGCTTACCTGTTGGTCCGTATATTTTTTTACGTTTGTTTGTAAAGTGAGTGAAAATTTTCAAAATTTCACAAAAAGGGGTCATTATTTGTTCGTAAAAGAGACATTTTAATATATTTAATATAATAAACAGATGGACAAAGACTAAAAAAATAGCACTTTTTTAAATTAGCTCCACGCAGGAGGCCCTGAGCAAAATAATCCCCTCAGAGCCTATGTCATCTTTGGAGATGCTGTGTAGAAGGCATTTTAAGGGAAAGAAAAGCGATGACGTTCTGGGAAGGAAAAAGGTATGTGGGGTGGGTGGGACGAATGAATGCATCCTTTCCACTGTGGTCCAAATCCTGCAGACAGTCCTGCTGGAGAGGTCAAAAATGTCCCTTAATCACCCTCCTGATCCAGCCTGCCACGCAGTTGATGGGCAGACGCATCCACCGCCAGGATTTGTACAAAACTGACTCCATAAACCCGGACCCCCCCGCTAAGTCACCAAACGTAAAAAAAACACCAAAACGCGTCACCAAACCACTTACGGTGACCTACGGCAGAAGTGCTATTATTACTCTAATTTGAACAGCTTTAAATTGCATATAGAAAAGGCTTGAGCACTAAAATAATATTATAATAATATTATGGATCGGTTAGTAGCTGAGTGGTCATAAGCGTCGGCTTCCTACCCAGACGTCACGGATCGAATCTCCTGCTATCTAAGTTCTGCATCATTTCACAAGCAAGATTTTCCGCTTTTAATGATGGAAGAAGAAGGAATTCAAATAAAGTCAGATTTTTCTTGATCCCAAAATGTTTTAAAAAAGCATTTATTCAATTAATCATAAAATACGTAGTTAATACACATGTAGCAGCTTGCCACCGCTGCTAAATACCTTTGCAGGATGCTGACCTCAAAACCATAAAATCAACACGAGCGGGAATGCGAAGAAAGCTGAATCAACAATCAGACAAGCAATACATTACGAAACACTAATTTAAATATCGATCAATGACACCCGAGACGAAAACCGCTGATCAGGCAAAGGCATTGCAAAATATTCATTCAATGATGACCCGGTAGACGAAATACTGTACTCGTGCTAAAATAATTAATAAAATGACACCGTCAGCGATCCTGCGGGTTCGAGGTCCAGACGCTTTACCCCCACCATGGAAACGAGAACAAAGGGATCATCACCTATATAAACGGAGGAAGATTACTCACTCACTCACACTCTCTCCGACACGACCGACTCGCTCCCTCGCGAACACGCTGTACTGAATCTTATTGACTTTGCATTTTACACGTATTTAATTTGTTTCACCATTAAATATATTTAAACCTTCTGCTGAGTTTGCTGTCCATCCTCTCCGGCGTAGTATCGGAATACCTACAGTGGTGACCCCGACGTGATCTACAGTGGTGACCCCGACGTGATCTACAGTGGTGACCCCGACGTGATCTACACACACATAAAGATACCTTTTTCTTATTTGGGAGTCGGGTATAGGAACTGCCACCCTGGGAGGCGGCGGATGCAGCATCAGGGCAGTGCTGCGATGCCGGGCGGATCGGAAGAGACCGATTGAGGGAGACCAATTGACCTCTCCAGCCGTACTCTCTTGACCTGACTGGATTCATACGTCCCTCACTCCTGGACTCACTGACCCCTAGATTCCTACTTACACCTACATAATACCCCTTTCCATCCCAGAACTTCCTACTCATCCCTTCCTTACAAAGACCCTCCACAGAATCCCCTAAGATGACATAGGAATTGGGAGAAATTATTTTCCTCAGGGCCCCTATGTGGAGGCAATGTGAAAAAAAAGAAGTTGAAAATTTCTTATATTTAATCTTGTAAATTCTTTTTACATATATTTTATGTCAACCTCTCGGTAATTTAAACAGACATGTAGCGTATTGTCGTTGAATCAACATCCAGACGTGAACTGTATTTCTTTGAATTTTTTACCTTTGTACCTACTTTCACTTAAATAACGATTTAGTAAATTTAACAAAGGTGTCTTATATTTTTCCAAGGCGGTTTAAGGATAGGTATATGAAGAAACATTTTATGTTCATTGTATTCGAGAGAACACGACTTCTTGGAAATATTTCCATCTGAATATTTTTTTCTTGTTTTATCTTTAAAAAAAACTTTGGAAGCTTTTGGGACATCTTCATAATGTGAAGATGTCACAAAAGCCTCCAAAGTTTTTTTTGCATGGATGTGAACTTCACACTCATGTAACAGATAATCTGTGACTCTCAAAAGGTAAGCTCTGGTATCATTTTCATAGCTTACAACTCTCTACTACTATTTTCAGCTTGCAAAGTTAATTTGCGTCATGAGATATAATATATATATATTATAATTAAAATTGATATTAATATATATTCAAAGTCCTTGCTGAACTCAAGACCGATAGGGCGAAGGAGCATGAGAAGACCAAGATTAAGATGGAGCGACAACGTCCTCAAAGATATATCTATCTTGGAGATTCTAAACTGGAGAGAGCTGGCACAAAACCGAGATGAGTGGAGGAAGACTCTTGAGGAGGCCAAGACCCACCAGGGGTTGTAGAGCCAAGAGTGATGATGATGATATATATATTTTTTTAAATATGAGATTCCACGCCACACTGATAAAATTTATGGTTTTAAAATGTTCAATTAGAAAAAAAATCAATTAAATCAGGTAAAGCCCTAAAGTAAAGCAGGTTCTAAGACACATTTCATGTACTTTATTTACATGTACCTAATTGAAAACCATCTTGCCGATACTGAGTAAAATAAGTTTCATGTTTCCGTGACATTTAAGTAAAATAAAACAGGGTCCCCCGAGGCACGCCAGAAAGTAACATCTACTATTAATTATTGTTAGTTTGTTAATACTTTACTTGTTGGGTTAGGTTAAAGAGCAAATAATCATTATTGTACCGCGCGGACCGCCTGAGGATAGATCCTCGGGTACATTTCGATACAAAGCCCACAATCCCTGTAAATAGGGAAGATTAGGACTAGACTGTTGAGTTGACTTGGAGGTAAGTTTCTCAAAACTGTCTTAGGGAAAGGTCAAAGGTACATATCTAACTAAATTGACGATAATAAACGAAATTTGGTTAAACTTTAGTGTGCCAAGAAATCCACCGTGGATTTCTGACGTCTGAACACGGTTTCATGCCAACTGAGAATAAAGTCAACTCAACACCTCTTTGAAAAGTCATTAACTCTCCCACAGCCAACTGGGGCCGAAGGTAGACCCCAAAATCACTGTCCTTATACTCGTACCAACAACCTGGGTAAGAATTCACTTGGATGCAAAGAAATAAATAAAAATGTATAAATTAATTTTGCCATCTTAAAAGTCACCAATATCAAAGAAAAGGTAAAAAATACTGACGATAAATTCTGTTTCACGTCATTGTTTAACCATTTAAATACCAACAGGTGGCCAATTGTATTTGTACTTTATGGTGAATGATTGTATTTGTAGGTTAGTTTAGATAAACTTCTTCCAAATTTCAAATGACGACCATTTATTTCGCTATCGCCATATCATAATAAATTAGCTATTAATAATAAATTTGATAGTAATAAATCAATATTTGCACCGTCATCAAATTTCCCTATTCTCATTCTTATACCCAGAACTTAGTTGAATTTAAACGGGCTTTAAAAACAAACTTCTTTATAAATCACTATCTTATTCATTCACGAGTCTTAATTTTTAATATACTCCAATAAGACTTGTTCTCAAGTTTCCGGCAATTGTTTGGTTTCGGTTTCCTCCTTACTGTATTCATATATTTAATGTGCACTCAGAATGTTTATTATTTCTGAACGTAAACAGCTTCCATTTTTATCTTACATTTCAGTTTTCATGATTCTTATTTTAGTAGCACCCTTATTGTTTATCATTATCTATTATCCAGTGCCAAAAATGCAGTGTTATTGCTAATTTTGTTCCCTTAGCATTGCTTTGTATATACTACACATTATTGGTTTCATATTATTTGATCAATATTTTTTAAGGACTCGTAAGGAACACTGTGGGTTTACTTTTAATTTTGTTAAATTTAAGCGCACTTGAAGTGAATTTAAACAAACTGCGCTATACAAATATTACATTATTATTATAGATCTTGTGAGAATGGGAAAAAAATCTAAAATATTGTGGTAGATTTTTCACCGGGTAGTTTCTTGTACCCCGTGAAATATTACCTTACATATTGAAAACATTACTTTAAATTTCTTTTTCACTGTTCAGTTACAAGATCTAAATATCCAGGTACTTACCGATCTTTCTAATCTCCTTTGCCTTCCCACTTCCAACAACCTCTCAACACATCCACTATTGGGAATACCGTATTCCTTTGCTTCGGCCAATTGGGGGTCGTATACACTGGCTGTATTAAAAAAACTGCCTAAATCACGCACAGGAAAAGTTTTCCCTTAATATGTATATAACAATAATTAGGCAACTCGCCTTCTGTTTGAAGCCACACGCTAAAATTGTGTATCTATATTTTTAGTTTGTCTTATATATAGGCTTAGAAATTGCTCAGCAAAAAGAGTCTATAAGTGTTCGATTTCAAGCACAAAAGTGGTTTTATTTATTATGTGATTAATTTAATATTAAGAAAAAAAGCTAATCAAGATTAACTGTCACAGACAATCTTAGATGGATATTGAATTTTTATAAGATCATACCAAAAAATATATTTTTTTGTAATTGACGCTTACATTTATAATAAAGCAATTAAAAAAATATATTTTAATCCGAAAAAGCTTCAATTTAATCAAAGCTAATTTATAGTATTCATAATGTAAGCCGGGTTATAGTAAAGATTAATCTAAATAAAAAAAAGAGCTGAAGACCTTGAAAAGCCTGAACAGATTTTCATGATTTGTAGCTAAGAACCATCTCGATCTTTCAAAAAAAAACTGCATCATAATCGGTCCATTCTATGAGGAGCTACGATGCCACAGACAGAGACACACACAGTCAAACAGACACACACAAAGTCAAACTTATAACACCGCTCCTTGTTGTCCTTGGGTTAGGACGTTCAGCTTCGCCTTAAAATGCTGCTTCAGACAAAAAAACTCATTTCTCTTTTCTCATAACTTTTATCCTTAATTTGGGAGGCGGGGATGGGTACCGCCACCCCGGGAACCATTTATTGGATAACCAACACCTCTGCAATAGGTCACCCCACGTGGTTCACTACGTTTGGTGACTTAGCAAGGGTGCCCGGGTTCATGAGGTGAAGTTTGTCCCTGTCTTGATGGCGGATGCTTCTGCCCATCAGCTGCATGGCAGGCCGTATCGATAGAGAGTGATTGAGAGAGTACCATTGACTTCTCCAGTCGTACTCTCTTAAAATATCGCCTTGCACTTCAGGGATGGATTCATACGTGCGTCACTCCTAGATACAATAATCTCGATTCCTACCTACCCCTCGTACACTTTTCCTTCCCAGTACTTCCTCTCCTTCCTTTCCTAAAAACACCCTCCACACAGCATCCCCAAAGATGGCAAAGGCCCTGAGGGGGATTAGTTTCCTCAGGGCCTCCTGTATGGAACTAATGTAAACATAAAAAAATCCAAATAATTATATTTATTTCATAATTAAGAATCAGCTCAAATCAACGATTTCACAACTGTATCTAATTTCACAGATTTCAACAAAGAGACCCTTCGCAAAATTAAATTTCCACTTGTTGAATAATCAAAATGATAAATAATTGTGTAATAATTACCAAAATGGTTTCTGCCATAACACATAACACACAATCTTCTTGTTTTTACTACTCTATTATCAAAAACATTATGCGTATAACACTCAGAGGTCTGATAACGTATTAATATTCAGCCTCGTGTTAATCAACGAGGAAACATTCATAAATAAGGGATGACGGAGATTACCAGGCCTCCACGTGACGCATTCCAGGAACCAGTTGTGTCATCCAATTTCTGTGACAATATGTTTCCAACAAACAGTAAAACCCTTTGCCGGCAAACGAAAACGTGATATTCGGTGTACGTGAAATACAACACCAATCGTTTATATTTTTTTTCATATGTAACTTTACCTGTATATTTTTTGTGTTGATACCATTGCTCAAGAGTCCCAAATTATTCCATCCATTCAGAGTCAGTGGGAACATTACAGAAAGAGTTGTTGGGTGGATACCCAACGCTGTTGAAAGATCTAGTCATTAAACATGGCCATTACGAACAACAGGGCGATAATACTGAAGTGGTGTCTATGCTGTCTACCTTTCTGGGGTACATGACTTTTTTAATGGATGATATCTAACTGAATTTCTATCGGATTGTGTTTACCATGATTTATATCTATGTGGGGAATTATAGAAATGTCTAAAGCACAAAATGTTAGAAAGCTTAATAAAATATAGTTAAAGAAGATCTACCCCCCCCCCCCCCCGCTCACCTCTTGAAATCCACGAAAACAGCACATCAGCGACAATTCATCTTCCTGCCTGTAAGTCTAAGCTCCTAAAGGAGTATATAGCTCCTGAATAGAATCTCTTCCCAGGCCGATATGTTTAGATTCAAAGAGAAATTCTTGAAAGAATCTCTCCTCACAGACAAGATCATACATACTGTCAATGCTATGTAACTCTGCCAACTACACCAATGCGAGTATCCATCAAAGGTACCACTTTTATATGCATTAAACTTTTTTTTTTTTAAATTATGTATGGAATTTAATAAAAATATATTAGTATTGTTTATTATCACTTTTTATCTTGCATATACTTTATTAACTATGAATAGTCGAAGAAAAATTGTATAATCTCTGCTTCTTATCAAGAAACCGAATAATATGATTCGGTGAAACAATTCAGCGATTTACCATTTCATTTTTTCAAATTCCTTTTCATAATCGTGTAACAATGAATGGCTAATGACAAATAGTATTAACGCCATTGTAAAAAAGCCACCATTGAAAATAGAGGAAAAGCAAATTTGATTTTCTCTTTTTATTTAGTTTTCTTTCCGAAAATATTAATAAATCACTTAAAACGTCACTCAAATTAAGAATATAGGATAGGGGTAATTTCACTTCGTCACAAACAGTTTGCTAATAGCCTTGAAGCCAAAACAGCTATCACAATAATAAAAACTAGAATTCTTGTGGAACCTAATAAAAAATATTTAAATTTGATCTGCTTTAAAATATAAAAAAAAATGTTTCCATACACCGAAGTATTTTTGAACACCTTTTCAAAAACACATTATTGGTAAACAGCAGCTCATTATCGAAGAATTTAACAATAGGTTTATTTTAGAATTTTCAACATTTTAATCTAAAAGTTTCCAAACACTCCAGAAAAAAAATCTGTAAATAATTACACTATTTATGTATCCATCTTAAATTTATTGGCATGCCTACTAAAATTGATATGAGTATAAGGCCAACATTTTTTGAAAGGTAAACAAATAAATAACGGGATATTACATATTTCAATTCATCTGAAGCCACAGAATATGTTACTGAAATTCTATGAGGGCGGCGCGGCGCGTCAAAAATATGTCTTCATTTCATAACGACGAAAAAAATATTACCTACGTCCCGTTCATCAGGAAACATCATTTTATCACTGAAGACAATGTTAGAGACTCACAATTGAAAATTTGAAACAGAAAAATCTGGAAAAGATACGGTCGCATCTAGAAATTGAGCGCAGAAGGATCCTATTCGCTAGCAACATATTAATTAAATCATACTTCGACTTGGAACTGCCAACATTATCATCATTTTCTTAACGCATTTTTAATCGGCTGCTATCTTTACGTATGATAGCAAGATTTTGCTAAAAATAATTGCTGTCTAGATAGTGTCTTGGATAAATTTATTCAATTCAATCAGTGGTAGAGCCCTGCCAAGGCAAAGCTCCTGGCTTCAATTCCTAGATGCGACCGTGTCTTTTTCTGATCCTTCTGTTTCAAATTTTCGATTGACAGTCGGTTTTTGATTGTCTTCGGTGGTTAAATAATACAATATGAGGTTTTAGTTAAAATAAAAACATTATTTTAATTTGTGCTGAATGTTGTTTCGGACGTTTCAAAATATTCGTTAATTGTGAAAACCGTTCGATGTATTTTTTAATCTTCATTAAAAAAATATATATAACTTGCTTTTATTATCAAAAATTATCTTTGATCTAACAAGCCAACATCAACTTTATTTAACATGTAAGTAAATGGCTATTTTTCCCTTGGAAAGATAATTAGGGATTCGTTTTGTGTTTCACAATATCGCCCACGGTGATGGAATATTGTTTTTTCGACGCCCGCAAAGTACTATAAACAAAAAGCTGCCATAAAGTTTTCTTTCGCAAGAATTCTTATTTTAGTCAATTTACTGTGACAATATTTTATGTTTTCATAGGAGTAATTCGTTTACCTTACAGTCATTCTTATTTTGTCATATTTCAAAGCCTTTTTTCTATTTTTATTAGAGATGAAGAAATATTCTACGTTTTCTGTTAAGTTCGAAAAAACAAGAATTTGAATAAGTAACAAGCGTCAAATTCGACAAGAAGAAAATTATTTGTTTCTTACTTGGATGACAAGATATTTTACAAAATGAATAATGTGTCTTATTGCAAATTATATCACTGCGAATGATCAACTAAATTGCAAATATAATTTTCTATTCTTAATTAAATGATTCGTAGGCTCGAGTTGGTTGCCACAAGACAGTACAATAGTTATAGATAGTTGAAAAATCGTACATATTTTTATTGTTTTATATTTAGTATTATATGTGAATAAATACGGTGTTTATTTAAATTATGTTAAATGTTTTGTGGGATCGTTATGAGATAACGGCGTGATTTATTTGCTTTTTCTTTGTACAACGTACAATAAATGAATTAATTAATTAATGCATACTTGCAGGAGTTCGTGTTTAAAACGAACTAAACTAAAATATGTGACAGTAAATATGTAAATATCACACAAATCTAAGGAGATCATGTCCGTTATCCCGATAACGATCCCACAAAAGCTATAAAATCGCTATGCAGATGAAATTAACGTGTTTTCTACAAAATTGGTGGCTTCAAAATTATCAAATTGTATAATTTCAAAAAGTAGTTTTCTATATATTTATGAATCAAATTTGACTGCGAGAAACCCATCCCAGCTAAACTATGAATAGTTTTAAATAAAATATCAGCTGTGTGGTTGCAAAGGAAGGAGTTGCGATTAAAAGCTCCAGCTAAATGGGATTTAAGTAAACAATTTAATTAATAATACCCAGAAAAGTGAGATCAACAAACACTGAGTCAGCCCACAGTGTAAAAGTCATACGTAAACAACCTGACGCAATATTAAGTTCAAAGCCACGGTAGTGTTTTTACATATTCACATGTATGCAAACAACCTCCCCTTTTCCTGGTAATCATAAAAACACGTTAATATTACATACGTTGCTTTTGGCCACCACCGATCCTTTAATGTGTAGAATAGATAACACTTAGCTGTTAAAAAGCTGTTAGAATGGTATTTAGCGCGTAGGTAGAGGGTATACTCTGCTATTATTAGTGTTCACCCTTATCCCTCGGGTCCGATATAACAAATATAATTTGGCTCATTGGCAAACCCTCGCTAAGCTGGGACAGTGTAACCAACTAGTTTTTCAAAAGTAGTTGAACATATTAAATATGATGTTTTATCAAACACAGTTTAAAATTTTGTAATCAATTTTGAAGTATAACAATTATTTTTCTCACGGCAACGTATGGCAGTAAGACTTTGATAAATGTTTTTGAGGATAAATTAGAATATTTTCCTGGAATGTTACTAAAATAATTTTTACTTCATTGCTGAAATTAAAGGGAATACCACACAATAATAATCTACTTTTAGACTTACAAAACCCAATTTATTAGGAGACCAAAATAACATTAATTTGAAAGGATTTCAAAACTTGGAAATAGACTCATAACATTCATACAATTATACAATTCCTATAGGAATATCATTACAAAGTTGTCAACAACTCCGACGCAGAAGTCGTTTTTGCGTGATATTTCATATTAAGGCAATCTTTTGCGTTAATTTAAGTAGGTATTTGATTTTATGTGTCCAAATTTTTGTTGAATGCATTATTTTATTATTAAACTAGCAATAAAGTATTATGACTCCCTTGAGTATTATAAACTAAATGCTAAGAATAAGAAGCTATAAATCCTGCAAAATATCACATCGAATGCCCAAAGGAGATGTGGACTTCTACTCATTGAACAACGTTTCTTCTGTTCCTAGATTTGCTAAACATTTGACCTTTTCCTTCATGATAAAAGTCTACCATATGCCTTTTCTGCTACAGAGACAATAGGTATTATTAACGATAAAAATACTTTTCTCCCTGACTTTGAAAATCCAGGCTCGGTCGGTTTTCTTTGTGTAAGACATGGGTACCTACTATTACGTGTTGACAGCCTCGTGAGAAGGGTTCGATAGTTACAACTGTAACTAATATATTTTTAATCAATAAATTGAATAAAGTTAACATGACGTGAATGTGTGTGGGATACACGAATGTATACAGTAAAAAGAAACATAACTGTTGCTTTTGAATACAGATAAAACGTAAAAGTTTTGTAGCTACCTACCCTAGCTTTACGGCTCATGCTTAAATTTGATTAATCTTTAATTTCAGCGTCTCTAATACAAATGACCTCTTAGACCTAGACATTTACTAATTAGAAACTCTAAATGAACACTTTTTTTAATTAATTAACAATTACTCTAACAATTAATTTGTTTTCGTGAATGCTGCGCACAAAATAGTATTTTCATTAGACAGTTTATATGCAAATATATTGTTAAGATAGTGCTTACGTCGGTACTTGCCAAACAATCGTGAAAGTTAAACAACTTTATTTTTATTGGTGACGGTTAAATTAAAACTATAATGCACATAATATAAATAGCAACATTGCAAATAATATTATTAAATAGCCGGTTTTTCGAATGGAATCAGAAATATGACAAGATTAAATAAAAGCTTCGCTTGGAATGGCATGGATATTCAAATTAATCATTAAACTGAATCGCAAACATCGCATACATCTCGCATCAAGGACACGGGTTCAAGTCCCGTTGGCGGCATGTATCTTTTCTCGGAAGATTTTTTCAATGTAGATGAGTTTTCAGGCTGATAATTATTGCTTATAATAATTGTTACCCTTTGTGCTATGCATAAAAATCTTAAAAGGTCTTAAAGTCTTAAAAAACGTTAGTTAATCATTAAAAAATAATAATTAAATATATCGTTGACATATAATAAATAGCAAAGGGCCCAATACTGTATCTTGAGGTATTGAATAGTCAGTACATTTAGAGTCACTAACATGATCAAGTAATTTTATATATTTTCCGAAGTCTTCAGTGGCCCACCAACTCGGACTAAAGTGACCGGCTCCACCAATATCATATTCCCGCAAAAGCAATCATTTACATAATTGAAAAACTTTTAGATACATATTAGCGATGTACAAGATGGCGTAAAAGCCTTTTTTGCAGAAAAGAAAAAAATAATGGGTGTCTAATAATTGGTAATGTCAAGTAATATTTGTATGCGGGTCCGCAATGTGTTATTGAAAAGATTGCGTCATTCTGTATCATGGGTCGCTCACATAGAGAAATGACCCACATCATATTAGTTACATATTATGTTGCAATGGCGCCCTGGAAATTGGAGACCCCTACGCATACGGCACGTCGCGTCGCATCGCATCTAGTTGCATCAAATCTGGGGCAGATTATTTGCTTGTGTTGGTGCATCACATTAAACATTATAAGAAATTATTAAATATAAATTACCAGGCTTTCCCGTAGACTCGACTTAAGTAAATAAATTATTAAAATAACTAAATACCTAACTAATTTACCATCACGCTATTTAATTACTAGAGTAGGTAGAGGAGATGAACGTTTGGACTCTGTCATGATTTTTTAAAATTTTATTTTATTGTTTAAAGAAAGACAGATATTCCCGGGTTATGATTAACCTGAGAATATTTAAAAATCTCTTACAACCACCCCAGTAGGCGGAAAATGATGCTTATGTAGTGATGGAGGTCTTAGCCAGCCGAGGAATCGAACACGCGATGCCTGGGTGGGACCCAGACGCGATGCCAACCAAGCCACTTACCGGTCTTTCCACGCATAATACTCTTCTTTTATACCAGTTCTCTTACTATTGATACATTACCTAACACAAATATTGATTCACTTTAAATTGTACGAAACTCACAAATCACTCGCAATCAACGAAACTTTCAAAAAGGTGTTTGAAAATTTCGTTGATCATGATAGATTTGACGAAGAATCGAATTATACCTGCAATTTCACCAAGCCAGAGCTCACCGTTAGAGAGTTTCAAACATAAATATACCAAACCACCCACGTTTCAAATAATAGAAAAATATACTTGTGATCCATGTTGCTAAGATTCGATGGCTCCTGCTTCCCGGTATCGGCATTTATATATATAATAATTTTAAGAAAACCTTTTTTTATTCTGCAGAAGAAATGATTTGTCGCTTGAAATAAATAATACGCGCGTTTTAAAATAATGAGTTTGAACTGACAAAATCACTAATGGTATCAATTCTGGCATTTATTTATGAAAAAATGTCGATATATATTTTATGAGATCAATAGCAAAATTTGACTTTTGGCAAGAAAGGTGAGATATTTTAATAATTGTATTTCAAGAAGTCTCCCCAGTGGCAATAAAAACCTTTTATATTCTAGTGAACCGGTGTTAATTGCTATCGGTTGTATTTTACTTGAAACAACCGAATAAATTTTTTAGGTGACAACTTCATTTTATATATATGTAATTATTTCATTGTTGTTTTTTTATTGATGCTGTAAGTGTTGTACAACCAGTTCTAGTTGGCAACCATTAGCTACTGTATTCTTGGATTGAGAAATATAATATATTTAATATTACACAACCATTGTATCGGTCGATTTTCACAGAGCACGACTAAACTAATAGGGTAGGCATGTAACAATGACAGTTTTGTGGAATGATGTTTTTTTTTTTTTTTTTTTTTTTTTTTATTTTTTATTAAAGAAAATAGGTTTTTTTCTTGTTTACATTACAACCTGCAAAGCTACTGCAAGTAGCTTGTCGGCAGGAAAATAGTGTGGACAAAAATATAGTACAGTATAAAGTCTTACAAAAGAAGAAAAAAATATTGCAATTTGATAAAATACGAGTACATAATAGATAAATAATAATAGATAATAATAGATGCAATAATAATAATAATAGATGGTATAAATAAGTATTAAAAAAATAAAAATATGAAGACAACGTCTAAAAAAAAAATTTAAAATGCACGAGGAGTCAGTTAATATAGAAAATCTGATTCCAAAAGCCATGTTTTTAACAATAGTGCAAATTTAGGTGTCGAGCAACATTTTTTCAAATCATATGGTAGCATATTAAATATAAATGGTACAATGTATTCAAAAGTTCGCTGGCCATGTTTATTAGAAAATCTAGGTACTATCATACCTTCATTTTGTGTAAGCCTAGTATTGTGCACGTGATCCACCATTGTTTTGTATGGGCTATCTAGGATATGTTGCATACAGATTTTATGCCAAAAAAGAGCTCTAATAGGTAAAACATTTATGGATTTATACATTCTAGTGATATTTTGACGCTGGTCATAAACTGCTTTGCTGACGAGTAATTTGACCATGGCGTTTTGGATTGACTGCACATGTTGGATGTTTGTCTTACATGAGTGCCCCCAAGAAGTTATACCATATCTCACATTAGATTCAGCCAGGGACAAATAGATTAGTTTCATGGTTTTGATGGGCACATAATATTTAAGTTTATACAGTTTGCCTACAATCGTTCGAAGGCGTTTACATAGCTTAACAATATGGATATCCCATTTCATATTACAATCCACCGTCACCCCTAAGTAGACATATTCTTTTACTAGGTCAATACTTCCACAGGTGCAGGGCTGTGTACAGTTATTATGTATGCAGTCAAAGTTATGTGATACTATTGAAGGTGCTATTGTATATCTGGCATGAGGCGATCTTATGTGCATTAGTTTTGTTTTTTGTGCATTTATAACTAAACCAGAGTCGTGAGACCATTTTAGTAATGCTATGAAATCCTGCTGTAGCATATTCATGGCCGTGAGCAGATCCCTATGTGAGATGACAAGTGCTGTGTCATCCGCGTATACGTAGTGTTTGATAAAAGAAAATATTTTATTCATAAGAGAGACAAATATTATATATAGTGTTGGACCTAGGATAGAACCCTGCGGCACACCAGTAGACAATGTTCCCACTTTACTCAATTTTCCATTTATTTTGACCTGAATTTTACGATCACTTAGGTAGTTTTTCAAAAGTTTAAGAAAACGTCCTTTCACCCCTATCGCCTCTAGAACTTTAAGTAATTTTGTAGGATCTATAGTATCAAAAGCTTTCGAATTATCTATGAACAAAACTAATATTTGTTTTTTATCGTTTAGTTCGTTATTTATATAATTTGAAAAATCTTGAAGTAACAGTTCTGAGCTCTTCTTTTTTTGAAAGCCATATTGGTGTGGATCTATTATTGAGAAAGACTCGAGGTATTTATTCAATTTTATGGAGATGTATTTTTCAAGTATCTTTTCTATTGCAGGCAATATACTGATCGGTCTGTAATTTCCTATGTCAATATGTCTGCCACTTTTGTATATAGGTCTTATAATACTACATTTAAGGTCTTCTGGTATTACGGCTTGCATTAATATTGTGTTAATTAAATGTGTCAAAATCGGTCCTAAAATATCTATGTGTTTTTTAATATCAAACATTCTGATGTTATCTATTCCGGGTGATTTTGAATTTTTTAGAAGTTTTACAATATTCTGAATATCTAAAAGTGTGGCACGTGGTATATAAAGACTATGTGGTAGCTGTGTTGGTTCAACATTTGATGCTTTAAGATCACATTTATGTACTAGTGAGTTTATACTGTCCGAAAAGTAGTTGACGAAGTCGTCTGCCACTGTTTCTGCAGATTTATCTTTAAGTAAGTACCTTGAGATTACTTCATCGCAATTACTCTTAGATCTACGTCCTAATATTTTATTTATCTCATCCCATGTATTCTTCGTATTTCCAAAATAATTTTTGAATTTTTCATTAAAAAAGGTAGATTTACATTTAAATATTAATTTAGTTACAATATTCCGAAAAGATTTATATTGTTTTTCATACATTTTATTTTTTGGTGAATTTTTCCAAATTTTATATAAATTATCTCTCTTTTTAACGCTATCTAATACTTCATTTGTCATCCACTGTTTTATAGGCCATGGTCTTTTTCTTGACTGAATATGTATGAATACCTTACTTTTTTCATAAATATCGTTAAATTTACATTTTATTTTTTCATAAAGCTTAATGCAATCTTCTTCACAAAGTAATTCATTCCAATTGAAATTCCTAATGCTTGCATCGATCCTTTTTTGAGATAAAATTGAAGTTTTAATCCTTGTTAATTTCTTATTACTTTTGGGAAATGGAATATTTATCGCCGTTACAAAGTGATCGGCTATATTAATCTCGCATACACACGATGAAAGCATATCAGTGATTTGTTTTCCACTATTGAATCTTATAAAAATATGATCAATGCACGAACGTGTTATTTTTCCTGCAATTACCGCTTCTCGCGTGACATCATCGATACATTTAGTAAAATAGTTCATAGACAATAAATTTTCATATTGAATGGTTAGCGGATCCTGACATTTTAACAAATCAATATTTACATCCCCAAAGATTAGTACATTTTCACAGTGATTTAAGGGAAGATTATCGAGTATTGTAGAAAGTTCATTTATAAAAGCTAATTTACTTAAGTTTGGTGGGCGGTAAATTGCGAGTAAGGTAAGTTCATTATTATTTGGAAGTGTGATTATACCGAAAATATTTTCAAATACCTGAGTTTCCAATTGCTTTTGTGTGAAAACAAATGTATCTCTGATGTACACAGTAATACCCCCACCAGACCTGTGTTCGCGAAAATAGCTTACACTATTGTAACCTGGAATCTCGTACAAACTGGCATGTTCACTTTTGATAGAGGTTTCACAAAGCATAAGTACATCTATTTTTTTCCAACAATCGTGAAGGTACATATGTAATACATCCCAGTTTTTAGAAATTGATCGAATATTAACTTGTACACATATAAAACTACCCACTTCACTGTTTTTTTCTACCATTTCTTCGGTCCACTGATCTAACCTATTTATTCTCTTAAAGTCAACATCACTGTCTTCATCTATGTATTTAGACGCCATAGCTGATCGTGGAGAAGTCCCTCGAAAGCGCAGCTAGGTATGCTGGGCAGTTTTCCCTGTCTCCGGTAGGATGAGCGGCAGGTTTTCCAAATCTGGTGCAGGTGGCGCAAACTGCCTTCGCAGCAGTGTTTGGGCAACTATCGCGACCGTGACCATCCTGGCCACAGTGACCACATCTTGTTTGGTCTTTACAGAATTTGAAAGAGTGTCCAAGCATTTGGCACTTGGAGCACACTGTAAGGCCAATAAAATCACGAACGCGGCACACTGTCCAGTCCACAAATACTTTTCCCTGTTCTACTAGGATATGTCGTAGGTTAGCAGGCACCTCGTAAACCCGGTGGCATGTTGGTCCTGTGCGAGCGCCAGCTAGGTGACTGAACTTGCAGCTCACTGTAGTACCCTCAACGTCAGTTATCCCAGAGATGCCGGTAAGAGCGCTCCGCAGGAAGTCATCATCAGTCAGTTCACGGGGAACGTTAAAAAATATGACTCTCGGTAGTGCTGGGGCATTTAAAATTTTGTTGAGGTCATATTTTGTCGCCGTCTGTAATAGAACTCCGTTATTTTTTATTTTACGGACGCCTGTCACGCGTACACCTATTTCCGAGGGTCTAAATGTGTCCTTCATAAGCTGCTTAGTTTGCTCGCTATCTTGGGCCTTATTCAATTTTGGAAATATACAAACTGAAGGCTTTGGGCTTCCTACATGAATTGCCGTGCGAGTTATTGGCGGAGGTCCTGCTTTTTCAGGACGATTCCGAACAGCGTCCGCAAAGCTATTCCGGGCAATGTCTGCATACGAAAGGCTAGCTTCCGTTGCCACAGCGACTCTACGCATGACAGGCCCAAGATCAGACTCCAACTGAAGGATTTTTTCATTAAGGTGTTTGTTTTGTTCTCGCTCGCATCGTGTTTCTCCTCTTGCAATTTGAAGCTGCGCAGTGACCGTTACCAGATCAGCGCGCATGGTCTCGCGCTCCAGAAGCAACTGGGACACTGCTCTGAAAACTTCGGATACGCTTCTTGAAACTCGAAGTTGCTGGTCCTTTGGGACCTTGGAGCTTTTTTCTGCCAAGATGTCTTGAAGTGCCATAAGATGAGCTTGGGCGTCATTGAGGACTTCCACTCCAGAGGCATTGGGAGATACGTCAGGCACGTCTGAGCATCGGGATACCACGTCATCCGAGTCATCATCCGAGTATTGAGGGTCCACTGAGATAATCTCCGGACCTGCTCCTTTGGCATTAGAGGACAGCGTAATGTCCAGCACTCTTTTTTTCTTACGATGACCGCATTCATCTCGAGAAGGTTTTGTCGCATTAGAGGACATTTTAGGAGTTATTATTTATTGTTGTGATAGAAGTGTCTAGTGATTGGTTAGCCGAAATAGAACTAGCCAATGGGAGCACTTGAAAGTGAGGTCACTAGGTAACTAGCCAATGGGATCACTGGAGAGTGAGCTCACTTTTGTTTATTCTAGACGATTGAAATATTCCAGAAAACAACACGAGATTTAAAACTTTTACACCAAAATTCGCGCACAAAACAGCATTCAAATCAAAAGAGAACACTTTCACGAAGTAAATCAATGCTGATTTACACGCCAAAATAGTTTTTTTGCGGTAATTGAGGTATTTATGTATGTATAAATCGCTGCGTTAAAAAATGTGTTCAAAGTAATAGTACCCCTCTAACGGTAACTAGTTTTTCAAGCATTTTACCCCCAATTTCATAAGACTTTATTTCTGAATAAAATACAAACAATAACCTTTAAATAATTGGGTTACACACCACTTCCACTCACATACCGGCTTTCAAATAAAAAGTTTTGTAGCTAAAATGTCCTGTTGGAACACTTTGTGCGTATCAGGCATAATGATAGATATATGAATATTAATAGACCTGCCCTAAGGATAAAAGTGTATTATTTCCCCCTCCCTATACCGGTTCCATTGGAACCGTTTGAGATCGAGTATGGCTTCGCGTGAATCCAAAAAATATGACGTCATCATTCTTCTGCGAGCCAGCGTCGAGCACTCATCGGTGCATTTTACGAAATAACACGGCAAAAATTGTGGCTTGTGTTTTTGAAAACGTGTAAAAATAGAAGTGAAAAAGAGAATAAACCCAATTGTCCTATTACATTCCCATATGCAAGCATTATTTTACTTTATTTTAGGTTTATTCATATCACATAATATGATCGTTTTTGTAACATATACTATCACTCAAGATACATGGCGTGCGCGCGTTGCTGTTTACTGGGGTAAGTAAATTATGAAACATTTGTAAAAGTGTTTACTTTTAAGAACTAAATGGTGATATTATAATGCGAGATGCCTATATACTGTCTGATTGAGTTTTGACGAATCACATATCACCAAAGTCATCTTCCCGCTCTTCGTCCCGCTGTAGTTGGTTTCTATCCCTCACCTTTCTGTTCTGGTCTAGTAATATTCATATGTCTATGGGCATAACATATTAACATCGTTTTCTCAGTTTCTACCAATACGTAAAAGAGTGTAGTTTGCAATATCACATCGGGTATTTTATAAGTTTCAAGGCTTAATTAATTTCCATAAAATAATATGTCACTTTAGTGAAAGGAGCAATGCGGTATCACACATCACCTGCCAAAAATGAAATTAAAATAAGACATGCATAATAAATAAACAAGTTTTAATCTAGTAAAGGTATGGCAAACCAATGTCGGATATTTTTGGCCATATGTGACTGCATGCGGTGGACCTGCGGTTCTCCTCATATCAATTGCAGAGCCATACTTATGTGTTTGTAAACGTGTATAACTTTAAAAAGCACTGAGTTTTGATCTAATTAAGGTCTATTTTGGGAGGCGAATGCGGAAATAGCCGCTTGGAAACTATTTATTAGATAACCAACATCCCTGCGATAGGTTACCCTAAGTGGTTCGCTACGTTTGGTGACTTAACAGGGGTGCCCCGGTTCATGGAGTCAAGTTTGTCTAGGTATTGGTGTCATATACTGCTTGGCGGGCTGGATCAGCAGAGATTGGTTGAGGAAGATTGAACCCCAGATACCTATCCACTTCTCATACATTTTTCCTTCCCATAACTTCTTCACTCCCTTTCTCTAAAAAAGACCCCCCACATAGCATCCCCAAAGAAGACATAGTATCTGAGGGAATTTTTTTCTCAAGGCCTCCTGTATGAAGCTAATTAAAAAAAAAAAGTAAAGATAAAATCCCGTTGTCTCGTTGTGACTTGCGTTATACCCACGTTATGTCTACGACACGCAAAGATATTTTCAAAGATTTTGGCACTTTCCTTGACAGACCTCTGTTTCATCAAAAATACACAATCATGAAGAAATAAAGTATCCAGTCCCTTTTGCAACCGGCAAAAAATTCTGAAAAGTGGTGGGCCACACTGGTGAAGCTTTTAGTTATGGCCCCATAGGGCTGGGCGATTTACTGATTGACAAACGTGTTCGAATGTACTTCACCTACCTTATTCAAGCAGCTCCCTCACGTTCGGTCGACACCGGTTCCGTTTTATTTACTTTTTTTATCGAAGGAAGCAAATACTTTGGGGTGTCACATTATATATTATATGATAAAATAAACTTTATAACCCACTCCTTTTTTATTATTAAGGGTCGTTAACCAGCCAGCGGCCGAGAATTCACATTTCTTCGAAAGATGTTCTTACGATCGTATAGGGCGGTTCCAATGAGAAAGATTAATTATTCTCTGTACCAGCTTTTTTAAATAATAACTCAATATCGATTTTTTTTCACTCAAAATTTGCTTTAATTTATACAAAAAAAAACATTATATAAAAAAATGCTGAAAGGCGTGATGATAAAACTATTAAAATTAGGTCCTTTTTGTAATTATTTTTTTTTCATAACTATTTATAATTTTTCAATAGGTTATGTCTAAGCAAAATAAGAATGTAAAAAAAATATATATATACATATATATTGGTTTGTAAGACCGTAAATAAATAGACAAAATGAAGTATTTTCGTCACTGATAAAAAGTGATAAAAATATGATCTGTGCGAATCTTTTTAAAAATGATTTTATTTAAACTAAAATTAAAATTCTGAAACAAAGCTTTCCCAGATAATTTATTGATTTACTTTATTGCATGATTATATGATTTGAAATGTGTGTTGTATTATACAAAAATTGTTTGAAAATTTAACTAATCTGCCAATCACCTACGTTAAGACCTTATTGTACTAAAAATAAATATATTTTCTCAAAATTTAAAACCTAGCTTTACTAGATAAAAGAACAGTCTTTCAAAATCAATTTATAGTTTTTTTGTGGAAGAGTCAATACGTGTAAAATTTTATTTAAAAATGACATATTTCTGGTTTTGTGTGGTTATTTCCTTTTAATATTTAACAGCCTTCCGGGTTTCGCTTAGCTCAAGCTTCATCAGGGCTTATTATATTAGTAGTCCATAGTCCGATATTTAAGTTATTCCGTTAATCTCCGCTAAAACTATTTCCTCCCACTCCCTTGCCTACCCATCCTGTAATAATTTTATCTCTCAATTTCTATTTTATCTCTTTCTGTCACGAATAAAGCGTCTTCTTTTCTATTTCCATCTCTTTCACTCATTGTGTCTTCATGTATAAATGTCTGTATAGACAAGCTGACCCGCCCCCGCGTTGCTGTGGCTAACGAAACACAACTCCATCTACTGGATGGTTATCCAACCTAGATAACCAAGTGTTGTGTCGATAAATTAACTAACACCACCATCTTTTAGAAACCCTTGGAACTTAAAAATAATAACAAAGCATTGTCCTAAAACAAATATTAAATTAACATTTAATTCTCAATAATAAATATTTAGGTAATTACGCACAGTAAGTCAAATTTCATCAAAATTGGTTTAGTAGGTTCGGAGTTTATATCGAACAAACATCGTGACGCGAGATTTTTTTATACATAAAGATGTGTGTGTCTGTATGTAATTAGCTTTAGTTAATATAATAAGACCTGACGAAGCTTGAGCTAAGCGAAACCCAGCCGGCTGTTAAAAAAAGACGCCGCACTTTTCACCGCGGAATATACTCTCAGTATCGCCCTGGTGTACCATTCAGAATCGAAACGTTGTTTGAAAAGGCTGAATGGCCAGGTACTTTCCCTCCTTCGTCTTCGCCATCCCCCTCCCCTTCCCACTATGTGTGGTGTGTTGTGGGTGGTATTGTTTAGTTGGGTTAGTTACCTGCGTGATGAGCTGCGAGCAGGTGGGCCCGGGGGGGTGCAGCTCGTCCTGCCCCCCGCCGCCCTCGAGCCCGCTCCCGCCCCCGCCCCCGCCCCCGCCGCCCACCGACTCCGACCCGCTTGACAGCCAAAACCTCTTGAGCCGGAGCTCTCGACGTTTTTCTGCTTTCTGGAAACAAGGTATTGTTATAATATTATATTGTTGTCTGGAAATTTAGAAAAATCGATGCATGCTATCTCTTCCTGGGGCGTTCCTCATTCCTTCTTCTACCCATCTGTTGTACATTACTTTACATTGAACGTTCTATTGTTCATTACGCTTAAATCGGCCATGTGTTCTTTTCAGATCTTGTCATTCATAATATGGGTAAACAGTTATTATTTATTATGTCTCTTTTATCAGACTCAAAAATATGAATCTAATACTACACGTAAAACAGGGTTTAATAAATAATGACGAAATTCTTACATTCATGAAACTTTGCCCATACATCAACATTGGCAGTATAAATTAAGATCTGCCAAGTCCGCCCCAAAAAAATGATGAAACACCCCAATAGGGTAGAGGGGGGGGGGGTTAAATTATAACATCCTTACTGAAAAAGTAGCTTTCCGTTGAGCTGTTTTTTAGTTACACATTAGACTCTTCAAGCTCGGATTCGATTTGGTATTAATAAAACATTATTTAACTGTGATCCGAAAGAGCTGGAAACATTGCATTTTAGCAGACTGACACATGAAATAACCGTCTTGAAAAAGAGAGGTTAGTCGGGCGTATTATTTTATTTATTGGTTATTATTTTTAATTGATTGTTATACTTCTGGTCTTCTCTGCCCAGCGCCAGGGTTATACTGAAGCCACGATGGGCCCAGTGTTATACTTCCGGGGGCCAGGGTGATACTTAAAGGTCTCCAGGAATATAAGTCACTCCCGGGGGGGGGGGGACAAGTGTTAAGCAGGCCCCCCGGGGGCCATATGCCTCGGCTTGGAAGGCTCAACTCAGGGTAGTAGGGCTCCTCCGAGCCTGTCGATGGTTGACTCCAATGAAACAAGGTTTGGTCACAATTCAAATGTATTCAATAATGCAAGGGTGAACAGTACAGGCAACCAGGTAAGCATTTTAAGGCCTAGCATTTGAGAGAGAGAGAGGCACTAGTAATGCTACTGAATTTAGGCTCGGGAAGACTATAAGAGGGTTTAGAATCTCACGTGGCGTCGGACGGATGCAGGCAGCCTCCCTACGAAGTGGAGAGGTCTGGAGCAAAGCTCACAGACCATGTTCAGGAACTGGGCGGCTCGGCGGTGAGTGGGCGGCTTCTCGGCGTCATGGTGGGCGGATTCGGCCAGCTTACCGAACCGGTGGGCGATATCGGTGAATTACGCGGCTATCGGCAATGAAGGCGGATTAAAAGCCGTGCGCGTCCTGGGCTGCCATGGTATTAAATAGGCGGCAGTGGTGATAAGGCCATACTGGGATGGTAGGCGGAGACTTAATTACTCGCGTCGAAGTGTGGCGTACTGCCCTCGACAGTACGTAGTAGTACGTACGACCGCTCGCGCTGCTGTCTAGAATATGTCTGTCCTTCGCCGATCGGTGGCCGGAGCTGCTTGCCCCTGATGAGCGAGACGGAAGACTCGAACGTGTGCCCTTATAAGGTAATGTCTTCTCCCATTGGATGAATTCCGAGCTGTGTGACCATATAAGGTAATGCTTCTCCTAGCCTGAGAGGGACAGCAATAAACATGCGAGACTGAACATGTACTGTGCGCGTGAACAACAGCTGCCCGCCGCTTGTATAGTCTGTTCGTACGATATGGGCGACACATAACACTACCCTCCTTCCCCTGAAAAATGAAGGGAAAAGGCAGCGAGGCTGATGCAGGGGACCACGACCTTCCATACAGCATGTGATGCGTTGGTTGCCACAATGTGAGGTACAGAGCTACCTCTTTCACCAGGATTTAAACACTCCCTACCTAAGAGCCAACAAAATTTTAACTACCTGTGAGCCAAGCTAAAAAAAACTAGCAATAAACTGAACAAAGGTTGCCAACTCTCTCAAGGAATTATAAAAATATGTCGTACCTAGTGCGATACAAGACACGCTAACGAAGGCGAATGAAGAAATAAAGAAAACATGACCCTTACGAGAAGGATTTCTACCATGTAAAAATCTTAAAATTAGACAAAAAATTTCCAACACTATTCCTGTTATGGAATATTGTACGCTGACCAATGTCATGAAATGATCGAAACCAACTCATATTCGCGTCTTACAATAGAATTCTTAAAATTATACAACTTTGTTTTTATACACTTTATTCCTGTTATGGAATATTGTACGCTGACCAATGTCATGAAATGATCGAAATCACTCATATTCGCGTCTTACACAGAATTTTTAAAATTATACAACTTTGTTTTTATACACTTTATGCTATTTTCACAATTCAATTCTAACCCAAATGTTAATTCCCGCACTCTCAGCTTGTCATGGTTTGTCTGGTTTGCATTTAATTATCAGGCATAAACGACCATCCTCTCATGTTCGCATATAATTGTAAGGTAATGCTACAAAACCTATCATGAATATTAATTTTCAGGCATAATATGAATCCTCTCATGTTTTCTCGACTCACCCTCGGTGACCCGTACAGCGCTGTACTTGATGTACTAGAAGTACACCCTTGCCGCAACGACATAGACAACCGGATAAATCCCTTGGAATCCTCACGGTGAACTTGCGTTCGACGAAACCACATAGGACACCCTCTAGGTGTTCCCACCAAATAACCAGACGAACCGTAATGACCATAAGTGCAATTCCATTATTCTCTAATAAGAACAATAAGACCCAAATGACATAACTTTATGACATTACAGAGCTAATTTACTCAACTGGGTGCATACTCTTAAATCTTCTTACTACGAGAAGTACTACTCTTAATTTGAATACAGTGATATAGTAAGTTACAAAACACCGTTTAATTGCGTCCTGATATGGTAAGGACTTTACACGCTGGCATACCATATTGATACCGAAGTAATCAATTACGTGTTTACAAAATATTTATATAGTAATTTAATTAATTACATTTATCATAATTAAAACACTTGAATATACATTTGTTTACCCACCAAAAACTCTATGTGTGTGTGTACAATTTTGTTAAATAACTTTCCATTCGAGTTTGTTTCAAATCAACTTAAACTCTCAGGGTTTGACTACGTAAAGAGAGAAAAAAAATTTAAAATAAATAACAACAACGCCACGTATTTTTACACAAAAAATACGAAAATTTAATACTACCGACAATGTTATTAGAAGAGGAAAAATTTTTTGATTGAGTAACGAATTTCTTCCTAACACCGGAATCATATATACTTTAATTGTTCGGAAATTCGCGTTTCCAACAATCCTTCTGCTCTAATTCTAAGGAGTTTAGCCATCCTATCACGCTTTGGATTATAGCTATCAGCCGAATGACACGTTAAGTCGATTCCCAAGTTCCCATCCTATCGGAACTTGTAACAGCTCTATAATACCACACAACGAGTAACCGTTGTTTATGATCGCGGAAGAAGGTTAAAATTCGATACCACCACAACCTATGTGAACCGAATAGTGTTGTTTATTGGGCCTATTCTGATAACAAAAATGTGGTAATATTATTATTACATTGCCTTTTCATCGTGAATTCACTCCAACATATGCTAGAATTGAGACATACCCCGTTAAGGAGTGGGTAACTACCCGATTGTGAACGTTTTACCGCCCCAATTTCTCCTGTATCGTAACGTGTGAGATGTCCAATACTATAACGATTTAACCTACATGTGAGAATAATTCGACAATGAAAGAGATTGAAAAACCCGAAAAAAAGACAAAAAATGAAATTAAAATTAAAATGATATTTCCATTTATACATGACCTTATATTTTATATACACAAGGTTATTTACAACCATCAGGTTCTTAAGTTTTCTTACTACCCAATGACCTACCCCAGTATGATGAGGGCTAGGTGCCTTCATACCTACCACTTGTACAAGAATTTTCTTATGCCGTCTCTTGTCAACGAAAAGAAAAGAATATGCTTGCATATTCTTTCATTGCATCTAAAATTAAGTAATTTTTAGAATGCAAATTGTTCCACGAAAATAGAAATTAGGTCTCTACCTCCGGTCCCGGGCAGGATACTGAATACCTAACGCAGTTTTTTCTAATGAAAAACCTAGCCTAATTTAGGGTTCCTTGAACTACGCCCTCAATCAGTGTATCGTGTCATGTTTCTTAGACGAATTTATATACTTTTGTAACCATATTCATATATAAATTAAAAAAAAAAAAATTTTTTTAAAAAAAAAACAACCTAAGTGGCTACGCACTAGGAGAACGTAATAAATTATTACTACCAATAATAGTCATTACAATAAATGAACTAAATATCGCATCAGTAATTTCACTAGTGTAAGGTGAGTTACCTCTTTTTTTCATAATAATAATAACAACAAGTCTTCACGTGGAGACATACCGGCGTCCCGGATTGTCAACACTTGTGATGACGCTCCATTAAGAAGGGAATTGTATACTTCTCTAATAACAAAGTTAAGTTATATGCGTTATAACCTCGTACTAACAACAAGGGTTCATGACGTCCTTGGGTTATATATAAAGGACAATACAATACATGTACCTCGTGATTAAATTTACAATTTTTTATTAAGGTCATCCAATGATGGACAATAATGCTGACTAAGTCATGTAATCAAATGAAAATGATACATATTCGCATTTTACAACCTTATGTAGAGGACAATACAATACATGCACCTCGTGATTAACTTTACTGTGTTATTATAATTTGTAACCAATTTCTTTTCCTACTGATGGACTAATTTCCATACTCTGTTCTGTTTTTCTGTTTTCCTCTCCGTGTAATTCTCAGGATACGCCTCCTATAGCGTCTGTCATATTATAAGGATACCTCCCATAGCGTCTGGCATATTATAAGGATCTCTCCTATAGCGTCGTATAATTATAAGGCTATACTATAATCCTCTCGTGTTTTCAAGAGATACGTTTGAAAACGTCTATCTCCGTGTGGCCACACCGTTACGTTCATAGAACCGTAACCTTGCCTTAGTTCACCAACACAAATGAGAAATTACCTTCCTCAAATGCCTGTGCTTCGGCAAAACACAACACATAAAAATAACACAATATCCAAAAAAACAGAACTTCATTAATTATTTTAAAATTTATGTTACTACAATTTCTATAAAATTTCTCTTTAAAGGTTACTCTATATTTAACAGGAATCGTTTCAAAATCCTAATAACACAGATTTTATAACACCGCTATACGATGCGTTATACACACTGACTAAGTCGCTCAAATACCTAAGTATTCAATTCGTGTGTTTACCTTTAACATTACATGTTATAAGCTAGCAATTTATATACATAAAAAAAATTGAATCATAACTGAATTGCTAACGACGTTGCTTCTTACTACAACTTCAAAATTTAAAACTTTTATTTGTTTGACTGAATATTTGAAAATTCCTTTTTAAAAAAATTCCATGTCTATTATTTATTTACTTCTTAATTTAACAATATTATCCAATGATAACTTTTTTTACTAATAACTTTTCACTATAAGTCTCAGTTTAAACTCAACTTTCCTGTTCATAACATTTTTTTCTTTTGTTCACTTTACTATTATTTTGTTTAAGAAAAAATTCCATTGTATTTAACTATATAAGGCGCCATGACATTTTTCTAAAATAGCTATGTCAAAACTATACGAATTTACAATTACCTAAAGCTTACTTGAGGGGTTAATTCTCTATTTTCAATTCTTTCCTATATCACAAATTCCTTTTTTTTTGTTCAAGATTTCACATCTTAACAATCCCACTTTGCCCTAATTCTGAGGAAGGCATTCCTATAACGGTTCGAAACCAGAATTGTATACGCGGGTACCTATGTATCCGTAGTACATTTCTTGAGTCTATTAACTCAATATCTATATGATATAATTTCTTAACAACGATCACGTTGACATATTTATGAATACGAGAAAAAAATGAAGAAGACAATTTCTTATAATTTTATAACCCTTTCCTTCATTACAAGTAAGACATTATTAATTGGATTCTATTTACTATTTGTTTTTGTTACTAAATGACAATATCGATTTAACTGTAGTAGTTTATTTTTTAATTCTATGTTTTACCAATTTTCCACAGATGTTTCCAAAAAAAAACTTATTTTATCTTTTCTATCCTGAAGTCTATTATACTGTTATTCATTCATGTAAATTTATTGCCGAAATCATTCCTACATTCTTATAAAAAAAACTTAATTGAAGCTAAACATTTAAATGTTCTTTGTTCGCGAGCTTATTCTGTTAAATTTGACAAGGATTTTCCTTTAAAAATTCTTTGTTATTTTTTATTTAAAACGATAATTTGAACATTTGCTGCTATTCACTTTTTCTACTGAAGTGTCTTTACCAACGATGGTCTATTTTATTATCCGCATACTACTATTTAGAGTGGGATAGTCCCGATTAAAAAACAAAACATGTTCCAATACTGTCTCTATGGTAAATACCTATAGCATATACAAAATTTTATTATTAAACCTTCCTTAGATAATCATTCGAAAAATCAAGTATCTAGTAACATATACCTTGTAGTTTGGAATTTATTCTTTTAATGATGTTCTACTGTTTTTCACTAATTTAATTAATTTCCTACCACTTTAGTACGAAAGCAATTCAGATAGATTTTAAGAAACTTAAACTAACAAAAAAAACTTTTAGCCAATTATATACATTGATATACACGTTGCCTTGTTTATATACATTTTTATATACAAGTATGTTCCCTTTCCCGAACGTTTATTCTTAAACAACACTGTGTTTTCTAATTTGTGTTTTATGAAGGATTAATTCAATGATGTACGATCTATATCGTGGGTTCATGACACTCATGATTTTCAACCGAAACATCATTAACTTCTAAGAACTTTTACTATTTTTAACCGATCTATTATTAACTTCAATAAACGTCTATAAATTTCAACCGATCTGTACCTAAACTTCTGTTTCTTAAAAAAAACTTTGACTGAATTTTGTTTATTCTTTTTTTTTTCTAAAATTTATGTTATTAATCTACATTTGTCCTGAACTGTTCATTAATCCAATACGCAGTTAATTACTCTGCCTCAGACAATCAACAATCAAAATTACAATTCTAATTTATTATAATGCATTAACAATAAATCAAAACTTCTATGAAGAAAAATAACAATTGTGGCTTTAACTATTATTACAAGGGAAACTTTCCATATTAACTTATTCTGTTTTGAAATTTTATAATTCGTTGCTTAAAATTTCTCTTTTACAACATTATGTAACGTCGTTTTCCATTTTGTGTTTTAAACTTCCTATTGAGAGAAAAAAAAATTAACTTTATAACTTGTACTCATTATTTATTGAACTTTCGTTTGACGTTTATTCTCTATTTCAAACTTCCAATTTAAATTTTCAACACATTGTTTCCGTAAAGTCAATAAAGCCCTTTTGGGAACTACGCCTCTATCTGTCAACATTTTTTTTATTACAGACGCGTTTGCTTTCTCGAAATTTAATATTCTATCCATTATTGGTATGGTGGCCTCCATGATTTTGCGTTTATATAATGAACAAAGCCAAAAAAAAGGACGAGAGTAGTTGCCGGCAGCTGTTATTACTTCTTCCTATTACAGGGGAACGGGCGGATAAACCTACTCGACAGCAGAAATTTCTTTTTTATTGGAAACAACCGCTGCTCTTCAAGGAAGAAATAACACAACTTATACAGCACCCAGGTGGAGATTCAAATTAAACGAGATTCATTACTCAATTAAAAAAAATCCGCGCGAATGACGAACGACTCTGACTGCCGCGATAGAAACGTAATTGCGTGAGAACGTTACGGTAATAAGCGATGTTTAAAATACCTAACCTCGAATAGCACTAGCCGACGGACTCGCGACGTTTAGAATAATTCACACAGCTGTTGATGGGAGCACAATATTAAAATATTTATAGCCAAGAGTACATAATAATGTTTCTAGGGAGAAAACAATCGACAAGACTTCGGCCCAGTTGGCGCGCCAGTGTTATACTTCTGGTCTCCTCTGCCCAGCGCCAGGGTTATACTGAAGCCACGATGGGCCCAGTGTTATACTTCCGGGGGCCAGGGTGATACTTAAAGGTCTCCAGGAATATAAGTCACTCCCGGGGGGGGGGGGGGACAAGTGTTAAGCAGGCCCCCCGGGGGCCATATGCCTCGGCTTGGAAGGCTCAACTCAGGGTAGTAGGGCTCCTCCGAGCCTGTCGATGGTTGACTCCAATGAAACAAGGTTTGGTCACAATTCAAATGTATTCAATAATGCAAGGGTGAACAGTACAGGCAACCAGGTAAGCAGTTTAAGGCCTAGCATTTGAGAGAGAGAGAGGCACTAGTAATGCTACTGAATTTAGGCTCGGGAAGACTATAAGAGGGTTTAGAATCTCACGTGGCGTCGGACGGATGCAGGCAGCCTCCCTACGAAGTGGAGAGGTCTGGAGCAAAGCTCACAGACCATGTTCAGGAACTGGGCGGCTCGGCGGTGAGTGGGCGGCTTCTCGGCGTCATGGTGGGCGGATTCGGCCAGCTTACCGAACCGGTGGGCGATATCGGTGAATTACGCGGCTATCGGCAATGAAGGCGGATTAAAAGCCGTGCGCGTCCTGGGCTGCCATGGTATTAAATAGGCGGCAGTGGTGATAAGGCCATACTGGGATGGTAGGCGGAGACTTAATTACTCGCGTCGAAGTGTGGCGTACTGCCCTCGACAGTACGTAGTAGTACGTACGACCGCTCGCGCTGCTGTCTAGAATATGTCTGTCCTTCGCCGATCGGCGGCCGGAGCTGCTTGCCCCTGATGAGCGAGACGGAAGACTCGAACGTGTGCCCTTATAAGGTAATGTCTTCTCCCATTGGATGAATTCCGAGCTGTGTGACCATATAAGGTAATGCTTCTCCTAGCCTGAGAGGGACAGCAATAAACATGCGAGACTGAACATGTACTGTGCGCGTGAACAACAGCTGCCCGCCGCTTGTATAGTCTGTTCGTACGATATGGGCGACACATAACATGATAAACTAATGTTTTTTAAGACAAGATTTTTATGCATAGCACAAAAGTTAACAATTATTATAAGCAATAATTATCAGCCTGAAACACTCATCTACATTGAAAAAATCTTCCGAGAAAAGATACTTGCCGCCAACGAGACTTGAACCCGAAGAGTTCAGTTCTTCTCGGTAGATTTTTTCAATGTAGATGAGTGTTTCAGATTGATAATTATTGCTTATAATAATTGTTACCCTTTGTGCTATGCATAAAAATCTTGTCTTAAACGTTAGTTTATCAATTTAAAATAATAATTAATATTTGACAAGTTAAAGTATTTCACCAAAAATGTTAACATAATTTGTCTCGACGCCACCTAGCGAGAGATTTAGTATTAACAATACCTCTCTCACAAAACATAAAGTTGGTTGTTTTCAGATGGAAAAATGTATTAAGAAGTAATTGTTGAATGAAACACTAGTATAAATTGAATTATTTGGCGGGTATTAGATAAGCCGCCATAGCTCAGTGGTCAAGAGCACCTGACCGGCAATCAGAAAGATACGGGTGGTTGGTCCCGTTGGAGGCAAGTATCTTTTCTCGGAAGATTTTTCAATGTAGATGATTGTTTCAGGCTGATTATTATTGCTTATAATAATTTTTTAATTGACTGTTACCGCGTGAATTTAATAATAATTCTATGAAAGTAATGTTTTTTAATAACACAAATGTTTTATACACGTGTAAGTGAATATAAATCAATACTTATTTTGCTCAAATTTATATTGATTCCTAAATGTAATTGTTTATGGTTTTTTTGTTTTGGTTTCGAAACATGTTCATAATTTTGATTAAATACGTGATTGGTTTTGATTTAAATAAAATGACTCCACAAAGTGAAATTGCGAATACTGAAGAAGACATTTTCTATTGTTTCTTCACAAGTTTAATCTATTGTTTATATTTCAATTTCTAACCTCACTAGGACAAGGCAAATAATTTTATAAGTTGCTAATAATAAAAGAACATTTTTGTAATAAAATTATCTTACAAATAGGTACTAAATCAGAAGGTATGTTAAATCATTATATTGTTACTAGGTGACTGTGGGACATTGGTGAATAAGTGTTAATAATACATTTTATATAATATGCTGTTAATTTTAGAAGGGCAAAGATGACAAAATGATAAAGATATCTTTCCTAGATTCTTGTTTTCCCTTTGACTCAGTTGCGCTGTAGCTGACGCCAAATTTTTCCACCTAGTCCTTTGTGGTGTTAACATCATCAAACACTACAGATAATGCAAGCAGTTTGTGTGACATGAGAGGGAAGTTAGTTTCTGTCAAACTATAGATACTTTTGACGTCAGCGTGAACTTCGCTTCGGGCGGATACAGAACCATGCATGCTTTGTGCAATGTTGCAATATATTTATGTATGCCATTAAAAACTCGAAAGTGGATCGTGCCAGAGATACAATGTTTTTGCAGGACGAGTTAAAGCAAACTCCGTTTCAACGTAACTATAAGCTCAGAGTGTATTTTCTATCTAGGAGCTATGTATGATGTAGGTACGAGCTTGATTTAAGGGCTTTTAACCAGCAGCCGAGAATCCAAATTTCGTCAAAAGATGTTCTTACGATTTTACAGGGTGGTTCCAATGAGAAAGATTAATTATTCTCCGTAACAGCTTTTTAAAATTATAACTCAATATCGGTATTATTTCATTCAAAATTCGCTTTAATTTTTACCTACATTCAAAAATGCTGAAAGGCGTAATGATAAAACTATTAAAATTATGTGCTTTTTGTACGTATTTTGTGATCATAAGTATTTTTAATTCTTCAATAATATCTAAGCAAAATAAGAATGTAGTTTTTTTTAATATATTAGTTTGACTTTATTATTTGAGTTTTGAATAGACAAACTGAAGTATTTTTGTCACAAAACACGTGTGCGGATCTTTTTTTAAATGATTTTATTTAAACTAAAATTAAAATTCTTAAACAATGCTTTCCCAGATCATTTATTGATTTATTTTACTGCGTGATTATATCTATGATTTGTAATGTGTGTTGTATAACACAAAATTTCGTTTGAAAATTTAACAAATCTGCCAACGACCTACTGTATAACCTTATTATGCTAAAAATAAACAAATTTTCTCATAATTTAAAACATAACTTTACCAGATAAAAGAACAATCTTACGAAATCAATTTATACTTTTTGTTGGAAAAGCGTCAATACGACTAGAATTTTATTTTAAAATGACATATTTCCGGTTTTGTCTGGTTATTCCCTCTTAAAGTATTTTCAATGAAGACAACAACTGAAAAGCAAACACTTGTTACGAAAGCTTTTGAGCTATGGAAAAATGTTATTTTGAATATCCTGGCAACAAAGCAGAATTTCTTGTTGCAATGTTACACGAATTGCTTCCCTCTTGTCAATTCTTTCTCATGAAAATTATTCCACCTGAGCTATTGTCCAAGGTAAGTGTTGAAAAATATGTTAGACCAACTCTTGTACCTCGTATAATAAAATTTTGATTATACAGGAGTACCGAAGACCGCCGAATTTTAGTAATATAACACTAAGTGTTACATCAACATCTTCCTCGTCGGTATTTTAATGAACTCAGAACCACGGAAGCATTAATATACCTATTTAATTATAATTCAAACAACCATGTTTTAAAGACCGCACGCCGTATTACTTTGGTAAAACCCTCATTAATCCTATGCCCTACATACTCACACGTATATCGTATATATTTTGAGGCAGTGTTGTTAATATGGGAGCGTTTTTTTAAATATTACAGTGGTTTATAATGTGTGACATGGCATTTAATGAAAGCGGTTCTTTGTTCTCGAAAAATAAAAGTATATTTTCGGAATATAATTTTAAACATAGGTACTTTTAAGTAAGTGTAAATTTGTCAACTCAAAATAAAAAAAGGCAATGAGAAGATTAAAGGATGTCAGCACATAGAATATCACCGTATTTTGTAAAGGCATTAATTTGTAATTTTAACTACTTCAAATCATTATTCGCTCTCTTTAAAAATAAGACAATCATCTGATTTCAGGCATTCATAAAACGGATTCTCATAAAATACATACAAAATGGCGTTTTCATCTACAGAACTATATTTATGTGACGTAATCTCTGCACTGGATAAAAATATGCTAATATTAAATGGAAAATGCAAAGTGACATTATGGATGCAGGAACACATTGTGCCAAAAGCGGCGAAACAAAAAAAAAACTGAGCGAAGCTACTTTAAAACTTCTAGGGATGAGAAAAATATACAACACTACGATTTGGGAGGTGGGTATGGGTACCACCGCACAGTGAACTATTTAATGGATTACCAACACCCTATGCCATAGATTACTCCTAGTGGTTTGCTACGCTTGGTGATTTAGCAGGGGTGCCCGGGTTCACGGAGTAATTTTTGACTGCTTGGCGGGCTAGATCACGAGACTGGTTGAGGGAGACCTAACCTTGATCTCTTTGAAACCGGACTCTCTAGACCCATCCCCTTGCACCGCAGTGGGAGTATGGTTTCATACATCCGTCACTTATGGACACATTGACCCGCAGATTCCTACCCACCTCTGATACCAATTTCCTTCAATGGACTTCCTTTCTAAAAAGACTCTCGGTACAGCTTCCCCAAAGATGACACTGGCCCTAACTTCCTCAGAGCCTCCTGTGTGGAGCTAATTTAAAAAAAAAACAACATGTTGAAAAAAAGTTATTTCATACAATGTATTTATTAAGGAAATTGATTCTCAGCAACTTATATTGGCGTAGGCTTTTCATTAAATAAATGATATTAGAGTACAGATCAAAATAGTTATACAACAACAAGATTGAAAAGAAGAAAAGATTAACTTTACACGTTTAATGAGGCCTTGCAAGCTGTGCAAGCATAAAATACAATGAATGTGACCTCAAAAAATGTCATTCATGACATTGAAACTAAGGAAAAACTTGATTTATGTGACAAGAACGAACTTTGATCAAAACCTTATCACCTGGCGTTTAGGGAGCCAAAAGAAAAGTAGTAAAGAGAGAATTGATTGCATACTACAGTGCTTACAATTTGTTACAACAAGGAAATATAATCCATGACATGATTGCCAATATCCGTGTATAGAGACTAGATCTGAAAAGCCAAGCCCCAACCCCCTCTTCCTAATCACCTCCCCCCTCATCCTCACAACATATTGACGATATTCCTATCAGTTTTGAACAGTTGGGGATAGTTGGCATTCTGTCTGGTATTCGCATAAAAAAATCCATTAAAAACATTGTTGGTATACAGTGATTAGCAGCACGTACCAGAGTGGTTCCATGACAGTTCATCCTGCGACAATTTATCCGGCGACAGTTCATCCGGCGACAGTTCATCCGGCCGACAGTTCATCCTGCCGACAGTTTATCCTGCCGACAGTTCATCCGGCCGACAATTCATCCGGCGACAATTCATCCAGCCTGATCATTTAGAAGATTTTTTCTTCAAGTTAGTATGCAAAGAGGATATATGGCCGTACAACCAAAATCGATATACTTATATCTGAAGGCTTCTTGAGTGCAAATCCGCTGCAACCTAACCTAACCTACCCTAAAAAATTAGTCAATTCACCCTAAAAAGATGGTGTTAATTTCAGGTAAAAAAAAGTTATATTATATGCAAGTAGGAATCTTTACGGTTTTTTGCTAAGCCGACTGCACGTATAAGTATGTTGTATTTTGTTATTCACGCATGCTTCTTCGGAGAGTCGAAATTATTGTTAGTAAAAATATTTTTACAGCGGATTTCCACTCAAGATGCCTTCAGATATAAGTATATCGATTTAGGTTGTACGGCCGTATATCCTCTTTGCATACTTACTTGAAGAAAAAATCTTCTAAACGATCAGGCCGGATGAATTGTCGCCGGATGAATTGTCGACCGGATGAACTGTCGGCAGGATTAACTGTCGGCAGGATGAACTTACGCCGGATGAACTGTCGCCGGATGAATTGTCGTCGGACGAATTGTCGGGTCACCACCAGAGTGGTTGATTCGTGACATACTCGTACCACCATTCATACGCGAAAAGTTACGTTTCTTTAATTTCTTAGCCGTAGTTTTTTACCAGTTCTGAATAGGCAGATATTTCTCCACCTTCCTCTTTCTCTTAACCATCGTCTTCTCTAGAACTTTTTTTTGCTAAATGTAAATAAAAATTTTAAGTTTTACCTCGCCATTATGACATATAATATGCCTTGTAAATCTTGGCAAATTGAGGAATAAAAGAATTTGTTTATAGGATTACAATTTGAAATTCAACCCGCCAGAGAAAGTAGGCTAGTAATGCAATTAGAGCTGTGGACTGGGAAGTGGGATTAGTTATTTTATGTTATTTGATTAAGGGAATTAATTAATCGATGGGTACAGTAGGTACCTATTCTTTTAGAGCAGATTGATTTTCGATTTAAATACGAATTATCAAAATCCTTTGTGTAAATGGAATGTTTTCAAGAGACACAAAATGGGCAAATCGATTACAGTTCATACCGTAAGAAAATCATTTGTTGTAAACTGTAATGCTGCATATACATGTGCGAAAATGAATGAGCCACGAATTATGGGAAAGGAACGAAGCAACTGCATGCGGCGTTTCGAGCCAAATGACATTGTGAACTTAAAATAGTTACGTACACCTATAAAAATCGATACATAAATACTGCGTCAATCACAAGAGGCCAGAACTCAACTTTAGAGAGTTTTAAGCTCTTATATCAAGATTATACCAATACCCACTTATTTTGAAATAAGTACCCAACGTTGTTTACTCAAACAAGTTCAAAAGTACCGAACCGCTTCGAAAGTCTCGCATAATTTCATACTTGCTTAATATAGATATTTTCGAAGCAAATAAAGACTGAAAAACCTTTTAATGTGTATATTCCTGCAAGATAAAATTATTTATAGTTTATTAAACTTAAAATAGTTTTACTTCACTCGGTTTTAAAACAGACAAACATTTTTAAAATTTTAATTTGTTTCATTTTAACATGTTTCTAATTTCTAAAATTTAATGCATTTTTACATTAATCCTTTAATATGGTTAATCCAGTAAAATTTTAGATTTAGCTGAAAACTAAGTTACAAAATTGAATGCCTTTATTCAGTAAATAATTTTTTTATTTTTGATTTGTTCATTTTATAAGTCTAATTTTCTTTATTGCAGTATTCGAGAGGCGGGATGCGTTTCAATTTGGGAGTCGAGTATGGGTACCTCCATCCCAGGAACCATTTATTGGAAAACCAACACTTCTGCCGTAGGTCACCTCAAGTGGTTCGCTACGTTTGGTGACTATGGCTTGTTCACATTGGTCAAGTAATAAGTCATGTAGCAAGTAGACTTGCTACTTGCTACATGATCTATTGAATCTATTAAAGAGCCGACTAACCCACTCTACTAAAATTATGGTGTTCGGACGCGTTTAGTTACTACTATACTCTCCACTCGACTAAAATACTTGGCGTGTCTGAACGGCTCTTCAGCAGAGGTTCCCGGGGTGCCCGGGTTCACAGGGTGAGGTTTGTCTGAGTCTTGGCGGCGAGGATGAGTCTGCCCACCAGCTGCATGGCACGCTGAACCGGCAGATAATAGTTGAGGGAGTCCCTTTGACCTCTCCAGCCGGACTCTTTCGGAACATCGCGTTGCAGGGCCTGAGTGATTTTTTTCCCTCGGGGTCTCCTGTGTGGAACTAATGTAAAAAATTGGATTTTCTCTTAAGTAAGTAGGCAGTAAATTGTAAAAAACTTTGTAAATAAAAATTGAAACGTTATGAAAAATTCTTTGTTAAAAATTCTTTCTATATCCAATTCCTTAAGTATTTTCTGTATTGATATATTTATTTATCGCGCTTCAAAATTTTTCTCATTTGGGTTATTTTTAATATTTTAACTTCATAACCAAAATATAGAATACTACAGCAGTAGTCTATGTGTGGAACAACAATTGTTTTATAAATTAGTGAACTTGCTTTTCATTGATTTTTTTCCTAAATCTTCCAGGGAAAGATACCTTATTCCAATTTTTTTGCAGTAAAGTCGGCAGTAAAATTTTCTTAAAGTGAAATCTTTGAGTCTACTATTATTCTACCTACTTTATCTATTCAACCTTTTGCACGTTTTTACCGTCCGCTATTACTTGATGTCATTCATCGTACTTTCAGTTACCAATGATTATGTACTTTGTTTTTGATATGTTGAGATTAGGTTTGTCAATTTATTATTCAGAATAGGAAAATGCTATTTCCAGTAGTTTTTAAATAAGATATAAGGAAGTTATCTTTACGTTCAGATGCTGGATTTCTCCGTCGTCATCTCGTTTAATCAAAGGCCTTTGGTATGCAAGTTGCCTCTAGGGCCATTCTACCAGACGAAAAATAAAGAGAAAACTTTAAATCTTTCATTTTTAAAGCATCTGAAATATTTTTTTAAGTTATCTGACGACCTACAAGGGGTCATACAAGGCGTTAAAGTAAAAGATTCCAGTCAAACCAAATAAATTAAGTTAAGATTACCTTTTTATATCGCAGAGAAACGAGGACGCCAAAAGCTGGGCTCTTAGAATGATAAAAAATGTCTGTATTAATTTAAGACATTTATTCTCAGGGACCTGCTTACTCTGCTGATAAATTTAACTGTAGGCTTATAAAGGTACCTACGCAATTACATTAAAAAAAAACGATCATGTAAACGCTCATCACTCTTCCTTGAGACGTAAAAAAGTCTACAAAACTAATAAATGTAAAATCGTGTACCTACAACCTACCAGGGGCGTGCACTCCATATAGGCACATAAGCACTGCCTACCCTAGCGTATTTGTAAAACGTTAGCATGTAAATAATATTATAATTTATTAAATTATTGCTAAAAATAAATGTACACTTTCAAAAATAAGCGCGACAAAGCTGAGCAACCAAAACTACGCGACCGCCACATCAAACGGCATACTACAAATGTGACATAAACTGTAACTAAAAACTACACGCGCCCTCCGACTACCTCACTAAAATGCGGGCTAAGCAGGAATTATTTCTGCTTAGAGCTAACTTCATACAAGATATAATGTCAATGTTTACGAAATACACGTAGCATAGAGCAGAACTGTCGTTTGAATTTGCTTCTATGAGGTTTTTTTGTTAGTATCAGGCAGTGCTTTCTGGAACAATTTAGCAAATGGCAATCAGTGGCGACAGTGACATCTTCTGAAGTATGAAAGTGAGACAACGCCAATTGCTTTTATCAAGGCCACCTCGGATATCCATTGATTGGCTTGTGATAATACGCATACATGAAGCGATTATTTATTATTATTATTATTTGTATATTTAAAGTGGCTTAGATAATACAAACCTACATCATCTACAGCCAGCAGCAAGTACACTTAGCGATAACTTGTACGAAGGGAGCCATCTGTGGCAAGTTTCTTTTTTATTTATTTGAATCAATTTGGCGGTTTTCCTACTGCCTACCCTGATCAAAAACTCTGTGCACGCCACTGCAACCTACAAGTATATGACTATACTCTGATTTAAAAAAAAAATTTTTTAAAGATATAATAACTAATAATAACTTGACAATATTTTATTTCTTCCATAACCACTATCAGTATATATATATATACTTTTTTGTCCATCGACGGTTAGTATTTTATTGGAAATAAATTTTGTCACTAGCTTATGAATATCAGATCTTTTCATGCCAACATCACCATAAATCCTAAAATTAATTCTCACAGTTTTTATTGCACCCACAATTCTGTAATACAGCCAAGCTCATTTTTCTCATGTCAGGATGTTAAATTTGTTACAAAAATATGTTTACCTGGGCTTAACGATTGTCAGTAATTTTAAATGGGATATTCTTGTGCAAAACTTTACCCACGGCAAAAGTACAATAAGTAGTTAATATTTATTTGTTCTACAAGTATAGTACCTATAAACAGGGTGTTAAGGGACTTTAACTTGCTTACTTTAACCGGTGATTCCCAACTTTATTTGGGAGTAAAAATGTAAATGAAATTGTGGTCACCGGTGAATTTTTCAATGTCTTCAATGGTCACTCAGCCGAGTGACCGACCGATCCCTCATCCCGCCCCACAATTATCTAATACCTACTATTTTTTTATGTTTTTGAAGAAAAAAATACAAAAAATATCACCGGAAACCAAAATTTCATTTAAATTTTTTACATCAAATACTGTCTGGAATCACTTGTTAAGGTAAGTCAAGTATCTACGTCCTTAACGCCCTATATTAATTGTCGGAATCCTAATAAGATACGAACTAACTATGTTAATGGGTCCATTTCTTAATTTAGGAAATGTACAATATTCCGTGATTGTATTGTTCGTAAAGCTAAATTTAAACAAAGATGTATTATGATGCAAGATATACAAATGTTGTTCGTGGAACGGTGGTGGAATTTGATAGAAGAGATCTTGAACCCAAGACATGCGACGCCTGCACATTTGTCCACTAAACTACTAAATATTCATTTTCCGTTTAATAGGGTATTTACTATGTGTTTGCAATTTGAAATACAGTAATACGTTAATGTTTATCTTTAAAATAATGATTTTTTTGTTTCAAATTTTTAATCATACATTATCGCATTACACGTCTACCTTAAATTAATCATTTTTATGGACGAGTTGTTTCAGAAAATTTGAACAATCCATCAATATTTGAAGTTAATTTTCACGTTCTGTGTAAGTTCTAAGCAAGTTCTGTTTTATATCTGAAAACTGAAATAATCACAGAACTTGAATAGATCTTCCACAGAACGTGAAAATTAACTTTAAAAATTTGATGAATTGTTGATTTTTTTAAACAATCCGTCCTAAATGTAAGCATGGAATGTATAGTGTTTGTAAATCTTAAAAATGACAGAACTTGATAGGTTGACGGTCGAATTAGCTCAGCGGTCAGAGAAATGCCCCGGAAAGTTCTGGGTTCAACTCCCAGGTGCGACCGAATTAACTGAATTTTCCTTTTCACGTTTTTCGTTTGTAGTGGTTAAAATTGTCTTCAACGATTTTATTCCAATTTTAGCTTTCACTCAATAAGTTATTACACCATACAAATATTTAATATTAAATAATCATTTATCAGTAGGTTGTTGCGTATTATTTTTTATTTGTAATTAAATCTTCGGACCTAACAAAAGATCCAGCGAAAAGTATTTTCATCCTTGAATTGTCCTGCATGGTTGCTCGAATCACTTCGTATTTGTATCTGCACTGGAGTTCTTCCCTCGTTTGAGGTTTCCTCTCTCTACATAAATATACTATAAGCAAAGCATTTCGGCTTTCCTTGTTTTATCTTATCCATCGTGCTCCAGTCGACTTTCTTATTACGTCCATCTACTCTCGCTAGAACAATGCTCCATAGTAGGGATGTTCAACCTTCTTAATCGGAAGGCCAATATAACAATTTGGAACCATTTATTGGATAACCAACACCTCTCCCCTAGGTCAACCCAAATTATTCGCTACTTTTGGTGACTAAGCAGGGGTACCCGTGTTCATGGGGTGAGGTTTGTTCAGATTTTAGCGGCGGATGTGTGGGAGAGGCCGTTTGAAAGCTATCATCTTGCACCGCAGTGGGAGGAATCGATTCATATGTCCATAGCTCTGGATACACTGACAGCCAGATTCTTACCCACTGCATATATCTTTTCCTTTCGAGACCTTTTTCCATTCCTTTCCTTTAAAAGACCCTTCACACAACATTTCGAAAAATGACATAAACTCTGAGGGAAAGTATTTCACTCAGAGCCTCCTTTTTTCCAAAAATGTCATTTTGAGCATGGTCCGCAGAGGGTAGGGTAATTTTGAAAAAAAAAAACAAAAAAAAAAAACAACTTTAGCAACATTATTCAAAATTTTCGAAGTACCAAAAATTGAAGACCTCTGTTATAAGATTAAACATTACAAATATTTAATGAAAATGCAATAAAAAATAAAATGAAATGTTTTAACTTAACTAATCATTAAGGCAAACAAAAATGAAATTCTAACCACAGAATTCTGTCCTTTGAAGAATATATAAGAAAAACTTATTATTTTTAGAGGCTGATTCAAAACTTTCAAGAAGTTTTCTGCTAAACCCCTTTTGAAACAGAACGGAAACTGTTGAATATTTTTACCAATTTTTTAAAAATATTTTAGTTAGCCAAGGGGCCATATGAAATGGTTCGCGGGCCGCGGTTTGCTCACTGTCGTACAGCGTCGGTAAGGTAGATAATACTTAGACACATGACATGTACAAGTTACCGAGAACTAACCGCAATTCTACTGCATTCTCATTGGATTTATTCACTTGCAACTGCAATGGCTTTAGTTACACAATACCCACAAATTTAAATTAGGAAAGAATTTTAAATTAGAAAAATACTTACACGAAAAATAATCAATTCAATATTTTTGGAATAACATTTTTCAAGTTTATGTTTATCGATATAATTACCATTCTAGAAGACGATAATAGTAATAAATCGAAACGAATTATGAAACTGAACAACACATGGAAAAATAAAAAAGTCAATCATTCCAGGTTGTCTTGTCTTGCCGGTAAACAGCGCCTGAATCAACCCGGCAATTAGGATCTATTTTTTTAGGTATTTTTTGTAGTTTTCATATTTTTCAACTATTTTTTCCTATATTTTAGGCAGCAATCGTTTTAAATAAGTAAGTTCTTAACTAATTTATTTGTAACCCAGATAGTCTCTTGGATAAATATAACAGATTTTATTTATATATGATATGCAATGCATACACAAGCTACTTCTTAATTCCTCTTAAGTTATATACATGTTATTAAGTACCTATGTACCTTTTTTATTAATATTAATTTAATAACTATGCTAAACAAATAACAGTTACTACGTTTTAAACTTTTTTATGTTATTTTGTATTCTTTCTGTTATTTTTATTTCCTCAATTTTCCTTCTTTTTTTTACAAATTATGTTCCATAATATGATCATACCCAACCTAATTCGACTGTCCTAAAACGGGAATACTCCTAGTTGGGCAGTCAAAACATTTCATAAAGCATGTATAATTTTGAACTAAATAAATAAATAAAAATGTCTTTGTACATGAATATTCAATTATACTGGAATTACTTTTTTAATAACTGTCGAAGGTACCCATCAATGAACAAGTAATATAGCATTGAAGAAGATATGAGATCGACAAACATTACGTAAAGTAAATAGGTCCCAACGACCGAGTTAGTTAAGGCACTGTGACCCGATAAGACAAGAGATCCTGGGTTTGATTCTAATTTGCGACAGTTACCTATTTAATGTAGTGTATCTTGCTCAGTTTCATGTTTCGTTTGAATTTATCAGTGTTATCTTTTTTTCAGTAAAAAAAAAATAAATAGAAATTAAATTAAATTGTCACTGAAGGTGGTGCTTTACTTTTTAGAATCTCAATAAAAAGTTTTGACAAAAAAGGATATCACACAGACAATAGTCGTTCCATGAGCCAACTGTGTAAAGAGAAAGTGCTTGCTGCCACTGAAAATCAGAAAAACTGAAAATATTTTACTACAGTCTTTGTCCAGAAGATTGAGTTAAGGTTCCAGATAGATCTGCATATTTAATAATTCACCGAAAAAAGGCTTAGACTAATAATAAATACAACCTATTTTGTGTTACGCAAAGATTTCTTCTAAAAAGTCAACTAAATTCTTGTACACGTACATTATGTACGTAAAATACCTGTGTATCCGCCAACAATATTTTTTCACCATGACATAGGTACAAGGTGGGGCAGAGAGGAGTTACTAGTTTCAAAAAAACACTGAAGGCCCCCCAGACCGAGCAAAGGGGCGGGCGGGTGCCGTTAGGTTAAATGATGCCGTTTTTTTTCATGATGTTTTGAAAATTATATCATCTGGCGTGGCGGCCTTGGCGAGCAATACACATATTGAGCCTTTCAAATAAGTTTTCGGCCATTCTTCCCAGCATATCTTGCGGAATTCCAGCGATAACCTCCTCAATCGCCTCATACAGAGAGCTTCAAGGGTTCGAGGTCGAAGTTTGTTTACCTCAGCTTTGACGCATCCTCACAGAAAAAAGTCACCCGCTCCACCTCTTTGCTCGGTCTGGGGGACCTTCAGTGATTTTTTTAACTAGTAACTCCTCTCTGCCTCACCTTGTATGTGTTTATAGAGGTAATAATAATAACTATTATCATAAGAAATTTATCTGATGTGGTCGAGGGGTTGGGCTCTCGACTAGCAATCCAAAGGTCACGGATTCAAAACCCGGCTTGCGCAAAAAAAAAATTATTACATTAACTTGTGTCATTTCACTATTTTATTAATTTAAATAATATTTATAGCGGAAAATATACTCAGTATTGCCCTGGCGTAAGAAGACAATTCAGAATTGAATTGTTGCTTGAAATGGCTTTAGCCATGTTTATAAACCAGATTTGAATAGGCAGGTACTTCCCACCTTACTCTTCCCCACCTCATTCCCCTCTACCTTCAGTCTCACAACATACTCTAATTGGGGACTGAAATTTGTGCGCTATTTTAATATAAAAAAGTATAAATGTGTAAGCTGAAGTTATTTAAAATATATATATAAAAAGCATGTTTGCATCTCATATAACATTGATTTAAGTTGAAAAATTCACACCTTCACAGAGTCCTAAGTAAATTGGCGAAATATGATTTAAATATATGAAAATAAAATTGTTTGATGTTATTTATTATCTTTGAGATATATTCTGAAAATATGTATGGCACTCTTCAGTAGCCAAAAGCCCGGAAATGGTTTTTGTCGAATGCAGGTGTGAAGGCACCATGTTTGAGAATTTGAGTATACTGCCACGAACAAACAGAACTACTCTAACAATTGCTACACGGTCTCAAGTCTCCGGGGAGAAATTTTCATAAAATTTACACAGCCGCGCTACGGCACATAAAATTGAAAATATCCGGTATAAAAATGTTAAAATGAAGTGAAAATGTAATGCCTTAACATACAATGGTCCAGGATATAGGCTAAACATTAATTTTGACTGCCTGTATTACACTTTAACGTAAATTCCAATTTTTTATTAAACGTGGAACGTGGAGTATCGCAAAAATATTACTTTGTTTTAATGAAGTAAATACAGTGCTACGAAAATATGGTTACGTATATTCGTGGTAGACTTACCCCTTCTTAGGACACAGATACAACTACCAAACCTAATAAAACATTTTCATACCAATCGTCATCCATTTCCTTAAAAATCCTAAAAATATCTCTCCTAAAAAGTATGTTTAATATATCAAAATTGTCTTCATAAAATTATTTTCGACTTGTAGGGCTAAGTTTATTGTACATTTTTCTTTTTGTTATTTCAAATGTAAGATAATTACAATTTATTAATAACTCTTCATTTTGAGAAAGTACTTTCCTTATAATCCTAAAAAGTCCACAGTGAGAGCTTAGTGGTATATACATCTACCGCTCGCGCTTTTTACATAACATTCAAATATGCACCAACTTCACTTTGGTTTGGTAGACTGATCCACCGGAGAGCTTTATCGAGAACCCTCTTGTGATGTAAGGTTCAATATTAGAACAAAAACATATTATGAAATATAGGCCTTTACGGATGGTGGTTTAAGATACCACTTTGTCTTAGGTGTCCTGCAAAGGGTTAAATCCCTTTTTTCTTGCGTTCCTTTTACAAGTGTTACAGACCATATAAATATTTTGACAGTTAATCTAAATTGAATGCGTATACAAAGAGAAAACATTAATTTGAGAGATTAATTAAAAGTAAGGTTAGAAAGGGTTTGACAGGTTAGAGGTTCGAGATGATTGTAGTTCAGAAGATATAAATAAATGTTAAAATATCATTTTTATGAAAGTGCCGTTCACTTTCACGATACACAATAATCATCCAAATTGGGAAGCGGGTATGGGTATGGAAAGCATTAATTGGATAACCTACATCTCTGTCATAGGTCACACCAAGTGTTTCGCCACGTTTGGTGACTTAGCATGATTTATCGAATCTGGTGTGTTCAGATCTTTGCGGCGGATTTGACATGTTGCTTGAAATCGCTATAGCCATGTTTTGAGATCAGATCTGAATAGCCAGACACAACACCAACCTTCCTCTTCCTATCTCATTCTCATACAAACTAATTTTGACTACACAACATACCACAATCGAGGGTGGAAAGGTGGTGTTGTATCTGGCTAATCAGATCTGGTCTCGAAACACGGCCTGCCCATCAGCTGCATGACTGGTTATATCGAGAGAGGCCGGTGTGGGGATACCTTTGACCTCTCCAGACTCTTTGTCTCTCTCAACCCATCGTCACGATCCAGGGATAGATTCCGTCACTCCTGGACATGCTGACCCCGAGATTCCCACCCACCCCTCATACCTTTTCCTTCCCAGAACCTCATCTCCTTCCTTTTCTTGAAAAAAAAATCTCCACACAGCATCCCCTAAGATGACATAGTCCCTGCGGGAGATTATTTTCCTCGGGGCCTTCTGCGTGGGACTAATGTAAAAAAAAAATAGGAAATCATCGAAAAGTTTGCTGAAATGTTAACTGTTGATGTTACAAAGCCAACCACGTATGCGCTCAAAGCATTAAAAATACATATTATTCGCTAAAATATATTATTTAAAATTCACAAACATTGTTGAATGTTCAAACAAGTAGTTTCCAATACGTATTTCCAACAGGCAGTTGCATGCTGATGGAAAATGGTTAATCTCGTAGAAATTTAATGGATATGCTTTGATCGATATTTCGGTGTAACGAACTACCGCATATTTTTCAGTCATTCTATGAGCATAATAATTTATTTTATATTTTCTATCAAACTGTTTTTAATTGACTTCAGAATGCGCACACGTTGAACTTTTGACTTATGCAGTTTTTTTATGTATAAAAGTACTATTATAGAAAAAGGAATTCTATTTCAAACCTGTAGTAAACGAGCAAACAATTTTAATCTGTCAAAAAAATATAAAGAAAAAGTTTAACCTTTTCGCACCATCTTCTTTTAATCTTCTTCTTCTGCTTCGTGTGCATTATCAGGTCCCCCCGACGCGACATCGGCGATCACTCTGGTAAATGTATCTCTATCTTGCGCTACCCGGAATAGCTCTTACACACTTCTAATACTGGTCCACTCTCATACATTTTGAAGCTAAGTCATTTGTCTCCGGCCCGTCCCTCGGCGACCTTCTATCTTGCCTTTTAATATTAATTGGAGCAAGTGATATTTCTACCCTCAAAGTATGTGGGCCCAGATATGAGACTTTCCTTACTTTTACTAATGTGAGCCGTTCTCTATCTGCTCTAGTCCGCCTGAGAATATCTGTGTTGGTGATCATGCCGGTCCATGGGACTTTGAGCATTCTCCGGTGAAGCCACATTTCAAAAGCCTCCAACTTGTTCATGGTATTTACTTTATTATAATATTAAGCCTAAAATTTCCACGTGAATAGGGGAATATATATGAAACAAATGTAAAAATAACTATTTTTTTTAAATCAGCAGCTTAAAAAATGCCAGAAATAATAAAACAAAACTTTGAATAAAAATTAAAGACTAAAAGTGTTCATCAAATAATACTATAAAAAAATGAAAACAAGCAACAGAGATACGAGAAAAATAATTCGAGTGACGCAGAAATGTTGTAGGTACATTTTGTTGGCGGTGGAAAAATTCTCCAAAAGATACCCGCATCAAACTCATTTAGATATTTTCCGACTTTTGCTTTTATATAATGTAATTTTATGTAGCAGTTTTAGACACTTTTTTTGGTTGCTAAAAAGAATATTGCCCTAGCCTTTTGGGGACATTTCACATTATTGACCGAGTAAGTATTAAGATAGACAAGTTCTGTTTTAACTCTACGGTTAAGTATTTTTGTAATTTGTTTAATACGTTCGGGTTCATGATGGTGGCTGTGTTGGATGTTCAGCCTTCATATCCCATCAATATCATCAGTAGTATTCATCTTCTACTACACTATATAAAGAGGTAATATTTGTTTGTTTGTGTGTTTGTTTGCATCGAATAGGCTCCGAAACTACTGAACCGATTTGAAAAATTCTTTCGCTGTTGAGAAGCTACACTATCCCTGGGTGACATAGGCTATATTATATTTTTTAAAAATATATGCATCCTTACTAAAACTTCAATAATATAACCCAGGGTGTAAAAAAATTACCTAAAATATTCTTTAAATCGCGTGCGCTGCGAAAACTATTGATGATAGAATAAAATAATGTACTATGAATTTATAGAACATATCATTATTTACAAAAAAAGTCGCAACAGCATATGTCTAACTATTATGGTTATGCCACAATAAGTATTCTTTTATTTTAAAAATTTAATTTAAATGTTGGCACTTGAAAAGGCTCTTTATTTGTATCTTGGTTTTAATCCTTATCAAAATAAATTACTTAATATTCAAGACAGCTTCAATACCTTTATTTAACTTTTTTAATTTTTCAATTCGGATATTTAATTAGAAAGATATCACGAGTTTAAAATTGTTAGTATTAGAAAAAAGTTTCGGCTACGGGCCGGGCGGGAGAGGAGTCAAGAAATGCAGTGCCAGGGGGGTTGGCGGGACGGGGGAGCGGGAGATCGGTGGTGGGGAAGGTGAAAGTGATCTGCTAAAGGGCCTGCTTTTAAAGATATAAGGGCTAAAAGTTTCGCCCTCTTGAAATTTCTAGAACAGTCTTCCGGAAAGTTCTAGAAGGTTCCATAGAGCTGTAGAAAGTTGTGGAAGGAGTGGCGGAGTATGTCGTGGAATGATCAGGAATAGGGAATCGGGAACATCATTGTGCAACATTCCAGAACATTATCTTATTGTCCTGAGCGAAGCCGGGTAACCCAGCTAGTAATAAATAAACAAACTGTCAAATCGGAATAATCAATATTAATACGTATCATAAAGGTATGAAGAAAATTTGAAAAAAGATTTGTAATTGAGATAGTGACATTTTTTGGACACATTTTGTAATTTCTGTAATTCATTCACTAGGTAGATATTAAATTTTTTAATTGATAAACTAATCTTTAAGACAAGATTTTTATGCATAGCACAAAGTGTAATGTAATAAGCGTATTGTGATAGCAAAGTGTAATGTAAGAGCACAAAATGTAATAAGCAGTAACTGTTGAATGAAACACTAGAATATGTTGAATTATTTGGCGGGCAGGAGATAAGCCGACGTAGCTCAGTGGACAGAGCATTTGACCGGAAATCAGAAGGACGCGGGTTCGAGTCCCGTCGGCGGCATGTATCTTTTCTCGGGAGATTTTTTCAATGTAGATGATTGTTTCATGCTAATAATTATTTCTTATAATAATTGCTCGGTATTAAAGTACCTACTTTTCTTCGCAATTGCTCTACACAACCACTTTCCTCGAGGCCTATGTCATTACATCATTGGATATGGCTGTGTGGAGAGTATGTTTAGTGATAGGAAGGAGAGGAAGTTCTGGGAACGAAAAAGTTATGAGGGGTGGGAAGGAACCTGGAGTTCAATGTGTCCAGGAGTGACGGATGTATGAATCTATTTCTCTCACAACGGTGTAAGACGATGTGTCGAAAGAGACCGCCTGGAGAGTTCAAAAGGTCTCCCACGATCAGTCTCTCCTGCTCCGGCTGGCCATACAGTAGGTGGGCGAACGCATACGCCGCCAAGACCCAGAAAAACCTCACCCCATGAGCCCGGGCACTCCTTGCACAGTCGCCAAACGTAGCGAACCAATTGGGGTGGTCTACAGCAGCGGTATAAGTTATCCAATAAATAATTCTCGGGGCGGCGCCTAATAGCCTCCCAAATTGTAAATCTTATGATTTCAGAGGATTCTGATTATCCCGTGATTTTCTACGGGTGTGCGCTAGTATTTCAAGGAAATTAGGTACTTTCTCAAAATGAGGAGTTATTAATAAATTGTAATTATCTTATATTTAAAATAACAAAAAGAAAAATGTACAATAAACTTAGCCCTTCAAGTCGAAAATAATTTTATATAGTCAATTTTGATATATTAAACTTATTTTTAACACATTAATTCAGCATACGACGGATGGGCGTGTGATTGTGACATAGAACTGAAGAGTTGCCACCAAAAGATACCAATTAATTTATTGCATTTATACGTGCGCAAACACAATAATGAGGTAATTATCTTCAAACAACAAAATACAGATGTTCTTAACTTAATTAAGCGCAAATACCACAGCTGGGTCTCTCACGTACAACGTATCTGCTAGGAGGCTTTTAGTCTCTACCAGAAATATATTCAGCCCTCGCTAAAACACACGTTGTGTTTCGCATTGTTTATAAGTCGATGTTAATTTAAGGCACGGGAAACACTTATACATATTTGTTATTCAGTTTAGAATTCGGAAAAGCGGAGGCACTCGCGGACATGACAAATTAGGAATCTTTGAACGAACTTTCTACTTACTGTCTGGTTTAAATGGGTCAAAATTGTCCCGGACGATCGTACGATGGACTGTAATTTAACAGTCTTTCGATGCACACACCCTATGTCCAGTGTTCCTCAGTCGCACGCATACAACAGAACAGTGCAATATAGGTGCACACGCGTCCAGTGTCAACTGTTAATGTCGGAGTACGTCTTCTCTGAGGTCAGATTTGACCCATGTTTTTTTATATAATATTTCCTCACAGGAGGCCATGAGGAAAATAATTTCCCGCAGGGCCTATGTTATCTTAGGGGATGCTGTGTGGAGGGTCTTTTTAAGGATGGGAAGAACAGGAAGTTGTGGGGGTATGAGGGGTGTGTAGAAATCTGGAGGTCAGTGTATCCAGGAGTGACAGACGTATGAATCCGTCCCTCCAACTGCGGTGTAAGGCGATGAGTCGAGAGAATCCGGCTGTAAAGGTCAAAAGGCATCCCTCAACCAGTCTCTCTCGATCCGGCCCGCCACTCAGCAGGTGGGCAGACGCATCCGTTAATTGGTCAAGCCTCACCAATTTATCAATTATCCCCAAATTTACTAATTTATAAATCAAATTTTAATTCATAATTAAAAACTAGATACGCATACGAATACATATGTCTGTAGTTGATTAGTAAATGGTTCTATCAGTATAAAAAAAAATGTTCGCGTAGAAACGGGGAAATACGATAAGTTTCAATTACCCCATCTTTGGAATTGAGTGAATAAATAACGAAAGTTTCTCTTAATGACGAACCTGTATTTTGGGAAAATTTCATTATTTATTATTATTATGTCTCGATAACAACGATCCTGTTCCGAAATTTCCTTTAATTTTTATCTAGAGCCCTGTATTCCCAGAAGGTAAGCAAATGATATATTCCTTACACTTATTCTGACAAGCGACAATGAGATTTTGATATAATGAAATTTTCTAATAAGAAATAACCTCACTCAAAATTGAGATGCTAACATGCCTACCATTACTGCGGTATTTGAAATACGTCACTCACGAAGATTAAATCGAAAATTAATGGAAAATGGAAATGTATGAATTTTTCGGCTGTATACGAAAATATAATCCAGACTATTTGATAGTCTTCAATATCATAATATATTTTTGTAATCAGTCGTGGTATTGTCTTTATTCTAGTAAATGGCTCAATTTACAAGGATAGTGATTAGTACTGTCGGAGAAATAAATTGTTAAATTAATCATCGGTTGGCAAGCTACCAGCTACCCATACATCTTACAAATTTCATAAATAAACCAAGGGGATATTTGAAACAACTCGGATTTCCAAATCCGTTCACCATTTCCGTGACATTTGGAATTTTCGGTATAGCAATGAATCGGTATTTAATGATGAATAATTTATATAAAAGAATCCAATAACACCTCCATCATTCTCTACTAGTATCGAATATCAATAAATTTAAGATAAAATAGAAAAGTACAACGCAAAAAAGATAATCTTGTCAGAAAACGAAAGATGATATTACGAATATTTCTAGCTAGGTATATATTCTGCTCAGATTTCAGAAATGGAAATCAAAAAGCGCTGGAGTTATCACATTTGATAATTTTATTTGCGAAAATTTATTTCGTGACATTTTCAATGTAGATAAATCACTAGCGCAAGTAAATTCGAACCGAACATATCATTTTGAAATATAATCTCGACTGTTATAATCCAGGGAATTATTATTCAACGAACAAGATCGAAAATGACAGAAATAATAAAAATTATTAATTTTAATTAATAATTTTTAATTAGGCTTATATGAAAATACGGTCTGCGGTTTTAAATAAGGATTTTCATATAAGCCTAATAATATTTTTAATTAAATATTATTAGGCTTACATGAAAATACGGTCTGCGATTTTAAATAAGGATTAAGCAATTAAAAAAAAAATATATAAAAAAGTTTGTATCCGAAAGAAATAATTTTAAATATCAGCAATTTTCTAAAATCCTCAATAAAGTTCTAGTTTTTAAAGCCTTCGGTTTTTATTTCATCGGTTGAATTGTGTAAAGAATTTTTGGTGTAAATACTAAGTGCAAATAGTTGAATATGCCCTTGAAATAAATTGCTCAATATTTGCCTACAACTACAAAGCCATTTTGATTTATTGGCACTAAAAATGCCAAAGAAACCGAAAATACTTCTACAACAGAAATTCTAACATTTGCCAAAATTAACACAATATTGAAAACATCAAGTCATATTACTGTGCGATTCTTTTACATTCGACCCAGCTCAAACTTTAGGATTTTTTCAGGAAAATGTTTTAGCCATTTCTGAAAGCGTGATGTTTGGAAATCGACCGAACAACCCAAACAATACCCTCTTCATTGTCATAAAAACTTCCTTTGGTAAAATTTAATTGCTTGATGATTAAGCCCCAAACATAATGTTGAACTTGAATAATTTAGTCTCGTCCAACGGAGTTTTTGTCGCAGAAAATTGACTAAAGTGAAACTCGAAGTCGGGATATTAGGGGAGAATCGATATTTTTGCTTCATTTTGTAATATTTCATCAGTGAAGATTTTGAATTTTTTTATGAAGTAAAACTTCTTTACGCACGCTTGACTTGGGGAGTAAGCTGGTGAATGCGTGACGAGAGCGTTACGAAAAGTGTGATCGGGCGAGGCGAACGGAATTTGAGAGGGAGATATAAGTTAGCGAAGATAGAAAGAGAGAGAGTTACGTTTCGTATATTACCTTCTGTAGGGGCAAGAGAGAGAGGTGCAAGCACACATTTTCTTTCTCTCTTTCTCTCATAGCCAGTCACGTTTTGTATATCTGCGACAAAGTGCAGGCCTATTGTCTGTATCACACTGTAGGAGCAATAGAGAGCAGTGCACGTGCATATTTTTTTCTCTCTTCTTTTATAAGTTAGTGAAGTTTTACTTCAGTCGTGTGGTCTAAAGCACAGTTGTTTTTTTTATTTGCTCCGCACAGGAGTTCCTAGGGAAAATAATTCCCCTCAGGGCCTATGTCATCTTTGGGGATGCTGTGTGAAGGGTCTTTTTGTGAAAAGGAAGGAAAGGAAGTTCTGGGAAGGAAAAAGGAATGAGGGGTGGGTAGGAATCTGGAGGTCAGCGTGTCCAGAAGTGACGGACTAATGAGTTCATCCCTTCCACTGCGGTCCAAATTCTGCTGAGAGTATTGCTGAAGAGGTCAAAAGATCTCCCTCAACCAGTCCCTCTCGATCCGGCTTGCCACGCAGTTGGTGAGCAGAGGCATCTGCCGCCAAGATCCGGACAAACCTGAACCCATGAACCCGGGCATCCCTGCAAGTCACCAAACGTAGCGAACCACTCGGGTGACCTATGGCAAAGGTGTTGGTTATCCAATGAATGGTTCCCGGGGCGACGGTACCCATACCCGCCTCCCAAATTGAATAGTGAAAATAATCACAATTCCTATATCCATAAGTATTCTATTTATTTTATAATTTATAATATCAATAACCGCCCATTTTAATATTGTATATTATCAAGTTTCTTATTTGTCTTTTTTTATGAATAACTCTTAAGAGTCCCAGCTGCTCCCGTCTGGAGCCAGTGAGTCTATTGCATTCCCAATCGGGGAATGTCGTGAGGCTGAAGGTAGTGGGGAAGGAGAGGAGATGCGAAAGAGGAGGATAGGTAAGTACCTGGCTATTCAGATCTGGTCACCAAACACGTCTAAAGCCATTTCAAGCACCGTTTCAATTCTGAATGGGTGGTCTTACACTCTGAAACGTGCTGCAAATTTTCTAAATATTATTTTTAATTATTTAAATTCATTAATTTGTGAAATAACACAAATTAATCAAATAAAATTTATTTGCCCACGCCGGGATTCGATCCCGCGACCTTCGGAGTTCGAGTCAAGAGCCTTACCGCTGGACTACCTTCGGATTGTGAGTCAAAAGCCGTACCGTTAGATCACGTGGGCCGCCTATTTTTTATTTTAGATATTTTAATATTATTACTTTTCAGACCACTCCGTAAAATCGCCGTTCACCCTAACACATGCAACGCTTCCCTTATATAGCGACGCAATTGCCTGAATAAGCTTCGTATTCACTCCGTACTTGGACAACACCTTCCATAGCTTTTTCCTGTCAACTCGGTCGTACGCTTTTTGTAGATCTACAAAGGCACAGAAGAGTTTCTGGTTTTTTGCAAGAAACTTCTCAGTGAGCATACGCAATGAGAAAATCTGGTCCATGCATCCCCTTCCACTCATAAAGGCACCTTGCACATCCCATATTTTATCCTTTGTTTCCATTTTTACCCTTTCAATCAATATTCTTCCGTACAGCTTACCGACTGAACTTAGCAGGCTAATAGCCCTATGATTCCCACATTCCATACGTGACCCTTTACCTTTGTATAATGGCATGATTACAGCCCTTCTCCAATCTAATGGCGTATAACCCTCCTTTAAACATTGGTTAAAAAGTCTGCACAGCCATGTTAGAATAATACGACTATCTCCTTTAAAGTATTCGGCAGCAATATTGTCGAAACCCACAGCCTTGCCACTCTTCATGCATTTAATTGATCTTTTTATTTCATCCATACTGATTTCGGTAACATTCACTCCATCATCGTTCATAACCGATTCACCGCTGGGATCACAACCACTCGGGTTACTTTCGAAGACTTCCTCGAAATATTTCATCCATCTCTCTTTGATTTCATTCTCATTCGTCAACATTTGTCCATCTTTCGATTTTATCACTTTCATGCTTCCGTTCTCTGGACCACTCCGGGACCTTTTGACCTCCTTCCAAAACAGTTTTATGTTTTCTTGGAAGTGGTTTGTCATTTTGATTCCCTCTTCTTCTTCCAGGCGTTTCTTTCGTTCTTTCACCCCAACACTAACTCTTTTCTTGCATATCTTATACACTTCTTTCGCTCGATCTCTCTCTTCGCTTGAAACACTGCCAATCGCTATCAGACGTAACCATGCTTTCTTCTTCTCTGAGACCAGTGCTTTGATCTCATCATCCCACCATGCATCACCTTTTTTCCTACCTTGCTTACTTATTCCACACACATCTCTAGCAGATTCGCATAGACTCACCTTAATGTGGTTCCATGTTTCCTCTATGCTTAGAACGTCCATTTCCTTCTCATTCAATCTCATTTCTGCACAATTCTCATATTCACTTCTGACATAATCGTTTTGTAGTTTTTCTATTTTGACTCTTGTTGGAGCTGATACCGTTTTCACCTTAGAGCGCCAGCCGCGAAAGAGGTTTACTTTTGACACCACCAGAAAGTGGTCGGTTTCAACCTCAGCTCCTCTGTAAACTCTTGTGTCCTCGGTAACGGCTCTCAACCTAGAGTCAATTACTACAAAATCGATTATCGATCTTTCAATTCCTCTTTCCCACGTATACTGATGGATACCCCTATGATCGAAGAAAGTATTCGAAACAAAAAGGTTCCACTCCAAACATACTTCAAGTATTCTATTCCCATTGTCATTCGTTCTTTTATCCCCAAACATACCTAAGGCCGAATCAAATCCGTCACGTCTAATACCGACCCACCCGTTCAAATCGCCCGCCATTATAATCTTTTCATTCAACTCTTTTAGTCTCATTACATCATTCACATTAGTCCAAAAATCATTTTTCACTTCATCACTTTCAGAATTAACAGGGGCGTAGCAAATAATAAGAAACACCCTTGTCAAACCAATTTTGAATCGGATCCACATTATTCTAGGACTTACACATTTATATTGCAACATACATTCAACCATTCTGGGAGACAGTAGCGCTGCAACACCCTGACAAGCCCTCTCTGTATCTGGTCTCCCAGACCAGATGAGGAACTTATCATTATGCTGCAATGTACCGCTCTCTTTTTTCATACTCTCAGTTATACAAAGTACGTCCAAACATTTGCCTTTCATTGTATCACATAATTCATTCATCTTTCTTTCCATTCCTCCTCTTATATTCCATGTACCAATTCGGCATTGCTCACGTTCCGTCCTCCTCTTTGCGCCACCGAAGGGATGGCGATGTGATGGATAGCGAGTCTCATCGACACCTATGTCGGCCATTCCCTTCCACGGACTACTTATGCACTAACATCCTTAGTCAAACTTAATCCAACTTAATCTAACTTAATCTAACTTAATCTAACTTAATCTAACTTAATCTAACTTATCTAACTTAATCTAACTTAATCTAACTTAATCTAACTTAATCTAACTTAATCTAACTTAATCTAACTTAATCTAACTTAATCTAACTTAATCTAACTTAATCTAACTTAATCTAACTTAATCTAACTTAATCTAACTTAATCTAACTTAATCTAACTTAATCTAACTTAATCTAACTTAATCTAACTTAATCTAACTTAATCTAACTTAATCTAACTTAATCTAACTTAATCTAACTTAATCTAACTTAATCTAACTTAATCTAACTTAATCTAACTTAATCTAACTTAACCTAACTTAATCTTACTCACACGTACACAAAATCTATATTAAAAAAAACTGCAGTTCATAACAACAATTTTAAAGAAACAATAACCATAACATGTACCTAATCAACGCTAAGGCTAAATATATATAATACACTGTAATAATTGTCACTTTGAACTGTTTATTATTATTAATTGTTCTCTTTAAAACACTATCTCTTAAAACGGTATTTTCATCAGTTAACTAACACCAAAGAAAACTAACAAGGTGTTAAACAAGGCTGCGTAATGTCACCGTGGTTATTCAATCTATACATGGATAATTGTATGCAAGAATTGAAAGAGATGGGATTGGGCGCAAAATTGAGTAATCTGGAAGTATGTTGCCTTTTGTATGCTGATGATGCGGTGCTAATTTCTAGCAGTATGGAAGATCTACAGTCTCTCGTGTCTAGGATGAACGAAGTATGTATGAAGAATGAGTTAATGATGAATGTAAGTAAGTCTAAAGTCATGGTGTTTGAAAGAGAGAGTACGAAAACAGTATGCAATATAGTTGTGAATGATGAATACTTGGAGCAGGTGGATGAGTTTGTGTATCTGGGTAGTATGTTTACGAAAGATGGGAAGGCTGATAGAGATATTGAAAGAAGGGTGAATGCCGGTAACTCCATTAATGGAGGACTGAATGCCGTTGGCGGTAATAAAAAACTGTCCAAAGACGCGAAACTAGCCGTCCATAATGGAGTGCTGGTACCTACCCTGATGTATGGCAGTGAGGCATGGAACTGGCAGAGGAAGGATGAAAGCAGACTGAATGCTGTAGAAATGAGATCCCTGAGGCGAATGTGTGGTAAAACCATGTACGATCGTGAGAGAAACGTGGATATCCGCAAAGAATGTAAGGCTGACGTAAGCGTGATGTGTAAGATTAAGAAAGGGACTCTCCGATGGTTTGGGCATGTAGAGCGAATGAACGAGGAAAGGAGTGTAAGGAGAATATATGATGCAAATGTGAATGGTAGAAGAAGTCGGGGACGCCCGAGGAAGACATGGCACGACCAAGTGAATCAGATACTTGAGTCGGGCCATGTGAAGAGTCGGAATAATAGAAGAGCATGTATGAGACGATGTATGAATGTGAACGAGGCGAAGAGTGTGTGCCAAGATCGAGTTGTGTGGCGGTCCGTCCTCTCTGCCTACCCCTGCGGGGAAACGGCGTGATGGTTAGTTAGTTAGTTAGTTACTTTTCAGTGTAAGTTTATTCTGACGAAGAAATCATTGGTTTATTTTTAATTTTTTGTATTAATTTATTGGTATACACAAAGTATTTTATTTTCCTGGTATTCATTTTATTAATGTATTGGTATACACGAAGTATTTTATTTTCCTGGTATTAAAATGACGCCACAAAGCGAACTTGCATTTATTGCAGAAATAAAATATTACAAATATTACAAATCATACATAGATCCTCACACACTAACAACAGACCAGCCTTTAATTCAGACATGTACCAGCACAAAACACGATCCCAAAATCAAATACAATTAGCATCATCTACCCACACAACTAAATTTGGTATTAACTCATTACAATATATCGCATACAGACAATACAATGCATTACCTAATGAAATAAAGCAATCGATAGCTAACAAAAAAATATTAGTTAAAACCCTTAAAGAATATTTCCTGAAAATGTTTTGAAACCAGTAAATTTTGGCTCTCCATCATACGTTTTTTATGTTTTATGTGTATGGATGTCTCTCAGTATTTCTAAAATCTCTATTCTTGACAATGCATTTTTATTTTTTTTCTTTTCATTTTATTGTTTTATTTTAAACGTGTAATATCTGTGAAAATGTACTTATATCTATCTGTCCTTCCCGTAATGAGTTTTCGTCTCAACTCATTGGGAATAATGTGTTACTTACCATGTTTTTGTAATACATTATAATTAAATAAAAATAATAAAATAATAATAATAATAATTCAGTTACATTTTTATTGGTTGTGAATAATGCTGACGTGGACGTGGTAATTGGATAATGAGGAGGACCTTGTGTTGAATTCGAATCCAACAGCTGGTGCGACTTACTTCAACTCAATCCAATCTTAGTCATAAAGACTTGTATTCATGGCTCAAAAGAATCATAAGAATCATAGAATTAGATTAAGAAAATCTGGTTTTGTTTATAACAGTCTATCGATACTCTTAAGCAATTATTTCACATTCTTTAAATTTATCAATCTATAGTACTACATCTTTTACGGCGTCTATTTGAAAGATAAATATTCCACAAAGGGAAAATCTCCCACTGAGAGAATGTCGGTATGAGTAAGTCTACCAGACCATTAAACTAAATTAATGGGTTTAGATACCATTCCGCGTCACGGACATTCGAAAAATAGGCAAAAAAAATTAATGGGTTTGAACAGGACACCTAGCAAAGAAAAAAAATGTTGGTGCAATTCCCCGCTAAATTGGAGACTAGAATTAAAAACACCCTGAGTTACATAATTTTATTACATTTAACATGGCTGTACTCTATTGTAGCGCTTCGACAATATTTTTCGAAAGTCTCATTTACTTATTTGCTTCCCTTATAGGTTCGTTGAACTCAATGACAGACTCAACAAGTGCAACGACTTCATAGTTCGAGCATCATTTAACGGGAATGTATCAATTTACCGGGAATTACACGACAAAATGTACAATTCGAAGCGTGGAACGTGAAATTCGAAACGTATTTCATTGTCGTCAATCCGGGCGTTTATTTCTTTATTATAGTGCCTCCAAAAAAGCCAGCTGGAAGTCTTCAATGGTCACATTCTGATGTACTTTTTACTATAATAGGTTGATAAACAGAAAGGTCCCGTTTATCAGAATGTGATTATTGAAATTTCCAGCCGCTTTCACGTAAATGACGGCAGTATGCCGATTATGCATTTTTATGTTTTTTTATTTTTTATTATTATTGTACGACAGACAGGTTAGTCCAATTATGGTACAATTTTCTTACAACTAACAATACATAATTTTTTTAAAACATGTTATAGTTATGTTAAACACATCTATATCCGCCGGTAGAGCATTAAGCAATGTCATACCTCTTGTCATGCTATGTTGAGCCATGACATCTGTCCGCTCCTGCGGTATGTAGAATAGGGCGTGGCTCCGAGTTCGACAGTATTTGTCAGGAACGAATAAGCCACAGCATGACAGGAGATATGGACAATCGATAAAGTTTTTTATTAACTTAAATTCAAATACCATGAGACCGGCATTACGCCTGGTCTCCAGGCTTTGATAATTTGTCTCCTTTAGCAGTTCCACGTGATGCATGAATTTCGGATATATTCCGTGTGATCGCATGTAAACAAACCTTAGGAATTTTTTTTTAATTTGTTCAATCATATTTATGTATTTAACTTGATAAGGTATCCAGACAGTACTAGCGTACTCCAGCTTGCTTCTGACCCCTCCGTTGAACATGGCGGTCATTGCTTCTATATTATTGAATTGTTTGCAAGTTCTAATTACAAAACCAAGAATTTTATAGCAAGCCGAAGTAAGCTGCACTATTTGATTTGAAAATGTCAGCCTGGGATCAAAGACCACCCCAAGATCCTTGATGGTATTTACGCGTGTTAGTACTTCTCCATTCATTCTATACTGGTAGAATAACGGATTTTGTGAACGACTATAAGTCATAACGACGCATTTTTTTGTATTAAAATTAAGTTTGTTATTTAACGACCATTTCATGATTGAATCTATGTCAGCCTGCAGTTTGGAATAATCGTCATCGAACTCGTGGGAGTCGTATCCATTTACATTTACGTACTGGCTTCTATTTTTTAAATATGATGCAAAAAATATCAGTAGGGGTTGATTAAAACCTATTTTGTGCATTTTTCTTAACAGAACATCGTGATCTACTCGGTCAAATGCCTTTGCGAAATCCGTGTAGATTATGTCCATCTGATGCCTACAGTCCAGGCCTTTTGCTACCCGTCGAGAGAAAGAGAGTAAGTTGGTTACCGTTGATTATACTTACTATATATGTTACTCGCCTCACTGAAAAATTACGTCTGTTTTGAGGTACCTACCTACTACCTATATAATATTTTAATTTCATATTTTTGAAATACTTGTTTAGGTGAGTACTTACCTGTTTTTCTTACGTATAAGATGTTAGTTATGCTTAATATCTGTTGAATGAAGGAGGGTGAATTTATGTGTGTTGAACAAATAAAACAAGCTTGAATATTTTGAAGCAGCTAAAACTGTAAAGCAGAGCTCTGGCGTCACATAACTTGAACAGCTTTTTCTGTTTGGAATTTCTTGATTAAGTGAATTAGTTTTAGTTTGCATTGTCATTTTAATCACTGACTGTGGATCTGTGTGTTACATCATTTAGATTGTTACAAATTTTCCAATTGAAATTGAAAGCATGCAAATCGTTAACGATGTAAGTTGTGAAAAAATAAAATTTAGGTAAATTACTTCAGCGAATTCTTATGCATGTTAGCAAGTAATTTTCATAGTATTACTCTACGGTAATTTTGAAAGGTTTGCTGCAAAGTGCTTTTCACTGTTGAAACGACAAGTAAGTTTACTGAGGCCACACTATCGATTAGCCATCAGAATTAGACTGTAGATTTGTATCGGGGTAGACCGCCCCGGACGGCCCGGCCGCTCGCGACCAACGAAACATATTTCACCTTTACCAAACTGGACAACAATTTCTGTGACCCAGGAATAATGCACTTGAATATAGTACGACTTTTTTACTTGTCACCTCCGGACTGGGTTTGGAGATGGGCTTTTTGAGTACGCTTTAAGGATGGATAATTTGTTTTAGTAATGTAGATCGGTGTTGATGATAATACTCTATGAATGTCTGAGGGGTTACATTTTTCGATAAAAATGTTTACCTTCATGATTATTATTTTTTATATTTATACTCTTGAGCCCTTGTGAGAGGCCAACTTATCGAATCGAAACGTTAGATAATACGGCTTTAGCTACAAGAAATCCAGGTAGTTCCTAACCATAATCTTTCCTTTCTTCCCCCTTCCCCCATGCCCTCTCCCACTTTTTTGGCCTCAGCACAACCTACAAATGTATTTAACAAATATCATATATTCAGTCTCACAACACACGTTCTTTTTTTAATGGTTGTTTTTTTTTAACCCCAGACCGCGACGCAAGGACCGGTATTATAAGTTTGACTTTCTGTGTGTCTGTATGTGTGTCTGTCTGAGGCCTCGTAGCTCCTAAACGAATTGACCGATTACGATGTGTTTTTTTTGTTTGAACGCTGACGTGATCGAGATGGTTCTTAGCTACAATTCGTGAAAATCTGTTCGGGCGTCAAGGTCATAAGCTCTTTTTATTATTGTTGTTAGCTCCGGTAGGATCTTAGACGCATAATGGGTATTTACTTTATACTCTGATGATAAAGTTCGAAGGTAGGAGACGAAGCCCTGGATCGCCAATTAGTAAACCCATCAAGTTTGGGTTTATTAGATTCGTCTTAACTAGTACTGTTCATTTCTCCTGATGACGAGGTCCTGATGCTGGAACTGGAAGGTGGCTGAATAATGTGTCGGAGAATCTTTAAAATTTGTAATTTTATCACCCAATTTTGTTATAAATAGAGACAATGCTATGCTCACTGTGATCTCACGGGCCGAGGATTTCAATAAAATTTAATTATATGAATAACTTGAAGTTACTGAAAAATATAAATACAATTTAGTGTTTTTCTAGTGTGGTTGAGTAGTTTCTGTTTCAGTCTGTATTTGGTGTCAGTGTGTTTCCCTATGTTTAATATCCAGTTTTTTTATTAAGGTTATAAATGTTGTAATGCTGTTGTGATTTTTGAATTAGAGTGGCATTTTATTGTAGAGTTTAATAACATAGTACATTTATATAATAAACTTGTTGGTCCAAATGTTGTATTCTCACTGGTTTCAGGTTGGGAGCAGTTGAAACTCTTATACAATATTCATATAAAAAATGTATTTGAATATGCCAAGTGTTCAATTTTAGGATGTTAATATTATTCTAATATCTTTCTGATACATGAAATTGTAAGTTATTTAACGGTTTTTTATAAAATTCCATATTTTTTCTACCTTTTGTCTATTAGGATAAAACCCTTTCATGGAGTATTTTGTTTTTGATAGATTCTCCTGTAATAAAATTGCAATCTTTAAAGGACAGACGTCGGGTGGGAATGCTTGCTGTCCTTGTTCTACCGGTATTGATGGCTTCGGCACCGGTGCACAATCGGGAAACATGCCAGACAACATGCCCAACACGTACATAATTGACATTTGTTACATGAGAACAGGTCGCTTCTACGACTCGTTTCTTGAGTTTGTGTTTCTCCTCTGTGTTTCCTTCCCCCTACAACATGGATCTCTTCAAAGACCCAGGAGGCCGATTCACGTTCTTTTGGACTTTCCCTATGGCTAGCATTAGCCAACGACAGCCGTCGGCTGTAAGGTAAGGATTTTTTTAGCCTGTAAGGTCAACCATAAACACATGTGCGACCGTCAAGCGATTCACGATCCTTACAGGCTTGGTTTCGGAGAGACCAAGGAAAAAAATCCTGAGCAAGAGTGGTTAAGAGATGTTAAGAGATTGCTTGAAAACAAAGATATATCGAATATAATCTATTGACGCAAGGTTTATAAACAAAACTTAATAAAACATTTACTTTATATTATAATGCATTTTAACCACATCTTATTTTTATTTTTAAACATCATAATAAAGCCGTTTATCGAAGATTCAAGTTTTGTATGTAGGTACCCTACCTCGCTAGATAGTTAGAACTTTGTTATCAATTCACTCCGCGCCAGACTCCGCGCCATCTTGCATATTTACGACAAGTCACAACAACGTCAACAACAAGCAACAAGTTTGTCTTGAGCATTCGATAATAGCGGCACAGTTACAGTTTTGTTGATATTTTTCATAAAAAATTGGAATGAGGTAAATTATTATAGGTATATCGCACATGCTAAAGTGCATTTTATTGTATTTATCATATTTCTGACATATCGGTATTTTGGCAGGTTGCATACCTTTGAAACATCATTATTACGTTAATTCGAATCATTTAATAACGTTTAAAGGCGACAATTAACTCAAAAATCATGTTTACAGTCAATACTTAGGATAATATTAAGTTTTCTCGTGTTAAAACCACTTAAATATGGAAAACTAAATAAAAAAAACGTATCACAGTAAAACTAATCCTTTGTCAAATGACAGCCGCGGACAGCCATTGACATCTCAAAGACAGGTCCCGAGCTCTCCTTACGGTGCGTTGACCAACGCTAGCGTTATGTTTCAAAATGTAAGGAATATGCCGGTTATCGACTGTCACTGGGAGAACGAGAATCGCATTTCACGAAATATTCGAAGGTAAGGATAAATTTGAAGGCGAGGTTACTTTTGGTGTCCTTAAAAAGAACGTGAATCGCCCTCCTGGTTCGCTTCTTCAAAAAGACCCTCCACACAACATCCCCAATTTGACATGGCCTCTTTAATTATTTTCCCAAGAGCCTCCTGTGTGGAGTTAATGTAAAAAAGGTACGTTGACTATTTTAAAAAGGACAGTTTAATATTTTTCTTTGTTATTACTACAACATAACTTTTTAAAGGTTCATCGAACTAAGTAATCCACTTGGCATCAGCCCGAAATGTAAAAAAAATAAGTTTTTACATTTTTCACTGTGAATTGAACCCGAAATGTCCCAACTCAAGTTAAATGCTCAGGCCATTACAACATGGAGGGCACTTTCATTGATTGGGACTGCACTGCCAAAGTAATACAGCCTTTAACTACAAGTAGGTAGGTAGGTATGTACATATGTCGTAAGTGCTTGCTCTATTTGGTTCCAAGATCCGATGGTAGGTTTAAAAAATAGACGAGGCATTTGGCCCTGGACTGAACTCAAAGAAACCAAACGGTCACGATTTCTGATTACGGAATAGAAAAAATCTAAGAAGAAATTGGTTTTTTAAAGCTTTAGGAATGACGTTGTAAAACTAAATATAACCATTAATAATCAGGTTTGTAAAGAGGAAATAAATTAAAGAAAACGTTATCGTCGAATTTTTTTCCAGCAGTCAGAAGGGCTCATATTCCCAATGGTTTTTTTATGAACTATTGTATTGTAAAAATGTGTGAAAAATGCAAAGATTATTTTTCTGGTACTAAAAAATGTGTAATTTTAATATTTTCATTTATATTTTTATAGATTTTAAAAACAGCACATTCTCAAACGGTTCCAACTAGTAACAACGTCATTATGACGTAAAAATCTACTACAATGACGCCGGATTAAAAGAGTTTCAAATATTGTCAGGTTATTCGTAACACGGGGATATTTGTCTTTCTTTCGAAAAAAATGATTTTGAGTGTATCTATCTTTTTAGGGGAGTTTCCTTTATTAAGCAACCTATAAATTTAGAATCAGAATGTTGTATTTATTATAACACGTCTTAATTTATAATATTAAAAAAACTGATTTTCTGAGGGGAATGAATAGGCAGATGAAATTTCATCATCGGAAATGAATTTACAGTTTCAAATAAAACATTTGAAAATGTCTGAAAAATACATTTAGACAATGACATGAACGCCTACGCAGAAGGATGCTCAGAAAAGAGAAAAATACAATACAAACTGTTTGTTGGGTTTCTATATTGGATGAGTCCGTTGCTTTTTTTATTTAGGAAACAAACAGTCATACAAAATGATAATATAATAATGAACGTTCATATGTTGTAGACCAATTAAGTTCCATTAAGTTAAAATTTTGATATAGTTTTTTTTTACCTATTCAACTTATGTGACAAAAAAATAAACAAAATAAGTAAAAAAAAATTTTAAAAAAAAACATAAAACGTAATAAAGAAATAAAGTAAAGTTATTAACCAACATATCTTTTATCTATTTATCTATCTTCTCCGCAATATTTTAAACGTGCTCATAATATTTTCCATCTAAAAAATCCAAAAAAAATTTAGTTATACTATTTATCTATCTTTTCCGCAATATTTTAAATGTGCTCATAATATTTTCCATCTAAAAAATCCTAAAAAAAATTTTGTCGTAATGAGGATTCCGATAATTTGAAGATGCACAAATATTTTCCACACACGATGAAAAAAATAAGCCACTTATAAAAAAGATTAAATATTATTTTTAACTTTTTTATTCGACTTATTTTTTCACCATCAATACATTAGATACCAATAGCAAACTCTCATGTGTTTGACGTTGATTATAAGGTCAAACATATGGAATTTTTACGAATTATCTTTGTCACAGGTTAATGTCATGATGTCGAAAAAGCCCTGATTTTGTTTTTGATAAATATGTCGACCATCGCAATCTAAATACAAATGTTTAAATGGACTGCGTACTACAAACATTGCTAAACTTGTTTCTTAGTTGACTGAGCATAGTGATTTCCTGTTTTAACTCGACCATTGGGCATTATATCAGACTGTAGGTTTCTTTGTGTTTTGCGTTTCCGCTTTTGAAAACCTGCTGCATCCACTTTATTATTCAAGCGAGTCTTACTTTGACTAGATGGTTAATTTTGACTAGGAGGCTAACTTTGACTGTGACTTGTTTAATAAAGATTATTTTTCAAGTGGGAAATCGTCGTGTGTGTTAGGAATTTCTTAATCGATTTTTTTTCAATATTATGGAACAAACCTGCCCGAAGAAAGTTTTAAAAATAATTATTATCGTTGAGATGGAGACATTTCTTTGGATAAATTGTATACTCCTTGATTAAAATAAAAAAAAATGTTACGTACAAAATAATAATACGCATTTTGATTAAGTACCTTCTTACAAATATTGCGATTTCAGAAGAAATTTTGGTTTTGATACATTAAATAATAATAATAAGAAACATCCATTTTTGGGCGCGAGGTCTACTGTTGACAAAACTCTATAGAATATTCGTTATAGATTATTAGTATAAGCCAAAGAATAATTAAAATAAGATTTTAATATTATGCAGTTAAAAATACATTAAGTGTTATGTATTTTGTTGATGTTCATTTATTCATTCTACTAATAGGGTAAGGTAGAATCCTTAAGATTGGAAATCACCGATGTCTAATTACGTTACGATCAATTTCGACGGGCCTTTCAACTTAATTAAAATGTAGACCTTTCCTCCGTCTTCATTAATAGACCCAATTTCAGAAGGTATCTTCTTTCGGCACTTCAGTGTGTCAAAACTAAATTCTCCTGGGCTAACAGAACCCTGGTTTTACCTTTGTTCTTCGTCTTCTAATTGACTCGCCTACCCCTGACTTTATGTAAATTCGGCTCAGGTCAGGGTGGTTTTGACTCCAAGACCGCAAATGTCTATTATGAGCGAGTAATTTGTGAATTTTATACACCCTTAGGGAAGTTCGATGTCCCGGGTATTTATTGACACATTGGGCCTTTGTACACTGTACTACAGAAAGCACAAAGCCTGACCTAATGGTCGAGGTGGTTATGTAAATGAGGGTCGTTACTCATTATGATTACAATCGATATTCCTTTCGAAGTCCCGTATAAAAAAAATTCCACGCCAACAGGTGTGGAAACATTCCGTTTGTCATCCATCATTTCTCTTTAAGTACATATGAATATAAGTGTATTCTAACCACGACGTTAATATTGCTTGAAATATATTCTTATTAAAGTGTGACATATATATTGTCGCTCACATTACAACATCGCGTATCTAAAAAACAAGGTTGTTTTTTTTTTAATTTCTTTTAAAACTACGCATGCGCCATGGTTTGAATCGACAAACAAATGTTTTGACCAATCACCGGTTATTTTGTTACAAAACGCTTATCAATGATTAGCAATACATTTTTGAACAAAAGTTTTATTTAGTTATAAGGATAAAATTATTATGCATTTTTTAATACTTTTATAAAACATATTTTTTTTATTATTTGAAGAAAGTTGAATAAAATATAACATACTTCTCGCACAAGAACAACACATATCTCATTATTTCTCAGCATCTTTTGTGTTTGCAAATGTCATTTAAAATACCTAACAATATGTTTTATTGAAGGAAATTACGTCTCCAAATAACTGATCCTTAAACTCTTTTCTAATGCTATTTTTATTTAATAAACCAAACTAAACTCATCCTTATAAACAAAAAACTCATTCTTATGAACCGTAGGCTAAGAATAATTTTGAAATAACAAACAACTTAGTTTGTAACCACGATTTAATTATTTAATTTTTCCAATACCGACTAGTTTCGCTTAACATAAGCATCTTCAGACATAACATAACCACAAAATGACTGCTCTCTATAAAAATAAAATAATAATTTTTACCAGTCTGAAGATGACTTTTACGAGCTGAAACCGGTTACGGTCAAATAAATTTAAGTGGAAATAAGTTTTAGATTTGTTTTATTACAATAAACTGAACTTTTTTTTTTTGTTTCTCCTAAAAAAATAAAACGATCTAGATACGCAGTGTTATTATATGAATATATGAGTGACGATATATTGAAGATATACTTTTGGCCGTGAAAATCTAAAATCAAATCTGACAATATATATTGTTAATCTAATATTGCTTTTTTCATATCGGTCACCGAAACAAACAAAATATTATGTGATATAAGCAAAAATGGTAAAATTTGTAAAAATATTTAATAGTGTGTCAGAGAAATGGATTTCCTCACAGGCATCATGAGTTCAATCCTCTGATGTTTAAGCCCTTCATCATTGCTCCAGCAATGTTTTTCGCTTATAATAGTAATAGTATGAAGAATTCAAATACTGTGTGGTTATTCAAAATGTTTTTTAAAATACATAATTACCTTTGAAATCAGACAGAGACCAAATAGCCCATCCGATTTTTAAAAGGAGTTGTACTTTTTCATTCATTTAATAATATAATTGTGAGAAATCTATTTTTCCAAAAGATTCTTCGACATGTTTTCAATGAGGTTGTCTCCAAAAGCCAAATTTCTTGTTAATTATAAATGTATCATATTAATTAGAGCACGCCGAGGACCGAACTTTTTGAATTTTTATAAAATAACAAACTGGAGATGTAAGCGGTCAAAATGTTGACAATTGCGGTCGCCGAAAAGCGTATGACACCACGGTACATTCGCGGCGTGGTGGTACCGCAGTACGGCTATTCGAATTATGAAATGTACCAAATTGTATTTTGTCGCGAGTGTAACCTCACGAGACGCATACGTTTTACTCAATGTCACTTTAAAAGCTAATATCTAATTTGGGAGGCGGGTATGGGTACCGCCGCCCCGGCAACCATTTATTGGATAACCAACACTCCTGCCATAGATCACCCCAAATGATTCGCTACCTTTAGTGACTTTACAGGGGTAACCAGGTTCATGGGGTGAGGTTTGTCTAGGTCTTGGCGGCGGATGGGTTTACCCACCTATGGATGCATGGCGGGCTGGATCAAGAAAGACTGGTTGAGGAAGTCCTTTTGACCTCTCCAGCCTGACTCTCTCGACCCATCGCACACTGAACCATCGATTCCCACCCAGAACTTCTTCCTCTTCCTTTCCCTTTTTGGAGAGTAACTATTTTCACCGTCGACGCGTCGTTATTATCACTTTAAATATAATATATTTCAAAGTAAAAATTAGGAGACAACCTCAATTTGCTTGTACACCACCTCTTTATTACTTGCATTAATAAAACTAATAAAGTACGTATCCCCGTATAGAGCACACTTTTTCCAAAAAGTACTCTCTGGATATCGCTCGAATAAGTTGACTTTGTTTATTTCCGACAACCTATTAAAAACAAACATAAATACAGGCAGAAAAATTGTATTTCTTTCACATTTTCCAATTTCTTAAAGTCAAGTAAATTGGTTTGGGCTACTTTCCGGAAAACAAATAAAGACTAAATCAAACATCCCTCAGCGAAACAAACCGTCGGATATCTGTGCGGGAAAAAAATAGTATGTACCTACTAGGGAAATATCTCGTTCAATTATGGTAAATGATACGGAGTCATAAGGCATTGGATGTAAGGGGAGGTTTTATGATCTTACGTCCAATTTTTTGTGTGAGCGAAGTTTACAGAGATTTTATATTTTATGAAAGGAGACTCGGAGGGGAATGTTCTCAACCGTGAGAATATTATTAAAAGCTGATGTAAAATATATCTCGGAGGCGCTCCGTAATTTAATATAACCAAAGATTATTTATTCCGATAGAGCGACTTTTATCTGTAAAAGAACCTTTAAACTTTTACATAGTGCGGAAAAATCGTCATCGGCTAATCTCGACAGATTTATCGATTTTAAAGTTCTCTTCTACAAACTACTAACTTTTATTTATTGTTATCAAGTTTAATTTGTAGAACTCCATTTTAATTTTTTTTTTTTTATATTCAATAATTTCATTATTAAATTAATGAAAAACAGTTTATTTATAAACAAGTTCAAAAAAAAAAAAAAAAAAACTTTTATTTGATTTTTTCTAAATATCTTATGGCTAGTGAAACTATGGAATCCCCAATTTGGAGTATGTTGTGGGTCTGAAGGAAGCGGGGGGAGAAAGGTGTTGCAGAGTAAGAAAGTTGGGTTGAAAGGGATGTTTCTGTACATGGCTTGATGGTAGTATTCACGAAGGTAATTTGAGAGAATCTACCACTATGCCTTTTTTTACGTCACAAAAATCGGTAACTAAATAATTTTATTTGTTCATATGAGGCAGATTTTTTTTACATGACCTCCACACAGGAGGCCCTGAGGAAAATAATTTCCCTCAGGGTCTATATCATCTTTGAGAATGCTGTATGAAGGAGTTCTGGGAAGGAAAGGGTTTAAGGGGTTTGTAGGAATCTGGGGTTCAGTGTGTCCTGGTCATCCGTGCTAAATCACCAAAAAAGGCACCCCTGCTAAATCACCAAACGTAGCGAACCACTTGGGGTGACCTATGGCAGAGGTGTTGGTTATTCAATAAAGATACTAAGTGACATTATAATTTAAAACAAAACCACAAGCGTCACCTTAATGCATTAAACGAAATAGGTATCAGATTGGATAACTTAGAAGCACTAGAACTAAAGAAAGCCAAACATATTAATAGCAAAGTATTTAACAATCAAACAAATTTAAATAAAAGTCCAATACTTCCCCATTGACAGAGAATATTCCCTTTCCAATTCTCAATCTACCCTTATGCATACTTCTTCCTTCAATAGAGGAGCCCAGCCCATTTTTATTTAAATCCACAGTGAAAACTTTTATTATTTATAACACATGTAACTTAACTTTAGTAGAGTATTATATTGTTCTGAAGAAGCTACGGTTGTAGCGAAACCCAGTCGGAATAAAGTATAAAAAATAAAAGTGGTGTTTACAAAGTTTGTGTTTTATTTAAATAATTTTAGTTTTTTCAATTTATTCATTTCTATTCTCGTAAGTACCAAATACATAAAAAGTAATTCAAAAACTGTGAATAAACCGTAACCGTATGAGTTAGTGGTAGTATTGCGGAATATCTGAACATTTGCTAAGGTGTTCGCAAGTTTTAGATTAGATATTATGCTTTTATAAGTAAAAACAGATGCGTCCTTGCGATTCTCAAGGAGGATACTACAGTTTCACCCAAAGCGGCCGTATTGTATATTAGGTTAATAGTAGATAAAGTAGATACATCATAATATTACATAGACACAATGCGGTAACAATTTAGCGAAAAAAAAGGATACTACAAATAAAACAAATAATAATACCAACACCTTTTGCTTGATGATTATCTTTGTAATTCAATAGAAAGAAAATATAACATGTTGCAGGCGTAGTATTTTATATTACTAACGAGAAAGTACATTCGATGGTCCAGCTGGCAAAGTGAATTTATGAAGAGATGAAACGAGAGTCAAGCTATGGGATATAAAAGCTTCATCATTCGAAAAGCCGTCGGCATTAAGCCTTTGTATATAATCAGGAATTTTGCAGACTACCACACAGAACCATACCGGTAATATTCCTGTTAGACGTCCATAGAGAGTTGAAGAAATCAGGATGTGCGAATAGAGATGAATTCCGAATTTCTAGACATATAACATAAAACTCTTAAAACTCTATACAGCAGAATACGCTCCGAAAATAATTTAAAAAACGTATGGTTTTGTTATTTGACATGCTACAGGTGTGAATAAAATCACAGTGTTTCGTTAAATTTTACTTAAAGCAGATGTTGAGATATTTTTGCTTTATTTTAAAAAGTCATCGTTTATCAGATATTTTCAGAATAATCGCTTATGCCCGAGAACCTAAAAAAAGCCCTGGACAGAGAATTAGTGCGTTTTTGTTTGAATGACGTTTTTTTTTGTTGTTTTTATTTACTTATTTTCTCTTGTGTTTGTTCAACTAAACCAGTCTTTTATTTTTATGCTGTACTGAATTGAAACTTATACTTTTGATATAATACATTTGTAAAATTGTACCTAATACCTCCCACCTACGAATTGAAAGTTCCTCCAATCCTAAAATTAATTTTGTTAACTCATCAGAATAGCTCTAGCAAGAACTAAAAAATTAATAAAAAAATAATTTTAAAAAACTAGGTTGCGGGGTAATCATCCGGCAGCCATCTTGTATGACAAACTTTTGAAATGATTTGTATGCAAATTGGCATTACTGGTACTATTTAAATAAATATAAAAATATAACGACTTATGAATTTTAGGGGTTTTCGATGATACAGAGAATGGGATATGTCATTAAAAAAATTAAGAATATATAGGCATTTTTCTTACATCTTTCCCCTCATCCCGTGGCTTCAAACTGTTCTCCAACAGCCCTGTTCGTTCCAACAGAACCTTTTAGGTTCATGCTAAGGCCTATTAACAATATTTTTTTTATATATTAGCGCGCTCCTTCTATCATTCTTATTTAAATAACTCCCTCTGAAATGATCTTCTTATTCATTTTGACCGCTTATAACGAAGCTTTAATGAACCAAGGTCAGTGAAGTAAAGCATGATATTGAGCACGCCAGAGGGCGCTTTGTAGGGCTAATGGGTCCCCAACTCATAGACGAAAAATATATGGTAAGGAAGGTTATTTAACTAAGGTCTCAATTAATTTTGTAAGGAGCTCTTTGGGAGATATTAAACAACAAAAAAAGTTTTTATTTTAGGATAATAGGATGGCCAGAGATAGTTCAACAGACCTTGAAAAAAGATATTGTCCAACGGAAATTCACCTGAGTGCCATAAATAGAGTAGATAGCCTTTTCATTCCAAAAAACAAACTTAAAAACAAAAAATTAGGGCTTTAACATTTTTCTGTTTCCTTGACTATTTTTCAATAAGATGTCCTATTATTATTTAGTAATTAACTACTTTTATTTGCTAACAATGGCGGCAACTGGCAACCGTATAGCAGGAAGATGGAAGCTTCCCAAGGGAGGGGAAATGGTTTCGGTGTATATTAATTTATTATCATCATCTCTAAAACTGGGCAATTAGGGTGTCCAAAATAGGTCCATTAGTCTCTCGTGAGAGGCAACGCTCGCCGGAGCTCTCCGATTAAAGACATCAAAGAATATCTTTCTCACGATCTTTAAAGTGTTTTTTTTGCGTGATTTAAAAAGATTTCAGACTTTTTGTTAACCTTTAAACGTTTTCATATTTTTTTCAATATTTAATATTGGAGGAAATGAACTTCAGGAATCTCATATTTCATCTATTTTGTCACTTCTGACATTTAAACAACAGGATTTCCAGAAAATGTGAAAAAAATATATTTTTCAATGTTAAATGTTCCAACAAACTGGGAAACTCATATTTCACTAAAGGTTGAAGCACCGTGAAAGTAACAATATATTTAAATGGAATCATTTGGTAGCTTATTTGAAAGCTTTCTATACAGACGCACACATGAGTGTTAAATCAAAATTTGCTGAAACACCTGTTCTAAAACGAATATGATTCCTATCAAAAATTTAATTCAAAATTTAAACAACACAACCATACGAGATAGGACAAATACTCGTAAAATGTGAATCATGCGTTCATGTTGTATTTTGTGATTTTCATTAGTATTTGCTTAAGGATCAGCTCCCAAAAATAGTGTACCTGAAACTGTCAATAATTTTTCTACAAATAAAAATAACAGTTTTTTATGTTGTAGTTTTGTGAAGGTTCATCGCAAGTGTTTAAATTTTACAAGTATGGTAAGAAAAATGTTTTATTTATTTTTTTACATTTACACATGGCGGCTGGCGTGGTCTAGCGGAAAGGCTTTTGACTCACAATCCGAAGGTCGCGGAATCGAATCCCGGCGTGGGAAAATACATTTTATTTGATTTATTTGTGTTATTTCACGATTAATTCATTTACAATAGTATGTAGTGTATTTGCGGCACGTTCCAGACTGGAAGATACTCTTAGTATCGCCCTGGTGTAAGACCACCATTTAGAATTGAAACGTTGCTTGAAATGGCTTTAGCCGTGTTTGGTGACCAGATCTGAATAGCCAGGTACTTCCCAACCCTCCTCTTCCCCACCTTCTTCCCCTCCCCACTACCTTCCAGCCTCACAACATACCCCAATTGGGGATGCCATAGTCTCACTGGCTCCAGACGGGAGCAGTTGAGATTCTTGTGCGGTATTAACTGTAAAAAAAAAAAAAGCAATGTTTGGTGACCTGATCTGAATAGCCAGGTACTTCCCTACCTTCCTTTTTCCCATCTCCTTCCGTTCCAAACTACCTTCAGCCTCACGACATACCCCACTTGGGGATGTAATAGACTCACTGGCTCCAGAGGGGAGCAGCTGGGACTCTTGTGAGGTATTCTTATAAAAAAATTAAATAAAATCATTAATTCCACACACGAGGCCCTGAGGGGAAAAAAATCCATCAGAGCATATGTTATCTATATGGATTTACTGTTGAGAGTTTTTTTAATGAATGGAAGGATTGGAAGTTCTGGGAAGGAAAAATATATGATAGTTGGGAATCTGATGTTCAGTGTGTCTAGAAGTGACGGACGGATGAATCCATCCCTCCAACTGCGGTGCAAGGAGACGGGTCGAGATGGTCTAGCTGGAGACGTCCGGAGATCTCTCAATCAGTCCCTCCCGATGCGGCCTGCAATGCACTTGGTGGGCAGACGCAACCTTCGCCAATACTTAGACAAACCTCACCCCATGAGCGCGGGCACCCCTATTATGTCACCAAACATAGCGAACCACCTACTACTAGGGTGAGCCATGGCAGAGGTTGGTTATCCAATAAATGGTTCCCAGGTCGACCGTACCCACCACGCCCGACAACCAAATTGTATTCACTATACCTTCTTATTAATTTTAAGGCAACATAAAATAACCAAAATTAGCGAGAAACTTTTTAGGTTTAACCTGGTGTAATCATGTGGGTATGTACGTATGTGCACATCTCTTATTTTATTAATAAAATCTGTTTATTTCTTACAACACTAAAATTAAATTCAAAAGAAAAGAAAATCTAGTCAGTACGCGTGCTACTCATTACTCATTAGAGTAGATTCCTTGAATGACGAAAAATAATATCGTCTTATCCAGATCGTTCAGATTAAATCAGTTAAGACAAATATTTTGTTGCTACCTACGAAAGATTGATTGAGGGGTACTTACCTACCTAATTCAACGAAAGTCTTTTAATTGTTTCAGAGTGTTCTTGTCATTTATTTACCCTTTGCTAAATAATCCTAGTCCACACAAGTTCGAAGCGATTTCAACGTATTGTAAGCTTAACCACATTAAAGGTAACTTAGAAAAGGTGTTCTCGTTGAAACTTAAACACTTCAACGTCGAGAGTGAAACTTTATCCTCCTTAAACTAAACCTTATTTTACTCAGAAAGTCTACAGGAGAGACGGGGAAGAAATTTCACGTCTAAATTTCTGATTATGGTTCAAACAAACTTTACAAAGGAAAGTTGAAATCAAATAATCTTAAAGTGTTTTAATGTGCCTTTTACGGCAACACCTTTTCCAAACTCATGCACTCCGCATTATATATGAGAAAATTGGATCTTTTTTGCTGAAAATTTTTGCTTAAAAATTGGATTAATTTTGCTTAAATTTTTCGGTAATCACATAAGAGTCCAGAGGCAATGGGACTAGATGCTGTATCTGGATAATCTATTTCTTAATATTCGGATTATCGGATTACAGACGGATAAATTAGAAACCGGGTTTTTAAATATGCTCCCTCCCATTATATACTATTGTAAATTTAAAAGAAAAGTCTTTGACAAACTTACATCTTATGAAATGGACGCGTCCAACAGGTATACAATATTTAATAGAATACGGAATGTAACATCACAATGCAAATAAGGTATTTGGTGAGTTGTATCTGTACTTACGTATTGTAAATTATCATTGTCTTCTTATGGATTTGAGTTATATTACATTTTCGTACTGTTATTTGGTTTTGAAACATGATCAAAAGAAAGAAAGAGATTAGATCTTTACTCTTGATTAAGTACATACATAGTTAGTTGGCCACATTCCTAAAAATTCAATGATTTTCGAAGAGATTGTTTTCTAATTTGAACATTTTTAAATTCAAACTGCCATTCAATCGAAAAGGTATGCATTTCTCATCATTCTTATAGTGTTAATTAAATCATTTTCAATTGAATAAATTACTTTTCGAAAATCCTGATTTTGAGTTTTAAAACATTCTAAAATTCGTATTTTCCAAAACAGCATCTCGATTTTCAAAAGTTACCTAAGTGGGACTATGACATCCTTAATTTGAGGTGGGTATGTTGTGAGGCTGAATAAAGTGGGGAGAGGAAGGAAATAAGAAAATAAAAGGTTGGGAAACATCTATCTATTTGGATCTGGTCACTAAATACGGCCCACACTGTTAAGGTAACAAAATAATTAAATGTCATTTCACGCAACGTTCCGTTTTGAAATGGTATGTTTTTTCATCAGAATAAAAAAAGAGGATAAAAAAGGGACATTTGTATAATTTCCAGACAAAATATTTATGAAAATTTCACCATGTCAGAGCTCATCGTTAGAGTGTTTTTTCAGAGTCTATCGGGTAATTAATAACTTGTAAAATTGCGTTCTTAAATAGACTTACCTTTAATATCTACTGTATTCATAAAATACCAGTTTCGGATACATGTTGCATGCAAAAAGTAATTGGAAATACGAGGATTATCTGACCTGTCTCAAATAATCCACACAATAAAATTTTATGAACGGTTCAATGGTTTGAAAACGCTAAACGTTCAGATAAGTAAAGAGTTTGAACAAATAATAATATTAATCGCTGGTTTGCAGGGTGTTATATTGTGGACTTCTAAAGTACAAACGATTTGGCGTGTTGTTACATCATTTCCGTATTCTCTGTGAGTGTGCGAAAAACTTTAGTACTTAAAAAAAACTAATTAATAATCACCATGCATTATATAAATGAATAAACAAAATTAGCGCGACTCAATAACTGCCCTTAGGTAGATCGCAGTGATTTGTTTGGGAAATTGAAGATGTTACAGCCAAGCACAGCGAAGTTATGCATCATCACGTATTTTTGGTTTGAAAATTCGATCGCCTAGAAATATTTTAGATGCTTTAACTAAATATTGCCGTAGAACATATATATTGGCCTTTAAATAAATAAAGTCTTTTACATATAAACCCAGAAAAAAAAGTATCAGGACTGTAAAAACTGCTTTAAAGTTCAAAATCTCCTACTTACGATTTTTTTTCGGTTATTGTTTCCTAGTTCCTGGCTACTGGTTCCCGGCATGCGATGCTATGCCATTTAATAAAGAAATTGTTTCTTCCTGCTTATCCTTTCACATTCGTCCTGTTCCCCTTCCGCCTCCCCTTCTTCTCCCGCGTCCCCTTCCCCTCTCGCGTTTGCAATTCGCCTCCCCCACCTTCCCTCTCCACACTCCACTCCCCCCCTTCCCCCGTCCCGCGAATCCCCCTCCCAAGTTTCCCTCCACCCTCTCGGGTTCCCCTCCCGCAAACTCCTACCCGAGTTCCCCTACCCCCCTCCCCCCTTCCGAATTTCGTAAATTAAGTCCCGGCACATTCAGCTTTCAAACAGCTCGCATGCCACTTAATGCAATTTTTTTATACAAATTTCATAATGCCAGAGCTCACCAGTAGTATTATACAAACCTTGTACTGATAATAATTAATACAAAAAAAAAGAATTATCCAATTTGGTGCAATCGTTTGGAAGTTATGCGCGTACATACATTTCGGCTAATATCTCTTTGTAAGAACAACATAGAAAACTAAGTATTTTAGAAAATGATCGTCAAATATTTCAATATTTGTGGCTGAGCTTCGCAAAATAAAACAAAACATGCTTTTTTGCTTTGTTTTTTCTTGCTTATCGCCATCTATTATCTGTCCGCGATAAGATCAACCCGATGGTATGAAACTTGGTTCGTATTGCGCATACCACTCCCCCCGCTACGGTCCCTACACCCTCGCTCTGCTCGCCCGAATCATTCCGCTAAAAATTTAGTATGTCTTCGGCTGTAGCAGTGGGGTTAATGGGCGGAGGTGGGGCGGATACATGCGCGTACACGGGTTGATCTTATTTTGGATCGAGAATACATTAAGAGTGTTATTGTTAAAAGCCCAATTCCAAATATTACACTACGTGGTGCACAGCCTTTTATAGTTTATTTATTTCGAAGTTTGTGGCTGCAATAACAAAATAATTTATTAAACTCTAAATCGTGAGATGTTTTGTGGATTGATTAATACAATTAATATATAAAAATAATCTTTCAAATTAAGTTCTGATTAACCGATATTAGTGCCAGAAGAATCTTTTTCTTTTGTTAAATCTATTGAAATTGTTCAAACATTTTTCAAATATTATATGTCTTTCTGGAACAGATGGCATGTCTGGAGTCGAAAGGTTTTATGTAAAGTGATATCATCAGTTTTCTTTCCAATCGGTTTAGATCGCCTTTCTTGGTATTATCCATTCAGTGTTCTATCCGAACAGGTGTAATTAAAATCCTTATAATCGGGTTCGATTTATTTAAAGCGTTATCTTGTATTTCAAAAACTTCCCGATTGAGACAAAAGGGTAAATTCTCTTTGAATAATTTACATTTTAAAAAGACAGTTAAGGGGTAGGATAAAGGTATTCGATTTTATTGTCTAGTAGGTAATTATTAATAATGCTCCATTGTTTCTTGAGAAAATTATTGTACATTGTTAATTTATTTCAAACCGCAGCCGCAAGATACCCTAATGGATTCTTAATTTCATAGAGAGCTGAGAAATGAAACCCTTTTTACGGTTTTAATTATAGTTTGCGCTTTATAAAGTAATTAATGTACGAATTCCATTTATTAAACGAGAGTCTCAGGAAATAACAAAAGCATGATTATGAAGAAAAAAACCTGGACAGTGACGTTGTAATTGTTTTTTAGAAGAGGTTTGTCGTAAATTCGTCGACGTTATATTAATTTAAAATTAAAAAGAAGATCGAATGTTCTACAAGAAACATTTGACCTATCTTGCCTGATTATCTATACAATTTATTTCAAGAAAAATTGCTGGTTCGATTCCCATCGCCACAAATAGAGGTCATTTTTTGGGACGCCAAGAGATCCTACATGTTTTTTAATGAAAGAGTATTTGATGTCGTTTTTGTCACGACGCGCGACGTTCATTTTATATTTCTAATTTGAATTATTCTAAGTGTTATTTATTTATACTCCCCAGTTAGGCTATTTTAGAATTGATTCGATTCTTCCTTTTTGAATCCCATATATTGGACTTCAAACTATAGTACTGAACTCAAGAATGCCGCGAATAATTTTTTTTTCAGGTTTTCCATAAAACGTTATACACCAAAACTTTTACTGAGAAGATTAAAAAATTTAAAAGAAAAAAGTCCATGGGGGGCAGTTTCACTGTGTTGTTAAAGATAGTTACTGAACTCTCTATAGGTAACATTGAAGATGTCGATGCTCTATGCAGAATCGTTAATAGCTCTGTTTAATGGCGCATTCTGAAAGGAAGAAGTGCTCGCTTTTGGAGCATAAAATAGTGCGTGAGATCTCCCACAAGTATACGCGTTAGGGACATATAGGTTAATCTCATTCAACGTAGGTGGATTCAGTACAGTACCGGAGGTCAGCTTAAAAAAAAATTTCCCCAAAAATATTTTTCGACGAGCTTCTACGGTATTAAGATCGAGCATTCCTGTTAAGAACAACGATGGATACAGGAATGGGTAGTATATATAGTATGTATATTCCCTCTACAGGTAACTCATAAACCTTTTTTGTACTCTTTCTATTTCTAGGATACGGTTCTGTTCAGAGGGGGCCCAAATAATGGAACTGTATTCTAGGATGCTGCGGACAAGTGCTTCATATGTTCTTCGTATTGCAATTCCATTAGTAAATGATCTCGCATTACAAAGAAAAAAATTACGGATGTGTATGATTAATTGAGAGACACTGGGTTTTTTAATGATTATGACTCGATAGAGAAATCCAAGAAGACGATATCATCTGGACATGGGAATTAAAATTTAGTTTACGATGAATAAATAAACAATTACATTGTAAACTTTAATTGACCTTATTGGCCAATTTACTAAGTGGCACAGATATCTTCAGAAAAATTGATTGCTAATTAACATAATTCTGAAACCTTGTCTCCAGATAAAATAAATATTACCATATTATTGAAAATTTCTTTGTAAGAGAGCCTAAGAACATCTTACATATAAAAATGCCATGCACGACTTTCTTGAAAACATAAAGAGATATGGAAATGGAGTAATGCCATGCAAATTTACTTTATGTAGGATGCCGGTTTGTAAGTTTATTTTATTGATTACATAAAAGACAAGGGACGGGAATCCCGTTGAAAAAACGTAGTGTTTGGTTTGAGCTTCCCAACTGGGTCACAATCCCCGCGTGGGGTGAATAAAAATGATCTCCAATATACAGATACCCGGCTGATGGTAGTTGAGTCAATATAACCCAGCGTTCACCGCAAATCCCTTCATATGATTCTGCACTTTGAAAACAAGCTCACTACGTGAAAAGCGGAAACTATTATGGTCGCCTTTTATACTCGAAACACCGCTGTATTCAAATTGGAAGTTTTACATAAAAAAAACCACAACATTTCAAACTAGCACAATATGTTTATTGATTCAATGCTTTAACCGTTTCCCGATACTTAAAAGTACTACGCTCTTTATTCTAGGGTTAACCCGCCCAAAAAGGTGGTATTTTTCATGTCACAGAAATGCAATGTACCATCTTTAATTTTTTCTTCTAAATACAAATGTATTAATCTTAGTATTACCACAGCTATAAATAGTATACCCTCTTTTATAACCTGCATAAAACTCGAGTATTCAAATTTCAACACCTAGTCATACCCGACATAGTCATTTAAAAAAAAAAATTAGTAAATAATTGAAAAATTAATTCAAAGCACCATTTTAAAATAACAAGTTTTGGATCCAATTGGAGTGGTCCCTTCCTCAGGATACAAAGTACGAACCTCGCTAAGTACAAAGTATACTAATTATAGTATACTTTGTATCCTGGGGAAAGGACCATTGATCCCGAAATATGTCGATATATTAAACCCAGTGGTAAACAAAGTGGTATTTTTTTTTTAAATTATATAATATACAGGTATATTTGATGACAAAATCTTATTAACATATATTTGAATTTGTAACCTCTAGACCTAGACTAAAGGACAACTGTTTTTTTAATATTTAATCCGAAAAAGTTTGGTACAATATACATTTTTTGTATTGTTTCGCCCGCCATGCTTGGAATGTTTTTTTTTATGTTATGGCGGACGACGTGATACTTGAGAAGATATTCCATAAAATTCACCTATCTATACTCGTACATATAAATTTTATCAAGTATTATTCTCCGGAAGTCTACACAGCTAAGTTGCTTTGAAAAACGTACGAGTATAACATCCATACTACATTTTGCTATAAGTTCGGAACCAAATGGTCCCATACGAATTTAAATCGAATTTTATGTCAAATTGAAACATCACTCAATGTAATGTATTTTCATATTCCCGTGTTCATATTTGTGTCTTGAGGAAGGGACAATTGAAAAAACAGTGGTTAAATCAAAGGGTTTCATTTTTATTAAATGGTGCCAGGAAGCTGCTTTGGAAGTCTAATAATGATCAGCATCTTACAAATTTCGCCTGCGATATGTATGCTGAACACGCAGAGAATAAAGAATAACACAAGTGGCTTATGGGCGTGTTTCGTGATCCAAATATAAATTTGAGCCTATATTTCCATAAAAAATTGTGTTTCATCATAATTACTAAATTCAAATGGGTAGGCGATATACCATTTCAGACAAGTGCAAGAGAGACGGCGTGCTAATTGGTCCAGAAATTTCACATCGAACTTCAACCAGCATCACGAAATTCTCCAAATTAGAATACAATTGGTCATTTTCACTTTTTTTTTCTCGAAAAAAAGAAAAATTTCGATAAAGAAGGTTTTTTTATTTTGACGAACAAATTTCCTATAATTATTTCCAATATGCCATTTTTATTTTCCCGCCAAAACGACATGATCGTTTTTATTCGTGAATTCGGCGGCGTCCGAGCAACGTTGGTGAGAGCCGTCTTATCAGACAGTGGCGTTTTGTATGACAAACTGACGTTATAGATAGTTGGAACCGTTTCGGAATGTGCGGTTTTTTCAATCAATAATTTTGAACGAAAATACTAAATTAACAAATTTTTAGTACGACGATCGGAATCAGAAATATTAACTTTATATCTTCCACAAATTTTAACGGTTTTTTCGTGAAAAAAGCATATTGCTTTTTTTAAATAAACTTATGATTATTGTTTCCTATAACTAGGAAATATCTTTACAATTGTAAAATTTTGATTGTGCAATGATGAAGGTCTTAACCAGCAAATGTAAGAGACCGCTGTGCCCACGTCTTGCGAATTAAAATGTGGTGGAGTCAACAAGAAAGAAAAGGAAGGTGATTTGATAATTTTAATAAACGAAATAAAATAATATCAATTAAAAGTATTCTAAATAAACTCCAAGAAAACATTTTGTGGAAAGCCATATCGTAACACATAGATGTGAAAATTCATTCCTTAAAAACTCTTCGTAGGGGGAATCACTGTTTAATTTATTTTTTTTGTTAACAATTTTATTGTTAACAACGTTGTGAAAAAATAACTTCGAATAAGTAGGAACAGAGCTTATAAATTTAAAATTTCTACGAGACTCAGACTTGATTCGCTTTTTCTCAAAGTCATTTTCTAAAAGAAGACTTGATTTTGACATCATATTGAAAATAATAATTAAATATCCATATTTTATAAATCAATGGAACGAATCGTCATAAAAATTTAAATCACGTACTCGCTGAATGTCATCTTCAAAATTCAACATTATTACGAGTATTTATGATCATGCCTGAGTTCTTTTCAATGAAACGAAAAGAAAAAAAAGGTTCAATTAATCAAAGCTCTTTTGGATATCATGTTTCTGTTTTATATTGTGATTGTCATGCACGAACAGTTTTCAAAAAATATATGGTGTAATGAGTTGATTAAAATATGTTCTCCTATAAAAATCTTTTATTGGTCGTACGTCAAAACTTTCACTTCACAAGTGAACATCATATTTAATGCGAAGATTAACTCTAAATCACCCTTCTCAATTAAAATTTTGTACGAATTGGTTTACATTACAAATATAAATTTATTATTCATTTTATTAATAATAATGCAACAAAGTAATTTTGGTAAGTTTGAAGAAATAAATAACATGCTTTGGATAAATTGAAGTTTTTCCTACTATTTCCATTAAGTAGAATTAAAATAAAATTATTAATTACTTTATAAAGAATATAAGTGTAAACTACTAAAAAAAATATTTTTTCATTACCACGTACGATTTTTTTTTTTAATATAATTTTATGGTTAAAATTATCTGCGACAGTTTCCATTGCTTAACTTTTTTCCATTCTTATAAAATTACTGATCTGCGGAACTAATCTCCTGCTGACAAGCTACTTGCATTAGCTTAGCGGGAAAAAATTCCAATTGTATGCAATTTTTTTTTTTTTTTAATAATAAAAATTAAAATAATTTAAAAAAAATAAAAACTCACAAAATAAATATATAAAACTTTTAGCGCTTGAAACGGTGACCTTTGGACTATGTTTGCCAAGCGATTTTTAGCCTACTTTTTTGATTCGTGGCGTTATAATAAAGCACAATAAGAATATATACATTTTTGGCTTGTGGCTTGTTCTTGGAAAAAAATGACGTTATTCTATATTGCCAACATCAGCTTATATTTTTTATTATATTTTACGTCGATTTTTATTATGTATATGTTTAAATATACCGCTTTGAAAGGTACATAATATGTGTACTAAAGTGTAAGCAAAAAGTATTGCCGCTTTTATTAATTGTGAAATAATGGTTTCATAAGTAGTCATTATTTTAAATTTTTGCATAAATTGAGAGACCCCAAAAGGATTGTTTAACTACAAAATGTCTTTTAATCTTTTTTGTTCATTCGCCATTTCAGTAAATTGCGAAAAACTATCTTCTAACTATTCTTTGTCCAAAATATCTGCTGGCAAATTTATTCAATTTGTTTTCAATTTGCGTCGCAGTTGATGAGAATGATAATTGAATAAACGACCTTATCAAGGGAAAAGCCGGGAGATCTTCGCCATGGCTCGCAATTCAACATCCATTTGTTGAATAAGATGAGATGAAGCGCTACACTTTTAAAAAATATTATTAAAAATTTCGGACAAAAAACGACGGCAATCATCGCGATCATTTTATTAACTATGCCGGTCTTCTGAATGCCCTAACTCATATTAGTTTTCTGGTTGTAATGGGTATCTTGAGTTACATATTCAAGTAGAATTCAAGTGGGTGGGATCGGTGGGCAAAATGATTGTTTATAAGATTCAGGAGACAACCTCGGCAGTTTCATCGCCTGACACTCCGCACGTATACCTAATATCAACTCTGATTATGAGAAACAGAAAAGTTGTCTTTGGGAACAAGAAAAACTAATATTACTGAACAACATTTATTTCCGAGAAAGTAAAAGTTATTTAATGACAAAACACTGTGATGTTTTTGGTTCTTTGGTGCCTTTTCCTATTAAAGGGTGACCGTAATTAAGAAAATCTCCACCCTGCAAACAGCAGCCAATAAAACCCGAGAGATGTACAACACTATGTATATGAGGCTAGAAAGTGTAGAAAACCAAGAAGTGCGGCATCAATCTTATCCAGGATTATAAATTTTGTTATCGCGTTTTTAGAACCCTGGTAATGATCGAGATTTTGCCATTATTATGTAATTTTAACACAATTCTCAATTAGATTTTCGGCAACGATCCTTCAGAATTTAGAATATTACCACATTTAGGAAACATGCCGTAGATCGACATTTCAAAAACTGTTACGAATATCTTCTTTTCATCAACACCATAAAAATAAAATACATAAAATGTTATTCATTTTAAAAGTAATCCCACATTGAAATTTTCGATCCGATCACCTTCTTTTCTACTTTATAGAAATAACGTAAAAAAACCTTTTTGTATCTAATGTGCAATGGATTTCAAAGATTCAGTCAACCGTATTTTATGAAATATTGTTCAAGTGAAGGTTTTTTTTAAGAACCGGGGAACCTTTTCTTCGTACACATATTTTTAATATTTCGCCCGTTATGAGTCCTTCGAAAAGCAAAACAACGGATACGCTTAGTAATTTATGTCAGAATTCATAAAATTAACTTGATGTATTTAAAGGGTAATTACGATTTCAAAAACAAGTCAAATTTATGATTTACAAAGTTTGATTGATTACTAAAAAGCTTTCGATGCTGATATTTGAAGTTGAATTTATATATAATTATGGTGTGGGAATGGTTATGAACTATCCCAATTCGTTTATGGATTTTAACTCACTATAGAGAGCTAACTAGAGAATAAACGTCAAAGGAGACATTGTAAATAATCTTGTTTTATAATGAATGGACGATACTCTGAAAAACCTGAAAGATTATTTTAATAAAGTCAGAAACAGTTCCTGAATAAAGTCAATACTCAAAGAACAACTTTACTGTCAGGCAAAACCGATCGAGATCATCGGTGAAGGGAAGAATTAAAAAACGATCAACATGCGAATTCGAGGAAACGGTTGAACTGTGAATAAATAGAAGTATTTTGGTTGTTGAAAGATGAATGATGTATATTCGATGTAGAAATATATGGAAAAGTCAGATGACGTTTTTAAAGTTCCTTCTGAAGAATTTCTTTGTAACACGAGTTTGGAGATGAGCATTATCGAAATCAATAATGATCTAAAGAGTGAAAACTCTTGTAAAAATATAAAACATTAGGAAAATGATTCATTTCAGGTGAAGTTTGGGCGATATTTCACATAACTGCGCCGTACGAAAACCATTTTTTCTCTTATCATGTAAGTGCAAATGTAGCATAAAAAGAAACTTCCTATTGCACATCATCATAAAAGCAGCGTAAAAATACCCTCTCCGTCGAAATAAAGGTTGAGGGAAGACTTGAATTGGAAATACGCTATGTGACGGGGGTTATGGTGCTGTCATAAAGCGGCAAGCTTTTTTGGGCTTGCCACATTTCAGCATATCGCTCTCCATACATTTCCAGTGGGATGTATGGCGAGCGATATTCTGAAAAAAGTGGTCTGACACAGGCATTATGAAATTAGAAAACTAGTTAGTGATGAATGCCCTTTTTCTGTTCTTGTCGCAGAAAATACAGGAAGCTTACAGGTAGGTACCTAATTAAGGCTACGCAACCGGACTTGAAAAAAAGGAGATGGAGATATACGAAATTACGAATGTTAGAGGAGAGCGCTAACATTTACAGCGCCAAAATCGATGCGAAAATTGCGAAAATGTTTTTTAAAACACGACTAGTTTAAAAAAGAGCAAAAATCTATTGTGGAGCATCTTAAGTATCGTTTAAAGAAACATTGTGAATTTTTTCACAAATATAATTTATAAGATTATAGAAAAAGGCTTGTTTTTAATAATTTTTGGAGCACACTTTGCGATTTTTTTCTATCGAGGGAATTTCATAAAATTTGCATTTCGGCGTAGCCAGCATTATCTTTAAAAAAAAACATATATTTTTTTAAGAGCTTAAAAACTTCAAATGTTTAAGGGAGATATGTAAGAAATTGATTGAAATTGGAGTTGTAGCCCGTTAAAAAAGTAGATTTATTACTAAGACTTTGAATTTGTTTGGATATGAAATAGATTTGCCAAACTGCATCAGTAAATTACATTAAAAAAATTCAAAAAAAGTGAAAAAAAAAATTCCGCAATATGTTTCTACTGAGTATTACATAAAAAATCTTCCTTATCAGTCAAGTTAAAAGTCTAAATATATGGGTTTACGAAAAACATAAAAAATTCTCATTACTGAATGTCTAAAATGACGAATTATCCATGTGGCGCATCGCGACGGTTCATAAATATATTCCAGAAAATTGGTAAAATTTCGAACTCTCTTCATGAATTGCATACATGCAAAACTTTTAGTTTTAAAATGCAAATGATTTTATGTTTTAGTGTAATAATAATAAAAATTAATAATAAAAATTATCGGTTATAGTTTTAACTGAGAAATGCCATAATTTGGAAAATACATTTCGGCTGAGGCTTTAGAAATATTTATAAAAAATTGGAGTAGAGTGCATTTTATGTATTAAAGTTAGATATTAAATGAAATGCATTGTTTTCTCACCTGCATCCTGAAATATCATCACCCGAAACAAACAAAACTAAACATTTTCATTTATATCCACTCACAGAAGTTGATCTTATTTCACCTTTGTTGGATCACTAAAACTGCGTCACCTCTCTTAGTTTCGACACTCATAGTAATTCAAACATCCAGTTTCATTAATTATTTCAACCGATAATTTGATTAAAAAAACTATTTTACATATTAATGCAATGTTGTAAAAACATTTTAAATTATATCGCTAAATCACAAGAGATGTAAGTAGTTCGATAATTAGTTATTATTAATTTATTTTCACAAATATTATTATTGTAAACAAAACCTTTCGATTCACTTTTAAAATATTAGCTATCACTATTTATTATTTAACGTACGATAATACTGAATTGAAGATAATCACTATAATAAATATTTTATTTATTTATAAAAATATACTTTTTAATTTTAACATCTACCATTATTTTAAATGACATTATTTAAAACACCGTTTATATTGGTTTTCTTTTACTCGGTGCACGAAATGTGTTGATTTAATAAATTTCGGTGCTAATTCACTGCAACTTACTCAATACAAAAGTTGTTATTGAGCAAAGTATGAAGTTATCGTAGGTCTTGACTGCCGTAGCATACAGCGACTACGCGCACCGTAACCGCGTAGCCCGCCAGAGCACGACTGGCGTAGAGGGTATTGGGTATCCCCGCTGAGAGGTAGCGGCGCGTAGCAAGTGTCCGTAGCTGGTATCCGTAGCAAATTATCGTAGCGGGCATCCGTAGCAAGGAGCCGGCAGCGAATTGCGGACTTCGGACTGGTGTAAAGGTGTCTCCGTGACTTTTTAATGACGTGTAGGGAAGAAATATGCCAATGGAGATGTGTCACAGGACCATATTTTACACCATTGAATCCGAGACATTTTTAAAATGGCTTAACCACATAGAATACCAAATCTAAAATTGAAATTTAGGGCCATGTTTTGGATATAAATGTATTTATATTATGATTGTTTGTGATAATATATATTGCGTGTTACAGGGGAAAACGATTGCTTAAATAAATCTATTATTTGAAAAAATAAAGAATTCAACGAGTTTCTTCTCATTTTACTCATTTCGACATTAAAAAAACAAAATGGCGTCTTCCTCTTTTCACGTACAAAAACATTTTCCAAACGCTGCTGCTTAAGGGGAAACACCGTCATCGAGAAATTTGGACAATAGATATTGTTAAATAACTTTTGTTGTCACTATCGCCCTTATTACCCTGAATACTGAGCGAAAGGGACAACTGCGCCTCAGTTTGATAATACCTAAATAAAATCATCAAAAATGAGGTTTTGTATCCCCATTTTTCTTCACCAAAACTGGACCGACTTTTAAGTTTCTTTTTAATAACTGTATTAGAAGAAAATACTCTGTGCCTGTACGGTTTCCTTTTTTATAAAAATACATTGTATGGTTTGTACACTGAACGTCTCTTGATGGCGTTTAAGCCAGGCAATTTTAACGATTTTTGAAGGGTTCTAACTTCTATAATTGTCAAAATATGTAAAACGTACCGACACGCTAGTGGTGAAAATCTATATAATGTTAAAAAATATTTGCAGTGGTTTCAAAATTAAATGAGGCCATTGGGGAACACGTTTGGAACACGACTGCCTCTTAATACAAGCAAATAAAAATTATTTTACGTCTCGATTTTCATGTTTTATGAACGTTTATGTACTCATATCAAATAACAGATTTTTCCGATCATTTTTTTTTGTAAACAGAAATTTTGCTCTACAGAAGACGTGTCTTTATATCATTTGACTGAACAACACGCCCTTCAAGCTTCCCAAAATAGTACAAAACTCAATGTAAATCATTGACAATCTAAAATCTAAATATAGATCAATTGATAACTTGAAATAATATTCAACGAAATTTGAATGAACATAACGATTGTCCAACGTTCATTAACTGGCTATTTCAGCTAACAAATAAATAGGTAAAAGCCTCTCTCAGTGGGGTCGGGGGTAAGAGCAACACGGCCACCTACAGGTGTATCTAAATCCCTGGGGCCTCACCCGCTACCCGCTACCCAGTCTGCACGTGTTTATTACCAATTAATTCTAATACAGTTACATCGAGCAAAATCCATCACTTGCTAAAATTAGATTGATGGAATTATTCCATTCATATAAACTGCTCATTGTGAACATGATTGGTACTGAACTTATTAAAATCTAATTGGACACGTGATACTTACACATAACGTTATTATGTATATAATTTTCACATAACTTTTTTAATGGAAATAGAAAGCTTCAGTTGCACGCGATTAGACAAGTGCAAAAATGCACCCGATTTAGACATCATTTTGTTCAACCTGAAAAAGAAAACGTTTACCTTGGATACAATTCTGGGGGTCGCGGGTTCGAACCCCGGAGTGCGCGAGTAAATCATTTTTATTTATTTTTAATTTTATGAGCAAAAAACTTAAAAATTGAAGTATTTATTTTAATGAAGACAACATTAACGAAACCCAATCGAAAATCTGGAGAAAGAAAAATTAGAAAAAGATATTGGCAATCTTTTTCGCTAATATTGTCTTCATTCAATTAAATTTTAATTGTCTTATTTGTATTTTTGACAATTATTTTAATCAGCTATCAGCTGGATGGTGGTTTTGGATATTACGAGTCATGAAAAACAATTATATAAATTAAATGAAATTATTATAAAATAGGAATTATTTATTTTTCTGTTTAATTTGTACAAATCCATCCGATTTTTCTTTTAAATTAATGTAAATTGAATTTTGTAATGCTAATTATACCATAATTTTTTTTTTTTTGGAAATAAGCATTTTAATTGGTTTATTTTATTTTGCCAGGATTAAATCATATTATTACATAAATATGTTACAACCCAATAACCAATGTTCATATGGTGTAAAAATAATGACAAACATAAAGAAATATATATTCAGTATGGTGCGCCAATAAATTGTACAGTAAGTAGAAAAAAAAATGATATGAATATAAAAAAATAAGTTAATGAAATCACACATACAGTGTGCCAGGTGGCGTATTCCCAAACCCTAACGCGTTTCAGTCGCTCTACCGACTGAAATGCGTTAGGGTTTGGAATGCATAAATCACCTTCCAAACACTACCGCGTTTCAGTCGCCTTCGGGCTCTGTTGCTCTCTGTTTCTGTGAGGGTGACGAACGTAATTATAGAAGGGTAAGCAGAGAGGATGAACCGCGTTTTTTTTTTACTTACAAAATCTATTTTCTACATTGAAAATATTTATTTTTCAAGTCAATAAAACCCGCGTTTTTTTTTTAACTTAAAAAATATATATAGTCACATTTACTTACAAGCCTATACCTACTGGTTCAGTTACCCAACCCAACATACCAAAATACCATCAGATAGTTTCACCGCAGGGGTAGGCAGAGAGGATGGACCGCCAAACAACTCGGTCACATTGCTTGGTTCAATCACATTCATACATACAAGATTAGGTACCTATACCTAATATTTTAGTTTTGACAACGGACTAATGTCTATTCTATTAGAGTAAAAGAAGTAACCGAAAACATATTGATTTGTGTTGTATCTTTCAATCTCCTTAATAAAATTTATTTTATTGATATTGGAAGATACATTATTACTCCAATATGGCTTCTTATGTTTAGCAATATTTCCCATTATGTAGGTACGTGAGATTTATGAAATACATAATTCAAAATAATTATAGACTGGGTTAAATAAAGATTACTAAATTAGACATAATAAGGATTCCTATATAACTGAAACGCGGTAGGGATTGTTATGAATAAATCACCTTACCAATCCTATACTGATTCAGTCGCCTACGCGCTACGTTGCTCTATCTGTTTCTGTGAGGGCGACCGTAATTATAGAGAAGTTTTTGATAATAATAATTAAATGTGTACAATATTTGCATTATATTCCCAAAAATAATTCCCATATAGCTTGAATTTTATTCCCAAAAGGTAAGATAACCATTGTGGGATATTTAATAGTACAGTGACAGTACGTGTAGACGATGTAGACATGTAATTAAGACTAGCAAATAATATGTCGTCATTTACTTCCTGCTCCTTGCTTCAGTGACATTCATTCATTGTCACACTTACTTACAAGCCTATGCTTGCGTAGCGCGTAGGCGACTGAATCGGTATAAGATTTATAAGGTGATTTATGCATAACAAACCCTTCCGCGTTTCAGTCATATAGCAATCCTTATTATATCCAATTTAGCAATCCTTATTAAACCCAGTCTATAATTATTTTGAATTAGGTATTTCATAAATCTCACGTACCTAGTCATGCAAATCAAAAATGGTGATAATGGGAAATATTGCTAAACATAAAAAGCCATATTGGAGTAATAATGTATCTTCCAATATCAATTAAATAGATTTTATTAAGGAGATTGAAAGATACAACAAAAATCAATGCGTTTTCGGTCACTTCTTTTACTCTAATAGAATAGACATTAGTCCGTTGTCAAAACTAAAATATTAGGTATAGGTACCTAATCTTGTATGTATGAATGTGATTGAACCAAGCAATGTGACCGAGTTGTTTGGCGGTCCATCCTCTCTGCCTACCTCTGCGGTGAAACTATCTCTGAACTAGTAGGTACAGGCTTGTAAGTAAATGTGACTATATATATTTTTTAAGTTAAAAAAAACGCGGGTTTTATTGACTTGAAAAATAAATATTTTCAATGTAGAAAATAGATTTTGAAAGTAAAAAAAAAAACGCGGTCCATCCTCTCTGCTTACCCTTCTATAATTACGTTCGTCACCCTGACAGAAACAGAGAGTAACAGAGCGCGAAGGCGACTGAAACGCGGTAGTGTTTGGAAGGTGATTTATGCATTCAGAGCGACTGAAACGCGGTAGTGTTTGGAAGGTGATTTATGCATTCCAAACCCTAACGCATTTCAGTCGGTAGAGTGACTGAAACGCGTTAGGGTTTGGGAATACGCTGCCAGCTGTGGCTAGAAGAAAAGTGATTATTAATGTATAACGTTTAATACAACGTAATAAAGAGTTGTTTTTCTGTAATAGATTCCATTTCTACTTAAAATCTACCATAAAAAAACTACCGAAAATCACATGAAGGCATAGAAAAAGGAGTAATATGTTTAAATGCCTCTCGAAAGTAATCACACGAGTACATATACAACGGCTTACCACAACGGCTTGATGCACGCGTCAAGCCTCTATGGCAAGCCTTAATTGACAATAATAGACAACAAATTTACGTATTTGCCATCTTAGTCTTGTCGAGGTTTTAGGTACTTGGCGGCATTTAAGTTGCAATTGTGAACATAACTTTTCTTTGGCGCTGTCAAAATGATCATAATCCTTGTTCATAATGAACGAGTAATCTAGCTGAGATTAGTAAAGCATTAAATTCTACCTAACCTAGCCAGATGTAATTGATTAGGCACCTTTCTGAATTTATTCAATTGTAATAAGAAAAAAATTCAAATCTATTTCCGACCCATTAGAGCCCGTTCACACTTCCGTCGTAAAAACGGAGATGGGTTCCGTCTTTACGACGGAAGCCCTAGCCGCTGTAGTGGCTCTATGGAGCTGTTCACACTTGTCGGATCCGGCGTGAAGACGGATCCGTTATTTTTTACCTGAGAGTTCGCCTACGCAGAGTGTCCGTCGTGAAGCCGGAAAGGAACGCGCTGGCTCATACATTTCAATGGAGCTGTTCACACTACACGGCGGGACGACGGATCCGTTTTGAACCCGCCACACCCCGCTTCACACTTCACCACCGCCCGCTCCCAGACGTAAGCGAGCAGGAAAATTGTGTTTTTATGGTTTATAATATTATTATATAATATATACGTTCGTTCCAGAATGCGATTTTTTCTATTTAATCTAAAGAAAATATTTAGTCATATTCATGTTTTTTAGTCATTTTAGTTATAATAATTGCTGGATAATTTTCGCGTACTTTCTCCTTTTCAAGTATGCAAACAAAATATTCTCCCACGGTTTGAACAAATAATTTCAGCTATAATTGGGTGTACCCAAAATTTTCTTTTCACTTTTTTCCTTCTTTTTAATAAGTACCACATGACAAAAAGAGCTTCATCGTCGTATATTGCGCAGTGCGCACGACCGTCTACTGAAAATGTTTTGGTCGTTGTTTTCGTAGAGTAGGATCCGTCTTAAAAACGGATGTGTGAACAGGGGCCTAGGGCTTCCGTCTTAACGACGGAACCCGTCTCCGTTTTTATAACGGAATTGTGAACGGGCTCTTACTATTAATGGTGTCTTTAAATAATCATTTTCAATTGCGAACTAAATTCAATTAAGATTTTGACAATGTTTAGATCTACGTAAAAATAATCTTGGCTTTCAATTTGGGATGCGGGTATGGATACCGCCGCCCAGGAAACCATTTATTGGATAATCAACACTCCTGCTTAGGTTATCCTAAATTGTTCGCTACGTTTGGTGACTTGACTTGCCCGTGCTCATGGGGTGAGGTTTGTCTAGTACTCGGCGGTACATAGGTTTGCCCACCTACTGCGTGGCGGGCCGGATTGGGAGAAACTTGTTGATGGAGACATTTTACCTCTGCAGCGAGACTCTCGGCCCACCCCTTGTACCGATGTGGGAAGGATGGATTCATACGTTTGTCACTCCTGGACACATTGAACTCCAGATTCCTACCCACCCATCATACATGTTTCCTTCCTAGAACTTCCTCCCCTTTCTTTACCCAAAAAGACCTTCCACACAGCATCCCCAAAGATGACATCGGCCCCGAGTGAATTTTATTTCCCAGGGCCTCCTACGTGGAGCTAATGTCAAAAAAAAACTATTAGAATCAAAGCTGTCGGTTTCCACACTGATAATACAAACTTGTCAAAATTATTACAAAGATATATATATTCTATGTTAACACCTCACAAGAGTCCCAGCTGCTCCCGTCTAGAGCCAGTGAGACTATGACCAGTGAGGCTGAAGGTAGTAATGTGGGGAAGGAGATGTGGAGGAGGAAGGTGGGGAAGTACCTGGCTATTCAGATCTGGTCACCAAACAGGGCTAAAACCAATTCAAGCAACGTTTCAATTCTAAATGGTGGTCTTACACGAGGGCGATACTGAAAGTATCTTCCAGTCTGGAAATAACGCAAATTAATCAAATAAAGTGTATCAATCCGGGATTCGATCCCGCGACCTTCAGATTGCGAATGAGGAACCCCTAGATCACGACGGTCGTCATGTATATATATATATATATATATATATCACACATATTCCCTTTGATGAATATAATCTAAATTTGCAAGGCAGACGGCTGACCGTCTCACAAACGGTGTGAATTATTTGAGGGTCGTATATTTCTCCGAAAGAGCGATAAATCACGAAACTTTGGACGTTTTTGTAACAACCAATGAGTGAAAGCACTTTGGTAAACGAATTTTAACATATTATATTTCATTTCCAATCAAAAACAACATCCGATACCATGAAACTTTCCAAAAGTCAAATACTTGTATGATATAATGATATAATACGAGTATGCAAGTAATATTTATTTATTTATTTATTACACGCCCTGATGGGCTTTTACATTATAGTTTATAAGTTGAGTATAAAAACAATGAAGAAAATATAATACAATGAGAAAAGAAAATACGTAATACAATATAAAAACAAAACCACATAATAAAATAAAAAGTATATATGTAAAAATATGATAAGAAGTCTCACATTCAATATAAACAAAAACTGCAGAAATTATGTAAATCTATTTGTGTCTAGAAGAATAAAAGTGATAGAATATGCAACATTTATACTGATTGGTTTTAAGATGAAATATATCACCTAAATTAGAATATTTATTTCCGAGACTGTGAAGTCTCGGAAACGGAGAATTTTGATAAGCTAGTGTCCTGGTATTATTGAAGTAAAAGGGTAATAAATGTCGACATGATTTTTTGGGTACATGGATATTGATAAATCGAAGTAATTCTGGACAGTCAATTTTGTAATGCAGTATTTTATGTAACAGTATTAAATCTGTGCTTATTCTTCTTTCTGAAAGTTTCAACAGAGAAAATTTATCCAGGAGGTAATTATAATCAATGTTTAGTATAGGAATACGCAATTTATAGTTTATGAACCTTAGAAACTTCCGTTGTATCTTTTCAATGTTGTCTGAATGAATATTGAAAAAGGGAGACCATAACGTAGAGTTATATTCAAGTTGGCATCTGACAAGGGTTTTATATAACATAATAAATGTGCCTAAATCATTAAAATCTTTTGCAGCTCTTAAAACAAAGCCAAGAGTCTTTAGGGATTTGTTGATAATATTATTAATATGACATACAAAGGTGAGTTTACTGTCGAACATAATGCCTAGATCCATAATTTCATTAACACAATTTAAATTTTCATCATTTAATGAATACTGAAAATATATAGGATTATTTATTTTGGAAAAATGAATGAACTGACATTTATTTATGTTTAATGCTAGTTTGTTGATAGAGCACCATTCAAAAAGATATATCAAATTAGTTTGAAGTGTAATACAATCATTAATGTGGTTGATCTCTTTATAAAGTTTCATGTCATCAGCAAACAGTAGCACGTTTATGTTTGTGAATATATCAACAATATCATTTATAAATATAATGAACAAAATGGGCCCTAAATGGGAGCCTTGTGGCACTCCACTTGTTGCTATAAATTTGTACGAATGTGTGCCATTTATTTTCACACTAAGACTTCTTTTGGACAAATAACTAACAAACCAAATTAATAAGCTACCATAAACTCCAAGTGTCGCCAATTTATTGATTAATATTTTGTGACACACCTTGTCAAAGGCCTTGCTAAAGTCCGTATATATTGAGTCAACCTGGCACCTGTTTGCTAAAGATTTAGATATGAAGTTTTCGTAAATTAGTAAATTGGTTAGTGTAGATTTATTTGAACAAAAGCCATGTTGATAGGGTGTTATAATTTTTTTTATATTTGTAGATATTTTATGGAGTACAATTTTTTCAAAAAGCTTGGGAATCGATGATTGGATACATATTGGCCTATAATTTGTTACGTCCGTTTTGTCCCCTTTTTTAAAAATGGGTGTTAGAAAACTGTATTTCCATGTATCAGGGAAACTGCCTGTCTCTAGTGACTGGTTAAAAATTAGAAAAAGAGGAACAGTTATGCTATTTAAACATTCTTTAATTAACACTGCTGGAATATTATCAGGTCCTGCATTTTTTCTAGCATCTAACAAATTTACATGGTTTTTGATATCATTAATTTCTATGCGTATTTCAGATATATCCAGGCTAAGATTCGATGAGAATTTTGGAATTTCGTTGCTAGGTATATCCTCTTCATACACAGACTTAAAATAATCAGCAAATAGATTTGCAATGTTTTCATCATTACATCCAATTTTTCCATTGAAATTCATAGTAGTTGGAATACCCAAGTTATTATTTTTTTGAGAGTTAGTATAATTCCAAAACTGTTTTATATTTACACGAATATCAGTTTCAATTTTGTCGATGTAATTTTTATAGCACAATTTTGAGATTTTACAACACTCCTTTCTTAACAATTGAAATTCATTGTAATCACTCGACAGTCTGGACCGTTTGTAATTTTTATGAGCTATTTTCTTACGATATGTTAAAGTGATCAATTCGGGACTAAACCAGTTTGGAAAATGAGAAATTCTATTATGTCGAAGAGGCACAAAATTTGCAATAGCATCATTAAGAATAGCATAAAATTTATTTACATTATCGTTAATATCTGTATTTTCCAGAAAGGACCAGTCTGTTGTATTTAAGCAATCAGAAATTTTTTTTAAATTTGCTTTAGAGAAGTTATAAGATGGCTTGATATTTTTGAGATAAGTGTTGTTAACAAAGGTAATAACTATATCCAGAGGAGGATGGTAAACGTCCACAGGTAATAGATTTTCTAAAGATTTACATACGTTAGCCGTGGGCTCACTACAAAAAACTAGATCAAGAATGCGACTATTTATATTAGCGACAGTGTTTAGTTGTGGGATTGATAAATAATTCGACATACCCAGAATCTCTCTCTCACTAAGATTGGCAGTTGACATATTAATACCAGACAATTCAGGGTCATCATGGTTCCAAGATATATTTGGCAAGTTATAGTCACCCACTAAAACAAGTTTGGCACTGGGATATTTAAACCTTAAAAATTCCACATCCTCTACATGATTCATATACAGCCGTGTATCGGAGGATGGCGGTATATATATGCATCCAATTATTAATTTGACAGCATTTTTATTTTCAAGCAACACGAATATTTGTTCAACGTCACTATTTTTGTTTTTGAGCACTTTTGACGGAATACGTTTGTGGACAGCAATCAGGACTCCGCCCCCTCTTGTATTGGAGCTGGTGTTTGGACTACGGTCAACTCGGTAGATGTGGTGATCGGGCAATCCAAGTTCCGCTGAGAAAATCGATGGTGTTAACCAGGTTTCCGTTAACATGATGACATCGTGTGAGAGAGTCGGGGCACTTATTCTGAATTCCTTTAATTTCGTTCTGATGCCTCTGACGTTCTGATAATAGTTGTTACATTTATTTAGTTGGAGTTTTTTGGCAAAACATTGACGATTTTGGGGAGGTTATTTATATATTTTATTGTTAGATTTGATTCACCATTATTTTTTCTAGACTCTAGCTCGTCCCGTAGCATCATCAGGTGTTTTCTTTGTTGGCTGGTCTGATCATTTCTGGCTTTGATACCATCTTTTAATTTTTTGTTATTAATCAAAATTGTCCGAACTGAATGCTCCTCTTTGAATTCCAACTTAATTGGTCTACATTGATTTCCGACTTTCTTCGTTCCCAACCTGAATATTTTAATGTCATGAGGATTAAAGGAAATATCAATGTTTTTCAAGGCCGCGGTAACCTTATTCACGTCATCGGAAATGTTAGTTGAGGTTAGATCTGATGTGCTCTCGGGAACATTGAAAAGAATAACATTTCTTGCGCGGAGCTTCCTCTCTTCAATTTCTGTCAATAAGTCACAAATATTAGATGAAGGATTTGTGGGGTTAGCATCTGTTGGCTGAGTAACTGCTACACTTTTTAAGGCTGATAATTCGCCTTCAAGTATTCCCATACGTACAGCCATCATTCCTGTAGTTCCCAACAGTTCCGTTGTTATAGGTGTTAATTTACCCATCTGCTCCTTCGTAAACTTGTTACCGGGGTCATTAATAATTTTGATTAATGAACTTAGCAGATCTTTAGCTTTGCTCATATAGTTGAGAGAGTTTTCGTTTAAATCCTTGTTTGAGTAGGTTTTGCAGATGTTTAATTTATTATTCCAAGATTTACAATGGCGCCTATTTCCCGCAATCAGTTAAGCACCTTTCAAAAATGAGACACTTTGGGCCAATAACGAGTAAATGACGACACTTTCGACCAATGGCGATAATGATGACAAATTTATTTATGCGCCTGCGCGATTGATGTGTTTATGATTTCTGAATTGTTATTTTAATATTTTTAAATCACAAAACTGCACAGCACACGCTATATTTCAGAAATCTAACTGGCTCAATACTGGAAACACCAATTGATTTTTATTATTTGTCACTTTATGTTGTTATTTAAACGCAAATTATTATTGTTTTGGCAATTTTATGTGGAGCGTATTTCACTGTTTGTGTACTCAGCGGCGGTAGGATTTTTTTTTTAGGCGTGGTCCTGCGGTAAGGCTCTTGGCTCGCACTCCGAAGGTCGCGGGATCGATTCCCGGGCGGCGCGCCGCCCGCCGCGGCGTAACAAATAAATTTTATTTGATTAATTTTTGTTATTTCATAATTTATTCATTTAAAATAATATATGGTATATTTGCGGGACGTTACAGAGTGGAAGATACTCTCAGTTTCGCCCTGGTGTAAGACCACCATTCAGAATTGAAACGTTGCTTGAAATGGCTTTAGCCGTGTTTCCCCTCCCCACTACCTTCAGCCTCGCAACATACCCCAATTTGGGATGCCATAGTCCCACTGGCTCCAGACGGGAGCAGTTGGGACTCTTGTGCGGTATTAATGTAAAAAAAAAAGTTATAGAAAATTTACCAAACATTTCCTCCAACACCGATTATTTCCGCTTATTCTGGAATCATTTTTGAGGAAAATTACACCGGGATTAATAATGCTATCCTTTTTCGTACCGTGTAATATATAATCTGCCTCATTTACGTTTTACTTCTTTTCGTTTATAAATTCCTACAAGTTACATGTTTCGATGTATTTTTACTTCGTGTTGGTGAATAATATGTTTGGTCATAATTTTTTTTTTACTATTGAGCGCTTTTATTTATACGGTGACGATCTACGATTACGGTACCGTGTCCACACAAAAAGGCAATAAACATACATACGTTACTCATTACAATAATGCTGCAGCTCTTTCAAAAGATGAGATACACAATATACGTAGGTCTGTTTCCTCCGAAGGAAAAGAGTAATAATTTTCTTGCAACACTCTCACACCGCACCATGACGTCTCCGTAGACCCCTACAATACTACTAACCCTGATGATAATTTTAAAAGTATGGAATATAGTTACAAGGATAATATTGAAGTGTGAGTGAATTCCAAAAATTCAAAAACGTCAAACGTCAACCCGCCGATGGTTTTGCTTTTGTTCTTAAATATATAATGCTGCAGCTCTTTCTTTCGCACTAAATAACAGAAGTCGAAAATGAGACAAACGGTGAACGTATGTTTACACCTCCCCAAAGGAAACAAACAATCATTATCATACGTCTCCCTCACATATCTAAAGAAAATTAAACTCAATTCCCGTCGCCGTAGCTGAGCCGTAATAACGTATATCTGTTCCCTCCAAAGGAAAAAAGTAGTACTTTGGAGGAAACGTATATTGTGTGCCCCACCTTTTGTCTCCGTTATTTAATATGTAAGAAAGAAGTACAGCATTATTAGAATAAAGATCGTACGTTTTAAGCTTTTTTGTGCCATCACGGTAACAATTAACCACGGTACTGTGGATCGTCACGGTAATAATAAAAGGGATCATACCTTACGCTCGTTTTTATTTTATTTTTTTCTAAAGGTATTCGACTTTGTTCTATGTACATACTTATAAATAAATATGAATTGTCAATTCAGTCATATAAAACAGTAGAAATGCCCGTGTTAATACAGTCACTTGTGTATGTTTATTTATTCTAAAACGATGGTGGTTTCCGTTTATAAATTAAATTAAATATATAAGTCCGTATAATAGTAAGTAATTCAGATCAAAATGAATTTAAACTAACTAAATAACAATTAGGGCCCGTTCACACATGGGAGTCCGTTTTACTGGTACGTTTTTAACGGATACGTCATAAATTTATGCTCTATTCACACATAGGCACAGTATAACGTTCAACGGATCCGTCATTACTGGATGCGATGTGTGAACAGTATACCGCCGCTATTCTACAAGGATGGACGCACACACACCTCCCGCCACGCACAAAGTATATATCCGTTAAAATTCTACGTATCCGTATATTTTTACTGTTCCGTCGTCCAGTATTCGATGACAAAACGGAATGTCATTTTTTTACGGAACGATATTTTTTACTGTATACAGAATATTGTGCCATGTGTGAAGTCGCTCATACAACTACATACGCCATCGACGAAAAAAAACGTACACAATAAAACGGAACAGTAAAACGGAGACATGTGTGAACGGGCCGTTGATATGATTGTAGATTTTCACTGCCAAAAGTATTATCGTGATTTATTTTTGAGGTATTATACCGTGTTGCGCTACCTCCTTATTGAGCCAACATTTCTGGATTATATAATCAATCAAGTCTGCAATCGAATCTGCAAAGCTGAAGTTATATAAGCCGGTGGAGTTAAACTCGCTTGTGGCTTAAGAACATGAAAGTTAACTCTATTTCTAGGTTTAAGCTTGAACTGTAATTGCTATTTGCTATGAACTGGAAGGGGTGTTGAGATTGGATAAGATTTTGCTGAAGTTTTATAATTTGATTTCTTACAATTCTTTTTACAGTGACAGAAAGTTAATTTGACATCATACCCACAGTAAAAAAATTATAAATATCTATAAAGTGTGTAAAAGCTAAAAATTCCAAAACAGTTGTCATTTATAACACAACTTTTCTATGCAATTATCAGGAAGATTTGGATTCGATTGCTGACATGGCGCTTCAATTTACTTAAATTCGCAATTTCTTATTTTATGATTGCGTGTTTTTCAAAATTAAAGATGTTATATGCAAAAAAGATTTTTTTTAAACTTTATGTCACTTTAGTGCTCCATCTTTTCTTTTATTACCTACTGATATTTGATATGGTGCTGAAATATTAAGAATTATGAGAAGGGTATATATAATGTTGGTTTATCATTATATTGAATGCGGTTTGCTAAAATCCTTCAAGCCATAAAATGAAAACTTTACAAGAGACGATAAAAACGAACATTTACAAATTCGTAAAACTAATTTTAGAATCTTGAAATTTGTATGAAATTTATATGCTTTGCTCTGACCACTAAGCTAATCCGACCCTATCCCCCCTTGGTCATATTACACTGAACTGCGATTTTAGTAAATCTTTTTGCTACTACCTTTGTACGTGATTGTAAAATTCTACCCGAATTTAATTTCAATTTAGATACTATCTTGATCAATTTTTATTTTCGATTTGCGATATCTTTTGACTTTGTAGCTAGTCTAGCAATCACTTTGTAATTTTTACATATTATTAAATGAAACAAATATAAATAAATAAATAAAACACATTCCAACGGATTTATAAAAAAAACCAACCTTTTTGTCGCCGCGGACCGGTAAAAGTTTGATAATTTTACCGCGGCCCACTGTTTGGGGGGACACATTGAATATAGTTTTTTAATTATTTTAATAACAAAATATTTGTACAATAAAAAATAATAAAAATTACAATTGTAGTGCTTATATAAATTGTGGAGACAAATAATAGTAGAGAAAACACAAGGTTTGTGGGAAAATGAAGAAAAAATATATAATAGCGATGAATAATTATTCCAGAAATTTCATATAATTTTTCAATTATCTTTTGTTTTCATGGGTATTTTCTATATTTTTAAGGTTCAACGGAAGGTTGAAAGTATGTTTTTCAAAGATAGAGAATTTTGAGAATGCTTAGTGTTTAATATCGGGATGTTAATGTTATTCTGATATCTTGCAGATATATATATATAAGTTATATGTGTTTTGATTTAATAATTTTAATTGAATCCTGTTAAAACATGCTTTCAAAATAAAATACAGTTTTTTTTATTATTATTATTTATTAACCAAAATATTATTAGTCGACTGTGGACTTTCCTTATGTGGACGTTCCTTAATGTTTTTGCTTGGATTAGATAGTTGAAAATATCTTCGTTATTTGGTCAGGTAGCAACAGACAATTAAAGATTTTTTTAAAGTTTATTAATAACCTTCTGAATATATATTTCAAATTTACATAAGAAAAAAGATAATAACACCTTACATTTTTTTTTTCAAAAGTGTTTTGATTTTAAAGCAAGCCCTAGCGCGACCTAGTCCACGGCCCAATACCGGGCCGTGGCCCATAGCTTGGGGACGACTGCTTTAGACCACACGACTGAAGTAAAACTTCACTAACTTATAAAAGAAGAGAGAAATAAAAGGTGCGAGCGCACTGCTCTCTCTTGCTCCTACAGTGATACAAGACAATAGGCCTGCACTGTAACTGGCTATGAGAGAAAGAGAGAAAGAAAATGTGTACTCGCACCTCTCTCTCTTGCCCCTACAGTAATACGAAACGTAACTCTCTCTTTTTCTATCTTAACTAACTTATATCTCACTCTCAACTTCCGTTCGCCTCGCCCGATCACACTTTTCGTAATGCTCTCGTCACGCATTCACCAGCTTACTCCCCAAGTCAAGCAAGCGTAAAGAAGTTTTACTTCAAAAATGTTATTAAAATCTTATTCTAAAACATGACAGAAAACAACTGCTCTTGTTTTGTTTTTCCAAAAGTTGCAATGCGACCAACCGTTATTTACACAGATACCTATCGCCTAGGAAAGTCACAAAAGTACAATGGTGTGCTAATACGAAAATGCATTAGCTTATCTCATTTCAATCCATATTTTAATTTCGAATAGTGGTCTTTACTCATACCGATTAATGTATCAGTATTTGTAATCAAGAAATGCCATTAAAATCATTAATCCATATGGATTTTGTAAAGCGGTTACCTATTGATGGCGCATTTGCAATTTCGCCAGTTCAATTTTCTGATTGATTTTGCAGTCGATAACAAAACTGGGTTCTCGTTTAACTGTCTATATTTCATCTACAAAACAGTTAATGGCCTCTACCTGGGGGCAATACCAGATTGTTGTATCGATTCGGTTAATCCACCAGCAGGAGTAATGCGACAGCGGGATGAGCTCCGTAAATAAGTTAACTTTTTTACCGATATAAACCCACATTTGATTATTAAGAAAATTTATTTTATAACGGTATTTACCAGTTTTAAACAGTGTTTACTTTTGAAATGGTAGATCTTCAACCTTTTTAAAAATGTGTGTGGTAAGCTACAACGTTTTCAAAAGCGACTTCCATTTAATACTACAACCGGTGATAGTACACGAATGCATAAAATACAAAAAAATGAGTTTGTTTTCCTCTTTTCACTTTAGACTTAGAGTATGTAAATTTCATAACATTCTTGAAAAATATAAACGTTATAATGTAAACGTTATAAATGTAATAAAATATAAACGTTATAAATGTATTCAGCATTATTAAATTATACTCACAAAATGCACTAGAAAAAAAGTTAAAGAAATTAAAGAAAAATATAAATACCCTGTGGACCAACACACCTACACTAGAAGGTCGAAATCCTCAAAACGACTAAACATCCCGCAATTAAATACATCTTTTGGCCAGAAAAACTATAATTTCCATGCTATAAAATTATATAATGCCCTTCCAATCGAAACTAAGAACACCATGGAGATACAAAAGTTTAAAAAAGACATCAAATTATGGTAAGTAAACAGGACGATGAGGAAATCATTAAAATTATGAAGTAACCCCAATGCAACCTGCAGACAACAAACCAATACTTTTATTTTATTTTGTGTTTATTTCTGATAATCAAGAAAGTAGAAGAAGAGGAAATAAAGATCAGCACCCATTCAGCAACATACAGCCCGCCTCGGAACAGGAATACCTAGTGAGGAGGACTGTAAACAAACCACATAACTTAGTATTTTTACTTATTGTGTAATTTTACTTTATCTTATATTGTCATTAAATTTAAAAAAATTTAAAAAAATAATTTACCAGTTACATCTTACATCAAAGTTATCAAATTTAGTTCTGTGAAAGACCTTGCGCTACCAAAAACGAATGTTTCTAAAATTTCCTCTGAAATCACAAGATTTGTAAATAGGTACTTAAAGATCTATCTATTAATTAAAAACCGTATATTTTTATTTGATTTTTTTATTTCAAAGAAGGAATACAAATTTGAACAAATATCACTACCTTAATGACAATTCTTTTTTTCAATTTTGTTCAGATAGGAAGGTACCTAAAAAATGCGCCTAAGAAAATTTAAATCGAAACGAAAATATCACGTTTAAAAAAATAATATTTACTGAAATATTAAAATGGCCACCATCTTGAGACGGAAATGAACCGTACAAACAACTTTAAATGTAGGTAGATGAAATGCAAAGTGGTCGATTTAAAAAAGGACTTTTAAACACGCAGTTGATGAATGAATAACATGACGAACAATTGCATAATTTATATGTTAAAAATTTATCAAATGTAACGCTGTACCTACTACTTTTTGTTAAATCGGTTCGTCATTGCTGAGGATCGTGAATCCTATTTCAATTTCCATGGTGGACAAAGCTTCTCCACTCCACGCGGTTCGGAGAGCTGTGGACACAACGTACTGCACGCCAGTGATTCTTGGTCACTCCAGCGCATTGGTGAACTTCCTCTGCTTCTTATGCATTCCACTTTGCCAGTGACTATGAGTTTCATCAAGTTGAAATCTTAAGTTGGCAAGCAACGAGTCCCAAGTATTTTAATCTACGTTCTGGATTATTGAAAGCCTATTGTAAAGCATAGATCTTCCAGAATGGACGCATTTGTACATCTTTCCTATTGTCCTACACCCCATCAAGGGGGTGGACTAGACCTATGTCCGTGCAACAACCGAGGAGATGACTCCCAAGGTAGCCGCTGTATAACCCGCCCGCGCCTCCCCCGTCGCCATGAGCGGGCCTGAAGACCAACCGTAGCAGACCGGAGCCTTTCCGCCCTGCCTCCGGTGACCCGATGCTCACTTTTATCCTTAGTGTCTTCAGGTATTTCCCCCTTAATCCCAATACTTTCTTCGAGGGCCTACCGGGAAGTCGGCTTAGGGGCACGGACACCGAGTCTCGCTTGCAACTGGACTGAAGGCTCCGCTTATTCTCGGCGGGACCGCCGGACGACTGCAGCTCAGCTGCTTTGGTTAAGTCAAACAATCTCATCTAATATGATTTTTTTCTTTATTCTATTAACTTTTCTTCCTACATAATAATAAATTTTTATTTCAGCTACATCAAGTGGCGGAGATGAGACGTGATACTGTGAAATAAATAACTAACAACATGTACGCACTCGCATACTGCCTTCTAACAATGTATGCCCGGACATTGGAGGTCTAGAATCATTTTAAATAAAAAATAGGTAGCTTCTTTATAAAAAAAAATTAGAGTCCTGAGGTGTACGGTGAAGGAGGAAACCATCTGTTTCCTTAGAACACCGTGAGAAAGTGGTTGAGCAACCTCCAATGTACATCTTTCTGTTCATGGAATGCTGAGCATTTTTTTCCAGTACGATATGTTGAGGGCATCTATTCCCTTCCCGTCGCTAGCTCTAAGTGTTCATGTGTACACACATATAGAATTATGGGGGATATCGAAGCCCGGACCAGTCTCGTCTTGGAGATCTTCGTTATGCCTCAAGCACTCCAAATCTTTTGCATTTTACTCATGGCGTCTAGGCGAGCCTAGGTATATAAAGTCATTCACCATTTCTAAGTCTGTAAGAACATTTTTTGAACTTACAAAGGTGTTCGTCCTGTCGATCACCATAATTTAGCTTTTTTAATCAGAAGACCTAGATAATGGTTTTCTTCCTCTATTTTCGCAAAGAGGTGGTTCATTTCTTCTTCATAAGAGGCGATAAGGGTAGTCATCTGCATATTAAAGATTTGAGATTTTTTAGCACCAATGCTGAAGTACCTACATACCACTGCGTATAAACGTGTAAATAAAATGATAAGGAAGGAATAATAATAATTGGCTAATTTATAGAGCTCCGTTTTGTGAAAAATCACCTCAAGGGCGCTGTACAATTTATTAAGAATTCTTAGATTCTATCTAATTTTACTATTTACAAATGGATACAGAAACATACTTACCTGGCAGGTCACTTCCGATAAACATACTTTAATTAGAAAGTTTATGCTTGGAGAAGATACGGCTTTGCACGCGGAGGACATTGTACTTAAAACACTGTCCATCCATCGAACAACCTGAACACAGTTCTAAGTGGATTGTATTAAGAATTTATTTCAATAATAATCCAAAATAATGCTTATAATTATAAGAAAATAATACTTAAAAATATGAAAGTCCATAAAGTTAGGGCACATTACAATAAATATCCTCGCAGTCAATGTGCGTTGTCTGGAATCATCAAGCATTCATAGAGATATACTATGTCAATGCAAACATTCTATTTACGGTTGTAGGTCTGTTAGTGAGTAATTGTAACTCTTTTTTCATGATCTCGAATTTGTTTAGAATTTAAATGTCATTTTACAAATTAGAACGAGTTTTGTCAAGAATTCAGTTAGCAATAAAGTACCCACTTTTAACCTCGTAACAAAATACCCACAAATTATTTTTTTTACCAAAAATTAATTTAATTCTAAATTTAAAATTTGTATTGCTTAGGTGAAGTCTAAAAGTAAAGTTCGATTTCGTGATTTTTCAAGGATCTCCGCTGTTTCTATTTTCAAGAAAGCTTTATTTGCTAACCTGATGTCCCTTGATTTTTCACGGGTCTGTGCTAACAAAACACTGTTAAATTTGTGCATTTTTTACATTTTATTTTTAAAATTGTTCCATTATATAATATGATAAAATAAGTCAAAATAAAATTAGGCATTGCTTTGAAATGGGTGTGAGGACTGTCTATCTGTCCATACCGTAGCTTGGGCGGATCGAGTGGTTCGTGAAAGCAATTATTTTTGTTTTTAGCTAGTGTTCCCTGGTAATGATTTCGGCGTGAACTTAGCTAGACCCACCCACGCTTTCCTTTCAATCAATTGGCCACTTGGGTGTCTGAGACCTTTGTTCTTTGAGCTGTTTGGAAGAAAGAGAATGAATGATTATGAAGGAAAGGTTTGGTATTTCCATAAATTTAATAAATGCTACTCTCAATACATAGTTATTTCATTATAAAATCGTTGTTTTCGATTTTAAAGGTTAACCACGTAATTAGTAAGCAAATGAGTTATTATAAGTTTCCGGTGGGTTACAATATAGCCATGGTATCTGTTATTGTGATTTATTCATTGTGTAAACAGTTTATTTTGAAATAAATATAAATATAAATCTTGAAACTATCCTTGTAAAATATATACCCAAATAATTTTCATATTATTGAGGTAATTGGAATTCCACCAACGAACTTCTGAATTTTATAAAGGGAAGAAGCTGTTTGAAAGTTTCTTGTTGCAATGAAATGGAAGAATTAACGTTAATTTATAATATTTTGTCCCAATGAAGATGGATAACTACCAAAACATTTGGTTAGGCTTAAAACTAGTAAGCAAAAAAAGTAAATTTCTAATTTTTTCTTGTTTAATAAGATATAAGATTTGTCAGTAGGCACTTAAATTCGTACCTAGTTCATTGATAAAAATGATGGTTTGACGACCGTTTAAAAAATTAATATTTACTGAACTATAACCCGTCCTGTGCATCAATTTCTATTTCCATAATAACTTACTTGTTTTTTGTAAAATAATGTTTTTGTGAATTGTACCTCCTTAGGTACCAGATAAAATTTTTGCATATTCAAAATTAAAATAGGAAATGATAAGTTTTTAGATTTTTACGGCCAAAAGCATTTTCGTTGTTTGTTTTTGGGGTGTTATGCCGTGTTGCGCTACCTCCTTCTTTAGCCGACGTTTCTGACAGCGTTCGACACATCGTCGGATCTGCCGGATCTGCCCCGATGATGGACACTGCAACGGCATAACACCCCAAAAACAAACCACGAAAAATAGGAAATGTTTGAATTTTTTATAAAGGTGGGGCACAGGGCGTAACAGGACGTAACCGAAGGATTTTAACCAGCGATTCCTGAGCATATTTGGAGTAAAAAATGTATACGTCGTTTTGCATGACATGTTTTTTCTATTAAAAACAAAAAACATATGTTTCAATCACATGCCGCTACTGTTCCCATAACTATTGGATCGTTCCATCACGATAGGTGTTTGCGATATGCGCGCTGTTTAATAACCAATTATGTATAAGTATCTTCCATAGAAAAACTATTTAAGCGCAGAGAATTCATTTATGAATCGTGCCTGCTTTTATAGGCTACTGCAGCGCAAGACGAGTTAAAACGACCACCATCTTTAACACAAACGAATTTAAAGAAAAATTAAATGCAAAACGTTAGAATAGTCCAAGTTAAAACTGGACATCAACAAATTAAATGTTTTTTCACTTATAAAACATAACCAAAAAGTGGGCTTTCCTTAAAATGGTTACTTATTTTACTAACCATCTATTGCCTATTCTTCACTGTAGAACGCAAAACAACTCTATATTCTCATCCGTAACACAGTAGATCCGCGTTCCACATTCTTATAATTAGTGGCATTAAAAATGCAAGGCCCATGTTCGTTAGCAGAAGCCTCCTTGCTGGGTGAAGGGGTGTCTCTGTCACCACATAGGGGCTGGCTGTAACGGATATAATCCCCCGTATCACGTGACACCCGCCGCAGTCTGCAGCCTCGTTAGCTGCACTGGCATAATGCAATACAGTGCACTACAGCGCGGTACAGCGCATTACGCCGCCATCCCGAAGCGCATTAAATATAGATCATATTTAGCCATTTTTTAACAGTGATATTGGTTTAAATTATAATCTCTGACCACGCGAAACTTGATGATTATGTACTTTACGTTCTATATTATAGCAAAACATTTCATGCTTTCAGATCGAGAGTTTTGTGAGTTTTGCGTAAATTATATTTGAAATGTTATTAACCTTTAGCTACTCACGTGATTATTTGTATGTATACTCTGACGTGGGGGCCTAGGCGGCCTGTTACTTTAAATGTTTATATATTAGAGATCCATAAAAATTTTCCTGTCCAAATTATTATTTTATTTTAATAAAATAAAATACTTTTTTATTGTTAGTAACTTATATTCGACAACTTGAATAGGTATTATATATTAATTTTTGGTAAAAATCACTTGAGAACAGAAATCGGTCCGCATTATCTACTCGTATTAAACTAAATAAAAACAATGAACTCACTTTTGTTATTATATTTTAACAGTGTCTCGAACAAACTATATATAATCAACTTTAGTAAAAATGTTTATGTTTATTTTTATATAGTAAAAATAAACTTTTAAAAAGTCACGTAATTACTGATGATGGGTCAGAGAAATTTAAGTTTAAAATTTTAAAACTTACGACTCTGGTGTCACTAAATTCGTCACTAAAGCGGTGTATGCGTCGCACGCGGGAGAATATTTTGCTACCACGTCTGCAGTTAGAGGTTAACATAAAAAGCCTAGTTAGTATAATTAAAGTGACGTACACTCTTGACTGCATCAGTTGTCATTTAGAATTGTCCTATCTATGAACACCCGCATAATATACTGCACCGACAAGTCGCAATTCATGAGATAACGCTTATTAATAGATCCGTGTCCTACGGTTCAGTCTGGCAAAACCGACTTTGGTATGGAACCTCTAGATTCCTGATAAAACTTACGACTCTGAAACTTCTGGTATTTCGCATGATTCTAGACACGTCGATCGTAACGGATGAGTTGCATTTACCCTGTGTGCCGACAGATGCCGAGCGGCCTGCAGGAAAGGAAGTTTCCGGCCAGCCTCCTAAAAAATCCACTACGGATTCGCTGGCATTCCAAGGAATCCAACCATAGATTCAAAAATAACACGAGAAGTGTCTTAGGGGTATATTTCGTGATTAATTTTTAGTCGCAATTTGGGTCTACAAAACGTGCTTTCAAAATTTAAACGGGATGGAGATCTGTGATGTCAGGCGAATGTAAGTAAAACCCAAGACTAAAATTTGGGCTAAATGGAACATTTCGACAGTCCCGAAAAATCTGTCGGATCTGCTAAAAATTGGAAATAGTTTTTTGGACTATTTTATTTATCGACACCACAACACAGGCATGTGCCTAGAATGGTGGTTTAAAAATCCTGAAGTTATATAATTACAAAGCAATGAATAAAGAAAGTGATAATTAAATTTAAAAGTCTGTGTTTTGAAATTTACTTAAATTTTTCATTAAAAAAACTGATTTTCCAAAAAAATAAATTGGTTTACAGCACGATCAATAATGCCATTTTTTTTAAATATTAATAACACTTTAGCACACCGAAAAATCACGAACCGCCTCTGGTTCATGGGTGAGGTATGTCCAGGTCTTGGCGGCGGATTTTAATTTAATGAATCTGCCCACCGCGTGGCCGGCCGATCGAGAGAGACTGGTTGAGGGAGGCCTTTTGACCTTTACACTCGGACTCTCTCGACTCATCGCCTTGCACTGCAGTTGGGAGGATTAATTCATACGTCCATCACTCCTGGACACACTGACACCCAGATTCCTGCCCATCCCTCATATCTTTTTCCTTCCCAGAACTTCATATCCTTTCCTTCCTTAAAAAGATCCCCTAAGGTGACAATGAAAAACAATCAACATCCAAAAAAAACGTACAATATTTGTGTACAAGTAGTTTAGATTTAAAAATAAAACGCTTATTGTATATTTTTACGACGTATAATTATAGTTAATAAAATCAATGAGTTTTTTGTAGTTATATTTGACTTGCAAGTCATCTTATATTTTAGTTTGCATTTTTGAAGTAGAGACGCGTAGTATTGCGTCTAAATTTGAATCTGAAAACCAAGCACAGTGTTTGTTTTCTCGATAATTCATAATTGAAAAAGCTTGCTCACAAATGTATGTACTACCAAACATAGTAATTATTTACTCAGCAAACCATTTTAACTCCTTGTAGTTTTCAGAAGGCAAACTCCCATAGTAATCCATCAAGTTTTCCCTATAAAAGCCATTTTAAGTATCACTTTATAAACCCATCACGTCGATTTGAAAATCGCTCCCCCTTCGCTATCCTTTCTCTCTCTTTCTCGCTTCCTTTTACTCCGTTGTGTATGATATCGTCCATCACGTGCGTTGCGGCGAAAAACTTGCGGGCCGCACCAAGACGCCTCGCGGGCCGCAGGTTGCTGACCCAGGCTATAGATGTATGTTTTGTCTCTTTTTAGTGTCGCTATTTTTCGTTACATCGTATTTCAAATCAAAGCTGCTAAAGAAGTGTTCACTTCAATATAAATAATGCAGAAACGATACTTTTAAAAGCTTCACTGGAAAACTACTAAATCGCACATCCACATCGACATTGATCTTCAGGACCGTCGATTTGTTTCCATTTAAATGTGTATGGAAGGCACTTCTAGAGTTTTATCATTTTTTCTATGGTTCCAACACAGGTCGTAATATAAGAGAAGTGCTCTGAAGAAGAATTTTCGTTCATTCCTTCGAGATTGTGCGCATTTTGTTTCTTACCTCCCTACAATGCCTACGCCACTACAATGTCCAATTTTAATACTTCTTCAAAACGTTAAAAACACTCTTGGCACAGCATTCCCAAGATACTAGAAATATTTCAAAAAAAAAAACAAGTGTGCAGTTCACACGCGGTAGAAGCGAAACCTTCATAAAACTAGATGTAGACAAAAGTGGGAGGTCACGAAGCACCGCACAAAGAGGAAACCGATTATTCTATCTCATCTCTCGCAGACTAAATCCTCTAGGTGTATGTGTTGTTGTTTCTTTTTAGTCGCCTTTTCGTTTCATCGAGTTTCAAATCACAACGGTGTTAAAGAAGTTTTCACTTCAAAAATTATCACATCACAAGTTGCAGTGCTAAGTTGTATTTATTGTTTTAGTGCAGCTTAATAAATTATTTAACGTACCCAGTGGCGAGACTATGTTTTAGTTTTTGTTTATGTGAACCTAAAACATGTTGTTTTCTTTTTCAACACAGAATCTCATCCTAGAGCGCCATGCTTTAAAAATCTTGCTCCGTAGGAGATTTTTTTTATGTTAAAAAAATCATTAATTAGTTGTGTTAATATAACACATTACAACAGAAAGTAATCATTGCGAGGAAGCTTAATTACGAATGAAGGATAAATCTTGTGTCAATAGTCTCTCTATGTATGCCTCGGGTATTTCTTATGTCTCTTACCACTCATTGTGATGTGTTACTTGAGTGAGCTTTTATATAATTCTGTATTTTTATTTGCGACGTTTTTGTTTTTCTAATTGTGTGTATCAGTATTTAATTGTAGATTTTTGTAATTGGTTAATAACTGAGTGGATTGTTCTTACGTTAGTGCGAACATCTGTAAAACCCAGTATAAATAAACTTATACGGGGAACCTGTATGGACAGTCTCTTTGGGGAGGGGAAGGAATGAACATGGGTCTTTTCAACAATGTATTAGTGCACAACTTTAATAAAACCGCTTACCCGAACTAATCATTGAGAGACGTTCACCATTTTTTTTTCGCGATCTTGATATTGAGGACCACTGGATTGGTGTTTACTTTAGCGATGACCTTCACCCTCCACAAAGCATCCTCAAAGATGACATAGGCCCTGAGGGAAATTATTTTCCTCAGGGCCTTCTTTGTGGAGTTAACGTAAAAAAAAAAAAAAATAAAAATAAAAAATGACCAACCAGAAAAATATTCCCGTATTTCTCATTTAAGTGGGAAGTCGGTTCCTGAATTGCGAGCAACAGTCCGAAATTTTATAGTGCAGAAATTTAAAACCTTTGCTTCTGTTATAAACGGGACCGCGTTAAACATTACATTTCTCTAAAATGCCCTGTCGCTAACTTTATTTTTGCAGTCCAAAACCTTCGCCAATCGATCTGAGCGATCATTAAAAACCAGCTGGGTGGAACTTTCGCTAAGCGATGCGCTTAAAGTTATTGGTTCATTAAATCTAGTTTTATGGATAATTCTGTTACGCGTTGAACTGTCTAAATGGTGTCAGTTTTTTTTCATTTGGACATTAGACATCATAAATTTTACAAGTTTATATTAAAACATGTTAAAAACAATGTTTTATGGTTCAGCATTTAATTGTTTCTCCCTGCGTGTCCTTTCCCATTCGTCCCGTTCCCCTTCCGCCTCCCCTTCCTCTCCCGCGTCGACTTTCCCTTTCGTTTTCCCACTCCGACTCCTACATCGTCTATCTCCCCACTCCACTGCCCCCTCTTCCCGCGAACCCCCCTCCCGAGTTTCTTTCCCCCCGACCAGGTTCCCTTACCCCCTCCCTGGTTCCCCTCCACACCCCCCCCCGCGAACCCCCTACCCGAGTTCCCCTTCCCCCTGCCCCCATCCCCCTCCCGCATTCCATACGTTCAGTTTTCAAACAGCTCGCGTGACAACTATTGCAATTTTTTTATACAAATTTCATAATGCCAGAGCTCTCCAGTAGTTTTATACAAACCTTATATTGACAATAACTGACGCAAAAAAAATTGGTGCAGTCTAGTCGTTCGGAAGTTACGCGCGTATCTACATACGTTTCGGCGACATTAACTACGACGCCTTAATGAAAATTACCGCAAATGTGTCAACACTGTTTTCAAGACAACGATTTGTTTTACTTTTCGTCTGACTTTAGCAATAACTCGCTTTCGTTAGCGACAGAAAACGTATAGTAAATATAATATATTAATATTTATAATTTCATAACGCCAGAGTTTACCATTATAAACAGCCTATTTGCATACTCGCATATAATGTAGCTTTCTATTTATGAAAGAATTTTTTAAAATCGGTTCAGTGGGTTAGGCGTGATCTGGTAACAAACTCGCTCACTTTCGCATTTATAATATTAGTATAAATAATAATTTAATTTTGAAACAACCTTAATTATTAAATTATACCCATTAGAAAAACAGATAAGATCTTTGGAGTGTTCTAACGGATATAATTTGATAATGAATATTTCTTCAACATTTTAAATTGATTTAATAGATTTAATTATTAAGTACCTACTGTAGGCTTAGTACTGACTAAGAAAATAATTACTCCAACATAAACAGCCGTGGGCGTTTAATTGCGTCGCACAAATGACACTGCTCTCCCACGCAGCCAGCATTAACATAATCTTTAAACAGGGCATTAAATTTTAAATATTTAAAACTCTTAAAGTTTTTATATTCATATTTAAATGTTGTAATCTATTTCCCGCCCGGGGCTGGTTTAGGCGGCCCTAGCAACAGGTAGAGACGGATCGATAGGGCGGGGGCTGGCGGAGTCTGCCGCCCAGGACTGGGGAGAAAGCCTGTTGTGCTGGAGTTGTGTGGGCCGGAGTTGTGTACGGCTGGAGAGATGTTTTGAGCTGGATGTGAGAAATATGCATTGATTTTTATTCTGAAAGAATGTGACCAAAACAATGCGATTTATTTAATAGTGTTATGGCACATAACATTTTAAAACCCAACAGCTTATCAATGAAACGGCATCGAGAGCTAAAATAAATGATAATATTATATCATCTTAAGAGTTTGTAATGTTTCACGCACTTAGATTTATGGGTACGTTTAACAGTATTTTAATATAATTTAGTGCAATCGATTAATGATTTCTTATCAACAATGTTTGTTTTCTTCCAACTTTGCATGTCCGATGAGTTATAAAACTAATTTTGGGACAGGAAAAATTCACGGAATTTAAAAAATTGGAAGGTTACATAATCTTACTATAATATTATAAACGCGAATGTTTGTACAGATGTATGTGTATTTGTTAATCACGCAAAAACTACTGAATGGATTTTAATGAAACATTACAATAATATAGCTCATACATCAGAATAACATATGGGCTATAATTTATAAAGCTATCTAGGAAGGGGACGCGCAGGAAAGCTGATGCATGTTAAACAGTAACCAGTTAGTTTAACATAATAAGTTAATTTAACATAATTTAAATGATTAAAGGAAAACAATTAACTCTTTAAAGAACACTACCTATGTAATCAATATTATCAACATGTTCAATATTAATCTTATCTAATCCTGGCGAAGAAAACTTGGTTTTCGAAACATATTGATTATGGTGACCGGCCAACTCAGAAAGAAACCAACTCAGAACCACCTCAGAAAGTTCATAAAGAGTGATAATAAAAAAATATAAAAAATCGGTAAATAGGTTAAGTTAGGTTAGGGTTACCGACTATTTTAAAATTATTTTTCATAGCTTTTAATGACCTTTCTGAGGTGCTTCTGAGTTGGTTTCATTCTTAGTTGGCAAGGAACCATAAATTATAGTGGTTTTTAAAAACAAAACCTTAACACTAAATGTTATGTTCTCCTCTTAGTATATTTTGCCTTGAGGAAGGATACCGGTCACCGTATTTAAAAAAAAAAACTTTTTGAAAGAAGTGTATGGCAATTAATGTTTATCGCGTGCACATGATGATTTACGCCTGAGTCGCCCTTCCATGTCAAAAACGGATTACAATATCGAAAAAATCGGCAATCTGGTTCGATCTGAGCGGCGCGCACGCGATTGCTGAAACTGTGAGAAGTGACATAGAATGCGTATGATAAATTTTACATAACAATTTTAAGAGGAAAAAAGTGTGTGCCAAAATGATACCTAAAATTCTCACATTTGAAAACAAGAAGCTCGCAAAAATGTATGAACTGACATTTTACACTGCCTTGTGTACTCCTTATTAGTCGGATCTTGCGCCGTGCGATTTCTATTTGTTTCATAAGGTGAAATCTACATTAAAAGGAACAAGATTTGAGTCCGTTGAAGCTGTGAAAGAGAAAACGGCACGCGTCCTGTAGGAGCTGACAGAAGAAAACTTTCAGCACTATTTCGAACAATGGAAAATTTGCATGGAGCGTTGTAGGGATAGAGAAGGGGTGTCTGTGTATATTGAAGGTTATCACCTTACGTAAATATGTATGAAATCAAAATAAAGTTAGAAAAAGTTTTGGCGTTGTAAAACATTTTATTTTGATTCAAATTAATAAAAAACTAAGAATTTAAAACACTTTATTTTGATTCAAATGAATAAAAAACAAAGAATTTTAAATAAAGTGTTTTACAGCGTCAGTCTCGTTATTTAATAGCCATTGCTCGTATGGTTATTAAAATAAATAATGTCATCACAAAGTGAAAACCTTTCCGAAGAAGTTTTCTTCGAAAAATTAGATATTATTTATTTTATTTATAACAGAAACCCACACAGTTTGGTTGCATTCAAAAGTAATTAAAATAATTTATCTATCTCACTCTTGGCAGCAAAAAAACATATTTATCGTTATTTCTCATGTTTTTTCTCACGTTTCTACGATGTGAAGTTTCTCAGAAATCTGTGCTTAATTAAATTAAGTGCCTTTCAAATAATATTTGTAATTTGTATTAAGTATGTATTTACCGTGTGTGTACTTACCAACCATATTCCGTCAACTTTAACAAGTCTCAGGCTTAAATTGAATCGTATTCGTGGGCTGTGTATCGTCAAAAGGCTTAACTTTTAGCCATTACACGGAAATAATAATATAATTGATACATTGACGGAATGACGTGCAATTCCCTTTATAGTACGAATTATATAAGCCATGATACATGTTCGTAAGTATCGTCTTAGAAATTGCTAACCTTTACTATACGAATAACTTTCAACATGTTGTTTATGTAAAATGGATATTCACAGAGTTATTTAGTTAGTTTTCAATTTGGGAGGCGGGATTGGGTACCGCCGCCCCGGGAACCTTTATTGGATAACCAACACCTCTGCCATAGGTCACCCCAAGTGGTTCGCTACGTTTGGTGATTTAGCAGGGGTGCCCGGATTCATGGGGTTAGGTTTGTCTAGGTATTGGAGGCGGATGACCAGGACACACTGAACCCCAGATTCCTAACCACCCCTCAAACCCTTTTCCTTCCCAGAACTCTCCTCTCCTTCCTTTCCTCAAAAAACCCATCCACACAGCATCCCCAAAGATGTCATAGGTCGTGAGGGAAATTATTTTCCTCGGGGCCTCCTGTGTGGAGCTCATATAAAAAATAAAATAAAAAATATCGACATTTCAAATGCTTTTGAAAATTACTTTCTCAATACTTTTATTAAAATCATATTGTGTGATTAATTTAAATTACATCAAAATTTTAACTGTAGGTAGATGTTTTTTTAAATAAAATAGTAATAAAAAAGGATTATTAAATTAATTTAAATAAAAATTTGGCTCAATCAGCTATTCAAATTGGGTTGGAAATTAACATTACATTGTTGTAATGTCAAAATGATGACTTTTATAGGTATCATTATAATTATTTACAATTTTATGAATGGTTACAATTACTTACGTTAATAATATTGTAATTAATTACATTGTCAGAATGACTCACAATGCTAGAATGACTTACAATGTTACAATGATTTAAGGGCATATGCCTATTGTGGTAGTCGAAAAGCCTGTAAAAAAAATATTATTTTCGGAAAATATAAAATTTTTTGTTTGATTTACAATGTTGTAATGACTTCCAATGTTTCAATCACTTATAATATTATAATGACAAAAAATGTTCGAATGATGTATCATGTTAGGTTACCTTACACTGTTAGAATGATTTACAATATTAGAATGACTTACAATGTCGGAATGACTTGCAACGTTAAAATGACTTATAATATTAGAATGACTTACAATGTCGGAATTACTTACAATGTTAGAAATTTAGAAATGACTTGTAATTTTATAATGACTTATACTGTTCGGATGACTTACATTGTTAGAATAACTTGCAATATAGAGTGAATTACAACGTTAGATCAACTTACAATGTTAGACTGACTTACAATGTCGGAATGACTTACAATGTTATAATGGCTTACATTCTTAGAATGACTTACAATGTAGAGTGAATTACATTGTTAGATCAACTAACAATATTAAAATGACGTACAATGTGGGAATGACTTACAATGTTAGAATGACCTAAAATTTTATAGTGATTTATAATGTTAGAATGTCTTAAAGTGTTAGAATGACTTATAATGTTGTGATGACTCCCAACTTTAGCATGACTTACAATATCAGTATGACTTTGTAAGCCATATTTACAATGCAAGTTCTCCGTCGTATTGTTGGGCGGCCGGGAGGTTGGGGGGGGGACGGTTAGCAGCTTGCCTGTTCCACGTGCGATGGCCGCCGAGGAAAATGATTGTTCCGGCGAGCTGGCTGCATTTTGATGGCTGATTTTCTCCTGTGTTTGAAGTTTATTGTTATTTGAAAATGTAAAGTGCTTGCATATTTTTGATTGAAATGTATTGACTTTGTATTTGACTTGGGTCACTAAATTAAGGTCAATTTTGTATAGCCAGTCGCTTTTGGAAAGGAGTAACATTGTTGTGAATTTATAATTAAATGTAGGAGTAGGTACCTACATCCTACATCGTGACGGTGTCACTATAGATTACCAGAAAAATGTTTATAAGACGACCTCCATGCCTGTAAGCTTTTTATCTATGATACCACAGGTCGCGGGTTCAGCCAGCGATTCGGAAAGCGTTACAATGCCAATCGTCATCATCACATCTGCCCTGATGTTGGACACTGTAACGCTGTCCGAAACGTTGGCTAAAGAAGGAGGTAGCGCAACACGGCAACGTGTTTACAGTTCACGGCAATTTGTTTAAAATAACAATTTATCTCAAACTACAATTACCATTCCATTTCCATGTAAAATACTTCCCTCATAGTTTTTCCCTTGGGTACCAAACTCTTGGGCTTTGTTGACACAATTAAATTATGGAATTATATCATTCATTACTTAGGAAAATATGAAGGTATTTAGGCGCACTCTGATTTAAAACTACATAGATCGTATTTCACCACAGGCCATTTTCAAACATACCAATGTGTGGAAGCCATGATTATTTCCTGGAATGTTTTTTAATTACCTGAATATATTAAAGTTGTTCGCGTACTGCGGAATCCACACCTTCCTAAAAATGAGCAATTAAAAGCCTCATGGGCCATGTATACCAAATGTGGTTATTTTATTATCAAAATTTACACCAGGGCAGTTAATTGTCACCGATTACAAGACATTATAAGTCAACAATATTTTAACAGCTATTTTATATCTTTAATCATTTCACGCAGTTCAATAAATTGATTGTTTTATTTCTAACAGGGGTACTTAAATACTGTTTTTTTTAGGTACTCACCTTCCACAAACATCGTCAAGCTACATGATTAAGTAATTTGTGCCTCCATCCTAGAGCTGACTGTCAGTTTCAATAATTATTATTATCAGACATAACAGCAACCTTGGAGTTCTGTACTGGACTCTTGGTTATTAAAAATAATAAGAATATGCTATCCCTTTATAGTAAACCCAGGTTACTCTTATTAGGGCTAAAATAGTGCTCTGATATACCTTTGTTGGAGAAGATGCTTCGATAAATTTTAGAAAACAGCGTAACTTAATAAGGCACACTTTAAAAGTTGTTTATATGGAAATTTTTGAACATGCTCCGTTACTCATGAGTATGTATTGATGATAATTAAGTAAGATATAAAATCAACGGAGTAGGGGGCACAAACAGAAAAATTGCGGTTTAGCTGATCTGAAATGAATCCAAAACAGAAGTAATTGTAATTAATTTTAAAATCTCCAGGTACAAAGTTTAACTACAAAAAATCGGGAGGGTTTTATTCCCTGATGTCAATAGATTATTATAATAGTATTGGCACGTAGGTACAGCGGAAAAACAAAGAAAAATGGAAAAATCGTTCCACGATTAATTACGCGGAATTTAATAAATTTTCATGACATTCTTATTTTACAATCTGGATTTTATAATTTATTTCTCAGAATCTTTCCATTGCTCATCTTAGGTACTGAGTTAGAGTATGTTTGAAGATTAGTGTTTTTGAACGATAAATCATCTTATTAACTTTTTGGAATTCCTATAATTTGGATAAAATTGGCACTTTTCAAGATGATTTTCTTTAATATTTTATTATGAGAGAATATACTATGTCTACTTGTTCTAATTTCTAAACCACAAATAATACAAAACGGAGAGTAAGTAAATACGTGGAACGTTCCTTTATTATAAAAGTTGGAAGAAAAAGAATTGCTTTGTGTTACAAACTTCTATGCAATTTACACTGAACGTTATTTAAGTCAATATTTTTAACATGATTATAGCTATTTATTTTCTATTTAAGGATAGTTGGCTATCACCGTAATCAGGGATGTATATGAAATATGATGCTGGGAGTTTTTACCAAGGAGGCGTTATGTGTATCCTTGCTTCATTCATACATCGTTTCATAAATAGTTTTCTGTTATTCGGTCTCTTGGCACAACCCGTCTCAAGTGTTTGATTAATTTGATCATTCCATGTACTACTCTGGCATTCAGGATTTCGTCTATCATACACCTTCGCGTCATATATTCTTCTTACACGTACGATAGTTACAAAATTGAAAAATTGAAATCTTGAGGTGGGTGTTTGAATAATAGACGAATTGAGAAGATGTACAAAGAAGATGACGCAGTCAGAAGTGTGGAATATTCTCTTTACTTTTTCTTCATTCTACTGCAAAATTGGATGTAAAAAAAACAGAGTGCTGATTCGTTTGCAGGTACCTACCATCTACAATATACATATATTTAAATTACATCTGTCTTCTTATTCATGTCTGTCACAAATGCATAATGCATCCAGATAAAGCGGATATAAAATCTGTCCACAAATGGAAATTGAACATTATTCGAATCCATTTTGAATCAAGAGCCTGTCAATATCTGTCCCCGCAATTCGCTCCAAATCCATATGCAAAGCAGCAGAGCCCCCGATGAAAGAGGTATTTGTGTACAAAACAAAGCCCGGCAGAATTGCTCGTATCCACCGAACAGATAATCCCCAAGAAGCGTGATCTGTACACGTTTGACAGAAAACTGTTGTCACCAGTTTACGTAAGACTTTTCGACTCAGACAGGCCAAAGAAACTATGTATAAAATGATTTTTTTTTTCGTTACTTAGTTTTGGGGTGTTATGCCATGTTGAACTACCTCCTTCGGACAGCGTTACAGTGTACGAAACGTTGGCTAAAGAAGGAGGTAGCGCAACACAGCATAACACACCAAAAATACTTTTGGCCGTGAAAATCTTAAAACATATCTATAAAATCTATTTAATCTAGAAGCCCAATCTAGGTCATTTTTACCTATACGCAAACAAATATCTGCTTTCTCTTTCGCACACTTATTTCGATTGCTCTGATTGATCGAACCAACTTAGTACCCGCCAAGAGCCCACAGGAGACGGCGGTGTCGCCTTGGTAAGTCCCTTCATATTGGAGTTATCGTAGTATTGTAGGTCAATTTGACCAATGTTTAGGCTTTTTTGTAATTTGATGATGTGTGTGAAAAGTGTTTATAAAGAAAAAAATAATTATATAAAACTTTTATTGTTATAAAACATTTATTGTGTAGAAAAAAGAAGATTTTGTTTCGTTTTTTTTTAAATATTTTTCGTTCAAAAGAAGCAAACCGAAAGGATCTCATTTTATATTAATTAGTAATAGTGGTTTTTTAAAGTCATTTGAAGTGTCTTAAATAGTTAATGCGAATAAATAATGATAAAAAATAATAAATTACACAGAATAGACTATGTTACAAGTGTATTATTCAGGTAGGTAAATTTGACCTATGATTGATAGCAAAATGTGATTGGGCTTTTAGGGTTAGGAAAGAATTTTCATATTTGTGGGTAGCTTGGTGATGTATTATACTAAAATTAAACATCCGCTGACAACCCTAAATGCAATTCAAAGAGCAAGACATAAGGTGGAAAAGTCCCGGCAAAGTTTCGAGAATCGTCTCCAGAACCGTACGAGGAAAAGCAGGGTGTGAATGAATGAAGGCCGTCGAAGTAACGCAGAACAGGGACACCTGGCGTCGCCTTATTGAGGCGATGGGTCCCCGATCCGAATAATGACAAAGGAATAAGATGATTTTTTTAAATTGCTTGCTTTGGGCTTACAGACACGCCCATGTGCATCCTATCGGGTTTATCTCTTCAGAGTCCGTATCAATGCGGCGTGCGGAGTCGGGAGCCCGCCGTGTGTAATCGATAAAGCTGCCTACCTCCACTTTCCGGCTGCTACCTGCTACCTGCTGCCCGCCGCCTGCAGGAGTGGACTCGGGACCCGCAGTCAATATCCCCGGCAATATCCCTTGCAATATCGCTGGTTATACCATTGATAATACGACTAGCAGACTAGCAGTTTCCCTGGCTTTGCCACTGGCTGTAATGTAATACAATGGTCAACTTTTTATATCGCCGTTTAATAATATAATTACCTCATGCAGCTCAGGTGTATCTAATTTAATTACAACGGGATTTAATTAATTATCATTCAGAATAATTGAAACTTGGTCGAATTGCTTTAATTTATGTTTGATGGCCAGATCTGAGTTCCCAGCTTTTCACAAATCTATCCTCCTTCCTTCCTTGCCAAAAACTCACTGGTTACAGGCGGCGGGCTTCTTGTGTCTCTTGACTATCAGAAAAACATAAAATATATTTAGGACACGCCATGTACTACTGTAAAATATGCGGTTAGGTTATGTACTTCTAGTTGCATAATATTATACAAAAATTATATCTAAGATACATTGAAGCGAGTATTTTACGAGTATTTTATGACCATTTTAATCATAAATGGTCAAATATCAATACACATATTTCCACCTGAAAATAGAAATTAGACATTTACGGGTTTTCTTCTTCTGGTTCCCTCTCATATCGGAGGGTTTCCGCCCGAGGCTGCTCATCATCAGGGCAATCCTAACCCTGCAGGCTGCAGCCAGAACTGCACTCAAACCATTCGAAATACGTTCTGCTAACGGTTGGAAAATTCATTTTTTTAATCCACTGAATGATACAACTGACGTTGAAGAATATGGTTATCGGTTCTCAACTAGATTATAAATTGTTATCTAGATTTCTTGCTCTCAAAATAATGCCCGTTCTTATTAGGAACGCCATCCGGACCTGCCTGCCCGGTACCTGTCTGGTAATATCGCGTGCTGTTTGGCAACACTGACCCTGTGTGTTGAAACAATTGAAAACAATAATGGAAGAGTATAATGTAATTTTTTTCAGTTGCATGTTCAAAGTTTGATGTTGTTTTGGATTCGCTGTTACCTTTTACAACGCCGTGAAATTCCGTTAACGTTTTGGAGTAGCATATTTTATTGTTCACTTCGGACCGTAGACGGGTTTCGCAATTGCCTTTGTGTAATAAACAAACATTCATTACAAATTTAAGGTGCTGGTAAACGAGTAAGATAAAGTTGGTTAGTGCCCATTTTTGCCTTTTGCCGAACAAATGCCTTGCCCGTCGAAGGTCTTTCAGGGCTAAGTGCTGGCTGTCAATATTGCCATATCTCGTCAATATTGTCGTACCTCGTCAAGATTGCCATTATATGTAAGAAAAATTGACAACAAAAAAATCGATCTTCTGCAATATAACTCATCCAAACTTCTATAAACTTGGATGCAAAATCGTTAAATTATTTATTCATATTAATCCTTTTCTGAAGATAGTTTTGGACGCCGGCAGGTGGTCAACAAAGAAGTACATTATAAATAAATATAATAGCGAGAAGGAAATAGATCTTGTCCGGCAATATCATCGTAATTACCGTCAAGACAGGGCAATGCGTCGACAAGGATAGGTAATACGTGACAATCCTACGAAATCTTGCCCGAAAATGCAGGATTCTTACCTTCCCGCGCCTTAAGCCCGCAATCCTGAAACATTAAGGACTTTTTGGGAAGGCTAAATTTATCGTCGTCCTTTAATTTCTTAAACGTATTTTTAATACTTTTGTGTTGTTGGCATGAACGGGCATGTGCGCATTGGAACGTCTCAAATCTTCTTTCATTGACTAATAAATTGATCTCTGCCATCTGTTGAGGATCGTGGTAAGCATATTGGAACTTGAAAATCGAACATTCTCTCCATACAAACACATTAATTTCAAATGTTTTCAGTTAAAGTACCTAACCACCGCACCGGAGAGCTTTGTTTCAATTTTATAACTTCACTCTGAACAAGTTATTCGGCGTTAGAGTTTAGATTTGTGGTTTGATTTTAGTAGATAGCTCTACACTAAACTTGTAAGCACTGTTTATTTAAAATGCATTTTTTGTTGTTGTTTTGTATTAGTACCACAAAAGGGTACGAATGTAAGAGCCAATTAGAATATGGCTCTTTTAGTATCTCACCTAGGAAGGTCAGATTCTTGGTTGTCCCTATCTCCCCAAAAATGACCATCATGTATTACCACAAAATTGTATATCATTATAATATTAGAGCGATCTATCATAAAAAAATGTATTTTTTCCAAATTTGACGTTTTTTCCTAGGAAATAGGGAAATTTCCCTAGAGAAGCCTTCAAAGGAACAACTACTTTGTTCCATGTGCCATGCTATTCAATTCTACCATTGATCTTAAACATTTTTATGTAGAAAATACAAATAAAAGGGTGAGGTTCTTACGTATTTATATGAATTTCGAGCTATTTTGGCCTGTTTTAGAATATATTTGCATTAGTTTAATATTGTTGACTTCGTGAGTTGCAAAACACCTATGATTTTTGCTGCCGCTTTTGGTTGGGCTTCGTCCAGTTTGAGTGTTGGTGACCATTTTATAAATCCGATGGGAACTGGTTCCAAAAATAGCCGGTTCCTCGGATCCACTGGAATCCAGTGACAGCTGGTCAACAGAAAAAAGTAACCGCGACAGATAATGACGTCATACATAATATATAGGCGCGTGGTATTATTGTTCACAACTACCAGTTACAATAATAATCGTATTATAGTCAATCTCTCCGTATCCAGAGAGATTCACAAAATTACAAATCCAATAGTACTTACGCCTGCCAGGCGATGCTCCTCACTCTAGCTGTTAACGTTAGTGGCGCCATCTTTTGGCATTGCTTTAATTCGGTTATATTACAAAAATAGATTTGTACACAAACTCCACTTATGAAAATGGTTTTGCTCGGTGTCAGAGTTGTATTCTTAGCGGGATTTTAAAATTTCAACGCAGTCGCTAGGCTAAATACTGTTTGATGATTTTTAATATTATTATACAACTATGTTATTTTATTAAAATAATATCATTCGAAGCGAATGTAAAAATCAACATACGTGGCAATCGTATTGTACCTACTTTTGAATAAAGTTATTGCATTCTAGTGTAGAAGTTTGTGCAAACACAGATATGATGAATAGAATTCGACGGTCCCGTAGAATAAAGTCAGATCTGCAAAAAATCAAAAATCGTTTTTTTGGCTGATTTTAAATTTCTTTTCTTGCTTTTGTAGTCTGCGTTTTCAGATTTTTTTTACCTTAATTATTTCAGAAGTTATTGAAACAAACAAAGTCAGTTGTGACATACTGTCCGGAGAACATTGTCAGTAGTGCACAGCTGATTTTGTTCGCTGTCACAAGTCCGCCAATGGAAGTGCGCGCGCACAGTCGGATTGTCAGAATCTACTTAGTTCTTCGGAGAGTTCGAACGGTAGAGGCGTGCGTGAAGAATCAGTGCGTGCACATCAATATAAAAGTAAATTGTTGCTCTTTTGTTAGTAAGGCAGTATAAACTAACTATGCCTCGAAAATATAATAATCGTTTTAAATGTTTGCCTAGTAAAATGTGTCCAATTGAAGTGAATGAACAAAGTGCAGACAAAGATAAACGAGAACCAGGACATGGCTCTAACGTGTCAAGAAACATTAATTGTCGAATAAAGCAGTTAATGGACATTACAAATACCATTATTCATCCAGATCAGGATAATGAGAATGAAAATGAAGTTGTAATAGGTAAGTTTTTATTGTTTTCCTACAGAACTGCTATGATTTTAAATTACTTTATCGGGCCTCCCAAAAACAATGTCAGATTGTCATAACCGATAACAATCACAGAAAATAAATCATTTGTCTTTAAAATGAGAGTTTTTAGTTTACATTAATTAAATCATTGTTAGGTGGTACTTAAATATGTATAAGTGATAAAAAAATATGTGTCGCCGTAAAAGCACATTTAACATTTTTTGTTGGAATCTGTCAAGTAGCAGTGTGCAGGAAACAAAAATCCGACTTTGTTCTTGGAACATTTAAAATTTTTCTCGTGTCAGATGTTCACATTCAACATTATTCTTGGGAAGTTTTTTCAATACTACTTTGTTCGACAAATAAAAACCTCTTAAACACCTGTAAAATATATTTTTAAAGATTTATCTGCTGTGTAAATATATATTATTTAATAATATTATGATATTTTCATATTTGTATTTCAATAAAAAAATGTAATTTAATAAGTATTTGAGATTAACATATTCCATGTTTTTAGATCCCTGTTCACGTCATGAAGATACTCGGAATCATAATATAAATAATACGGATATTACAAAAACGATGAATCCAGATTTGAATTCCTTTGATTCGTCTCAGTCACCATTGGTGCAGGAAGAAGAAGGTCAATATTTTTTACTTTACTTATTTATTATTCAAATTATAAATGTACGTAGAATCAGATTTTCAGACACTTTTGAGAAACAGAGTTTATTTTTTTTTTTAAACCTTTTAGAGATTCCTGAATCACCTCTTCCTGATGGGGTTGCTAAAATGCAAGAGGAGTTTGGAGACATCATGGAGCATCTGTTGAAAGATTTGAATAGTCCACAATCCGAATCTCAGTCCGATCCAGAAAAAAAATCAGGTAGGTGTTTAAAAAGCGCATTAAAAAAAAGAGAAAAGATAAAATTTGCTGCTAGTATATTAAAAGAAAATTATATTTTGATTTTAGGCGTTTCTGAATCCGACCCTCCGCGGAGTGTTAATATTGGCCAAACAGCAGACCTGATGGCTGAAAATGTTTTTTCATCGCTGCTTGCTGAGTCAGGTAAATTAGTAAAACAATAATTGTATCTGAAACTATATAATTTTGAAAGTAAATTTTCTGAGACTTTTAATCGATGGAATTAAAAAATATTGTTGTTATTTCAGATATTCCCGGTTCGCCTTCTTCTGTTTCTGTGAACATAGAGTCCAACGGACAAAATGAACAGCCGCAATTGCTGGAATTCAACGAAACTCCTGTACCATCCCCTATGAATGGCCACATATTATGCGATGACAACTTTTGTGGCGTACACAATGAGGATTATACTATTTTGCCCATAGATTATTCTCCAAACTGTTCTTCGAATGCATCATCTCCAGCTTCTAGCATTAATACGAGGATAAATACAAAACGCCGCCGAAATCAATCGGAATGGGCAGATATCAAACGGAAATGTCTTAAAAACCTGGGTAAGAAGTACGTCACCAAACGTGGAAAATGTACGGACGAAAAGGTACTTGGCCCACCTTGCTCCTGTAAGCTGAAATGTTTCACACATTTTTCTACTGAAGAAAGATCAGATATTTTACAAAAATTTTGGAATCTGGGTGATAGACAGCTACAATGGAGCTTTGTTGTTAAATATACAACAAAGGAGAAGAAACGTCGTGCACTCGTTATTGATGTAAAACTTAACCGTCAGTACACATACAAATATTTCCTGCCACAAAAGTCAACGTTATCGTTGGAATCTGATAAGAAAAACGTCTGTAAGATATTCTTTTTAAATACTCTTTCTGTCGGGGAAAGAATAGTGACAACGGCCTGGAAGAAGTATGACGGATCGATGGACGTTCAGAAAGACAATAGAGGGGCCCATAAAAATCATAAAAAAATAATTGTCGAGGATGTGGTGAAAAGTGTGTGTGACCACGTACAATCATTTGTGCCGGTCGAATCGCATTATATTAGAAAAGATTCGACAAAGTTATATTTAGATGGAAGTCTCAGCATTGCTCGGATGTTCAAATTGTATATTGAATGGTTTAACCCAGACATATATACCAAAAAGGCGACATCCGAACGACAATACAGAGACATTGTTAATCAAAAATTTAACTTAGGTTTCCACATCCCTAAAAAGGATCAATGCGACCAATGCTATGCATTTAAAAATATGTCTCAGCCGTCTGATGAGCAGACAGAAGCCATCACTTTGCATCGCGAGGAGAAACAGTTTGCCCGGGACCTAAAAAATAACGACAAAGCCAAAGCTATCGCTTCTGATGGGTCAATCATATGTGCGACTTTTGATTTTCAAAAGGTGTTAACTTGTCCTCATGGTAAGGCGAGTATTTTTTATTATAAACGAAAATTGTCCACCTACAATTTCACTGTTTACGATATGGCAGCGAGACACGGGATCTGCTATATGTGGCACGAAGGAATCGCAAAACGAGGAGCCAATGAAGTAAGTAGTTGTTTGCTTGATTTCATTAAAAAAAAAGTTGAAAGGGGGGCTAAAGAATTCAGATTCTGGTCAGATAACTGCCCTGGACAGAATCGAAATAGAGTGGTTTTTAGCCTGTATTTATATGCAGCTAAAGAATTCGGAATCACCATTACACACAGCTTTTTAGAAAAGGGCCACACTCAAAATGAGGGAGATAGTGTGCACGCAGTAATCGAAAAAGCAAGTGCTCCTAGGACGATTTATAGTCCAAATGAATGGAAGATTCTCGTGAGATGGGCAAAAATTGATGAAAATCCCTACGAAGTTCGAGATATGTCGCAAGATAACTTTTACGACTTTAAAATACTGTTAAAGAATAAAAATTGGACTAAAGATACCCAAAATAAAAAAATGACATGGAGCTGCGTCAAGCAAGTTCGTACCTCTGGAGATCATTCCAATCAGCTGGAGTATAAATATGACCTCAGAAAAGAGTTTCAGACTATCATCGTTCGTAATGCCACAAGACATTTTCATGCTATTGACATCGAACTTCATAAGGCGTATGATACCCCTTTGCCGATTCAAAAAGATAAATACAATGACCTTTTAAGTCTTTGCAATTCAGGAATTATTCCTGAACAATATCATGAATTTTATAAGACCATAACATACGGAAACATTTGTGTCAATGATGGTGACTCTGAATAATAATAATTTTATTATTTATTTAGGTCTAATAAAAATATTCTAATTCGAAAATTAGACTATTAATGTTTTAAGTTTATGTTATGATTAGGTACTACCCTATTATGTTTAAATTTTTGTTATATTTTCTTATTTCTTCTCTTTTAAATAATGTGATAGTCGTACTTATGTAACTGACTCATGTAACAGACTGGGATTGAATATTCCTCCCAGTTCTGCTAGATTAAAAAAAAATAAAACTACGGATGTTTTAATTTTATGTTATGGTTAGGTACCATCCTATTATGTTTTAATTTTTGTTATATTTTCTTATTTCTTCTCCTTAAAAAAATAATGTGATAGTCGTACTTATGTAACTGACTCATGTAACAGACTGGGATTGAACATTCCTCCCAGTTCTGCTAGATTAAAAAAATAAAACTACGGATGTTTTAATTTTATGTTATGGTTAGGTACCACCCTGTTATGTTTTAATTTTTGTTATATTTTCTTATTTCTTCTCCTTTAAATAATGTGATAGTCGTACTTATGTAACTGACTCATGTTACAGACTGAGATTGAACAATCCTCCCAGTACCCAGTACTGCTAGATTAAAAGAAATAAAACTACGGATGTTTTAATTTTATGGTACGATTAGGTAACCTGTTATGTTTTTAATTTTTCTTATATTTTTCTCTTTAAATAATGTGGATATCTCATGTCATATCTGAGATTGAAATATCCTCCCAGTTCTGTTGGATTAAAAACAAATAAAAAATTGAATATATTATTTTCCCTGTTTTTATTTATTTAGTGTCAAATTCTTATATAACTTTTATTATAAAGGGGTTCCTTTACGTAATTATTGCTAAAAAATAGATTTACTTTTTTTTGGTAATATTATAAACAAAAAAAATATATACAATAAATTAGGTTGTAAATACGACAAAAACTTATGTTTGAATTCCAAAGAATAAAGTAGGATATACATATACGACACACATGTTTCATGCTATGTCCGTAGAACAATGTCAGATGTTTCTATACGACAACTCCTTGTCCGTAAAAAAAAGTCGGAAGTGATTTTTCTTAAAAACTACAACAATGTTGCAAAAAGCTGGTATACTGTATTTTTCCAAATAAATAAATAAGGGTTAATGCAAAATATCACATCAACTTTACATTTGTTTCTCTCAGAAAGAGTAAAAATGCAGAAAAAAAACTTTGAACAGCTCTCCTGCAAAACTACGATTTTTCACATCTGACATTGTTCTACGGGACCGTCGAATTGTATTTCCGATGAGAATAAAACCGTGTTCACCATTCATAATACAAGGCAAAGTATCCTGAGACCGCATCTTCGTGGGTGGAATATTAACATGGAATCCTGTTTGCTTCCTCTATAAACTGTCATTTAATCGTTTAACCTTTCAATGTTCCGCGGGACTAACAAAAAGATTATTCTACATGCAATATAAATAATTGTTGTATAGTTTATAAATTCGCTTAAATGGTTTAAGACAGATACATATTCTCCCGCCATAATCAAGAAGGTTGCAAAGGTCACATTCTAAAATGCCAGACCTTTCACCTATTATAATAAAAAGTACATCAGAATGGGACTATTACAAATACCTAACTGCCTTTTAGCTTCTGACGGCGGTATTCTAAAAATGATAAAAAAAATTACAACACAATATGAAAGGTTGAAGGAAAATTTTATTAATAATGCTGCGATATTACAGTTTCTTAATCATAACAATTGACAATTTGGGAGGCGGGTGTGGGTACCGCCGCCCTAGGAACCATTTATTGGATAACCACTGCCAAGTTGTTTGATATGTTTGGTGACTTAGCAAGGGTGCCTAGCAGTGGCGGTCCGTGAGTTTTCTGTAAGCTAGAGTCCTAAGATTGAAAAATACTACATTATTGATGTTGTTGTCGCTGAAAAAAAAATTTTTTTTTTCAAAATTTCAATTTTTTGTATGAAGATATTTCAGTATGTGAATGCGGCGCATCCCTTGACTGAAAGAATCCTGAAGATCTTCATGCGAAAAATTTAAATTTTGAAAAAAAAATCGTTTTCAGCTACAACAACGTCAATAACGTCATATTTTTCAATCTCGGCGCTCTAGCTCACTGAAAACTCACGGACTGCGCAGGTTCATGGGGTGAGGTCTGTCTGGGTCTTGGCGACAAACATGTGTGCCCACCTTCTGCGTGGGGGGCCAGATCGGAAGAGAATGTTTGAAGGAGACATTAAGAACTCTTTAGTTTTCCCCCCATTGACTCTCTGATTTCCATCCTTCTTCCATCCTTTCCTTCCTTTCCCTAAAAAGACACGAAGAAAAGCGATGAAAATAAATGGTATTACTGATAGTTTAAATTTTATTCAAAACCAATATTTGAATATATTGCGTAGATACGTACGACTATAAATAATAAAATGTTATAAGAAAGACGAAATTAAATCAATAGCAGTCCTACTTATATTAAACAGAGTATTTGAAAAATTCAAATTTTGCGGTGAAATTTCATCCAAAACATAATTCAACTAATTTTGTTAAATATCCTTATTAAATTCATGCATCTAAAAGTTACTAAAACAAGACTGTAAAATTATTACTAAAAACAACTTATTTTCAGGAAATTAGTACGTCGAATTTACGTGTTCGGAAAATTCCCAATTAAAAGTTCTTTTCTGCTCTACCGAAAACAAAACCAGCTTTTTAAATTACGAAAGAGGCCACCGTTCTTCCCTCCCATGAGACTTCTTCTACAATAGGGTCTCTAATAAATTTTATATCATACATGAAATTTGTACAGAAAATACAGACGCTAGGTATGAGTACTAAAATAAAGAAATGTGAGTGTTCCTCACCGGAGTCACCAGTCAACAGGAAGCCGAAAGTTACTAGGTTAATTACAACAGTGATAACTACGCCTCAACAGTAAAACAACAATATTGATTTAAGGGTGGGGCCTGTATTTATCGAAAACCCACCCTCTTTTTCTAGGAAATTTTAACATTTTCTATTCGTCAACATATTTATGACAACATAAAAATATTCAAGGTTTTAGCAGTGACTCACCCGAATGATTTCGTTTATGATCGTTGATAGACCTATTATAAGGCCTTACCGAGTTCATAACCAGACTTCGGTGCCTGTATTAATCAACCTACTAACTGTAAATAGCCAGTGCACGCCTGCTTTATATATTATTTTGCATTGTTCAGGAATCGAATCCGCAACTTGCTATCTCAAATTGACATGCGTAAACTACTACTCTAAGGAGGACATAATCGAACAGAAGGCGATACTAACAAGTACATATCTATAACGCTTATAGAATAACAATTAAAATACTAAAGTTAATTAAAGCCCAAAACTAGCGATGGTAGATTTAATTAATTTTATTAATGAGCCGAATTTTATGCTATTCCAGATGTTATTTGGCTCAGAGCCAGGGAACTTGTCACTGGATTTAATGGGACCCTTACAGGTGTAAGGGTAGGCATATATACAAATGAAAAATGTTCAATGGATTGTCGTATAAAGGGTGCTATAGGTACTTTCAACAATTCATGTCGAAGCAATACAACTGTTACAAACACGCAGTGTTAAATAAGGTATCTACTTTTCGAAACAGGACTAACACAATACAATAATAAACATCCTTTTTCATCGAGCTACCTCAGTGCGCATTATTTAACCAGTCGTGGGAGGTATTCCCACCTAGAATCTATAATTTTACACACATGTATTATGTTATTTTATCAATGTATGTTCTGCAATGTTCGTAGCTCGGAGAACCGGAGACTTGCGTAGGACATTCGGGGCGCGATGTGGCGGATGTTAATTATGCGAAGCCTGCATATTATATTAACACGGTGCGTCTATATTAAGACTAAACAAACAGTGTTATTTTGTACTAGCCGGTACCTACCCCAAAACATCGCGATTTCTAACGGGGTGTAAGTAGATTTATGTAATAAATTTTTATGAAGTAAATTAAGCATTAAGTAAAATATAACCCTTTATGAAGTAAAGTACATAAATATTTTTTTAAATTCAAGTAGGTAGGTGCTTATTCTCGGGTTGACTATATTATGTAAGTTACTTAAGTAATTTTAGTAGAATGTTCTATTACGTAGTACCCATGTGCAATAAATTATTGGTATAGTTTAAGTATGGAGAGGATTATCAGATGAAAAAAAAATCGATTTAAGTAAAGCCACAAAAAGTTTTGTTTTAGACCGAGTTGTTGATCATCTATCAAAGGATTAAGAAACAAATCCAATATTTTGAAAGCCATAAAAGACAAAGTTTTTTCTTGAAACCTTGAAAATTGGGGTCGGAAGCGAAAATATATTAAAAAACAGTACAAAACAAAATTCTTCGAGACATCTCACCAGAATAAATTTAAGCTTTCAACACTCCACAAATTGACGAATCCCTAACCATTAAAAAATGTTTCAAGCCTTGAGATGTTCCATTTTCTTTGAGCAACGAAAGCCTTCCATGAATTATTCCGCAATTCATCACGATTAAAAATAATGAGAGAGATTTTTTTCTGAGAAATAGATTATCCCATATCAATATCATAATGTTGTCATTTTGAACCTTTCTAACATCCGTTTTGTTTTTTCTACGCGTTCTATTTTTTTTTATGTTTTCAGATATTATTCTGTTCGTGTTTATTATTAGCTACGTAATAAATTATAAAGGCCGCTTTCTAAGGCTGTGCGGCGAGGCATTGACCTTGTAGCGGAAGTAGGTCGCTGCAGGTGAGGCAAGGAGAGCCTACCCTAAACTGTTGCGCGTGTCGGGCCGTTTATAGGTCACGGCTACCCTAGACCGATACAACCTAAGGGTGGATATTGCCTACCCTTGGCGGGGGGCGGCGAGGGTAGGGCTGGATCGTAAGGTCACATACTGAACTACGAACGTTCACGCGATTGTGGATTAGAATTTATGACATTCCGAGTTGATCAATTATTCAATGTTTACGGGCGTCATTCCTTTGTGTGATATACTCGTTTTCGATAGGGTCTATCCAATTCTGTCCAACGGGTTTAAATAATTCACAGTAACCGTTTTTTTAAAGAAAATTTTCTGTAAAAAATAAGTGAGTTTTTTTTAATTTAATTGAAATTTTTTGAAAAATCTTTGAGATAATGAGGAAAACAATATTCAAATGCTCATCGTACTCAAATATTATGTATATATATATATATAGATCTGTTGTTTCTATATAACCTGCTAAATAATAAAATAGATAGTCCTAAATTGCTATCCATAATTAGTTTAAATGTCACAATGAGGCGTACCCGGCACGCTTCCCTTTTTCATAACGAAGCTAACAATACTAATGCAGCAAGTAACTCACAAATTACTCGCGCAATCAAAACTTATACCCACTACGAAAAATTACTACACTTAGACATTTTCCACGATTCCTTGCTAACATACAAAACGAATTTATTAAATTACTTGGCGTGATGTAAATACACTTATAAATTTTAGAACTACTTACACTTAACCTTTCACTAAACCTTAATCAGTCATTTACAATTTAGTGAGCATATAATCCTTCTTTTAAAATGTCATTCTATCTCCCCCCCCCCCCCCCCCCCCCCCCCTCCCTCCCTTTTCTTTCTTTCTATTATTATTAGTTGTTTTAAAACCCGTTTTTACATATGTCAGGCGTAATTACCAAATGACATTCTGTGACATACGTAATAGGTACATAATATGTTAAACTTAAACGTCTTATAACTTGTATTACAATGTACTGTGTTTGTCATTAATAAAGAAATAAATAAATATTGTCTAAGTTTTACATATTAAACATGCTATACGAAAACACCGGGACGCATAACAGTCCAGTATATCAGTACAACATTTTGACATAACCTTTTAGTGATAAAGAAAATATCAATGTTTTTTTTAATTAAATACAAGTTTTTCTGCATTAGGTACAATTGATTTAGTTGTATTAGAATAAGTTAACAATAATAATCTAAACGAAAATATGAAAGAGAACAAGACACAGAAAAACAGAAAAAGACAATGGCCGCAACTGGGACTTGAACCCAGACCTCTCCGTCTAACCGGGACGAGTGCGTTAACCAATTTCGCTACTGCCACCTTCTGTCAAAACATCATAATTGTCAATGTAATATTTTCAAATTTTAGAATTACATTATTATCAACTAATTATTTTTCTCCATATTACGGGCAACTACCCTTTTTATTGGAAACAATCATTCTAAGAATTGGTTTGTGACCTGGATGGCGTCTCGGATAGATATATCCGAATTTATTTATATGGAACAATTGACTTTTATGAAAGTCTATTCATTTAGACAAAACTATATTATTATTCAATTTTTATAAGAAAAACTTTCTTTTTATACTTTTTTGAAGGTTATTCCCATCAGTGAAATATATCATATTAGAATAAGTTAACAATAATAATCTAAACGAAAATATGAAAGAGAACAAGTATAAAAAGAAAGTTTTTCTTATAAAAATTGATTTAGTTGTGTTTATGAGTAATCTGAGTATTGTACCAGATAAAGTTCACACTTTTACATATAACTGCATACTTAACTCATTTTTCGATTTTTCGGAGATGTCTGATTAATCAACTGATCGATAAAAATATTATGATATATGGGATAAACAGTAAAATATAGGTATATTCAATGGATATATAACATCATAACGTATGAATCCATCCCTCCGACTGCGATGCAAGGCTTCGGGGTCGAGGGATTCTGGCTGGAGAGGTCAAAAGATCTCCCTCAAGCAGTCGCTCTCGATCCGGCCCGCCACGTAGCAGATGAGAAGACGCATCGGCCGCCAAGACCTCGACAAACCTCACCCCATGAACCCAGGCACCCCTGCTAAGTCACCAAGCCATTGCGTAGCGAACCATTAGAGGTGACCTAGGCTTAGGTGTTGGTTATCCAATAAATGGTTCCCGGGCGGCGGTACCCCTTCGCACCTCCCAAAATGAATTACTTGATAATCTCTAAGTATTTTGTTGAAAACCTTTTGTTGTGCTCACCCCCCCTAAATGATTGCTTTTTCGTGTTAATATAGATTTTTTTATATAAATACCTTACAAGAGTTCCAGCTGCTCCCAGTCAGTGAGACTATGGCATCCTCAATTGGGGAATGTTGTGAGGATGAAGGTAGTGGGGAGGGGAAGGATATGGGGAAGAGGAAGGTGGGGAAGTACCTGGCTATTCAGATTTTTTTTTCCAAGGGTTCCACACAGGAGTATCCGAAGAAAATAATTTTCCTCAGGGCCTGTGTCATCTTTGGGGATGCTGTGTGGAGGGTTTTTTAAGGAAAGAAAGGAGTAAAGAGTTTTGGGAAGGAAAAGGGTTTAAGGGGTGGGTAGGAATCTGGGGTTCAGTGTGTCCTGCTCATCCGCCTCCAAGACCTAGACAAACCTCACCCCGTGAACCCGGGCACCCCTGCTAAATCACCAAATGTAGCGAACCACATGGGGTTACCTATGGCAGAGGTGTTGTTTATTCATTAAAGGTTCCCGGGGCGACGGTGCCCATTCCCTCCTCCCAAGCATTTAATCACCAAACACGGCTAAAGCCATTTCAAGCAACGTCTCAATTCTGAATGGTGGTCTTATACCAGGGCGATACTGAGAGTATCTTCCACTCTGGAACGTGGCGCAAATATACTGTATATTACATTTAAATTAATTCATTATGAAATAATACAAATGAATTAAATAAAATTTATTTGCCATGGCGGGATTCGATCCGGCGACCTTCGGATTGGGTGTCGAAAGTCTTACCCCTCGATCACGCCGGCCGTCAATATGTATGTTGAATATATATTTACATTCGTCATACTTTTTTTTTTTTTACAGCTAATACCACACAAGAATCTCAACTGCTCCCGTCTGGAGCCAGTGAGACTATGGCATCCCCAATTGGGGTATGTTGTAAGGCTGATGGTAGTGGGGAGGGGAAGGAGGTGGGGAAGAGGAAGGTTGGGAAGTACCTGGCTATTCAGATCTGGTCACCAAACACGGCTAAAGCCATTTTCAAGCAAAGTTTCAATTCTGAATGGTGGTCTTACACCAGGGCGATACTGATAGTATCTTCCACTCTGGAACGTGCCGCAAATATACTATATATTATTTTTAATGAATTAATTGTGAAATAACACAAATTAATCAAATAAAATTTAATTGCGCACGCCGGGTTCGAACCCGCGACCTCCGGATTGTGAGTCAATAGTCTTAGCCACTGGACTACCTACCTCATTGTCAAAATGTATAATGTCTGTTGTTTTGAGTTGGGTTCAAATGAGTGGATTATTATCATATTCGAGTCATGTACGATCAGATAGATATAGATCAATCATACTAATGTCGGTTCTATCGTGCCTTTATTCTCAATAATTATGCACCAAATCAAGTAAATTTATTTATGAAGGAAACACGACTTTCACATAAATAAAAGAACAAAATACGGAAAAATTAATAAAGTATATGTTTATTTATGTGTATGTATGTATGTGTATGTATGCATGTATGTACTTAAATTAATTTCCTTTCAAATCGAAAACGTCAAATCTCTTCAAAATGTACTTTTAAAAATTAAGGTTGCTCCCACCGTAAAACACATGACCATAAAATTCATATTATCATGTTATGTGGTTGAACCACGCCACATATTAATGTTATTATTATTACTAGACAGACCCGTGGAAAGTCACGGGATATTTATAAAAATGTTGGATTTGTGAAGCTGAAAGAATTTATTTTTAAAAAATGCCCTAGGATCATCGCATTTCGAAAACAAACATTGTCAAATTATCGTTATTGTAGTGAAAACTTCTTTAGCACCGTTGTGATTTGAAATTGATGTCCACAATTGACGAAAAAAGGGAAGACTAAAAATAGGCAAATACATACATCTACAGGATTTAGCCTGCGAGAGAATTAGATAGTATAATCGGTCTCCTTTTTGTGCGGTGCTTCGTTGCCTATCTGTCTCCTCTTTGTGCGGTATTTTGTAGCCTCCCCACTCTTATCTACTTTAGTTTTCTGAAGGTTTCACTTCTACCGTCTGTGGATTGCACACTTTATTTTTTTGTGGGGGGGTGTTATTCACCATTACCTTAAGCCTCACATAATACCCCAATTGGGTATACCATAATCTCACTTGCTCCAGACGGGAGCACCTTGGACACTTATGAGGTATCCACATTTAAAAAAAATAAAAATGACGCATCTGCCTAACGATGGACAATGTAAAGCTGTCCGAAATGCCATCATGATACATCTGCCCTGATGATGGACACCGTAAAATTATCCGAAACGTTGGCTAAAGAAGGGGGTAGCGGTATAATACTAAAAATAAATAACCATAATACTTTTGACCGTAAAAATCTAAAATCATAACAAACATTGTCATTTTTATAAACGATCAGAATTTTACCTTTCGAATGAACACCGTTAGCAAACTTGTAAAATTACAACATAATCAGATCTGTCAAATAATTATACAAAAGAACCTGCTTCAAAGCTTTTCTGAATTATGTCCACAATCAGTTCCAATTTTGAAAATGACGTAATTTCAAAGTAAATTCCAGTTCTACAGTTCATTGAACCGAAGTCACAGACAGAAACCCAACCGAAATTAGATTTTTTGCCCATTTGCATTGTACATATTCACATGAACTTCATTGGTGAAATAAAAATATTATAGAGACATCTAGCGACATTGCTTCAAAACTCTTTTAATAGATCATAAAAGGCTGTTCACATTTTCTGCGGGCTTCATTTCAAGGGCTGTAGATGTGTTTCCTCGGAAAGAAAGAAATTTCACTGGCAAAATACCAAACAGGAGAAAAAAGTTAATATTATTATAGACATCTAGCGACATTCATTAGAAACTCTCTTAATATTTCCCGTGAGGTTGTTCACATTTTCTTCGGGACTTTATTAGTTTGTGAGTGCGAGAACTAAAATAATATTATGTTTACTGTGAAATCGAGAGATTCCGCTAGCAATACCGGTGAGAACAAATCGATTAACATTTTTGTCAAAGATAAATTAATAATTTACTTAAAATATTGGTGTATTTTTTATTATTGGTGTGTTTTTCTGGAAGAAAACGATTATTAAAAAGATATTTAATCTCTTGGGGAATACAAAATTATATTATTATTCAATTTTTATAAGAAAAACTTTCTTTTTATACTTTTTTGAAGGTTATTCCCATCAGTGAAATACATCATATTAGAATAAGTTAACAATAATAATCTAAACGAAAATATGAAAGAAAACAAGACACAGAAAAACAGAAAAAAGACAGTGGTCGCAACTGGGACACGAACCCAGACCTCTCCGTCTAACCGGGACGCGAGGTCTGGGTTCGTGTCTCAGTTGCCACCACTGTCTTTTTCTGTTTTTCTGTGTCTTGCTCTCTTTCATATTTTCGTTTAGATTATTATTGTTAACTTATTCTAATATGTTATATTATTTTTTAGCTAAGGATAATAACGTATTAAATTGAAATAAAGGTAGGTAATAGGTAGTAGATACCTACTTATTCTAACTTATCTAACACACTATATAATGAGGTAACATTTGTTTGTTTGTTTATTTGTTTGTGTGTTTGTTTGCATCGAATAGGCTCCGAAACTGCTGAACCGATTTGAAAAATTCTTTCGCTGTTGGGAAGCTACACTATCCCTGGGTGACATAGGCTATATTATATTTAAAAAAAAAATAGGCATCCTTACTAAAACTTCAATAATGTAACCCAGGGTGTAAAAAAATTACCTAAAATATTCTTTAAATCGCATGCGCTGCGAAAACTATTGATGATAGAATAAAATAATGTACTACGACTTTATAGAACACATCATTATTTACAAAAAAGGTCGCGACAGCATATGTCTAACTATTGTGGTTATGCCACAATATGTATTCTTTTATTTTAAAAATTTAATTTAAATGTCGCCTCTTGAAAAGGCTCTTTATTTGTATCTTGGTTTTAATCCTTATCAAAATAAATTACTTCACATTCAAGACAGCTTCAATACCTTTATTTAACTTTTTGAATTTTACAATTCGGATATTTAATTAGAAAGATATCACGAGTTTAAAATTGTTAGTATTAGAAAAAAGTTTCGGCTACGGGCCGGACGGGAGAGGAGTCAAGAAATGCAGTGCCAGGGGGGTTGGCGGGACGGGGAAGCGGGAGAGCGATGGTGGGGAAGGTGGAAGTGGAACGCTGGAGGGGAACGCACGGGAAAGGACATGTAAGGAGTAACATTTTATTTATTTGAATATGGCATATATTATAAAAGAAAGTTAAAAAAAACGTGCAGCTCGCAAAAAATCAGAAACGAGTCCCGGTTCGATCAAGGGAGTTATATGGTGTGGTAGATCTCTATCCCCCCTAGGGAATAAGGGTATCCGTTTTTACCTAAAGGGCCTGCTTTTAAAGATATAAGGGCTAAAAGTTTCGCCCTCTTGAAATTTCTAGAACAGCCTTCCGGAAAGTTCTAGAAGGTTCCATAGAGCTGTAGAAAGTTGTGGAAGGAGTGGCGGAGTATGTCGTGGAATGATCAGGAATAGGGAATCGGGAACATCATTGTGCAACATTCCAGAACACTATCTTATTGTCCTGAGCGAAGCCGGGTAACCCAGCTAGTTATTTATAAAACAAGTCATATGTATTTTTAATGGAAGTTTGAAAATGATTATTTTATTTTGAATTACTAAAAAAATTTCGAAGTCACAAAAGATTGGAAAAAATTGTATATCTCAAAAAATGCAAGAAGAATACATATTTTGGAAGATCTGAACACCATATTAATGTTATCAAAAACTTTGTAAACACCACTTTCATTTTCTATACTTTACGCTAACCGGGTTTTGTTACCACCGTATCTTCTTCAGGGCAGTATAATACTCTACTAAAATTAAGTTAAATGTGTTATAGATAATATATGTTTAAAACATAATGGGCTGGAATCCTCAAGTGCACTTGAGTGCGTCCATGGAGGAAGAAGTAGGCGTAAGTGTAGATGGAGAATTGGGAAGGGAAAGGGAATGTTCTTTGTCAATAGGGAAAAATCTTAGTTTTGGACTTTTATTTAAATATATTTTTGATTATTATTTACTTTAATTAGTAAGGTACCACAAAGAGATGCATGTTTTGATTGAATCTGTTACTTATCTTATCTTATCTTCAGCGCCCAAATGTTTTCAAAACATCGGACAAAAACAAAACATTGGGTCGGGACCACAACGTTTTTGGGTTTTCATTGACTACGGAAAACAAATTATTGTGCAAACATTTGGTTCAATGTTTGTGGTAAAATTATCGCTGGAAACCCGATTTAAGAGATACGTTCCTGCCTGCGTAACAAAATCATCACACTTATTTCAATATATAAATAATTTCTTGTGATTTTCATGAAATCTGACTGATTGAACTGTATATTTCAGCAGTTCTGAGTGATTCATTACTCGGAAAGTGTGGGAAGTGAAATTATCCAAATTCAGACTCGTATTAGTAATCAACAGCCATATTGCATCCATCGGGTTAATGAGATATGCTGCAACGTAATCCTACACCATTCCGTTCAACAATACTCACAATAATGATATTGTTCAACCAGAATTAAATCCGGTTATTGCAAGATACGTCGTTTTCTTAATGTTACTTCATCCCTTTACGTTAAAGGCGTCATGACCTTATCAGCCATCAGATACCTTCCTGAGGATGTCTATCTTGTGCCACCTTTAATTGTAGGTTCACGAAGCTTTACCACGCATAAGTGAACTTCTGATCTGTCTTCTGATCATGCAGTGAACATCCTCTTATAGAAAATTGCATTGCTTTCGTTACATTATTCGAGCTCGTACCTATCCAAATAATTACAATTCTCGACTCTTTTTCAAAATACCAGCTCAAGGATGTTTCATTTAGCTAGAAAAAATATAGATCTGTAGAAAAACTGCCTTCGTTTTGCTGTTTACTTGGACTGAACATGAGTTCAAAAGGCCCTAAACGAAATTTAAAATTCACGGAAAATGTTATGTTTACGGAAAATGTTCAACCTGCAACGCAGTCTATCAAGTCCCGGACCTCAACTCATGAACCACCCCTGCTAGTCTTCAAACGTAGCGAACTTCTCCGGGTGATGAACGGCAGATATGTCGATTATACAATTAATGGTTCCCGAGTTCCAAATTGACGATTTTCCGAAAGATGTTGAATAATTATACGAAAAGGGTGTCTTAGAAAGCTCGCGCATACCCCATCTACATTTTTTATTCCAAAAATGCTCAGTAATCGTTGGTTAAAATCCTTGCGGTATATTCTGTCACTAACTGTATTTTGACGTACAATTTCTGAGATGTGTTTTTTATACCGTCATTTCAGAACGTCAAATGATTCAATTTCGTATTGTCAACACACGCGTTACGGATTCCAATACAAAGAGGTGTCGAAAACATAATATTTCCGAAAAATTTTAACGGGTAGGTACAGCAACATATTGCTTCAAACGTGTTTGTTGTAATTATAGTTGTTGCAGAGATTTTGCTTGCCACAATGCGTTTTCAATACATCCGTTGAATCCAGCTGTTGCATTGTTGTAATTGGTTCATATTTTTATAAGGTTTCTCATTTGTTCCCACGGCCACCAGCTGATTACCGTTCCTTCTATAAATGTGGTTAACTTATTTTAATTTAATTTTAAGCCCACATATTAAAATCGAAGTTGATGAACTCCGCCATTGTCTTGCATTAAAGTATCTCGAGCTTCAAAAATCGACCCGTCTTCTTGGTTTTAGGGCAAACCTTCTCGGTGTTGACTTTTCTTGGTTTTAGGGCAACTACAGTTTTCAATATACATTTAGTAGTTTTTGTTGATTTAGGACGTGATTTTTCAGTGTTATTTGTTGTTCAGTGTTCGGTGTTGGATTTAATCCAAATGGAACTAAACCATTCCGAGTATCAATAGCTTTAAAAAGATTCTACTCTAAAATTGCTAAACTAGTAGTAGTTCTATGAACAGTACACCTCACTGCCAAAAAATTATGTTTCCATTTTTCCCTCATTTAATAAATCTTAACCAAAATTTTCTCTAAAATCTTGTAGGTATTATCTACTTACCTACTTTATTATAAAACATTACATTTTAGGAATTTTATTTCAATTAAGGAATTGTAGTGATAGTGAAATGTCACTATCTCAATGAAAATTCTTTTTGCACACTTTCTTCAGACAGGTAGATACCATAATATTGAGAAAAAAAATGCGAATAAGAAAGTCCAAATAAGCACGACGCTTTGGCATATGAAAAAGTATCTTTACTAAATCATTAAAACAGCCATCTTCTTGAAACGGAAATGGAAAGTGCAAACAAAATTTAAAAAGAGAAGAAAATCAAAAAGGTCGAGGTGACATACCTACATGAAATTTACGGCCATTGTTCCCAATCATACTGACCAACGACTGTTGAGCCGAAATTTTGACTCACTCCTCAAAAACAAAAATACGCTCTTCCCAATGCAACTCTCCGACCAACAGGCGAATCGAGCGTTACTAAACAAATAACTTAGCTGATCGGAGACTCAGATTGATCGATCGAAAAGTTGGGAACATTGGCCGTAACTCAATTTTTTGTCTGTATTTCTAGGTCTATGCAAATATTTTCAGCTCGCATCGTCACTTCATTGTGTAATGTTTTCAATAATTTGAAAACAATATTATTGTTATTTCAAATTTTCTACTAGAATAGTAAATAAGTATGTAGACTTTTTTGAGGCTCAACACGAATCTGCACTTGTTCGTATACATTATAAAGAATAAGAAAAATACGGGTCGATGTATTTTCGCTGAGAAGAATTCCCACTGGCATTCCAATAATTTATTATGTAATGGAAGCGTCTCGCTTTGACGTAATGAATAAACATGAACAGTTTATATGGCACGGAATATTTCGTGACGCTCAATAAACGAATATTTATATAATGGTGTTTAAACCGCCACCCAACGCAGCTAATGGTTCTTGCAAAATACTCTTTATTTCTCCAGAACTTTCTGCCTGAAGATGAGTCAATATTATATTTAAACTCAGTAAAGTGTAATGTGTGTTTTTAGCCGAAAAGTTACAAAAGTCAAATCAGCTTCCGTTTCTGTCTAGACAGATATAAAAAAATATATATGTGTATATAAATAGTTCTGTGACAAGGTGGAATAATATATTCGGTTATAATTAATTTTGTGTCTATGCAATCCCGACCCTGAATTAAATGGCATTACTAAACGCCTGCTAGACGCCTTTTGATATTGAAAATTATTTTTAATATACTTGCTTTCTTCCAACGGACTACACCAAGTTTAAGATAATTTGTACAGGTGGCGACGTTTTGCAAACTATAGGTACCTATCGTAATAGTTTTTACCCTTGTGTTTCTGAATAAAATCAAACCCTTAACGTCAATTCTCTTCAAACGAACCTAATGAATTTGCTACCTCAGGTAAGATTTTTTAAGTTTCCCTGCAATACAAGGCTCTAATCATGTTAGTTTCAATAGAAAATCGTTTTCTTAACTATTGCTGTATTAATACGTTAATTGGAAAGTAAAATTTGCTCGCCTTTAAAGTGTTCACCTTTAGAATGTATGCACTTGTCCAACATTTTTTCCACTGTCAATAACTACGGAAAATTTTTTCTAAAAAAAGCCGTTGAATTTTTTTTCTACGATTTTTGGTTGTCGTAAAAATACCATAAGTTTTTAAGTTACAAATTCAATATCAGTTTGTTTGTTATTCTCTATACGTATACTTAAAGTTATTTTTAATTGTGAGATTAAAATTAAAACTTTTTTTGTTTAAATAATTTCAATCCTAGTTTACATTATTTGCGTGGTTTTTAAGTAGTTATTCAGTTAAAATCATTTATAATGAAGATACAGATATAATTTATATTTTCTGATATAATTTTTAAGTCCATTTATTAATTGTTGACAAATGTTGTTAAAATGAAAAAAAATACAGGATTTTAGACTTTGGTTAAGAGTTTTCTATGAAAGGGTTAATGTATATTTATATAATGTAATTTTTTATCACTAATTAAAAACCTTGTTTTTACTTTTATCACATTATCCAAAAACATGAAGTAAAATATCATGTAATAGTCCATTTTTTTTTAGAAACCGGCATGCTTTTGTTTACATTGTGAAATACGATGTTTTTGGAAAAAAAGCAAAATTAAAAATTATTCGTAAAGATAATTGTAGAAAAGAATGCATGTTTCCAATCATCAACTAGTTTTTGTGGTAATTGTATTAAATATCAGAATTTAGTGCATTTGATTTTTCCGTACAAAATAATGAAAAACCTGTTGATATGATAAAAATGCGTATTCTATTAAAAAAATTATCTATGACTATCAAGTAGGCCATAGACAACACACAATATTGCCCCAATTCAATACTACGTACGGCAATTTTAAATAAGCTGTCAGGCAGAATATACGCATTTACTTATTTTTTATTAAATTTAAAACTATGAAACAAACGGTAAAATATAGATGAATTGAATGGCTTTGCAGCATTTTCAGCAACAGTCAACAGTATATATTTTCATAGTAATAATTATGCATGATTTTTTTTAATGGGCCCGGGGGAATCCAAACGTACTAAAATCTCCAGCGCTTTTTGACTTTGTTGTAAATGTCTTGGCGCTCCGGTGGTTAATCAAGGTTTACGAAACACTGTTCCATTAATTAAACCATAAATAAATTTTTACTATTTCGTATTTATTCGGCAAATTTCGTACAGCCAAAATCCGTTTCATAACACAAGCGCTAGTGATTTTTCTCGTCGAATGCGTAATTTGGCACAAAACCACAATTTAACCATGTCATAACCACGATCCTTGACATATGACCCCGTGAAAGGAACAAGAGAGAAAAGGTTGAATATAGTAAAGAAATCAAAAACCATCTCCTTCCACTGTCACTCCCTCACAAACCATCTCATTCACTCCTTTTCTCTTGCTACACCTGCTACTTTTTAAAGATTATTAAATACACCGAGATTTCTTTTATAATATAATGTTCAATATACTTCCTGATGCATGTGATTATATATCAATACATAACAATCACACAAAGCACTATCTCTCTCTCTGCGTTTGAGTCACGTATAGTTCTTTTACGTTCGTGACCCATCAAACCTTTCCAATAGGTTTATTTGGCAATGCAAGCCTAATTACCTGCTTATATATCAATAATCCTTGCGACAGATGTAGAGCCATTTTTGTAAGGTTCATCAAACTTATCAAACAACAACATGATTCACATTCCGACAGCACGAAAATTATTTGAAAAAATTACGTAGTTATTCATAATTTAGCAATGCCACAGCAAATTACTGAACCTGCAATTTGCAGATACTCTCAGTATCGCCCTGGTATAAGACCACCATCCAGAATTAAAACGGTGTTGAAACGTCTTTGGTGATCAGATCTGAATAGCCAGGCACTTCCCCACCTTTCTTTTCCCCATTTCCTTCCCAACTCTATTACCATTACCTTCAGCCTTACAATATACCTCAATTGGGAATGCCAAACAGTTAGGACTCTTGTGCGGAATTTACAAAAAAACAAAAAAAATCTGAACTCAAAGACAAGTGCGTCTTCTACCAATCAACGGCAGCCGTTTAAGGGTCAACGTTTTTAAGGAATTACAGGTCAGAGATTATTCTTTTATTTTTCAAAATATGTCTTCATTTGATTCATGTTTTCATTGAAATATCAGTTTTTCGATAAAGATAACGAACAGTTGAAATACTTTAGTATTTTTTATCTGTAGGAACTATTATTAATTTTATTTTATTCAAATATTGCCAGCGCCTTAAGCGCCATTATCAATTGCTCTAAAAATGACATCAGCCTCACTTACATGTGAAGATTGCTGGTTGCAATAAAGTAAAAATTGAGATCAACATTGGTAGTCTCTTTTACCATGCATATATGCAACACTTAGGATGGGTTGTTTCAAAAAATTTGACGCATTTATCAAATATTTGAAGTTAATTTTCACGTTCTGTGTAAGTGCTATACACGTTCTTTGATTATTTCAGTTTTATGGAGCAACGGTCTATAATGATATAATAACAGAACTTGAATAGAACATACACATAACATGAAAATTAACTTCAAATATTTTATGAACCCGTCAAGTTTTTTTAAATAACCCGTCCTCAGTAATTGAATTTTAATACTCAATTTAAACTTCTTGATTGTAATAATAACAACGGTATAATAAAAATATTAGCGTCCGCAGGTATTTTATAAGCCTTTTTGTTTCGCTGGTTAAAAATAAGAATTGTGAAAATACATCAAGTATCAAAAAACTTATATTTTGAGGGAATTTTTGATATGTATGCAGCTTTTTATCACAGTACCTTTGTTATATCCCGATGCTTTACGTGACGCCTTCATGAATCTTGAAAGTTCTGCTAAAAATATGGGTCTCATAGTAAACCAGCAGAAGACCAAATACATGGCCATAGGATGCGCCCAACAAACCCCAACTCTCTCATGTGGAAGCCAAAATTTTGAAACGGTACCAAAATTCACATACCTAGGCTCCCTGATAACAAACGAGAATAATACCACAGAGGAGATCCAGAAGCGCATTGTGAACGCAAATCGCTGTTATTTCCGTCTATTAAACCAAATAAAATCCAGACTGCTGTCCAGAAACACCAAAATATTAGTATACAAAACACTTATCAGACCAGCACTCATATACGCAGCTGAGACTTGGTTACTAACTAAGAGGAATGAGCGAGCACTGGATGTTTTTGAACGGAAAATTTTGAGGCGTATCTTCGGACCGGTTTCAGAAAATAGATTTTGGCGCAGACATTATAACAACGAGCTATATACTCTGTTTAAGGATCTAAACGTCACAAAATTTATAAAACTCCGAAGACTTCGGTGGCTGGGTCATGTAGAGAGAATGACCGACCATCAAGCACTCAAGACCGACAGGGCGCAGGAGCCTGGGAAGACCAAGTTTAAGATGGAGCGACAATGTCCTCAAAGATTTGTCGATCTTTACTTGGAGATTGTAAACTGGAAAGACCTGTCACAAAACCGTGATGAGTGGAGGAAGACTCTTGAGGAGGCCAAGACCCACCAGGGGTTGTAGAGCCAAGAGTGATGATGATGATGACCTGTGTTATGTTACAGTACCAATGTTCTGAGACTTTAATTCTATTGAATTTGGGCACACGAAACACGACCACAACTTAAGTAAGTTAATTTCTTCAGTGGTTTATTGCTACGATTAAAAAATACCACTATGATCCTAAGGGCGATAACCGGATAAAACAAATCATGATAAAAAAAAAACAATAAGTTACGTTAGTTTAAATTAGGTTAGTTATGTTAGTCGTGTCTTTGTTATTTTTCTTAAATTTCTTCAATATTCTGTTTTGCATGGAACCCCTGTAGGCGTACTGCAAAAATATGATAGGTGGTAAAAATTGTTTATTGATTCAAGCAGTGCGTGCTGTTTATAGATTGGTGGCACGACGTATTACATAAAGTTCCCACAAAAGTGTTACGCCCAGTACCGGTGCATTGCCCCTGTCCCCTGCTTCTCCGGGCCCGTGTCAGACCTGGATCCATTTTAATCATCGACTTTGTTTACGGATAGAAAGTGCATTGATTTTTTTCTAGAACACACTGCAAAGATTCACTAATTAGTATATTGCCTTTTTGTAACGTCTACGAAAAGTAACACCATTTTTTTTTTTAATTTTATGATACAGTCTGTGTTCCTAATCCTCCGATGTTTTGTTTGCAGTATTCGACAAAATATATATCGCTTGAAACCCGCTTGCTTCTCAATGGTAATGTGCTTTTTTATCCCGCGACAAAATATCGCTGACAAAATATCCCCGACGAAATATCCTACGGACAAATCATCCCCCCATAAAATATATACTAAAACCTAACCTTACGTAACGTTACAGGTGTCTGTATTAATTTTGTCCCATTTTACTATTTTTTAACAATAATTCATTGTCTTTACAGGATGTTTAATATTTTTGCACATTTTAGTAATTTTGAACAATATTGTTTTTAAGGCAAATAACTTTATTTAATTCACTTTATTTTACACAATTGTATTTGTAGGACTTCCGTATTAGTTTTGTCCCATTTTTGTTAGGTTAAGTTAAGTTTTAGTAGATATTTTGTTGGGGATGTTTTGTTCGTAGGATATTTTGTGGGGGATATATTGTCGCGGGATAAAAAGTCGCTGAATCATTGCCAATAAGTAATAAGATAAGTGATACGTTACGATCATAGTCATATGAGGAGAATTTTAAAATGTCTTAAAAAAACGTAAGATACGTAACGTTTTACCGAGCAAAACAGTCAGATTCCAGATGTTGAAGTTGTTGTGGAGCTGTTCCAATTGACTGAGAGTATGGAAAATGTTTGCAGGGTTTTGGCAATGTTTTGCCAGTTCTACGGCATATTTTGACAACGCTATTTACATTAGCTATACTGAAAAAGAGAAATCCGATATATTTAAGTGCAAATCGGCATGCGCTCTTTATCACTTCACCAATTGATTATCAGTGTAAGTTTTGCATGGTTCTGTTCATGGTACAAATGTCTACAAAAAAACTAAAAAAAAGTAATGTACCCATTTAACGACTACATTTTTAGAGAAGCATTTTTTTCCTGCTTCGCCTCAACCTACATTTTGGTAAGTAACAGATCGGGTTTTCGTTATGAACGATGCATTAAAACTTTAAAGCATTTTTACCAGTGATAATCAACTTGATTGGTTTGGAGTTTAACGCCAAACTACTTTGCATTTACAAATGTCAAGTTAAGCAAGTGTAAGTAGGTAAATGTTGTGGATGTGGATTTTTTTTTTGTTTTTTTTTCAAAGAAAGACAAACATTCCCGGGTTACGAATAACCCAACATTATTTGAAAATCTCCTAGTACCACCATATGATCATAGATATTAAAAGTAAGTTATTAAGTAAAATGTGATATCTGTGATAAATGTTCCTACACAGCATACAAGATACAAGCTAATAAAAACTTGAACATTGATGAGAAGGCGTACATTTGAAAGACACAATCATTGATTTCTTGTACTCAGACTGAGAAGATTATAATTGCATAACATGTTCCTGAATTGATTAAAATGAATTTTGACTCCACCCTCCCGCTACTGCAAATTTTATTACAGTCTCCGTATTTCAGTGACCGCGCTCTACTTAATTATTACATCTGACTTATTTTTATACGCCAGCAAATTTACGTAAAAAATCTAAAAATACTTCCTACTGCTATGTATTCTGTATTTGGACACGAGTTTGCTCCAAAATTAACGCCACAAACAAACAATATTTCAATTTTAATTGCTTCGTGGCAACAGGTTGATAAGTTGGTTGCATTCCATACCATAATCACTCCGCAGCCTCTAATTTTGTGATAGGCGTAATTCAGAAGCTCTTTCACCGTTCAACTATTTAAAGAATTAAGGCCAGCCACTCATACGAATAAACTGCCTTGACTCATTGTTAATTCAAATGCAAATTATTATACCGACATGAAGTTGTGTTTAATGTTTCTAGGCAATCGTGAACAGTGAATAAGAGCCATGATTCTGTCTTCGTACTTCCACAATTAAGATAAAACACCACCATAGTTAAGTCTGCAGTGTGATAAGTACGTACTATTTAATGGATTGTCTCGATACTGTGTAGGTACTTTTGATGCTTGAACCGATACTTGTTATTATTGGCGTATTAGGATGACAAAACTACACAGTATCGTGACTCAAATGATATCATTATGAGTAAATTCTTGATTTTGTGCAAAAACGGGAAATCTTTTTGATTGGTTCCTTATGAATGAAATGCAATCTTTATGTACCGAACATCCATTTATTGTTACTCCTAAATGTAACAGGATCTGAGAGAACTTCCAAGGCCTCCTCAAAACCATAACGGGGGCAGTAGGCATGTAATTCCGTACTGGATCACATTCCTTGTCTCGTATATATTCATACATCATCTCATAGGTACATTCCGTTTATTGTGTCATCTGAACTTTTGTAGTTCTAGCCAAATTTGTGTATCTAGCTGGAAGATCCAATTAAAATTAATATAAAAAAATCTTATTACTTTTGCTGGTTAAAGGCATAAAATACAATAGATTATAATATGAAAATGAGAATAACTGATGCTAATACTCATAATTGATAATAATCAGGATTGAAAACCGAGTGGAAAGAAATACAGGGTTGGAAAGCGAAAATAACAAATTGTGAATTAAGGGGAAGTATTAAAGACATTTTACGAGCAATCTCTGAAAGTAGAATAAATTGTCACCTTACTGCGGGGGACCATTCTAGAATGGAGCGAAATGTATTTGCCATGACTCTGTGATATAAACCTAGCGCCAGTATTCTTGTAAATAGCATTACAACGCATTCCATTTCGTTGAAACTCTTATGTTAGATGCCAGAACTTTATTCACATCGGGTTGAATGCTAGTCTACCGTGATAGCCGTGGGTGTCGGAGTAGAACCCATGACCTCTAGCAAAGTAGGAGAGTGTGTTACCACTGCGGCCATCAGGCCAATCTCCACCACTTGAAAATAAATCTTTGAATCTTGATAAGGTTTCTGAAGACCAACACCAAAAAAATAATAGAACCTGACAATCCAATGAGTTAAATGTGTTAAGGCTTAAAAAAGATATTTAAATGGAAGAACAATCATTCTCTTCGAATCATAAGTTGTGTCATATATGATAACTTATACAGTTAAAAAATAATCATAACCAAATGAATAAATAAATAAAAAGAAGAAACTGTGGACGAGATTGGCTATGGTATGATGTCATAAGATGATATTATAAATTTTGCCACTAAATGCAAATTCAAAATGTTTTACGAGTTAAAAACATTATTTTGCTATGATCAAAAAGCCAGAATTTAAGTCAAAGTATTTCTTTTTAAATTTGTAAGTTTTAAAAATGACTGGACTTCTCCATTCTGTTAAACAATCTGCAAACATAGACAAAATATGATGAAAAAATGAACAACAAACTATTCTCACTCTATACTTACTTACTTGTAAAAGGTAATTGAGTATTTATTAAATGCGTGCATCGATCATTTTTAATGGCTCAGATCATTGCATTCCTCAGATTTCATGCATAATATATGACTTAATTTGATATCCTTTTACATCTTGTAGAAGGCCATGACATCACTATTCTGTGTATTGTGCCTACTCACCTGCAAGATTCTACTTCTACTATATACTCTGGTTTTTCTACTGAAACTATAACAAGTATTTACAATCCTAGCGTCAAACTATCACAAGTCTAATAAACATTTCGTGGGATGAATTTATAAACAGCGAAAAAATGAATATTTTGATTTTTTAAGCTGTTTTCATAACGGGAGTCTTTCAGTGCGATGTAATTATTTCCACCCTTTATTTTGTTCTCACATGAGTGTTTTCACTGGTAGACCGACGATTTTGTCGAAGGATTTTTTCCTTAGTGAACACTAAAAGTTCTAGAGACTGGCGACAGTACCAAACAAGAAATGAATAACCGTTATTATTTAGGTGGCACCTTAAATGGTTTTTTGGTTGGTAAAATATGGAATTTATAGATCTTGGTTCATTTCGACTATTCGTGAATTTAAAAAATCTACTATTCAAAGTCTGAATATGTCATGTAGACTGTATAAATATAGTGCATACGTCATGCATACTAAGAATTTGAACGTTGAACCAATAGTAACCTTATAGCAGAATCAATGCATTGGTATTGTATTCATACATTTTCCAGTTCCTTCCTTTTCCAGGCGATACATAGGCAAACTGGAAAGCAGCCGGGGGCACCATTCGAAGGGACCCATATTTAAAAAAAAGAAAGACAAACATTCCCGGTTTACGAATAACCCAACAATATTTGATAATCGCCTACTACCACCACAGAAAGCCGAAAATTTTGCTTGTGTTGTTATGGAGGACTTGGGAGGTGGGACCCAAACGTTATGCCCACTCAACCATTGACCGTTATGCAAAAAAACATTACCATATGAGGCTGATGTTGTAATCTTTAAAAGTGTATCTTCTTGATTGATACTAGGATGGATTCATGTGAATTATAAGTTACTTTAATTGTATTTTTGTACTATACAAGCTTGCCAGAGGGCCTTAGAATGTTTCGCTAGAACAAGACGTAACACTGTAATGTTACTTTGATTTCCAATCATTAGAAATAATAATAAAATCAATTTATTTGATGAAGTAAGTATTTCTTAAAATCAATAATAATTATTTTATTTGATGTTTAATTATTATAAGCCTAAGGGTTTAAAAGCAGTCCATATTGTATTCCGGAAGATTGCAAACAGGATTTCATAAAAGCGAGGTTATATCAATCGTGATCAACGATATGTTAATTAAGTTGTTAACAATGTCACTTAACTATTATTTAATCACTTAACACTTTACTGTGATTTTTAACAAGACAATAAATAATAATTACACTCATTTACCAAGTATAGTCTACATGATCTTAGATCATACGAGGTATGAAGACTAATATTCTTAAAATTATTTGTTAAAAGTAGTAGGCAATTGACTGATCTAATATATCTTTACATCAAATAATTCACGGCTGTCTTCAGACTACATTTTTTCTTAGCAATATTGAAATAAATTTTCCCAATTCCCACTGTTTAAGACGCCAGAGCATTTTCGTTTCACCAGGATACCTACATTTAAAAATAATATCGCCTATTTTAGTTATATAATGTGTCGATAACGTGTGCTGAAGTAGATATTTTCGTCCATAATTTATACGGATTCAGAAAAAATGTTCTGTTGTTGCTGTAAAATATGTTTAGCTAATCATATAATGTATCCGTTGTGTGTCTATGTATCTTGTGTCTCTTGCCCCCCCTTGAATTAATTGTCATTTGAGTAACATAAGTTATTCATAATTTTACATTGTTTTCTTTTTCTTTTTGATTATTTTTTTAGATGTACGTATATGCTTTCTTCGTCCAAGTAGATTTTTGTAATTATTTGTACATATTTGTGTATTAAATGAGTTTTTATAACTGAATTTTTAGCCCGTGACCTCTAATCCAAGAGTCAAGGATCTAATGTCAGTGCCACAGAGCTTGATCACCATAATGTCATTACACGTACATAATTACGAAAAATTGCGCTGAAGATTACAGGCACTGCTGAAAACCAATTGAATTCCAGGAGAAATACTGAATATGTAGCTGAGCAGTGACTTTTTTGACAATAGAGTCAAGGATAAATAAACAAAATATATAAAACTGTGATTTTCTATTAATAAATTAATGAATGTTTTTATTATTGCTATTATTGTAAGTGAAATAATGTTGGTATTTAGCCCCTCATAAATACTTGCAGAAAATATATGTATTTACGATGCTTAACAGCTATCATGATTTCCATTAATATGCAATGTTGCAACAATTCAATACACAATCATTTTAGTAAATTAAACAGAACTATCAGGAAAATTATTACGGTTAAGCAATTGAAATTGAATTAACTACTGCAAAACAAGAACATTTCACCTACATACCATGGGCGTTAGGTTCAAAGAAAGCTTATATTTTTTTAATAATTATTTTTAATAAAACACTGTTAATTATTATTTATTACAATTTGGGTGGCAGGTATGGGTACCACAGCCCCCGGAACCATTTATTGTATAACCAACACTCCTGCCATAGGTCACTACAAGTGGTTCGCTATGTTTGGTGACTTAGCAGGGGTGCCAGGGTTCATAGGGTGAGGTTTGACCTTTCCAGCCGGACTCTTGACCCATCGACTTGCACCGCAGTTGGAGGGATGGATTGATACTTTCGTTACTCCTGGACACACTGACTTCCAGATTCCTTCACACCTCTCATACCTTTTTCCTTCCCAGAACTTCCTAAGATAACATAGTCTCTGAGGGAAATTATTTTCCTCAGGGTCCAGCCAATTCGATTCACCATTATTGCGAATGAGGTATGAGTGTGTGCCAAGACCGAGTTGTTTTGTGGTCCGACCTCTCTACCTACCTCTGCGGGGAATAAGCGAGACGGTTAGTTAGTTAAAATGATTTATTATTAGAAATGCCACGACACACCCTTGTGCAACAATAAGGATATCACATTTCCACAATGCCTACGTAGAAAGATATGACGTAACCCAACTGTTTCCTGTTTACACCAAAGATTATACAACCATCAAAAGATATTAGAAAGACCATATTTTGATTAGGTATTCTAGTAACATTCCTCCGCCATTGCATTGACAAAACTTCCTGCATACAAGAAGGTATGACCAACTAACGAGACTCGGACACAAACGCCAAGTGTGCTTGTGTTCAACAAACCGGTATGGCGTATTTGCATTCTCTTACGGCTTTTTTTCTTCAAATGCTCTAGCAGAATTATCCCTTTCACAATATATATTTTTTTTATTTCTGTAGAGATCTTTATTCCCGAGGCATCTTGAAACAACTTTCCTGAGCAAGTTCATAAAACGCAGACATTTGGGAGTTTTTATGGACACTTCGAAGCACCCAAATTGAGAACACAACGTAAAATGTACATAATAATATACTCTCGCACTTTACAGGTATACAGTTTACGTATCTTATATCCATAATCTTATCCGTACTCGTTTTTTTTATTAGACCTACAAGATGAGGTAACATCATCACCCTAACTTTATCCATACGTAAAGAAAATCACCATATTATGCGGGGTGTAACAGCACGCACCCGAAGGATTTTAACCAGAGTTTCTGATCATATTTGGGGTACCTACACACACAAAGTATTTTTCCAATTTGCGTCAGTTTTTTTAGTTCTCTTCACTTAACTCTGAGTGAGTTGTCTACGATTTGATTCCCAAACAAGCCCAGCAAAGTTTTATGTTGTTACGCCCAAGTCAGTTTCTCTAAATGTCTCCTGGTGAAAAACCGTCATCCTGAATTAACCTTGCTTGAAATGTTTTGAGCCGCGTTGGTGACCAGATCTGAAAAAACAGGCACTACCCCCATCTTTATTCTCCTTATATCCTTCCCTCCCTACTATCCTCAGCCTCACAACATTTTTTTACATTAACTCGACAAAGGAGGCTCCGAGGAAAATAATTTCCCTCAGATGCTGTACGGAGGAGGATGCTGTATCTTTAAGTAAAGGAAAGAGAAGAAGTTCTGGAATGGAAAGGGAATAGGTGGATCTGTATGGAAGTGAACTATGAATCCATCCCGCTCACTGCGGTGGAAGGTGCTGGGTCGAGAGATTCCGGCTAGAGAGCTCGCCATGCAGTTAGTGGGCAGACGCACCACCAAGACCTGGAAAAACCTTATCCCATAAACCCGGGCACCCCTGCCAGGTCGCACTAGTCGTAGCAAACCTGGGGTGGCCTATGGCAGAGATGGTTCCATGACAGTTCATCCTGCGACAATTCATCCGGTGACAGTTCATCCGGTGACAGTTCATCCGGCCGACAGTTCATCCTGCCGACAGTTCATCCTGCCGACAGTTCATCCGGCCGACAATTCATCCGGCGACAATTCATCCGGCCTGATCATTTAGAAGATTTTTTCTTCAAGTAAGTATGCAAAGAGGATATACGGCCGTACAACCAAAATCGATATACTTATATCTGAAGGCATCTTTAGTAGAAATCCGCTGTAATCTAACCTAACCTAACCTAACCTTACCTTACCTAACATAACCTCACCTAACCTAACCTAACCTAACAAATTAGTCAATTCACCCTAAAAAGATGGTGTTAATTTCAGATAAAAAAAGTTATATTATATGCAAGTAGGAATCTTTACGGTTTTTTGCTAAGCCGACTGCACGTATAAGTATGTCGTATTTTGTTATTCACACATGCTTTTTCGGAGAGTCGAAATTATTGTTAGTAAAAATATTTTTACAGCGGATTTCCACTCAAGATGCCTTCAGATATAAGTATATCGATTTTGGTTGTACGGCCGTATATCCTCTTTGCATACTTACTTGAAGAAAAAATCTTCTAAATGATCAGGCCGGATGAATTGTCGCCGGATGAGTTGTCGGCCGGATGAACTGTCGGCAGGATGAACTGCCGGCAGGATGAACTGTCGGCAGGATGAACTGCCGCCGGATGAACTGTCGCCGGATGAATTGTTGCCGGACGAATTGTAGGGTCACCGGCAGAGATGTTGGTTATCCAATGAATGGCTCCTATGACGGCGGTACCCAAACCCGCCTCACAAACTGTATATACTCCAATTAGGGAAGCCATATGTCCACAGGTTCCATACGGTTGGGTACAGTTGAGACTGTCGTGAAGTATTGACAAAAAAATAAAAATTAAACATCTGAAAGACTGATGATGCCTTCATTCAATAGTGAATCGAGAGCGGCTTATAATTGTGTAATACAATGTAGCAATAATAATTACGCGGAGATACTTGCCTACTTTTACATATTCTGAATTCGAGTATAGCTTATGCTTTTTCAGTCACGGTTCCATTTAGATCTAAAACAGTTTTTTTCCATTTCGAAAAGCTTCATAATATTATTATATAAGTATCAGATGAACTCATTTAAAATTCCGTATTGCGATGGGTTATTTCGAAATACGGTTCATTAGTTGGCCAAGTGAGATGACTGTGGTAGATAACACGAATGAACACTTTTACTTATCAGCAAATTAATCACAAGCCTTAAATATATTCATAACTCAACTATAAATAACAAAATAATAATACATTGCTTTTCAAAACTCTCTAAATAATTAATATGCAAGTTTTCACAAAGCTTGTTTTGATGTCAATCGTTGAAAAACATATTTTTGGTGGATCTTAAAATTCTTCTCAAGTCTATCCATGCCTTGGTATTTTAACAAATATAATTTATACATATGTACACGGTGTCTCAAAACAAACACGCGTGACCAGTCCGTAACATTTTGACTCTCTGCCGTTTGAAAAACATTCCTAGTAACTTAATCACTGCACGCACTCTCTCGACGCTCCACTACTTAACGCAATTAAATTAAATCAACATTACGGTTAGTATGCCATAACCATTTGGGGACACACTTGCAAAATTAATTTAAACCACCTGCAATCAGTACAAAATTATATGTTTAAATTAATGGTTCAAAAACATATTTTTTCACAGGGACGAAACATATCATTATTGTTTACGAATTTAACTATCTTACCTGTGCAGGCCCTATTATGTTTCAAAATAATAAATCAGCATATATCTGAATCTGAAGATATAATATGAAAGTAGAACATGAACATAATACTAGTTTCACAAAGAATGAAGGAATGCTTATTCCAAAGAATCACAATAAATACGGACGGCGAACCCTGGAATATAATGTGCCCAAAATATTTAACATTTTATCAAGTAATATAAAAAAATTGCGATTCTACAAATAGATTGAGATACAAGCTGAAAATATGGTTACTAAATAGAGATGGTTTATACTAAATATGTGTGTTAATTGTGACAATCTGTAATTGTAATAATATTATGAATGTATAATTGAATTGTAATTGAAGATTAAAATCCTGTTGACAAACTGCTTAGCTTAACAATAAAAATAAAAAGATACATACTCAAATGCATATGCATAGCATAAGTTTTGAACGTATAGTTTATCTTTAACTTTACTTCAATTCAGTTTCAAAACGGAAACTGGTTTTTCAAGAATTCAGACTGTCCCGTGATTTTTCATGGGTTTGTCATGGGTCGTAAAAGATTTAATTTTTTTATGATTTTACAGGTAATTTTGACAAAATTTTTGTTTTTCTAAATAGAATATAGGTACTAAAATAAAAGTTTAGTCAATATAAAGAAAAATAAAATAGAACAATTTTAGACTTATGGAATTCAGTTACTAAAAAATCATTTTTCTGGGTCGAAATTCAACATAGCAAACGATGCTATTTTGCAAGCGGTGTTTGTTTACAAGACCTTCAGGACTGTGTCCATTTAATAATAACTTTTTGAAAATCTTTTTAAACTTTTATTGTTTATAACTAACTCTCACCAACTCTGCCCTATCCTGTATGATAGTTATTTTCAGGTCATCAGCCTATATTTTTTGTGGACGGCCTATTTATTTTTTCCGGCGTATTTAACAATATTTATAAGAGTCTAATTATTTTTTTTGAGCGTTTTCTGGAACAGCCTGTATTGTCGATCTTCTGGTATGGCAAAGAGAGGGGTCCAATTGGAATTCTGGCCTTAGAAGTTAACCCTGACCTCTTAGAACTAGGCAAAAGATAAATGCAATTGTATTATAAAGTTTTTGTATCGTAAAACTTATATTATAGTATCATTTTGGCAGTTCGTGTCAGCTAATTTGAGGAACTAACTCTTTATGAAAAGAAATCAAATTTCAGCAGAAGAATATAATGTATTTGCAAATTTATCTGTGCAGGGGGCTAAAATAGGACGAACTTATTCTATTTACACTGGTAATAATATTGAGGGTATTTACTTATCAACGATATGTACGTACTGTCACCCCCGACTGCAAAAGTACATCTGATATCGCAAAAAATAGTGATTTTTTTTCACTTTTAACAATAGTCAAGGCAATTGAAATGAACGATGTGGCTTTTTTTAAAATCTGGACATTTAGGGCTTTATCATGTGCGTTCAAAAAGAAGAAGCAAATGGATGGTTTGTAAATGAGGTATGTAAATACGAGGATGATGAACGATAGAGGGAGCACGTTAGTATTTAAAAAAAAAAATAAGATTGAAATTAATAGCAAAAGCGACTGTTTGAAAAAACAACTTATAAAATTTAAAATAAGGCAACAATCACTTAACATCTGAGTTAAGCAGCATTTAAAGAAACACTGTGAATTTTTTCATAGCTGTAGCATATTAAATAGTTTTCGGAATGGGTTTTGCGATTTTTTTGCCTTTGGAGGGAATTTTAAATAATTTTTTTTAGTCTATATCTGAACAGAGATTAACTCAATAGTTTAAAAGCTTTATTAGAGAAAAGTATGTTATATAATGTCGGTAGTCATTTGGAATGCATGATCTTGTCATTACGGAAATAATGTTACAAGATAAATGTTTATTGTCGTTGACTTCAAAATTCCAAACAGCCTTTGCAAATTTTATGACTTCAGAGTTCACTGTTCGAATTTTTTTACGCTGGTACAGAACATTTTATTTTAATTAATTAATCAATAATTCTATATTTGAAAAGTGTATTTATTGTAAAGATAAATTTTTGATCATCTCTATAATCATCTCTCAATATTTGTTTTGGAAGGCAGAGATCCTGTGGCAAATCCTAACTAATAAGTTTATTTGTTTGTTTGTTCTTTTATCACGTCCCAACGAAAAACCGATCGACGAGTCGGAGGGCTGGAAAGTGACATAGGCTACTCTTTATCCCGGATAAACATTTCATTCCTGTGGGAATATTCTTTATCCAGTAATTTCTCCCGAGCGAACGAAGCTGCGGGCAAAAACTAGTATTTTATAAATCGTAGGTACAGTTAAATCTTCCAGTTTTACAAATCCATCAATTGCAATAACCCGTGCTTTTTCACGGGTCAGCGCTACTAATAATAATAAATATATTATATCATCTTAGATTTAAGTTGTTATTATATTTCAGAAACTCTATCGATAGATGTTTCCAATAGAATATTTTTGTATTGGTTCTCTTTTGTAATAAGGTCAATCGTTAGTTTAAATAAGCATGAATCAAGGTTAGTAACCTTACTAATGTGATCCATTTGCTGGGAACAGGATACAAAATATGATCATGTCTTTAGTTTGTCATGCAAGCACGTAGTATATAGATATATCTACCACTCACGTATGATGGTTTGGCCTTACAATAGGGATTGCAATAACGCAAAATCGTATTTTTTATCGAAATTTCAGAAAATATCTTGGCAAAATAGCTTTTAATGTGAAAATTTACTATGAGAAACCAAACGTCACAATCTCTTCGTAAAATATTTGCACAATTTTTAGTATACCCACGGAATTTGGCACTTTCGATTATCCGGGGACTTCAGTTAGTCTCTATAAGAAAGTGGTTCCATTTTCGAAAAATTAATTAACACCCTTAATGAAACCAAATGATTCCCTACTCTTTGATAAATAACGTCTAATAATTATGAATTGTAAATACCGCAAATCAAAATGTAATAACAGTCATCGGTGATCAGATTGTGACAACTTCAGTGTAACATTACGGTAACAAATCATTTAGATTGTATTATAATTTAATAAGCGGGTGCTGATAGTCGAGTACACCTGCCGTGACGATGGTAGCCAAGTTAGCTGGACCTTGCATCTTTACAACTGTCTTAACCAGCATTGATAAAAAATACGAATTTATTAACTTGCTGCAAAATTTCCAGACAAATTACATTGAGCAATTATTTGCGTACTCTAGAGGTCAATTTAGCGACTAACCCCACGTTTGGATACTTAAAGCTCGTGCATCGAATACATTTAATAAATATTAATGGCAATATCTGATTTAATTCTGAAAATATTTTGCATCTGGCAATGATCTAGAAAACGGGTTGCTGTGGTTAACCCAGCTATTTCATGAGTCACTCCAGTGATAAATTTACGTTTATAATTCATTATTAAATTACTAAAAAATCCATCAAGGACGGTGTAATATCTCTTTGGCAATTTTACCCTCTGACAGTATCTTTCTCAGAAGTTTACTCAGTTCTCAGATAAAGTCAATGTACATAATTTTCTAAAAGCATTTGACATTTGCAAGGAATCCCACATTTTCAAAGGTTATCCCATTGTATGCTTCAGTAAAATTATTGTCAGCATAGAGACAATCAAAATTAGCTTGAAAAAACTTATGATTGGTTTCGAGTCATACTCGATAATGTAATGAGAAGTTACGAACAAGAATTTGAAAGAACTGGGTCATGACGGCTTTGTAGGACCTATATTGATTTTTCTCAGTCTCTCGATATTTTTGTTACGTCATTTAGTTGCTCGTGCATTTAAAATTAACTACGTTAATTGTATTCAAATTTTAGACCCGCCGATTTGTTCCAGTTAGTTGAAAATTATGATTAATTATTGTGCATCTTTTATTATTTGTCTATCATCACAGCTGTTCATAATGCATAACGTGTTTTGTTATTTTATTTAATCTCCTAACCATCTGGAGCCCTTGAATTGCTGGTATGGTGGTTCATTCATCCGTTTTATTTTATGTAAACTTTCAGAAAACTAAACTGAGAGAGTGAGCCGAATGCAGAGTATCAGCGGTGGGATAATTGTAGGGTTTATTTATTAAAATGTTGTTACCAAGTTTAAAAAAAAATTATATTTCATTTTACGAAGCACCGCACAAAGAGGAGGCTGGTATGCTACGAAGCAGCGCACATAGAAGACACCGATTAGTCTATGAATGTGTTTGCCGTTTACCGAAGTATGTGTTTGTCTCTTTTTAGTGTCTCTCGTTTCCGTTTCATCGAGATTCACAACGGTGCTAAAGAAGTTTTCACTTCAAAAACAAAAGCACTTTTGATTACGAAGCGCTTTTTTGTCAATGTGAAGACGATTTATTCCATATTTTTGTCTTCGAATTCCAGTGCACCTTTTCCTGTATATTTCATGTACCCATCATACTAGTATAGATGTATGTGTTTGTGTTTATCTCTTTTTAGTGTCGCTCGCTTCCGTTTCATCGAGTTTCAAATCAAAACGCTGCTAAGGAAGTTTCGCTACAAAAAAGTTTTTTTATGGCGTACGATTAATGTTTAGTTTTTTCACTGTTATATTATTATTTTAGTTTCCTTTGACTATGTTTACAGCCATATGCCAAATGATTATTATCTTGTACTAAACATTATAATTTTTACATTGTATTTACATACGATACAATCTTGAACTGGATTGAATAAATACAGAAACAGACCCCCGTAACGGTAGTGAATCCCAATTACACCGTTATGTTACGAAACGCAAGGATATAAATACGTGCGTTATCTCATGAAAGTGAGTTCATGTTTTTATATTTTTTCTATCAATCAGACTTACGCACACTCTTCTTTCACATCCGTGCATCTGGCATACTTACACCTCTTCAAAATTGAATAAATTTAATAAAAACAACTATATTCCAGATATTCCATTCGAATTTATTTTCTAAATAGTATGTTTACCGAGAAAATCAGCAGCTCACTCACGACCTGGGAGTAATAAATTAAACTGACAATGGAGAAACTTATCGCGCCTGAAACGTGACGTGAAATTGGTATTATTAAATATACTCGTACCTTCTTAGCGTCTTACATTCACCGCCGTCTCGATAGGTTCTGTATTTTGTAGTCTGTATGCTAGTCCCACCTCTTCAAATTTGAAACTATATGACTAATTCTAATTATTAGACTATTCAATACTATGTATTCGAGAAAATAACTCAGTGTGCGAGTAGGTTGAGTCATCATCTACAGTACAAAGATTAAAACACACAGATACATTGTAGGATAGTAAGGCTTTCGTTTGCAAATCTCACGTTGTTTAGACTAAGAACTGAAGATCTATCTACCATCTATCAAATACAATATCTAAAGGAATGTCTGCGGGTTTTGAGGGGGGGGCGACCTCGGCTCTCCTTCGCCTTGCCCCCGGCTACTCGACACTGAATTCCTTAGGGTCGTCGGGTAATTCCCCCCAATCTCCCATTTACTTTTCTTTGAGGCTTCACCGAGGAACCGGCTAAGGGGCGCGGAAGCTGAGTGTGGTTCACGGCTAGACCAAACGTCATGCGCATTCTTGCTGGGACTGCCAATTGATTGGAGAGGACTCCCAACCATTTGCCATGCCCTTATTACGTATGTACTATGTCAATGTGAAGACGATTTATTCCATATTTTTGTCTTCGAATTCCAGTGCACCTTTTCCTGTATATTTCATGTACCCATCATACTAGTATAGATGTATGTGTTTGTGTTTATCTCTTTTTAGTGTCGCTCGCTTCCGTTTCATCGAGTTTCAAATCAAAACGCTGCTAAGGAAGTTTCGCTACAAAAAAGTTTTTTTATGGCGTACGATTAATGTTTAGTTTTTTCACTGTTATATTATTATTTTAGTTTCCTTTGACTATGTTTACAGCCATATGCCAAATGATTATTATCTTGTACTAAACATTATAATTTTTACATTGTATTTACATACGATACAATCTTGAACTGGATTGAATAAATACAGAAACAGACCCCCGTAACGGTAGTGAATCCCAATTACACCGTTATGTTACGAAACGCAAGGATATAAATACGTGCGTTATCTCATGAAAGTGAGTTCATGTTTTTATATTTTTTCTATCAATCAGTCTTTTGAAGTGATAATTAAGGGATTGGGTCCTAAGAAGGCACCAGGGCATGATAGGCTCAATGGCGTGATTGCGAAGCAAGTCTGGGTCCACGCTAAGGAAGAGCTCTTCCAAGTGATGGATACGTGCCTGAGGAGAGGAGTTTTCCCCTCCGAGTGGAAGCGCGGCGTGCTCCGGATCATACCAAAGGGGAACGGAAAACCACTGACCGACATCAAGGCGTACCGGCCAATTACCCTCCTCCCTGTACTTGGCAAAATCCTGGAAAAACTGATACGAGAGCGACTTCGGCGAACCCTGTCACCGGCAAGTGAACTTCAGTTCGGCTTCGTCCCCGGTAGATCCACGGTGCACGCCCTGTCGTATGTGCTTGATTGGGTGAAGGCTTGTCCAAAGAGGTATGTAGTTGCAATCTTCCTCGATATAACTGGTGCCTTCGACTTCGCGTGGTGGGACATGATACGTACAAAGGTGAAAAACAGGCAGTGTTCCAAACTTCTGTTCCAGGCCATCGATGACTACCTTTCGGATCGCACCATAACAATTTGTTTTGGCGATTTTCTACTCGAGAGGTAAGCAACTATGGGATGCCCGCAGGGCTCCATCCTTGGACCTGACCTGTGGAAGATTCACTTTGACGACTCCTCCAGGTTACCCTTGCCTGAAGGATGTATCTCTGTCGACTACGCGGATGATAAGACGTATCTGGTCGCTGGGGACAGCAGAAAGGAAGTTGAGAGCAAAGGCAGTGAAGGTTTGAACATGTTCCTCGATTGGGGAAAAAGAAACAAGATGACATTCGCTCCCCAGAAGACCCAGGGCCTCCTGATGAAGGGCTTTCTCAGTAGAAAAAGAAATCCCGTCATCAAAATGGGGGACTCTACTGTTCAATTTCGTGAAACTGTAAAATATTTAGGCGTCACACTAGATCGATCGTCCTCCTTTCTGGCTCACGTCAAGGATGTATCCAGCAAGGCTCAGGCCCTCTTCTTTAAGCTTAGGAGACTCTCCACAGCTGAGTGGGGATTGCGGAGTCCGGCTTTGCGTGTTCTGTACAGATGCGTATACGTGGCGCAAGTTTCGTATGCTGCGTCTGTTTGGGAGCACCGCCTGGATAACTCGCTTATACTCCTGGCTCTCAAGCGGGGCCAACGAACTCCCTTGCTGGCACTATCCGGGGCGTATAGAACCGTTGCTTCGGACGCTTTGCCTGTTTTGGCTGGCATTTTGCCAATCGATCTGGAAATCAGGGAAGTGCTCACTAAGCAGAGATTAACCAGAGGAACCCCGGCCACTCACCTAGGCGTTGTTCTCACTCCAGGCGGGCCGGGGACTCTCCCTGGACTGCTCCGGCAAATGAGGGATCTGTCGCTCCAAGAGTGGCAGCTCCGGTGGGATAGATCGAATATGGGAAGATGGACTTTCTCCTTCTTCCCATCAGTTAAAGTCAGAATGGAAGGGGCTTATCTACAACTGGACCACCACATCACCCAGCTCCTGTCCGGGCATGGGGAATTCAGGGGGAGGCTTCACACCCTCGCCCTGTCACCCCACCCCAACTGCGCATGCGGATCTGCAAACCAGTCAGCCGAGCACATTCTGTGGCATTGCGAGATTTTGACGGATGCGAGAGAGGAACTGCTCGATGGTTTGGACGTACCTATCAGACCAGTATGGAATACTGACCTGGTGTCGAACAAGAGGAATTTCGAGTGTTTGAAGAAATTTGCAAGGGTCTGGGTTGAGAGATGGCCTGAGCTTAGAGTCGCTGATTAGTTGATTTTTTTTGAAACCAGGTGTACTTGTTCCTGATTACCACGGTTTACTCTATGATTTTTACTCTATTATTTGCCCAGGATGTACAGTTTTATTTTATCTTGTTTTCTTGTTTTTATTTATACATTTTTATGTCTTATGGCTAATAAGTTGGTTCTCTTTTTTTATTTTTTTTTTTTTTATTTCCTATGCAACTAAATTTTATGTTGTACTTTTTATATTTTACATTGATTACTTCTCTTTTTACATCTTTTGTATTATCATCTACTACTGTATATATGTATTTCTTTGTTTGTATATTCTTTTCCAATTTAGACTTTGGGTCCAGTTACATAGGCGTACATAAGCGCTTATGTCGACTGTACAATATTTAGTTCTATTTTTTTTTCACGCCTTTGGTTTTCTTCTTTTTTTCTATATATTCGTTCAACTTCTGTGTTTTTTATATATTTTTCTTTTCAGTCTGTGACAACGTGCGAGTACTGAACTCCGTTGCTTGTGTTGTATCGTCCTTCTCCCCATTTAAGGGGTTGGACTAGAACATGTCCCTGTGTACGTGACTTGTCGTTCTTATGGTTCTGGTGGGGCTGCTTTTGGCCCCGTGCCACCCCCCATGACATGAAGAGGCTGAGGAGAGGGCTAAACGCCATCCGAAAGCTGTCCGTCCCGCCTCCAGCGACCCGACGCTTCTCTTCCTAGGGTCTTCTTTGGATTTCCATTTACTTATCGTCTAGGCACCACCGGGTAGCTGGCTTACGGACGACGCTGCCGGTTGCCGGGAGGCCTAACAATCAGCCCCCTTCACTGTTAAGGGGACTGCCGGTGGCTGAATTTTGGTTTCACCAGCTCCTCATTGTATATACTTCTTTACTTTTTTGTTTTTCTTTTACATGGACAGAGCACGGTGTTGCCTGCAGGACTGTTGTGTGGTCCGTCGCCGTCATGAACTTCCCACTCATGACGGTTTTACTTACTTTGTTTTCTTGTTTTCTTATGTATTTTTTACAGCCCTAGCCTAGTCACTAACACCCTGTTTGACTGTCCATGAGGCTTACCGCTTTGCGGTGAGTTACTCATGGGCTTTAGAATTGTAGAACTGACCATAACAGTGCATTTCTGTAGGCGCGCCTGCATACCGCCCACTAACAACGTATGCGGGGACATTGAAGTTCTAGAATCGTTCCATATTTTAAATGTAGAGTCGTTTTTTTCAAAAAAATTAGAGTCTTGCGAGAACTCCGAAGGGGCGACCATAAGTCGCCTATACCGGGGTGGGAATAGGTGGGTGAAAGCTTCAATGTACTATGTCTTCCTCCCAAACAGGTGCTTGTAGGATACGCTATATATACGCTATACTGGATACAATCACCCAGCACTTGCCACCTCGTGGGCTTTCACCAACGTGTACCATTGGCTCGTCTATATTTTGTCATACTAACACATATTATATTTTGTATTTCCTGCCAAGCACCTGCATACTGCTTACTAACAACGTTTGCAGGGACATTGGAGATCTAAATTGGTTCTAAACTAAATGTAGCATCGTTCTTTCAAAACAATTAGAGTCCTTGCGAGAGCCTTGAAGGAGTAACCATCTGTTACTTATACCAGGGCGGGTAAGTGGTAGATAAGAACCTCCAATGCGGTTTTTTTTTTATATACTAACATGCAGTTTTATTCCGAGATGGATGAATTGTTGCGCTCTTGACCTTCAAAACAAGAGGAAGGTCACTGTTTACATAAGATGTTTACATAAGATCTAGAAAAACTACCCTATCCTTTTCCCACCCCTCAAAAGAAAATAAAAGCTGGGCAACTTTAGTTGTACATAGTGTGGTGATAAAGGAAAGGTTTCTTTTAATTTCAGGACATTTAAAATTTTATCTTTTTTAAAGCCGAGTGTATAACTTTATTTGAAGTTGATTAGATAGAGAATCTCTTGGTTTGAAGGAGATTGGTTTATCATGTTTTCTCTAATTTTCTGTATAGAATGAAAACCTAAATGTGCAACCAAGCATCGATGGAAGATAGAAGATTTGGAAAGTGAATCTAAAGGCACAACTTCAAAATCCCTCGGCATATAGACTGTTCAATGAGGAAATTCGTCATCGAGCGGCCAAAAATATGAAATTGTAGTTACCATATATAAGGAAAAGAACACTCCAAGGCAATGTCTTGTTTGTATCACGAGGTACGATAAATACGATTTGTTAAACCCAACTGATTGACGCAAGCCTTGGTAGAGAAGACATGGTTTCAAAACCAATTCGAGCGCGGACCTGGGATCCAATGTGCAGGTTGAAGGTTTCTTTGGTGACAAGCACCTTCTAAATATAAAAAAAAAAATGTATACTATCCTATCTCGACACAGGTCTAGTGAGACATGCTCAGTAAAATAAAAAATGTAATCTTCTTTATACGGTATCCGGAAACTCGTAGTAGAATCTAAATCACAGCGAATAAAACAATTCAAAAATATACATTTATATGAATTGTAGGAAATAATAATAATATTGTTTGTCTGAAAGCACTATGAAATAATACATGGTTATTATCTTAAAAATAATAACAATAATAATTTGAAAAATAAATAGATCGGTGTACTAAATAGGTAGTCACCCCAGACTTTTCGATTTATGAGTGATCGTGAGTTAATGTCTATTTTTTATTAAACAATTGTTGCAAGTTGTGGGTAAGTACATCATGGTATTAGGTCTATTTATAAGGATAATACATAAGCTGATAAGTATAATTATAAGAATATATTATTATTTCAATCAATGAACTGCCTACATATTTAGACAGAATCAACACACAAGAATTTGCCACCTTGTATATAATTATACCTTCCCAGTTTTAGAACATTATTCATATTTGTTCATCGTCAGTCATATTCGTCACTGTTGAATCTTTGATGATCTTTTCAATAAAGAGCACTCAAGGTTACTTATTATCATGAAACGGTTTAATATTTTCAAGGCAAATAGTATCATGTTGGTTGTTTTTGGTATATTCTTCATCCAATGTTCCTTAGATACAACCGTGAAATTGCAAAATACCATAAACCAAAAGCTAATTGCATTGCTCCATTTTTTTTATCAACGCACCTTTAATAATGGATCTCTTGTAAATTTACTGTTGTTTAGTAAATCATCTTCTTTTATTGGGTTGTCTTATTTTTGTCAGTTAAATTAATATTTCGAAGCTATCTAGCTCATGATGGAAATGACTCCAGAAGCTGTTCAAAATTAGCTCACTAAGAGTTCTTGCTGCATCAGATTTTTAAATGACTATATTTTTACTACCATAGAGTTCAGGTTGGAAGACAGCCGACTACCATTAAGACTTCTTATCACTATGATAGTAGCTTTTATCTGGCTTTAAATTTAAGCTTTTTAAAACTATTTTTAACAAGAAAAGCGAGAAAACCAAGCAGAGCAATGAAGGGGCGAGGAGATGTAGGAATAGTCAAGGCTAGCCAAAACCATCCAAGAAAAATAAATAAGAACCAAGAAGAGACAAGAAGGGCCAAGAAGAATGTAGAAGATTCGCGAAGAGACAAGAAGAGTAAAAAAAGCATGATTGCCAAGAAAATTGAGAATATGCAAGAAGAGCTATGAAGGTGCGAGAATATGCAAGAACAGTCAATGCTAGCCAAGACGATTCAAGGAGATTCAAGAAGAGTCAATACGGACCAGGAAAAACCAATAAGAGGTATATTATACCGTTCGATTGAATCCCCAACTTCCTTTCCATCCTCAGACCACGTTTTTGGAGTCCTAACAAATCAGTATCCCCTGGTATACCAGTCCCTCGAGACAGGATTGCTCTTGGCTGGGGTGGTAATTGTATCGTATCGAGTTTTTAACTCGTGGTTAATTGTCTTCCAAACTGAAAACACTAAAAATTTCATAACCCAAAAGCTCAACATAAAAAGGTATTTGGTGGGACGTAAAAACAGATTTTATGTTCTCATTGCTTAACTTTCGATCGACGATTATGCGCTCATCCAGGATAACAGCTTCTTACAACGATTGTGAAAAATACTAAAATATTCACCGATGCTTTATTTTTGATCGTTTTAAAATTAAATTAATTCCACTTGCAATTATTAACGGTGATGATGATGATATGACCACATCGGCCGAAACGCTTCTGGCTATAAAATGTTTTAACATTAGTTTTAAAACATATTAGTATGGGTAGTTTGATGGTTTGTATTTCATAATAATAATGTGAGTAAGACGAGTTCTGGTGACATTAAAAATAAATATTATCTTGTTTAATGGGTGACCTCTGATTCTTTGAGATTGCCCAATTCTAAATACCTGCTTTATGCCTCATTCTTCTAATGTACGAAAACTTTCCGTTTTGAATTCACTTAATATTAATGTCAAAGATTGCATTATTGTTGACTTGTTTTTTACGTTGATTCGCTGCGTGAGAATAAGTTATTGTTTTTTAAAACGTTAATAAAACACAATTAGTACAAAGAAGCGAGGTAAATTTACTGCTAATTGTTTTTGAAAATATTTTAAGTGATTTTTTTTATTATTTATTTATTTAACACATTTTAATATCTAGTCTTTAATTGGATAGTTGCCCGGTGGCATTTTTTAAAATAACCTTGGGTAGTGGCAGTAATAATATCTATAATGAAAGATATTTTAATTTTTAAAAATTAAATGTTTGTCCTAAATATTACATTTTAGAGATTAATTTTGTATTATTTCGCTTCCGTGTGTAACCATAGTTTGGCTGACGTAAAGCTTATTTAGGAGTGTAACCACGCAAGAGTTCTTACTTCCCAAGGCCAAAGGAAGTATGGCATCCTGAAAATTGGGGAATGCTGTGAGGGTGGAGGAAGTGCGAGGAAAAGAGAGGACAGTGAAGTTCGTGAATATTTAGATCTGGCTACTAAATATACTCGTAGCTAAAGCTCATTCAGGCAACAGTTGGGTGATGGATGGTGATCTTTCATTATGGCAGTACTATATTTATGATAGTATCTCCTACTCAACTCAGTCTGAACAATGCCTTCGAAAGAATAACTTCTTCTTCTTCCTTGCACTGTCCCAACTCATGGCCTAGGTAGGCCTTTGGGGTCGGCTCTTCTCGTTCTGAGGCTATATCTTCGTTTCTGGGTACCACTTTCAGCCAAGCCGTTTTTCTGTAATATTTTGAAGCATTGAGTCATTCAGGAGTTGTTTGGTCTTTCTCTGGATGACTGTCGATGAAGCTCATAGACATTGCCTGTTTCACTGTGTGGTCTGGTGGTCTCCATCATACGTGCCCATACCATCTCAACTGTCGTTCCTCCAGCTTACTGTTTATGTCCGTGACACCCAGGCTACCACGAATGCGAACTTTTAATGAACTGAACTTTTAATCCTAACTTATACTCCTGCCGACCATCTGCGCATTCGCATTTCTGCTGTTCCACGTTGCCTAGAGTAGGAGTTGTACATAGTCCAGCATTTGGAGCCATACATTATCGCGGTTCTATTTAATAGAATAGTCTGGTATATCTTTCCTTTAAGTTTTATATGCATTTTCGGGTCACACAAGATTCCTGCTACGAATCTAAATTTCATCCATCCCACACCTATTCTGTGGATGACATCCGCTGCATATTCTCCGTCTCTGTGAATGAGTGGGCCCAGATACTTAAATGAATCACTGTTGGCTAATGTTACTTCAAAAGAAAAACTGTCAAGCAAAAATTACTTAACGGCACACATGTTCAAATAATACTACGTTCTTACGCATAATGTAAAGGTCAATATACAATACAGCACAAAACCCTAAGCATTATTTACATTAGCTCCACACAGGAGACCCTGAGGAAAATAATTCCCCCAGGGCCTACCTCATTTTTGGGGATTCTGTGAGGAGGATATTTTTAGGTGTGAAGGCTGGGTAGGAATCTGGGGATCAGTGTATCTAGAAGTGATGGACGTGTGAATCCATCCCTCTGAATGCGGTGCAATGCGATGTTCTGAGAGAGTCCAACTCCTTCACCCATTCTCTCCCGATCTGGCCTGCCATGCACCTGATGTACAGACGCATCCGCCGCCAAGATTGGATTAAACCTCAGCACGTGGATCCGGCACCCCTGCTAAGTCACCAAACTTATTGAGCCACTTGGGGTGACCTATGGCAGGGGTGCTCGTTATCCAATAAATGGTTTCCTGGACGACGTTACGCATACCCGCCCCCAAATTAAGTATGGATCAATAAAGAAAGCCTTTCTCGACAAAACTACACGACGTGAACGGAGATAATACTTCACTAACCGGGATTCAAAACCTGGACCTAAAACAAATATATCTACATCAGAAATAACATAGAAAAGCTGATTTCCATCCGTAAGGATATCTTAAAATAATCAGAAAAATGGGATAATTTTAAACAATATGCAAATTATAAGTAACCGATCGTAAACGCGCTGACCATAAACCACGCATTTTTTTACATTGTTAACAATCGCAATACCGCTGCGGTTTGAAGTCAGTGAAAGGATGACCCTGCAGCTAAAGGTGCTGTAGGTACGGAGGTACCGTAGTACCAGCAGGTCCCATCACCAGGCTCAGCGTACACCTACCTTACACTGTATAACATCAACGTGACCAAACCTGTCTACCTGCCAAGGTCTGTAAGACCACTGAATTACTTGCCACAATGCATAATACATCAATCACAGCACCATCGTTCAAAATTCTAAATCAATCGGTTTGAAAAATTGTCCTATATTCACCAAAGGATTGCAGTCTTTGAATAAAGATGTCAAGTGGGAATGCTGCGAGTGTTCAACTGGTATGTCAAAGAACGATGCTCCATAGAGAACTATCGTCTGATAGAGTCGTATTAAACCTTCAGCAGTGTGGGAAACGCCTGCCCAACATTTGTGAAGAGTTTACTTTTACGTTTTAATATTCGTTATTGGATTCGACAGCTCTGATTGTTTGTTTCCTCTATCCTTTGGAAGTCATACATAACATAGGACCGAGGTTCTCTCCTTACTTTTCTCAAAAAATCTTGCACACAGAATCTTCAGAGATGACGATAATATTACCAAATTAATAGCAAAAATTAGAACACAACTGAATTCGTATGTTTTCCGTGAAGCTTTATTATCAAAATAATTTAAACAATGATCACATAAAAAAATTCTTCGCCATTCTGTCGATTTTGGTTTCATCTATTTTCTTCTTTTCAAATCATTGTATAAATATTTTTTTGTTCCGATTACCAAAATTTTATAGTTTTGTTTAAACCATCAAATTGAATATACAGATTTACTTCAAAAAACCATCGCATTATGTACTGAATATAATGACTAAAACCATTATATTTTTAAAATCAGATTCTTATCAAGATACCACCGCATTATCAATAAATTAACAACATCAAATTAAAGCCTTCAAAATCATCACCAAGGTAAGATCGTTAATTGGCTAATGGATAAACAAAATCGGTACCTTAAATAATTCAATAATGAACTACAACATGTTTAGCCCAACATGATGCCTAATTATAAAATAATGAAAGACAGGTTAAATATATTAGCTAAGGCTTATTCATAAATTGATTTATAAATGAACCTAGCCTATTTAACAATAGTTTTGCGTTTCTATTTCAGTTGACAAGATCTTTATCAATGTTCCCATCATGCTTTACTTTAATATGTAACCAGCACAGGCACGGGGGTTCTATGGAAGGCAGAGTTTAACTATGTTAAAAGTGCTTGCTATGTACCTACATTTTTTAGTATATAAGAAAAGTATAAAAATCTTACCTAAACCTCTTTTGGGTAGGGTGAAAAATAATAATGAAAAGTAGGCGGTATGCCTACCCTGCCTAATTTTTATGTACACATAACACAAAACATAAATTAAATAAAAATATCAACAAAAGGTGGAAGAAGATCTAGAAACGGAGGCGGCATGATTCAGATCGCCTGGCAGTCCTGTTGAGAGTGTGTCGGTGATCAGGCAGGCCGGGTACGAGGTTGGGATTCCACTTTCCGGTGGTGCCTTGACAAGAGAAGTGATTGGGAAGGGGGGGGGATTAGACACCGGAAGACCCTGAGGATACCGGCGTCAGGTTGTCGGAGGCGGGGCGGAAGGTCTCCTAGCTCGCGCGGACGTCCCTCAGACCCACCACTGTCCGCAGGGGTGGCGCAGGCGGTCTGAGAGGCAGCACTCCAGGTTCTTATCACTAGTCTACTTGTGCCCCCCCCCCTCTCCCCTAATGGGGAAACAGAACAGAACAGGACAGAGTTCAGTCTTGTCTCGGTGACGCTCGCACAGTTTGATAAGAGTCTGCAAATAAAATAAGAAAACACATCCCAAAAACAACAGACAGTCAGAAAAACAAACAAGAAACAAAGTTCACAAGATGGTGCATTGAGTATTTTGTTACGTAAATATTTATTGCATAAAATATGACCGCGGATTGACCAACATTGACCATGTGTCCAACACATGAAAACCCAAGATTTGATTGTACCTACTTGTGACTTGTGACGTATGGAACATAAGGAATGCAATCCTTTGTTAGCAAGAAAAGGTGTTGCAAGGAAGATTTATGCATATTTTAATTATTCGAAAATTAACCTGCTCCAGCGGCAACATTTCTTGTCCGGACCTTTACTATACAGCAAGAATGTGGTTGGAATCGGTGACTGTTCACTTAAATGTATTTATTTACTTTGAAAACAGCATATGCAATGTGCTTGGTTGTGCAGGGCATGATCGTACCTTTGTCTCGTGGTATAATTATGTGTAAACAACCTTTGAAAAGCATGTAAAATCATTCACATCATCGAATTACGATTGAGGAGATCCGGAACGAACGCGAAGCCGATTACTTAACCCTTGAGTCTTTTTGGGAGATATTTCTCACAGCCATAAATGTCATGCTATCTCATTTCGTATTACTGTGAGATATATGATTCAAACATTTTTAGAAAGAGAAAACACACCGCATTCAGTTTGCATGTAAAACATTATCACGGACGCTTCCCGAAAAATTAAAAATAATTCTGCGAAATATTATATAGCGTTTGAAAAATATTTTTCAAGCTTTGCATATTTTGTAATAAAAAGGTGAAGTGATAATTACTTTTGTAATATCTTTGTTTAATTAAATTTGTTTTTTGTTTCGTGTAAAGTGATAAATACAGATGCACCATAAAAATCATCGGTAAAATACCTACTTTAAAATTTTTATCCATGTTTGCTTTCAAAATTTGAATATTTTCAATTAATAATAATATCTAATATTTGGCTGATTTATAAAGCGCCGTTTTCGTGAAAAATCACCTCAAGGGCGCTGTACATATAAGCATACAATAAAATTAAATTAATACGATAGGCTTACAACTAAGATTCAAAATTATAACTAGGTGCACTATTGCAGGTGTATTATTGCACGTGTCGATTTAAAATACTCAAATTGAAAAAATCTTTCATCAGCTTTCACATAGAATAGGTATTTTATTTTGGAATACATTCAAAAATAGCGAATTTATGAAGAATCGAGTGTCATGCGGTAATATTTGATGTCATGAATTTATTTTGTCGATGCCCGAGGGGTTTTAACTCACTTTACTCTTTTAGAGATAATTTGGACACATTGAAACAAGTATCAGAAAATATTTGACACGCTTGTATAAATATTAGTCGCAAAAAACGTGGAGGGTAAACGTTAACGAAGAAATATTATGTTATTTATTTTCGTTCTAGTCACCGGTGTCTGCAATATTAAGACATATGCATAATAACGCCGTATGCCCCAAACTGTATTTTTTTATAATTATTTCAGTTCAAAAGGTTACGGTGGGTTATACCTTTGACAACTATTGACAATTTTAAATAATCACTTTCTACAAGTCATATTGACCTGTACTACATACTACAGAATTTAGCTTCAAATCAATACTTTACCAGTTTACCTGATTACAGATTTTCACGGCTAAAAGAATAATCGAGATTAATTTTTGGATTTTTATGCCGTGTTGAACTTTCTCCTTCTTTAGCCATTAATGTTAGAAGGGACTCGAGGGATAGCCTTATTAGTTCTTGGTTCCGGTACTTGACGGTTACACCATAACTAAACGCCGAAAACAACATTATTTTCACTCATTATTGTACTAAAATATCGACCCTAAAAGGATTAACGCTATGACGGACGCTAAAACGCTGTCCGAAACTTTGACTAAAGAAGATTGTACCAATGATCAAAGTTCATGGTTACACAGAAAAGATTAGGGCTTTATTTCTCTTCCTATCATCGTTATGATCAACCATTCTTTATCCGCTACAGATAAGACAACCCGAACTAACCTACCTTTTTCACGCCGGAACTTTTACGCAGGATTTGGCATCAGAAAAATTTATTGCAATATCTTTCCTTTGTTCTCTCCGAAGAACATGGTGCGTACTGGGACCTGTATTTTCCAGTTCTTATAAATGAATGCTTATCGAAAGACTTAGGTTCTTTAGAACACAGTACTTCTAAGGACAATATAAGGACAAAAGTCCTTCCAGGCTGAAGGCTAGTTCTGTTCTCCGACTCCGTACTTTTCTCTTCGTAACCTTCATCACAACTTGGCAATGATACCATATGACCTGAAGCATCAAGCGGGTAAGTGAGAAATGAAAAACATTTCCATTCAAATGAGAGCTATAATTAATTCGTAAATGTGCATAACAATATATAAAGACCAATATTTTTGACGAAACTAGTCTAGGTTACTAAATCAAGACATGTACTATACATTCATATTATATAATGTTTGGTACTGTTTGCACGTGTACAAAATTTGATGATTCATTTCGTAATGTTAGCACCTACTCCTTTCACGCGAAGGCATTGACCTGCGTGAAGTGTACACCCTATTGCCAGAACTTGCAAACTTACTACAACTTACCGCTGGGGGATAAAACATACTTTTAGAGTCAACTTATTCAAGAAATTTAATCAGATGGAACCAATCATCTTCATTACAATGGCAATACCGATTTTTTTAAAACAAATAATACTTATATTCGATTCAAATGTGGTAAGTTTGACTTGAATGAAAGACGAGAAAAATGACTTTTTTTTCATTAATCATTTTTTTCTTAACGTTTGTACTTATTATTTAATGCTAATTTGCGCGCATGAAGAATTTCCAGTGTTAAAAAATAACATAAATTTCCGCTTTCAGGAATTACCCACAGGATGTGAAAAATATTCATTTGAACAACAGTACTTTTTGCTAAGTTTCATTATTTTTCCTATCAACCACCTTCCACTGAAACACCTTGGTGTTGCCATTTAAATAAATGCACGGCCCTCAATTTTTGTCTAGGTACTTTATTTGGACAACCTGTACCTTAACATTTTACTTACTTGAAAGAAAACTTTTCGGTAAGTTAGGTGGTTCTTTTGTGATCAGTTTGGCGACAATGTTTTTTTTTTGTCACAAACCCGATTATTTTTAATATTCCTATTTATTAAGACCCCACATTTTGAATTTCTACCGTTTTTGATGTGAAAACTTCTTTAGCACCGTTGTGGTTTGAATTTGAAACTCGATGAAACGAAAAATAGCGAAACTAAAAAGAGACAAACACTTACATCTAAAGGATTTATAGGATATCTCTATAAGGATCGGTCTCTTCTTTGTGCAGTGCTTCGTAGCCTCCCCATTGTTTACTTTAGTTTACTGAAGGTTTCACTTTTACCGCGGGTGAACTGCGTACTCTGATTTTTTTATAACTTGAACACTTGTTTCTTAAAACATTTCTTAAAGATAATATCTATACATTTGTAGAGCCGAAATGGTAATTACATCACAAAGTATTAAAAAATTTATTGACTCCGAAAATTATTCAAAAAGCATTTTGTTCTGTTATTTAACATGTTATGGGTATGAAAAGATTCACAGTGTATCTTTAATGCAACATAAGGATTTTCCGAGACATTTTTGCTCCATTTTAAACGAGTCGTGTTTTATTTAACGTTTTCACAATTTTCACTTAATTACTATCGTTTTTAATATTGACACGCTTCCTCTAACATTCGTAAAGACGTACCTCCCTTTCTTCTTCTTTTTGAACGCTTATAATGGGCCTTAATTTTCTCCCGAAGCTAGTACTTTAACCACTGTGCCACGAGGGCTCTCTACAAAAATACTGCGATGGTTCAATTACGAGAGCAAGGCGTGACAGACCAATTAATCATTGTTTCGCTAGATTAAAAGATAACAAATTGTTCGTGTCATCCTGTGTCAGTTTCATTAAAAATACTTTTACAGAATATTTTATTGTATTCATTGTATAAACTTGGGAACAAGTTATGTGTGTATTGTTTATTTTTCTTATGCAAATCTTGGTACTGGCCACGGGCAGTCAGTTACTTTATTCCTAATTTATATTTATAGGAATAAAAAATAAACAAGAAGACGATTTGCACGAGCAATATCTTCCGCTTATAATAATGGGAGTAGAATTTTTTTAAATATTGCCAGTATAAGGTAATTCGTAACCCGGGAATATTTTTCTTTTTAAAAAATCAAATTTGAACAAAACTTCCGTGCAATCCATTGGAATAGAGTGGAGTCTAGATTTCCTTTAAATGTAACCACGTACAAGTTAGTAAATTTTTAACCACTGGAGCGCTTTTAGCCATAATATGGCACGATTTAAAATACCTCGGAGTGCTTTGCTGCCAATTTTGGCAAATTTCCCTTATTTGTAAGTAATTAAGTAGAAGTTTACGATATTATAATATTATTTTTAAATACAACGAATATGTGATAGTCGACAAAAGATAGGTAAATTTATTAATTATATAGAACTATAATCAGTATGCTTGTCTTCATATTAAAATTCAGAGGAATGATTTTTTAAGGTGTGCGGAAACTATTCAAATTGATTACCAAAAAAATTTCGAGCAATCGGAGAAAAATGTTTTAAATTGCGCTGTCGCTCCAGTGGTAGAATAAGAAATCGAAAAACTAAATACATTATACTTCTACCATGCTACAATACAAATTTCCGAAGACCTAAAGCTTAAGTTTAGATTTATTGAATTATTTTAATACATCAGAAATATAAATAACAATTCAAAAAAGGTCAAATTTAATCTTAAAAACTCCACTGAAAACGTAAACTGAATATTTCAACACACAAATACGACAATATTATAATAACATAATATCACATCCCCATACATTCAAGCCTAGCTTTATTATGGTTGTACATCTCGTAAATAACAATATGTGAAATTATTACTAATGGTGATTTTGGCATATTTGTAAAAAAATATGTAACTTAGAATGTAACTTAATAAAAAAAAAATGTAAAACTTTTTTTCGAATTGTAATCGGTTGCAAAAATATTAAGTCAACGGGGGTAAAAAATATTCAGGTACCGCTACTGCGCAGGTACCAGTTATTAATACGTAATCCTCTCGAAGGTTATGTATAATTTTAAATTTGCTTTTTCTTTTATGGTTGCCTTTGAACATGATATAAATCAATGGCGTCATTGAAATTGTATTTTTATTGTTTGGTTGTAATAGATATAATTTTTGTCCTTGACCTATCTGTTTGTGATAAAGCACTTTATAATAAAATACCTAGTGGCTCTCGGTAGGCAACAAACAAACCAGTATTGTTCATCTCTTGTACCGAAGATACTTTTTTTATATTGTATGTGAATAACGCACAAGAGTCCCAACTGCTCCCAAACGTCTGGAGCCAGTGAGACTATGCTAGGCTGAAGGTAAGTAGGAAGGGGAAAGAGATGGGAAAGAGGAAGGTGGGGAAGTACCTAGCTATTCAGATCTAGTCACCAAACACGGCTAAAGGCATTTCATGCAGCGTATCAATTCTGAACGGTGTTCTTATAACAGGAGATTCTGAGAGTATTTTCCACTCTGAAACATGCAACAAATATACATTTTATTATTTTTAAATGATTAAATTGTCAAAACACAATTAAATCAAGTAAAATTAACTTGCGCACGCCGCGATTTAAATCCGTGACCTCTGAATTTCTAGTCGAAAGCCTTACTCCTCGACCACGGAGGTTCATTCAAAGGTAGGTCAATGTAGGGTTCATTTAAAACTAGGGTTCTTAATGTCAGGATTGACCTAACTTATCATGTTTTGTGGCCGGGAGGTTTCTTTATCATCGGCTCCTAGTATGGTTGACCTTGGACCTTACTCCTTCCACGCTTAAAACAAAACTGATGCCCTTCTCTATAAATAATCCAATTTTCTCGTTTTGTGAAACAAACTGAAAGCATGGTAACCAATGGTGGTATTAAAAAAATATTAAAAATTTAACCGGACTACTGCTATAGTAATTCCAACAAGGCTTAAAAAGGAGATGCCTAAAAAGCGTATTCCTTCCTCTTCTTTATTTCCTAAAAAGACCCTCTCTAAGATGACATGGGCTCTGAGCGGAATTATTTTCCTCAGAGCCTTCTGTGTAGAGCCAATATGAAAATAAAAATAGAAATATAAAAACAACATAATGAGGAATGAAAGAGTGGAATGAAGTAGTCGTCGACGTCTCAGAATGGCATGACCCAATCAGATGAATCAAATGCTATGACTGGATCATGTAGCAAAAGGAACCCATTGAGTTTTTCTGTTAAGTAATGAAACATTCATTTACACTTTTTGCAAAAATAATTAAATTAATATTATTCAAGCTTCCGACCTCCCGAGTTTTTTAATACACTAATGCCGGTAACCTCCTGCTTACATATCAACACAGATATTATGTCACCAAAAAATATGACACCGCTATTTCAAGGTAGAAATAATTATTGGCTTAAATTCAACCAAACCAATCTTAGATAGAGATATTTCCAAGTATCTTATCGAGGTGATGAATCATCTTCCATTCTATCATAATAAGAAGAAAAGTGAGGTGAATGAGGAATGTACGGAAATTCATGAATATTTTTTCTTAAATGAAAGATAAATGTTCACATTATTATTTCTTAACACGTATTATTATATTATTTTAATTCAAGAGAAGAATGTCGTTAGTCGTTACACTTTCTTAAATGCTGAAATAAATTCTGGATTTAGTTATTCTCAAACTTTCCTTTGGCTTTGGTTCGAATCGGAATAATTCTGTAATGAAGGTGAGCTTGTTGTTTAAAAATAAAAATACTTTCGCATTAATAATTTACATAGGTTAACCTTACAGTCAGAGCAGGATCAAGAAATTCTACGATGCCAATGAACACGACCCCACATAAGATAACTATTTTTTCTCTTTCTTGTAAAATTGCATTTATTTGTCAATCGTATTATTTCATAACAAGCATTTTTTATTGGTATGAAAAAATAACTTTTCATCGTAATACGTGATCAATGCATGTTTTAGAAACAAATCATATTCTTTTGGTTCTGCCATAAAATTATCATCCTCTTTTAAATTATTCTCCAGTCCGATTTTGAAAACATTTCAATATGGCACATTGGGGTGTTGATGCATTTATTTAGGTTATTAGGTTAATTATTTTAGGTTTTAACATATACGGAAAAATAATTTCTGTATTGTTATATGTAATCGCAATAAACTCTATTTGCAAGGAAAATACTCACGGGAAATAGAGGTGGGATGAATTCTCTGCAATTTATTACACCGAGAGGTGAGATGACTTCTCTTTGTATTATTCACAATGTTTTTTTAATGATTTCACTACGAATAGCAATAGTTTCCAAAGGACTGCGGTGCGTGTTTGGATGCGATTCATAAATTTACGGGGAGACTTTGACACGGCGGTTAACGGCGAACACTGTTCGCAAGTCACCCAAGTTCTTGGGGGATAATAGAGAAGTCCAGTCCAATTTTTTTTATTGCCTTCTAACTTAAATAACTACATATTTTTTTTTAGAGTTAGTTTTAAGAGTTAAAATAATTGTCAAAGTTTAAATTTTTCGAGATCCCTCGAAAACCACCATATCTAAGACGAATTTTGTGATGTCATCTACTAAATAACGATACACGTATTTTATGATTTTTATGTTGGTTTCCTTGAATCTCACATAGATCTGCGCAGGCGCGCTGCCATCTTGTTTATTATTACGCGTTAATTGGTTTATTTATGGCAAATGGCGAGATCAAAGACTTCGCAAAAAACAATGTTTGACTTGATGAATTTTACTTGCAGTTTTATGTTTTTGAAGATAATTTTCGTTTAAATGATCAATTCACTGTGAGATTAGTGAAATTCAGCGTAAGTACCAATGCTGGCGTTACTTTTTTTCAGTTTTAGTCCGTTAAATCCTGTGGATGAGGTAAACATGATTCCTTGCAACTATACTTATACAATAAGTTCAACATTTATCGATAATATTAATTACTGTAACCTCCACCAATATAATGGTGTTCAAAATACGTTAGGAAGAATTCTTGATCTCGTTCTCTGTAATTTATCGGTACGCGTTGCTCCCGCGAACGACCCGTTGATTCCTGAGGATACTCACCATAAATCCATCATTATCACTGCTGAGTTTGTTGAACCCCCGGTCATAAAGGAAAACTCAATTAAAAGGCCTTCATTCCACAAAGCTAATTATGATGACATAAGAGACAGCCTGGCGCAAGTAGATTGGAACACACTTAACTTAACCGATTTCGTCAATCCTGCACTATCACATTTTTATAATATTATTAATAATTTGATCTCTGATAAGGTTCCATTGAGGCGTTCTGGTAAACATTCCTATCCCCCGTGGTATAGCTCATCATTAATAAAACTTATTCGCGAAAAGCAGAAATTTCACAGATTATATACTACTTATAAGAACCCTTCCGATTACATTACTTTTTCTAGGCTACGCACCAGACAGAAAAAAATAGCTAAAAAGTGTCATGAAGACTTTATTAATAATGCTGAAGAGAATATCGCCAAAGTTCCCAAGGCATTCTGGTCATACGTTAAATCAAAAAAACTATCAGCATCTATTCCTAGCGTATTAAATCTTAAGGATTTAACAGCCGAGGGTGGCCAGGCAGTCTGTGATTTATTTGCTGAATATTTTCATTCCGTCTATGAACCGGCTGACCCTCTGGGGACTTCCTGCCACGACTCCGTATTTAATCAGGTTTGTGAGATAGGATCAGTTTTTGTCGATGCTAATCTTGTATCTAAATATTTAAAACGGCTCGATTCCAGCAAGGGTGCTGGGCCAGATGGTATCCTTTCACTGTTCATTACCGAGTGTGCAAATAATTTGTTAATTCCGCTATCAATACTGTATAATATATCGCTTAAGACTGGTACATTTCCAGATATATGGAAAAGAGCCTACATCACACCAGTTCATTAATCGGCTCTAACCAATTTTCAAGCTCTGCATTTTTTCAAAGGTGTTCGAAAACATAGTCTATGACCAGTTATTCCCTGTGGTAAAGAATTCGATCAACGAATTTCAGCATGGATTCTTTGCAGGTTGCTCTGTTGCTACAAATCTTATAACATTTATAAATTTCTTATCTGCCTCTATGGATAAACGTGTGCAAGTTGATACAATTTATACTGACTATAGCAAAATCCTTTGACAAGATCAACCACAGGATCCTGCTTAGAAAACTTGCTAATCATGGTATTCATGGAGATCTCCTTGGTTGGTTATCTTTATACATAACAAACAGGTCCCAGGCTGTGACAGTAGGTGGATTTTCTTCCATCTGGAAAATCATTACTTCTGGTGTGCCTCAGGGGTCCATTTTGGGTCCTTAGCTTTTCTCTATCTATATAAATGATATTACGACATGTTTTCACAACGCTCAAATTTTACTATTTGCCGACGATATGAAGATATACCTTTCTATAAGCTCCCACGACTGTTCTGTGCGTTTACAAGAAGATCTTGACCGACTGACGGATTACTGTCTCAGAAATAAGCTTTTTATCAATATTTCCAAATGTTGCAAAGTCACATTCACACGTAACCATATAAAAATACTGCATGAATACACCATTTCTGGATCGCTGTTAACAAATAAAGTTTATATACGTGACCTCGGGGTTATTTTGAACTCTAAACTTACCTTTGATAAACACGTTGATAATATTGTCACCAAAGCAACAAAGAGTCTAGGCTTTGTACTGAGAACATCCAAATTTTTCAAAAACACTAAGACTTATCTGATTCTGTACAATTCACATGATCGTCCTCACTTGGAATACTGTTCACAGGTTTGGAACCCGCGCTATATTGTTTACAACGAAATCGAGAAACATTTTCGAATCTCGAAACTGCTCAATAGGAGGCTTGTCGCTGATCAGATGCTCCTGTACAAAATTATTAACTCAAAAGTTGACTGCCCGGAGCTGCTAAATAAAATAAATTTCCACACGCCGACTCGATACAGCAGACAAAATACCCTTTTCTACATTGATAGATACAACACTAATTCCAACCAAAATGAATTTATACAAAGGACATGTAAATACTATAATAATAAACTTACACATATAGACACACTTGTTGACATATTCACTGCTAGTTACTGTCGTTACAGAATTTCTTTGTATTACATTCTAGGTGCGAATAACACATAACACATATTCATGACTAAATTTATTGTACCTAATATTTTTATATTACTTGCGTTGCAACTTTCCCTTATCCCTCTCCTCCCCTTACCCGTCTCAACCCAAATACCTATTTCGCAGTCTATTTAAGTATTGTTTTAATTATTTTATTATTGTGTATAACATGTTTATCACTTGTTGAATTGACATCTGTATTATTATTTTTTTTTAATTGCTGCTTAGTTCTGTTTTTCTTAAATTTTCTAGTATACACTCAGTTACTTTATGTTTCTAAATACCTATCTGTGAACATTAATAATTGGTCTGTTTTTTTGCCATCCTCTTATAGTACGAGAGCCCACGACCAAAACCATGTCTCATAGCAATACGGCAAAAACCCTATAAAATCGTTAGATTGTATGATTCTGAACCCGACTAGGTGTGTAGTAACGGTCGAAAGTGTAGCAACTGCGTGGGAGGCCATTTCTGCTGTGTCAAAAAAAAAGACAGTCGGTATTATAGCAATACGTCTGATAGTGAAAATGTACATAGATTTTATAATTGTATTACGAAAAAGTTTGTTTTCAGACATTTTGCGCGTAGCATATAGCCTGAGCGCATTTTTGAAAATGTCAACAAATTTAGCCGACCTGTATCATAGCAATACGGATAAATTTTTTTTCAACTTTTCGTATTGCTGCCATGATTACTAAAAACTGTTTTCAGACACTTTAAGTGTAGCATATACTCCCAAAAACGAAAATAACGTTTCGGAGTCGCCTGGCCGACGCCTCTGTTAAATGTTTTTTTTTAAATTTACAGCCTTCATAGATATTCAAGAATCTCCCTTGTCTATTATATGTACTTTGACAGATGACAGATGTCATTACTTATTTCTTTTGTAAAAGTTACTCAAGTGTGCTTTAAATAAAACCAAAACTATCAAATCAATCAGTATTTAATTTCAACAGCCTCAGCGCTTGTTACGCTCCTGCCCCTTTCTTACTATTATACAGCTCACTCGCCAGCTGCTCCAAACGTTGGAACGACGCTCACTTAGTTGTATCTGAGTATCGAAAAGTTGTCTGATAGAGAAGGTGCTACACTTAATTTGTCTGATATAAATTTTTTGCACATGTGGACAACTTATTTTATCATGTCCAACAATTTTCAGACATATTGCTATGATACCGATCGGTAAAATTTGTTAACATTTTCAAAACGGTCTCAAAATTTAATGCGTTCACATTTCCGTCTGAAAATTGTTTTGTTCGCATCAAATAACCAAAATTTACTAATAAAAAAGATTTTCAGACGTATTGCTATGAGACATTTTTTTTGTCTCATTTTTAATTTTTTTAAGTGATTTTACGGGTTTGCGCTACACCACTAACGTCTGAAAAATATGTTTCCGGTATCTCAGAACTATCATTCAACTACAGTCTGCAAATCAGACATATTGCTATGATGCAGTTCGGTAAAATTCTTTGACAATTTTGAAAATTCGGTCAGATCAAACGCTACGCGGAAAATGTCTGATATTGGTATTTTCGAGTTCAGGATAATCGTATCTATCGATTTGATGCGGTTTTGGCCGTATTGCTATGAGACAAAAATTTTGGTCGTGGGCTCTCGTATATGTATATTTTATTACTAAGACTGTTTATGTTCCTTAAATAAATAAATAAATAAATAGTGTTTTGTTGGTGATTTATTTTCGTTTTACGATAGGTTTAGTTTGCGTCTTAGAATTTTATTTAATGACTTTTCCGCGTGAATTTAGTAAAAATTCCATTAAAATAGTATTATTTAACAATTTAATAGCCTTATGCATGTGTAAATAAATACAAAATAGAGAAATCAACGCATTAATTGCGTAACACCGAATCCAAGATGTCATATTTTTTCGGAATCATTAAAATATTTTTTTATCCTTTTTAATTGTATGAACGAGATAAAAAGTGAAGTGACAGTTTTATTCCAAATTCATAGATTAAGAAGTATTCAAAGACTGCATTTTTTTTAAATTTTCGACCATTTAATAGAATATATTTACAGTCAGCTGTTTTTTTTTTTTTTCATTTTGAAACTTAAAATACTGAAATTTTCAAACACGATCGTACAGTTTGTCAAATAAGAGTAGAAAATAAATGAGGGCGCCACTGTTGCCCAAATGGCAATACTAAAAATATGACAATGGTGTTGATCTAAAGCTGTGTAACCTCCATTTTTATTAAAAATTAAAAAGGCATTAAAGTGAAACAAATATTTTTCCACTGCTATATAGATACCCACTGATCTCAAAATTAGAATTGCATTTAGGTATATTATTATTATACATTTGCAATTTTGTGTTAACATAATGAAGAATAACGATATTATAATAAAATATAAAGCACACTTTAGAAATTGCTCGCATTTATTTAATACTAGCTTAAGTACCTAGCGTTGCCCGGGCTTTAGATCATGCCTCTAATTTTATATCTGAATATATTTAACTCATTCAGATCTAAAAGTAGTGTGACTAAACTCACCATTAATGAGTCTTCCTTTCCACCTACTGTTAAATTCAAATCTATGTTAAATTAAATGAAAGCCAATCACTTTGTAAAACACAATTTAATCAAATTTATGTCATTTAGTAAGTACCTTCACAATAGTGCTTATTCGATTTAATTTTTTTTAAGAACAAAATGTTTTTAAATGCGTATACAGCGTTTTGAATTTTCAGTGTCATTGCACTTTTAAAGAATATTTGACAGATAAATCGGTGTTGCCAGCCTAAAAATTTCTTAGTTCCATTTTATTTATTTTCTACTCTTATTTGACAGACTCTATATGTCAGATACAAAAATCTAAAAGGCAATTCTATTTAGTTTCTATAAAGGTATATGCTTTCACGACATCTTCAAAAATGAGTAATATATAGAACATTCGCTTGTGTCATACCTAAATTCCCATACAAATGACCCAAATGACGTATAGTAATCAACATCGTGACGTCACCATACAGCATTACACAGCATACCAACTTCACGCTGTGTTTTAATGAGAATATTAAAAATGCACTTTTAAATATTTTTTTAAAAACTGTACGTTTAATATTATTTAAAAAAAACTTATATATTCAGAATCAGCGTTTATTGGTCTATTCTATATGAACATATTTTTTAAAACCATAATATTTTTCACTGGAGTTCCTTATTGGGGAGAGGGGAAAGGAACAATTCATTGCCGTACAATAAATATTTATTCCCAAACAAAACACAAAATCATTCGCCGGGTTGTCACCTATAATCGGCGTGATTAATTGTTAATTGCTGATTTATCCGTGTATTTTTAATATACGTCGAAAATCAATCGGAGAATTTATTTTCGGAGTGAACTTTATTGGTATTCACTCCCCTCATGACACATTTCTTAATATTATTCTCAGGTATTTATGTATATAAAATAATTGTGGTACACCCCAGCATAATGAAACAGTCGTTACTTTTAATGAGGTAATTACTATAATTAAATCCGCATCAATAGTTCAAGGTGTTCAAAAAGTTCATGTTTCGTGAACCAAAAGTCTGACCATTCTTTGCTTAAATGCAGAAATTCGTTCCTCCATCATTATGAAATTTGCATTTCGATCAAATGGAATGCCGATAAACGATGCCAGGCAGTGCAAGAACGCGTGTGCTAAATGGACTAGAACAAACAATATGGTTTTTTACAGAATTTGAACAATTCATCAAATTTAAAAGTTAAAATTCAAGTTTTGTGGAAGCTCTATTAGAGTTCTGTCATTATTAAACATGGGCTGGTTATTAGACAGTACTTGAAAAATAATAGAACTTTCACAAAACTTATCTTTATCGTTAAAATTCTGGCAAATAACCCATCCTAAGTCTTGGCTAAAATGGGTTTCTTTTGAAACAATATGAAACGGCTCTTCTATGTTATGGCGCGAAATTCTGTCAACATTATTGTCACGTAAGTTATGTTGCAACGTCAAGGTTAAAATGAAGTAATGCTGAGAAATGACTCATCTAACTAATTTACTCAATCGTTGCGATGGGTCCTCGACCCTTCGATTAAAGTAAAAAGAGTTGTGAAAGTATAATTATAAACAGATATTGGATTGTTGTTTACCTAGAACCTAGAAATAACCTACCTCCCTTGACATTATATACAATTTATTTATCTTTAACAAATCTTGTTTCACGCTTTCAAATTTCTCTAAAACGCCACGGTAATAGCAAGTGTATTAATAATTAATAATAACACATATGATTTATGTAAGAATAATTAGGTAATTTATTATGCTAGCAAAAACTGGGCACCATGACTCTCAGTTTTACGTAATTATAAAAGATCGCAGTAGTGTGTACATAAAGTGCGCATAGATTCAACTATGCGATAACCGTAATGAAGATGACCGTGGAATAAAAAGAATATCTCTGCTCGATGGTTCATTAATGACAAAAAATCATGAATAGAATTATCTCAAACCTTGCTACATATTCTCTTTCACCTTCTCATTGCTGCATATTCTCTTTAACCTTCCTACTGCTGCATATTCTCTTGCACCTTTTTATTGATGCATATTCTCTTGCACCTTCTTATTCCTGCATATTCTCTTTAACCTTGTTATTTCTGCATATTTTCTTTCACCTTCGTATTGCTGCATATTCTCTTGCACCTTCTTATTGATGCATATCCCCTTTAACCTTGTTATTGCTGCATATTCTCTCTCACCTTCTTATTGCTGGACAATCCCCTTCACCTTTTTATTGCAGCATATTCTCTTTCACTTTCTTACTGCTGCATATTGTCTTTCATCTTCTTATTGCTGCATATTCTTTTTCACCTTCTTTTTGCTGCATATTCTCTTTCACCTTGTTATTGCGGCATATTCTCTTTAACCTTCTTATTGCTCCATATTCTCCTTCATCTAGTTATTTCTGCATATTGTCTTTCATCTTCTTATTGCTGTACATTCGTTTTCACCTTCTTATTGTTGCATATTCTCTTTCACCTTACGCTCTGTTAAGTAACCTGGTGACATATAAGCTACCTTGAGAATATAAAAATTTATAAAACCTTTAAATCGTACGTGACTAGTCACTGAATGCTAGACTTCAGCTGAACTACACGCGTACTAGTACGAGTGCAGTTCAGCTGAATCAATCCAGGGCTGCAGCGTGAGGGGTTAAATTTGCTTAGATTTTACCTAACCTACGATAGAAAAGGACTCAAATGGAAGAATAAAATTTAAGCAGCCAGTAAGTAGTCTGTTCATTATGCGTGCAGTTCCGCTTCAGCGAGTCAATAAAGATTGCCTTGATGATAAGCAACCTTCGGTAAGAGAAAAAAAAATAAACTATAAATATAAAGAGAGCGCTCCTGTAAAAAAAAGTAGAATTTTTATGAGATTTTCACTGCCAAAAGTATTATCATTTTATTGTAGGGGATATTATCCCATGTTGCGCTACCTTCTTATTTAGCTAACGTTCCGTACAGCATTACACGGTCCGTCATCAGGGCAGTATTGTAATCGTTGGCTAAAAAGGGAGGTAGCGCAACACAGCATGATAACCCCAAAAAAATCACAATAAAAGACTAACGTTGAAGCAGCTAATGAATGGGCACTAAAATGATTCTTCTCAAATCGCTTCCTCATTGCTGATCGTGACCCTACACTAATTTCCATGATGGACAAAGTTCCTCCACGCCTCAGAAATCAGTGACACATGGTCACTCCAGAGCATTGGTGAACTTCCTCTGGTTCTTCTGCCTTCTACCTATAGTTGAGAGCCTGTTATAGATGCCTAGCTCTTCCAGGATGGACATAATTGTGCGTCTGGCTATTCATGGAATCCTGAGCATTTTTTTCCAGCACCACAGAGGACGTCTATCGATTTTCTTTCGCTGGCTAAAAAGGACACTTCGTCTAATTCCAATGAAAATCAAATGAAACCTTTAAATAAAGTGATAATTTATTTTTATAATTGCACAGTTTATGCCATGAATTTATTACTTATGTTTTTCAATTTCGATAAAAAAAAATACATCGATCATTCCCTCGGTCAGATTTCCACAACCGATTCGGTTTTCTTACAAGATTTTCATGAACACATCGGTTTTGCTCACAACAAGAACGCAACAATTTATTCTTTCTAGCGTGAAATCGCACAGTAATCGTTGTGAGATTAGAGAAAATCCTACCGTAATGCGAATATTACTACTGTCACAATAATAAAACCACGATGACGTGCAGTAATGAGTTGAAAAAATATTAAAATTTTCAGCACACGTTTTTCCCACGTAGGCAATCTTTGTGAAAACATTTTCCAATTAGACTGCAATAATCTCTCATGCAATTTTATCGAGAGATGTTATGTCGCGGTCGCTAATGAGATAAACGCATTTTCTATATCGTGAATTGTTCTAGAAAGAAATAGTAAGTAAATGTATCATTTTAGAAACGTCACAAGAGAGCTGTTTAAGTATCACATCATATCAATCGGTAAGTTTCCTTATTTGTTTTATTTGAAGTTATACTCACGATTACCATAGTTCACACGCTGAGTGAATAATAAGGCGTTATCAATAAGCGTGGCAATTATCGTTGTAAGAGGCTCTGTTTTGATTGTAACACATTGCTTTTTCTAGATCTTTGGACATCATTAAGTAATTTAATTGCTAGTTTGAATGTGCGTTTTTAATTTTATTTGTTTTGATCTATAAACACGTTGTTGTACAGTAGTTAATCTTTACTTCCTCCTGGTTCAAAGTCGGTTGGTAGGTAATTTAACTATTAATTGGAATATGCATTATTCATTATGTTTACATTCTCTCGGTCATGTCTGAAGGTACAATATTAACTTGCTTCGCCGTAATTCAATTTCAAGATATTTAGCCTGTTTGGAACAATCCAGAAGTCTAGAGGAAAGATGAAAGTGGACTGAAGGCAATAGAAATGAAATATCCGGGATGTAATTGTGGTACAACTACATATTTATTTATTTTATTTTAGGGAAATCAACAGTTTAAAATAATGATTAATTTATACATGTATAATTGACCTAACTGAGAAACCAATTATAGATTTCCTCATTATACTATTACATGTGTATCTATAAATTAAACAGTAATCTTACAACAATTAAAGGATAGTAAATTAAAAGATATTACATAGGTATAACAGGTGGAAGGTAGTACATAATATATCATTACATTTATGCAGTTTTGTACTCATTTAATACATTTTAATACACTTTTGATAGAATTTTTATATTTACTTTCATTACAATTGAAGATATCTACATCAGAGAAAATGTTATTATATGTTAAACACAGTAATATAAGGCAAGCATTTTGGTTTTACGATCTAGTAACAAATAGGATCTGAAAATAATGCAAGAATAATGCTTAAGCCGTTAGTTTGAGTTCACTTATTTTTATACATAAAATTAACATAGGAATGATGTCTAAGGAACTGAAAAGAAAAATAAATTACATATACGAGATACTCGGACACGGGAAAGAAATCTAAAGCCAATTAGATTGCCAACAACGAATAAATCTCTTATGTACCAGGTTGCCCAACTCCATGACAAAATCCCGAATAAAGTTACTAAGTTTAAGACATTATTAATTTTAAAAAGCAATAACGACAGTATGTCTACCTGAAATATTGATCTTTTGTGTGTGATTGATTATACTAATATTTGAAATATTTAAAAAAATATTACGTTTGCCAAATAATGTAATTTAAAATAATAATTATTATTATTTGATAATTTGTAGAGCACCATTTTTTGCGAAAAACCACCTCAAGGGCGCTGTACAATTTTTCATGAATTCTTAGGCTCTATCTAACTTTATTATTTACAAATAGATACAGAAACGTACTTACCAGGAAGGTCAATTCCAATAAACACACTTTATTAGAAAGTTATACAATGACCGATCAATGGTTGAGTGGGCATCGCGTTTGAGTCCCACCCAGGCGTTCCGTGTTCGATTCCTCGGCTGGCTAAGTCCTCGATCACGACACAATTTAGTGTATAAGCTATTCAACTGAATGTTAGAAAAGTCCGGGTAGATCCAAAGGGATATTATTAATTTATAGGTTTTCGTGAAGAACCTATGGGTGGATGTGTGTTTATGAATATAATCGTAGCAGGACACAGTTGCGAGACAGACTGCCCGTCGGCTCTGCCCACCCCTGCGGTAACATTCGGTGATGTTCACGAAGGGCCTTGTTTACCTTCTTCGTAATTAGTATTTTTTCCAAACGATGTTTAATGTTTATTAGAATCAACGTGGTACTTCAACTGGAATATTTTCAACAAACTCCACAGACAAGTTACTTCATCGAAGAGAGAATTTAAATCCCAATTAGACTGGAATACTAATTTGTGAACACTTTTTTTTCTTGCACTTAAACGTTCTCTACAGTAGATTTTACAATTCAAGAAGTACATACTTCTCTATTCGTATTGCATATATAAATAGATATAATGCACCTGTACGTACTCACAAAGGAATTCGTTAGAAGATTCTATATGCACCGGTGGAATAACGAACACATTTTTCAATTTATACTTCTGAAACAAACAAGAACAGAAATATTCCTTTCTAGTCAGTGGTTCCATTTCCTTTTTCATTTACCGTTTCTATTTACGATCTTTATTCTCGAATATCTTAACACTCAGTAAAAAGCACAATCTATTTATATAGATCAATTGAAACACACGAATAAATTATTAAATCTTTTCACAAAAGTGTAAAATTTAGTGTCCAAATTCACACTTTACAGTTTAAGAGCAGTTGCCCCTCCCCGCAACGTGTGCCATACGCACAACGGCACTATCCTGTCGGCAAATAAAATAAGCATTAGATGGTTCTTCCCAAAAAATAACTTTATATTTCCAGGTTGATGAAAAATTTCAGTCGTTTATAAGAAGACCTTCTGTGGTGGTGGCAAAATTGACTTGCATGCATTAGCATCAAGTTTTCTTTAGAATTTCAAGGAGCCCGACATTCCCCGCGCCCGCGACAGGGCCATGGCAAGCGCATTTCCTTTTTGGCAACTGCACCGAATGTACGATACATACAGTATCACCCTTTCTAAATATGAAAACTACAAGTACTTCCTGATTTAAATACATCAAAGCAAAGCCTACACATATTATTTCCATGAGATCTGTCTGATAAGTGGTAATGAAATCAACACAAATTAATTACTACAAACCGATCCCTTTTCCAATTAGATTAATGAATCCTTTGAGATAATATAAAAAAATATGAAAATAAGTCAAAAATTTCTCGTATCTCTGCATTTTTTTTTTAAATACTATTTTTTGGATCAAGTATCAAGGTTTTTCGGGCATTCCAAATTTAAATCATTCACCCTGGAACAAGTTTGCCGGAGTTGTCATTCAACCCTCCTTCCCGTGATGCCATTGGCTGCAGCGCCTCCTCCTTCCGCCGAAGGGGTGGGGGGGGGCGATTGCCGGGGCGCCTATATAAGCCAACCGCCGGTCCCACGAAGGACTGTTTAGTTACCAACATGGCGCGATACGTATGTATCGCAGCATTAACACTGTGTCTTGTGATCGCCGGTGAGTCCACCATTTTATTACGACAACCTAACCTGACCTAACCTTCCGCCATTTTGGAAACACCCCACGTATTAACTCCCGCCCTTACCCTCCTGGTTGAAGGACACTCACCCTTTTCCCAACATTGAGCGCGAGTTTCATTTTACCAACGAATAAAGTGTGCAAAGTGATTTTATCAATATTTTTCAGCTGTGAATAGTGTTTACATAACTACATCGTACGAAAACTCAAAAATGAGAATCATTCATTTTCCCAATGAATATTGACACATTTTTAACTAACTTGATGTGAGTTTCTCGTGTTCAAATTGCTTCAGTATGTTCGACAAATACTTTTCCTCTCGTGCCTTATTCGTTCTGCAAACCATACGTCAAACCGTACATCTACTTTGAAAGTTTTGACAAACCTTCCGAGGCGACAGTTTTCCCACATGAACAACAACGCGCGGGCTTATCGCAACCCGGATTCACTTAGATAACTCGAGAAGTTTTGCATACATAACTAATTCATGGATGGCGCATCGTTTCCGAGATAAGCTGTTAATAGAAGCCAGAAGTCACTTTCACATCTGGTTGCCGCTTGGTCCACTGCCGTCGGTTCTGCCGTACGGAAACATATTTGTTTCGCAATACATTTTTATATGTAAACCCACTTTGATAGTGTAGAAAGTTTGTCGCTTTAACACACACACATCCATTTCGAGCACGTATTTTTAAATCTGTTTTTCTTGTTATGGCCCCCGCTTCAATTTACCTTTCAGATTCTCCATTTTGTTTTTCCGTCACTTACTTCTGTCATTTACTTCTCCAACTATCCAATTCTACTAACTATATACATCTTTATTCTGTAAACATCTTTATTTAGAAAATCTACTTTATGCAAATGTTTTAACTGTACTATGATCACAAGGATAAAATGATTTTAAAAAAAAAATACTCAAAAATGCACAAAGTGCCTTGAAAAGGAAGGGAATACACACTTTATGCAAGAATATTGTTAAAAAAATCTATCTTAGAATGAATTCTTTTTTGATCTTACACTGCCATACGTAAATAAACACGTTAATCGCCAATGAGGGATGGATAGTAAAATAAAAATACTTAACTAAAAATATAAATTCCATTCGTGTTGGATGTTGTTAGCTCCATCTACGCAATGTATTCAATTGTTTTCGATTGAAATGATTCAATCTTGAACAGAGTTGAAGACATTCTAAAAAAGGTTTTCTCACAACAATGACAATGATGCCCATTTAACCCACAGTCTTTTGATTGGCTTTATAAATTGCATTTTATCCCTACACTACCTGACCTAAAATACTATTTCAAATTTTCAGAATTCATTTTCTACTTTAGCATTTATTAAAAACTTATATATCTGTAAAGTTTCATCACCTTTTTTATTATTCTTAATTCATAATGTCATTAAAATTCTTATCGTTAAGATAACTTCTAATTAAAAATCTCGAATGAAACAAAAACCATTTTCTCAGACGTCAAGGACAAAAAATCATTTCGGAATTAATTTTGAGAAAACAGGCTCCAAAACAACTTTCATTAAAATGCCATATAGTTTATCTTTATGCTTTCGTAAACGGCGGCGAATAATTAAATGTTCAAAACGGACTCATCAATGCCTCAGCCATGTGATGTCATTATAATCAAATTCAGTAATGATTTGTGAATACATTCAGTAGGTCAAGTAAACTGATGTTATTTAATTTCATTTTGACTACTAAGATTTAATTTTATTTTATTTTGCTTTTAATTTTTTTCTCTTTGTATTTAATCACACTGGGTTTACATTGAAATCCATCGAATACAATAAAGATTTAAGTCATTCAATTTTTATTGGATATAGCCTTACTGTTTATTGGCGCGCTCGCTGGGGCAGTTACTTGCAATAACTCATTATTACGTAAACGAAAAATATTGTAGTTTTATTCGTGTCAAAGATTTACGGCATTGCACTTTAGCGTGGTGACTGATGAAGTTTTACAATGTTTATCGAGGTTAATTGCTGCTATTGAATGCGTGTTTGCATACAGAAATACAAAACTAAGAAAATGGCTGCGGTCTCTAAAGCTGAGCATCGAGAAATTCTCCTGACTAAGGTTTTGCGGGTTCAAAACCCGACAAAGTTAGAGTTTTTTCAATATATAAGCTGTCAGTTTCATCAGGATTTTATCTCCATTGTCTGGCATATAATATGTATTACGTTCTAGAGTAAAATATACTGTAATTCGCCCTGGTGAGATTTTCCATTCACAAATTACTTATTGGGTTTTGGTTTGCTTTAACAATAGTTTCTACCACAGTCGGGGATAACAACAGTTGCCTTCTCAAACAATTCTCAACAGTTGCCATCTCATTAAATGTATTATTTTTCACCTCAAAGTATTCTCTAATTCTTGTGTTGACATATAACTTCAGTTTCGGGCTGTGAGACTATTGTATGCCAATCGGCACTTCACATGAATCGTGCTCGTGCCGTTGAACCGGCACTTGTCGAACCACCGGCATTTTATCCATAAAATCGGCATATTTCCATTGCTGTGAAATTGACACTTATCATAAACATGACATGCGGTTGGCACATACCACGGCTCTTGGTACATGCCACCGACATTTGTCACTTAATGCAAACCTTCCCAATTCAGCAAATACTTGCTAATTATACTAACTTGTAGGTGCATAATTTTTTCTGCCAAACAACATTAATAATAGGTACATCAAACCGCTTTCATTAATAAATTTATAATTACCATATTTGCCCAATGAAAACAAGTCTACGGAAAACTACATTTACTTTTACGGAAACCCATTTGTTTGACCATGAAAATGGCCGAAGGTTAGGTTGGGTTGCTAAATTAACCGTTACAATCCATTATAAATTACTTCCCTGGCCATCAGACCTAATAGACAAAAGTATTACTTAATCTCTCAACATTTTGTTTGCGGGCATTCGGCTCCGGAATATCATTAACTGTACTAAGCTCAATAATATTATGCAAATCCTAACTTGCAACATTTTTTGAACTGCTGTTTCAGTAACAAATTTCAGTTTTCAGCTATGCATATATACCGAAATGCACATTAATGTTTTTTTTTTAATTGAATACCTTCTCAAGATCAATGAGAAGTATTATTTTTTTTCCATTATTTATTGTAGTTCACGAATTATGCTTTCACAAGACATGAGAATTTGTTGTAATTTCGAAAAATATGGTAGAAACATTATATTTCCTTGTTCAGATCAAACAGGCAGATTGCAAACATATAATAAACCACAAATTGGATGCTGTGTAGTAATTTTCGGTTTACACAGATCTCTGTGCAACATCGGTTTAACTCTGATAGATACTGTAATTCCCTTTCAAACTTTAAACGAACAATGGCTAACTTAATTCCATGAATCTCGTGGGAATCACTAGCCGTGGGTTTTTCTTTCATAAGATATCCCATAACGTACTGACATTCACCTTGTGCGGGAGTTCTATGCACACTTGGAAAGTTTCCAAATTGGCACGAATAAGCACAGTAGTTTATTGATCAATATTAGGAAATTTCATTTATAAATCAGTTAGCTAAATTTAGATTGCGATTTTTAGTAGGTTTTTACTTTAAATTAAACTTGTCGAACGGTTTTTTTTAAATTAAAGAACGTATGTTGTATACCTAGTCGTAGGTACATAAGAACAAAATACATGCTTTTTACCAGACGATGATGAAATCATTTTGGCAGACTTACGAAATTAAAAAATAAACATACATTAAATAACAGATTCGTAATTTTCATAAAGCGATGGTTACTACGCTTCCTTTGGAAGATTGAATAAACACAAAGCCAACCAGTAAATGCACATTATTTCGTAATGGTTATTTACAGCAAGCTTTGCCAATAGAATGTCATAATCGTGATTTAATATCATCTGTTCTCTCATAATCCAGACAGAAATGATCATATAATCGTCTGCGCCTATTAAGTGTGTTTACTTAAGACAAATTATGTCATAGTTTACATGTTCAAAATGTCAACGCCCCATTACATTGTATTAGTTCCGCGTTGGGAATATTTAAGTTGCATAATCATGTTTTTGTAAATTGTTTTGCATTTTAATTTTAGTTAATATACGAAACCTTGAAATAGATGCCTAGCTTATATCGAACTCCCGGCGCAACACTTTCATAAGATAAAAAAGTGGAAATGTCAAGTTAACCATTATCTTTGAAAGAACGTCCAGCAAAAATGCAAGATCTCAATTTAATGTTGTTAATGCAACAAACAAACCTTAAAGTATTTTTATTTCTGCTAAACTAAAAGACATATTACACACTTTTTCAGGTTATATACAAGATAAGATTATGATTCATACTTACAAATTGAAATCTTGTTTCACGTATATGTATTTACACAGCGAAGAGGCAAAACTTCTAAGTTCATTATCTAGGTTTAACTTAATAATACGGTATAGTTTTACAGGAGTTTGCCATATACTCACGAAATAAGCACATGTTAGGGTTAACAATTTTCCTCGGTAAACATTTAAATGCTAAACTTTTTCGCAATATAACACGCCTTAACTCACCTCCTGCCTGTATATTTCCATTAAAACCTGGTTCCATTTTCACCACATTACCCGACGACCTTTCTACCATATTTCCATCAGCCGGTGTATTACCTTCCTGACCTTCTCTGACCCTTGGCATTATTATTTTTATCAGGTGAGGCGCAAATACAACGCAGATGGAGGCGACAGACAGACGAAAGCACCACGAAGAAGGAGGAAAGCTTCGAGGCTGAGCTTTGCAAAGACAAAGACGCCGGGGAGTGGTTCAGGCTGGTTGCCGGAGAGGGAGACAACTGCCGTGACGTCATCCAGTGCACATCTTCTGTAAGTTCTGACTTCTAACATTAACACTTTTACTCACTGTAAATAATATGATTACGTAACATTCTGTTATTCAAAAAACACGTTTCTTGTGTTATATTCGATACTCATCACTGTCACTTACACTTCCGTTGTAATACCTCTTTCTGTTACATACATCATTAAATTTTGGTGGTCAAAATTATATCAAAACTATCAACGGTACTCTGTATATGAATACCTTGTTTACAAACGATGTTGTAAGAGGGAGTGTTATAATCAGTGGCGGCTCGTCACATTTGGGTTTGATAAAGTGCTAATATTTAAAAAAAAATGACAATAAATAACGTAGGCGAAAAAAAAATTGTTTTTTTTTGTAAAAAGATTTTCCAGTAAATCCATGCGGCACATTGATTATAATGTTTATAATTTCATTTTCTTGCAGTATCATTCTGTAAAATATTATAAAAATTAAGTTGTGCTGATGAAATCAAGAGTTTATAAAAAACAATAAACTTCAATCGCAAGTGTAAACAGGCGTAGGTACCTGCAGTTTGTTTGGTTGGTCAAACATTTGATTTATACTGCAAATAGTATTTTCTGAGAATTAGTCATGCTTGCAAATATATTCCACATTATTGCCACACGAGTATAATGCATTCACCTTGCAATATTTGAGCGTGAGTTTTTCAAACCAACAAAACGTTGAGCTTAGATGGATCCATCACACACGCATTGCTATTAACTTAAGCATAAAATCCTTTATGGAATGTTAAGCTTACTGAATACCAACTTTTTGCCTTCCGTTAGTTAAATTTAGCCACTACATGTATTTTTATTTTAAACTTCTTAATGAATATTTTGATGAACCATGAGATGAATATTTTAAGATCTTAAGATACATATATAACCCACCAGATTGCAAACTTAAAATCGTTTTTTTGTTAAGTCATAAACTGGAGCATGTTGCCTATGGAGGCTAAAATGCTGCCTGCGCAAATCCCAACAAAAACGGGTTGTTAGTTTCATCAATCAGTTTCCAAAAAACTTTTCGTTTTCTTAGAAAGATTTCTGCAACAGCATTTTTTTTTATTTTCACAGGGTCTCCAAGCCATCAGATGTCCAGCTGGTCTGTACTTCGACATTGACAAGCAGACCTGCGACTGGAAGGACGCAGTAAAGAACTGCAAGTTGAAGAACAAGGAGAGGAAAGTAAAGCCTCTGCTCTTCACAGACGAGCCTCTGTGCCAGGATGGGTACTTGGCTTGCGGAGACAGCGCCTGTATCGAGAGGGGACTCTTCTGCAACGGAGAGAAAGACTGCGCCGATGGATCAGATGAGAACTCTTGTGGTGAGTTTGATTTTTTTACTATTTCACCAAATTGCAAGTAAAATTCTCAAAGATAAAATTATAGAACCCTCTCTGTGTCAATTTAAATACGTTTACCCAGTTTTAAACTTGGCTAGCTCATTTAAGGTTTCCTTCATACCACAAATAACAATGAACTGTGTAATTAAGATTTCAAAAGCAAGGAAAAGTTGAAGACAGAAAACAGTTGAGATTTTTTAAAGTGTTTAAACTAAAGATAATGTCCATTTAAGTGCTTATTCTTTGGCTTACTGAAATAAAACGTGAGTTTTTAGTCTAGCAGGTGAAATTCTCTTGCGTGAAGAAGGTGTAATTTTTACACGGGTTTGTTTAATTAGTCTAAAACGTGAAGTTCCGTTTTTTTCCAAAGATTCTCTCAACATGTTTCATCGCTAATTATCTACTAGGATTTCATCAAACCTAAAATCGCTTGCTTAAGTGATATTGCACGCTAATTGCTGGATATCCAGTAAGTTTCCAAACTAGTATAAACTGGTAACTTTTCCTTGTTATTGAAAAATAAAATTATCGGAAGAATCGGCTTAAAACTAACATTACCATTCATTATTTTGCATCCAAACCTGTTTTTATAAGTAGAAGCCACAGCCCAACACGGGCTGTGCTTGCCTCACGATGCCTTGTAGCGGGTTCGTTTCCTTTACGTGCCCTGAATTCTTTACTTACTAATGAATTTATCCAGGCAATTATAGAAAAGATTACGTACCATTTTAGTAGGGTAATAAAAATTTATTAAACCATGCTTATTTGTTTTTCATTTGCTTACAACAAGCCAATCCTTAGTGATTAGAGTTAGTAACATATTCAAGGGGTAATTATTTTTTATTTAATTTATGTACTGTAATAAGAATATCAATATGCGAAATGTAAAAAGAGTGTCACAAACCAGTTGCATTCTCATAAGTAACAGGATGCATTGCATAACGGTCAAACCAAAGGCGGTAAATCCGGGAAATATTGAATAATTTAATATAACTAGTAACAAAACCTAAACAAGGTTGGTAGCACGCAATTATAATAATAATTAATTTATAGCTTCATAACAATTTTTAGGAATATACAAGTAGTTGTCTGGACGGCATAGTTATTAGCATATTAAAGGCGTGTTATTTATTAGCTCGAGAACATTCCTTAAAATAAATAATATAGGTTTATATAATGATTAAATATTGGCGTAGCAACAGCGTGACCAAATTTCATAAAAAAATGTCTCTTGTCTTTGTGGCTATAAATATCAATAACAGGTTTCGCATCTCCCCGCGCATCGGACTTCTTCCTCCGACTGACTTCCGAGAAACACAGTACCTACCTATGAATTATTATATGTTGGCGTTGCTTCACCCCGTGGAATGCATTTGAAAGTCGCAAATGACAAAGGCAACTACTCACAGTGTTAGCGAACTTGTAACAAGTTTCAGGTGCGGTGTGCAACGCGGTGGATCCGCTACAACTAACAGCTAACGTCAGCAATTCAACTAACTATTTCCTCAATCATTCTGCCTTTCTACATTTGTTACTGTTTTCATATTTTCCCCATCAAGAAATTCCTTGAAACGAAACCAAGATAAGATCAATACTAACGGGCAGTTTTTTTCAGTTTTTGTTCTCTGGTTGCAAGTTACAAATACACGTAGGTAGTAGGTAGCCAATGAATGGCACTTTTTTCAGATGCCCACAATGTATTTCTGCCATTGCATAAACAGAAAGTAATTCTTTGCTACTTGTTAATTTCTTTGTCAAACGAATCAAAATTTGACCGTTGTTGTTACGACTAAATCAATTTCATTTTGTTTACTTTATCAATTCGTAACGGAATTCTGGGATGATAGAAGTAATAATCTTCTATTATCAACCAATGTTTTTTGCTTTGCATATGTTCGTTAAATGTTAAGATTTCACGATATTAACACAATAAAATGTTTACAAAACAAAGACGCGAAAACACCTGGTACAATCAGGTACAAGAAATTGAATCCGGTTGCAATCAGCGAGTGAAGAATACCTCAATAAATGTGGATACTCGTTTCGCATAGGTACCTACAGTTATGAAATTATCTGAAAAGTTTTGCCAATCTCCTTCGGTCATCACATCACTTTCACCGTGTACAATGAAATTCAAAATATCTTACATTAATAATATTCCTGTTCAAAAGTTAAACGCCTCGAGCGAAGCCACGGCGCTTGTAGCGATATGTCAAAAGGCTAAATTTACACAATTAATTCACGATGCTTTTAGCTCGCTTGCTTCTCGAACATTCGAAGGCCGCCATTAAATAATAAGTGGTCGATCGTTGTTGCAGAAAGAAAGGTGATGCCATATTAATAGTAACGGTTAATTAAATGTTAAGCAGTAACAGGTTGACATTTTGCTTAAAGTCGCTACGAAACATCGCTCATTTAATATTCTATTAGTGAATTTCTTACATTGTTGTTTCATAATGTGAATCGGTAAACGATTCTTCACTATATTATACAGTTTCAGAAACAACACTTAATATATTTTTATAGATTTTGAGTAGCGTTAACATTTGTGAATATAAAATTATATTATTTTTGATGTCATTAGTATAATTATGATCATTTTGTTGGCTCAATTGAAATATCAGAAATTTTGGGGCGTTTGTAAATAACATTTTTAATCTCCCAGAAATAAACGATAGGTGTTTCGCAATAGATACTAATCAAAATGTGGTAATATTTAAGACACGGTTTTAATTTATTTATTTTATATTATAGAAACAAAGAGTATACTTATTTTTTATAGTGATAAAACAAATTTAAAGATATTAAGAAATATTTCATGATGGGTACCTACACATGTTTTCTTTGTAATGTCTTATGTGTGGTATGTATATTTAGTAATTACCGGGTGATGTTCGTAGTATGTAGGTACGTGTGTATGTTTGAGTATGTTTGTAGGTGTGAGGAATGGTAATCTGTGAAGGGATATAATATATGCGTATTAAACAGTTTATGATGCTCCTTTTAAATTTGGGCAGTAAATCCAAGAAACTTCGATATCAGAGTTTAGGCAAATATTATTGAATGTGTGTTGAGCACGGTTAATTGGCGAATTAGCTGCTGAATTTGTTTTGTAATGAAGCGTATCGAATAGTGCTGTGTGGCATGTACGTCTTAAAGGTAAATTGACATTAATTAAGGATACAAGTTCGATACATCCGATTTTTATTATTTAAAATTCTTTGTATAAACGTTAAATCAGCTACTGTCCGCCTTTGTTGCAAAGTTAGAAATGTACATTCTTATTGTTTAATTAAATTTAATGTTGAAGTTTTCCACTGGTCTAGAGAAGGCAAATGTACTAACAAATATTTTAAAAAGAACATTACGTACCTTATTTCAAATTAGTATCTCTTCTCCTTTGTACGAATCCAAACATAATTTGTTTGTATCTTTACAATTAATGATGTCTTTATTATGGATTGTTAACGATCCAGTGTTTAAAGTTTAAACTTGACGTTAAATTTCTAAACTCCTAAAACATCAACCAAGGCCGGTTTAAAAGTAAGAGTTTGCCCTAGGCAATGGGCCTATCTCGGATTACTAAACGAATCCGGCAAATTAAAAGAGGTTTATCACTTGAACGATGAAGTGAAGTACTCTCGAAACAACTCGAAAGACACGTGTGACCGTGAAAGTTCATTAACGGATTTGATTATCCCCAAACCGGATGCGCCGTGATTTTAATGTAGGACAAATATAAAAGTTCTAAATTGCAATACAGCTCACGATACATAAATTAAAGAATTGAGCAAGAAGAAAGCAGAAAGCGAATTAAGAAATTGTTTATACGTTTAATACGCCAGTTTTGTTTAGTGGTCCTCGATGTTGACCTTATCAAATCAACTAATACCACGAAGAAAGTACCGCACCAGTAAAAACCACGAAATTAACAAAAGATCTAAGAAGATACGTTTTTGGGGAAAATATACAGTTGTTTAAACTTTTTAGCTTATTGAGTATTTAGTTGTTTGCAATTTTTTATCAAATATATGGAAAAGTAAATTAAATAATAGAAAAATAACATATGTTTGTGTATAATCTAAACACGTTCACAATGTTCCGGGAGAGCTTATTTTTAAGCAGCCTTAAACAGAAAAAGATACGGTCGCATCTAGGAATTGAACCCAGGACCTTTGAATTGCCGGGGCTGTGCTCTAACTACTGAGCTAGTTCGACCCTATCTCCTTCGGTCATATTTAACGGTTTCATACTTCGAGAAATGCCAACAGTATTTTCATTTTTTAATGAATCTTTTTATTGGCCGTTACCTTTATGTATAATTACAAGACACTATCTAGATTAAATTTTGTTCGGGAAAAATATGCAATTAAATGAAGACAATGTTAGCGAAATTCAATCGAAAATCTGGTAACAGAAATATCAGAAATATATTGGCAACTCCGGGACTCGAAACCAGTAACCCAGCTGTTTCCGTGTAAGCAGAAGGTCCTGGGTTCGAGTCCCAGAGGTGCCAACATCTTTTTCTAATATTTCTGTCTCCAGATTTTCGTTTGAGTGTCGCTAATATTGTCTTTATTTAATTAAATTACTCATAAAGTTAAAAATTAATATGAAAAAAAAACATGCCTTAAGAAAATGAAGATAATGTCCATGTTTCATAGTCGAAGTATAATACAATTAAATATGAGCTAAGAGGAAAGAGTTGAACTAGCTGAGTGAATAGAGTAGAGCTTTGGCAAAGCTAAGGTCCTAGGTTCAATTCTTAGATGCGACCGTGTCTCTTTCTGATTTTTCTGTTTCAATTTTCGTTTGAGCCACGCTAATACTGTCTTCTGAAATTATAGAATAATATTAACATATATGATCTAAAGATTTCCTTCTTATCCAGTTATTTTTGGTCAAAAGTTCGTGCTCGAGTCAGTCATTGGGGAAGATGTCCTATTAAGAGTTGTATGTTTAATAAGTTATCAATGATGCTTCGTTTATGATACTCTTCAAAGCCAATCTTATTTTATAACAGAGATAATAAACAAGTTAAACGTCAATAACTCGACAACCGTATTGTATATTATGTGTGAAGTTATGCCTTGAAAGATTGCAAGTAAAATATGAATAATTCATTATTTATTTCAATGTGTTCATTAAAGCCCGCAATCCAACTTCTACAAAGTACATTATTTATACAACTAATACCGCATACTTCCTCGTTACCGGGCTACGTCACGCTGTCATATTGCGTTCAATAACATCTAAGGCAGTGTTATTCACTCCTATAATAACTGCGTATTGCTACCCACGTACTGCATTCTTCACAACTACCAACTGAAAGCCATACTTCGGCTGGTACGGAATACTTAACTTCAGACATAGCAAGGTGTGGTACTCCGTCACCAGCCGTCTATAATCATATAATATGTATTCCGCGGCAGTCACTATGTACTCTCCAGTACTTGTTTACTTAAAGAATAGGTTCTCCTTTACAAATCTGATGAAACATCGCAAGTTCGGATTATCACAATAAACTTTCAACCGGCTATAATGTTTTGTCTGTAAATCATTCAATTTTAGAGTTAAAATATATCTTGTTGTTTGTCGTGATTCGTGATTGTATTTATTTCTAGCACAAAAAATTTGGAGGTATTATAAATCATTGATCATATAAAAAGGAAACAAAACCACGTTTAACGCTTTTCTGCTAAAATATATATTCTTTATATTCAATCATCAAAAAAATATGAACAAAAAGTTTAAGACTCAAGGAAACCATTATATCACTTGCGTTTTAATAAAAAATGTCAGCATAAATATAAAATTTAATAATATTAGAATATTTTCGTAATTAAAAAAATTGTAATTTTTTTTTTTTGTGTTGTTTCTAAAATACGGGAGTGGCTTGCATTACAAGGTGACTGATTATTCAGGTCATTAAAAAAATGTAGGTTGTCCCATATTAAATGGAAATTGGTTGTAAGCGTGTATGCGTGCGTTTAAACTGTTCATACATCTGTATGTACACGAAGAGTCGCTCACGGCCAACGGCTAGCGAAAGTGGTCTGAAAACTACTCCACTCTCACTGTCTCCCGCTTACCTCACACGTCACTGCGCGGCTTACCTGTTGCCCGCTGCTGTACTCTGAACCAGTACCCGACTCGTGTGGCTCTCAAGGCCCTCCGGTACGGCTGCCAATTATCCGCACCCCCCCGCCCCACATTGGGCGCCACATCGGCCCATCTATCAATATTCATTTATGCTAATTACTTGCTCGGTATCAAAATATCAAATTAACAGGATCGGTCGTAACCTTTACTCTTAGCAACAAGTTGTACAAGAAACACCAAGAACGGTTCATGCGATAAGCTTAGCGTTTTTTAAACCTCGCGTAGGTATTAGAATTCGGTTCCGATAAAAGAGGCGTCCAAACATGATGAGATCACTAATTGATAATTTGTTTCAGATATCGACAATGACCCCAACCGCGCTCCTCCCTGCGACCCCGCAGTGTGCGTGCTGCCCGATTGCTTCTGCTCTGAGGACGGTACCACCGTTCCCGGGGATCTTCCCGCTAAGGATGTCCCCCAGATGATCACCATCACATTCGATGATGCCATCAACAACAACAACATCGAGCTCTACAAGGAAATGTTCAATGGCAAGCGCAAGAACCCCAACGGCTGCGACATCAAGGCCACCTTCTTCGTCTCCCACAAGTATAGCAACTACTCCGCTGTCCAGGAAACCCACCGCAAGGGACACGAGATTGCCGTCCACTCTATCACGTGAGTATTAGTTATCAGTGTAGTATGAAATATAACTAGCGTCAATTCGACGTGACATAATGAAAAGGCAGTAAAGGAACTGATTTTTACAGGCACAATGACGACGAACGTTTCTGGAGTAACGCAACAGTCGACGACTGGGCCAAGGAAATGGCCGGTATGAGGATCATCGCCGAGAAGTATGCCAACCTGACCGACAACAGCGTCGTTGGTGTACGAGCCCCCTATCTCCGCGTCGGAGGAAACAATCAATTCACTATGATGGAAGAACAGGCCTTCCTGTACGACTCTACCATCACTGCTCCCCTGTCCAATCCTCCTCTATGGCCATACACAATGTACTTCCGCATGCCCCATCGCTGCCACGGTAACCTGCAGAGTTGCCCCACCCGTAGCCACGCCGTCTGGGAGATGGTCATGAATGAGTTGGACCGCAGGGAAGACCCCACTAATGACGAGTACCTGCCCGGATGTGCCATGGTTGACTCTTGCTCCAACATTCTGTCTGGCGATCAGTTCTACAACTTCTTGAACCACAACTTCGACAGGCATTATGAACAGAATCGCGCACCTCTCGGTCTGTACTTCCACGCCGCTTGGCTAAAGAACAACCCCGAATACCTGGATGCTTTCCTTTACTGGATCGATGAGATCCTGGCTAACCACAATGACGTGTACTTTGTGACCATGACGCAAGTCATCCAATGGATCCAGAACCCCAGAACCATCTCCGAATCCAAGAGCTTTGACCCATGGAAAGAGAAGTGCTCCGTGGAGGGAATTCCCGCCTGTTGGGTACCGCACACGTGCAAGCTGACTTCCAAGGAAGTTCCCGGGGAAACCATCAATCTGCAGACCTGCGTGCGTTGCCCGAACAACTACCCCTGGCTGAACGACCCCACGGGTGATGGCCATTACTAGACTAGTTCCTGAGGAGTCGAGGGAGGGGTAGTTTAGGTGAAGGAGAAGGAGGGGGAGGGACGAGGGGGAGGGGAGCAGGGGCGGGGGAACGCCCCTGGGATATTTATATCTTGTAACGGGTCTCAATCCCGTCCATAGTCTAAGTACCTATTGTAATATAGAAGCACATACATATTTAGTAGGCCTATTCAATATAATGTGATTTTAAAAAGCTGTTCAAATATTAAAAAAACTATAAAATTAATGATATTTTATTTTAATACAGTAGTCATCATTCCTTACCGTCAAATCATAAACCATTATAATTGCATAACTCACACTACTAACAGCACATTCAGGTGTATGAACTTGCAGCAGCGGTGTTCATGTAGCCGAGACATACAAAAAAATTACCTTTCCATTATAATCTATATCTCACTAGACTCCACTCCAAAGTTGATGTGCATGTCCCAGTTTCACAAGACCAGCCCGAAACTGCTCGGGTATTTTGCATAAATATTTATGTAACATTTTGAGACCCCAAAAAAGTATCGACCTCAAACGTCATGTGCCGTTCGATAATAATAATTGTCTGATGCAATTCAAAGTGTTCCTAATACCGCCATTAGTAAAATATGTCTAAAGTTGGTACACGTTAGGAATTCGCCCGCCTGAACACTTTTTACTATATCTGAAGTAATGGGCATTACTTTCAATAATAGCAGATTCAAACCGCACTTACGATACGCTTAATGAATGTAAGCGTTTAGTAACTCGATCAATTACACACACGACCTATTAATCAATAACTTCACGATATTTAAAATAGAGTAGGCCAAAGCACTTGTCAAAATATAGTCACGTTCATTGAAATACCTACATAAAATGATGGAACAAATATACGTACAGAATGCCACCGTAGAAAATATTCTTTATAAAATCATTTTCTCATGCACATACACAAAATAGGTAATTATTTTTACGTTGTATCTGAAACAAGTTTGCAAAAGGTTCACTGGAAAATGTATGTGACAAACATAAATAAGTAGGTAAACCTGAATACCTAGTATAATTTAAAAATATTTTCGTTAAAACTTGTAAAACTGACCTTGAGAATTCTTTCATAAAAAGACCCGACCTGGTGAAGCAAAAAACCTGCGAGGTTGTCTTATATTTTTTTATTATGGTAAAATAATGTTCCAGAGAATCATGTCGAGACTCCTTTATAAAATAAAACATGCGAAAGGTCACTTTTTTAGGTCACCATTGTTTTTTATTCAATAAAAGACTTCGTTCCAAGCATCTCGAATGATCCAGCGGCTAACCAAAAGGATAATATTGTAGTTTTTCTCATAGCAACAAACTTGAATAACAGGTTCACTTTCAGTTGTTACACGATCTATTATTTATAAAAATAATGACTTACAAAACTAACTCGCACCTCTCGAACTGCGTAAGAAGGGAAAAAGTATCGACAGATTCCAGCAGACAATTACAATTAAATTACCAAATGAACTAAGTTATCGATTACCCACTATTCTATCTCGAATAAAAATTTAATTTTGAAGATCACCAACTTTCACTGCCTTTGAATAGTTCTGAACTTATGTTCTGAATATTGCATTTCCCTATTTAAAAAAAATCGTGCTTTAAACATACATATGTGTAAAACAATCCATTCGTGTTTCAAACATGATAATTATGTTGGTAATGGAAAATTGACCTTGACATTTCATAAATACCTTGTCTGAATAATAGATTGTCTTAATTGCTGTCATTTTACTCGGTGACGAATTAAACAATAATTTATTTTTTTGTATTTCTTGGGCATTAACTATGTAACAATTTCTAGATATTTTGTTTTGATGAGTTTTAATTTTCAATGTACATTTGTTACTTAAATTTAAAATTTCTGCTACCGGTTTCGACACATCCGTATCGCAGAAAATTTAAAATTTTAAGTAACAAATGTACATTGAAAATTAAAACTCTTCAAAACAAAATAATTTAATTATTTATTAATTACAATAATTTAATTTGAAGTTGATAACGAAGGAATGACAAATCGATGTACAAGTCAAGATTTTTAAAATAATCATTTTATCAACCAGTAACCAAACTACAAGATTTGTATTTAGACATTTTTCATAACAATTTCATTACAAATAAAATAAAAAGTATGGCGCCAGGATTTTCAAAGATCAATAATAATAATGTGAGATTAATTCTGTCTTGGTATATTATTACTTTATTGCATTAATCTCGCGTAACCCCGAAATTCTTTGAAATCCGTGGACACATAGGTACCTATTATTTCCGATGAAATTCTAATAATGATAGAGGAACAATAATGTTAAAAATAGTGAACAATTTTGTGGTATTCTAAATCATTAACAGAGTAATCGTGATATTTAAAACGTGAAGTACTAAAATCTCGTGTAAGTATTCATCTGAAATTTATTATTTTTGTCTGTTACCAACTGACATTTCCGCATTTTTTTATTCGTTTCGAATACGATTAAAATCAGATTTTTTTCCCGTTATTATTACAATAATTTATTTTAAATGCAATCTCTCTGATGTAAAAGTCTATCGAATAGTATTTCCAACTTGTTGAAGATATTTCCAATTTGTTGACGGCTGAGATAATCTTCAAAAAGGTCAATAGCGATACACTAAAAATAACCGGTTTATTCATCCTTCAAATTTTGGGTTTTAAAATAGTGCATTTCACTCGAATGCCACTCAAGATAACAATACAGTTATATAGTTTTTCAGGTCAGGATAGGCTGGTAATAGAGCAAGCTAGTAACTCTAGCTACGTGTTAACAGAACTACCTTATTTTAACCTAGTAAGCTAGAGAGGAAGCCTTTTGGCTAGCATCTCCAGCCAGGATAGTTTAATAGGATGGTGTTCTATTATTTGAACTAGTAGTGCCCCTTATCACTGAAACCTGACTTTGTGTAGTCGAGAAGCTAGTAAATAATCAGCTAGTGTAGTCTGTTTGTCCTCACGGACGTATTGTAACTTAAGTCACTGCAATGCTACTGGCTTAAAATTTCCTAAGCCTAAATTAGACTAAAATTAGGCTAAACAAAGGCGCCGTAAACCAGCGCATGCCAAGCCAGGATAGTAAGCTAGAATATAGCCAATGGCGATGGCGTAGTAGCTTGCTATCCTGGATTTAAATGCCAGCCTCGTGTGGCTTGGGCATAATAGTATTAACCAACTGGCTTCATCGTTTTCCCAAACTTTTTTCGGACTATTTTCAAGTAGTTGTTATTAGATACGTAATAACAATTACAAATAAATTCATTTATTTTATGCCCGTGGGGTTTTTACAAGTGTCGAACAATAATAGGGTAAAATGGGAGTATCATGAATACTTAAACATTACAAAAATATTTTTATTTAAAACATTTTTTTAAATAACACTGATAGTTGAGTAGTACCTATAGTTACGTTGACCTAGAAATTTAAAACGAAACGACCTACGTAAATTACTTGAAGCCAAAGCTCACTGTTAGATGAATGATAGTGGGAGTTTTTTTTATTATCTCCTTTCAAGTGTTTAAAACATATTAAGATTTAAAAATATATTTATGTATATATTTTACTTTATTTCAAGAATTGAATTTATTTTTTGCTTTTCACAGAACATAAAGAACATTTTTTCACATAATAATCTACTCACTAAGCCATCTATCGAGGTTAACAATTAACAAATTTAAGTGAAGTTAAAGCTAAAGGTAATCAATACACGCACAAACACAAAATAATATTACAAACCCTTTGAATGGCAGGAGACCATATTTGTCCCAACGTACACAGGTCTCGAATAAAACACTGTAACTCCCTTACTATCCATAGTGAAAAATATGTTATAAACGGTGTTAGAAAGGGAAAATACTACGCTTTATATTTCAATCTAAAAAATAGCCACCAAAAAAGTAAAATGTACACTTTTATCTATACAAAGTTTTGAATCGCAAATCGAAATTTTTTTTTTTTTTTTAATATCAGTAACTTGAGTTAGAAAAAACGTAAAGTGAGCCATTTTTAAAACATTTTTATGTTTGTATGCAAAAATTTTATAATTAAAAAAATATATGTTTATTTCGAATTATATAATTTGAAAGCGTATTATATCACCTTTCTAAAACAGTTTTTAGTTTTTGAATGTGCTCAGAAATATTCCAAACATTTGCATTTTATTGTAAAGCAAAAATATGTTGACCATCTGAAAAAAGTGCCAAATTTTTGCAGGGTTAAAATATTATCGAGTACTTGTATTATTTGTTGTTCAATTCTTTCTATATTATGTTATTTATCTTTCAAATAAATAAGTGAGTAGCAGTCATTTGAGTAGTGAATGTATCTGGGTCATAGGTCAGATCTTGGAATGTTTATTTGTTCATCAAACAACTTGTAGAAAGAGTCTCTAATGTCCCAGTCCCATCAGCGGCAATGCAGCTCTCAGCAGACAAGTGCACCGCGCATAATGTAATCTCGTGGTGGCTTTCTCTGCTTTCTCCTGCCACAGCGCCTAAATCTTTCTTCCACAAACATTTCGCAACGTCAAGAAGCTGAATATTAAAAATCGCACGTTAAACAGACATTCAATGCACGAGTAAACTTCTCTAAAACAGTAGAGCCAAATTCGCAATTATTCCTGACTCCCTATCTACGCTTTTGAAATTGTCAAAGAGTCAACCTGGCGAGGTCGGTTCGTGCTGCAGAGCAAAATCACATGGTTCACAGTAGTCAATATTTTGATTGGAATATTTAGGACGGATCTTTTAACAGAATATCAAATGTACCATTGTCATCAAATTGCCATACAGCGCCGTTTTGTTTGACAATTGAAGGGTCCGTTTTAACTTTTGAATAAATTGTGATCAGCAGAAGAGGACATGTATCATGTTGTTAAGCTTATCAGCTTATTACAGTTTGATAGAAAGCTGTAACGCCCTTGGAATCGGCTTTCTACGGTTACCTTTAAAAGTTTCAAAAAAAATATGGCGCTCGATGGTCATTTGATGACTTTGTCACACGTGGTCTTGTAGCTAGTTGTTTCAAAGAATTTGAACAATACATCACATTTCAAGGTTATTTTTCAATATACAAGTGCCGTTATTATATCATTATTGACCAGTTGTTCACATAAGTGAAATAATATCAGAACCTGATAGAACTTTCACAGAATAGGGGTTGATGGGTTAAGTAACGATATTTTGTTTTCTCCTGTACCCTATATATTCCTGATACCTTATCTCGACCCTTGGATTATCTTTATATCCAAATTAGTACGAATAATTTGCTGCGGTTTGTATAAACATAGTTTCGTCTTCCTAGACCTTTTGATCTTAAAAACATATTCATGGAGGTTTATAAATACTGCTTTTACCTGTTCGCAATGATATTATAGTGCTTGTTTGATGCTATATTATTACATTGTAGGTCATTCAAATGATTTTTTACTAAGTTACCTACTGTTAAATAACTACTAACGTTTCCCGTTTCTCCGTGTTTTGTTCATATGAGTAAATAGTTCTTGAACAGAAACTCGATGCATTGTAGATATGTTATTAACTAATTATTTATTAACTATATTAGTTAACAAAGATTTACTCAAAATTCATGTAACTTATACTATTTTGTAACAGAAGGTAACTTGCTACAACACTTTTCCAGATAGCATTAAAAATGTGATTCACTAAAACTTTCAAAAATAACGTAAAAATTTGGATCAAAATAGGACCCTTACCTGTCCACTTGCCCAAATTCTAAGTGATTGATTTGACCAAACCAGTTAGTAACAAATATTATAATCAATAATTATCAGCCTGAAACACTCATCTACATTGAAAAAATCTTCCGATGTAGATGAGTGTTTCAGGCTGATAATTATTGATTATAATATTTGTTATTTACCCTTTGTGCTATGCATAAAAATCTTGTTTAAACGTTAGTTTATCAATTAAAAATAATAATTAAACCAGTTAGTCAACAAATTTTATTTTAATTATATATTCATTGGCATTATAAAATAACTTGCAAAATTACTGCCTCAACACAGGCTAGCCTAGTGAGACGGGTTACGAGAAACCTCAATTTATAGCTATGCATTCATTTCTATTCTTTACATATTTGCTCACCGTTTGTATAATATTATATTATGTTGTTAGTTTTATGTACTTATCTAATTTATAAACTAATGTACACTATGTACATTTAACAAGTATTTTTAGTTATATTTGCAATATTTTACAATAAAGATATATTATTATTCTTAGTAATAGAAGATATTTCTCATACTCAGCACGTACCTAATACAAATATATTAAAAAGGGGAATGAAATATTAATCAAAACTCAAAGACTTGTTAGTAAAAAAAATCATCTATTCTGATCAAACTAGTGATAAAGCATTTATTCATTTAGTCATACCTTCAACGCACGCACAGCCAATAACTCAGTTGCTTCTAGAAGCTTTTTACTAGATGAGTAATTGAGAAGTATGCAGACATAGCCTTGAAAAACATTATTTATTTTAATGTATTACAATTATGAACAGATACATATGTAGACATTTTGCATCAATGAACCATAAGTATCAGTTATAAAAACAATTATTTTTTTAACATATTAAGTTCTGCTTACGGTAGATATCAATAAAAAACAGTGATTTATTTATAATTCGTTTACACAAGAAGCTCAGATATTTAAAGTAAACGTGTTTTTAATGTCTATTACTCGTAAAATGACCTTGGTAGCACAATAGTAAAGAGTTGTATGTACGACCGTGGAATCCCGGGTTTAATATCCGACGGAAATAATCATGGCGTTAGTTGACTGAGTGGTTAACGTGGCATATATCATCAAACTGAAGATAAATTCAATCCCAGATCGAGATCAATGACCACAATTGCATTTTTATGATATTTAAATTGAGTAAACGATGCTAATGAGAGCACTTATTTTTCCGTATAAAGATATAATAGTATTTTAAGACATTGTTTTCACTCATCAAATTCATTCATTTGTGTATTAATTACACAGTACGGAAAAAATTAGGCAACACTTGAATATTTTAATTTTTATTAATATTTTTTTTGTTAGATGCATTTATTATGACTTTCAAAAACAAGCCTTTTCTACAAATGGCAAAAAAAATAAAAAAGATAAACGAGAAAAGAAATATCAAAATAAATGTAATAAAAAAAGAAAAAATATATATTTGTATCGGATACCTACATAATTTTTAATATTTATTGTGTTTATGAAACAAACGGTTATTTATAAGTGAGCAGGTATACCGATAAAGTTCCATTAATTACCTAAACTTGACAGTATGTCACTTAATTAATATTACAAATATCCTTAGTTTTCCATTACTTTCTTTCCTTTTTTAAATACACACTTTTGTCAAAATAAATACTACAGCAAACATACATTTATGTACAATGAATTATTTAAGTACTAACTAATAACAACATTAAATTTATGTACCCTCCCCTTCCATACACAAGCAGATGCTTTCAATGGAAGAGTAGTAAAAAAACCTAAGATGTAAAATTATTATTATTGAGTAACATGTAAAACATATTATTAAAAAAAAAATAATAATAATAAAACGAAATATATCCCATTATATATACACAAATATATCCCATTAAAAAAATCAGCTGGGGTTAGATCATGGCTGCGGGGAGGCCATGGAATATCTCCTCTGCGCGAGATTAGTTTGTATGGAAATTTTCCATAACCAATTTATTTTACTCCAAAACCGCCCTGTTTGTATTCCTGTCGATATCTTAGATAATTTTGAACCATGATTTAATAAAATTAACACTTGGGCACTTATTATCACTCTGTGATTGGTGATTCGAACGAATTAGGCAGCGTGCATCATTGTTTTGTAAAACAGAATAGAATCATTGTTGAACAGAAAAGAACAAAATCATTAATTTTTCGAAGAAAACTTCTTCGGAAAGGTTTTCACTTTGTGATGGCATTATTTATTTTAATAAAAAGACAAATAACTTTGTTTACATCACTTTTATTGGTATCAATCTAGTGTGTATCAATAAAAGTGATGTAAACAAAGTAATTTGTCTTTTTATTAAAACAAAATCATTGTTTTATAAAAATGTTTTACCCAGAAAGTGCGTTGCTCTCCCGTAAAGCGATCCATTGTGACAAAATTTCCAAGAAGCGAGGAGCCACGCGTAAGTGACCCCGCTCTCCTCCCCACCCTATATAATTTTTAAAAATCACACATATACATATATATCGGTTTATTTAAAGGCAATATATATTTAACTATTACGAAATGTGCATATTTTATTGTATCCATGTATGTAGGTATATTTATTTTATTTTCATATATGCATTAATGTATGAAAATCAAAAAATCCGTATTTACTGAAAAACAATACAAAGTAAAAGTTAATTATAAGTTAAGAATTTGGACAGTGGATATGGCGCTAAAAGATTGGTATCATTGGTTCTTTTTTTATATGTATATGTATGTTATAAACATTTTTATATGTTGATTTAGTTTAGAAGTTTAGAGGGTTTAAAGATTTATCAGCATTACAACAGTTCACTTGAAATTGTTCGTTAAACGTTAGTAGATGAACCAGTTTATCTATGCCGCTAAATCGTAGCCAAAATGGACCCGTATTCTTCTTATTTATTTGTTGGAATGCCGAGGAAAACCCTCATAGACAATTGTAAACATGTTTTCAATATGAAGAAAACATAGTCAATATAAAAATATTCATAAATATCTGCACAATAGTATATAGGTACGCAATGGAACAAAAAAAGTGATTAAAATTATTTAATGTGATAAATATTGATGTACATATTTACATGGAACAACATTATTAGCATGATTATCAATAGTTGATCAATGCGGAGTGTTTGAATGACATATTGTATGTAATGTGGGATCACATTAGAATAATGCAAAAAAATAATGAGTCCATTAAATTATCGAAGGATATTTGATTGACGTGTACAAGGATACATGTGGTGCTCTACTTTACAACTAAATGTGAAAAAAATACAATTGCGACTCTGTGAAGTGTGTAATTTAATATTTTGAAAATAAGTCATTATTCTGTGGTGGAGCATAATCAATATTTTAAATACGTACCTAGTGTTGGCGTGCACGACTTTATTTAATGTTACTACTTTTTATGCGAATACCACGCAAAAGCCAGTGTGACTATGGCATCCCCAATTATTGGGTTACTAGAGCAGACCCGTGAAAAATCATGAGATAGTCATAGAGGCGCTATTGTGTACGCCTAATATCTTGTCGAAACGCGTTCCACAATTACCACGCAAGTAGCCATGCGCGGGGGCCGGATTCCTGTATTTTTTATTATTATTATTTTATTTTTTTTATATATGAATACCGCAAAAGAGTCCCAACTGCTGCCGTCTGAAGCCAGTGAGACCATAGCATCCCCAATTGGGGTATGTTGTGAGGCTGAGGGTAGTGGGTAAGGGAAGAAGATAGGGAAGAGAAAGGTGAGGAAGTACCTGGTTATTCAGATCTGCTTACTAAACAAGGCTAAAGCCATTTCAAGCAACTTTTCAATTCTGAATGGTTGTCTTACACCAGGGCGTTACTGAGAGTATCTTCCACTCTGGAACGTGCCGCAAATATACTATATATTATTTTAAATGAATAAATTGTGAAATAACACAAATTAATCAAATAAAATTTGATTAATTTGTGTTATTTACGGTGTGCGATTCAAGCGCCTTACTGCTGCACTACGCCGGTCTAGGACCGTTTTTCGGTGGACCGACTCGTGGAATCGTTTTTTTCTCTCGGTTCTCATCATAGACATATGCTAATATTCATATGTCTATGGTTCTCATCTAAATTTAATGCCGTCAGGGATTACCTGAAATTCCAAAAAATCAGTTCCAATTTTGAAAACAGTAATTAAAATAATTTTTGGTTCACTTTTCAATTTTGAAATGAATCTTGATTTATTTTATTGTAATATAATGAATATGAGGTACATTTATACATGTATATATTTCACAAAATTTTATATTTAAGGTCATCAGTGGTCATGTATACCTTATCAGAAGAAAAAGGAGCTCTTGTACCTGTTAATTTCCATTACAAAGCAAAAGTGCTAGAGTTCATTGAACCGGAGTTACAATTAGTATTTTTGAGTCTAAAGGGAGCCTGGAATGATAGGAGATGGGAAAGGAGAAGGCTGGAAAGTTCTTAACTGGTTACTTGGGTACGTTTGTAACTGTTGGATTTACGTTATTGTTATGTAGGTAATACTGCTCTAAAGAAGGAACAGTTGTATTCAAGAGTAGTCGCTTAAAATTAGACGAAATTGGTGAAAATAAGTTTTTTAATATTTATTTATTTTTGTAATACTGTGGAATATGATGAATGCGTAAATTTTAGTTACAATTTTATGTTAGACGTAAGCCATTACATTATACATAATTTTAATATTATTCTAAATTTTGGAGGTTAGTCATCGTAAATTTTTTCCTTCCTTTTGAATGTTATTCACCTATTCTAGATTTAAATCCATGAATTTTAATTTACCTGAATCTGTTTTCACGCGGAAACTTTGTATTTGTTTAACTAAGGCAGCAAAAACTACCGAATGGTGAGCTGATTGAATTTAAATAAAATGGAAAAGGATTTTTGTTACTCTGTTAGCGCCGGCGATTACATAAACTGGTATTTTAAGAAATGTTAATTTTAATGTTTAAAATATGGGTTGGTAAATGTTCTATAACTTAATTCTTATATCTTGAGAGGTTGGGTAATTTACAGTAAAGGATGTTATTTTATTCCTTTCTGCGGTGTAAAGAGCCAATTTAAAAACACGTTTCTGTAATTAAATCGTACAATATTATTTAATAATAAAATAAACCAATAATGGGTCATAAAGTTTCAATAAATTTCTCAAAATTACAAATTCTTTTTGATGTAATATAATTTTTTTAAGAATCTCGAAATCCTTGAGAAAACGTGATTATTTCTAGTTTGCAAATTTTAACTACCATAAACCGAATTTATGACAACTATTATTGTATTTATCATGTAGCTAAAGCAGGACTTGTCTATATTGTTCAAAGAAATAAGTGTGTTCATCGGTTATTCAAGTGGTTATTTTATATTCTTACTTATAATATGTATTACACGACCTTGGATCTGTCATGTTCAATCAAAACAACGACCAATTGATATGTTATTACTGTCTTGTGTATAAGTACTCGGAAAGAGAAAAAACTGTCACGAATTCATAGGCATAATTAATTGGACTCGAAATTACTAGGCAGGCCAGTTACTCACGGCCGAGGCGAGTAGGTATCTACCGAGGGTAGATTGCCGGTTATGCAAAGCATTCGGTACAATCCCCAGCAAGGAAATATCGAAGTAACTTCTTAAGGATCATTAACTATTCAAGTACGCCGGGCCACTCCCCGCTTGGAGTTAGCAATGATGAATGCCACACGCTTGACGAAATGTCACCTCGCTCTTATATTCTTCGAATCTATTGACGTCAACATGATAGAACAAAGAACTGTACTAGACGTAATAAACTGTACATATTTGTATTTCCTTTTAAACTTCTAGTAAACAATATCAGGACTCTGCGACAGAGTAAACCACCTTCGAAAAATTACAGTTAACCGGAAATACTTCCATAAACCTGCTTTAAAAAAACAGTTAATTAACGTATGTTGGAATCAAATGCATTTTCTTTTAAGGCAGTAACAACTTTCTCTAATAAATATGTAAAGGAAAAGAGATCAAAATAAAGTGAAATGGAATACTTCGTTATTTTACCCATCTTGAAAATTATGTTTCTTTGATAGTAGTATATCTTTGAGTGATTTAATGAAGACATAAGATAGAGATGCCATTTGTTTAATATAATGAACAGCCTTTTAATTTAACACGATTGTTTGTCTTTTTGTTTGATTGATTTATAATGAGCTATTTTTTAATGTCTGGGAATGTCTCTGAATTAAGATTCTTGTGTTAGCGATATCCTTGAAGAAACGCGATTCCTACCAGTATAAAATCTTCTTTGATGTCTTCTTTTGCATGCTTTATACAGAATGCCTTCATAGCATATAAATAAAGCATTTTTGATTGCTTTAATGAATTATTTAATAGTTCTACTCAATAGACTGCTAGTTACGGAAAAGTAAGTGAATTGTTTGATGTTATTATGCGGGTACTAAAATACTTTTGAAAGACAGTTTTTTTTTAGAATATAATGTTTTTGAAATTATTGAATTTTTGGTTAATTCGTATAGATTATTAATATCAATTATCGGTGGCATAGTGCACGAAGAGTGTTAAGTGCAATTTTATGTAAATACGATTACCGCATTTGTCGCATCTCTTAAGATATATTAATTTAATAACAGGAATTAAATTTGCATAACTTATTCATCTAAAATACATTGACATCCATATTAGTATTAATTAATTTATTTTAATTAGTACCTTTGTAAAATTTGAAATAAACTTTAAGCTTTGAATTTTCACTTCGCATCTTGTGCTCTAGGCCATTGATATTTGATATTCCAATATAAAATACCTTTAAGTAAAAAAGGTGTGTTGAAAAAATACGGTAACATTTCTCATGCGTTTAGTAGTTTCTAAGCAATTCACAAGAAATACACTCTCTCTTTCCCCTTTCGCCCAAAAATTGATCAAATAAATGTGCTGTTTTTACATTAGCACCACACAGGAGACATTATGGAAAATAAATTCCCTCAGAGCCTAAGTCATCTATGGGGATGCTGCACGGAAGATTTTTTTTAAGAAAATGGAGGAGAGGAAGATCTGGGAAGGATGAATCTATGGGGGTGGATAGGAATCTGAAGGTCAGTTTGTCCAGGAGTGACAGATGTTTGAATCTTCCCCTCCCACTGCGGTGCAAGGCGATAGGTCAAGGGAGTCCTGCATGAGAGCTAAAAAGGTCTCCCTCAACCAGTCTCTCCAAATACGGCCCGTCACATAGGTTTTCAAATGCGTCCGCCACCAAACCCTCACCCAATGAACCAAATCCTCACCCAATGAACCCGGGCACCCCTACTAAGTCACCAAAAAACCTAGCGAACCGTTTATGGCAGAGGTGTTGGTTATCCAATAAACGGTTCCAGGATCGGCGATACAATAAATACCAAGTGCTTATTTCCATGCTTTGGCAAAAACCTTTTAAGAACTTGAATTAAAATTTTCTTATATTTAAAAACATATTTAAAACTTTTGAATAGATTTTTTTAAGTTATTTAAACTTTTTTCTGAAATCTTTGAAATAGTTCTAAATTTCTAAGAATTTACAGTAGACATGTTTTACACCCACCTGCTTCAATAAATAACAGGCAATATATTATACCTACCAATGTATGCATATAGAAAAGTGAGCTGGATGTTCTAGGCACCTGACCTACGCGTAAGGAGAGCTTAATCAAAATACTTGTTTTCATTTCAAGGCAACTTGAAATATTTTTTTAACAAAACACAATTATTTTTTTCTTGCTGTTCAAAATGACAAAGTTTACATTCCGCTCACCAAATGCTTCGGCGAATACTTAAAGTGCATTTACATATATGTGTATGTAGTGTATGGAAATGAAATGTCACCATGTTTGTGTCCTGCATGTAAAATGACCCAGTTACCGGTGACCTTGATCGTCAGATGATCACGTCAAGAACCCGCCTCCTGCAGTCACAAGCACAAGGCAGGCACTTGACATGTTAGCAATGAGGTTCGGCATTCCGTTTTTTTGTCGTATCCCATATATATTTTATTAAACTACAAATTCATTGGACCATTGAATAAATACAATAAAGGCTGTTATTTTGAGTGTAGTGCAATGAAAGACTTTATTCTTATTCTAGGTGTGGATAAAGTAGGCAAAAAAAATTAAAATTTCATTGCAAATGGACTGAAAAATCGACTGCTATTAGGTTATAAACCCTCAAGGTGTTGCCAAAAACATTTTGCTGTTGGAAAGCCCTTTTTATCTCACAATAAAAATGGTTACTATGCTTTTTTCTTGTTTATTGCTTTCACCTAGAAATTAACGTTAATTGTACACTAACGATTGTTATCAGTTGTGTAGGTACAATTTAAAAATCGTTTGTGAGTAATAAAGTATGTAATAATTGTTCTTGTTGTTTAATTGTAAATGTTCTTGGGATGACAACTTTGCTGCAATTTTGCAACAAATAGTTTTTGAATATTATTAAAATCAATTACGTTGTCGTAAACTCTGCGCTGTTCCTATATTTGTTATGTTTATATTAGACCACTTGAAGTGGAACTATTTTAAGTTTAATAAAAATATAAAAACAGCAAGAAAAATCTTAAATGAAGACAATATTAGCGAAACTCAATCGAAAATCTTGAAACAGGCTTTACTCATAAAGTTGAAAATAAAATAAATAAATTTACGTTTGAAATTGTTATTAAAAATCTTAGGAGAGCGCAAGTGCAGAAATGGCTTTATAAACCTAGCAAAACTTATGAACCGTGTGAAATAGAAATAAGTTTTTTTTAATGCAACTATCTCGGTTGCCCGTCTAAATAATGTAATACTGATACATAACTTTGGCGATCTTTAAAGGAAAATCTTTAGTCATTTTTTTATGAGAACAACCCTCTTTTTATAACTTTTGAAGGTTATTCCCATCTGTCTGATTATCACTGAAGAAGAAGTTGACACTAATAATCTAAACGGACATTATGAAAGAAAACAAGACACAGAAAAATGAAAAAGATAATGGTTGCAACTGGGACACGAAACCAGAACCTCTCGTCTAACCGGTAAGATAATACTGTTAATTCTAAAATTTGAAATATCAGGTTGACAAATACGATGGTTTTATGGAAGGTTGGTAGAGGAACCCGTCCCGGTTGGACGAGAGGTTCTGGGTTAGAGTCCCAGTTGCGACCACTATCTTTTTCATTTTTCTGTCTCTTGTTCTCTTTTACATACATATTCGTTTAGATTATTAGTGTTATCTTCTTCTTTAACGAAAATCTTTAGAGCTGTCCACATTATATTGAAAAATAAACATTAAAAGCCATGTCATTGAGGAATTAACATAAATCGTGCAGTTTTTACGCAATTCCATTGCGTTATTATTAACATATTAGTATCTTCCATTATTATGTTTTATATTATATAAGCATAATTAAGTATTATGTAAGAAGAATTATCATAATAAATTTATGCTTTTGTAGTGTGTTTTACTTGCGTACAAAATCTATACCCTAACAAAATTCTCGGGATGAACACGTCATCTGTTATTCGACTCTAAACGAGTTTTTTTTAAATATAAATTAGCGAACCAAAAATATGTATACGTAGGTATGTAATAAGCATGAATTATTGAATTGACAGGCACTTCGTCTAAAACGGGTTATGTTATGCATCACCAAGAGATATGTCAGAAAATAATAGATGTATTTAGTATGTACTCAATGCGATTATTGTCAGAGAATATGTATAGACAGAAAAAACGTAATTTTATGCTTCGAGTTTGATCAAAATAATTATTTATAAAAATACTGAGAAAGTTTGTAAGTAAGTTGTGGGGACCCGCGTAATGAGTAATAAAAGAATGTGAAGGTCAACATTGGAAAAACGACAGTCTTTTCTTGATTCTTGCATTGTCGATTTAACGTTGAACGATGATATTTGTCATCTTCGTACGTTTGAGGGAAGTAATAATATAATAATTTCTACTAGTAATTCAGCAAGTAAGACTCGTATCCAAACAAGTATGTTTCTAGTTTGCTAGTATTAAATCAATTGATTTCTTCAGACTGTTTTTATTGTTACTTATAAAATATACAATATTTTATGATTTTTTTTTAAATAATGCATTATATAATTTTATTCAAAGAAATATCACTGTCTCAATGACAATGATTTTTTCAAATTTTCTTCAGATACCTATGTACTAGATTCCACAATGTCCCATAAGCAGTAAGCACACTTAAAGTTAAGTTAGCTACCTATTCAAACTGAGAATCATCCGACAGTTGGTCCCTCGACAGTTGAACACCGTATTTATTATTATTGCTCGAGCATTATTTATCAATATCAAATTTTTGTTTGTTTGTTTTATAGCCGAAATATAAAAAAAACTAATTATTATTTTTTCACATACTTCAATTATTGCTTTTTAATTAATTTTACACGTGTAATAAGAATGTTGTGATTGTAAACGCATTTAAAATTTTAGTTTATCAATTAATGAGGTCGTCCCTTTATATGGTTTTGGCATGGACATTTAAAGCGAATGAACAAAGAAAGTAGTGTAAGAAGAAATATATATATGACGCAAATGTGAGTTGTAGAAGAAGTCGAGAGAAGAGGAAGACATGGCACGATCAAGTGAATCAGATAGTTGAGTCGGGCCATGTCAAAAGTCAGAATAATAGAAGAGAATGTATGAGACGATGTATGAATGTGAGTTAGGCAAAAAGTGTGTACCAAGACCGAGTTTATTTATTTATTTATTCATTTTTTATTTTATTTTTTTTTATTTATTTATTTATTTATTTATTTACGGACGAATAGTCCATTACATAACAATATAACAAACAAGAATAAAAAAGATAGATGACAATGGAAGGAGAATACATATATATGAAGAGCATTGACAAAATACATATAATATAAAAGTAAATATAGAAGATAGTATAATATAAATACATATAATCTAAAAGTACATAAGTAGCTTGAAGACGGATTTAAAAGACTTTAAAAAATCACATTGCGTATCGACTGCCGAAAGTCATTTAGGCTTACACCAAAAAATTCAGTGCTTTGATTTGCGTTGACAAGTCTCGACATTCTGGATAAAGGAGAATGATATCCATAATTAGTAGAATGTTGATTGAGGAACAGCAATTCATTATTTCGGAGTCTACGGGAAGGGATGTTGAACTGGATGAGTTGTAACAAAGCAGGTGTGTCAGTAATACTGTGGATAATTTTGAAAATGCATATTAGATCAGAGTCCTTTCTACGTTTTTCTAAAGAAGAAATATTTATAGTTTGTTCAATTTCATCATACGAGTACTCGCCTCTTTCAAGTTCTAACCTCCAAGCAATCCCTCGCAGGAAGCAATGTTGTACAGATTCAATGTGATATATGTGGACAGCATAGAAAGGTGACCAAATAACACTAGCATATTCAAGGTGAGGGCGAACCAGTGAACAGTAAAGAGTTTTAAGTGTGCTTATATGTTTGAAGTCAGAGGTAATTCTATGAATGAAGCCGAGTAGTTTAAGTGATTTGTTTACAATGTTATTGATGTGATCACGGAAAGAAAGTTTGCAGTCTAGAGTGACCCCAAGGTCCTTGATAGATGTGACAGTAGAGAGACAAACATTATTTAGTTTATAATCAAACTGAATAGGTTTTTTGGTTCTATAAAAGGACAAAATTTTGCATTTATCAACATTAAGTTGCATGCAGTTAATTTTGCACCAATCATTAAATGAATCAATATCAAGTTGAAAAAGTAAACAATCAAGATGGGATTTAATTATCTTAAGAATCTTATTGTCATCGGCAAAAAGCCAAAAACGTGTGTGAGAAAAAACTTTAATGATATCGTTAATAAAAAGATTAAAAAGAAGCGGGGCCAAATGGGCTCCTTGCGGAACGCCAGAGGTTACATCAATGTTAAAGGATTCAAAGTTATTTATTTTAACCCTTTGTTTTCTATTATATGTTTAGCGGTCCGTCCTCTCTGCCTACCCCTGCGGGGAAACGGCGTGATGGTTAGTTAGTTAGTTCCTTTATAAAGTAAGGGTTGATTATTTACAATTTTTTGTTCCAAGTGTTTTTTGTTCAACATATTTCAATTTTTTATTGTTTTGTGGCAGTAATTAAAAAAAATATTTTTTTTCACATACTTCAATTATTGTTTTTGTATTTGATTTTAACAGTTACAGCAGACAGTTAGTCTGTGTAAGTGTAAAAATAAGCCTTATTTGAGTAAAGAATAGATTTTTAACATGTCTAAAAAAGTTTCGGTTTCGATTTTGGCCGAAACTGAGACAGATACCGAAGATTCGGTTTCGGTTTCGTTAGAAAGTCCTGTTTCGGTAGGACACTAATTTTATTCTTGATGCATTTGAATGATACATTTTTTGTATGTTATGTATACATGGTATGGTAGGTATTTTCCCTAAACTGACTGCTTATTGTATATACGAATACGAGGGGGGGGGGGGGTCAACGATTGCAGCAGATTTTTCCGGAAAACGGAAACGGAACTTACAAACAAATTTACAGAGTGATGAAATGCCAAACGATCAAGTTAAAACAGGACTTCGCATATTACATGGAATACATAGTTCTCCGAACGTTGAACTTTGAACATCTGCAAACCAATTTTATGATAGATAGAAAAATGACTCAAAATTAAGCGTAATTAATTATGATGTATGAATCATATTTTAACATCTTGATTTTATGGTTAGATAACCAATAAATAATCCATTAAATAAATTGCACAATTAGTTTTTGAAAGTTCGGACACTTACCATTCGCTATACAAAAGCAATAAAATATCTTATGATTGGTGGCACCCATCACGATGCAAAGTAGGTACTAGCATTTGTTTTGAAGAAAAAAACTGTAGTATTATTAGGTAGGTAGTATTGTTAGCGGACTCACTATTATAGTAGGTACCTACACATAATGTGAAGGTCCCAAAAAGCACGAAGATCAATCAACTGATTAAGAAATTTTTGCAATATTTTTATTTGTTTTCTGAGTTGGGTGAATCGTGAGAATAATATGCCCTTCGAAATATTGTTTTTTTTTTTCTTTGCGCCACATTTTCCCCTTTTTCTTTCTACTGGGAATTAGATCTGCATGGTGCTTTTAAGTGGTTGAAAATCCAAAACTGATGTACAATTTTTATTTAATCCACGTACACACTACTATAAAATCAAAATAATTGATATTTTTCGAAACCATCGGTTTCTTCGGAAAGATGCAGATATTAATTATTTCCTGGTGAAGAAACCACTGGTTTTAAAACATGTCGATTAATTTGATTAAATAGTGGTGTATATAAATTTATTTATTTTTATTAAATTAAATGATGCCACAAAGTGAATTTGCGATTATTGAAAATGATATTATTCATCTTTCTTAACATATAAATAATACTACCATAGGTATTGTAAATTGTCCTTCATGCCAGGAGTTTAACTGCGAAGGACTTTTGTGGCCAATTACTAATAATAACTAATTTAATTAAATGAAGACAATAAAAGAGAAACTCAATCGAAAATCTGGAAACAGAAAAATCAGAAAAAGATATTAGCACCTCTGGGACTCGAACCCAAGACCTCTCACTTTCCGGGCAAACGCGCTTTATAAAACGAAGTTTTCTCCATAGACGAATTGTCATCAAGTTTTAACATATTTATAACAAGACTAAAAAAAGTATGATTGTGGACAAAGGTGTATTTTGTTGCTGGGTTATTAGATAATCAATAATCTATACACAATATTTTCACATCGAGTAATATTTTTTATCAATCCGATCTTCTATAAGTGGTTTGTAAGTGGTACCTATTCAATAGTTTCGTGTGTAAAAAATAGCTGCATCCTACAAAAATTATCAATGGCTGAAACCGGAAAAGTTATAGGTACCTAACTACCAATGTTAACTGCATTCGTCCTCAGCCTTTTAAGAAATGTTTTATTTTTACACTTCTTTATTATTTTTTTAACCTATCGTCTGTATCCAGTTTACCAATAAAGATGCATGTATATATATATATATATATATATATATATATATACATCCCGCAACAGATTTGGCAACCTTTCACTTCGCATCCTTTTGGCAACCACTGCTTACGGTAGGTTTTTAAATAAAATTGCTGTGAATGTTCACATGTTTTTAGCTTAAGAAAAGAGTGATAGTAAAAGAATTATCCAGAAATTGTGTTTTAAGGGTATTTAAATTTTTGGTAGTTACTTATACTTTAGAGTCTTTTGGACTTCCTTTCATATTGCCGTCGTATTGGTAACCGCGTATATCGTACGTATATCACACTTCATTCCATATTTAGGGCGTCCGTTCATTACGAACATTTGACGACCTCCGTATATTCCTGTATGCATTACGTTTATATTATGACGCTTTCAGAATCCTTTTAATTCGGTCGCGATTTGCCAACGGTGTATCATAGGTACATAATGATTGGTTATCATACAAAGGCTAACTTGATGACATAATAAAATTTGGCATTTTTTTTTAAATTTACTTGTTTGGTTTGGTGGTGCTGGGGAGTGGGGATAATGCTCGCTTCCTGAATAGAATTCTACCTTCAACATTCTTCTACCACTACGCGCTTAGTTTAGCGAGGAAATTAAAAGAATGCATTTATGTACAATCTTTTATGATTTAAAAAAAAAATAGCGTTCAGAGCCGCTAATATTACAAATATTATTTTGAAGGAAACCAAAACAGAATCCCAATAATTCAAAACGGTATACGATTATTATGATAACATTTTACATTTGGGAGGTAATATCAAACAAATTATAAATTTGGGAGGCGGGTGTGGGTACCGCCGCCCCGGGAACTATTTATTGGATAACTAACAACCCTCCCATAGGTAACACCAAGTGGTTAGATATGTTTGGTGACTTAGCAGGGGTGCCCGGGTTCACGGGGTGAGGTTTGTCTAGTTCTTGGCGGCCTATGCATTTGCCCATCTACCACATGGCGGGTCGGATCGGGAGAGACTGGTTGAGGGAGATCTTTTCATCTCTCCAGCCAGACCCTCGATCCATCGACTTGTACCACAGTGGGAGGGATGGTCACTCCTGGACACATTGACCCCAGATTCCTAACCACACCTCATACTTTATTCCTTCCTAGAACTTCCTCTCCTTCCTTTCCCTAAAAATACCCTCAACACAACATCTCCAAAGATGACATAGGCCCTGAGGGAAATTGTTTTCCTCAGGCCCTCCTTTGTGGAGCTAATGTAAAAAATATAAAGTGTCAAAATTAACTATCGCTTTTGGCTTCTATTTTAAATCTCTGCATTGATCCAATCGTTATTTTAGTTACCGATTAATCAGAATAAAATTGGCTACCGTTTTGCGATAGGTAGCAAGGTAATATTTTTATAAAAAAAGACAATCTGTCACTTATATAAAACAGCTGTTACGCGGCATGCGTTGCTATGCCATTGAATAAATAATTGTTTCTCCGTGCATGTCCTTTCCCATTCGTCCCGTTTCTCTCCCCGCCTCCCCTTCCTCAACTGCGTCCTCGAAGAAAAAGATGTACCTACCTATGTTTCACTTCATTCCTAACTTTTAGTGGCGATCGGGTATGACGTATTCCACATTTCATTCCTAGCCTTTAGTGGCGACCGGTGGCGAAACAACGTTGCCGGTTCAAGTCAAATCCCGTACGAGTGTTGAGGTGCACGCCGCGGCGGCGTGATTTGCGACGTTGCCGCACATATTTCTTCTTTTCGATCGTTTTTACGGTCAAATTTACTTCTATAAAATTTCGTTTTCTTATTTTTTATTATTTTTTTATTATTATTTATTGAGTTAGTTGGACTACATGAATATAAACTAATAAGCACAATGTAACATTTCATTTGATAAATTTAAATATTTTTACAGTTAGCATAACATTTATTTTTAAATACATTTATTCTTTCTTCATTCTTCATACTTTCAGGCATTTCATCGTACATCTTTAGTCCTCTATACATTAGGCAGTTCTGCGATTTTTATTTCTTCATTTGTGGCAATCGAATTCTGTTTATATTTCTTGTTTCGTAATTATGTACGTCTCTATTAAAAACAATTTCATCCTTAAAGTATTTTGGCATTTGGTTTTTCATAATTTTATGCACAAAAATTATCACATTAAATGGTAGTCTCTTTTTTATCGGAATCCAATTGAGCTAATCTCTCATTTGATTAATCCTTGCGAATTTGCCTTTCCCCAGTATACATTTCATAGCTCTGTTCTAGGGATGTTATAGATATGCAATTTCGGATCTGGATACGGATACGGATATAGGAATAATATTATACCGGTTTCGGATACGTTTACGGATATGAAATTATTTCGGATTATCCGCTAGTTTCGGATAATTTCGGTTACGGATATTAGAATTTTAAAATTATAAAAGTAAAATATAAATGGCAAGCTTTGAATTTTATTTCTAGTCTATATTATCATTTGTTTTTACAATCAGTCACGCGCGGCTTTTATGACAAATGACGGCTCGGCCATGTCATTTAGACTCCGCCTTTATCCGAAACTATCCGAAACATTTATATCGGTTTCGGTTACGGATACGGATATTTTTTTATTTCGGATACCCGATAGTTTCGGATACGGTTACGGATCTCCATAACATCCCTACTCTGTTCTGAATAATTTCTAGTTTGTTTAAATTTACTTCATTGGCCAAATATAACATCGTAGAGACGTAATCCAAATGTGGAGTAACGATAGTTTTATAAATGAGCTCCGTAGTGTTTCTATTTAATTTATGTCGTAGTTTTCTAAAAAAATTGACCTTTTTTGATACCTTTTTTAGCACATATTCAAAGTTTGCCGTGAAAGTCAGTTTTGAATCGAATATTACACCCAGGTATTTGATTTCATTTACTTTTCCAATTTTTTCACCATTAATTGTCATATTTAACCCTGTGTTACGCGTTTTATCGCCTATTTCCATATATTTTGTTTTGTTTACGTTCAGTTTCAGCTTGTTTAATTTCAGCCATTTGCTATATTTTGTAGGTCTTCGTTTATTTTGTTATTTGAATCTATGTAATCTTCACAGGAAAAATAGATTAAGGTATCGTCTGCAAATAGTCTAATTTCGCAATGTTAATTTATAATTTACAGGAGTTCACTTACTCTGACGGTGATGGTGGGATACGACACAAATCCCAAATTAACACTGATTTCAGGTTTTAGACAGCGGATGTGTGAAACAAAGACGAGCAAACCAGTTAATTTTACTCGAAAAAATATTTTAAAAATTCTGATAACGACCTTCGTACATCGTTTCCACAAAGCTTCAATGTATTGACCAAATCCAAGAAGAAAATATGAATAAATGATATAGAAATAACAAAATAAATACACTGCGCAGTTCACACGCCATAGAAATGAAACATCAGAAAACTAAAGTAGGCAAAAGTGTGTAGGCTACGAAGCACCGCACAAAGAGGATACCGATTATTCTCCTCTTTGTGCTTTGTGATTTAAGTTTTTGTCCCTTTTTAGTGTCGCTATTTTTCGTTTCATCGAGTTTAAAATCACAAAGAAAGATAGACTAACATTGCTGGGTTACGAATAACCCAATAATGTTTGAAAATCTCCATCATTATTTGGTTACGAATAATCCAATAATGTTTGAAAATCTCCTACTACCACCACAGAAAGCCGAAAATGTTGTTTGTGTTGGGGTGGGACTTTTTTTACATTAGCTCCACACAGGGACCCTGAGGAAAATAAATTCCCTCAGGGCCTATGTCGTCTTAGGGGATGCTGTGTGGAGGGTCTTTTAGGGAAGGGAAGGATAGGAGGTTCTGAAAAGGAAAAAGGTATGCGGGGTGGGTAGGAATCTGGGGGTCAGTGAGTCCAGGAGGGGACGTATGAACCCATCCCTCCAACTACGGTGCAAGGCGATGGGTAGAGAGAGAGCACTACTGGTAAGGTCAAAAGGCCTCCCACAGCCAGTCTCTCTCGATCCGGCCCACCACGCAGCAGGTGGGCAGACGCATCCACCGTCAAAACCTGCACAAACTTCATCCCATGAACCCGGGTATCTCTGTTATGTCACCAAACGCAATGAACCACTTGGTGTGACGTACGGCAGAGGTGTTGGTTAACCAATAAATGGTTCCTAGGGCGGCGGTACCCATACCCGCATCCCGAACCTAAACGCGATGCCCATTAAACCACTGACCGGTCAATGATTCTATCTTTAAAATAAATATATAAAACTTGTGTGCAGTTCACCTTCACAAACCTACCTTACACCCAACATAATAAAATTGCCAATTATATTATGTAAAAATGTTAATAATTAGGTAAATACTGTAATACTTATATAGAAATAAATAAATAAAGTTCACACGAGGGAGAAGTGAAGCCTTCATAAAACTAAACCTAGAAAGAATGAAACGAATCAGGGTAGGATAATTGTAAAGTTTATTTATTGTAATATTTTTACCAAGTGTACAAATTATTTTATTCTACGAAACACCGCACAAAGAGGGCACAGATTAGTGTCATTCTTTCGCAGGCTAATTCCTATATGTATAATCCTAACATCTGGTCTCTGAAAATGCACATCCATTGTCAAAGTATGGCTCAATCAAAACCTTATAACTCTGAACTGCGGAAAAACTCTTTATATTCCATTTAACAATACCAAAAAGGCGACAGACACCCTTAACTCCCTTAAATATAAGGTTTCACAAAAATACTTACAATCCTGTCTAATGCTCTAACTGTACGGAAATGAATACGGGGATTTTTTTATATGAATACCTCACAAGAGTCCCAGGTGCTCCGTCTGGAGCCAGTAAAACTATGGCATCTTCCATTGGGGTATGTTGTGAGGATGAAGGTGGCGGGGAGGGGAAGGAGATGAGGGAGAGGAAGGTGGGGAAGTACCTGGCTATTCAGATCTGGTCACCAAACACGGCTAAAGTCTTACACCAGGGCGATACTGAGTGTACTTTCCACTCTGGAACGTGCCGCAAATATACCATATATTTACTTCTTCAAACTTCGCAAAATTACTTTGTGGCATCATTAATTATATAATGAATAACAGATCACTTTGTAGAAACCACTATATTATAAACAATATCTACATGTTTCCATAACAATGTTATCTTCATCAGGATATGTTAATATAAAGAAAAATAAATGACAAACAAGTATAGACAAATTAGAATAAACTAGAACATAGACAAAATATTAAAAAAGTAGAGGTGATTAATTGCTTAAAAAACATAAAAATAGTTATACAAAATTAAATATAAAAATTATTTAAGGAAAAATAAAATTGCATTTAGATAATAAAAAAACTTTTAAGAACAAATAATTAGTCTAAATGAAAAAATAAATAATTATTGTGTATTAATAAGAAAAAAATTTAAGAGATGGCTATTTTTAAAAAATGTTTGGTTATTTATAAAATTTAATTTACTATTAATGCTTTTTCTAATTTCTAAAATTTCTAAATTATCCAATTGTATGCCCGTAGTGTTAATTTTGAGACCTGTATTAATATCAAAAGAATGACTTGTTTCCAAAACATGGTTGGCAAATTCAGAATAATTATAATTATTAAAACATTTTATATGTTCCTTAACTCTAATGTTAAAATTTCTAGAAGTTTTTCCAATTTAAAAAAAGTTACAATCATTACAAATTAATTTATAAACCCCAGATTTGTTCAAAAAATCACATTTATCCTTATTATTTAATGTATAATTTTTTAATTTGTTATTTGTATAAAAAGCTGGTTGTACATTATTTGCATGTTTTTCATTTTTAAATTTGAAATGCTATTATTTAAAAAAAAAAAATTCTCCAATTATTATCATTTTCAACAACGTGTCGATAAACAAAAGATCTAAAAAACTTTTTCTTATATTTTTTGTTTAACATATTGTCTATTAATTTTGAAGTATAGCCGTTATTAATTGCAAATTTGTTTAATAGTATTTAATTCTGTTTTAAAATTACGCAAAGATAAGGGAACATTAATTAATCTACTTAGCAAGGTATGAAAAGCTGCTAATTTTTGTGAAAATGGATGATTAGATGTTTCATGTATAATGATATCTGTATATGTATCTTTACGAAAAATATTAAATTAAAAAAACATGTAGATATTGTTTATAATATAGTGGTTTATACAAAGCGATCTGTTATTGATTATATACCATATATTATTCTAAAATAATAAATTGTGATATATAACAAAATTAACAAAATAAAGTTTATTTGCTAGAGACAGGGATTCGATCCCGCAACCTTCGGGTTGCGAGCTAAGAGCCTCACCGCTAAACACCGGCCACACCGGCCATCGAATACAGTTAAATACTTAAGAATTACATTAGACAGCCAACTCAAATGGACAGATCACATAGAAAAGCTTGTAAATAAATTTATGTATTTAACTTATATTTTTAAACGTTTAAATTAAAGAGTCGACATTAAAATAATGAAATTTGTGTAACATGCATTGGTGCAATCATCAGAATCTTATGGAATAATTTTGATGGGAGGGGAGGGGGTGTATAATAATAATAATAATGTCGCATAATGATATGAACTACCCCTTCCTGCAATTATTCCAAGAAGCTGAATTGTAAGAGATGATAAAAATTTACTGTAAACGATGTTTAAAATACACATTTTCTAGAAATATAATTTTTTCAAAAAATGAAAAACGATTTAGTAATAGGTTAAATAATGCATTTGAAATTCCATTGTGTAAAACTAGGCTTGCGTCAAGACATGCGAATTTTATTACACCAGAAATTTATAATGCTCTCTATAAGACTTTCTATTGCTTACACTAAACATACAAAAAACAAAATATCTCACATTTAGCGCTACCCTTGCAGGTCAACCCAAAACACCTCATCACCTCACAATACATAATATTAAGTGTAGCCTTGGAAATAATAACCATACTTGTAAATGCGAAACCCTTGAATGTGTTAAATCTATTAAATATTTAGGTATAATAGTGGATAACCACCTTAAATGGAAACAACAAATTGAAAACACAGCTAATAAAGTGCGCAAGCTTATTTATATATTTATAGGATTGCGGGAAATTATAAAAACTCAAGACATTAAAAAATTATACTACGGGCTCTGTAACTCCGTCATAACCTACGGTTGCATTGGATGGGGTGGAACAGGTATAACAACATTATACCCGCTACTGAAGGCACAGAAATCCATTCTACGCGTCATTATGAAGAAACCCTTCAGATACTCGAGCGACGCTCTCTTCAAGGAGTTTAAGGTGCTTGATGTTCGACAATGTTACATAAAAAAAATAACAATCTGCGTCCATAAAAATAAAAACAAAACGATAACAATCGATCATAATCATCAAACCAGAAGTAAAAGCAGAAACGACCTTTCTATTCCAACAAGCAATACTGCGGCTTATCAAAAAGTTTTCTCATACCTGGGACCAAAAATATACAACAAAATCCCCTCTCAATTGAAACTGTGTGAATTATCATCCTTCGGTACTAAAATTACAAACTGGTTATTAGACTTAGGTAGGACAGATTCCGAAAAATTATTAAAAAACGTAGTCTGAGTTGATTTCTTCGATTTTGTATTTGTATTTTCCTATAAATTATTTTCTTCTTTGTTTTTCTTTTTTATTTTTCTTTCTTATATTTATATATTATATTTTTATTCTATATTTTACATATACCTACCTGGATTTTATTGCTTATTACTGCTAAACTGTATTTTCATAAAAAAAAAAAAAATCTTTTTTTTATTATTTTTCTTTCTTACATTTGTTATATTTTAGTTCTACTTTATATTTTACAAGTACCTATCTGGATTTTACTTTATATTTTACATGTACCTATCTGGATTTTATTGTTTATTACTGCTGTATACCTAGAATAACACAACTTATATCCGATATTGTACCTAATATCTAAGTAACTCCCCCAAAATGTACCATTATTGTTATTTATTATTGAATCCACTAATGTGAAATTATGTACACGCAACCTGCCAAGTTGACTGTCCTAAAACGGGAAACCTTCCTAGTTGGGCAGTCAAAGCTTCCTTTTATATTGTTATTTCTTGTATGTAATAAATGTAATAATAAATAAATAAATAAATAAAAAAGACTACAGAAATTGAAAGTAAAAATATATCCTCGTACAGCAAATATAAAAATGTATAAAGTTTTGGATAAATACCATTGAAACCGACATTTACTTGCTGTAACATCTGAGCCGATGTAACTTCACAAATTTTATTAATCTTTATTAACATGTCGTGTGAATTGTAATTCAGTAATCACGATCACAATGATTTTATTTTTTATTTATTTAATTTTATTTTTTAATCTCTACGAAGATAGTGCATGTTTATGAGTAAAATTTTAACTGTTTTAAAAACACACAAGTACACCCACGAACTGGCGATGCCTGTGTGGGATTTTTTTGGTTAATCTGCTAATTGTATTATTCTTTGCTTTTCAACTGTTTATATAAAAACCATTATATGTATTGTAAATTTATACCAATTTAGGTACCAAAAAAAATCCTATACTGTTTGTCTCTTTTTAGTGTCGCTTGTTTCCTTTCGAGTTTTTTTCTAATCACAACGTTGCTAAAGAATTTTTCACTTCAAATAATTGCTTCATCGCAGTTCTCGATCCAAATTGCTACCCAGCGCAAAAATGTGTCCATTTTCATGCATTCAGAATAATTATTGGTAACTAACATAATGTTTGATCGAAAGCGGAGCTTTAAAATAAAAGTCAAAATCGATTGATAATTTTGACACCCGAGAAGAAAGATATTTATAGATTTGTGTTATTTTTCTGTTCAATTATACAACATAAAATGATATCATGAAATCGTCTGCCGTTTTAAATTTTCAGAATTCTATTCTGAGTTTTTTTTAAATAATAATATAGTGGAGTATTAACGGCTCTGAAAGCAAATTATGTTTAAAAAAAGAGAAATCTTTTAAAATTGTACACTTATACACTATTTCAATTCCATTAGTTCCACGCATAGCTAAAGGGCTTGTTCACATTGGTCAAGTGGTAAGTCAAGTAGAGAGTACGCTTGCTACATGACTCGCCGAAAACCGTTCGCCTTAATTTCAAATAGAGTAGATACATTTGTGCCCGCCGCCCGTTGTAGGATGACGGCGGATGACGGGCTGCTACAAAGCAAAGTAAATACGCTAATTAAGCTGATTTTAATGCTTATTATAGAAGACGTGGAAGAAGAAATCAGTGAGATAATAATAAATAAAATGTCCACAAAAAGAGATTAATAGCAGCACAAATAAATAATTTTAGAGTATCAACTTCGCTCCAATGCCTCGACATTTCCGCGGGTCTACAAATGAACTCTGCTAAAACGGCATGTCAGTGCACAGGGATGAGAAGGGGGGGGGGTCCCTATACGCTCTTAAAAATAGAACGAAATTGATTGAATCCACTAAAAAGCTGACTAACCCACTCTACTAAAATGATGGTGTTCGGACGCGTTTAGATACTACTTTACTCCCCACTCGAATAAAATACATAGCGTGTTTGAACGGCTCTTAAGCGCTTGGGTAGTGGAAAATAGGACAAAATCTGCGGACGTGGGTAGGATTCTAACCAGAGGTCTTCTGTTCAGGAAGCGAGCATTATCCCAAGCACCACCAAGACAGACAAGCACATTAAAAATACCAGTTAGTGGTTGAGTGGGCATCGCGTTTGGGTCCCACCCACGGGCGTCGCGTGCCCTATTCCTCGGCTGGCTATGGCTATGTCCTCCATCACAACACAATCAACATTTTCGGCCTTTTGTGGTGGTAATAGGAGATTTTCAAATACTGTTGGGTTATTCGTAACCACAGGGAATGTTTGTCTTTCTTTAAAAAAAAAACAAACAAAAAAATCTTTGTTTATATGAATGCGTCTTTAAAATGACAATGCATATGCATGACCTGAAGTTCAGCAAAAAGCTGCCCGCAGAGTGCTTGAAAACGCCCTTTATTCAGGGGGACGTTTTACGGTGAAAATTTGAATGTGGGATGGAAGGTTACAAATAAACTTATTTTTTATGTATAAACCTTAAAAAACCAAATTCATGTACAGGATTTAGCCTGCGAGAAAATGGGATAGTGTAATCGGTGTCCTCTTTGTGTGGTGCGTCGTAGCCTTCCCACTCTTGTCTACTTTAGTTTTCTGAAGGTTTCACTTCTACGGCGTGTGAATCGCATACTCAGTTATTTTTAAATATGAAACTACAAAAATCTAAGGTGGCAATAACGTTTAAAATACATTTGTCTAACAAAATATGTGTTTATTGATTCTTTTCTCGGTATCTATAAGTAGTTTTAGTTAGAAAAAACGTAAGGTGAGCCGTTATTAAAACTTTTTAATGTTTGCATTGAAAAATTTAATGTTTTCAAAATTATATGTCTTTCTAATAATAAAAATCTTTCAAAACCAGTTTTTCGTTTTTGGATACATTCGAAAATGTTCCATTTATTTGGATTTCATCGCGAAGCAGAAAATTATGTGACATTCTGACAAAACATGCCCGAGGACTGGAGGGGTAAATTAATGTAAAAGTTCAAAAAGGTGGCAGATTTGATAATTTTTTTTAATTAGTAAATTAAATAAGAAAAACGAATCAAAATGCACACATCTATGAAAAACAATTTTTCCAAATGTGTTCAGTATTACTTAACTAAACTAAAAAATGCAATTTTATCAAATTTAAAGAAAAATATGAGTACCTTGCTGACCAACACACCTACACTACAAGGATGAAATCCTCAAAACTACTAGACATCCCAAAATTAAATAGATATTTTGGGCAGAGAAACCATAATTTCCATGCTACAAAACTATAAAATACCCTTCCAATTGAAATTAAGAACACCATGCAGAAAAAAAAATTCAAAAAAGACATCAAATTATGGCTAAGTAAACATGAAGATGAGGAAATAATTAAAATTATAGAGTAATCCTAACGTAACCTACAAACTTAAATACCTACTTTTAATTTTATTTATTGTTAATTTTGTGAAAATCAACAAAAGATGCAAAATTGATTCGTAAATAATAATAGCTACTGGTTTTTAAAATATTCGAATGGAACCTCCGGGGTGCCCGGAGCTACGATTTTTAGAAATAAAGATAGCATTTTTGTATTTGATTGATGTACGCTTTTACTAATGCGTTAATGTAAAAAAATATAACGGATAATATAATCAATACAAACAGATTGCATCAATACAAAAGGATTGCAATCTTTAAAGCAATCTTTAGGGGTCGGGTGGGAATGCTACCCTTATTCTACCGGTATTTCAATGGAAGATGCTCCGAGGAACTAGCGTCTTTGATCCCTTCGGCGCCGGTGCATAGTCGGGAAATACGCCAAACGCGCGCCCAACCTGCAGTTCATTCCTAGTTTTTAGTGACGACAAGAATGGAAGATGCATTCTGCATTTCAAAACTCGTTGTCAGTTCGTTTGAACTCTCCCGTACGAGGGTTGGGGTCAAGGGTCAGGGGGCGGCGCGCGGTGGGTTTATTTTGGAGGTTGAGCGTGTTCACTGTTCACACACAGCTATAATATGCGTACAGGGACGGCATATTTCAGCATAACGCTCGCCTTATATTCCAATTTGGAATGTACGGCAAGCGATATGCCGAAAAACACCATCCCACGCATATTATAGCTGTGTGTTAACAGAGATATCCGGGTTTCAGGGGGGGAAGTTTGTCCAGGTCTTGACGGCGGTCTACCCACCTGCTGCGTGGTGGGCCGGATCGAGAGAGACTGGTTTTGGGAGGCCTTTTGACCTTTCCAGTAGTGCTCTCTCTCTACCCATCGCCTTACACCGTAGTTGAAGGGATGGGTTTATAATATATGTCCCCTCCTGGACTCACTGACCTCCAGATTCCTACCCACCCCGCATGCCATTTTTCCTTTTCAGAACCTCCTATCCTTCCCTTACCTAAAAGACCCTCCACACAGCATCCCCTAAGACGACATAGGCCCTGAGGGAATTTATTTTCCTCAGGGTCCCTGTGTGGAGCTAATATAAAAAAAGTCCCACCTCAACGCAAACAACATTTTCGGCTTTCTGTGGTGGTAGTAAGAGATTTTCAAACATTATTGGGTTATTCGTAACCCATCAATGTAAGTCTATCTTTCTTTCGTCTCTACTAAAACCCAATAATGGTTATTCGTAACCCATCAATGTTAGTCTATCTTTCTTTGTGATTTTAAACTCGATGAAACGAAAAATAGTGACCCTAAAAAGGGACAAAAAAATAAATCTATAGGATTTACACTGCGAGAATAATCGGTCTCCTCTTTGTGCGGTGCTTCGTAGCCTACACACTTTTGTCTACTTTAGTTTTCTGAAGTTTCATTTCTATGGCGTGTGAACTGCGCAGTGTATGTGTTTGTTATTTATATATCATTTATTTATATTTTCTTCTTGGATTTGGTCAATACATTGAAGTTTGGTGGAAACGATGTACGATGGTCGTTATCAGAATTTTTTAATATTTTTTCGAGTAAAATTAACTGGTGAGCTCGTCTTTGTTTCACACATCCGCTGTCTAAAAACTGAAATCGGTGTCAATTTGGGATTTGGGTCGTATCCCACCATCACCTTCAGAGTAAGTGGAACTCCTGTAAATTAGAAATTAATATTGAAAAATTAGACTATTTGCAGACGATACCTTAATCTATATTTCGTGTGAAGATTACATTATAAATGGCTGAAATTAAACAAGTTGAAACTGAACGTAAACAAAACAAAATATATGGAAATAGGCAATAAAACGCGTAACACAGGATTAAATTTGACAATTAATGGTGAAAAGATTGGAAAATTAAATGAAATCAAATACCTGGGTGTAATATTCGATTCAATACTGACTTTCACAGCAAACTTTGAACATGTGATAAAAAAGGTATCAAAAAAGGTCATTTTTTTTGAATAAATTGGATTCCGATAAAAAAGAGACTACCATTTAATGTTATAATTTTTGTGCATAAAATCGTGAAAAACCAAATTCCAAAATATTTTAAGGATGAAATTGTTTTAGTAGAGACGTACATAATTACGAAACAAGAAATATAAACAGAGTTCGATTGCCACAAATGAAGAAATAAAAATCACAGAATTGCCTAATATAGAGGACTAAAGATGTACGATGAAATGCCTGAAAGTATTAAGGATGAAGAAAGAATTAATGTATTTAAAAATAAATGTTATGCTTACTGTAAAAATATTTAAATTTATCAAATGAAATGATACATTGTGCTTATTATTTTATATTCATGTAGTATAACTTACTCAATAAATAATAAAAAGGGAATTTTATAGAAGCAAATTTGACCGTAAAAACGATTGAAAAGAAGAAATATTATTTGAAGGCACACATCTCACAGTATCTGAATTCTACGTCAGAGGGCTGGTGTGACTCCGAAGAGTAATCTTGGTATGGCTATTTTGTTATTCTTTCAATTATTTTGTTCCATTTCAATGCATCAACAGTAATCAATACTGTATTGTAAATAAGACACTAAAATGATCGGTCGCCAAATACACCCTTAGCCGCACGGACGTCAATGCTCGGTATACGATAATACGGTTGATCGCGACAAAATTTGAAAAGGCAAAACATTCGCAGCAACCGGCCAAATATGTGCGGCAACGTCGCAAAATCACCCCGCCGGGGCGTGCACCTCAACACTCGTACGGGATTTGACTTGAACCGGCAACGTCGCCAATTTGGGCTAGTACGAAATGCCGAATACACCACCAAAATTTGCCAACGTCACCGGTCGCCACTAAAGGCTAGGAATGAAATGCGGGATACGTCATACCCGGTCGCCACTAAATGCTCGGAATGAAATGTGGTATACGTCATACCCGATCGCCACTAAAAGTTAGGAATGAAGTGAAACATAGGTAGGTACATCATGTTCTTCGCGGTCGCCATTTCGGACTTTATGAAATGCAGGATACGTCGTTTCTGGTCGCCACTAAATGCTCGGAATGAAATGTGGAATTCGTCACACTCGGTCGCCACTAAAGGGTAGGAGTGAAATGCAGAATACATGGCCATGTATATCACCTAGCGCCTAGCAGCGTAGCGACAGACTCCGGAACTTTAATATTCGAAATCATCCACTTCAAGCCCAATTTGGCGACCAGGACAAATTTCGCCAAGATGCTTGTGACGACATATATTAATGAACTGTGTAAAAATTTTGAAAAATAAAGTGGCGACCGTATATCGGTCGCCAAATGTCGGTGGTCGCCACTTTAAATGCATATTTGCCCATGATGGTCGCCAAATAGACGGTGTGATATATATATATATATATATAATATATATATATATATATATATATATGTAATGGCAATATATTCCATTTAAATTTGAATCCTGTAGTGTCAGTTGGAATACTTGGAATGTAATTATCAATTGTCACTTGTTTTATTTTCTATTATTTTATTATAAATAAACATAAATGTCGTTTCTTTGTTAAACTTTGCAACACAAGTGTTTTATTTATAAATCAATAGAAAAGAATTAAATCATATTATAAAACGACATTTTTCGTAACCACAAATGGAGAAACTTCAATTTGAATTTACGCTACTACCTGGAAGCGATGGCAAGTCAAATATTATTAGCATTACAAAAATAGTCACAAGTGATGAAAAAGTGTTTACAATACCAGAAATGTTACAATCCGCCAGCCATCACAAGGAGATTATGAAAAGTGGTGCTTTTGGCAAAGTAAAAAATAGTTTAAAAAAAAGATACCAGGTTAGAAGAGTCTGGGTAACAATGACAGAAGAACTAAAAAAAACATATGTAGACGAAGATGGAAACCTACAGTTCGGAGACCAATACCTCGAAGAATTGGAAGAAGAAAGTTTACAAGTACATCAAAAAGAAGATACACTGGGAAGATTGATGGTAAAATTAATGGAAGATAAGCAACAGAGCCTCAAAAACATTGCTGAGAATTTTTTTATAGAAAAATTCTGTAGTAAAAATACAAATGCAAGCCAGTGGATAGAAGTGTTTGAAAAAGAATGTTTACGATTTGATGTGACCATGGATGAAAAAAAAATAGAAATACTAAGATTGTTCATGGATAAAAGTTGTGTAGATTGGTATAGTTCCATGATTATTAAACTAACAATGAACTCAGAGTGGTCAACATGGAAAAACAAATTCTGTGAATCATTCGCAAACAAAGGATGGAACCCTGTCACCTACGCACTATTATTTAGATACAAAGATGGTTCTCTGTTGGATTATGCTATGAGAAAAGAAAAACTTCTATTGGATATGAGAAGATCAATCGACACCGGTACTTTGATAGATCTTGTTGCTTCCGGACTACCAGAATTCATACTTAACAAGATCGATAGAGAAGGATTACAAGATACTGTGGATTTATTTAATGAAATAAACAAGTATGAACATATGGTCAACAAAAAAAGATTCATGAATAGGAGAACATTTGGGAATGCAGAGTATAATAAAAATGAGGATAAAAAGCCATGTAAAATTTGTGAAAAATTGAATAAGGGCACTCGTTACCACCCTGAAGCCACATGCTGGTTCAAAACAAAAGAGGATGAAAAATTTAAGAGAAATGCCATTAAACATGTAAACAATTCAGTGATAGAGACTGAGATAAATGAAAATGATCAAAAAAACTAATAGTAACACCATTAATCAAAGTCAAACTATTACTAAATGATGAATTAAAAATATACGGAATTTATGATTCGGGTTCAAATGTTTCTCTAATTAATTCTAAGTTTTTGAAACTAAAAAGAAAAGGAAACAATTTGAATGAAGCAAATTTAGTAACGATTAATGGTGTTAAAAAAACGAGTGGTTTGACAACGTTGAAGATTAAAATTTTTGAATTGGAGAAAAATGTTATTGTGTACATTATTGATGAACACAATTTTAAGTATGATTTTTTGATTGGATTAGACATGATAAAAGACTTCAAACTAATCCAAAGTAAAGACTTACAAATATCACAGAAAATCTGCCTGAATAATACAAATAAAAAAGAAGAAAATTCTACAAATATGAAAACAAATACTGAATTTAAACATTCTGAAAATAAGAACATTATAGAAAAACACCAAATTAATTTGAATGAACATGTTAAAGAAGAAGATTTTAAAATAACAATAAATCATTTAAATAATGATCAAAAAACAGAAATAAATGAACTAATAGGCAAATACACATCAGTGTTTGCGAAAAGTAAATACGATGTTGGTACTGTTAATGGATATGAAGCGAAGATAGACTTATTGGTGGATAAATATTGTAGTAAGAGGCCTTACAGATGCAGCGTAGAAGATAAAAAGGAAATAGAAGAGCAAATAGCAAAATTAATAGACAATAAACTGATAGAAGAGTCGTACAGCCCATTTGCTGCACCTGTCACTCTAGCATTTAAAAAAGAAGAAAACAAAAGATCCAGATTATGCATAGACTTCAGAGACTTAAATAAAATAGTAATACCTCAAGCTCAACCATTTCCATTGATTGAAGACCTAATGACAAAGACCAGAAATTGCAAATTTTTTTCAACGCTGGATATAAACTCAGCTTTTTGGTCTATTCCGTTGCGGATTGAAGACAAAAAAAAAACAGGATTTGTAACACAGGAGGGGCATTATCAGTGGACCTGCCTACCTTTTGGATTAAAGACCTCTCCGGCAATTTTTCAGAGGATATTAAGCAATATATTGAGAAAATATAAACTAACCGATTTTGCTGTCAATTACATAGATGACATACTTATATTTTCAAAAACTTTTGCTGAACACATCGATCATTTAACAAAGTTGCTGAATGCAATCAAAACTGAAGGTTTTAGATTAAAATTTACAAAATGCACATTTGCATCAGACATGGTAAAATATCTGGGTCATATAATTCAGAATAATTCAGTCAAGCCAGTAAAGGATAATTTGATTTCAATAAAGAATTTTCCTATTCCAAAAACACAGAAGAATGTGAGACAATTTCTAGGAAAAATCAACTTTTATCATGAGTACATTCCGAAGAGTGCAATAATACTAGATCCTTTGCATAACTTACTAAGGAAAAACCAAAAGTTTATTTGGACTGATAAATGCCAAAATGCTTTTGAAACGATGAAAAACCTACTATGCTCACAACCAATCCTGGAAATTTTTGATCAAGATTTACCAATTAATATATATACAGATGCTTCTCTAGAAGGCCTTGGAGCTATTTTAAAACAAACACAGTCTGATGGAAAAGAAAAACCTGTAGCTTACTTTTCGAAAAAACTAAATGGCGCCCAGAAAAAGAAAAAAGCAATTTACTTAGAATGCTTAGCTATAAAAGAAGCAGTGAGATACTGGCAATACTGGTTGATAGGTAAACCATTTACAGTTTATTCAGATCACAAACCACTGGAAAACATGAATCTCAAATCTAGAACCGATGAAGAGCTAGGTGATTTAACATATTATCTTTCTCAATATGACTTTAACATAAAATATGCTCCAGGAAAACAAAATTTGGAAGCTGACTGTCTAAGCAGAAACCCAGTGCTGGAATCAAATGAAAATACAGATGAGCAATTAAAAATTGTCAACTTAATAAAATTAGAAGATATCTTAAAAGATCAGGTAAAAAATGAGAAGATACAGTGCAGAAGAGATAAATTGATATCGAAAAATAATGTTTATTACAAGAAAGTAAAAAAAAGAGAAAAAATAATTCTATCAGAAAAATTCAGCATAGACTTTATCAGAAATGTTCATACAGAACTAGGTCACATAGGAATTACACAAATGCAAAAAATGATAAGCTCATGGTACACAGCAGAAAACATGACAAATAATATAAAGAGAACCTGCAAAAGTTGTGCAGTATGTTTAAAGAACAAATCAAGAGGTGAAAATAAATATGGATTGATGTCCCACTTGGGTCCCGCAACAAAACCTTTTGAAATATGTTCCATTGATACAATAGGCGGTTTTGGGGGTTCACGATCAACAAAGAGATACTTGCACCTGTTATCAGATCATTTCACGAGGTTTGCATATATTTTGACGTCAAGAACTCAAAATACCAATGATTTCATCAAACTCTTAAACTCCACAGAAACTAATGACATTGGCATGATACTCTCAGACCAATACCCGGGTATCAATTCTAGAGAATTCAAAAAATTTTTGGATGAAAAAAATATTCCAATAATTTTTACTGCAGTGAACTCACCTTTCTCAAATGGATTAAATGAAAGATTGAACCAAACGCTGGTCAATAAAATTAGATGCAAAATCAACGAAAATGACTCAAAAGTAGCTTGGACAACTATAGCGCATAATTGTGTAAAAAACTATAATGAAACGGAGCACACTGTTACTGGATATGCGCCACAGTACCTACTTGACGGCACAGATGTTACGATTTTGCCAAATGAGTTAAAACTTAAGAAGACCGGCATCGATTTGATTCAAGAGAGAAAAAAAGCTCTAGAAAATACTATGAAGTCACATAATTACAACAAGATAATTTACGATAAAACCAGGAGACACTTTGACTTCAAAGTTGGTGATACTGTTTTTGTGGAGAATGGAAACAAACTTAACAGGAAGAAGCTCGACGAATTGAGAATCGGACCATACAAAATCATAGAAAAATTATCAAACTCAATTTACAAGATAAACACTGGTCGAAAAAAATTTGAATCAAATTTTTTCCACATCTCGAAGTTAACTCCAGCACCTTTATTTATGAACCATGAAGAGGACATCGAAGATGAGTGAAAATTTTGCAGTAATTTTCTTTCCAGGGGGAGGGGAGATGTAATGGCAATATATTCCATTTAAATTTGAATCCTGTAGTGTCAGTTGGAATACTTGGAATGTAATTATCAATTGTCACTTGTTTTATTTTCTATTATTTTATTATAAATAAACATAAATGTCGTTTCTTTGTTAAACTTTGCAACACAAGTGTTTTATTTATAAATCAATAGAAAAGAATTAAATCATATTATATATATATATATATGTTTTAAAACTAACATTCAAGCCAACTCAGCAACTGACAAATAAATAAAACAATAATTTTCTCAATGATTCTTCCACACTACGCTCGTGTTGAAAAAACGTTTTTAGTATTTTGAATGCGGAGAATGACGCTACTTTTTTTTCTTTAGTTAAGGCATATCTAGGGCCCTGTTAATTGTTGTTATTCAAGAACTGTGAAACAACCGACCCGTGTTGCAATAATAGTAGAACTTTCACGGAAATTGAATTTTTCTTTGAAATTTGATGAATTGTTTAAATACTGTGAAACAACCCACATTTCAGTAAACTGTTTCTGTAAAAAGCAAAAACTTTTGAACGTCTTAAAATTAGTTAAAAGTTATTTTACCTGAAATCTCTTGGACAACGCAACTATTTTTGACTCATAACTTAATTTCCATCATAAGATTTTTTTTTAAATTGTTCAATAAGAAAAATATGTATTTAGCTCTGGCAATTAATACAATTTTAATTCAAAGTAAATAATATATATTGTTGCTGCAAACAGTTCTCATACCAAACGCATCACAATATTTAAACATCCAAACACCACTTCAGTAGGACAATATTTACACCTTAATCTGAATATATCACATTTCTGTTTGTGAATGCATTTCTGTCACCAAAGCCTTGGAATTAGCCACTAGCCTTCCACGCCTTGTCTGGCCGAACCTTGCAAGGGCACTGCCCCCTTGGTCCTGGTCCATCATCATTAAACATTGCTACGCCGTCATCACAGGAGATAAGAATATTTACACGTCTTGGATGTGATCAGAAAGTTATAATTTTCAGCACGCTGTTAGAATGATCTGTGTCTCCAAAAATTTCTTTCTGATAATCCCTATTAAAATTTTTGGTGGCGTAAATATAGCTATTTTTCAATTTAGCAAGTTTTGAAAACGCACCTTTCTTAATTTTACTTTGTTTGATAATGGTTTTACACAAATTATAAAACAATTGATGATATATTTAGCATCAATGTTGACATTATTGCTTTCTTTAAATTATTTTCGAACAATACGCGAGACTATGGCATCCCTAAATTGGGTACATTGTCTGATTGAAGCAATAAGAATAGGGTGGGAGTTGGTGAGAAAGAAGGTTGTTAGGTACCTACTATTTAGAAATGTCACGAAACTTCTCGCTACTGAATGGTGGTCTTCTGCCATGGTGACAACGAGTTTCTACTTATCTGGAGAAATATACGTTTATCATATTATTCAATCCTTTATTTTTCCTTTGTTTCTCCCAAAATACCTTTTGTTTATTAATTGTTTTTCGATTACTTAGATTTGATTTCATTCTCTAATATTTTCTTTGAAATATGAATATAAGTTTCTTTTGTCTTTTTTACATTTCCTTTTATAGTACTTACGTTATTTGGTTCTAATTAGGTTCTTCACTGTATTATGCTTAATATCCAAAACTATCGTACACATGTTCGTAAATGTGTTTAATATTTAAAATTTCAATGTTTGTAATATATGAAAAATTAAAATTTGAATAAAAAAATCTGCGGCACGCGAGCTGTTTGCAAACTGAATGTGCTGGGACTGAATATATGGGACGTTAGGAGGGGAGGGGGTTAGTAGGACGGGGGAGCGGGAGAGAGGAGAAGGATGGTGGAAGGGGAACGCGACAAATGGGAAAGGACACGCATGGATAAACAATTTCTTTATTAAGTGGCATTGCAAAGCATGCCGGGAAATCGCTAGTAAATAATAAAGGTTTAAATAAATGTAGATATGTACATTATTTTTGGTTGATGGTTTAGTTGATTACAACCATTTGAGGCTGCATTGTTATCGAACTTTTGCTTGTGAAATACAATAATGGATTCTCAGATACACTTTTTTTGTGTCAAATGTTTATAGCCCCTCACATTGTCCTCAATTTGTAACACAAAAAAGTAACTAAACAATAGCTCATTCATCGCAAACCAGAAGCTCTAAACTTTAGATTAAACGTGAGCTAGCAATTGATTAAAGGAGAATATTATAATATTACTAGATATTGTAGTTTTACGAGTACCTAATTACAATGCAATACAATTACCTGCTTCTCCAGGATCTGCCAAGTATTTAGCTTTCTTTCACATCTTTGTGTTTTTTTCATTGCAACGTTTCATGTAGCAGTTTATTACATAATATTCATATAAGACTGGTTAATGCAATAGGTACTACATTGTAATTACACCGAAAAGTTCGTTGGTGACGTTTATGGGTTCTAAATTACCAAATATCGTACAAAAATATACTTTTTTCTCATTGAATGTATTGAAGAAGATAATACTAATAAATTTGAACAAAAATATGAAAAAATAAGACATGGAAAAATAAATAGAATAAATTAAATTAAATAAAAGGATAAATAAGTCAAAGACAATATTGTTCTTTCTGAATTTGAAAGTTGACATCGACAAAAATGACTTGAAAATAAAAGTTTCCAATGGGCGAGTTCGTTAAGGCATCTGTCCCGGTAAGAAAAGAGGTCCTGGGTTCGAGTTCCAATTGCATCCGTAACCTTTTTATTTTCTGTGTCTTGGTTTTTTTCATATTTTCGTTTAGATTTATTAGTATTATCTTCTTCTTCAATGATATATTACATTGATGATTCCAAATAACAAGAGTTATTGCAATAAAAAAAAAAATTTCTCTTTAACATACCTAAAGGTATATGAATAGGCACTAATGTAGGCGTGCCCAGTAGTTAGTGGGTAGATGGCTTGACAAATATGCGCCATTTGGAACAGCTTGCTCCAATAATTAACTACGATGAAAAATATGATGGCTTTAAAAAACTGTATTCATAAATATGGACAATAAATATCTGTATAATATTCCCACGAATAATTTAAATACGTTTGGCGAATCCCTGACTAACACTGCACACAATTTAAGAAACGAACTCACCAAAAAATTCAATACAATCGTTTCATCACCCTTCCCACAAAAAAAGGTGTCCGTTGCTGCTGCATTTTCCCAGTACTGAAAAATCCAACCAGTAAACAAGCAACCAGTAGACGTACTATACTTACAATTCACGGAAACGTAACCAGGTAATCGACATTCTCAATGTATTAAACATTTTACGTGATGTTATAGGTGATTGTTAATAAAGTACCGGAGATCCTTGGCTGGTTGTTGGTAGATTGATCAGGTATTCTAGGTATAAAGTAGCAGAGTGAATCGGCCTTGGAAGCAGTACAGAAAAGAGAAAAAGACACTCAGAGGGCGTCGCCTCACTGACTTCCCAACCATTTCGTGCTATCACATTTAGTTTATATGTACTCTGAGCATTCCGGTCTCTGTAGAAATGATTTGTACCGTGTCTGATTTGACGTCGCACGTCCAATGCCCTGATTTATAGGCTTTATCTAACACTGACTCTCAAATTCGATCAGTCACATAGAAATAGATCTGCCATTGAAATTAAAAATTGATTTAAAAGTAGAATTCCGTTCATCTGAAGCGTTGAATCTCTCGAACGGTGAGCTCTAGCGTTAAGAAATCGTCACAGACCCAAATATCTTAAGAGTATATTATAGGGGCAGAATTGTAATTTGCTGAAAAACGGCTCTCTAAAACGGCTTAATACTACCTTTCGTGTGTCATTCTTAGACTTGATATTTTTTGTTACCAAATAATGGACTTTTATTTTTCAATCTGTTTATTTTTTTTTGTAATCGATGTAGGCATTTGACCATGAAAAATAAAAACATTGATACACCATTCAACCCACTTTTAAAACTTTAGTCTATGATTATCGCGTAAATAATGATTTTACACAATATTTTAAATTTAAAATATATACATAATACACACATCTGTAAAAGTACGGCCTCTTATTATCGTTATGATATCTGTGAATATTGATAATTAAATAAATACTTCATTTTTCACCAAAATCGAACACATTTCGTAGCTTCTATTCATTCCGGGCTAGAATCTCCCGTTGGCAGGTAGGGAATCTGTACGCTCCTCGTTTGACAGCGTATATATTTTGAAAATACGGGCGAAATGTTTTATTAATAGCTTTAAACATAGAATACCGACTCACTTGAACCACTGCAGTAAACTCAGTAAGCTACAAAAACAGGAAGTACTCGAAAATTCTCTTTTTTAGTCTAAGTTTGTCGAATTGTATTTTTTCAACCGCCATATTGTATAAATCGTTTAAAATATAACATTTCATGTGCGTTATACTTCCGAAAATGGTTTGTGCGATGTTCATATTGTTCCATGCATGTGGCGACGGGCACGTTTTGCAAGTATGTGTGAGAATTCAATGCTGCGTACACACACACAGCTATAATATATGTAGCGTGACGTATTTCGGAATATCAGTATTAGTCTCGTATTAGTTCATTTGTTTGTGTCGTGGACATTCATTCACTCGTCGAACATTTCTCCGTAGGTACATTATGTACGCTGTGTTTGGTAGTAGATACAAAAATTACCTTATATGATTAGTATTAGTATTAAGTATAATAGACAAAGAGACAAGATAGGTAAACCCTACGTCATCGAGTATACGAATGAAACTACTTTGTAGTGATAATGGACGTTTATAAAACCTTAAAAAAGCTGGTCTGCCGGTGCGTCTTTTGGCAGGAGCCGCGCTGTCACGGAAATAGTCAGTGATTTTTTTCGAAAAAATTACGACATCAAAACAACGAGAATAATAAAAGTCGATTAGAAAATGAGAAAAAAGCAGGTCTGCCAACCGACAGCCTGGCACGTTCGCAGGCAGCCGGCGTCAAAGTGGGGTAAAAAATAGTAAATTTTACGTCATCGAGTACACGAATTAAACCAATGAATAACTATAGTCCAGATCATTTCATTTAAGAATTTCTTGGTCTGCCGACCAGCAGCCTGGCAGCTTTTTGGGTACGACTTTAAAAAAAAAAAAATTATAATTTTTCTTTTTCTGAATTATTATTTTTATTTCATTATAGTTTTAAATTAGAATGCCATATTTTTTTTAAATAAGCCAAAACCTGCCGCGGTGCCCCTCACTGCTGTCGCGTGTCCATATTTTTGTACAAATTTATAATAATAATAGTCATTTTAAGATTGCCAAAATAGTCCATACTAGTTGGAAGTTCGAACAACCAACGCACCGTCGCCGTAAGAGCTGTGTTCATCCGTAAAACGACGTAAATTTCCGAACCTCGTCCGTTTCATATCGGTTTCGCATGCCCTGCTGCATCGATTACATCGAACACAAGATCGAAACTAACAAAAAACTGTAATCTAGATCATCCCATTCATGATTTCCTTGGTCTGCCGACCAGCAGCCTGGCAGTTCAAAAATAAAAACACCATAAAATCGACTCCAAATGTGAACCACGAGAATAATTACGAAGCAGAATATGTTTATAATAAACTGTTTTTATTCAATACATAACTACGAAATACATAATCACGAAACAGAACTTGTTTATAATAAACTTTTTTTTATACATTAAATAATAATATTATTGAACATTTAAAAAAAATAAAAAACGATTGTGCAAGACCACACGACTGAAATAAAATTTCACTTATCTTATAAAAGAACATATGACATTGGGGTGACATAGACGTTGACATTCCAGACAATTTGGTTTGTTGCATTTCACACAGTAGTACACACTCAGGCGTCTTTTTTTCGCTGGGCAAAAGTTGCCCCGTTTTCTTTTGCATGCTTCGTTTCCTTTTTTAATAACATTAATCACCGTTCGCATCGATCACTGTTCGCATCGATTACCGTTCGCATCACACTTTTCGTAACGCATTCACCAGTTTACCCCCAAGTGTCGAGCGTGCGTAAAGAAGTTTTACTTTTAAAAAATTATTTATACAATGCGAAATACATAATTACGAAGCAGAACTTGTTTATAATAAACTGTTTTTATACATTAAATAATAATATTATTGAACATATAAAAGAAATAAGAAATTAAAATGGAGTTCTACAAAATAAACTTAATAACAATAAATGCACCACGAGATTCCAAACGTCGCGTCGGTAGTTTATAATGGGAGCTGCGCGAGTGTATACGATTGACGTGAACTATGGGAAAAAACCATCAACAAGCAAATAATGAAACATTCGTAAAAAGGATCATACTAAATATTCTACCAAAATAATAAGTTCCATAAATTAAACACACTTTGTTATTGGTTTGGTTTTTACTTCGATATTTAAAAATATTGTGCACGTCATAACATAACACAAGTTGAATGTTGAAGTTTTAAAATTCGCGATGGCATTACTACCGACATCTAGCGATGTAATAATTAATACATTTTGACAGTTTTCGAATTCGGCCGTGGCTAGTACATCCCTTTAATGTCAATGCAATTTTTTTCTGTTTCTAAAGTCTCGATTCTTTGGTGGGACGTGGAGTTTTTAAAAAACCATTTTACTTTTAAGGCCCGGCTTCCCGCATTTCTACCGATTTACTACAAACTTACTTTATGTTTCTCAAACACTTTGAGTTTCAAAGCTCTTAAAAAAATATATACTTAAAAAAATAAATGTTTATAGTTATTCTTGAAGATAATATCTATACCCCATGCCGAAATGGCAATTATATTAAATTCCTACAATAGAAAAAAATCGCAAAGTATGCTCCTAAAATTATTATAATAATTTTTTCCAGTAAGTTTACAAGTTACATATATGAAAAAATTCACATTTTTTCTTTAAATGCTATTTTAGACATTCCCTACGAGATTTTTGTTTTATTTTAAACGAGTCGTGTTATGTTAAACATTTTCCCAATTTTCGCGCTCCCTCTAACATTCGTATTTACATATCTCTCCTTCTTCTTATTTTTGAGCGGGTACTACCGGGCTTTAAATATGAGACTGGATGACTACCGTTTTATTCCATCGTTTTAAATACGAGTGTTCGAACTCGTCACCTTTTCAAAATTAAATAACAACAGGCTAACTTGAAATTTGAAAAGTTGAAAGAGGAAGATTGCTTATAGTAGATTTTACGGATCGTAGGAAATGGAATTTCATGCAAGGAACATGCACTGTTCTTCTTATTTTTATTAAATTAAACTCTGTAATCATCCCTATATTCCTCAAAACAATTCACAAAAAATACACTTATATATAATACACCTATATTCAAACCATTGACGTATGATATCACTTGGTCGAAGATTCAAACACAACGTTTCGGTCTGCACAGCATTTTTTAGTAACAACAAATCAAACTATGGCTGAATCGTTTAGCCTCACAACATACCCAAATTGGGGATGCCGTAGTCTCACAGGCAGGCGGTTAGTTGCAATTTGGACTTTTGTGCGGTATAAAAATTTGATATTGAAATATTGTTCCTAAAAATTCTATGCAAATTTTCATGCGTCATTTTTCACTATGACATACATAACGGAGAATGAAAAAAGTAATCACCTTAAAACATAATAACTTTAACATGAATTATAATTATTATCTGAAGGTTTTAACTTTCTTCTTACATTCTTTAACATGATAATACAACAATACACAACAATACTACCTATCAAAACACGCGAAACTTCAGCACGAGATCTCATAGAGAGGTGTTCACGAAACACGATGATACTACTACCTTTCAATTATACACATTCTATATATTATATTATGATGAATTTTGATTAATTATACTTAAATTACATTTTATGTATACCGATTTCATGCACTGGAAGCGGATTATATTTAAAATGATTTATGTATATCCATAAAAAATAGTGCACACAGGTTTGAAAATGTTTACTCAACCGTTGGTAAAATCCAGTTCTAAAATTGTTAACTTAACTTATTTATTGAGCGTAACTTCAAAACGGTAAAGACCCTGACTTTTACTATCGCAGCTAACTATTTTATAATAAATTAGCGTTAAATGTTTCTAATTATGGAATTTGTTGCAAACATCAACAGTTCAGCAGCTATGTTTATCAACACAAACATTGCAAAACATGCTGTGCTTGTATTTATTCAGATATCACTAATTGTTAGAAATTTAATCGGCGAACACTAAGACCTAGTTAGCTGAAGCTCTGTGTTACATTTGAATGACATTCAAATCAAAGATTAATTATCTGGCGCTTAATTTTGAAAATTAAATAATATTCGCAATAACAACTGATACTCGGTCAGCGATCCAACACTTTGTGATCAAACGCTGAAGTGGGCCGAGAAAGGCGAGAATCGGTGATTAACGGGGGCTGTTCGTTGCATTATAAAAGCAAAATTGAGTAAAATGTTGATTTTTGATGATTTCAAATACGACTAGAGTTGAAAACTGGGCGTAACTGAGTTTGATGGTTTATTTGTTTTGTAAGTGATTTTACGTAGTAGCAGGGAAATAATGTCACCACCTAAGTGGGTGACATTGTGAAGCGGGTTAATGAAGGAGCTGTTATAAAAAAATATTCTTATGTGGGTTTAAAATTTCGAGGCGGGTAAGGGTATCGCGGCCCCATAAACAATTTATTGGTTAACGAACACCTCTGTCACATCACCCTAAGTGGTTCGCTATGTTTGGTGACTTAACAGCTTTGTTTTGGTTTTGGCAGAGACTGCATCTGTCCACCAACTGCGTGGAAGGCCGATTCGGGAGAGACTGATTGAGGGAGACCTTTTAATCACTCCAGCAAGACTCTCTCAGAACATCGCCTTGCACCCCATTGGCAAGTTGGATTCTTACATCCATTACTCCTTGATACACTGACCGCCAGATTCCTACCCCCCCCCCCCTCATACATTTTTCCTTTTTAGAACTTTATTTTCTTCCTTTTATAAAAATACCCTCCAAAGAGCATCCCCAAACATGACATTGGCCCTGAGAAAAAATTTTCTTCAGGGCCAATTAAATGAAGAAGGAACGATGAATACCGGCAGCTCGTTCCACTTTTGGCCATATTACAAAATTAAAGTCGGAGAAACTTCTAACCGCTTCTTAATTACAAGCTTAAAACCATTGGAGTCTAGACAACCGAGGCTCTTCGAAAAATCTATGTTTGATATTTAAACTATTAGTTGCTTGGAAATATAGTTCCGTATGTGTTATGAAACGAATGCTAGAAGCGAGAAAATTCAATGCACTCTGCAAAATATAGATTCTAAAACGTTTTTTACTTACAATAATGACCTTAATGTTTTTTAAACGTATATGTGAATTTTGTTTTTTTCTTTCGTGAACAAATGAATGCCATTCTTGGAAATGGGAATTAACCGGCTTCCCGACATCCGATCGAGTTGAAACTCTGCAGATAAACTCGTTGTCGATGACAATTAATTCTATCAACTCTTCGTGGCACTCTAGCGCATACACGCATTTTTCAGAAATTGGGTGACATTATTTTTTTTTAATTTACGGCAGTTAATAGGTACGAAATAAATCTCGGTACCATCCAATTAGGGTTTAGGTTAAGTGATAGTGGTGTTGACTTATTTTAGTCAGTCCCTAGGGACGAAGGTTCAGTACTCAGTCAAAACCAAAAAAAAGTTTTAAAAGGCAATTTAAAAGTTCGGAGCAGTTAAGAGCCAGTCCCTGATGAGGAAGGTTCAAACATCGGCGAAACCAAAAAAAAACTTTGATATTGGCTACTAGCCAGCCCAAGAGATGATGCAACTAGGTAGAAAATTGAAAATAGATGTATTATAGAGAAAAAAAATGTTTTTACCAGTTGCGTTTTAATGTAGTTCACCCTTCGAGTGTCTTCAAGCACGTTGATTAAAAGTTATTCAAAATGATAAAGGAATAAGAATTTGTGTTTAATTGTAAAATAAATTTTCGATGGTAGAGCTGGTACTAAGGAGTAGGATTTTTTTATATAAACAGGAAAATTGTCTGCAGTAAGGCACTCAAAGAATCAACATAATGCACATTATATAACATCCCACATTAATTTAAACCACTTCCCTATGTGAAGAAAAATTGCTAATTCCCGTTTACAAAATGATTTTATAAATCATACATAAATATAGACAAAGATACATCAATAATATATATCTAACGCGTCAAACACGTTTTATTGTACGCTTGATATTAAATTAATTATTCAAAATTAAAAAAACAAAAAAATGTAGCAAATCTTAATAAAAGTCGAAAAACAAATGTGTCATTTGGAATGTAACCCAGCGGACTAAAGTCGCCACCATCAACATACAGATCAGTAAACAAGATTAACCGGGGCCAGATTAAGTCCATTGATCCACATACATACTACAGGAGGCAGACCTGCGCCAAATGCTGATGGCAGCTCCACATTTCAGTACAGGGTAGCGGAAACTGTGGCCTGAGAACCACAAGTGTTGCGTCAACTAATGACATGTGAAAGCACCGGAAATTATGATTGCATTTGTGAGAAATGGCTTTACGTTAGGTATATGCAAAGATGGTTATATGCAAAGATGGTTACATGCAATCGGAATCCAAAAACTTATATGTAAGTAAATGAAAACGCAACCACGTTGTGTTGCGCTGCATTCGTTTTGTTGAAAGAACATCCACTCGAATTATTATTTAAATTTCACAATGCTAATAACAACTTTAGTTACCCAGAAAAATGCATTGTCACGAAATATCTTTTCATTTGTTTATCATGCCATCATGCCCAAACAAAAGTCGGCATTTTGCCTAAAGCAAATATTATTTCAATAAGTTATGAGCTTCAGCACAAAGACCAGTGCTAATAAACAGGGTCAGAGCTCTGGGTGCTTACGAAGAACAGGAAAAATGTATTGGATATTTTGAGAGAAAAATCCTAAAGAGAATTTTTGGGCCGTCTCAGAAAACGGTGTTGAGCGAACGAGCTACCGTCTAACTACGAAGGGGTGTCAAAAACTGAACTGATGGTAAGAGGCAAATAAAAAAAACTCTTTATAATATTCCTACATGATTACCGAGTATTGGAGAACTAGAATCTTAATAGTGTGGAAGCCATCAATCAGCGCCGGATCTGCCATACGTTCAAAAACGTGCAAAAACCTGGCGCCAACTCCAAAGGGGCGCCGTGAGAAAATAAATATTGTATTAAAATTTAGTTATAATATTCCCTGAATCGTTTAAAAATTACCCATAGTACAGAATAATTATTACGCTCTAGCAACACTTTCCAAAGAAACAGAATGCGCACGCATCAGGTTGGAATCAACGGCTTACGAATTTATAGTCAGTTACAGAATTTTTTACTAATTCCATATATTTAGTTTAAACTTAAGATCTATTTTTCCACACATCTTTTACGACGAATGGGTGCGATCCAAATTCAATAACCAATCACAGCGCTATATTTTTGTTCTGATGAATCAAACAAACCGACTTGCGCCTTTGATCCGGACATACACTAATGGGAAGAATATAGTGTTTGATAGGCCTCTATGATTCTCCAATGTGCTCGATATGTGAACAAATTGAAGATGTCGAGCACACATTATCAAAGTGCATTAAATATGAACGACAGAGAGTGACAATATTAATGACCTCGAACTCATCGGAAGTTCAGAATTTAATAGCCTCAACCGAGTTTCATGCCATATCGAGAATAATGAAATTTATTAGATCATGTAAACTGGAAAATATTTGAAAATGAATTTTTATATAAAATGAATATAAAAGGACTAAGTACCTTTTAAAGATCATTAGAGATTATAGATAATATTATAATTTAAAAACAGATGAGGCAAAAAATTACAACAATGTGTGAGTCAGAAGCCTCGATAATATACATGACTTAAAAAAAAAAAAAAAAGACTTGCGCCTTTCAAAATGCTGACAATTTTAGTTAGTGTGTCGTACGTACGCTAGCTATTGTTTTATTTTGTACGATTTAAGTCTCTAGGAGAAGGTAGTTAAAGACCATTTTCTTATGAAATCTTCAGTAAATTCCATTAACAAAAGCATCGCACGGTTCGCGGGATTTGCAGGTAACAGGTTGCAACGTGTTGACAGTTTCATCATTGATTTGACATATTATTTGAAGTTCGTTAAATGTACAATTAATATCTATTAGATTTGTTGGATTTGTTATTTTACGGTGCCAGTGTAAGCGTCTTTCGTAAGCCGTTCGTAGCCGTTAAGTCAGTGTTTAGTGTTTGTATGGTGTTTGTTCGCTCAATTTGGTGTTAGTTCGCTCAACACAGGGGAAATGCAAGGTACAAATTTGAGGTTATATTCTTATTAGATTTTAGAGCTAGTCAGAAGCTGTAGATGCTATTCTTGTGTTGTACTTTGCCATGATAACGTATTTGTATTTGATTTTCTATTAATATTCGCGTTGGGTATATACATAAACGCAGTGAATCTCAAGGATGTCTAATGGACCTAGTTCAGCGAAACCACCCGCATTGTCTCGTAACCTATATTTTAAATCACGGCACGGGCAAAAACAAACAATTCGTTGTATTATTTTAAAGCATAACTTTCAAAAAGAGTTTTTCCCAAAATAATTAAAATAGCACCATAATTTTATGTTTACCCAATAGATTCAGAGAGTATAGGGCTCCTGGCGATTCTCTCTTTAAAAAAACGAGTGTGAGAGCTACCGCCAGGTCACTTGGAAAAGTTACACACTTTATATGTCTTGATTTTATTTGATAAATTAGTTTAAAAAAAAAAAATTAAATAAAAAAAAACTAAAAAACGGGGTGAACGAATTTTTAATCAAAATAAAAATGTAGGGGGGGCGCCATCGGTATCTACTGCACAGGGCGCCAGATTTCGTATTATATATCGTAGATCCGGCCCTGCCATCAACCCGACCTTATCCCCTCAAGCCTCAACCATATTCGGTCAATAGGTCAGAATATTTCTACTATGCAATAAAATCCGAATAAATGGATTATTTGTGAACGTATCCGAAAACTAAAAACTGCTTCTGAATGGTGATAAAATTTGCTTTCTAATTTTATAATTAGAAAAAATTATGTAATTTTTTTTACTTTTCTTATAAAAATTTTGAATGCAAAGTTTAAAAAATTTAAAAGTGGCTTACCTTACGTTTTGTCTAACTAAAATTACTGGTAATGTTAATTAGTAATATATTTTATCAGACAAATGTATTATAAAAGTTATAATCACTTCTCTTTTTCACCATCAAAAATTAATGAAAAATTCTCAAATTTTCTTTGGTGTACATTTTATTTATTTCGTGGTTAACTTTTAGATTTTGGTTTAAAGCCTGATATTTTATCTTTATAATACCGCTTAGGTATTATTTCTATCATAACAGAAAGGCAGACACAACGATTTCTATTATACCTATATGATTTGTTCCGAAAAGCCAATAAATTAGCCTGAGGAGGTAAGCATAGGGAACGGTAGGGAAACAGCAGGATTCCTGCAGGAGTGTTACTTAGTTACTTCGAGTGTTAGCAACCAGAGTTACTTGGAGATATCCTAGACACTCCTTAGGTTTTAAGTGGACAAAGCCTTTTTTTATTTCGTTTCATGTTCCTCTGCCTCTTTCTTACTATTTTACAGTCTCATTGATTCTCTTTTCCACAAAAACATAAGTGGTTACTTGCACAATTGTTCAAAAATACTTAGGACATTCCACCAGTCTTGCTACAATATGAACTTTATTACAGTGATACATTGTTAAAGTTTGACGACCTCTTTTTAGGACGAGCCACACATAAATAATTGGGTGTATTTTCTTTAATATGCAATGGGAGGTGCTTTGTTGCTTTAACGACGCGATAGAAAGTTGAAGAGGCGATCAATAACACCACCGTCCCCCGCAGTTTGCTTTTCGTGCTAAAGACGTATGAAAAAGAATTTAGGTACAGAATTATTATTTTAGTTTAAACACAGGGTGTCAAGTATCGTACATAACTTACTTTAACCATTGATTCCTGTCATAATTTTGAGTAATAACGTAAAAGAAATTTTGATTTCCGGTGACTTTTTTTTCAATTACTTTTTTTTCAAAACCTGAAAAAAAAATCTTCCACATATCATCACTGGTCGCTCAGCCGAATAACAAAACAAACCCTCACCCTCCCCTAACTTTCCAATACCTGTGGATTTGTTTATGTTTTAAGGTTATCAAAAAAACATCACCGTAAGCCAAAATTGTATTTACATTTTTTTAATACAAATAATGTCGGGAAATACAGGTCAAAGGAAGTTAAGTATGTTCCGTAACAAGCATATCATTCATTCGGTATAAAGTTTGGTAGGTAATCGTAAATTCTATTAAAAAATTAGAAGAAAAAAATCATCATGATATTATGAAATAATATCAAGTTGACAGATTCTGTACTTGGTACTACCTACCTACTTAGTAGGTAATTAAAGTAACCATTTAATTATTAATTTCGCTTTACTGGAATTCAAATAATAATCAATATATATCATAGAAGAAAGTCCAAAAAAACGTGCGCCCAGCATAAACTCAGAAACGAGTCCCGGTACGATCAAGGGAGTCATATGATGTGGTAGATCTCTACCCCCCTCCAGGATGACGGTTCCCATTTTTACTTAAAGGGGGTGCTTTTGAAGATATAAGGGCTGGATGTTTCGCCCTCTTAAAATTTCTAGAACAGTCTTTCGGAAAGTTTTAGAAGGTTCGATAGAGCTCTAGAATGTTCTGGAAGGAGTGGCGGAGTATGTCGTGGAATGTTCAGGAATAGGGAATCAGGAACATCATTGCGGAACATTCTAGAACACTCTCGAATACTTTTTTAAAATACATAGATGCCGGGTAACCCAGCTAGTTAACTATAAATAGAAAAAAAATATTACGAAAAATGTAATAAGAAGTAATTTTCGAATGAAACACTAGTATATATTGAATTATTTGGCGGGTATTATACAAGCCGCCATAGCTCAGTGGTCAAGAGCACCTGACCGGCAATCAGAAACACACGGGTTCAAGTCCCGTTGGAGCAAATAACTTTTCTCGGAAGATTTTTTCAATCTAGATGAGTGTTTCAGGCTGATAATTATTGCTTATAATAATTGTTACCCTTTTAGACTAGGAGACGAGATAGGTAAACCCTACGTCATCGAGTACACGGATGAAACTACTTGCATACATAAAAATCTTGTCTTAAAAAACGTTAGTTTATCAATTAAAAATAATAATAATTTTTTTCGTGGTTTTATGGCGTGTTTCGCTCTTTTAGCCGGTGTTTTGGACAGACTTATAGTGTCTATCATCAGGGCAGATGTGATCCAGATATGATTTTCGATTTTCACAGTCAAAAGTATTATTTATTTTTAATTTTATGAGTAAAACCTCAATTGACATCACAAAAGGTGTTAAACAAGGCTGCGTAATGTCACCGTGGTTATTCAATCTATACATGGATAATTGTATGCAAGAATTGAAAGAGATGGGATTGGGCACAAAATTGAGTAATCTGGAAGTATGTTGCCTTTTGTATGCTGATGATGCGGTGCTAATTTCTAGCAGTATGGAAGATCTACAGTCTCTCGTGTCTAGGATGAACGAAGTATGTATGAAGAATGAGTTAATGATGAATGTAAGTAAGTCTAAAGTCATGGTGTTTGAAAGAGAGAGTACGAAAACAGTATGCAATATAGTTGTGAATGATGAATACTTGGAGCAGGTGGATGAGTTTGTGTATCTGGTTAGTATGTTTACGAAAGATGGGAAGGCTGATAGAGATATTGAAAGAAGGGTGAATGCCGGTAACTCCGTTAATGGAGGACTGAATACCGTTGGCGGTAATAAAAAACTGTCCAAAGACGCGAAACTAGCCGTCAATAATGGAGTGCTGGTACCTACCCTGATGTATGGCAGTGAGGCATGGAACTAGCAGAGGAAGGATGAAAGCAGACTGAATGCTGTAGAAATGAGATCCCTGAGGCGAATGTGTGGTAAAACCATGTACGATCGTGAGAGAAACGTGGATATCCGCAAAGAATGCAAGGCTGATGTAAGCGTGATGTGTAAGATTAAGAAAGGGACTCTCCGATGGTTTGGGCATGTAGAGCGAATGAACGAGGAAAGGAGTGTAAGGAGAATATATGATGCAAATGTGAATGGTAGAAGAAGTCGGGGACGCCCGAGGAAGACATGGCACGACCAAGTGAATCAGATACTTGAGTCGAGCCATGTGAAGAGTCGGAATAATAGAAGAGCATGTATGAGACGATGTATGAATGTGAACGAGGCAAAGAGTGTGTGCCAAGATCGAGTTGTGTGGCGGTCCGTCCTCTCTGCCTACCCCTGCGGGGAAACGGCGTGATGGTTAGTTAGTTAGTTATCTGGAAACAGAAAACTCAGAAAAAGATATTGGCACCTCTGGGACTCGAACCCAGGACCTTCGGCTTTCGGTCGTCTTTAACTGTATCATACTTCGACTAAGAACCGCCAACATTATCTTCTTTTTCTTAAGGCATATTTTATTGGCTGCTATCTTCATGTATGATTGCAATCATAAATAGAAAAGCTTTGATCCTACGAGGTAATGAAAACAAACCAAACCAAAACTCAGTTAAACTAAGTCTGGCGGTCAATGCCGTGATGTGTTTCTAATCACGTGAGTGAAATGTAGATTTAATGCCCGCCATGACACTTAGAAGTATGTAGAATAATAATTGTTTATTTATCATTTGTATTCATGGCGCAAACAGTCGGTGGACTCGGTCTTGGCGGCTTCTGAACACCATAAGGAATTTACAGGCTTCTGTCTTCTTCCAACTGAAATTGCTCTGGCATCTACTCGTTAATGCATAATTTGTTCAAGTACGTTCTACAAAACTATGCAGTTTATATGTGCCTACTGTAAGTGAAACTGAACTGGAATTACAGTAAATGCATTATTCTGAGAAATTATGAAAGGAACATCTTCCACTTGCAAGAAAGTTGTAGTTTTATATAAAAGATGTTCACTTGCCTTAGATGATTTTCGTAAAATTTAGTATTTCAAAGAAACATTTTCTTTTGAGTTTATTTATAAGGCAGGGAATCAACAGTTTCGTTTTTGAAGTAAAACTTCTCTACGCACGCTCGACTTGGGGATAAGCTGGTGAATGCGTTACGAAAAGTGTGATGCTTTACGAATAGTGTGATGCGTTACGAAAAGTGTGATGCGAACGGTAATCGATGCGAATGGTGATCGATACGAACGGTGTTCGGGCGTGGCGTACATACTGCACCACTAAGGTAAGGCGTACATACTAACCCAAGGTCACCCCGAGGTCGTAAGTCACCCCACGGTCATAGGTTACCCCAGAGTCATAGGTCATCCCATGGTTATATGTCACCCCAATGTCATGTGTTCTTTTATAAGTTAATGAAGTTTTACTTCAGTCGTGTGCACACTCGTTTTTTTTTCTTCCTTTCTTTTTTTTTAAATGAATAACTATTATCGAATTATTAATTTCATTATATTTCATAATTATCTATGGTGTAATTCAAGAGCTTACGCTATACTTAAAACAATATTTAAACCAAAAATTGGTAGGTATTAATGAAATGTGTTATTTACTTAAATATTGATTTTGGAAACCTTTTGGTACATCAGGGACTTAAAAAGCTGTGCTAAATTATATTTTAAAATAAAAATTATCTTTGAGTAATGATAGCAAACAAATGAGATTTGGTTGGGCAATTAAATAGATTTGCTTGAGTTTTCCGCCGTTGAAAGATAAGCTTAGGTAGGTATTAATGAAATGTGGTATTTACTTAAATATTGATTTTGGAAACCTTTTGGTACATCAGGGACTTAAAAAGCTGTGCTAAATTATATTTTAAAATAAAAATTATCTTTGAGTAATGATAACAAACAAATGAGATTTGGTTGGGCAATTAAATAGATTTGCTTGAGTTTTCCGCCGTTGAAAGATAAGCTTAGCGAACCTTTTACTCCGCCCTTTCATCTTTCCTGCCATTGCATAGAGAGACATGCAGACATACAAACATTAATTAATAAGCAGTGAGAATATTATAATATATACCTACCGATCATTTGCATAATCGACGCCACCAATAATGTCCGCACAGCACAATGGACTGGAGAAATGAATGAAAAGCAAAGAACCGTTTTTCCACTCGGTGTTTTGTAACTGTCTTTCCCTTTTCGGTAACGAGCAATTAAAAACGTGACTTTGGCATTGACACAAAGAACGTGCCTCGTTTGTCATTAGCCTGTCGGGGTCAATGTCCTCCGCATGCAAGGGACCATCGTAAATATTATAACACACCTGGAATTTGAAAAAAGAACATTCAGCACGCCATACCATTTTTAACAAACTTTCATACTCGTCGTTTTTTGTTCGTCCAGAGATGTCACTTTGGTTTTTTTACTTGACCCTACTCGTTACGAGAGTTTTTTTTCACATTTGGGTCCAACTTTTTTCGTGTCGTAAAGTTGACTCGGCATAATAAATCAGGTCTTAAACACATTAACTACTTATAGAATGCTTCAGTTGAACTGTATTCAACCGTGTTATCATATAAGTTTGTATGCGTATGAAGACGCCGCATTATAATAAACACTTAATATACTATTATAATTAATGACGCCGCATTATAATAAACATATTTCTTCTGAGAGTTTTAGCGCTAGTTTTTGAGGTCCTTCAAGCTTTTTAAAAAAATCACAATTTTCAGATCTGACATCTCCCATAGTATTTAAATTAAATTGTAGATAGTAATAAAATTAAAAATAAATGTGGTATAATCGTATTTTCTCTCGCATAGACTTATGTAATTTTACCAAAACGTTATTTAAATTCGTATCCCATAATTCTTAATCTTTCTCAATACCCATATTTGGGAGGCGGGTGTGGGTACCGCTGCCCTGGGAAGCATTTATTGGATAACCAACACCCCTGCCACACCAAGTGGTTCGCTACGTTTGGTGATTTAGCAAGAGTGCGCGGATTCACGGGGTGAGGTTTGTCTGGGTTTGTCCACCTAATGCATGGCGGGCCGGATTTGGAGAGACTGATTGAGGGAAACCTTTTTACTTCTCTAACCGGACTCTTTTGACCTATCACAGTGGGAGAGATGGATCCAAGCAACCGTTACTCATCACGATGCATTGAACCCCAGATTCCTACCTACCCCTCATATCTTTTTCCTTCCCAGAACTTCTTCTCCTTGCTTTCCCTAAAAATAAGTCCACACAGCATCCCCAAAGATAAAAATGATCAAATCAAAACTGGCAAAAAATCCAATTTAAAAAAAAAATTACATAATTAATAAAAATAAGAAAATAAGCATAGCTTGTCATACCTAACTCCGCAATTGGTGGCGTTGCGCGTCGGTAGTCTAAATACTGAGATAAGAAAAACCATAGATTTTTTTAAATAGATATATTGTTTACTAGTCCCTTCCTTGGCCACCCACCAAACTTAACCTTGTTATGCTGTATGTAGTATAGTATATAATTTACACCATCTTCGTAGTAGGTCGCTTTACCTCCAGCTTACAAAACACACATTACAATACATTACCTCCACAGCCGAGCTTTCACTTCCTAAGAAATCAAGACTTCTACGACGCTAAAAAGAAAATAATTAAAACTATTACTTTTCATTACAATTAAATGGATCAATGATAATTTACAGTAAGGTTCAACCCATTTGTGTTGTACGAAAAATTTTATCAAATTCTATTGTTCTAAAAGAATGCTTCAAAACTATATTAATAATAAATACATGTGATGAAATCATAATTGACAGTTTTTTTTGACAAAATTCGGACTTTCTCTCAGTAACATTAGAATTAAAAATTAAGGCCGATTTACTATATTTATATACATATATTTTTTCAATTAATCATAGATCAAAGTCGTTTTTTGGTAAGTTTTCTTTTGAAAATCGATGGCAGGCAAACCAATATTCTGTACAATGAAAATGGTCACATCCCACTAGAGTGCCGAGATTTTAGGTTTCCCAAAAGTAAACTTACGTGCACACAAAACTTCCTATTTTATAAGGGGAATTTTTTTTATAATAAACCACCAAAATTCTTTGGAAGAATGTTTGCTACACACGTAAAAAAACATTTCTATACGAAGGTACTTAAAAAGATTATTTTACTTACTCAACCAATGTAACTGTATTTCTTAAACTGTACTTAATGTTTTTTTTTTCCTAGGTACTAAATGTATGAAAAATTTGCATACATCCTATACAGAGCAAAAATTGCTAGTTGTAATCGTCTGTAAAAGTGTGGTAGCTAAGTTGGTTTTTCTTGTTCATAATACGAGTATTAACAATTTATTATTTTAGGTAGGTTTAGCGACATTTAATCGAAAGTATTCTTTAATCAAGTTTAACCTTTAAATAGGTAGGTAGGTACTATAATTTTATTTAGATATATATAATACTACCTGACCCGACAAACGTTGTTCTGCCATATAAATTATTTCTAGTGAATATTTTGGTTGTTAAATAAAAAATAACGAACGTATTGTAAGTGTGTGGGGATGGGATCTATGACAGAAAGAGGTATTAAGCGCTGTAGACGATGACCGCCGATAAACACAAAAAAACACCAACTAAAGTTGGAAAATGAAATAAAGAAATTCATCATGAATTTCGAAGAACAATTGAGTGTACGATATTTTTTGTCAGTCCGTCTTTAGCCAACACAAATAAGCTCGATGGTTTGCCCACGCGAGAACATGATGTCGAATGAAATTTAAAAATGACACGACGCTTCTCATGAATGTTTTGCGCATGTGTGGATGAAAGTTTGATTAAAGTGGACGTAGCGCCATCTGTCATTCAACAACATAAACAATTTAGTTCTGTTTGAAATATGAAAGACGGTTAAATTTGTTCTTACAAAAATATTAAAAGGGCTATTAAAAAATGGGAGGGAGGGGGTAGAATGATTAAAATTTGGAGTTATATATAATTTTTGGAAAAGGACATAATATATAATTGTTGATGCCAAATTTAAAAAAAAAATTAAATTAAATAAGACAATTTGTCTATTTTTTGTAATTTTTTATTAATAATGTGACATACAAATATCATGAGTTGCTTTGCTGACAAAGAAACTACAATTAAAGTTATTTGTCCGTCTTCAAAATATTATATCACTTTGTAATTATAAACTTATTTTTCCATCTTCTTATTACTTCAATCTGTGCTACCCAGCTAGACAACCAACCAACAATCATCTATCATTTTCTGTCTCCATGACAACACCTATTTAAAATTCGAACATAAAGGAATCCTATGCATTTCTAGGTAGGTACCTATTCCTTTAAATACAAAAAAAAAATTTGGCCAAAAAAAAAGAAATATTGGATAAGGACACCCTAATCACCTGGCGGTATGAAATATACTTTAAACCTATATTCACATACCTACCAAATATACATAAAAAATATCCTACAAATCGTTCAAGCCGTTTCGGAAGAGTGCGACCACAAACACGGTGACACGAGATTTTTATGTAAAAGATAGATAAAAGAATCAATTCGATTTACTTATATTTTTCAAAAATGGTATTTATTTTATAAGCAATTCAATTTACTAAACACAACCGTTCAGTGTGGTTGATTTCTGAGTGCTAAACGTATTAACAAAATAAATGGCCCTTTAAATAATAATAAAAAAATTAAGATCAAAAAAGCAAGATGCAAACAACACGAATAAAATTAATCAAAAATAATTAACGTAAACCATTGAATGATAGACTTGCCGCGGGTAGGCTCACAATTTTGTTTATGTGGAGGTGTTAAAAATTTAATTTTTGGTGACAGGTTGTCATTGGACCGTCATTGTTTCATTGAAATGCAACCGGTAGGCTGTACGATGGTGCAATTGTTATTGTATCGACTACAATGCATCACCCACGGTTGAATTGCCAAGGTTCGTAACTAAATGCTGGGACCTAGTTCAGCATTGTGAAGTTAAATTAGTGACAGTAAAATTATGTTCTGACTAGCTCTTACCCGTGAAAAATCATTGGGTGTAACTTACTTCCATGGTTCCAATTTTAAAAGTTATTTGCAAGAACAATAACAATTAAGCATAAATGAGCACATTTCAAATACAGAATTTAATTATTAATTGTCTGCTATACTGAAACATAAGACAAAAATTGATGGCGCTCCGATCATTTAAAAGATTTTAAGGCGGTACACAATCCTAACCATTTTTGTTTGCTCAAAACTCACTTTTTAATCATTTCCGGCGAATTCGTAACTATTAACTTTTTTATTCAGATCTTGTCCTGCGGATGTAAGTTCTTTGTATTTAAGATTAATAAAAACAATACCTTACTATTAATATATTTTACGTACAACGATTTTAAAACTTTATCACCCGTTTTTAAACTATAAAGTTAGCGGTAAGCACCAGATTTTATTTTTCTAGACGATAAAATAATAATTTCGGCAGTGCGACATAATGACACATTTTCAATATTTGTAACACGTTTTTCAGAATTAATTGAATTGAACGCGGTGGAAAGGTCTAATCGCCTGCTAGGGTGAATTCCACCGTATGTTCGTCCAGTACGCCGTGCAGCGGGCGCATATTTGTTTACACGCTTTCTTCACTTACGTCGTTAAGATTCCCACATTATTGGTCTTCTTCTTTTCTTTGATAGAGCAAATTCGATAGTAGGTCCGTGCAATACACGGGTCGCGAGTCGCTATTTGTATACACGGCTTCTTTACTTACGACGTTAAGATTCTGAATATATTTTAGGGTATTTTGTCATCTTAAATAGCAACACCAAGATTGGTTATAGAAAAAAGAATTGGTTATATTGGTTGGTAGTTCTTAGCCGAATTATGATACAGTTCAAAGTGACCGAATTGGATATAGACACCTTAGCTCAGTTGGTAGAGCTGTTGCCATGAAAGCAGAAGGTTCTGGGTTCGAATCCCAGAGGTGCCAATGTCTTTTTCTGATTTTTCTGTCTCCAGATTTTCGATTGAATTTCGCTGATATTGTCTTCATTTATATAAATATTACAATTTGAGGTTTTACTCATAAAGTTAAAAATAAAAATTCATCATAGACTTGTAAAAAAGTCAATAGATGTCGTATATAAAAATAAAATTAATAAAAAAAATTCCAGACACTATCTTGACAGCATTTAGTTCGGGTTTGAATCTTGCAATCATATATAAAGATAGCAGCCAATGTGTGCATTATGAAAATGTTGGTAGTTCTTAGTCGAAGTATAATACAGTTAAAAGTGACCTAATTAGATGTAGACACCTTAAGTCAGTTGGTAGAGCTGTTGTTATGAAAGCAGAAGGTCTTGAGTTCGAGTCCCAGAGGTGCCAATATCTTTTTCTGATTTTTCTGTCTCCATATTTTCGATTGAGTTTCGCTAAAATTGTCTTCATTTAATTAAATATTACAATTTGAGGTTTTACTCATGAAGTTAAAAATAAAAATTAACTTTTTATTATTATTTGACTCTTAGCACGAAAGATATTTTCATGGAATGTATTTTTTCTACATCTAAAATGTACGTATCAAAATTGCCATTCATTACGTGTGCATAATGAAACAAAATCTTATTTTACAATTCAAAATTATAAATGTTAAAAAAATCATTAAAATATCGAATTTTGTTGTTGTTCCCTTCTTCGTGTAATTAAGAACGAACTTTCAAACTCCATTATGAAGAAATTTGAATATGAATAACAAATTTCAAATACAAATAGAGTTGGAGGGTGTTGCCATAGGAATGAATACATTTATAGAATATTTTGCTTCTTAACTTTTATTTTTGTTTTTTTTTTTTTTAATTTATTTAATATAGATATATAAGTGTACAAAGGTGTTACATAAATTACATATCGCTACAGAAATTATTTAAAATTGCAATCTCATCAAAGAAGAAGCTAGTTCTTGTGCTTGATGAGCGAGTTACACTAATTATAACAGAAATAGAATAACATTATGCAAAAGGTAAGTATATAATACGAACAATTGAGCCTTCTGGATCATCAATATGTGTAGGTGTACATACATAGGATACGGTACGAAATTCGAAAAATCTAAATAAAATAGAAATGAATATAATTTATAATAAATGGAAAGAAAGAAAGGTAATTATTTAGTTTTAATTATTCCTGATGAAGTGTAGCTTCAGTTTGAGTTTCAGTTTATTGATGTCTTTGGTTTTTTTTATTTCAATTGGAAGGTTGTTGAAATACTTTATTCCTAAGTAGATATAATTGTTTTGCATTAGTTTGGTATTAAATTTTGGTATTTTGATGTTGTCTTGATATCTTATTGATTGGTAGGTTTCAAATTTTTTGATGATATTATCTTTGTAAATTTGGATAATTGCATTTTTTTTGAAGATATTCTCTACTCGAGGCACCGTAAAATCTGCGAAAAGCGTTTCTGTTGGATATGTGGAGGGTTTCTTTAGGATTACTTTAATGATTAGCTTCTGGATCACTTTGATCGGGTTTAGAATATTGTTGTAAGACCCCCCCCATCCAATAATTCCATATTGAATTAATGACTGGATTAGTGCATAGTATACTCTTTTTAGATTGTTGAGTTTTAAAATATTTCTTAATCTTATGAATATATATATACACTTTCTGATACGCTTAACCAATTCACAGATATGGCTCTTCCACTTCATATGTTGTTCTATTATCACTCCGAGATATTTAGTTTCTGATACTGATTTCAACGTTGAACAGTCTTGAATACATGTGATTTTATTACATTTGTTATTGTGGATAATTATTTTAGTGTTGGGGAGTGTTTTTAGTTTGTTAATTGAGAAGTGTATGTAGTATGTTTTGTTAGTGTTCAATGAGAGAAGATTTGTATCAAACCAATGTTTTAAGGTATTCATGCTATTATTTGCTTGCTCGTTTACTATATCCCAGTCGATCCCATTCACTATGATAGCTGTGTCGTCGGCATATGATATTATGTCTGCGTTAATTGGTAGTTTGAAAATGTCGTTGACATAAATTATAAATAGTAGGGGGCCTAGGACTGTGCCTTGAGGTATCCCGAAATTACTTGTTAGTGGTAGACTTAGAAAGTTGTTTATCTTGACTACTTGGTGTCGTTCAAATAAATAGCTTTTTATCCATTTTAGAGCTTTATCGTTTATCCCAATACAGTTTAATTTTTTAATAAGTTTATCATGAGAAATACTGTCGAAAGCTTTTTTAAGATCTATGAAGATTCCGAGGCATTTCAAAGATTTGTCTAATGTGTTCTGGATAATGGTCGATAGTTTGGCAATCGCGTCTTGGGTACTTCTATTTTTCATAAATCCATATTGGTTGTCGTGTATTATGTTATTTTTGTTAATAAATTCAGTCAATCTTTTTTTGATAATTTTTTCAAAGATTTTAGCAATGTTTGAAATCAGCGATATTGGACGATAATTTGTCACTTCTTCTGGGTTGCCAGATTTATGAATTGGAGTGATGATGGTTTGTTTATATATCGTTGGGAATATTCCGCTTTGAAGACTAGTGTTGATTAAATGTGTTAATGGTTTTGAAATATGTTTTTTGATATTTTTCAGTGTTTCGACAGTAACCCCATCGAAACCTGGTGCTGATCTCCCCTTCATGCTTGAAATGATTTGTTCGATTTCCTGTGCTGAAGTGAGAGGAAACATGTTAATTTTGTTTAACATATTGGCGTTAATGTTCTGTTCGTCATTAGACGGTATTTTTTTAATTTGATTTGCAAGGTTTTTGCCTACATTTGCAAAAAAGTTGTTAAATATGTTAGCGGCAGCCGATGGATTTTCTTTGCATCGTATTTTGATATTGTTATGTGTAATACTATGTATTTCATTTTTTTTGTGTTTTTTCTTGTCTATGATTTCATTTATAATATTCCAGACTTTTTTTGCATCGTTCTCCGTTGCTTCTAGTTTTTGCCGAAAATAGTTATCTTTTGTGGTTTTTATTAAATACGTAAGTTTGTTTTTGTATGCTTTTAGGTATTTTTTTAAGGTTTCGTTTGTAGGTTGTCGGATTATTTTTTTGTATATTGTTTCTTTGTGTCTGATTGATACAATTAATCCAAAAGTTATCCATGGTTTAATCGGTTTAAATTTGGATGATTGTTTTCTGGAATCAATAGAATATGCAGTACTTACGTGCATTGATAATTTTTCTTCAAATAGTTCGAAGCATTTGTTCGTATCATTACAATTAAAAATATCGAGCCATTTCTCTTTATCTAGATTATGTACTAAGGCATTTATGTTGAGCATTTTGCGTTGGCTGTTTTCATTCTCCGGAGTTTGAGTTGGTAATGGTGAATATTTGTTTTCGTAATTGTAGGTAAAAATGCACCCGAAATGATCTGTGATTGTCGTTTGTATAACTGCAGATACTATGTTTTTTATGTCTTGAATATTTGTGAAAACATGATCTATGCACGAAGGTCGTTGACCTGGAATCATTCTCGTAAATGAGTTAATACACGATATATAATTTAATTCTGCCATCATATTAAGATAATTATCTTTATCATTAGATGAATAATCATTTGCAATATTGAGGTTAATGTCTCCGACAACAATGGTTTTCTTATTTCTGTTCGCAAGAAGAATGCGTTTTAGATCATCTACATATATTGGTAATATTGAGGCGTGAGTTCTATATATAGCGAATATGCTAAATGTATACTTTTGGTAACTGATTTCCATATTTAGGATGTTTACATTGTGCATTTGGATTTCTCTGTTAAAAGTCACAACATATTTATTTGAAATAAATATTGCGATTCCGCTGTTCTTATTAATTCGGGTATTTGTTGCATAGTATGTATAACCCGGAATATTATAGTTTATATCGCTCGATGAGTGCGTCTCTGTTAATATTATGCAGTCCAGTCTATTAAGTGATTTTATTGTTACCAGGATTTCGTCTAAATGTCGTTCGATGCTTCTTACATTCATATGAAATATGATTAAGCTAACTTCGGGATTCATCGCTAAAATATTGTTTGTATCGTTCACTGATGTATAAATTCTTTCGTCTATTGACATGGTTTTATCTATAGCATTTATCACGAAATCATCCATTTCGAAGAAATAATAATAATGAATGCATTAGTGGCCATGAATACACTTGTTTAATGCACTGATGGGATAGGATTTTTTGGAGGGCGGATTTGTTGAAAGCCTTTGTGTTTTTTTTATCATTAATAAAAGTTGTGTTGTTTCATTCATAATCTATTCTCTCTTTGGCAATTTGAAGCATTTTATGCCTGTATGTGCAATTGATGTTATCAGCACGGTGGTCTTCCAAGATGTTCGCCCTGAATTTTTTATTGTTGCTGGAACAATTATAATGTTATGGTCAACTAAAATATATTACAGGTCGGTACTTAATCGAGTACTTATTCTCGATTTATTCAAATAAAGTTAAACCCGTTATAGAAATACGGTTGCAACAGTTAAAAGAAATGTTGTAATATTAATTGCGTTTCAGGTTGATGTAATGATGTTAGGAAGTAATGATTAGCAATATCGATGATTAATTCAAAATCACAAGTTTTAACTTCCGCAAAAAATGAATAAAATGGTTTTTAAAGTTATACACATGGGAAAAACTATAATCTATATGGTAGATAGGAGGTAATCTACAATCTTAAATAAAAAAGGCAAATGATGTTATTCATCAATGCTTGTTTTATTACGGGTAAAAGATCTCTTATCTGTTCTATATCCATTCAATGTTCAACCATGGATAAAATAAAATACGCTACTCGGTAAGGCATCATTTTAGTAAGAAAGCTGTAGGAATTTAAATAAGCGAAAAGCAACAAATTCCGGTAGCTCATTCTGCAAAAATGCCATTTTACTTGATAACGGGATTATAGAAATGAATATAAGGGAGGAGCAACAAATTCTGGTAGCTCATTATGCAAACATAACATTTTACATGATAACAGGATTATAAGAATTTGAATAAGAGAAGAGCAACGAATTTCTTTATTTCATTCTACAAACATGCCATTTTACATGATAAAGATGACATAGACCTTATAAATTATTTTCATCAGGGTCTCCTGTGTGGAGCTCACCTAAAAAAAAACAGGATTATATGAGAGCAAAAAATTTCGCTAACTCACTCTACAATCATGCCATTTTATAATATGTTAACAGGATTGCAGGAAATTGAATAAGGGAGGAGCAACAAATTCCCTGAGCTCAATCTACAAACATTCCATTTTACATGATAACAGGAATATAGAAATTTGAATTAGGGAGAAGCAACAAATTCTGTTAGCTCATTTTACAAATATTCCATTTTACATTTTAGGATTATAGGGATTTGAATACGATAGGAACAACAAATTCCGGTAGCACATTCGTCAAACACGCCTTTTTACATGATAACAGGATTATAGGAATTTGAATGAGGGAGGAGCAACAAATCCCGTTAGGTCATTCGACAAACATGCCATTTTACATGATAACAGTATTATTTATTCGACAGTTTACATTTTTACAGTTTGTACATGTGTAATATAGCCAAAATAAAACCAAATATGAATTTCATCTTGGTGATTTTACTTCTGATTAGACAGCATAGGCGGCATACATTAAGGCGCCGCATCCGCGCTCAAAAAGAATAAGATGGAGAGATATGTAATTACGAATGTTAGAGGAGCGCGCTAATATTTGTGAAAATGTTTAATAAAACACGACTCGTTTAAAATGGGCAAAAATCTCGTGGAAGGCATCTTAAGTATCATTTAAAGAGACGTTATGAAATTTTTCACAACTTTAACTTGTAAATTAACTGAAACAAACGTATTTATAATAATTTTCGGAGCATATTTTGCGATATTTTTCGAGGGAATTTTATATAATATGCGTTTCGGCGTGGAACGCGTCTAGATATTATCTACAAAAATAAAATATATTTATTAAAGAGCTCAAAAACTTCAAATGTTTAAGGGAGATATGTAAGAAATCGGTAGAAATTCGGGTAGTGGCGACTTAATTACGTGAGCTCAAATGGGGGGGGTGTCCAGTAAGATCTCATGTTACTTGAAAAGAATATATGAAGTGGCCCAAATTTATCTCACTGAGGGGGGGAGGGGTCTCGGCTGGACGAAAAACTGCTCACGTAAACGTAATTAATAATTTGAATAATGGTGGAGCAACAAATTCCGGTCCCTAACTCATTCGTCAAACATGCCATTTTACATGTAGAAGAAACGACTCTTTCTAATGCTGTCAACATCAAGTATGAATGGATGTAAAAATACATTTGTACGCAACATATGGAATATAAGCATTTCTGTGTGGGTTATCGATTACACTAATAGATATATATATAAACCCACACCAACCCACTTGAGCTGTTTAGCGAGTTACGCTTAAGTGCGTCGAAGAAAGGAATGTTATTGTGTATCTGGTGGATTGAGTATTACTGATGTAAAAAAGTGAATTTTTGAAATCGATAGCTTAATAGGATATGTTATGTTCTTAAAGAAATCCTGACTTGGATACAAATCGTGACAATAACACGAAACTCTTTTTTGTGCATTTGTTCTCGTAATTTCTCACTGACCCTGTCGCGTTAGCCGTCCAACAACTGAAGAGATAAACAAACGGAATTTTGAAGTAAAACTTCTTACGCACGCTTGACTTGGGGAGTAAGCTGGTGAATGCGTGACGAGAGCATTACGAAAAGTGTGTGATCGGTCGAGGCGAACGGATTTTGAGAGGGAGATATAAGTTATAATGATAGAAAGAGTGAGAGTTAGGGGCAAAAGAGAGAGTTGCGGGCACACGTTTTTTTTCTCTCTTTCTCTCATAGCCAGTTACGTTTCGTATAACTAAGATACAGTGCAGGCCTGTATCACACTGTAGGAGCAAGAGAGAGCGGTGCGCGCACATTTTCTTTCTCTCTTCTTTTATAAGTTAGTGAAGTTTTACTTCAGTCGTGTGGTCTAAAGCACACTCTTTTTTTTAATTTTACATTAGATCCAACCAGGAGGCCCTGGGCAAAAAAATCTATCAGGACCTTTGTCATTTTTGAAAATGCTGCGTGGAGGGTTTTTTAGGGAAAGGAATGAGAGGAAGTTCTGGGAAGGAAAAATATATGAACGGTAGGAAGGGATCTGGGGGTCAATGTGTCCAGAAGTGATAGACCTATGAATCCATTCCTCCCAATATCATGCAACGCGATGGGTCGAGAGAGTCTGACAGGAGAGGTCTAGATTAGGTCTCCTTGTAGGTGTCTCTCCCAGAAGGTGGGCATAAGTATGCTAGACCTACACAAACCACTATAAACCCGGGCGCCCCTGCTAAGTCACCAAATGTAGCGAACCATTTAGGGTGAACAGAAGTCTTGGGTGGGAATTTCAATTTGCCTGGTGTAAGCTCAATAATCTGTCCCTACCTATGATTAAATTTATCTTCTTTTTTTCAGATTAAACAGATTATCAAATCCTTCAGCCTTTCTTCAGAATGACTTATGCAGTGCGTCCAGCCTGCATGCTTGGAATGCTTAGACTTACAAAAAACATCCGTTTACGAACGAAAGAATGTACGAAAATATTACGACACGTATTATCCAAGACAAGAAATAATTAGCATTTGCGGGTGGTGTGTTGCAACCCGCCCGGGCCGGGGGGCGGTGAGTCGAGGGGGGCGGGTAGCCGGAGGGGAGACGGACTTGCGCAAGGAGCAAGTGGCAACGGCGCGACCTGCGGGGAGCCTGGGAGTCTACAATACTAACATGCCTGGAGGTCCCGATTAGAGATGGGCATCAACAAAACATTTCATTTCTAAACACTAAACATACTTGTTTATGATATGTCGATTACTGCTTGAATAAAACTATTTTTCGTTTCCCTAACCTCTCGAACAATAACGACAAAAGTTGCCCAGTTGTTGAAAACGCCATCAGATTTGATGTCATCATCAAATCGGAATTAAGAATTTAATTTGCGAGGCATTTAATTTGCGATGAATGTATTGGATAACCAACACAAATGTCATAGGTCACCCCAAGTGGTTCGCTACGTTTGGTGACTTAGCAGTGGTGCCCGGGTTCATGGGGTGAGGTTTGTTTCAGTCTAGGCGGCGGATGCGTCTGACCACCAGCTGCATGACAGGCCGGATCGGGAGAGAATGGTTGAGGGAGTCCCATTGACTTCTCCTGCCGTACTCCTGGACGCACTGACCACCAGATTCCTACTCACCCCTAATACATTTTTCCTTTCCAGAACTTCCTCTCCTTTCTTTCCTAAAAAGACCCTCTACACAGCATCCCCGAAGATAACATAGGCCCTGAGGGGAATTATTTTCCTCGGGGCCTCCTGTGTGGAGCTAATGTAAAAAAAAACCGCAGAACGCGCCGATTCTCGGCCTGTCGGCGTTTGATTAAATTTTGAAGGATTAATCAACCACTGATAAAACCACCCAACTTAAAATTTGATACCGCTGTGCCGCCTCGCAACATTTTTTCTTCCACCTCCATAGGAAGTGATTTTTTTATATGAATACCGTACAGTAGTCCAAACTGCTTCAAGCCGTCTAAAGTCAGTGAGATTATGGCATCCCCACCACGGGGTACGTTGTCAGGCTGAAAGTTAAGCGAAGGGGATGAAATTGACTTCGGCGTGCCGGGATTTGCACTCACGTCTAAAAGAAGACTTAATTGGTTTAAACAACCGGCACCCACTAAAACATCAAATCTAATTCTCTCAAAAAAATCATTTAATTATCAAAATGTTTCGATTCTCAAAAAACTTCGAGATGTTGATTATGCACAACACTAATTCTTAATTCTCAAACACACTACTCGTGCAGGAGTGGCTTCTTGAACACGTAGGGCGTGTACCACATATTTCTCTCAAAACAATGTCTACATGATATTAAAAATAAAAATATCCTTTCTCTAAATTTTGTTGAAACCCTGAATTCATTGATCTTATAAACTAACAAATAAGCCCATTGATACAAAGACTTGATAATGTCAATATTTTTAATTAACAATTTTAAAAACTACTGCCGTATCTTCTTACCTTTATGATATTGGTAAGATAACAATAATTCTTCGAAGAATCCAACTTCATGCCAAAAAATCCTTTGTTGAAAATAAAATCGACCATCGATTGATACCCATTGGATCGATTTGTACCGTAGTGGCATTAGGTAGAAGAATATTATAAATGTTTAAACAGTTTTACTGGGACTTACTATGTATTCTGCAATGTCTAATAATTTCTGTGTTCTTAGTACTCGTAATTTGTGGATTTTTCGGTCACCATGCTAGTCACATGCCCATGTCATGGTGATCGATTTTACATATAGTGCATTAAACTCTAATTAAATTCTTACCAAATTTCAAATCATGAGACGCCATGACAAAAATAAAATCGGCAGTAAACTTTTTTATATTAATTCATTCAGTTAGAAAATAAAAATGTCAAAATCAAAGAACTTTAGTTTCAAATGCATCTATGTAGCCAGAAATACTTTTGAGTCTGCTTCTACTAATCGAAAATGCCATTGACCCGCTGGTGAGTGGGTTATTTGTATGGAGTTCACATAAAACCAAAATTAAAAGCAAAACATTTCTACCGTGCGCCTATTATGATTTTGTAGGCCTTGTCTAGGTACCCCCATGTGAGTTTCTAAATTCATGCGTGATACGTCTAAAAATTACCACCCTCTGGGCACAAATGTGCTTCTTAAGAACTCTATGTGGATTTACCTGAAATTAATTATGTTCTACGTCTTGTTTAACATCTCCAGTCCTGATAAAGTACATACCAAAGATTGAACAAAGGGTAAGATCTGACATCTGCCTATAGCCTGCAATTGAATCCCGCATTCCACATTGATGCAATCTGTCGTTTTGTCAACGGAGGTTCGATGACTAACATTACAAATTCAGTGAAATAACATTTTCGCGTAGGCAGATCCAATACATTAACTATGTACAAATTATATTATTACTTTCACCACACAATATAGAAAGAAAACGTTAAACTTTAAAAAATAAACAAATCGAAAACATTAAATTTTTTATTGTGTAAAGGCATTTAAGTTTATGGATTGGTTCTCAGTGAAATTAAAAAAATATATGTACCTAAAGTAAGCGTAATATTTGAAGAAAGGTGTATAAGTTATGTTTGTTATAAACATTAGAAACAAGGAATATATAAATTATTTTTTTACAATGTAAACATTTAACCACTTTAAGTAGAACTATTTTAAGTTTGATGAAGAAATATAACCGTAATATAATGAGTATTTTTCTAGGTGTTTAACAATTTCACTTTCGTCAAACACAGAATAGTCAATAATTTACCTACTAATGTAAGTAGCTAACGTCAACCTATATTTTATGTACCTAAACGTGTTATGTTTTCGATATAATTAATTTTACCTTTACCCGATAATACATTTGCTACATATACTATCGATAATACATTTGTTACTATAAAAAAAATTATTAATGTATGTCGGTAAAAATAAATCTTTTAAATAAATATAATACAGAATTTTTTTAATTTATCTAATATCCATAACTGAAAATTAGTACGCGGAATGCAGAGCGTCATTCAATTCCACAAATAAGTTCGTGTCATAACTCTGAAACGAACCTTGGAAATGTGAATGCGTTGTAAACAAAATAATTTAAGTATAAAAAATCATGTAACTTCATAAAAGTATTCTGTAGATAAACGCAGATAAAAACTTGAAATGTTTATGTTTTTTCTGGACTTTTTATATTGTGAGAAAAGGGTAATAATAACTCTTTGACTGGTGCTTATCGTGTGATGAATCTTTATACTAAAACAACAGTAGTAAAAAGCACTTAATTTTCTATTAGCATCGACCTAGCAACACAGATTTTCAGTGCCGTATCCTTGGACTTATGTTAATCGTCTTTAAAACGTTCATAATATTAAGCATAAACATTCCACGCTACCTATTTCTAGCTTGTTTGCACTTCAAATCTATAATCGATATTTTCTGCTTTCGTCGCTCGATATTGTTTTAAAAGACAAATGTTGTTTGACATACTTTTTAACCACAATTTACATATTTAACAATCCTCTATTATTAATAGCAAAAAGATAAACTCAGTGATTATGGTAATACGGTTAAAAGCTGTCATTTGTCCGCACGAGAGAGTGAGAGAGCTTTGGGTATCTTTGGTTATCTATTGTATTATAATTGAATCTTCTATATTATTATTCATAAACTCTTATTTTTATTCAAATTAGGTACACTTAGCGCAGTTCTTTCTCATCGTGTTCAAAGAATTTCATATCGTCATTTTTAGTTAAAATGTTTTTTCAGAAATCAATTAATCTTCAACAAAACACATCTTTATAACATGGATTCGTGTTGTGAAACTTTATTATTTCTCTTGTCAAGGCATGTAATTACATTTATGCAGTCTTGTATGGCATTGGATACAGGCGTTATGGCAAAACAAGATGATGCTGTGTGATCGATGCTTCCAGGAACTTAGGATCAAATATGGAAGTTGGAAATACCCACCATAATATTATAATTGAAGGACGGTGGTTTATTCGTATTTTTGCTAAACTTGGCTCAATGCCACGAAATAATCGCAGAATTTCTCACAATTCTGTCAATAATCTATTTCTGGGATTCAAGAGCCACGTAAACTTAGATGTTTATTTGTCACATCGTGTTTTACCTGCTGATTTAAATTACGAAACATGATTATTACAAAGTTATTAGTGAGCCAAGTCAAGATGGATTCCTTTCACTATTGAATCGGTCGGCGATCTTCTCTTAATAAGGTTACTTCGTGCTAAGTCATGACATTTATTACGATTCCTGTTTGCTGAGTTGGTTCCACTTTTATATTATATTATTAGCGTAACATTATACCGTACCATTTAAAAAGCGTGAATTGTCCTATTAACCAAGTTATACTTAATCTGAAATAAGCACTATTTCTATGTGAAGGATAGAGCAGATGGTTAACGATGTTCAGAAGCACGACTTTATCTGAAGTTATGATAATTAATATGGGAAAGTGAAATGAGGTTTTTACGTATTTTTTTAATATTGCCTTATTTGAATAATTGCCTGCTTATAATAATTTAAGCACTTTGATCTTACACTCCTAAAACGTGACTGCGAAACCATTTCACAGCCTTTGAAATGGTTTTCGATTCGCCCTTGCATTTCGATGTCCCAACCTGACCCTTAAAGATAAATACCTTAGAAAATGAGTTCACGCTTCCATCTGAACTTTAGTGAGGCATAATGAAAGTGAAACGACGATATAATGTCAAGGCTTTTGGCTGCAGATTGACTGCGTGTAGCTTGTAGCGGGACCATCCGTTGCTCAATCGCGATTATATAAGATAGGAATATCATCTTCTGTCTGGTAAGAATTGAGATGCAATTCCAATTGAATCTTCAACACGCACAGTAAAAGTCTTCCACCTCTTGGCGCACTGTGCATTTATGTAATCTGATTCAATTATCGTTTTTGTTTTGTTTGCATAAAAAGGACTTCTCACTGAAATCATTACCCAACAAGAAGACAGAGAGTACGATTTTGCGTAACACACCGATTAGATGCATTTATTGATTATTTAACTTTTGACATTTAATAACTATCAATTTCGTCTGCGTTAGCTACCATGCCCTTAAAACAATGTCGATATAAAAAATCAATTTAATTTATTGTTTGATTACTTAACTTTGAAAAGTTTTTTCTCGATAACATTTATTAACTAAATGAAAATAAAAAATATTATTTGGTATTTTAATTAATTAATAACTGTTTACATTGCATCTGCATTATCTTCCAGGAAAAAGCCACCGAAACCAGCCAAGTTTACCAAATCAAACCGCAAGGATCAATTAATTCGTAGTATATATGTAATGAGTTCTTGGAATAAAAGTATTATAAAATCGTGCTCGAAAATATGCTGAAATCAAAAAAATAATTTAAGATTAATAAAAATATCAACAGCTATAATTTTTACAGCAAAAGCTTAAGTGAATATTGTTTTATGAAATTATTGTAATATACCTAAAATGTCAACAGTAATTATTAATTATGGTAGCATCAAGTGACCCGCCCAGGTAAGTAAGTAGCTATTAATTTGAAAGATTTATTCAAAACGATTTGGATCTTTGATCGATTGGAAACCCGGTCGCCGAGAAATTAGAACAATAGGCATTTTACCAAACTGTTACAAAGTGACAACCGGACCTCAGGCTGCTAATACCTAAATAAAATCATCCAAATCGAGGTTTTGTATTCCCATTTTTTCTCCTCCAAGACTGGACCGTTTTTTAAGATTTTTTTTTACTAAGTGTATTAGAAGAAAATACTCTATGTCTGTACGGTTCAGTTTTAAAAAAAATACATTTTATAGTTTGTATACTGAATGTCTGTTGATGGCGTTCACCCCAGGCAAATTTAACGATTTTCGGAGTGTTCTAACTCCTGTACGAAATAACTTGTCGAAAAACAACATGTACCGATACGGTGGTGGTCGATATCTATATTATATTAAAAAATATTAACAGTGGTATTAAAATCCAGACAGGAAATTATGATTTATATGGACTTTATTTTACGGAATACATTTGTATGGACAAAACGCCGCCCGGTTATCTCTTATCGGGTGTCTAATGATATTAGTAAAATAATTATATTTTTTTTTAATTTAAAATAAAACAATAACTTTGTAAACAACACTTTTATTTTTTATACTTTATGCCGACCGGGTTTCGCTACAACCGTAGCTTCTTCAGGGCAGTACAATCTCTACTAAAATTAATTTACATGTGTGTTTATAACTAATACATGATTTAACCAAATGGGCTGGACTCCTCAAGTAACGGAGGAAGTAGGTATAGGTGTAGATGGAGAATTGGGAAGGGCACGGGCGTGTTCTTTGTCAATAGGGAACAATCTTAGTATGGGACTTTTATTTAAATTTAGTTGGTTATTAACTACCTTACTGTTAGTGTTTATGGCTTTCCTTAGTTCAAGTGCTTCTAGATTGTCTAGCCTAATACCGATGTTGTTTTTATGAATTAGTGTGAGTCTATCTCACTCGGGAATTTATTCACTTCAATGCAGCGACTGTCCGTTTTTTTATATAGGCAAAACAGCACGCAATATAAATACCCGTGTCAAAGAACACCTTAGATGTTTACACAGCTCTGGATTTTCGGAATTTGCAAACCACTTGATCGAAAAAGACCATAAATTTGACAAAAATACAGGCGCCACACTAATTCATAAAAACAACATCGGTATTAGGCTAGACAATCTAGAAGCACTTGAACTAAGGAAAGCCATAAACACTAACAGTAAGGTAGTTAACAACCAACTAAATTTAAATAAAAGTCCCATACTAAGATTGTTCCCTATTGACAAAGAACACGCCCGTGCCCTTCCCAATTCTCCATCTACACCTATACCTACTTCCTCCGTTACTTGATTAGTCCAGCCCATTTGGTTAAATCATGTATTAGTTATAAACACACATGTAAATTAATTTTAGTAGAGATTGTACTGCCCTGAAGAAGCTACGGTTGTAGCGAAACCCGGTCGGCATAAAGTATAAAAAATAAAAGTGGTGTTTACAAAGTTATTGTTTTATTTTAAATTATAATGTCACATCACAAAGTAACTGCTTCATATGAACAAAAATTATATTTTTATTGATTCTCTCTACTCTCTATTCTCTGTACTATGCCTACAAGGCATCAAAACATTATGAGTGAATGTTATTATGTTCAATTTAGACGATACAGCATCTTTATTAGGAAATCAATACACTCGATAGACTCTGTTTCGAAATAACTGAAAGGTTGGTTTACTGAAGGTTTAATGTATTTTAAAATAAGTATATTTTGTACAAATATTTTAAGGGCAAGACCCTTGAATCTAGGCGTTTAAATCTTTATCGATTATTTCACTTAAAGATTCTGCATACGTTTAACACAATCAATACGTGTTTTAATGTATTTAAGGGCGTTTAACCAACCAGCGGCCGAAAATTCACATTTCGTCGAAAGATGTTCTTACGATCGTATAGGACGGTTCCAATGAGAAAGATTAATTATTCTCCGTACCAGCTTTTAAAAATTATAACTCAATATCGATTTTATTTCATTCCAAATTTGCTTTAATTTATACCTACATCCAAAAATGCTGAAAGTCGTGTTGATAAAACTATTAAAATTATGTACTTTTGTAATTATTTTTTAATAATAAGTAATTATCATTTTTCAAAATAACAATGTAAAAAATTAAATATCTGAAATATATAAGTTTGTAAGTGCGCAAATAAATACACAAACGGACCAATTTTTGTTAAGAAACACATGTACGTATGTATTTTTTTATGATTTTATTTAAACGAAAATTAAAATTCTGAAACATTCGTTTACCAGATAATGTATTGATTTATTTTACTGCATGATTATAAGATTTGAAATGGGTGTTGTATAATGCAAAATCTTTTTTGAAAATTTAACAAATCCGCCATCGACCTATGGTATAACCTTCTTATTCTAAAAATAAACATTTTTTCTCAAAATTCAAAATATATGTTTAATAGATAAAAGAACCAGCTTTTGAATTAAATCTATATTTTTTTGTGGAAAAGATTCAATAAGTCTAAAATCTAATTTAAAAATGACATATTTCTGGTTTTCTCTGGTTATATCCCCTTAACCCCTCAGGCTATTTTTTTCGCTTTTCGGAAAAATCATACAGGTCCCATAGAAATCGTCATGTCTTCCTTAAAATCAAGGTTGAAATATAATCTATACGGTTTTGGACAGAAAAAATAACACGCTTTGTATTTAAATTTAAAAGTTAAACACAACATAATTAAAATATACCAACACCTTTATAAAACCACAATCCGAACACAACCTGAAAAAAAATGAAACTTTTTACTTATTATTTTTACATGACATGAAAAAAGTGAGTTCACGATAACGTTTATAATACATTTTTGTCTAATGAAATGTGTATGTGTTTTTTTATCAGTAATTTTAGTTAGATAAATCGTTAGGGAAGTCATTTTAAAATCTTTTTAATGTTTATAAAATTTGAAATGATTATAAATTTTATAAAAATGATTTATAAAATTTGAAAGCGTATTTAATCCTTCAGAAACAGTTTTTAGTTTTCGGATGCGTTCGGAAATATTTCATTTATTTGGATTTTATTGCAAAACGGAAATATTTTGACCTTTTGAGGTTAAGTAGTCACATATCTAGGTTACCTTAATTCCTCTTACTACCACCATTATAAGCAGAAAATGTTGCTTTAGCAATGGTGCAGAACTCAGCTAGCAAAAAACACCTAGGTGGATACCCGACGTTTTAGATAACTCAATCGCTAACCTATTAAAAGCTGTCTTATCTATATGTTTATCTATACCTGCAAAACCTCTCATACGGTGAGCTTTGGCATCTTTTAAATTGCACAGATTTTCGATCTGAAATTTCTAGGTCAGAACATTTTTCAAGTGAACATAATATTATATGTGTATCTGACAACATAAGACAATGCGTTTCACATTTCGTTTTCGAGATTTTAAAATTATTAGATACGTAAAACGAATTCTGAAAAGAGTGTCGAAACTCTGGCGAATCCGGGTAGTAACTACCAGTATTACATAGTATTTTAGCTGCATATTTTTTTTTAAATCCGAAAATTTACATAATGTCAACGTCATATTTAGTCATACGATAGTGATTGATTTATATTTCTTCAGGTATTACCTATAGCATTTAATTTGTGTATTGTCGTCACCTTTCTAACTTGTCGACCTCAAAGCATTTCATTATGGATAAACGCATTTATATTCTTTCTTCACCGTGGGTTACTTGTAATCAATTTCTTAAAAGCTGTATTTAAATAAAACTGTGAATAGTATTAGCCTACGAATGCTTTGAAAAAAATTATAATCTATGAAAGATTTCTTATTATAGATTGAGCAATTCTAACTTATTCATTCCAGGGACTAAAAAAGATAGGTAATTGGGGAAAATTTAAGAATTTTAGTAAGAATCAATGTTTCATATAATTATGTTCTATGTATTGTAAACGTGTGTCTTTTATTAGAAAAAAATAAATACATATAAATATACTTATATAACTAGGTTAATTTATTTTGATTTAAGATGACAATATACCCTAAAATATATTCAGAATCTTAACGTCGTAAGTAAAGAAGCCGTGTATACAAATAGAGTCTCGCGACCCGCGTATTGCACGGACCTACTGTAGAATTTACCCTATGAAAGAAAATAAGAAGAAGACAAATAATGTGGGAATCTTAACGACGTAAGTAAAGAAAGCATATAAACAAATATGCGCCCGCTGCACAGCGTACTGGATGAACGTACGGTGGAATTCACCCTAGCAGGCATGGAGATTAAACCTTTTCACCGCGTTCAATTTAATTAATTCTAAAGAACGTGTTACAAATATTGAAAATGTGGGATGATGTCGCACTGCCGAAGTTATTAATTTATCGTCTAGAAAAATAAAATCTGGTGCTTACCGCTAACTTTAGTTGTACGACGTATTACAATTTTTTAAAGGCGTTGTACGTAAAATATATTAATGGTAAGGTATTTTTTTATTAATCTTAAATACGAAGAACTTACATCCCCAGGACAAGATCTGAATAAAAAAGTTAATATAGTTACGAATTCGCCGGAAATTATTAAAAAGTGAGTTTTGAGCGAACAAAAATTATTAGGATTGTGTACCGCCTTAACTACGCTATCAGTAAGGGCCTATCCGCACAGCGATATTTTATTCGCGCGGAAATCAATCCGCGTTCCATTTGCATCAAAATTTGCATCCGCCAGTGCGGATAGCCCTATAAGATTCCATGTGTCACAGAATTTTGCGAAAAAAAAAACGCGCAGTGAAATATCGCTGTGCGGACAGTCCCTTAAATAAATCATAACGCTTCTTCAAATACAGCAAACTTATTTTGTGGTACCATTTTGATTAAAAATTATAAAATATTTAATTTTAACCACGTTTATTGTTCAAAAACCAACATGATTCCAACATGATAAATACTTACTTCATCATGGTTTACTTAAAACTAATTACAACAATAGATATAGACTTAAGGATGTCAATGATAGGCGGAAATGGGAAGGGGAAGGGTGGTAGTAGTGGTGGTGATAAGACGTAATTTACAAAGGGAAAAAGTTTAGTAACAGGTCATTTAAAAATATTATTGATTATTTATTTTTTCCAGAGCACGAAGAACAAGAATTACGAAGATCCAAATGGGCAAATAGGGCAACGTTAATGTGAAATAAAGACATAGGTCACACTATAGGGATTCTCCGATAGCTAAGGATGGACGGCAACATTGATAGCCAGCACGGCAACAGAAATTATTCGTTTGTAAACAGCATTGCTGCAATATGCTAGTTTTTTTAAATAGCGACATTACAGGTTTGTCGAGACAATGTGACAAAGGGTTCGATAACGGTAAAAGTCCTGATATATGGGGATATCAGAACGGACGGCAACACTATCATGCACCTAAATTAATAATAAAACTATCTAAATCAGTGACGAGCAACCTGCGGCCTGCGAGCCTTTTCGCACTTCCCACTTGACACAATAAAATATCTAAAAAAATATGGTAAAGAATTAAGTAAAGTAAAGTTAAGAGGCTACTTATAATGACGAATTAAAAAAAGGTATATGTAGGTACATTTCACAATGATATATAATTGACAGTATTTATTGGTTGGGTCCTGGAGATATAAAATGTTCGATTGCGGCGCTTTGTTTTTTACGTTCTGTTTTATTAACAAAAAATACGTGTTTAGAAAACACAAATAGGTTTGCTACACCATCGACTGCAAATTCAATAATTTCAAGCTGTAGGTACTCCACCCTACAATGATATTTGAATTGAATTGGCACTTCGCCTTCGGCTAAAAAGGTTGATTATCACTGATCAAAATGATGGTTAAATAATGTCTTATATTTATTTTAACCCTTTTTCTTACTTCGTCTGAATTCATTTTAGTACTAAATTTTCAAATTTTTTTTTCAATTTATTTATTTATTGTTGTTATCCGCCCGTAGGGGCTTTTACATACATTATAAAATAATATTTTAGTTATTGAGGATTACACATACATAAAATTTATACCAAAAGTTGTAAAAGTGAAAAAATCTAAGAATATACAAGTAGTTTTTGAAGAATATAGCGTAAAACCGTGAAATATTTTAAATAATATAATATTTGACAATAACGTAGAATGTAAACACATTAATGCCATTTGCTATTTTTTATGTGACACCTCACAAGAGCGCCCCTATATATATCTACAGTATAAAGACAGGAGAACTGTATCGCCACCCGGCTGGGTAGCGTTGTGAGGCGGGTTGAGGTAGGGGCTATAGGAAGGGATTTATTAATGTGGGTCTTGAAGAGACCCGGATTATATGCAGGAGAGGAATAACAGAAGAAAAAAAATCAAAACGTCCTTCGAGGAAAGAGTGTTTTCTACATAAATCATTGGAATAAATAATGTAATAAATGGTTATATTCTATCATTATATTTTTTTAATGTCCTATGGTATATCCTTGATAATTCTATTTAACTTTCTCCACACTTAACTTTCTTAATTCAATTGACTGCTTCAATTAGTATTATCGCACCCGGAGTTGAAAATGATCATGTCATTTTAAGAAGCACGTTACCTGTGGAACAATTTATCCCTAAAATTAAGAGGGAATATCGAGACACAGCCGGAATACGTCATTTTTAAGTTAAATTCTAGATTTATCGACATTTCTACAAAAAAAAATATGAATTGATTTCAAAAGATTATTTTTTTATGTAGTACAATTATGTTTTAAAATTTATTTAACATGATTATTTTTATAATACTATGGTTGTACCATTGGTTATTGGCAAATATGTTAATTTTCAAACAAAATATTGTATTACACAACACACATTTCAAATCATATAATCATATGGTAAAATAATATCTTAATTTTATTTCAAATAAAATCATTAAAAAAAATCCGCGCACGTGTTTGCGACGAAAATACTTAAGTTTGTCTGTTTATTTACTGTCTTACAAACTAATGTTTTTCAGATTTTTTTAACACACTTATTTTTCTTGGACATCATTGAAAAAGTATATATACTTTGGGAGGCGGGTATGGGTACAGCCGCCCGGGAACCTTTTATTGGATAACGAACATCTCTGCCATAGGTCACCATATTTATTACCCTGGTTCGCTACTTTTGGTGGCTTAGCAGGGGTTTCATGGGGTCAGGTTTGTCCGTATCTTGGCGGCAAATGCGCCTACTCACCAACTGGAGTGACTGGTTGAGGGAGACCTTTTCACCCCTCCAGCCGGACTCTCAGCAGGATTTGGACCGTAGTGGAAGGGATAAATTCATTCGTTCGTCACTTCTAGACACACTGACTTTCAGATTCCTGCCCACCCCTCATACAATTTCCTAGACCCTCCACACAGAATCCCCATAGATGGCATAGGACCTGATGGGAATTATTTTCCACGGGTCCTCCTGTGTGGAGCTAATGTAAAAAAAATACTTATGATAAAAAAATAATTGTAAATAATACATAATTTTAATAATTTTATATTTAAGAAAAAGCAAATTTTGAATGAAATAAAATCCATTTTGAGTTAAATAATTTAATAGAATAATCAATCTTTCTCATCGGAACCACCCTGTAGAGTTGCAAGGGTACTGGTTAATAGGCCTTAACATCCCATACCAGCGTACAACATTCTTGTATATTATATTGTGTATACATTTGATATATATATATATATTTTTTTTTTTTTAACTTTATTTATATACTTGTACTTATACTAGTATATTGAGGTAGAATTCTGTGAACACACACATATAGATTCACCAGTTATGTAACCTCAGCGTTTGTATGAAATCATGGGTGACATTTAAAGCTGGCAAATTTAACAGCCGATTGCAATAATAAATGTCACCTAATAATAATACCTCATTTCGTCTTCTATTGTGGATAAGTATACATTTAGAGGAACTTAATGAAGAAATGGTAATAAATTTAAGAAGCACCGTCTAAAATGTACGTTTCGTAAAGCAAACATATCTATATATTATATACATTATGTTTGTTTGTACATTTTGGTAATTGTACATATAGATAAAACCGAACAAATATTTTTTTTTCATTAACTCCACAGAGGGGAATTATTTTCTTCAGGGCCTGTGTCATCTTTGGGGATACTGTGGTGAGGGTCTTTTTACGAAAAGAAAGGAGAGGAATTTCTAGGAAGGAAAAAGGTATGATGGGTGGGTAGGAATCTGGGGGTCAGTGTGTCTAGGAGTGACGGACATATGAATCCATCCCTCAACCAGAGTACGGCTGGAGAAGTCAAAGAGACTGTTACAACCATTCTCTCCCAATCCGGCCTGCCATGCAAACAATCCCTACACTATGAACTCGGGCACCCCTGCTGCAGAGGAAGTTAGCTCTTGAGGTAGTCAACCTCCAATTATCAATAATTATCAATTGAATCATTCCGATGATAATCAAAAACTCCGTTCTTAACCCCCATTCACTCAAGTCACTCCAAGTGGTTCGCTACGTTTGGTGAACTAGCAGGGGTGCCCTAGTTCACGGGTAAGATTCGTCCTGGTCTTGCCCACCAAATGAGTGGCGGGCCGGATTGAGAGAGACTGGTTGAGGTAGACCCATTGACCTCTGCAGCCGAACTCTCATGACCCTTGAACTGCAGTGAGAGAGATATATTCGTACGTCCTGAAAATGCATACCGTTTTCCTTTTCAGAACTTTTCCTCATTCTTTTCCAAAAAGACTCTCTTCACAGCATCCCTAAAGATGACATAGGGCCTTGAGGTAAATATTCTCTGTATTTCTTGGGCATTAACTATGTAACAATTTCTAGACATTTTGTTTTGAAGAGTTTTAATTTCCAATGTACATTTGTTACTTAAATTTTAAATTTTCTGCGACCGGTTTCGACACATCCGTGTCATTCAAGTTTGCTCGTGAAGTTTGCGCCGGTATTTTACAATTAATTCGTTTAAAATAATATATGGAATATTTGCGGCACGTTCCAGAAATACTCTCAGACGCTCAGTATCGCCCAGGTGTAAGACCACCTTTCAGAATTGAAACGTTACTTGAAATGGCTTTAGACGTGTTTGGTGACCAGATAAGAATAGCCAGGTACCTCCCCACCTTCCTCTAACCCGTCTCCTTCCCCTCCTCACTACCTTCAGCCTCACAACATACCCAAATTGGGGATTCCATAGTCTCACTGGTTCCAGATGGGAGCAGTTGGTGACTCTTGTGCTTATTCATGTAAAAAAAGTTATTTATATGTATATTTAAAATTCTAAATTTTTAAAGCGCAGTTCATCATATTTTAAAAACAGTTTTCAGTTTTTGGATGCATTCGGAAATATTCCATTTATTTGGATTTTATTGCTTAGCTAAAATATTTTGACCCCTTGATAAAATAGGCCCGAGACCTGAGAAGTTAACCTCTTTCATTGATAATTATGTAATTATGTAAGAGGTTAACCTCTTACATAATTACATACATTGAATTCAATTTCGATAAAATGAAATGAATTAAGAGCTATTTAAAAAAATATCTGAAAGCTAAATATTATCTGAAAATCCCAATTTCCTTTCACAATCATGGAAAAGTATGTTTCTTCCGCGTACAAATGAGACAATAATGGCTCGTAAATTGGTTTCCACATTTCGATGTATTGCAAGTACCAACAAGTGTTCGGAACCCACAGAATTGCGTTAAATATGTACATTTATTTGATGGTCAAATATATTGTCCATGGGTACATACGACCATAGGTATGACAACCGTGACTGTGGGACGTAGGTATATATATACATTGAAAAAAATGTTTTTCTGTATTATTACCATCAGTGATTTATTGTTATTGTTTTATATAATGTGGTTGTTGTTTTATATAATGTTGTTGTTGTTTCGTATAATAATCATTAATATTATTTATTACTGTCTTTTTATTATATTATGATTTTTTGTTTTCGTTTTACATAATTATGTTGTCAATTCTGTTAATTCTGTTAATCTGGTTGCATTAATGGTGTAATGTAAAAATTATAATAATCAACTGTTGATTACCAAAGACTAATAAAATAAATAAATATTCCGTTTGAAAAAGGTTAAGTAATTTGTAGGGGACTCTATTTGGACAGGATAAGCCAAATAATAAAAAAATAATAACAAATAAGGTGGGAAAAAATTAGCTAGACAAAATCTATATTTTTAGTTTAACGAATATGTTAACGAATGGACAAGCATGAAACCTGAAAAAAAAGCATTTCCCCGTTTTAACTTGACTGTACTTATGCATGGTGGGAATAAAGACGTGTAATGGCTTACCAAAGTATAGTCCTATTTTTTTATAATTCGAAAACATGTATATTAATTTGTGCAATTTATTGGTTCGGAATTATGTTTTGTTAGGTACGAAGTAAGATGAATATTGTGTTAGACATTATTATATCGTACCTATACACGGTAGAATAGTAGAAGAAGTTGGGGACGCCCGAAAAAGACATGGCAAGACCAAGTGAATCAGATACTTGAGTCGGGCCATGTATGAGACGATGTATGAATGTGAACGAGGCAAGGAGTGTGTGCCAAGACCGAGTTGTTTAGCGGTCCGTCCTCTCTGCCTACCCCTGCGGGGAAACGGCGTGATGGTTAGTTAGTTAGTTCTATACGCGGTTTTTTTGTTAACTGTAAAAAGAGTAGGTAATAACAATAACCGTAGGTAAATAAATACATATTTCACCGTTTTTTACATAAATCAACTGAATCGCATTATGAGTTTACGTAATTTCAGAACTTTATTATCTAATAGCGGATTTTCCCGATATTCGAATACTGGTGGCCGCAATACCTAAACTTTAATGCTTGGATTTTGATTATTAAATTTGTTTCAATATTTGCATACTTTTTAACTACTAATGATAACTGTCCAAAATACAGTTCAGTAAGACTGTTGGTATTATTTCACTTATTTCAACGGTGGGTAGGTATGCCCCCTTTGCTGCTTCAATTGTTAATAATGAAGATATTATGTATATTCTGTATACAGTTGTTAGAAGTTGGGACCCGCGGCTCGCGGCCCTGCGCGGTAATGGGCAGCAGGCGGCCGGTAATGGCTCCCCACGCCGCGGCCCGTGAAAGTAGCTTGTCCTCTCGCCTGATTGGCCGGGGGTCCCGCGCACGCGCACTGCCTCCGTGGAAATATTTGACTTAAGTGGTGCGGGGTGTTCGGCTCGCGGCGAACTCAGTCCGTCTGCAACAGCCATGACGCGTGTCGTACTCTACCTGAGTCTCTCCTTGCTGCTCTTCAGCGCCGCCCTCGGTAAGTGTCCACCCTAAAAATAAACTATTTTATCACCTGGCAACATTTGATTTTTTTACGCCGCCTGGCAATAGTGAACGTGTTTGAAATTGGAAAAACGTGAATTTTCCAGAAGATTCCAACTTCGAAAAATATCAATGCGCGTGCAGCATTTTAGTGCATGTTTTTTACAACGGGGTATGTTAATACGTTGCCGGCTTATGGTCGTACATCGGTACAGATGTTTCTGGGTATTTTTTAGCCCAAAGGGTAAAAAAAGAACAAAGAAATTTTCTTTGTCACTTCAAATTATGGATAATCATTGTTTTTTTTTCAGCTACTTTAAAAAAATATAAAAAAGCACAAATTTTTCAAAATTAATTATTCTTGTAAATAAAAGCACAATATTGTAAAATAATTAGGCATTATGAATAGTTTCAGTGTATTTTTACGTAGGTACTTGCGGAAATTCATAATTTTTCGTTCTTATACCGATTCATTTTCTAAAAAAAATTTTGTATAAATAATGAAGAATTTTTCCTTTCGTTTAAGTGCTAATAAGTTTATTATTGTTTCGAAATGGTGAATGTCGAACGTTATCGAAAGTATTTCTCAATAATTAGTACCTACCCATTCTCCGTAGGTATAACAGTATAGTGTACAGGACTAGGAAACGTAACACTTAACAGCCATAATATTATAGCTAAAGTTTCGCAACGTAAGTTCTCGCGAACAACATCACAGATATTAAGTACATGTCGTGTAATAAATTATGCATTTCTCTTGTAATATCACTAGTTTGATAAATTAACATTTTGTTTGTGATTTTGCTCACAGCCGTGACCAAATATACACGGAATTCACTTCAAGGTCTTCTTTATAAATTCGGTAATGATATGATAACTTAGTTGAATCTATTGAACGTCATGTCTACTGAGTGCATTTTACCAAATTTGCAGTTATTTGCAGTTATTATTATTCTGTTTCATTGTTTGAATTGGAATTGTTTATGGTTCGATTTTGGCATTCGTTTTTATGATCAAACCGTTATTATGCTGTTAAACATAATAATTTATGGAGTTCAGAAAAAATAAGTAGGTTTTTCCTCTGTAAAAACAGCGCGGAAACGTGTTTTATAAAATAAAGTTGATTCCCAACATAATGAAAGTATCTCGATTTCGTCAATTTCTAAAGTCATCAGTTTGTACGGGAAACCAGCTTAGGGAAAGTTGTCACGTTTTAGACAAATAAAATTCGGCAATTTCACGCTTGGAATATTTTAGCTAAATAAAGGGAGTAGTTTTGTGGGCACGCACTGGCCTCGATTTCTTCACAGATTTGTGTTTGAATAATCGCACCGATGGCAAATCGTGTTTTTCAGCAACTGACATTTCTCTTTCCCCTTCCCCTCCCCGCCGGGCATTCAGGTACCCAGCCACGGAACCAGTTTGCTCCGTGGCGGAGGAAAGCGAAATGTGACCTTACATCAGTCGGTGTGGAAAGTGAGTTGGCTACGTCACACCCGCCACTAACAGCGCCTCTGGTGCTTAGAATCGGCGCTAACCACATGACCACAATGCTTTGCATCCGCATTCCCGTTATGCACTCACAGCTTAACACGGCTAACTTTGTAGGCGGCCGAAGGAGGAACGCACACACAAAAGAACTATTTTATAAAAACCCTTTTTGGGTTTATAGATTTTTTGAAACCACAAAATTGTCTCTAGCAAGCGTCTGCAAAGTTACCCGTGTCAAGATATCCATCTTGACAGATAGATACAAATTCTAGTCAAATTGGTAAACAATTATTGATATTTGAATTAATGACAAAGATTCTTGAAATAATAACTAAAACATGAATCACCTCTCCCTCTCTTTCGGAATATCATATTAGTTTGTATGAAGTTTTCGGATATTATAAAATATAAAAAAATGTTTGCAAGCGGCAAAATAGGGAGATATCTAACGAACAGACGTTTTTCTCGCACCCCACCCCATCCTTCCCTCCTTGAACGTCCTTGAAATACACAAAAACAAATATTTTTATCAGAAACGTTATTATGAGGTTACATGTGTAATGTTACATGCCTCTTTTCGCCTACATACTGTTGTAATCTCTTGTTTGGAAAAGCTTAAAAAAATTCTGCTTATATTCTGAATTAGGTACCCTTTTTTACTTAGAATAAGGACGAGTAGAAACTCATGTGGATATTAAACATTGTGGCATATGATTTTCCCGGCTAATACAAATAATGACACGGTATTTCTATTTCAAATGTATGCTTGCTGGTATAGTTTTGTGTTATTAATCACTTTATTAATTTTGCTAAATTGTCATTTTCCAGGCTTGGGCGAGCGTGTGAAGCGCCAAGAAGACGAAGATGGGCCCGACCAGAGCCCCGAGGAGCTCTGCCAGGACAGGCCAGCCGATGAATACTTCCGCCTGTCTACAGATGGAGACTGCAGAGACGTTGTGAGGTAACCTTCGACCAAAATACAAACCAACCTGAAAATTTTCCTTATATTTTATTTACAAACACAATAAATAATATGCTGTTTTGAATCGCTTTTGCTGTCAATTTTTTGAAAAAGATATTTCTGGTCTTTATTTATTCTCAATAAAAAATAAATTTATTTAATCCACTACTTTTATAAATCTTAGGTTACTCTGTTACTCGCAGTCAGTTAAAAGCTTTATTATTGTTTTCTACAGTGGCGTTTCTGTACTATATTCTACTGTGAAGTTCTGCCTAATAGATATATGTATATATATCAAGGGTGTGCTCTATACTTGATTTAACAATCATATTTTTCAAATCTTGTGTTGAATTTGTCAGTTTCTTTGATTAATTTTTCAGATCTCTTTCAGAATTTTTCAGATTTATTTCAGAAATTTCCTGGTTTCTTTCTGAATTTTTCCAATGTCTTGTAGAAATTTTCAGGAATTCTTAAAGACGTTAAGATTTTATATTCAACTATGAAAGACCTCATGTTTGTAATGAGAATTCTTTTACTTGTTGACCTTATTATCATCATTGACCCCTTATTTTGCTGATCGACTGCCACAGTTAGTTGAGCAAAGGGGCTGTTCCCGAATAAAAGAGAAGTACCGGAGTGACCTCCATTTGACTTGACCTGACCTGACATGACCTAATGTATGTTTGTTGAAATGAGAAGCTTGTGTGCAGGTGTGACGCCGGCTCTGAGAATGGCGTGACCCGTCTTGCTTCCGTCCGCTGCCCAGGAGGGCTGGCCTTCGATATTGAACGCCAAACTTGCGACTGGAAAACTAATGTTAAAAATTGCGACCAAATCGAAAGTAAGTGAAAACCACTCCTAGTTGGAACGTCGGCGGCCGAAACAGGAAACTGTTCAGAGTCCTTAAGACTAAGATCCCTTTCCTCGGCCGCGGTCGTCCCTCTATATAATGTTACTCTTTACTTACCGATTATTTTCTTTCCACTCAGGTGTACTAGATCAGGTCTTAAACAAATCACTTGCCCCTCTGGGTTGGCGTTTGACGTCGATAAGCAAACTTGCGACTGGAAGGGTAAAGTGACCAACTGTGACAAACTGGAGAGTAAGTGAACCCTCAGCAACCTGGTGGACCGTAGTGGTGTACAGTACAGGGACAGGGTGTAGCCGAGTAGTCGAGTAGTCGAGTAGTCGACTAGTTCGGCACTACACTCGAGTAGATGTAGATTGCATGAAATACTTTGTTTCGAGAGTTTAAACAGTTTGGTTTAGCGAAAGCCGGCACACTTTTTTGAATTATGCTGCACCCATCAAACCTCTAATCACTCAATAACTCAATATTTTAATTTCCCAATATTTTTTTATGTATGACCTTTCTAACTACTATTGCATGATTATTTAAATAAACTTCTACACATTTTCTTTCGCAATGCTTACTAACACTTCTTACAGGCTTCAAATCCTTTTTATCAAGTAAATCACGTTCGCTTGTATAACTGTTTATATTATCTAAAAGCGCATCTAACTGCATTCTGCTAGTATTCTCTTACAACTATCTTATACTCTTATGTTTATTATTTCCTTTCAATATTTGAAATTCTATTACTTCTTCTGTAACTTCGTTGTGTTATCCATCCGAGCGTAGGACACTACACAAGGCATGGACTGTGAATCTTGACAATATTTAAGTGTATTAATTTTTACTCAGTACCTAGTACATCAAATTAATATATTTGTTTTTTCAAATCTTTTGTGCTAACAATTCAATCTTTGTTTTTTCTCTATATATATTATTTTTTTTTATTATTAATGATTCTACAAATTTTCATTATCTGTCGTGTTTAACAATTATTTTTCTACCTTCTTTTCCTCGTATTATTGCTGCAACCAAACTCCAGCCAGAGATCCCAACTGCGTCATATGCAATGATCCTAGCTTATAAAATTACCCCTAATTATTGCAGAACCTCGCAAGGTCCTGCCCATTCTGAAGACAGATGAACCCATTTGTCCCGAAGGCAAGCTGTCCTGCGGAAACGGAGAATGTATCGAGAAGGATCTGTTCTGTAATGGCAAACCTGACTGCAAGGATGAGTCTGATGAAAATGCTTGCAGTAAGTATCTTTGAAATTGAAATAAATTGGCCAAAATCGTAGATAGAATGATTTCTTAAAAACGACCTCACACTTGAATCATATTAATGTTATTTTTTAAATTCCAGCCGTGGAGACCGACCCCAACAGGGCTCCCGACTGCGACTCCAACCAGTGCACCCTGCCCGATTGCTTCTGCTCCGCTGACGGAACCAGGATCCCCGGACAGATCGAGCCCAACCAGGTTCCCCAGATGATCACACTCACTTTCAATGGAGCTGTAAACATCGACAACATCGACCTCTATGAAGAAATCTTCAATGGAAACAGGCAAAACCCCAACGGCTGCCAGATTCGCGGCACATTCTTCGTCAACCACAAATACACCAACTACTCCGCTGTTCAAGATCTGCACAGAAAAGGACACGAAATCTCCGTCTTCTCCCTAACCCACAAAGATGACCCTCAATACTGGTCTCAGGGATCTTACGACGATTGGTTAGCTGAGATGGCTGGTGCCCGACTCATCATCGAAAGGTTTGCCAACATCAGCGATGGTTCCATCATCGGAATGAGGGCTCCTTACTTGCGCGTCGGTGGAAACAAGCAATTCGAAATGATGGCTGATCAATTCTTCGTATACGACGCCTCCATCACCGCTTCCCTGGGACGTGTTCCCATCTGGCCTTACACTCTCTACTTCCGTATGCCCCATAAGTGCAACGGTAACGCGCATAACTGCCCGTCCCGTTCTCACCCCGTCTGGGAAATCGTCATGAACGAGTTGGATCGCAGAGACGACCCCACATTCGATGAGTCCCTCCCAGGTTGTCACATGGTTGACTCTTGCTCCAACATCCAGAGTGGAGACCAATTCGCTCGTCTGCTTCGCCACAACTTCAACCGTCATTTCAGTACCAACAGGGCTCCTTTGGGTCTGCACTTCCACGCTTCTTGGCTCAAGTCCAAGAAGGAATTCAAGGAAGAACTCATCAAGTTCATCGAAGAGATGTTAGACAGGAATGATGTGTACTTCACCACAAATCTGCAGGTCATCCAATGGATGCAGAACCCCACAGAGTTGACGGGTTTGAGGGATTTCCAGGAGTGGAAGGAGAAGTGCGACGTGAAGGGACAAGCCTACTGCTCTCTGCCTAACGCCTGCCCCCTGACCACCAGGGAGCTGCCCGGAGAAACCCTCCGCCTCTTCACTTGCATGGAATGCCCCAATAACTACCCCTGGATATTGGACCCCACAGGAGAAGGATTTACTGTTAAGAAATAATTAATTATTTGTTTAATTTATATTATGTTGAAAGACTGTAAAAATTGGATTTTGTAAATATTTGTTATTATCCATACTACTACTTCCTCTGTTTAGAAACAAAGTTATGTTATAATAAGCCATGAGTCTAGTCTTATCTAAAGAAAAACCATGGTCAAACACATCCTTACAAATCCCACAAATTATATAAACACTCCTTTCTTCGGATTTCCTTACCTGTGTTCTTGCAAGGAAACTCAACAATAAAAACAACAAAAAAAATAAAAATATGAAAAATAATTTTAAATGTCTATTGTTTTATTTAAATAAAAGATTGTAGATTGTAGATACTTACTGAAAATGATATCAGATATCAATGTGTTTTTATTATGTCAAAAACCAAGGGCGTAGGTTTAATTTCCTCGTATACCTACCGAAAAGTGGGTTTTCTGTCAAGGTAATATTTTGCCGTTTAAACATGAATTATTCTGATATGATTTTAATTTTCACGGCCAAAAAGTACTTATTTTCGTTGCGTGGTTTCGTTGGATGTTATTCCGTGTTGCGCTAACTCCTTTTTTAAAGTATATTTATTTAGTTTTAAAATTTTACATCTTTTATCATATTATTATTTTCTTAAACTACTTTAATAGATATTATTTATTATCTGCTTACTAAAATTTGGACTTCACAATATTGAGACATAGTCCACGAAAAACTGCAAGACTAAAAGTAAGCTAAAAGCTTCTGTAACATTTACAGGGAGTTCATTGAATATTTAAAACCTTTGTGGTAAATATTGTTTTATGTTCCCGATAAATTCTCGTAAGATAGCAATGAACCTTACTATTAATTCTAACATTATTCTATTTTAACATATAAATAAATACTAGGGTATCGTTGCCATACAGTTAAGATATTGAGTTGGCGTTGCATAATTTAATTCTACTTTAACTGCTACGGCATAATATAGACCTCATGCCTCTGTTCTGAATTATTTCCATTATTTTAACTTGTTTTCTAAGCTCAGAAAGATTACACTTGTGCAGTAATTCAGTTGGAATGCTACAGTAGTGTTATAGACCAATTTCCTTTTTATGTCTAATTTTCCCTTTATACTCGTAAATAATTTTATACTCAAGAAATTAACCTTTTTAACATTTTTTTAGTTAACATTCAAAAATTAGTGGTAAATTTTTACTTGTTATTGATTATGATTCCCAAGTATTTTCTTCTACTTCTTCGATATTTTGATTGTCTATATTTAGGGAAGTAGTTTCGATTAGTTTTTACCCTAATACCATGAATTTACTTTTAGTTAAATTTAATTTCAATTTAACAATTTAGATCAGTTAACGATCAATGATCGTCAATCAGTGGTTCTCAACCGGTGGTCCGTGAGATCTAAAATGTGGTCCACGAAACATTTATTCATTTAATACAAAACCGAATCGAAATGTATCCAAAAGCTGATTCATAACCCTTTTGGTATTAATGGTGGAAAGGTAATCTAAGAAGTCCAAGAAGAGCACATTGAATTGCAAAATGATAGTAATTGCAAGGACGCGTTTAATGACGCGATTAACAGTTTATCATTATTGTACTTTGTGGTCCCTGTGACAACAAATATATGTCATAGAGGTCCCTGGTGAATAACAAATGTTGGGAACCACTGATTTAATTATTTCATAAAGTTCACTTTGTATTTTTTACAATGCATCTTCAATATTGTTTTCTATAATATATAAAAGTGTGTCATCTGCTAAAAGTTTTATAGCAGTTTCAGTATATCATTAATACATATGTTATTGTAAAATCCCGTAAATTGGTAAAACTTAGGTTGTACTAGTAAATCTTCAACGGACTTTTGTCATTAAAAGTTGGTAAATCTTAGAATTTACTGGAAAATCATAAGATTTACCGTATTATGGGCTTTTACGATAACATTTATAATAATTAGGAGCGATCCCAAAACAGATCATCGAGGAACTCAGAGGTTTACTTGTTCTTCAGAGACATCATCTCCAATTTTGATTCTGTAGCCAACGTTTCGGACAGCGTTAGAGTTTCATTAGCCAACGTTTCAACAGTGTCCATCATCAGGGCAGATGTGTAGGTGTGTAAAATTTTGATCTCGATATCTGATGTGATAAAATTTTCATCGCAAAAAACAAAAATAGAAGGAGGCTATTTTAAAAAAAAATCCCTACGTAGTGCCATGTGACAAGACTTAGTGCATGCAAAACAGATGTAAAGTTTTTCTAATATGTTGTCAACCAAGTTGAAAAACGTAATTTCGATAAAAACGTGTTGAAAGTTTTACTGAAAGATAATTCAACATACAAACTGTATCTCCGTCAATTTAACGAATTTCCTTAAAAAAATCGTGAGAGCATTATTAACAAATGCATCTTTCAGAAAATGATTTTTTTTAAATTATTATTTTAGTGTCCTGGTGCCTTAACACCTTGTTTAGGATTTGACGAAGGGATCATGGAGGCGTTTGGAGGCCCCCCCCCCCCAGGACCAGAGGCCCGTGTGAACTGAATAAAACACAAAATTACATCAACTTCTTAAACTAGGGGGTGCCTCATTCAGCTTTGAAGGGCTTAGTCCGCCCCTGCAGGAATATACGATAAATTGAAAAGAAATCTACATAATTAAAAATTATAATATTATGATGCAGCACGAAATTTATTTTCAATAACGTTGGGGTAGGTACAATACTCTGTTTTAAATTCAAACAATGCAGATTCTGAATGGGTTGCTTGGTGGTGGTTCTTCTTTTCCGGGTAGATCAATAAACATTACTTAGGACAGGTGCAGGGACGACTGTAAAATAAACATCAAATAAATGTAATCAATATAACCTCAAACTTAAATTATTTTTCACAATTTGGTTTTCTTAAGTTGAGGAAAAAAATATCTACTACGATTATTAGGCGTATTTTTAATTGCCGTCAAAACGAAATGTCCGTTTGGAAGAGGTGTGATGTCACGCCCTCAAATTTCTTAAGCGGTCCCTGATCCAGATGACAGATACGACAAAATACGATAATTTTATTTACGTATAAAATTATATGATCACAACATTGAAAAGTGTCCACAGTATTATGTTCCCACCGATAAAAAATTAAAACAATATGCGCGATTTGTGGCCACGTTTTAACACGACACTTTGGGTGCGCCAATCGCCCGCTTGCGGTCAGTCTCTATCGGGTATGACGATCCACGTTTACGGTACCGTGACGGCACAAAAAAAGCATAAAACGTTCGTTATTTCTCCTAATAATGCTGCAGCTCTTTCTTACACATTAATTAATGGTGAGACAAAAGATGATGCACACAATGTAGGTATGTCTGTTCTCCTTCGGAGGAAACAAATATATATCTTACTACGGCGACAGGAATTGCGTTTCATTTTCTTTATACGTGTGAGGGAGATGTATGATAATGATTGTATGTTTCCTTTGGGAGGGGGGTGCAGACATACGTTCACCGTTTTTTTGTCTCATTTTCGACCGCTGTTACATATAATGCTGCAGCTTTTTCTTACATAAAGGGGTCTACGGAGACGTCACGGTGCGTTGTGTGAGAGAGATTCAATAAAATAATTATTTTTTTCATTTGGAGGAAGGAAACAGACCTACGCACTTTGTGTAACTCATCTTTTAAAAAGAGCTGTAGCGTTATTGTGATAAGGAACGTATGTTTATTGCCGTTTTTATGCCGTCACGGTACCGTAATCGTAATCACTCACTCGGTTGTAAATGGTGTTATTTTTTTAAATCGGTAAGAAATTGAATTCTATCGCATTTTCTTTCAAATTTATTTAAGTATTAAATAAATTGCATTTTCAACATTATATAAAATAAAGTCGGGTTAGTTACACCATTTATAACTCGAGAACGGCTGAACAATGACGTTATATTATAAATAGACTCGCCATAGTCTCACATACTCACAATATAATGTGGAAAGCAAGCAACACTCTTTTGTTTTCAGCGGTTTTCAGTATAATTTCTGAATTCAAAAGTTCATTCCTGTGTGATAAAGACAGACAATCAAAGAATGTATGGGAGTGAATGTCATAGATTCATAGTAGGACGGCTTAGTTTCTTCGCCGAATACTACTGTCACATCACGGGTGTGACCTATGGGTGTGACTGAGATAACAAGATACTCTTATTCGGTTACACAATATGACAGGAAAGGGTAAAGGCGGGTAAAACGTGACACACGGGCAAATATTTTTATATTTATTATATGAGTTTTCATTAGTAATACAATATTGGTACTATTATAGTAGTATTTGTAAGTACATATTTTATTATACAGTACAGGTTATACGTTCAAATGATTATACAAATCTATACAGATTAATAACACCTAGGACCGTTACTATTTACAATTTTCATCAACGACATTATTAAATTAATGAACGCGTTACCCTTTGTACGTTTTACCCCATCTTTCCCAATGGAATAAAACGAATGCGGGACGCTATGTGAACCGACTTACTGTTAGTAGGTTGTCCCTGTTATGCTTATGTCACTTTGTGATGCAATTTTCGCTGTCTCCTTTTCGACTATTTGCCGTTTAATTGAAGCATTTTCTCATCACGCAGGAGCGCTTTGCAATACAATTTACTTACTGGTAAGACACGACCTCACTCGACGCGTAGCAGTTAAGTACTAAAGTACTAGGAATAGAGACAGCTACAATCGTATTGTGTTTGGCTTCCCACTTTGAGATTTCTACCCCGCGTCCAGTATTAATGTCTTTGCGGCTGAACCGATTTTTGTGATCTTTGATTTATTGTATTTGTCTCCCCCCCGATAGCAGAATAATTATTACATCAGGAAAATTCACGAAAAAAAAGGCTATGAAGAAAATTCATTTTTTCATACATTTTGTATGGAACGAATTTTCATATTATGAAAGAGCTGCAACAATATTGTAATAAATATAATATTAAATAGTGAGTGAATTCCAAAAATTCAAAAACGTCAAATGTAAATGCGCTGATTGTTTTGCTTTTGTTCTTAATCATATAATGCTACCCCTCTTTCTTACACACTAAATGTCAATAGTCGAAAATGAGACAAACGGTGAACGTATGTCTGCAGTGTCTGCACCCCTTTAAAGGAAAAATACAATAGTTATAATAGTTTTTTTTTTACATAAGCTCCACACTATGTCATCTTAGGGTATGCTGTGTGGAGGGTCTTTCTAATTAAGTTTAGGATAGGAAGTTCTGGGTAGGAAAAGGTATAAGGAGTGGATAGGAATCTGGGGGTCGGTGTGTTCGAGAGTGACGGACGTATGAATCCATCCCTCCAACTGCGGTGCAAGGCAATGGGTCGTGAGAGTCTGGCTGGAAAGGTAAAAAGGCCTCCCTCAACCAGTCTCTCTCGATCCAACCCGCCATGCAGCAAGTGGGTAGACGCATCCACCGCCAAGATCCGAACAAATGTCATCCCATGAACCCGGGAACACCTACTAAATGACCAAACGTAGTGAAACATTTGGGGTGACCTATGGCACAGGTGTTGGTTATCCACTAAATGGTTCCCGGGGCGGCGGCACTCGTACCCGCCCCCCAAATTACCGTAAGTAAGTGGAAAAGTAAGAAAATCACAAAAAATATAAATCCGTACACAACGCCATCTCTGATACTGACAAAAACAAAACACGGACAGTTGCACATCTATAATTGCTTCATTGTAATTTTTAACTTAGGTTATAAAAAAACTGGATTTAATTCAACAGTTATTGATTCTCAGGTGGTACGAAGTTCATCGGGTCAGCTAGTTATTAATTAAAAAATCAATATTTACAATTATTCGCCCTAGTTTGGTTAAACTTTCATAATCGTGTACCGAATCGTACCACTAAATGAAACAATTTTCAGACAAAACCATTCTTTATCTATACTTTCTTACAGAATTTGTCTACTCTTTCGTGTTCTTCTGTCTTTTACGGAGCCTTTACCCAAGATCTAAAATTTGGATATTTCGATACTGTTAGAAGAAGAGGCACGAGGCAAGAGGCACATGGAGGCAAAAGGCACACACTTCATAAACACGGCAATTTTCTGAAGAAAAACGATTTCGCGAGTCTTCAGAAAAATTTACTAAAGAAGAACATCGCTTCATATCTATTAGGGTACACTGAAAAGTAATGGACACATGCTTGTAAAACACGAACAAAAACAAATAGCAAGATCAGGCAAAAAGTTAATTAAAGTACGATTCTTAAGCTTCAAATGTTAAGTGTGGAATCGGTTCAAACTTCAGGTTTTGCAGAGGCTCTAATCGACGCTGTTTGTTCTCGTCTGTTAAACGTCGTAGTACCCATCGTCCACAGGTTTTACGGTGTCCTAAATGTTCAACAATGAAGCCGACACGTTTCTTGGATAATCCAAAATGGTTTGTGATACGCTTTTGTATCAATGATTGGACGTCCGCTGTGGGTTTCATCAACAATTATTGCTTTTCCAGGCTCACAATCACGAAATTTTATTACCTATCGATTTACAGTAGACCAATCAACAGCATTGTCACTATAAGCACCCCTTAAACGACGATAATGGTCAGTACGTCACTTTTTCAGCAGTTAAAAATTCGATTACAGCACGCTGTTTACCTTGTGTTGACATAACACTAAAACATATCTCCAAACTTCCGCTTTTCAAAATACACTTGATTAATTCAGCGACCTCAAACATGCGCGTACATATAGAGGAGGAATGTCACTTCCATATTCCATCTGACGCGCTTCTTCATTTCGTTCACGCTTTACAAGCATGTGTGCCTTACTTTTCAGCCTACCCACGAATAAACATTTCATAGAAAATGGATTAAAGTCGGAAAAACTTAACTCTAAAATTCAAGTTAATTATGAGACCTTTTTTAGTTCAGAAGAAGCTCGGGAATCTCGTCCAAAAGATTTTTTAAAAATCAGGGAATATCACGCTCGAAAATATCGCATGATATTCCCTCGAAGATTTGTTCCATACACTGCTTATAAGTTCGCATATATAAATTGGGAATAATCGCAAGATAAAGAAAACATCCTGGTGTATTTATTATCCAATGATGTCTTAAAATGATTGTCGATTCCAGAAATGCTAGCATAGAAACTGCAGAAGTTTGTTGACCGAACCACTAAAGGAACATTATTATTTAACAATAGTAACAGTAGTGACTCAGCCAGTGGATCATCAACAATGTCATCCGGTTTTATTCCTTTGTTATATTCAGGGTTGGGCAGTATTTGAAGTACGTATTGGAAATACAAATACGTATTTTGTATTTGTATTTCAATTACTACCTGAAAATGTATTTTGTAATAATTGGTATTTTAATAACCTGATGCTGAGGTATTTTGTAATTTTGTATTTCAAATACTTATGGCTTCAAAATACATTTAGCTATCTTAATAATGATAATGAAAAATAAACTGATAAAGATAATACATAGACCAAAAACGCTAGAATCCAGAGCAATAGATGTTAATATTTAAGGATGGCAACACCGTTATATAATACTTGTCATTGCTTTGTATTGTACAATATTGTGTGATAGTATTAGATCAGGCACTAAAGGAATAATTTGACTGAATACAGAGAGAAATAAAGAAATACAGCTAAAAAAATTACATTTCAATATCTCAGCAAGATATCAAAACAATATTAAAATCCCAAAATTTAATACCAAGCACATCCAAAATTCCTATCTGTATCATGTTATAAATTATTTCAACAAACTCCCATTAGAAGTAAAAATTATTGAAAATAAAAGTAAATTCCATACTAAATTAAAAATTTACCTGAAACAACTGTAAGAGTTACATTACTATTTCACTTCATTTAAATCTGTTAATCGACACATCTCAAGTTTCTCTTTCTATTGTTAATAGTTGCAATATTATTATTCACCTACTCAAATGATAACATTGATAACATAATTGAGTATGAATTCACTCACCAAACACAAGAGCCTTGTCTCTTTATGGCGAGGAAAGGCTTTTATTACATTAATATTACAAATCTGTTTAATATGTAAAAAAAATGTATAATTATTGTAAAAACAAACAAATATTAAATAAAAATAAAATAAAATAAATAAATAAATACTAGATTATTTTTAAGTTAATTACAGTAGAGCGCAATTTAAGTGAAATAACACAAAACTGAAATGTACAAATGTCATGTTATGATAATAATAATTATTATTATTATGTAACACCTGGGTCCTGTACCACAAAACTTTACAAGTGGAGCGGAGATGAGATGTGTCTTCTGAGCAATATGATTTGTCAATTTTTGCACGACTCTGTTTCAGAGGGAATAAATATGTAATTTTTAAATCAAATTTTAGACGCATTGACTCTTTTCCACAAAAAAAAAATAAATTGATTTCGAAAGACTGCTCTTTTATCTAGTAAATCTTTGTTTTAAATTTTGAGAAAATATGTTTATTTTTAGAACTATAAGGTTTTACCGTAGATCGTTTGCAGATTTGTTAAATTTTCAAACAAAAGTTCGTATTATACATCATACATTTCAAATCATGTAGAATAAATCAACAAATTATTTGGAAATTTTATTTTTCAGAATATTAATTTTAGTTAAAATTATTTTGTCTATTTATTTACGGTCTTACAAAAAATATGTTTAAAAAAAAAACATTTTTATTTTGCTTAGACATTACGAAAAAATTATAAATAATCATGATCAAAAAATAATACAAAAATTTCATCATTTTAATACTTTTATCATCACGAGTTTGAGCATTTTTTATTGTAGGTATTTTTCAAAGCAAATTTTGAATGAAATAAAATTGATATTGAGTTATTATGTTAAAAGGCTGGTATGGAGAATAATTAATCCATCTCATCGGAACCGGCCTGTACAATTGCAAGGGTACGATCGCAAGACCATCGTTAGACGAAATTTGAATTCTTGGCCGCTGGTTAATGGCTCTTAACTCTGCTCAGCTTTGCTCCTATGGAAACGCACCCTTAGATAAGGGCACTTACGAAAATTTATTGCAACCAAAGGTTCTACCAAAACCAAATGCCTTTTGTAATTTGTATTTTGTATTTGAAATAAAAAATATGGTTAAAATGCCGTATTTTGTATTTCAAATACACGACTTAAAAGTATTTTGTATTTCGTATTTTAAATACATGCGAAAAAGTATTTTGTAATTTGTATTTTAATTACAGCTAAGCATGTATTTTGCCCAGTCCAACGATGTTTGTTCGAGATAAACTCCGAAACTTTTTAACCGATTTTGATGAAATTGGCTTACTGCAAGTGATTTGGTCCAACTTAAAAGATACTCGTAGTATAGTTTTTATCTCGATTATTGATCTCAATATTTATTATTGCAAATTAAATGTTCATTAAATGTTTTTTATAGGACAATGCTTTGTAATTATTAGTAAGTTCCATTCATTTCTAACAGATAGCGGTGTGAGTTAATTTATTACACAGCACTTGGTTATCTAGGTTTGGTAACCATCCATATGGCGTTGTGTTTCGTTAGCCACAGCAACGCATGGCTGGATCAGCTAGGATGTATATATTTTTGATCTAATTACTTTTAATAAGCACTTTGTTATGTTTATTATTTAAACCATCATACATTTTATTCCAATAAATGTAAATTTTTAATTATATTGCGACATATTTTCATTACATGCCATGGAAAAAAAATGTCTATATGGTTTGTAGCCTTAATGTGATTTTCTCACAAAAATGGCGCTATAAAAATCATCCATTAATTATTTATTATGATTATTTGGGATTTAGGACCACTTTGCGGCGGCGCGATCACCGGGTGAACACCAGACAGACATCAGGCAGACACCGTGCGGGCGTCGTGGATTATTTATACAAATCTACAGTTTTATTCGGAGATTGGTGAAATTTTGCACACTTAACCTTTAAAATAAAAGGAAGGTCACTGTTTACATTTGGTTCCAAAAAAATCTGCCTAAAGCCCGGGTAACGGACATCATTTAGTAAAATTGTTCAAATTAACGTAAAAGATTTACCTCTTGAATAGAGCCATTATTTCTGGAACATGCCCGGTTACGTAGGTTGCCAAGGCAATGTATCCCAACGATAGTAAAGTAGAAAGCAACAAATATGTATCTATTTGACTGAGTCCGTCAAATAATGCTAATAAAGTTTCATTAGTCGTTATTATCTGAAAGTAAAGAAACAGTTAACACAAACATAAATACAAGAACATAGACAAGACTGAGATCGTCATTGATGTATTCATCGCTGTGGACATCGCAACAAGAGTTGAGTCGAACACAGAACTCACACAGATGCGTTTTTTTTTATTTTTTTTTTATCTCTATAAAATGTATTCACATGCGAATTTTTGTTGTCTGTCTCACTAGGATATTCTTATGTCAAGACAGACGTTATAATTTGCATACAGTAAGTTTTAAACCTTTATTCTGCATCGGAAAAGGCAATTTTTGTTGGTGCCAACGGCGTTCAGTCCTCCATTAATAGAGTTACCTGCATTCACCCTTCTTTCAATATCTCTTTCAACCTTCCCATCTCTCGTAAACATACTTCCCAAATAAACAAACTCATCCACCTGCTCCAAGTATTCATCGTTCACAACTATATTGCATACTGTTTTCGTACTCTCTCTTTCAAACACCATGACTTTAGACTTACTTACATTCATCATTAACTCATTCTTCATACATACTTCGTTCATCCTTGACACGAGAGACTGTAGATCTTCCATACTGTTAGATATCAGCACCGCATCATCAGCATACAATGCAAGGCTGATGTAAGCGTAATGAGTAAGATCAAGAAAGGAACGCTCCGATGGTTCGGGCATGTAGAGAGAATGAACGAGGAAAGGAGTGTAAGGAGAATATATGACGCAAATGTGAATGGTAGAAGAAGTCGGGGACGCCCGAGAAAGACATGGCACGACCAAGTGAATCAGATACTTGAGTCGGGCCATGTCAGGAGTCAGAATAATAGAAGAGCATGTATGAGACGTTGTATGAATGTGAACGAAGCAAGGAGTGTGTGCCAAGACCGAGTTGTTTGGCGGTCTGTCCTCTCTGCCTACCCCTGATGGGAAACGGCGTGATGGTTAGTTAGTTAGGAAAAGGCAATTCCAGCCATAAAACGTACTAATTTCGATTAGCCATGTTTGATGGCGTTATACGAAGTAAGCTGGAGTATGCTAGTGTTGTGTGAACTCCGTTAATGAATGTTAATATGGTAGAACAAATCCAGAAAAAAATCCCTAGGTATTTCTATGTGTGAATGCATGTAACTTAACATCTGCAATATTTTACACATACATGGATTCGTCTATAAGTATAAGGAACAACAGAGGACCAAGGTTTGACCCTTGGGAAATACCTGATAACGCCGGGAATTGTTTTAATTTAGTTTAATTTTTCTGGGGTACACTGGCTGTACACTGATTTGAAATAGTCGGCAAATTTTCGGCTTACTATTTCGGGATAAGAAATAGTTTCCGTTCCATCGCTCAGGTTGATTTGGGTATGTACATATATAATTTAATAAGACCCCAAAAACATTTGACATCATCTCTGATCCCTTTGAACTTTTTCTAAATACTGACGTTTTGCAATAATTGCAATATCATTTTTAGGCTCGGATCGCATCCCAGAAAACAACAGGAAATCCGATTGCTTCTTGTGCAGTTTGTACAGTTTGCAGTTCGATGCAATTCTTTACTTTTTAATTTATCTATAATTGTCTTAGAGAACCACGCCGGATAATTTACATTTTTACATACATTTCTTCTAATGGGGACACATATTTCAAAAATACTGAATAAAACATGGTTCAAGTATATGACTGCATCATTTGCGTCCAATAAAGTATATAGGTGGTTCCAGTCGATTTTTTTTTACATTAGTTCCACACAGGGAGGCCCTGAGAAAAATCAGGGCCTATGTCATATTTCGGAGTGCTGTGTGGAGGGTATTTTTAAGTAAATTAAGGAGAGAACGTTATAGGAAGGAAAAAAGTATGAGAGGTGGGTAGGAATATAGGGTTCAGTGTATCCAGGTCATTCGCCACCAGATCCAGACAAATCTCACCCCATGAACCCGGGCACTCCTGCTAATTCACCAAACGTAGCGAACCACTTGGGGTGACCTATGGCAGAGGTATTGGTTATCCAATAAATAGTTTCCGGGGCGGCGGTACCCATTACCGCCTCCCAAACTGAGAGTATGTCGCGTATTAACTGCATATCTGCTCGTAAGCCAGTGCAATTAGCGATCCGCGATCGGAATAATTCCAGTGGTCCCAATTTTTATATATCTTTTATACACTCATCTCCTGATGTACAATCTGGTTTTCGACCTTGGGTCACTTGTGCTTTCGCCGCCATTTTGAAAAAATCAGCCGAAATCATGCAAAAATCTATTTTTTCTCAAATATCTCGTTTCCAACTCTAATAAATATCGAGATATGCAGTCGTAAAAATGTGTATAAGTTTATAAAAAAAGGTAAATTCCTCAACTTGGTTTGATTTTATATGCATATTTCATATCCAGTACAATTTTGTGGAAAATTTACTGATATCAATTTTGTAGAGAATAAAATTTCATAAAAGGTGTAGGTATATGTTTAATATTTTTATCGCAATTAGGTTTTGAGGTTCCAATACAAAAATGTCATAAAAATTAGGTCAAAAATTGAATAGGGAGAATAGTGTTTTAATCTTGGCACTGATTATTGCACTTGATTTATTTTTTTTTTAAAACAATCCTTATTGAAATAACATGTAATATACATAACCGCAACATTAACCAACATAAAATATACATCAAATTATTAAATAAGGTACATAGATGTGGAAAAGTAGGACTCCTCTGAGTTACTAAGTCCCCTGGGTTCTTCAGAAGTCTCTTCTCCTGCCACCATCTTCATGACGGTCACGTCTGGCCACTGTGCTGCCGGGGACGATGTGAAGGATTAAGCCGGCTTCCATTGCGAGCGGAAAAGAGTCGAGCAGAGCGGGGTTGGAGATAAGCGAAATAGCTTTGACCTTCCACCAAAAAAGATTTGCTAAGAAGATTTTGTTTGCCTTCCACTGCCCATGCGAGAAATGAGCGACCCGAGCAGAGCGAAGTAACGAAGAATGAGAAATAGTTTTGCCCTTCCATTGATGCTCCGTCTCGAAGTGAACAGAGTGATTTCTGTGATTTCATGAACTGATTCTGTGACTTACGTGATGATTTTTTTTGCGCATATTCAATGAAGAAATGTTTGCTTAAAAAAATGTAATGAATTTTTTTTTAACTTTCTTATTTCCGGCAATTTCATCTCAATGATGGTTTTCCAAGCAGCATCCTTTTTGTCGACATTGCGACATTCTTTGCTAGTCGTATCCTATAAACACGAAAATTAGCGAACGGCTTCAATAAACTTCAATATCTTGACAAAAACGCAGCGAAGGAACTGAATTGTTCTTGAGCGGAGTCCGTTAGAAACTAGTCGGCGATGGTGTCCGTGAGTGAACTCTTTCGGACCTATTTTAACAAGCACGGTCCGCTCCACTCATCTCGTTCATGATGGAAGCACTTGTATGCAGTTAACTTTTGCTAGTCGAGCGGAGTCCGTATGGAGTCCACTCCGCTGGCAGTGGAAGGCGGGCTTTAGAAGGACCACCTTCTCATCCCACTGCTTACTGTCTCGGGACTGCTTGTAATTTGCCAGAAGCTCTAGATGTTGTTCTTGCGTTTTACGCTGTCATGGGAACGTCTTTGAATTAGCCTCTACTTTATAATGTATGTTCCCCTGTATAAATTCTGTTTCTCCGCTAGCTTCAAGAACAGGAGCAAACTGCCTCGGATGAAAGCACTTGAAAGTTTTTGGTATGCATAAATGTGTGTTGTGCCGTATAGGGACAGCCAGGGGATTGTAGAATCATCAAATTTCATTGCAGCTTCATTTTAAAAACAAATATAGAGTCTTGTCCTTAAAACGTTTTGGGAAAGTGGTGGGTGCCCTCGACTGTAGGACTGCCGCCGCGACTAAAATGGTATAGGTTTTGGAAATACGCGGCCGGACCGGGAGAGGATGATTGAGGGAGTCCCTTTAACCTCTCCAGTCGGACTCTCTCGGAACAACGCTGTACCGCAGTGGGAGGGGTGGATTCGTATGTCCGTCACTCCTGAACATATTGGCCCCGAGATTCCTACCCACCCCCATGCCTTTATCCTTTCAGAACTTCTTCTCCTTCTTTTCCTAAAATGACCCTCCATTCAGCGTTTCTAAAGATGACCTAGGCCCTGTGGGAAATTATTTTCCTCGGGGCCTTATGTATATGTTTGGAGATAATGTAAGAAAAAAATCTAGGAAAAACAAAGTTTTTCTCTTGGTTTACCAACTCTGATGTGAAGTTTATTTTGCTGTGCAGTTAATTAACATGCTAATTCGTTCAGTCTCTCTGTTCAAGTAATAACATTAACTCGTTCAGTTTTGATATCATCGACGTCACGCCACCATACTTTATGAACAGCCGAAGCTGTGCCGAGTGCAGCTTCTTCCAACTACTTCTCCATAGAAAAGTTAGTATCAGCCAACTTTTCTATGGAGAAGTTGGCTGATACTAGCGATAACTGGCCCATCGCAACACCTTCCACTTTACTCTTGCTCAAAAAGTTCACCCTCAACCCTCAAGGAGGTAGCGCAACACGGTATAATAACCCAAAAATAAATCACCAAAATACTTTTGACCGTGAAAGTCTCAAATCATATGTCTAAACGTGTTTACCACCTCACTCGTTGCTTTTTTGTTCTATATCGAGCAAAAAAATGCTTTCTCGGTTTGCAAAAGAGATTCACGACCCATAATTCTTGCTTGATATTCGGCAGAAATGACGATTTGACAGAGCGTCTTAAGTCTAGCAAGTCTCTGGACTCAACGACGAGCATGCTTCCAAGTCAACTTGTTCCATCGTGCCAAACCGTAGAGCATGTGTTTTTTGAGTCAACTAAAATGCGCGACCTACCGCATACCGGCTATATTAATACACAGACATTATAATATTCGTATATGTATATTATTTTCAAATCAAATTTTTTTCATTTGTTTACCTCATTTCTTGGATATTCCATTAACCATATCAGTCCTGCTCGGTACGATGCATAAATGGTTCTCATTACAGCATCAACAATAATGCTCGTCATCATCACCTATAAAAATTGTTTTGGGCAATAATAATAAAATAGCTTAATTAATTAAATATTATGATTTGAGTTTTTACTCATAAAGTTAAAAATAAAAATAAATATTCATCCTAGACTTCCTGAAAAGTCAATAGATATCGCATATTAAAAATTAAGTGGATAAAAATTTATCCAGACATTTTCTAAATAGCATTCAGTTAGGGTTGAATCTTGCAATCATATATAAAGGTAGCAGCCAATAATGTGTGCTTTAAGAAAAGTAAGATAATGTTGGTAGTTCTTAGTCGAAGTATGATACAGTTAAAAGTGACCGAATTGGATATAGACTAGACACCTTAGCTCAGTTGGTAGAGCACTTGCCATGTAAGCAGAGGTGCCAATCTTTTTCTGATTTTTCTGTCTCCATATTTTCGATTGAGCTTCGCTAATATTGTCTTCATTTAATTGAATATTAAAACTGAGTGAAAGGAACAACTATATCCCGGGTCTCTCGTGAAGCCATTTTCTGTTTGTTTTGCTTTTTTAATAATACAGGGTGCGCCAGAGAAACTTACTTATTTGAAAGTTCAATAAAAACAAAAGCACTGTACTTATTGTAGTAATTCTTTTTTTATTTGAAAATACAATGTACCAAGTTTTTTTTCATACTGCCTTAAAAATTACATCTTTTAAATGGCGACCCTCATCGCGCATACACTGGTTAAATCGTTTTTTGAAGTTCTCGTCCACTCTTCTCAGCATATCAATCGGAATATTGGCAATAGCGTCGCGAATGATGTTCTTCAGGTGATCTATGGTCCGTGGTCGATCGACATAAACAAGGGATTTCAAATAACCCCATAAAAAAAATCACATGGAGTCAAATCCGGAGAGCGCGCCGGCCACGGGAGATCGCCTTGGAGAGAGATGAGGCGGTCGGGGAAATGTTGTCGCAGCAAATTCATTGAGTCTCGTGCTGTGTGTGCTGTGGCTCCATCTTGCTGAAACCACACGTCCCTAACGTTCATTTTTTCGAGGCTTGGAATAAAAAAAGTCCTCAATCATGCTCCTGTAACGAGCTGCATTCACTGTAACTGCGCGTTCGTTTTGATGTCCATTTCTGGGTTTAGCGACATTTCCACACTCCCAAAATGAGTTGACCCACGACAGAATCGAATTACGGCCAGGAACGAGTCTGTGAGGAGGAATTTCGAAGCGAGCGCGAAAGAAGCTCTCGACGGCGAAGGCCCGCTGCTCTCTAGATCACAGCCATAATGGCAACTGACGAGAATGGAAAACAAACTTGGGGACGTCCCCCTCCAGATGCGCCCCCTCCCGCCCCTCTACCTGCCCAACTCAACGCCGGGAATTTTTTCAAATAAGTAAGTTTCTCTGGCGCACCCTGTATATGTATATTATGTTGTGTACTGAACGTCTGTTGATGACATTCAAACCAGGCAATTTTAACTTTTTTTACTCCTATACAGGAAGTAACTGTCCAAGACAAGCAAAACATAACGACACGTTAGTCGTCGAAATTTATATTATATTTTTAAAAAACGGGTAATATGCATTTAGTCCACCTCACGGATAATTGAATCGAAGAATTATCGAATTTTGATGCACGGATAATACGAAATACTCCTTTTTTAGGTTGAGATGCATGCAAAGCTGCATGTCGTCATAATTTTAAAAAACATCCCAGGTTTTGATTTTAGTCCACCTCACGGATAATACGGAACGTTCTTGTTGTCGAAGTTTGATGCATAGATAATACGGAATATTCCTTTTTTAGGTTGAGAAAACGGTTAATATAAAAAGGCGTTACCGCATAAGCGAATTAATTTAAACAATATTAAAATGTTAAATGCATATTTTTTGCAAAGTTTTTGTCTACCGCGACATAAAGACTCACTTTTCGTGATAATAAAGCTAAATTTGGTAAATATGCAGTTGTTCCACCTCACGGATAATACGGAATGTTTGTGTACTACGGAGTGTTCCTTTTTCAGGTTGAAGTTAAACTACAAAAGCTGCATGTCATCATAATTTTAAAAAACATCCCAGGTTTTGAATGTTTTTTTGGCAAGGCAGGGTATATCCTAGAAGGGTTGTGTAATTATGATTGATTGTCTATGAAATAAAAACGGTTAATGCACAATGGCGTTACTGCGTAAGCGAATTAAATTTTTCAAAATTAAAATGTTAAATGCAAATTTTTTGCATGTTTTTTGTCTTCCGTGACATAAATACTCACTTTTCGTGATAATAAAGCTAAATCTAACTGTTTGAATACAAAATATTCCGTATTAACGAGTAAGCGGAGTAAGATATAATTAATCTAAATTTAACTGTTTGAATAAAAAATATTCCATATTAACGAGTAAGCGGTTTAAAGCATAAATAATAAAATAAAACATTTGCACTAGTATCAAAATCCAGAGAGGATATCGGGGAAAACGTTTGTGTGGAAAAAAACGCCTCCCGGTTTCCTCTTCTTAATTACTAAGCATTACAAAATGATATTTAGTATTATTTACTTTGGAAATAATCATCAGAATCTTCGGGCGTTTTTGGAGTGAAACAGGCCACCAGTTGAAATTTGCAATCAGAACGCAAAGGGCAAAACAGAAAAGCATTGAAGGCGCGTTTGGTGGCAGAGGCTCATTGGAACGCAAGGGCAGCCCGGAGACACCTACTTCATAAATATGCGTCATTAAACCGGCGCCCACCATGGATATCCATTCAATACAGACACTTTGCAAAAGATCCATGGCACTCTTCGCACTCATCGCACTCATCTTGAAACAGTTTATTAGCACAAGAAAATTTGTATACTGAATGCCGGAAAAAATCAATGTTCCACGGTCCACAAGATTTAAATTTAATTCAATTTAAATAATTCGATGTAGAACGTAACGTTATTGTTGGGTAGGCTAAAATAGTACCTAACCAAATAAATAATATTATTAATAATATTAAATAGTGTGTTATAGAATGTTTATTGTGTATTTAGAATTTATTTTTTATTTTTTATTAGTGACTATTTAATTACAGGTTTGATGAGAATTACAAGATATGATAATTTATACAAATATTTCATCGGTTTGTTCTTAGTCCTCCTCCTTACTGGTCCTGTGCTGAGGCGAACTGGTAGATTTCTTTGATTTTCCGTTATTTAGTTTCAATGATGTTTTTAATACATTCTCTAGTATGTCTGCATTAATTTCTTTCACCCATGTTTTGATTTTTTCCTTAAACTTATTTATCTTTTCTATCTTTTTCAAACTTGGAGGAAGGTTGTCAAGGGCGGATCCAGGATTTTTTTCTGGGAGGGGGTGGCGGCCCGCCCCGGGTGCCACTCGATGGAACTTTAATGGGGGGGGGGCTTTTCCTACCGCGCTTTCCCCCGACTGTACCGCTTTCGCAAACGCTGATTATCATCTTTCATTTGCAAGCGCATAAATGGGATGTAACGACCAAAATTCGCAATTCCAGCCAGAAATAGAAAAGAGTTGGACTCAAGTTCTTTCTGATATTTTATTCATATATTTTAACAACTCTGATCATTTGATTTGCTTCTAAGTATGTACTGTGATCATCATGTACTTTTACGAGATTTCATCTCACTGTGATGAAATCTCCACAGTACACAAAAATACCGTCCTGGGGGGGGGCACGTGCCCCCCCCCTCCCCCCCTAAATCCACCCTTGAAGGTTGTTGTGAAGTTTGGTTGCCAGATATATGTGGTTTCTTTGGCCAAAACTTGTCTTGAATTCTGGAACATCTCGTAAATCCTTTTTTGAGGCTCTTGTGTCATGTATCCGAGTTTCATTAGGAGATTTTCTGTTTTTAAAATGATGGATAAGAATATTCTTGGCATATATTTGTTTTAAATTTAGAATGTCAAAACACTTAAAAATATCTTTTGAGGGGGTTCTGATGGGTAATTTTAGTATGGTTTTTATAATGCTCTTCTGAGCAATTTCTAAGTGGTGAATATGATTTGCTGTAGCAGATCCCCATACTAGAATTCCGTACTCAAGATGGGAATGGTTTTTTTTTTTTTTTTTTTTTATGGTATAAAGCCTAAAATACTTTTTTGATGTCTTTCCTAGGTAGCATGTTTCTTAGATTTTTTAAGAAATATACAAGTCTCGTAAGCTTTTTAGTGATTCCATTTATGTGTATGTCCCATCTAAGGTTTTCGTCTATTTCCACTCCTAGATATTTAATACTTTTTGCCTTTGTTATAATAGGGCAAGAGCAATGTGACTTATTGTTTTGACACTCGTGCAATATGAGAGTGTATTTTTTACCCGGTTGACCTCTTGAGTTTATTGAAAAGTCTAGATAATTAGTTTTAATTACATTGAGCGTAAGAGAGTTCATCCGAAGCCAATTTTGAAGTACAGTTAGTCCATGTTCAGCCTCTTTATAAGTGTCCATCCAGTCCTTTTCATGGAATAACATAACAGTATCATCGGCAAAACTAATTATGTTTCCATTGATGGGAAGTTTGGTAATTTCATTTATGTAGATTAGAAATAAGATTGGTCCTAAGACACTTCCTTGAGGGACGCCGTAGTTTATTGGAAGAGGATTGCTTTTTTATTGGCCTATTTGTACTAATTCGTCCTATCAAGTACGTCATCAGTAAATTTAGGGCTGTGCCAGATATGCCAATTTTTTAATGTTTTTTGAGAAAATTTTTATGATCTATTGTGTCAAAGGCTTTTTTTAGGTCTATAAAAACACACAGACATTTTTTTCCATCGTCTAAACTTTTTATGGCTATTCTTTTAAAATGTTGAATGGCGATCACGGTACTCAAATTTTCCCGAAATCCATATTGTATGTGGGAATTTTTTTTATTAAATTCCAGAAAGTGGACGATTTGGCTTTGCAAAATTTTTTCCAGGATTTTGAGAAAGTGCTTAGGATACTTATAGGACGATAATTATTTTTGCTTCCATATTTATAAATTGGTAAAACTGTAGCATTTTTTAGACAAGAAGGAAAAATCCCCTTTGATAAAGAGAGATTTACAAGGTATGTCAGGGGGAGGATCAACTCCTCTTGGAGATATTTTATAGTTTTGATTGAGCTAGGATCATTTCCTGAAGAAGTGTTGTTATCTAGTGAAGCAATCACTTTTCTTAGTTCGTTGCTAGTTATTTGGTTTAGATTTAGTGTGTTATCTTGGATTAAGTCTTCATGATTTTCTATTTCTTTTTCATTAGTAATTAGTTTTGTGATTTTATTTGCCAATTACGAGCTTATGTTAGTGAAAAATGTATTAATATATTCCAGAATTTTGTCAGGATGCTCCGCAAAAGAAGTAGGAATCATGTCAATGTTTAATTCTCCAATCATTTTCATGTTGTAGGAGGGTTCAGAGTTAGTGATTTCTTTGATAATCTTCCATATTTTTCTGGAGTCATTGTTACATTCTTCTATTTTCCTTTTATAGTAGTTTTCTTTGGCGTTGCGAATAACATTTTTACATATATTTCTGTATATTTTATAGAATCTTAATTTAAATATATCGTAAGGGTCTTTTTTAACTTTTAAATGTATTTCATCATCTATTTCATATACAGTTGATGATGTTTTGTGTAATACAAGGTTTGATGTGCTTATTTTTATGGGATAACATTTTTTCTATTAATGTGGTATTCGATAGTATTGTATGTTGTATAATTTCGTTAAAATAACTCCAAGCAGAATTGGTATCATCTATTTCATAAAGATTTGTCCACTCAGTATTTTGTAAAATTTTTTTACTTTCTTCCAATTAGTTGCTGATATTTGCAATACAATTTTATGATTTTGAATTTTTCCTGTTTTATTTTTGTTAATGGAGAGAATTGTTGAGTAATGTGCTGTAATGGTGGATATATATATGATGGCTTGAGTTTGTTTATTAGTCTTACGGAAAATATGATCGATGCAAGTTTTGCATTCATTTGATATTCGAGTTGGCGCCAAAGTAAGCTTCATGGCCGAAAATCCACATTTCGTCGAAAGATGTTCTTACGATCGTACAGGGCGGTTCCAATGACAGAGATTAATTACTCTCCGTACCAGCTTTTTAAAATTAGGGCTCAATATCGATTTAATTTCATTCCAAATTTCCTTTAATTTATACCTATGTATATCCAAAAATGCTGAAAGGCGTGTTGATAAAACTATTAAAATTATGTACTTTTTGTAATTATTTTTTTGATCATAAGTATTTGTCATTTTTCAATAATGTCTGAGCAAAATAAGAATGTAAAAAAATCTGAAATGTATTAGTCTGTAAGTGCGCAAATAAATACACACACGGACCAATTTTCGTCAAGAAACACATATACGTATATAGTTTTTAATGATTTTATTTAAACTAAACTTAAAATTCTGAAACGTACGTTTACCGGATAATGTATTGATTTATTTTACTGCATGATTATATGATTTCAAATGGGTGTTGTTTAATACAAAATCTTTTTTGAAAATTTAACAAATCTGCCAACGACCCATGGTACGAGTATAACCTTATTATACTAAAAATAAACATTTAAAATTTAAAACATACGTTTACTAGATAAAAGAACAATCTTTCGGAAATCACTTTATATTTTTTTTTTTGAAAAAGAGTCAATACGTCTAAACACTGATTTAAAAATAACATCTTTCTGGTTTTCTCTGGTTATACGCTCTTAAGTGACCAGCTCAGATATGGGGGCTCCATCGAAGTCAGAGTAAAGTTAGCCTCTCAAAAACTGGGCGAACTGTACATGGGCCGCAGATACTTTAATAGTACACAACTGCTAACCTTGTACAAATCACAAGTGCGCCCCACGGTTGAATGTGGCAGCCACCTCTGGTCTGGAGCTCCAAAATACCTGAAAAATACTCTCGACTATGTGCAGAAACAGGCAGTCCGTTTGATAGATTATCTCATCTTAACAGACGAATTGCAATCTTTAGAGCACAGGCGTTAGGTGGGAATGCTATCCTTGTTCTACCGGTATTTCAATGAAAGATGCTCCGAGTAACTAGCCTTATTGATCCCTTCAGCACCGATGCATAGTCGGGAAACATGCCAAACACGTGCCCAACATATGTACACGGTTGAAATTTGCCACATGAGAACGGGTCGCTTCTTCGACTCGTTCTAGTGTTCAACAGCTCGGCTGTGGAACACAAGACCTTCAAGACTCTTCAAGACCAATGTTCATTCTTTCCTCTTCTCACAAAGACCCTCCACACAGCATCTCAGATTACATAGGCCCTGAGGGAAATTATTTTTCTCAGGGCCTCCTGTGTAGAGTTAATGTAAAAAAAATATTATTATTATTCCAACCATATCATACGACTGTAAGTCACATTTTGTATCTAGACATAAGTATAGATATATTAAGATCCTTTCACAGGGATTGTCATAGTCCAGTCAAAATAGACGAAAAAAAGTGCTGAGTTTGCATTAATTCCGAACAAGCTCGTTTTTGGACAAGTCTTGAATACGTCATAACAAATGCTATATCAAAATTCCCAATCGATCTCGCATGAGCGTTGTTTTTTATCCGAGATCAAAGATCACAAATTTTCGTTTTTTGCGTATATCTCGGAAACGGTGAAAGCTACCGAAAAAAAAAGAGTTTGTAGATCGTAAAATTTTCTACAAAAAAGGTAGACGTACTTTTTTCCCTACAAAGCACCGTTCTCGAATTATCATGATTTCAAACCGTAGGTATGCACACATTTCCGCACCACCTCCAAGGTGTTCGCTTTTCAGCTTGTTCAGAATTAATGAAAATTCGATCCCACATTCGATGAATCCCTCCCAGCGGAGACCAGTTCTATCGCCTTCTTGCCACAACTTCAACCGTCATTTCAGTACCAACAAGGCTCCTTTGGGTCTGCACTTCCACGCTTCTTGGCTCAAGACCAAGAAGGAATTCAAGGAAGAACTCGTCAAGTTCATCGAAAAGATGTTAGACAGGAATGATGTGTACTTCACCACAAATCTGCTGGTCATCCTATGGATGCAGAACCCCACGGAGTTGGCGTGTAAGAGAGATTTCCAGGAGTGCGACGTGAAGGGACAAGCCTACTGCTCTCTGCCTAACGCCTGACCACCAAGGAGCTTTCCGGAGAAACCCTCCGCCTCTTCACTACCTCCGGATGTTGGACCCCAAAGGAGAAGGATTTAGAAACTATTATGAAATAATTAATAATTTGTTTAATTTATATTATGTTGAAATACTGTAACAATTGGATTTTGTAAATATTTTTTTATTATCTATCATAGACATACAAATAGATAGACAGAACATACAGATGAGGGGTAAAAACTAACTATGGCAGGGCGAAGAGATGGAAGATGACTGTGATTCGCCAATAAATCAATCTAACAGTATATAGGCATCTCTCATTTAAATATGACCATTTAGTTCATAAAAGTAAAAATGCTTTTTAATGAATCGACCTTTTTACATGGGAGCGCGAATTGCTCGCCACGATATGAACAAATATATTATGCAGTCCAAATTTGGCAAAGTAAAGTTTCACTTATTTTCGGAGTGAAATATTTTGTTTCCGTATTTAGTTAAGACGCTTTTACAAATTTATTATTTTTTTATTTTAAAAATGTAACAAGGTTACAGTTTTACAACATAATATATACATTAATATTTCAATCACTCTCCTAATAAAGCAGCTGCTTGTGTTTAGGAGAGGACAAGTAAAAAAAAATTACATTTGTTTAAATTAAAACAAAATATATTAGTAATTTAACAAAAAATATTAGTGTTTTTATGAGAAAATACAGATAAAAGTAATAAAAATATAGGTTAGTTAAAATAAATGATTTAAAGTATTGATAAGGCAAAAACATATTTCTAAATATGCAATACATATTTCTAAATATAATATACAATAAGTTAAGTTATGAGGTGGTACTAGAATATTTTAATATATATATTTTTTTTTTCTTAGCTTTCTTCCGATCAAGGGGTAATTTATTAAATAATTTTATACCCTTGAATACATACTACATAGTGATGCTGTTGTGGTTCGCACTAGTGGCACGGTAAATCCTCCAACAGATATTATTCTTTTGGTTATATTTAATTATGGTAAATTATTTTTACTAAAGAAATCTTTATGTATTTATAATAGTGCAATTTTGTCATAGATTTTTGTAATTGGGGGAACTGGGAAATCTTGAAAAACACTTATAGTTGGATAGTCGTAGAGCTTTTTTAGGATAATTTTTATTAAAATTTTATGAATTGTTTCCAATGGGAGAAGGGTTGCTTTGTATGCACCCCCCCAAGCCACGATTCCATATTGTAGTACAGAGTGCGCAAGTGTATCATAAATATCTTTTAGTGTTTTTAATGATACAGTATTTCTTAATCTAAAAAATATAAAGATCAGTTTTCTCATTCTGTCTAGAATTTATTTGACTTTTCCATTTGATGTTCTTATCGATAATTATTCCAAGATATTTTATTTCTTCTTTACTACTAATTTATATACAGTTTGACTTACAGGGAGCGATTCTAAGGAGGCAATTTGTTTCGTGAATTTTAAAATAATTAAAAATAATTAATTAATTAATAATTTTAATTTAATTTTTTTGTTTTGTTTTTTTTTTACTTTTTTTTTAAATGCTTATAATTAATTAATAATTTACTTACCTCAGTAAACAGCGGCTTTGTGTTTCGCGACGCCATGTATCTTGATGTGTTATCATATTTTATGATCTGAATAAGCCTAAAATAATGCTTACCTATGGAATGCAATTCGAAAATCGGGTTTATTATCTTATTCACTTCTATTTTTACATGTTTTCATAACACAAGACACCATTTTTGCCGTGTTATTTCGTAAAATATACCGATGAGAGCTCGATACTGGTCCGGACAAGAAAGATGACGTCACATTTTTTAGATTAACGTGAGGCTCTCGCAAGCCCAGCCGGTTCCGATAAAATGGTTCCAATGGGAGGGGGAAATAATACGCCTTTTATCACTTAAGGCAGGTCCATCTATTTGTATGTCCATGGTTATTATCCATACTACTACTTCCTCTGTTTAGAAACAAAGTTATGTTAAAATAGGCCGTGAGTCTAGTCTTATCTAAAGGAAACCATGGTCACACACATCCTTACAAATCCCACAAATTATATAAACTCTCCTTTCTTCAGATTTCCTTACCTGTGTTCTTGCAAGAAAACTCAACAATAAAAACAACAAAAAATATATGAAAAACAATTTTAATTGTCTTTGTTTTATTTAAATAAAAGATTGAAGATACCTACTGGAAATGATGTAAAAGATGTGTTCATTAGGCCAAAAACCAAGGGCGTAGGTTTAATTTCCTTCGAAGCCGAAAAATGAGTTTTTTGTCATGGTTATAGCAAATTTCAGTCAGGTATTAATATTTTGCCACTTAAACATGAATTACTCTATCAAAATGCTAGCATAACATTCACGGATACAAAATAATTTTCATTCCAAAATTAAGACAAAAATATTTTGTTGGTAAAAATAGTATATCGAATACAAAATGGTTCGCAGATATGATTACTGCTTATTTATCATAGTGCCGGAATTTCAGTAATTTTGAGTAATGTTATAAGTCGACTTCTCTTGTAAGGACTCCTACCAAAGAGCAACTTGACTAATATACTAGGGCAGTCCGTAAAATAAGATCTCTAAGGTGTGCGGTCGCGAGGAACTATTTTATGTGCAACCCTGAAACACTGCCGTGTAGCCTGGTTTCGCCTTGACAAATCCCCACCACGTTGCACCCTCTGTGACTCTTAGTCTCGGCGTGACAGCCATTCGCGATGGAGCTTTCGCTCGCTGCACCCGTCAGGTGTGAGTTACCGCTCAGTAATTCTTTTTTATACTTTGCTTCGGTGAATCTAAATGGCGCCACTGGAATTGTTCCTTTGTATCTGATGTCGTTTAGTGTATCCGAGTCTCGTCTCCAGTCACAATTGAGTCCGAGAATTCTTCGCCATCAATGTCGTAGCACCCAAGGAATACGCGGGCGCTTCTTCCCGTTGTTGTTTGGTATCTTCGGTGAGCATTCACCGGGATTATATCACAGAGCTGCCGAATCGTCACCTGTCAATCTGCAATCATTGTTTTTTCCACTTTGGCAATTTTCTCGCCTGAAACCGATGGCCGTTTGGCAGGCTTTTAAATTCTCTGCACCATTTGCGCACGTTTTCGCACTCACACAATTTTTTCACACATTGTTTTCCGTACACTTCAAGTAGCTGAGAATGAATTCCTGCCAGGATTTCGTTCTTTGCACAAAAAAACTCATTATAGTGCGTAGTTCACACCTGGCGGGTGCAGCGAGCGGAAGCGCCATGGCGAACGGCTGCCACGCTGAGACTAAGTGTCGCAGAGATTACAACGTAGTAGGTATTTAGCGTAGGGAAACCAGGCAACACGCCAGTTTTGCCGGATCTCGCGTAAAATGGTTCCTCATGACCGCAGCACCTTGGAGACCTTATTTTACGGACAGCCCTCGTAGGCAAATATTTCTTGGAGGGCCGGTATATCAGTTACTTTTTATGCTCGCTCTGAGGTTGGCCCAAACTGCGGCCAACTTCAAACGTTTGGACGATTGTGTGGAGGGGTAGTTCGTGCGTTGGAAGTTCGACTTAAAAGATTAAAGTTCGAGTTGGCCCTGAATCGCCCCCGAGGCGATCGGCGATGGCTGGTTCGTGCGAGTTGGCCCAACACATCAGTCTGCGCAATATTATTAGGGGAGAGTTGTTTGAAATTTTTTTAGCTTTACGAATCAAAACAATATTATGGAAACCGGAGTACCGCCTGCACAATTGTAGGAAACTGATAAGATACGTCACCGAATCAGCTGTTCGAAACCCGCCATTTTGGAGTTTGGAATTCGGAGTTGGAGGGTTGGCCGCAGCCACCACACGATCCGGGAAAGTTGGCTTTGGTGTGGAAGTACCTACCATGAGAGAGATTTACGTCCGTCAAGTTGCTCTCTGATGGGAGCCTTGGTAAGATATGTTAGGTGTTAGATACCATTACTAAAAAATACGGATATAGTGAGTTGCAACTGAAATTCCGGCTCACAGACATACCAAAATAATGATATTTTTTTAAAGTTCAATTCAATTTCAGTTATAGATTTATAACAAAGGCGATTTATTTTACGCTGGGATAATAAACAAATACATGGTACCAAAAGTATCAGCCAGTGTAGCAGTTACATCTTATCTTATCTTACTAATATTATAAATGTGAAAGTTTGTATGGATGTGACTTACTCTTTCACGCAATAAATGTCGAATGGAATTTAAAAATTCTTTCACTAATCGAAAGCTACATTATTTGCAAGTAACATAGGTTATATACATTGGTAAGCTCTGGCGTTATGAATAAGCTGTGGCGTTATGAAATTATTTATTATACGTTTATTGGCAAAGCGTGTTGCTAAGTAAATGTTTGACGTGGGCTGTCATATTGTTATTTGTTTAGGTTACTATGAAGATTTCTTTGATAGCGAAAATTCAAATATGAGTATTCTAATGTGAATATTTAGTGTAAAAATATAAAATAGGTACTTATCTACATTTTGACCTAAGCCAACAGCTATACTAATATTATGAATGCGAAACGGCGCGTATTTGATTGTTGATTGATTGGGGGAAGGGGAGGTGGGGTAGTGCAGGGGGAGTGGGGGGGGCGAATATGCGAGCGAAGCTGGGGGCAAAAGCTAGTACATTATTTATTTGCTAGTCGTACTGGCTGCCTGCAATCAAGACCTATAGAAGTTATTAGCAATAAAAGATAAAAGATCATTTGGCTTGGCGTATTTCGACATATCGCTCGCCGTACATTCCCAATAGCAATACATGCCGATCGATATGCTGAAATAGGTCAAGCCAAATGTTCGTTTATATTTTATAGCTAAGTGTGACGGCCCCCTTATCGACTGGCGACCGCAGCCGGTGATCTATGGCCATGGGCGCCCGCAGGGGGAAGGGGCAAGGGGGGCACTTCGAACTGCATCCACGTTCAAACAACCAGGGCTTAATCTGTTTTTTTTTTTACTTTTTTTATGATACTTTTTGCTTTCCCTCTTTATCACTTTGTATTAGTTTCGCTAAGAATTACTTTTCTCTCGGGTTGTTACAAAATATTGATTAAAATTAGGAGTCAGTATTATCTTATTGATTCTCCTCTTATGCCTCCTTATATCAATACAATCACTGGAACCAAAAATACATTTCTCAGGAATCTACGATAAATTGAAAATAATAAACAATAAATAAAGAACACAAATCTAAATAATTAAAATTTATAATATTATGGTGCATCACGAAAAAAATATTTTTAAAAACGTTGTGGGTGGGTACAATACTTTGTTTTAGATTTAAACATTGCAGATTCCGAGTGGGTTGGTTGGTGGTTGTTCTTCTTATCCCGGTAGATCAATAAACTTTATTTACATCCGCTGGTGGGGCGTCTGTAAAATCAACATTAAATAAATTTAATCAATCAAACCTCAAACTTTCATTATTTTTCACAACATCGTATTTTCTCGTATTATTCAACTAATTGAAAAAAATAACAAAAATATGAGTTTTTTTTTAAAGTTTTTTAACGATTTTTATGCATATTTTTAATTTCCGTCAAAACAAAATGTCTGTTTGGAAGAGCTGTGTCGTCACGCCCCCCAACCTTCCTAGGCGGTCCCTGATCCAGATGACGGTAAACTGTTTAGGCGGAACCTACGTCACAATACCATCAGGTAAATGTGAACCATTTGGGAATTCGTGAATTTAGATCACTTTTTAAATATTTTTAAATTTATCAATGATTCTTTTTTAATTTTACTTTTTCGTAGTGCTACGATCAGAATCTGAAAAATAAATTTTACCACAAATGTTTTGGGTTTCAAGCTAAGTCCTCTACATTCACACAAGCAGCGTATGAAAGAAGAAGAAATTCAAATATTTTCCTTTTAACTCCACACTTTCACAGAACTTTGAGAAAAATAATTTCCCTCAGGACCTATGTCGTCTTTGGGGATGCTATGTTGAGGGTCTTTTTGAGGAGATGAAGTAATGAAAATGGGTCTTAAAGGAAAGCAGGCAAATCTTTCTTCAACCGAGCTCGAGTCGTAGAAACGTAAAGGCTATTCATATAATTAATTAATGTTCGTTTGCCTCTCTTTAAAAAAAATACTTGCATGCTGCTGAGCGCTTTTATTATTACCGTCCACTATCCACGATTACGGTACCTTAACGACACAAAAAAGCCTAAAACGTACGTTCTTACTCCTGATAAGTCTGCAGCTCTTTCTTACACATTAAATAAAGGTAAGACAAAAGATGAGACACTCAATATACGTGTGTCTGTTTCCTCCAAAGTGCCTACTACTTTTTTTCCCTTGGAGGAATGTATATATATTTTTTTTTTTATTCAGAGAAAGATGCATAAATTACAATAAATTCAATATAATAATTAATTACATAATATGTGTACATATTTGATCTATCCCCATAAAAAAGCAGGGCTTGTGTGTATGGGGGTGTTATTATATTGGTTTAATTGTTTAATTTTTTATATTCAGTTCAAATTTTCGGTATAATTTTTAAGGTGAGTTTTAAATTTTTTGATATTACTGTTCATGTTTCTGATTTTTTCAGGAAGTGAATTAAAAAAATTTACTCCGAGAGATTTATGACTTAACTGTCCTAGTGTTTTTTTACATTTTGGAGTAGGAAGTATTGATGTTTGTCTAAGATTTCTGTTGTTTTTAAATGGTGCAACTTTATTTTGAATATTATCTTTATAAATTAGTAATGTTGCATGATAAAACATATTGCACTTAATTTTCTGACTTTAAATTGTTGGAATAAAAGTTCTGACGAATATGAGTAGGGTTTTTTAAAAATTGTTTTTATTATTAGTTTTTGTGATATGTAAATTGTTTGTGTTTGATTTTTATATGTACCGCCCGTCCTATAATGCCGTATTGTATAATTGATTGACAGAAAGCGAAGTATGTGGTTCTAAGTAATTTTTCGTTTAAAATATCTCTTAAACATCTAAATATATATGTTAGTTTCCTTATTCTGTTGTTCAGATATATCTTATTACGGCTCAGAATTGGGTTTTATTTTCTTTTTACGTGTGAGGGAGATCTATGATAATGATTGTGTTTCCTTTAGGGGGGTGCAGACCAGTAGCATAACTATACCATCTGAGGCCCGTGACAAATTCATTGAATGGACCCACCCCAGTAAAAACCATCGTGTTGTAATTAAATTTTAATAGAAGTTACCCAACAGTATTACTAATAGTGTGCAATTTTGTAAAATATCTAATAAATTTTGTTTTCAGAAGCATAGGTATTATATATTGATAATAAAATAACAATTTAATCTTTATAAGATACTTTTTAATGAAATTCTTTTCTCCGAGCTTTCTGTTCCCCAAAAGTATCAAAGTTTAAAGATCGGGCCATAGAATTTTCAATAGACAGAATAGCCAGGTTACGTAGCCTGTATTGTCCCATTGAGTTTCTTAAATAGGTTTTTATTAATTTTAGTGTCGAAAATTATCTATCAGCACTAGCTGTAGTCACAGGAATTGTAACCAACAAGTTCTCTAATACTCGAAGCCTTTTCTATTTCGTCTCTGAAGGTGGACCGGAAACTGAGAATTTCCCTGGCAAATGATTCAGTTATATCTATTATATATATATATACATGTATCAACAAATTCTATTCGGTTATCATGATATAAACAGCTCAGTGGACTTTTATGGACTCAAATCTTAAAAAATTAGAAGAGACTTTGCATTTCTACATAATATCTTACTAATATTATAAATGCGAAAGTTTGTATGGATGGTTGAATGGTCCTTACTCTTTCACGCAATAAATAACGAACGGAATTTATAAATTCTTTCACTAATCGAAAGCTACTTTATTTGCGAGTAACATGGGCGTTATGAATAAGCTGTGGCGTTATTTTATTTTTTATTTTTTTATTAGGTTTGTCAACAGTGATTTACATCAAAGCTTTAACAGATACAATTACACTAAACGTGGTTGATGCTATCACTAATTAAAGACAAACACAACATTGATAATATAATACTTACATATGTATACAATCATTACATTATATTAATAAGTTTTTGCAACAAGTTTTTAGAACAATAATTTTATAATATAAGTTTAAAGGTTTAGTTTATAGGTTTATAAGTTTATATAAAAATATAAAAGGGAGCTTTAAATCTTGTTGAGAGAAGATTTGAAGTTGGCCAATATTGACATTGTCAAATTAATGGAATGTTTTTTATAAGCCTCATTAAAATTACGGCACATTCTTGATAAAGCTGAGTCATACCCCAGCTTAGTTCGATATTTTTTAATATGTAACGGAACATAATTTATAAGTCGTGAACCAATTCTAGGAACATTGAACCTGATTTGATGAAGTAGAAAAGGGCAGTTTATTAAACCATTAACAATTTTGAAAAGAAAATTTAAATCTGTATTTAGTCTTCTCTGTTCAAGGGTGCGTACATTGTAGAATTTTAGTATATCGGTGTAGTGAGGAAGTGATCGAGCTCGCTTATAGGAATACGCTAGGTGGTACATAAAATGTTTGTAGGTTGGACTCCATACAGCACTTGCGTACTCCAACACGTTGCGGGTGAAGGAATTGTACAGTGTTATTTTTGATATCTGGTTTTGAAAATGTTTACCATTTCGTTTGATAAATCCTAGCATTTTCAAGGATCTAGAAATGATGTTGTCGATATGAGGTGTGAAAGTAAGTTTTTTATCAAATAACACGCCTAGGTCCCGAATGGTTGCGACTTCCTGGAGTTTAGTACCGTCGATAAAATATTGAGTTGGAAAAGGATTGTGTTTATGAAGTTATCTATTTTACGTTTATTGGCAAAGCGTGTTTCTAAATAAATGTTTGACGTGGACTGTCAATATTATTTCTTTGATAGCGAAAATTCAAATATTAGTATTCTAATATGAATATTTAGTGTGGGTAGATACAAATATAAAATAGGTACTTATCGACATTTTGACCTAAGCCAGCAGCTATACTAATATTATGAATGCGAAACGGAGCGTATTTGATTGTTGATTGATTGGGGGAGGGGGAGTGGTAGTGAGGGAGAGGGGGGGGGGAGTTGGGGGGGGGGGACGAATATGCGAGCGAAGCCGGGGGTAAAAGCTAGTATCTCCAAATTATTAATGGTTTTATTGATTGTTCGCCCCTTTTGGCAGAAATTAATTTTAGAGTCCCAGGCGTTAGAACCAGAGAAAAATCACTTTTTCATCTTCAAAAATGTTCTACTAATCTCAGACAAATGCTTTTTTTTCAGAGCTTGTAATGTATTTAATAAGAATTTTAATAATATAGACATATTCTCATGTAATTGAGGTACCCTAAAAAAATATGTGCTAACATAAAATAATTTTTTGACTGTTTTGCAAGTTATCATATTATTGCTGTGGATCCTTTCCAGTTACTTGCCATTCGATTTACTATTATGTTCACTCTGAGTGTTAGGTATGTACAATATACATATTATTATTGCTGTCGTGTAGTGATAATAGATTTCTGATTCTGACTACTTTATGTTTTGAAATTTAGTAAGCAGATTATTAGTTTATATTATAGTTTATATTGTGATTTTATATCTTCTTTTTTAACACTTTTTTCAGGGTTATATTTTTGTTAACTTGTTACGGGTAAAGGACCCTTACTTTTTAATTATAATTTTAATTGTGTGAAAATCTATCATTAGATATTATGTGTATTATTATTGTCTTTATTATAAATGTAAAACATCTGTTGATTTTCCAATAAATAAAATAAATAAATTCTAGAGCTTTTTTTAAGAGATCATTGTCATTTAAATTTTGCGATGTGGCAGGTTGCAAAGCACTTAAATTGGAGACGATTTCATTGAAGGTTGCAAAGCACTTAAATTGGAAACGATTCATTGGAAGGAAACCCGATTTCAGTTGATAAATAATGATGTCCAATACTCGATAAAATATGTTCACTTTAAACCAATGTTTTAAACAAACTTTCCAGATCTTGGAGACGCACATCGTTGCAAAGTTCGTCAAAAATTAACAGCTGTCTCTCAAATACAGACTGGTCTTTTTTATCCAATGAAAACTTTGATCAATCTTTAGACAAACTTTATTTATACTTTTCTAATACTATTGAACCCTATGTACCTTTTTATACACCGAGAAGCTATACCTACCCGATTTGGTTCTCATCAGAGCTTAATGCCTCTCTTCAGCAAAAAAAAGAGTCAACACAAGAAATTGAAACAAAGTAAATCCTTAAGTGATTATATAATCTTTAGCAAAACCAGGAAAAAATGTAAAGATCTTCCCAAACAATGTTAGAAATTTTATATACCTGTATCGAGGACACCGTCTTTTTATCCATTATCTTTTGAAATTTCTTAAAAAACAAAATAATGAATACACAGACTACCCGCCAATAATGCAAATGAATGGAACCAGTGCAAACAATACACAGTACTTTGTAAACCTTTTTTCGGACTTCTTCAAAAATGTATATGATGAAAAAATCCCAGATGACAAAATGCCTGAATACAAATTTAGCAAGACTACACACTTAACAAATCGCCATATCACACAAAAATGCTGCGAACAGAAATTACTTTCCTTAGACACTGACAAATCCGCTGGCCCAGACAACATTCCACCAATATCAAAGAATGTTCTAATACATTACCTAAACCACTCACATTATTATTCAACCGTCTCTTGATCCTTGGAAATTTTCCAGACCGCTAGAAATCTAGTTTCATTACATGTATCTACAAAAAAGGAGATGACACAAATATAGCCAATTATCGCCCCATTTTTATCTACCTAAGCTTTTTGAATCACTGGTCCTTGATGAAATCTATCCCAAATTAATAAAATTAATTGACCAAAAACAGCACGGTTTTATCAAACTTAACTACCAAAATTTCAACTAACTTGACAATATTTCAAAACTTAATAATACAATCTTTTGCAGAAAATAAACAAGTCGACTGCATATATACCTACAGACTTTTCGAAGGCTTTTCACAAAATATCCCATAAACTACTAATCTGAAAACTATTTTCTCTAGGATAACATGCTAAAATGGTTTACAAGCCATTTATTAAATCGTAAAATGTTTGTCAAAATAAAATCTTCAATATCGAAAGCTTTTCGGGCTACTAGCGGTCTTCCGCAAGGTAGTCACCTTGGCTCGGTTTTATTCCTCATTTTCATCATTGATATAACCAATTGCTTCAACGATGTCGAGGTATTGCTCTTTGCTGATGACATCAAGCTATACAAGAAAATAAATGATATAAATCATTGCCAGTCATATATAAATCACTACAGTCAAATATTAGTAAGTTAAAAGATTGGTGCGTTCAAAATAATTTATTCTTAACTGTAGAAAAGTGCAAAACTTTGACTTTCTTCAAAAATAAAAAACCTCTTTTTTCGAATATTCCGTCAATAACACAGCTTTAGTCACGGAAATGCGAGATCTTGGAATTATTTTGGATGAAAAACTAAGTTTCGTCAATCATATCCACCAAATAATTGTAAACAAAGGTATGAAAACACTAGGTTTCGTATTAAGAACAACTAAAAACTTTAATTCCATATAAGCCATTAAATTATTACATGTATCTCTAGTTAGAAGCCTAATGGAATATAACTCGGTAGTTTGGTCTCCATCTTACAAAATTCACATTTATAACATTGAGCGAATACAAAAAAAAAATCTGCGTTTTATAAATTTTAAATTAAATATCCCACTAGAAGACTTAAAATTAATATAATTTACTATTACATATTCTAAAAATACACACACTAGAAGACAGATGTAAAATAAACGACTTAACGACTTTTTATTAAAAATACTTAGTAAGTACTTACTTCCTAAGTTCGACTGTTGCGAATTCCTGCAACTCATAAACATACGAATACCTACAGTAAATATAAGACAAAATACACTATTCTACTCTAGCATTCATAAGCGGAACTACATTGCCCACTCTCCGATACAACGATTTCACACTATGGGAAATCAGTACTTAGGTGATGTTGACATATTTAAGTTTGCGAATTTTGTGGATCTTGTAAAAAATTTATTCCAAAACTTTCCCTTAACATATCTATAAACCTACATATATCTTTTGTAAACCTATCAAATCGCTGTATTTTTTAGACTTGTGTGCATTTTGTATCTATTTTATTTTTATTATTCTTTATCTGTTTAAAAATCATCTGTCATGAATTAATTGTACTACCAAACTTGTAAAAGCCCGTTTCCCTTCTTCTGACGAGTTTTAGAAAATTCAGGGTGGATGGACCATTTTTCAGCAACTTTTTTTAAAATTTCAAATTCATGCCGATACTTTTCCAATTCTTCAAGAAAAGTAATCAAACATTTTAAGGCACTTGAAAGATCAGTGGCTTTAGACTAAAGTATTTTAGACACTGCATCGATGGTTTGTAGAATTTTGCAACGGGAAACCAATAACATAATAAAATTGTAGTTTTCGGTATTCTTCTTGCGTGAAAAGGCTTAATTTCTTTCATTCGATTTGCAATTTAACATATGTAATTGTTTTCGTTAGCGCTTTTTGGACTTCAACAAACCGAACTTTTAGGGCAAGAATAGCATCATAACGTCCTGCCTATCTAGTAGGGTTCAATGTTTTTAATGTTATCGAAGTTGAAGACTTCCTTTCTATATCAGATATAAAACTTGATAAGATATTCAATTTTTTTATACTACGCCCAAAAAAATTATTAATTTGTTGAACTATTTCAAAAAAATGTTGCATATCAATAACCTCTCTTACTGCATCATTAAGTACTAGATTTGAGTTATGAGCAGCACAGTGAACCTAAACCCAATTAATTAATATCGCTTTATCTGGATAATGTCTTAGTTGCATATACAAGGTATGAAATTGCCCAATTTCTAGTCGAAGAGTATTTAAGAGATGAACCCAATATTTACGCTTTCTTTTTCTTTCTTCTTCTAATGCCTCATAAATAGCTATCACTTCTATCGGATCCATCATGACCACACTGTATAAGCGTTTGCAGTCGACGGATAATCTGCCACTGAAAATTCAGTGTGGCTGCAATTGCGGAAGTTACGCGGCGGAATTTCCGTCCAGTGTGGCGGAATTTCCGTCAAGTGTGGCACTAACCTTATAGTTTTTTCATAGGTTTTTTTACTGTGCGTTCAAATCGGATGAATAGTTTGTTAAATATGTTGTCAACCACGTCGAAAAACGTATTAAAAAATTTTCTAGAAAAACGCAATCAAAGTTTTGCTGCAGGATAATTCAACACACGCCACACTTGACGGAAATTCCGCCACACTGGACGGAAATTCCGCCGCGTGACTTCCGGAATACAAATACCTGGAATAATACCCGCTTCTGCGAGCGGTCCGCCACGGAGCGACCGATCGTCCGCGACGAAACGACCGATCTTCCGCGTAGTGTGCCCGCTATTTGTAATTTATATGCAATTACATGTATTGGCGTTCCGTCGCGGAATTTCCGTCAAGTGTGGCGCTAGCCAAACTGTTTCAAACGATTTCAAATAAAATGCTGTATCTCCGTGAATTTTTCGTATTTCTTTAAAATACTTGGTGAGAGCATTCTTAACAAGTGCATCTTTCATAAGAAAATAAAATAAAAAGGTACTTTGTTACGGTGTCCTGGTGCCGTAAAGCCTTGTTTAGGATTAGATCAAAGGAACATACACAACAGGTACCTTGTATTTACATATTTTAATATTTAGTTTACAGTATAATGTTATTTTTGTCAACAAAGAGCATATTGCCCAGCTGTAATAATTATTAATTAGTAATGTTTAAATAACTGTACTCAGTGCTTCTTTTGTAGGTTTGTTATTATATTTCTTTTAAGTTTAGGTATATGTAGGTTTCTTTTTTTTTTAATTACTTTATTGTAAAACTGCATATCTCGATACAGGAATGCCCTAGTGAGATGTGCAGCTTATGTTTTCATGTATTTCTTATTTTTATCAATAAATAAATAAATAAATATGGAGGCGTTTGGGGGCCCCTAGGACCAGGAGCAGGAAATGCTAGCGTAGAAACTGCAGAAGTTTGTTGACCGTGCCACTGTAGGAACATTATCATTTCACAATAGTGATGGTAGTGACTCGGCCAGTAGATTATCAATAAATGTCATTTGGTTTTATAATTTATAAGCACAACGTTATGTTCATTATTTGACTATACACATTTTATTTCAGTAAATGCATATTTTTTAAATTATATTCCATCACATGATCCATGTTGATTTTTTTCTTGTCTCGCTTATTTGAGATCTGGGAACACTGTGCGGCGGCGCGAATACCGGGTGGACACCTCACAGACGCCACACATACACCAGGCAGACGCGCGCCGTGCGGACGTCGTAGATGATTTATATAAATCTAAAGTTTTATGCGGAGATTGATGAAATTTTGCACACTTAACCTTTAAAAGAAGGGGAAACTCTATGCTTACATTTTATTCCAAAAATATCTGCCTCAAACCCAGGCAATGGACATCACTTAGTAAAATTGTACAAATGAATGTAAAAGATTTACCTCTTGAATAGAACCATTATTTCTGGAACATGCCCGGTTACGTAGGTTGCCAATGCAATGAAGCCTAACGAAAGTAAAGTAGAAAGCTCCAAAAATGTGTCTGGTTGACTGAGTCGGTCAAATAATTTTAATATACTTTCATTAGTCGTTGTTGTCTGAAAATAAAGATACAGTTAACACAAACATAAATACAAGAACATAGACAAGACTGAGGTCGTCATTGATGCATGCATCGCTGTGGACATCGCAACCAGAGTTGAGTCGAACAAAGAACTCACTCACACATGTTGTTGTTTTTTTTTTACAAAGTTTATTCACGTGTGATTTTTCGATATCTGTCTCAATAGAATGTACATACTTGTGTCGAAACAGTCGTAATAATTTGCATACAAGTTTTTTTAATTCTACATCGGAAAAGACAATTCCAGCCATAAAACGTACTAATTTCGTTTGTTCGTTTGGAAAATTTTGGATAGGGCCTGACACGCTTATTACGAATAATTTTTAGAAAAAAACTTTATATTCGCCTTAATTACTATAAAAGGAAACTTTTTGCATTTCGGGCGGCGGAAAATTATGCATTTTAATTTTCAATTGCGTAAAACCAAAATTCACTTCGCGAACCGATCGGCGACTGTCAGCGGCCATTGGGTACGTCACTGTTATGTTGGTATCCCTGATGCATTAACAATATCTAAATACAACCGTAGCCATCTTCGTGGGATACAAAAAAGGCGCGGAATTATACGGAATATACGGATAATACGGAACTTCGAGGTTAAACTACGAAAGCCGCATGTCATCATAATTTAAAAAAACATCCCAGGTTTTGAATGGTTTGTTTGGCAAAGCAGGGTTTGTCTAACGGGTTTATGTAATTATGATTGATTGTTTGTGAAATAAAAACAAAATTAAAATGTTGCATTTTTTGCCTCCCGCGATATAAATACTCACTTTTCGTGATAATAAAGCTAAGTCTAACTGAAGTGATTCTGATTAGAGGTTCGTTTACATTATATTATTAATTCTGTTTTTCATAATTCCGAGCCTCTTTATGTATGCCACGAAGATGGCTACGGTCGCATTTAGCTCTTGTTAATGCATCAGTGATACCAACATAACAGTGACGTACGTAATGGCCGCTGACAGTCGCCGATCGGTTCGCGAAGTGAATTTTGGTTTTACGCAATTGAAAATTAAAATGCATAATTTTCCGCCGCCCGAAATGCAAAAAGTTTCCTTTTATAGTAATTAAGGCGAATATAAAGTTTTTTTCTAAAAATTATTCATAATAAGCGTGTCAGGCCCTATCCAAAAAATACCGTCCGTTTTCTGCGTAACTCCAGTTCAATGAACTTCAATTTGCTTTGAAATTAGGTGTCATTTTTAAAATTGGAACTGATTGTGTGAAGAATTGAGACAATCGATCAAGTACCTACCTACCTATGATATGTCTGAATCATACTGTATTGTACATTACAAATGATTACATAATATGCAAGGTTATACAACAATTAATTTTGTTATTCTACTACCTACTCCATAAGTTGAGCTCTAGGAGTTCGTGTTTATGGGAGAAGTATTTATTTACATGCAAAAAAAATAAAATAACAATAATGTTCTAATGAAATGTGGAAACAATATTCAAAGAACTTATGAGATAAATACAAGTATTATTTGAAATATGTTCGTAATTTATAAAAAAATAGTTATAGAAGGTCAATACAATTTTTTTTTAAATATTGAATATTACAGTTAAAGTAAGGGTAAATTAAATTAAATCAATAACATAAAATACAAGAATAACAAATGTACATTGAAAATTAAAACTCTTCAAAACAAAATACAATAATCACTTAAATAATATGGAGAAGTGTGTTTCAATTGACCCCACAGCGTGAAAACTGAAACAGAAAGTGGGGTCAATTGAAATGCTCAAAATATCTTACCTTTTCACATCCGGAACAGCTGAGTTTATAAACTCCATCTGTCTCAAGAGGATACTTGATTTTTGCAGGCCTTGAATTTTTTCGTAGTTGCTTTATTTTCTAAGAACCCTTCTCTCTCACATTGTGAACATAAGACAAGAAAACTCAGCATTTTGGTTAATTCTGTTTTCGATTGGGTGAATTTGGATCTTAATAGTACCTACCCCGCACATATCCACTTCGAAGCGACCGAGGCCCGCGTTAGTTCAGGCCGCCGCGCAGAAAAGTCTCACCGTGAACTGCGCTGTAAAACTTTCGATCTTTACTTTTCTGCGCGGCGGCCAGAAGTGAAGCGGGACTCGGTCGCTCCGTAGTGGACGTTGCCTTATTTATATAGCGGGATAACCGATTCGCCACAATGCATCGTTTAGCTAATCCCCCTTAAGATTTTTGATTCTTCACATATTCATATTGCTCGGGTCACCATTGTATGGATAAGTCCTCGTATTGGTGTATTCGTATGAGGTGGTTTTCTACACACGGTGTGCCCTAAGGCCTAGGCTACAGTGTCGTAGCTAGGGGTGGGCGGTCCGCCCCAATTTTGTACACATTTGCCTAGGTAGTAATGATTTTTTTTTTTTTTGTAGTCGAAATTGGGGGGGGGGGTTGAGACACCACGTTATCCGCCCCAGATGCCACCCATACTAACAACGTCACTGCTAGGCTACTACCTTCTTTTCGCATTAACTCCACATATCTGCAATTTGGGAGGCGGGAACGCCGTCCCGAGAACCTTTTATTGGATAATCAACACTTCTGCCAAGTGGTTCGCCATATTTGGTGACTTAACAGCGGTTCACGAGGTGAGATTGGTCCGAGTCATGGCGGTGGATGCGTCTGCCCTCCAGCTGCATGGCTGGCCGGACCGGGAGAGGATGGTTGAGGGAGTCCCTTTAACCTCTCCAGCCAGACTCTCTCGGAACATCGCCTTGTACCGCAGTGGGAGGGGTGGACTCATATGTCCGTCACTCCTGGACATACTGACCCCCATATTCCTACCCACCCCCATACCTTTTTCCTTCCCAGATTTTTTCCTTCAAAGAACAGAAAAAAGGCCTCCATACAGCTTCCCTAAAGATAACCTAGGCCCTGAGAGGAATTATTTTCCACAGGGTGGAAATATGTGGAGATAATTTTTTTTTTAAATCTAGAAAAAGCAAAGTTTTTTTCTTGGTTTTCCAACTCTACTGTGAACTTAATTTTGTCGTACAGTTAATTAACATGCGAATTCGTTCAGTCTCTCTGTTCAAATAATAACATTAACTCGTCAGTTTGTCTGTTCCATGAGGCCAAATGGTGAAGACATCATCGACATCGCGCCACCATACTTTAAGAACAGCCGAAGCTGTGCCGAGTGCCGCTTCTTCCAACTTCTCCATAAAAAATTTGGCTGATACTGGCGATAACTGGCCCATGAGGTGATCAGCGCCCTTGAGGTGATTTTTCACAAAAACGGCGCTATATAAATCGTCCAAATATTATTATTAACTCCTTCCACTTTCCTCTTGCTCAAAAAGAAGGTAGCGAAACATTACACAATGTTGCGCTACCCTAAAGAAGGTAGCGCAACATGGTATAATAACCCAAAAATAAATCACCAAAATACTTTTGGCTGTGGAAGTCTCAAAGCATATGTCTAAACGTGTTTATAACCTCACGCAATGCTTTTTTGTTCGATATCGAGCAAAAAAATGCTCTCTCTCAATGCTTTCTCGTCTTGCAAAAGAGATTCACGCGCCATAATTCTTGCTCGATTATCAGCAGAAATTACGATTTGACAGAGCGTCTTATGTCAAGCAAGTGTCTGGACTGAATGACGAGCATGCTCCCAAGTCAACATGTTCGATCATGCCAAACCGTAGAGCATGTGTTGTTTGAGTCAACCAAAATGCGCAACCTACTGCCTACCGGCTGTATTATTACACAGACATTTATTATTTTCAAATCAATTATTGTTCTAATTTGTTTACCTCATTTCTTGGAAATTCCAGTAACCATTTAAGTCCTGTTTGGTACGATGAAAAAATGGTTCTCATTACAGCATCAACAATAATGCTCGTTATCACCACCTATAAAAAATATTTTAGTCAATAATAATATTATACCAACCTATATCAATATCTTTTTTATAAATAAGTAGTCAACTTTATTTTCATAATTTTGCTACTTTTCCAAATTAACCCAAATTCGACCCAAATAATTCATTGTGTCAACTAGCATACTATAAAAATAATAAAAATATAGGTTAGTTATAATAAATGATTTAAAGTATTGATAATGCAAAAACATATTTCTAAATATGCAATTCATATTTCTAGATATAATATACAATAAGTTAAGTTATGAGGTGGTACTAGAATATTTTAATTTTTTTTTTAAATATTTTTCGTAGCTTTCTTCCGATCGTATATCAAGGGGTAATTTATTAAATAATTTTATACCCTTGAATACATAGTTATGCTGTGCTGTTGTGGTTCGCACTAGTGGCACGGTAAATCCTCCAACAGATATTATTCTTTTGCTTATATTTAATTGTGGTAAATTATTTTTACTAAAGAAATCTTTATGTATTTGTAATAGTGCAATTTTGTCATAGATTTTTGTAAGTGGGGGAACCGGGAAATCTTGAAAAACATTTATAGTTGGATAGTCGTAGGGCTTTTTTAGGATGATTTTAATTAATATTTTTTGAATTGTTTCCAATGGGAGAAGGGTTGCTTTGTATGCACCCCCCTAAGCCACGATTCCATATTGTAGTACAGAGTGCGCAAGTGCATAATAAATATCTTTTAGTCTTTTTAATGATACAGTATTTCTTAATCTAAAAAATATATAGATCAGTTTTCTCATTCTGTCTACTGTGGAATTAATTGACTTTTCCATGTGATGTTCTTATCGATAATTATTCCAAGATATTTAATTTCTTCTTTACTACTAATGTATATACAGTTTGAGTTACAGGGTGCGATTCTAATGAGGCAATTTCTTTAGTGAATTTTTATATTTAGATTTTTATTTGAGATATTCCCTGTTAGGCTGTAAGGTATGAAATGGGTTTTCTCGACACTTAGTGTCAATAAGTTTCCGTCAAACCATACTTTAACGATATTTATTGTATTATTAGCTAATATTTCGACCTCATTCCAAGAATTTTCTTCAATAGTTATCACTGTATCATCTGCGAATGATATAATGTTTCCAATGATTGGGAGTTCAAAAAGTTCATTTACATATAATATGAATAGTGAAGGTCCTAAAACAGTTCCTTGTGGAATTCCAAAATCTATATTTTCTATTTTACTTAGTTCGTTGTTTACTTTTACCTGTTGAGTTCTTTGATAGAGATAGCTCTTCAACCATGATTTAGCTTTGCCAGTTATTCCTATACTATTTAGTTTATTAATTAATTTTGAATGTGAGACACTATCAAAAGCTTTACGGGGGTCAATGAATATACTTAAGCATTTTTTGCCTCTATCTAATGTTTTTTAAATAAGCTTAGTTAATTCTGCAATTGCGTCTTGTGTGCTAAGTTTATCTCTGAAACCGTATTGGCTAGGGTTAATACATTTTTGGTTATCTGTATAATCAGTAATTTGTTTTTTTATTACTTTTTCGTATATTTTTGCAATGTTGGATAACGAGGATATTGGGCGGTAATTGTTTACTTCTTTTGAATCTCCGGATTTATATACTGGGATTATAATGGCTTTTTTGTAGTTTGACGGGAATATTCCATATTTAGTGCATACGTTAATTATATGCGTAATCGGTTTGGTTAGGAAATTGCAGTATTTTTCAAGATTTCTGTGGTTATACCGTCGTATCCTGGCGCACTGCCATTTTTAAGTAATTGTTTTATGTTTTCAATTTTTTTTTGTAGTCGGTTTAAAAATTGAGAGATTGTTATTTTATCGTCATGTATATCATCAGGTTGATAATTTTGGTCAATTTTATATGCAAGTTTTTGACTGACGGTAGCGAAAAATTTGTTGAAAATATTTGCGCACATTTTTGGTTCACGGATAGCATTTATATTAGTTCCATTATTGTTTATGACATTTATTGTATACTTATTTTTATTCATTATTTCGTTTATAGTGTTCCATGTTTTTTATGGTTTTCCTTTTGTGAGGATTATTTTCTCCCTGTAATATTTTTCTTTTGTGTCTTTGATAATTTTAATGAGCTTGTTCCGGAATATTTTGTTTTCGTTTTTTACTTGACTATTGGTAGGGTTTTTTTTTTGTATGTATGAAGAGTTTTTCTTTTTTCCGGATAGATATGAGTAATCCTTGCGTAATCCATGGTTTAATTTTCCTTAATTTAGAACTAGGTTGATTATTTCTAAAGGTTGTACAGTCTGCGATATGAGCATTTAAAGTTTCTTCAAAGAAGTTTGCGCACATGTCTGGGTTTTGGCAATTTAGTGTTGAGGACCAAGATTCGTTATGTAATTTATTATTTAATTTTTAAGTTGTTTAGTTTGGAAATTATGTTAATATTTTTTCTAGAGTTATTTAATCCTGAGTTTTTATTTAGATTATAAATAAAAATATTTGTATGGTGATCTGTTATATCATTTTTCCATATAATAGATTTAATTTTTTCTATGTGTTTAATATTGCTCCATATGTGGTCCAGGCATGATGGCGATTGGTTTGCAAATTCTCTCGTGAAATTATTTACGCATGATATAAAGTTCATTTCATTCGTAGCATATACATAATCTATTTTATTTTTACCGTGGTTATTTGGACCAATGTTAATATTAAAATCACCTATTACGATACAATTTACATGGTTTTTGTTACATAGTATTTTTTTTTCATTCTTCTATAAATAAAGGTACATCAGAGCTGTGTGTTCGATATATTGCGATTATATTGAATGGCATGTTATTTAAAACAAAATTAAATGACAAACAATTTGCTTTGCATGTGTGTATTTCGGTAATATTGATATCAGTAAATTTTTCTTTAGCGTATACCACTATTTTTATTAATCTGATAATTTGTATTGTAATTTTTGTAGTTTGGTATGATTGTTATATTTATGTTTGCATGTATGTGCGCCTCGGATAGTATTATGAAATCTGGTTGTGAACATAATGTATTTAGGGAAACCAGAAGTTCATCCATGTTTCTATTTATCTTCTTAGGTGTAAGATAGTTAGTCTATTTATTGTATTTTTATAGATCTTATTACACTCACTGGCTGATTCACATACGTATTCTTCTATATTTAAATTTAAATCAGTTTCACTTAAGTTAAAATTTTCCATTGTGTTTATTTAGGTGTGATAAAATATATACATATATAATTTTACGAGTAAATGAATAAGTAATAATGCACATAATTTGTGTTACGGTATTCTTGCTCGATTTCAGTTCATATCTGGAATTGTAGGTGATTTTTTCTATAAGATTTATTTTATGTTTAGATTATACTCGGAGACATAGTGAGTGTTTGTTTAATTGACAGCAAAAAATAATTTGATTCGTTCTTCTTTTGATAATGATTTCCATATAAGATAGCGTATGTATGAATATATCAATAGTACAAATGAACATATACTGTAGAGATTTATTGCATATAGAATACTGGCAGCGTGATGTATATATCAATAGTACATATAATATCAATAGTACAATAGTATTTAGTACATACATACATATATCAATAGTACAAGTGAACATATACTGTAGAGATTTATTGCATATAGAATACTGGCAGCGTGATGTATATATCAATAGTACATATAATATCAATAGTACAATAGTATATAGTACAAACATACATATATCAATAGTACAAGTGAACATATACTGTAGAGATTTATTGCATAAAGAATATTGGCAGCGTGATGCATATATCAAAGAAATTAAAAAAATTAAATTCCAAAGCGTTTTAAAAGAGATAAAAAATTAAGAATCAAACAGATTAAAGCAATTTATACATCAATGAAGTACAATCATACTAACAGCAATAAAGCTTGTCGTCTGAATTGTGCTTCATTGATGTTAAACATATCGATATTCGAAGTACTTCTATTTAACAACAAAACAGCTCTCCCGACTGGCATAACCATTGGCAAGTTAGTTCTGCAAGCCGGGAGATAAAACAGTCTATGCTGCCGGTGACGGAGATAACCATCGGGAACATAGAAACTAATGATCTCCGTGATAGCCGATTTTCGAACCTTCCACGAATCGGTCTGAAGAAATGTGTTACAATGAGCACATCCCTTCTGACCCGTAGATGGTTCATACCAAGCATGCCCAAGAGAAAGTCGGTAGGGTAGAGCCACGCGTAGTAGCCATACTTCCTCCGGTAAAGCAATCTCAGAAAATTCTTCTGAACCCTCTCCAACATGAGGGAATACTTCACTTGATGTGGGCTCCAAATTACCGATTGGGGATACCGTAATCTCACTGGATCCAGATGGGAGCAGCTGGGACTCTTGTGAGGTATTCACATAAATAAAATTTCTGAGGGATCGAAATGAAAATTTGGTCTCCTTCAACGGAAGCAATCATCCGAATAGGCCTGGTGTAACTCTATGTAACCAGCTCAGGTACGGGGTCTAGCCAGAGATTGCTCAGAGAGCTAGCCTCTAACGCACAGGACGCGCAGATACTTAAATAGTATACAACTGCTAACCCTGTACAAATCGCAAGTTCACCCCACGGTTGAATTAGGCAGCCACCTCTGGTCTGGAACCCCACAATACCTGAAAAAACCAAAAAACCCTCAATTCTGTACAGAAACGGGCGGTCTGTTTGATGGATTATTCTATCTTAACAAATTAAATGAAATCTTTAGAGCAAAGACGTCAGGTGGTAATGCTATCATTATTCTACCGGTATTTCAATGGACGGTGCTCCAAGGAACTGGCGTCATTGATTCTTTCGGTAACAGTTCTGCAACGCCAACATTTTTATACAGTTGATATTTTTCACACGAGAACGGGACGTTTCTACGACTCGTTCTTGAGTTCAACAGCTCGGCTGCGGAACGATTTGCCGGCTTCTGTGTTCCGTCTCTCCTACAACATGGATATCTTCAAGACTCATGTTCACTCCTTCCTCTCCTCAAAAAGACCTTCCATACAGCATCTTCAAAGATGACATAGGCCCGGAGGGAAATTCTCAGGGCCTCCTGTGTAGAGTTAATGTAGAAAAGAAAGCGGTAAATATGCATTTAGTCCACCTCACGGATAATACGGAACGTTCATGTTGTCGAAGTTTGATGCACGGATAATATTGAATATTCCTTTTTAGGTTGAGGTTAAACTACGATAGCTACATGTCATCATAATTTTTAAAAAATATCCTAGGTTTTGAATGGTTTGTTTGGCAAAGCAGGGGTTGTCTAGCTGGTTTTTGTAATTATGATTGTCTATGAAATAAAAACAGTAAAAATAAAATGGCGTTACCGCGTAAGCGGTGAAATGCATATTTTTTGCATGTTTTTTGTCCCCCGCGACATAAATACTTACTTTTTGTGATAATAAAGCTAAATCTAACTGTTTGAATAAAAAATATTCCGTATTAACGAGTAGGCTGTTTAAAGCATAAATAATGTAAAATCTACTAGGTACCTAGCTATATTACGGTGCTCCAGATTTTATGTCCGGGTTGAATCTTTCCCAAATGAAAGACTAAACCCTTCCACACACTTTTCCACAAATGAATATCTAGTAAATTAACGCAATGTAAGTGCACTATATAAGAATAAAACAATACAAGAACAATACGTCAATCCACCAGAAACATAATGGGAAAATGTTTCACCGACTCCAGATATTTTCATATCAGAGGGTTCGGCTCTGATGAAATCCTAACTGGTCCGATAAATCCTACTGATCCCTCAATATAAATATTTAAAAAATCTTTCGTAATCCTCCATGTATTTAAAATGACCGACTTTTGCATTTTTATGTACAAATTTTTTGACAAATCTAATACGCCTAAATTTTGAATGAGAGAGCTAGGTATAATGCCAGTAGCCGAAATAACAAATGGTAATATTTTTATAGTCTGAGAATGCCAAATTCTTTTAATTTCATTTCCTAAATCTGTATATTTTCTTATTTTTTCAGAAACAGTTTTCTGAATATTACAAGAATTTGGAATAGCGACATCAATGATATAAGTTATTTTCTTAATTTTGTCATGTAAAACTATATCGGGTCTATTATGACTAATTGTTCTGTCTGTCAGAATAGTTTTATCATAATAAATTTTCTAAAAATTCATTTTCTAAAAATGAATTTGGTCCATATTCATAATATGGTACATTACGGCAGTCAATCAAGTTATGTTTAATTACCAAACTTTGGTGAATTATTTTTAAAACTTGATTGTGCCTAAATGTATACTCGGACGGCGCTAATACAGAACATCCAGTATTATTATTATTAGTATTATATTATAATACTGAGCAAAAGGGACAACTGCATCGCAGGCTGCAGATTCCTCCAAAACTCAATCGATTTTCTTTACCACTACAGAAGAAAATATTCTTTGTCTGTACGTTTCGCTTTTTATAAATAATATGCAAGTTGTGTATTGGACGTTTGTTGATGGCATTCAATCCAGGCAATTTTAACGCTTTTTGGGAGGTCCTAACTCCTATAAGAAGTAAGTTTCCAAGAAACGCAAAACCTAACGACTCGCTAGTGGTCGATATCTATATTATATTTTAAAAAAAACATTTGCACTAATATCAAAAAACAGAGAGGAAATCGGGGAATACGTTTGTATGGAACAAAACGCCGCCCAGTTACCTCTTAAGTTACAAATAATTACATAAGCATTAAGAAATTAGTAATAAGTATTATTTACCTTGGTTAAAATCATCAAAGTCTTCGGGCGTTTTCGAAGTGAAACAGGCCACCAGTTGAAATTTGCAATCAGAACGCAAAGGCCAAAACAGAATAGCATTGAAGGCGCGTTTGGTTTTTGAGGCTCACCGACCTCAGTGCCCTCAGTGGCCTCAGTGGTACGCAGCCCGGAGACACCTAATTCATAAATATGCGTAATTAAACCGGCGCCCACCATGGATATCCATTCAATTCGGATCGTTTTCAAAAGATCTATGAAACTCATTTTGAAACAGTTTAATAACACAAAAAAAATTTATGCTGAATGCCGGAAAAATATTATGTTCACTGTCCACAAGACTTCATTTTAATTCCATTTTTAATAATTCGATGTACAACGTAACGCTGTTGTTGGGTAGGCTAAAATGGTAGGTACCTAACCAGGACCTCTTCGTAAATAATAATAATTATTAATTGTTTGTTGTAGAGTTTATTTTTTATGCATAATAAATTACATAAGCATATTTATTATTTTCCTGTTACTTCCACTTGTTATACATATGTACATAATTAAAATCCGTGTTGTAAGAATTTAGCGTATTATTATTATTATTTGTATAGTATTATTATATAATGTAGATATGTTCTTGATACCAAAATTGTAAATATTGACCAAAAATACACTCACAAAATTACACACAAAAATCATTCACTTGACACTGGCCAGAACACTCCTTTGGGGTGAAAAGCCATTAAAAAAAATGTTAATTACGTATTTAGAACTTTATTTTAGTATCTATTGAAATTTATTGATGGTTAATCATTAAATAATCGGAAAATCATTCTGTACCTTTAAAAGCATAAACTACTCATAGCCATAGACTTTGTTAAGGACCGTGCAGGTGGTTTGGTATATTTATGGGACCGTGGTTTGTTCTTTAAAGTAGAGAATTATAAAGTGTCAATCACATAAAATTTCATGAAAAATTACGCCTGTGTTCAAGAATGACGTCACCACCTATAAAAAAATATCAAAAGTCTCAAGTCGTAGTCATAAACCATAACAAAAAATTATTTAAATACCCATCTTTTTATAAATTACGGACTAGCCACAGCTTTAGAATTAATATTCTAAAATTACATAAATGGATAATATTAGCGTGTAACACACTGGATTCTTAATTTTTTTATATCAAATATACCCCCCCCCCCCCCCCCCCCCTCCATATTTTGTAGAAAATATAAAAAATTGAACTGAGATATTTTTAGGCTGGCAACACCAATTTATCTTTCAAATATTCTTTAAAAGTGCAATGACACTGAAAATACAAAACATATAAAAAAACATTTTTTGTTCTTAAAAAAATTACCTACTAATGACATAAATTTGAATTTAACAGTAGGTGGAAAGGAAGAATCATTAATGGTGAGTTTAGTCACACTACTTTTAGATCTGAATGAGTTAAATATATTCAGATCTAAAATTAGAGGCATGATCTAAAGCCCGGGCAACGCTAGGTACTTAAGCTAATATTAAATAAATGGAAGCAATTTCTAAAGTGTGCTTTATATTTTATTACAATATCGTTTTTCTTCATTATTTTAACACAAAATTGCAAGGTATAATAATAATATACCTATATGAAATTCTAATTTTGAGATCAGTGGGTATCTGTATTGCAATGAAATTTTTTTTTTTCACTTTTTTGCCTTTTTAATTTTCAATAAAAATGTAGGTTACACAGCTTTAGATTAACACCATGATTATATTTTTAGTATTGCCATTTGGGCAACAGTGGCGCCCTCATATATTTTCTTCTCTTATTTGACGAACTGTATCATTACAACCACCGCCATCTTTATGGTAAGCCCACACCGCGGCCAACGTTCCAACTTCAAACGTTTGGATGATCGGGTGGAGGGGTGTACGTGCGTTGGAAGTTCGAGTTTATTTTTTATTATTTTCTTTTTCCCAACGGCCAACTCACACGAACCAGGGTGCCGCAGCTTTTCACACATCAGTCTGCGCATAGTCTGCGAATGGCAGGCGATAAAGTCGCGCGTGACGCGTACAATTAATAATAAAAATAATGTTTTATTTATTTATATTGTTCTGTATTTATTATACTTATATAGTGCACTTACATAGCGTGGATTGACTAGATAAACATTTGTGGAAAAGTGTGTGAAAGGGTTTAGTATTTCCTGTGGGGAAGATTTAACCCGGACATAAAATCTGGAGCACAGCACCGTTAAAATATATTTATTTTACATTTTACTTCTTTTTTTAGTAACATGTAGAGATAATGATATCCTCACTGGGATCTCCCGTGCTGAGTATTTCATTTACATATTATAATTTATTTATTTATTTACGCCCTTTTTCGGGGCTTTTAAATATACAATTTAAAAATTACACTTTGATTAAATAAAATATAAATACTATATATTTCTTTTACTAAGAAATATACAGTATTTATTGTACATAACTGAACTGCCTCAGTAACAGCATTTTGTATTTGTCTAAAGATAAATTGAAGATGTCCACAGACTTGGTATAATTATTTCCCTCCATTAGTATTCTGGGCAAAGAGGAATACATATGGTAGTTAGTTCCAGAATTTCTGTACTGAAATAAATCCTGACTTCTAGTATTACGTAGAGGAACCAGGAAGCTTATTAATTCAAGCAATAATGGACTATCAACTAAATCATTTAGAATTTTATAAAGAAATACCAAGTCTGTGAAAATTCTTCTGTCTGACAATTTGAGCATATTCATATCATTTAAAATAGTGTTGTAGTTCAACATAATTGCTGGAATACCCATTTTAAAATTTAGAAAACGTAAAAATTTGTTTTGTATTCTTTCAACAGCTTGTACATGTGTATTATAATATGGGTTCCAGACGGGAGAATTGTACTCAAGTTGACTTCTAACAAATGCAAAATATAACAGTTTAATACACTTTATATTGTTAAAATTTCTAGTTAGCCTAGTTATAAATCCCAACATTTTTAAGCCCTTATTAGAAATTTCTGTTATGTTGTTAACAAACGAAAGATTTCTTTAATTTGTGTTAATGTCTCAAGAGTATTGTTATCAATGTTGTAAGTAAAGATCACTGGATTTTTTATTAGAGAAAATCTAACTACTTGACATTTTGAGATATTTAAGTAGAGTCTATTTTCATTACACCAAATCAACAATTTGTTGATATTATCTTGAAGAATGTTGCAATGGTAAATATTTTTAATAATTCTAAACATTTTGAGATCATCAGCAAAAAGTAAGAAAAATACATCATGAAATACTTTTGTTAGATCATTTATAAACAAGATAAATAAAACTGGGCCAAGGTGTGAACCCTGTGGAACTCCACTTGTCGCATAAATTTTTTCGGACAAGGAGGATTTTATTCTAACAATATGTTGTCTTTTAGTAAGATAGCTTTCAATCCAGGTTAATAAATTGCCACGTATACCAAGTTTTTCTAATTTCCAAATGAGAATTTCATGGGAAACTGAATCAAATGCTTTACTAAAATCAGCATATACAGAGTCTACTTGTAGTTTTTCTTTAAAACCATTAGTTATAAAATTTTCATAAATAATCAAGTTGGAAAGAGTACTTCTACCCGGCATAAATCCAAACTGGTAAGGTGATATTACAGGTTTTATTTGTGTAAAAAGTTTGTCAAGTATTAGGCTTTCAAAGAGTTTCGGTATGGTGGATTGAATGCATATTGGTCTGTAATTACTGATTACAAATATCACTTTTATCGCCCTTTTTGAAAATTGGAGACAAATAACTAATTTTCCACTTATCGGGAAAAATTCCACTAGATAAAGACAAAATAAAAAGTTTGGTTAATGGAAGAACAATTACTTTGATACATTCTTTAATAAATATTGTAGGGATATTATCCGGTCCCGCAGATTTGTGGATATCTAAGAATTTAACTTTAGTAATTACATCAGAGAGACTTATGGTACACTGTGAAATATCAAGAGTTTCGTCTTACAAGAAATTAATATGAATTAGTTATAAATATAATTGTAGTTTTTTTTTTAAATAATTATAAATAAATAAGATAGTGCTTTTTATTATTCAGTTCAGTAGATTCGGTTTTAGTCTGTATTTGATATCAGTATGTTTTCTATTTCTGATCTCCCTATATTTAGTATCCAGCTTTTTATTTGAGATTTAAATGTTAATTTTATGTTAATTTAAGGTTTGTGAGTGAGAGACATTGATATATATCTCTGTGGTGAGAGAGGTATTTTATTGTAGAGTTTAATACCATAATATAAAAGAGTATTTCTCAAAATAAATGTACGTAACGAAAAGGTTGTTACGAAATATTGTTACGAAATAGTCCTAAGATGTAACTAAATAGTAAACATAAAGCTTGTTATATACGTTACATTTTTTTGTATTATTCAGTTTATTTAAAAAAATATTTTTTAAATGTCCTTAATTATCATTTACTTTTTTTATTTATTGTACATACTATAAACATACATAAACTCACAACCCAATACTTGTCGTAAGTACCTATTGTAAGGGGTTTAAAATAAAACAAGGGAGTATTAATTAATGTTTTTTAATTAATGTTTTTTTAATAAAATTATCGGCTTCCCATATTTAAGAACCTAACACAAAATTTAACAAATCTTTAGAAACTGAAGAACAGGCAATGTTTAAAACATTAAAAAATTGATTAATTTGAATCACTATCGAAATAGATCCAGGCGGCACTTTTCAGGGGGCGGCAAATTTTCACAATAATGTTTAAAAATTATTTAAGAAAAAAATTATTATCTTTATAGAGAAACATAATGTAAACATCGTTGTACCTCAGTGGCGTAGCGTGCGGGGAGCAAAGTAACTTATTTTTTAAAAGTGTATAATAATTATTTGAAAATGCTCTACGATACTTTCCTTTACGAATCCAATTCTTTCTTTTATTATTTATTATAAATGTCAATAACTATTTTTTTTAAGCTGCTAATTTCTAATTATGAAAGAAATACTAATTAAAGCCGGGAACTCTCAAACAAATTCACTCTTAATTAAAACCAGAATTGTGTTCAGAATGTAACGATTGAATTTCAGTTGTGTATTCATCCGTTGATACATTTCGAAGGAGACCATTATCTTATTCGAAGTGCATTGGAGGTTATCCGCCACATACCCGCCCCTCTACTAGACCTAGAAACTAGACCTCCCTCACTCGAAGTGCAGTTATGAAATTATATTTGCAGACTATGTATATGCTGCCAGAATCAAAGAGAAACCATTTTCACATTCTGAGTGTAGTTTTAATAAATTCGCCACATACAGATTTAATTTAACCAGTATCACAGAAATGCAAATTGTCCCACACATTTAATTTTAAAATAAAATTGTATGAATGCGATCAAAAAAATGAAAAGGCAGTTTTATTAAAAAAAAATTAAGAAAAAGAATATGTATTTAAAATATTAAGTTTATTCTATTTTAAGTGCTTTAATTCGAATATTCGCAGGTGTGTATTTTTGAGCCAATTTACATTTCCAATATCAAAATTTTTATTTTTAGAAACCAAAATGTTCTAATAAGCACGTCGGAAAATTTATTTTATCTATATTTTAGAACAATTTTGAAATTTTTCTAAAATAATAAAAAAATAACCAAAAAAAAGGAACATTTAAAATGCAAGTGAAGAACCGGGAATTTCATCTGCTGACATATTTCGAAGGAAAACGTTATCTTATTCGAAGTGCAGTTATGAAATTCTAGTTGAAGACTACACATGTGTGTTGCCAGAATCAAAGAACTCTCAGAACATGGAAAACCATTTTCATGTTCTGAGTGTAGTTTTAATTAGCCGCAAACAGATATAATTTAAACCAGTTTTGTGTTCAGAATGGAAAATTTCTGTTGTGGTTTCATCTGCTGACACATTTCAAAGGAAAACATTCTCTTATTAGGCAGTTATAAAATTCTAGTTGTAGACTATTTATTTAATGCCAGAAAAAAAATTCATATTCGGAGTTAGTGTAGTTTTAATTCGCCGCATACAGATATAATTTAAACCAGTTTTGTGTTCCGAATGTAAAATTTATGTTGTGGTTTCATCTGCCGACACATTTCGAAGGAAAATATTCTCTTACTCGATGTGAAGTTATAAAATTCTAGTTGTAAACTATTTATTTGATGCTAGAAAAAAAAACATTTTCATATTCTGAGTGTAGTTTTTATTCACCTCATACAAACTGGTTTTGTGTTCGGAATACAATGATAAATTAAATAACGAGTTGCAGATTCATCGTGTACCGCGTGAAGCTTTACATTTGAGTTGTATATCAAATGCCGCAAAATTCTGTGAAATTGATTTTCCGTGTGTAACTATTATTTGGGGACTGTTCGTTACTGACTATTGTTTGGGGATTGTTCCGTGTGTAACTATTATTGGGGACCATTTTCGATTTCCGACAGCAGTTATAAACTTTGTAGTAGAATTTATAAACATGATTTTCGTTGGAAGAATACTCGTCAAATGTAATTATTAAAAAAATCGGCTCGTACATAAATAAGTCGTAATAAAAAAAAATAGGATTTCCACATACACCCCCCTCCCACCCCACCCGGTGCTTGACGTACCCAAATAAGGGGACGGCGAAATTTTCCCCCGCCCCGGGCGGCCGAAACCCACGCTACGCCACTGATATAATTATACCTACGTAATAATTGTAGGCAACTGATAAGATACAGAGTAGCTACAGCTGTTCGATGTCCGCCATTTTGAAGTTCGGAATTCAGGGTTGAAGGGTTGGCCACAGCCACCACGCGATCGGCCAACTAAGTTCGGAGAGAGGCGTCTACTAATAACAGCAGGAATTCCAAAAACTGAACAATTCGGACTAATATCTATGAGAACCAAAGTAAGGACGAATATCTACAGCACTGGCAGAGGTTGGATTAGAATAACGTTATATAGCGTATGCAGTTTGAAAAACTTAATTTATGTATGTATGTAAGTAAAAATCCCTAGTATCGGACTATTGGACACATTTAGCTGATTATTAAGCTGCCCTCTGTAGATATTAGTCCCACCTACGCTCCATAGATATAGTCACCAATGGGACCGTCATAGATATTAGTCCGACCTTAGCTTTGTAGATATTAGTCCTCACTCTGAAGTTCATAGATATTTGTCCAACATATGAGCTGTAGATATTCGTCCGACATACAGGCTGTAGATATTAGTGACTCTCGGTGTTGGAAGGTTAGCTTTGGTGTGGAGGAAGCATTATTCTTTTCAACGCAAAGCATTTGTAAGATGGCAAGATGGGTTTATTTATTTATGATAGCAACACCTCTGTTGACTACGTTGACGTTTCATGTGTCAAACGTCAGTTAAAATAATTGAATTTGATTAATTTCCACTGAAATATTTTCTGAAAATGAGCGAAATAATAAATAAACTACGTCGGTTCGATGCCTATCCGAAAACAGCAGACGATTGCAAAATAAAAACATTCTCCGGAGCCGCAAGTTACTAAAGCCTTCATTTTACTTCAATAATTGATTACAATACAAAACGAGATAAGGAGTGCTTTATGATGTGTTTAATTGTGTTTGAATTTTTCAGTTACTATTGCTAGCGCATGCATCATAGTAATTTTATTCCTCTCAGAGCTGAATGCCTACATGTCACCTAATGTACTAGAAGAACTATTTGTTGATACATCTAGGGGCCCAAAGTTAAAAATTAACTTAGACATAGTTATTCCAACCATATCATGCGACTGTAAGTAAAATTTTGTACCTACTAAGGATGTATTAAGTATCATTATTTATGTCTTACTCCGCTATATTGTGCTGTCTCCCATTTTTCCTCAATCCTTTAACAATAACCCAGTCCATTTTATAAAGTTCACTAGGATTGTCATTGGACATGTGGCTATGTCTTCTGGTTACACAGTGTGTCTCCCCAGGTATCTTAGCCTAGTTCCCACCAGGGCGGGACATTGTCACCATAGGTTAATTGGAGTCTCCTCATCCTCTTCATATTTCCTGCATCTATTGGTGTTTTCTATTCCCAATAGCTGCATATGTCTCCTGAGATGGCAGTGTCCCATTAGTAAGGGTCGACCGAGATCTCGGTCTCGGTCTCGGCATTCTCGGCTACAAATTCTACCGAGACAGTAACCGAGACCGTTGTAAGTAGGTACGGTATAGGATAATGGGATTCAAATCTACCGCGCGCGTCCAAATTCGTCACTTGGTGTCACGACAGCTATCTCACGCACTGCGGACACGCAGTGGTGAGAGAGCTGTCGATTGTGATTGGTCGGCTGGCAGGAGGCGGGTTTTTCTCACAGCAGTCGCAGTCACAGCTCACAACCGCCGCGTCGCATCGCGCCGTGTAAATTGTAAACAAACAATTAATTGTAAAGGAAGTTTGTTTGAATTTTGTTCGTGTTCGTAGTAGAAAAAAGTAAGTTCTTTTATATGTTGTTGTGATTAATTATAATTACTTTACTATCAAATCTTACTTTAAATCTCAAATTATTGTTTAATTAAATATTTTATATTAGATATATTATATAAAATCTCAAATTATTGTTTAATTTAATATTAGATATATTATATAAAATCTCAAATTATTAAATAATTAAACATTATTACATTCTTAAAAATACAGTATATTATGCAAAAATAGCGCTATTTCATTTTTTTGCTCAATTTATCTATTCTCGGTCTCGGCTCTCGGTCTCGGCCGAGATTTTAATTTATTCTCGGTCTCGGTCTCGGTCTCGGCCGATAACGAAAAACCTGTCTCGGTCGACCCTTACCCATTAGTAATCCTGCCAGTTCCCTTAGCGAGTTTCTATCCATATTGAGTAGTTTCCTGGTCCATCTAGTAAAAATTTAGCAGGTACATATTTTAATTTTAAAAAAATATATATTTTTTTTTTTTGTTACAGAATAAATTTTTGGCATTTTTATTAATATACATATATTTAATTTTTAAAAAAAATCAACATTTTGTTACAGAATAATTTTTTTGCATTTTCACCAGCTTTGGTTCCTTAGAACGGGCAATCTGCCTAGCTTCTTTTTTTTTTTTTTACATGAGCTCCACACAGGAGGCCCTGGGGAAAATAATTTCCTTCAGGGCCTATGTCATCTTTGAGGATGCTGTGTGGAGAGTTTTTTAAGGAAAGGAAGGAGAGGAGAGTTTTGTGAAGGAAAATAGTTTAAGGGGTGGGTAGGAATCTGGGGTTCAGTGTGTCCTGGTCATCTGCCTCCTAGACAAACCTCACCCCATGAACCCGGGCACCCCTGCTAAATCACCAAACGTAGCGAACCACTTGGGGCGATCTATGGCAGAGGTGTTGGTCATCCAATAAAGATTCCCGGGGCGGCGGTACCCATTCCCGCCTCCCAAATTGTGTATTGCATCCTTGCAGATGGAGGAAGGTTCAGAGATTAGTCTTGATCGTAACCCAATACTTTTGGTTTTCTAGTATGAGTCTTGTTCGCAAGCTAATCTTTTTTCTTTTCCATATATTTTGTAATTCGTATTGTTTGAAAATTATTAACAAAATCACAAAGTATCTGCATCGTATGAACAAAAATTATTACCATTGTTTCAACAATTTACTCAATTTTTTAGTTAAACGTTTTTAGCACATTTCATGCAGGCGAAAACAAGGAACCCGTTTGAGAAAATGGAATTTGTCGATATATCTTTGAAAATAATATGTACATTTGAATGAATTTTTTTAATCTTCTTTTTTTAACACTTCTCACCACACCCCAACTATTAAATTATTATCCAAAATTATAGCCTTCTTTGTAATGGAACTCCTTAAACAGAAGTTAAAGTCAGTTATTACAACGGCGAGAAGCAGGAGTCCCCGGTGCAGGCCAAAACTGTTGGTGAACTTCACCAACATTCGCGGCCTGCACAAAAACTTAAATTCAGTCCACCACCACCTTCTCACCCAACGTCCCAACCTTCTCTTCCTTTCCGAAACGCAGATAGCCTACAGACGCCTCCTATCTGGATTGCCCGGGTTTCACCCTCATGGGCAAATTCAGACCCAAGGGAGGTGTCTGTCTCTTCAGCCGAGCTGATGTCAACTGTGTGCGGCTGTTGAATCTGGAGAACTCCAAATTCGACGTAATGTGGGTGCGCGTCAATCTTGCCAGTACGGTAAGATTTTACGCGTGTTTATACCGCTCACCGAACCTTAGCATTTCAGATACGTCCGAACTCTTCAAACATCTAAGCAATACTGTTGATGACCTCTTGCCCCGCTTCCCTACAGTAGAGTTTGTGGTCCTGGGGGACTTCAATGTTCATAACGAACCTTGGTTAAAGTTCTCAGGACCAACGGACTCGGCTGGACGAGAGGCGGAATCTTTTGCCCTCTGCTACGGACTGGAGCAAATGGTTCAGGAGCCTACAAGGGTTCCTGATGTCCAGACTCACCGCTCCAATCTGTTAGACCTGTTTTTAACCACTGTGCCACACGGTTACAAGATTGAGGTCACAGCGCCTCTAGGATCGTCCGACCACTGCCTGGTGACGACGTCAATCCCCATAACCTTCAGACCGCCAAATGAGCGGCTGAAGAGAAAAGTGTGGCACTATAGATCAGCAGATTGGTTTGGTCTGCGGGCTCATTTCAATGCTTTCCCGTGGTAGCTGTCTGTTTTCGGACTTCGGATCCCTCAAGATGTGCCCAGGAAATTGGTGAAGTCATCACATCCGCGATGGATGGCTTCATCCAATCCACTGTCAAAGAAACTGGTGTGGGCTCAAAGCCGTGGTTCAGTCGACAATGCTCCGAAGCAGTGCGACGAAAAAACGCGGCTTACCGAGCCTACAACACATCTCGAACGTCCGAAAACAGAATAGTATATAACAAAATGGCAAAGGAATGCAAGAGGATCATTAACAGGTCAAAATTCGAGCACGACCTGCAGATCAGCAGAAAGCTGGCTGCCTGCCCGCACGGCAGCAGAGCGTTCTGGTCGCTTGCGGGCTCAATAGGTCGCAATTTCTGCAAACCCAGTCTGCCACCTCTTACCAGACCTGATGGCTCTCTAGCAAATACCGCCGCCGAAAAGGCTAACTTATTAGGCAAAATGTTCACAGAAAACTCGACCCTCGATGATCAAGGTGCTACCCCGCCGTCGGTTCCTCATTGCGGTTTTCGTATGAAAAAGCTGAGGATCCGGCATTGGGATGTACTTCAAGTCTTACGAGGGCTTGATGTTAAAAAAGCTAGCGGGCCTGACGGAATTCCTGCCCTGGTATTGCAGAGGTGCGCTGTAGAAATAGCTCCAATTTTGACGAAGCTTTTCAAGATGTCCCTGAAGTGTGGCTCTGTGCCCTCTGGTTGGAAAAAAGCGATCATTCACCCCATTCCAAAGAAGGGTGACCGCTCCAACCCAGCCAACTACCGCCCCATAGCGATCACATCTGTTCTGTCAAAAGTGATGGAACGTGTGATCAACGACAAACTGCTCACATACCTCGAGAAGAACAAAATTATTAACGACCGTCAATACGGATTCCGGCGGAACCGCTCGTGCGGTGATCTTCTCGCGTATGTGACACATGTTTGGAGACGGTGCCTGGAACGTTTTGGTGAGACCCAAACGGTTGGACTGGACATTTCCAAGGCCTTTGACCGGGTTTGGCATCGAGCGCTTGTCAACAAACTGCGTTCGTACGGACTTCCCGCATCCTTGTGTGCGTGGATTGCCGACTTTTTGAGGGGGAGGTCGATTCAGGCAGTTGCTGACGGTTTCACCTCTTCCTCGCATTCGATAAATGCTGGGATCGGTTCTGTCTCCGACTTTGTTTCTGTTGCACATCAACGACCTCTTGTCATGTGCACCGATTCATTGTTACGCGGATGACAGTACAGTCCATGATAGCTTTTTGTTTGACAAGCCTCCAAAGAGCACACAAACCCCAATAGCTCAGAGGGCTTTGAAGCAGAGAATGGACGGTTACCTCGAGAGTGTTTTCTCTTGGGGGAAGAATAACCTCGTCGAATTTAATGTTTCAAAGACCCAATCATGTTTGATAACGTCTAAAAGGGATCGAAATGATAATCTAGTCTCCTTCAACGGAAGCATTCTTCCGAACAGGACCTCCATTGATATGCTTGGAGTTACTCTAAGTGACCAGCTCAGGTATGGGGGCTCCATCGAAACCAGAGTTAAATTAGCCTCTCAGAAACTGGGCGTACTGTACAGGGCCCGCAGATACTTTAATAGTACACAACTGCTAACCCTTTACAAATCGCAAGTGCGCCCCACGGTTGAATTTGGCAGCCACCTCTGGTCTGAAGCTCCAAAATACCTTAAAAAACCCTTTACTCTGTGCAGAAACGGGCGGTCCGTTTGATAGATTCTCCCATCTTAACAGACGGATTGCAATCTTTAGAGCGCAGGCGTCAGGTGGGAATGCTGTCCTTGTTCTACCGGTATTACAATGGAAAATGCTCCGAGGAACTAGCGTCGTTGATCCCCTCGGCACCGGTGCATAGTCGGGAAACACGCGCCCAACATTTGTACACGGTTGACATTAGTCACATGAGAACGGGTCGTTTTTACGACTCGTTCTTGAGTTCAACAGCTCGGATGTGGAACGATTTACCAGCCTCTGTGTTTCCTCCCTCCTACAACATGGGTATCTTCAAGGCCCATGTTCACTCCTTCCTTTCCTCAAAAAGACCCTCCACACAGCATCCTCAAAGATGACATAGGCCCTGAGGGAAATTATTTTCCTCAGGGCCTCCTGTGTGGAGTTAATGTAAAAAAAAGAAAAAAAAAAGTGTTTTGCTATATATATATAGCGACATTTTATGTGTAAAATATGTATTATTTTATTACATTATAAAAACTTTGGTACAAATCATTACAAAAAAATGACAATTTGCTCACCTCCAGCCCCAAGTGTAAGTTTGCTTTTGATATAATACATAATAATATATAATACAAATCTACTCCCTATTGAAATTGTGCAACGTCTAATTATAAAAATTATATTGAAAAAACGAAGAGATTATCCAACTCACCTTATTTTTGAAGAATTTAAAGTATTAAAATTTAATGATCTCGTTCGAAAAAATATAATAATCCAAATAATAAAAGAAAAACAAAATCATAGCTTTTTAACTGAAAGTCGTACTCGTCAAAAACATATATTTCCAATAAAAAAATGTAACACCTCATTTGCACAACATCATTACACAAATCTAGGAAAAAAATACTTCAATAGCCTACCTGAAAAAATAAGAACAATCGAAGACGATAAATGCCTACTAATAGCAATTAAAGAGCTATTTAAAGTAAAAATAACAAATTGATAAAATTTATCATCATAACTTGTAAATTTGTTATTTTTTTTTTAAGTATCTACCACAATTAAATTAAAAGATACAAAATATATTTTAAATATTTTCTCATCCCGATACTCGTCCCTCTTCTAATCACAAGCGTCTGCTTCTATAGAAGAGAAATATCATTAAAAAAAAATTAAAAATTCATTGAAAATTTATTATGTAGTTTATTTGTATCAAAAAAGGTTATTTTGAAATGTAAATATTATATTTTATATTTTTGCTGTACAAATAATGTAAATAAATGAAAAAAAAAAAAAAAAGAAGTAAAATTTAAAAAATTTGAAATAACCCCGACACAAAAAGAGCTGATTACCTTGAAACGCCTGAACCGATTTTCAAGAATTGTAGCTAAGAACCATCTCTATCACGTCAGCTTTCAAACAAAAAACACGCGAATTTTTCTAATCTTTCGTTAAGGGCCCTCCGTATTAAATGTTTCCAGCTAGAATTCGAATATCGAACTAGCTGCACGTGCAGCTGGCCGGTGCGTTCCATTCAAAATCAAGACACGCACAGAGCAAAACCAATTATTAATTATTAAAAATAATGTTAAAATATGTTTTAGAATGTAATGCAATATAACGGTAGCTTGATTCATGGAGGAGGTTCTCAGTAACTTAAAACATTTAATGTAACTTTTTATTTGGATTTTTTTTGATACATACATAGATGAAAAATGTACACATAGTAATACAATTATAAACATTGACAAAAGGCTTGGCCTTTGTTCCAGCCTGGTTTCGCAGTGCGGCGGGGCACTGTTAATATTAAATTGTCTAGTTTGATTTGAGGTCACGGGTTCAAAAGCCGGCGAGGAAAAATCAAATTTAATTTAATTTATATGAGTAAATCATATTGTAGAATTAAAATAAAATGTATATAGGTACATTTAATGAATCTGTGCCTTGTCCCAAAGTGGAATATACATTCAGTATCGCCCTGGTGAGAGACCATAATTCAGAATTGAAAGTTGCTTGAGAACGGCGTAGATATGTTTAGTGACTAGATCTGAATGGCCAGGAACTTTCCAACCCTCCTCTTCCCTATCTCTAAATATATTTCTCTATCTCTAAATATATTTTTTTAAGTTTCCAGAAAGTAATTTTTTGAGTTTTTACTGCTTTATATATGAAGAATGCTGCGTGCTGTGAAAATACATTTAAATTCAATCACGGTGTCTTCAGAAAAAATTCCATCTGGGGTCGCACCCATATACGGATACGATATTCATCTACGAAAAGACCACACTTTTCTATGGTAATGCTTTCTTGTTCTGCAAGCTCCTTCAGGACATTGTATTCATGTTTTTGTCCGTGTCAAATTGAAGGAATATTTGATAAGGATTGCTGGTAAAGTAGGTATATTTTTGACTAATGGAGCGCAACTGATATTTTGCCGCCGTTTGCACACTTTTCCAAACCATGATGCCGTTATCATGTTGCAGCGCATCTCGATCCACTTTCCACTAGATGCATGAAGTACCTATTGTCGCCCTTTCAATTGCTTGACTATTTTTGGCTATGGTGAAAAACCTTTCTAAAAATCACCTTTAGCTGCCTCATACGATGCTTGGTCCATATCAGGTTTTTCTGCATTGGGACCATAATGCTGATCTTTTGCTGAAGCGAGCTGCAGGATTTTTCCTTTTCTTTTTTTTTTTACTTATTACTTTTTGATTATTTTTCTGCAATCTTTTTAATTCTAATTGCTTTATGAGTTTTCTATACTATATAGTCCAGTTAAATTAAACATTTCCACTTGCATCAAATGGGGTGGTTTTGATTTTCTTTACATATTCTATATGATGAAGGACTAATGAAAAATCTAAATTTTCAATCTCGTCAGATCTCCGGATCTTGCCAAAAATTGTTTTTGTCACTTTGACCCCAAACAACAAAATTTTCTCCAAATATCATTCTTTATGTTTTTATAGTAGACTAAATTTACTACAATTTGATATATTATTAGTCACAGTAGACCCTATAGTGTCTGAGATATAGGTGTTAGAAAAAAATGATTTTAAGGCCGATTGTATATATGTATATATATACATATATATATACGAGATATATACAATCGGCCTTAAAATCATTTTTTCTAACACCTATATACACACGAGACACACATATAGACACGAGATATATATGTAATTAAAAAAATAATATAAAAAAATATATGTATATAAAATATAAATGTATATAATAAAATCCAATACTGTATATATACACATACAGTATATAGTAAGATATCTTAAAATCATAGCCATTTGATGCAAGTGAACTCCCTTAAATCCATTCTTAGTCATGCGATTCAAAAGATCTCCCCTGGCGCACTACCGGTTGAAGCGAAGAACTTTCCTTTTCTAGAGCATGGATATTTACTTTTTTTTAGTGGCCATTTCCATACTTTTATATTTTCAAAATATCAAACTGTTTATTTCCTAGAAACCCGAAAAAATGTTAATAATAAATTAATTCTTCATAATATCTACTATTTGACACTACACAGCTTCGACGGAAACTCACAGACGAAGCATAAAAAAGCGACACACCATTATAGTCCCTACGCTCAACGCATAGAGTGTAATATTGTTGAAACGTCGCATGGAAGCATAATAATTACGCGGAATTTCGAACTTTGAAAAAAGATTGACACGACGGACCGTAGGAAGCGTGCGTTCACGGCCACCTCTTAGAGCCGAACGAGTAGGAGAATTTTTAGATGTTCATTATATAGTATTTAACGAAAATAAATTGTTAATAAAAGCATATATCTCGATAGAAAAATGTATTTATGATAGCTTAACGTGGCTACATCATCGATATTTTGACGATTAATAACTTAGATTGTCGTTTTAATCTGAGAATTCATGATACTCCATACAACGATTGAGATCGCTAGTAAGGAAGGCCCTTAAGAAAACAAATACAGTAAGTAAGTAAAGGAAGAAAACAGAACCTCATGCTAATTATTCTAACACGCTTGGGTATGGGTACTGAAGAGTTATTAGAAAGCGTCGTTTCTTTTAAATATTGAATATTGTCGTAACCGCCAAACGTAAAAAAACAGAAGATTTTGAGGTGTGTATATCAGTTAAAAAACGTAATGCTGACCAAATTACTAGTTTTTAGAGTCACGGAACTCAGATGGATCGACGCAGAAAAAAAAAATCTTCAAAATGGTGTATAGAAAGTATTTTCGTAGGTAGTGGAGGTTACAGCAGTATTGCTTTCCTGCGGCGTTATACTATATAATTATTTCAAGCGAATGAATTGTGAAAATAACACAAATTAATTAAATAAAATCAACAAATCCCAAATCAGGTAAACAAAACTTCAGGCTTGTTTCCAAAATTAAATGTTATACTATTTAGTCAGACGCCTTTAAAAATGTGCCATAATTTCCCCATCGAACTCATTTTTAGCATCGCTACTCTAGGTGGTTCGTTTAAAAGCACACATTCAAATCATATTGGTTCTGATTATTTCAATGTGTGCTCTTCGGTGGTCAATATATGACTGATGTCGTAGTTTATTCAGAGCATTCTCGAAAACTCGTGGTACCAAAAATATGGTCACGTGGATTGCCTACAGCTCGTTGAAATGATACACAGATTTCATGTTAGAGAAGTCTATCAATTTGGATGTCTATGATTAGACCATAAGAAACAGAAAATAGTCTCTAAGAGTTATAGCTACAATGATGATGTTAAGCATAGCAAAAATGATCTCATGCAGATGACTTACACATATGACACTTATATTTCCAAACTTTACAAACCCTTCATAGTTTCACCTAACCCAGTTGCAAATTAAATTAATTTCTTCAAGGCATTCTTTGATTTGTGTATGTTTTTTATGACTCAAGTACTTAATTTTTCGTTTATTTTAGACTTGGTTTTGGATGCAATGGATACTTCCGGGGAGCAGCATTTACAAATAGATCATAACATTTATAAAAGAAGACTCGATTTGGAAGGCCAACCGATAGAGGATCCAAAGAAAGAAGACATAGTCACTACTTCAACAACTACCAAAGTAAACCCATATTTCAATTTCGTTGAAAATAGTTATCAATATGGCATTTAGCTCTATCCAGCATACGTCTATTTCATTTTTAAAAATAAAATTCTAATATATTATTGTGGTGATTTAATTTTACAGAAGGCTGAAAATGAAACAACTGAAATCAAATGTGGAAGCTGCTATGGTGCTGCTAGTGGGTGAGTTGGAATATTTAACCTTCCCACAACGTAGGTGTATACACTTCCCCCAAAAGAGAGTTTTGTACGATATCTAAGTTTTTTTAACATCGCATACTCTACAGTTTAGAAAATCCTAGAAAAACTATTCAGTAATTGATATGCATTTAAAAAAAAAGAAAATTCCAATTACTGTATTAACACACATAGGGCGGGAAGGATTGTTCTGCCTTTTATACCGGTCCTACTTAAATGCCAGCAAAGGCATTGCTGTCAATATTTTTATATGAATATTGTACGCCAATCTCTTTGTAAGGGTTCAACTATGTGTATATGTATAAAAACATAATATAATACTTGTATCACATTTATAATATTTATATTATAATCTTCTTCTTCTTCTAATCCCATCTTATCTCCTTTTCTTTTATGTGGAAGAATATTTTATCAAAAGGAAATTTAGACTTTGCCACTGCAGATGCTCAAATTCTTTTTTCTTTTAATGATTTGTACGAAAGTTAATAACATTTTCTTTGTAATGTAATAAAATACTTTCATATTTTACACATAAAACATCACTAAATGGACTATTGACTTTAATTCTATTTGTGGAGCATATTACAAAGTAGGCTATAATTTTGGACAATACTTCTATATTTGTGGATGTGATATTAAAAAAATCATTCAAATTTACATATTATTTTCAAATTCTTATTATTTCATCCATTTTCTTAAACGGGGTTCCTTGTTTTTGCCTGCCTGAAGTGTGTTAAGATATTAAATAATATCTATCCAATGTTGGTCAAATTACTCTCACGATTTCAGAACAAGATAAGTGTTTTAAATGATCAATAAAAATGTCAAAATTCTAGCCGCGCACATTGGACATTTGAGCAAATTTGTTGAACGGTGAACGGTTTAATAAAACAAAACAGCCTTAATCGGGATGGCGTAAGTCACAGATTTATGGTATATCACTATTTATTACTATTGGGGTTCAAAACATGAATTTACAGTTTCATAATTAGGATTTTATTGTAGGTGCTGCAACACTTGTGAAGAGGTAAAGGAGGCCTACAGAGCCAAGCGGTGGAGCCTGCCCAACCTGGATACCTTTGAGCAGTGCAAGGGGGAGGTCGGGAAAGACAAGATGAAAAATGCATTCCTCGAAGGGTGCCAAATTTATGGTTCTATGGAAGTCAACAGAGTAAGATAGTGACATTAATTATTTGCTTTTACCGGTTGTGGCAGAATCGTCAAAGTGCCTGGTATGCGAGAATCTTATGTTCAGTCCTACGCATTTGTTACTAAAACACCATGTTATTTCAGTCCATTTTATCAGCAGGAATATGCTACCGCCAGGGTTGGGCAAAATACATGCTTTGCTGTAATTGAAATACAAATTACAAAATACTTTTTCGCATGTATTTAAAATACGAAATACAAAATACTTTGACGTCGTGTATTTGAAATACAAAATACAAAATACAGTATTTTAACCATTTTTTTCTTTCAAATACAAAATACAAATTACAAAATACAAAATACATTTTGTTTTGGTAGAACCTTTGGTTGCAATAAATTGTCCTAAGTGCACTTATCTAAGGGTGCATTTCCAGAAAAGCAAAGCTGAGCAGAGTGAAACAGAAACGTGCAAAAATTGACCAATCATATTGCTTAGAAGACACATCTCATCCTCGCTCCACTTGTAAAGTTTGTGGTATAGGGCACAGGTGTTAGATAATAATAGTAATTATTATAATAACATGACGTTTCGGCATCAGTTTCGGTTTCGGTAGAAAATCTGCCGAAACTTCGGCCGCACCGAAACTCTGCGTTTGAGAATTATCGCGCGTCGTTCAGCTGACTTCGGGTGAGTTCGTGGCTCGTTCGCCAAATTTTTGTTCAAATAAGTAGTTAACATGTTTGTTAATTTTTAATTTTTTGGTTTATTCTATAGCAGTAATGTACCGGTAATAGTACCCGCCGCCCAAGTTGGGAGGCGGGTAAGGGTACCGCCGCCCCAGGAACAATTTATTGCATAATCAACACTTCTTCCATAGGACACCTTAAGTGGTTCGCTACGTTTGGTGTCTTTGCAGAGGTGCCCGGGTTCATGGGGTGAAGTTTGTCCAGGTCTTGGGGCCAATTCGTCTGCCTGCCTGCTCCGTGGTGTGCAGGATCGAGAGAGACTGGTTGAGGCAGGTCTTTTATCCTCTCCAGCCGGAATCTCTCGACCTATCGCCTAGCACCGCGGTTGGAAGGGTGGATTCATACGTCCGTTATGCCTAGATACACTGACCCCCCCATTCCTACCCACCCTTCATACCTATTTCCTACCCAGAACTGCCTCTCATTCCTTTCCTCAAAAAAACCTCCACACTTATCATCCCCTAAGATGACATAAGCCACGAGGGAAACTATTTTCCTCAGGGCCTCCTATGTGGAACTAATGTAAAAAAATAATAAATAAATATTTTTTCACTTACTTCAATTTTTGTTTTCTTTATTTCATTTAACATGTTCATTAAGAATATTGTGATTGTAAACGCAATTAAAATACTCAATTAATGAGGACCTTCCTTTATAATGTGAGTGTTGATTATTGTCAAATTTTTGTTCCAAGAAGTAAATAACATGTTTTGTTAATTTTTGTTTGTTTTATAGAAGTAATTTCAAAAAAATTAATAATAATTTTTTCACAGGTACTTCAATAATTGTTTTTTTTTAATTTCATTTAACACGTGTTAATTGTCTGTATCAGTGTAAAAATAAGCCAAATTTTAGCAAAAAAATTTGCTTAAAAAAGAATCGGTTTCGGCCAAAACTGAGACAGACACCGAAGATTCGGTTTCAGTTTCGGTAGAAAGTCCTGTTTCGGTCAGACACTAATAATATAATACGATACAAATAGTGTTGCCAACTTGCTCTAAATATTAACATATATTGTGCTGGATTCTAACGTTTTTAGTCTTATGTATTATCTACGTTATTTTATTTTTCATTACCATTACTATGATCGCTAAATGTATTTGAAAATGTATTTTGAAGCCATAATTTAAAAAAGTATTTGAAATACAAATTACAAAATACCTCAGCATCGGGTAATTGAAATACCAATTACAAAATACATTTTTAGGAAGTAATTGAAATACAAATACAAAATACGTATTTGTATTTCAAATACGTATTTCAATTACAAGTAATTCAAATACTGCCCAGCCCTGGCTACCGCTAATATCTGAAGGCCCCAACAATATGATTTACATATATAAAACAAATTATGATTCGTTCAATTACTAGCCAAGCTCCTCGCCTACAGGGCTATCGACCACCTCATCTTGCTAGCAACATTTACTTAGAAAGCAGACATTCTTTACCAGAGTATAATGAATGTAAAAGATTCCCTGGCTTCTAAACATATACATTTGAATTAAGAGTTATAATAATACTATTTATACAACACAAATATAATAATATGACCTCTGTGCTCTCAAGCCAGAGCGGTTTGATGCTAGGGAATTTTAAGCCATTATCACAGCAGTTACTTAGGGAAAACACACTACACTAAGACACTAGCCGATCATGCACTATCTTCGTCACCCACAGGAAGCTTAACCCAAAGTAATGATAGTAAGTTCGGTGGTGGAGAACGCTACTAACTCAATTAACAGAACCCCATCCTATTAACTATCCTGGCTTGAAATGCTAGCCTACTGGCTTCCACGCTAGCTTACTAGGTTAAAAACAGTTCTAGTCTGTTTACACATAGCTAGAGTTACTACCTTGCTGCATTACTAGCAATAGATTGTTGTCCTGGCTTGAAATACTGGTCTCGTGTGGCTTGGGCATCAGCTTCTTAACTGATGGTTGGTTGAATTAGCTTTATCTTACTTCCTAACTTTCCTCCTCAACATTTTCTTCCACTCCTTTACTCTATTAAACACATTTCCAAAATGGGGTTGCCACGGTTTTCCTGGCGCAGTTGACAGTTGAAGGTTTGTTTCCGCGGCGCTCCCCGCGGAGTGGAGTGACCTGTTTCATCAGGGCAATTGGGCTGGGGGTCACAATTCTCAAAAATGAGGGGATGAAAAGATGAGTTCCCCTGGCTCTTGTAGATGACTCTTGTGTCAATTTAATGTTTCTGGATTTTGTAGGTTGGAGGCAGCTTCCACGTGGCACCCGGACAGAGCTTCTCCATCAACCACGTGCATGTTCACGACGTCCAGCCATACTCCTCCTCCTCTTTTAACACCACGCACATCATCAGGCATCTGTCATTCGGTGCCAAGATTCTGGATGCCAACAGCCCACTGGATACTACAATGGGACTTGCCACTGAAGGTGGGTAAAGGCTCCTCTGCATGATGGCCCATCATGTTGGGCCATCGTGTGGAGAGCATAGTGGTGTCTGATGGCTTATGGCGCAGTGCGATGTTCTGAGATAGCCTCAGTTGTTGGTTTTCCGCCCACACATCAAACGATAGTGGGACCATGAAGGCAGGACGCCTCTACACTTGGCCCACTGCTCATTTGAATGTGATCGGGAGTTGACGTTCTAATTTTAGCTTTGTCGAGTCGGTTTAAGGTAGGGGCTGTAGAAAGGAATTATATGAAGGAAGAAAAACAGATATTGGTAGCTCGTTCCACATACGAGCCGACTTACACAAAAACGAGTTAGAGAAATTACCCATTCTCATGAAACCAACATCAACTATGAATAACAGTAACACCGGTACACAAAGGATTAATGCAGCTAGCTTCTTAGAACAGGCTCCGTTAAAATACCTGTAGAGCAGGCTCGGCATGCCTACATTGCATCTTCACATTAGAGATGGCCGCACAGAATACAGTAGGTTTATTAATTTATTTATTTTTTAAAGAAAAACAAACATTTCCGGGTTACGAATAACCCAACAATGTTTGAAAATCTCCTACTACCACCACAGAAAGCCGAAAATGTTGCTTGTGTTGTGAAGGAGGACTTAGCCAGCCGAGGAATCGAACATGCGACGCCCGGGTGGGACCCAAGCGCTCTGCCCACTCAACCACTGACCGGTCTTTATGTTGTGAGGCTCCAGCCTAGAGGTGGCTCCCAAATTCAAATGTTGATCTGTACCAACAGGTGTGATCAGACCACGATTATTATGAACGCGTCGAGAGACAGTTTTCCTGCCGTAGGGCTAAGATATAAAAAATAAAAAAACTACAGTAGAATACAGTTTGGTTATGACCCATTTTTAATAAATTATGTCCTAATTACACGGAAAATTATGTCGGTTATGGTGACCGACATGATTCCTAACACGTTTGGCGCGTGCCGTGGTATTAAAATAAATACATACAAATATACCTAACAAAAACAGGAGGTTGTTTATTTTCTACAAAATGCTTTGTATGACGTCCGCTTAGTATGACATGTTTGTCATTTCCCTTCGATGTCATTATAAACGGATTCCACTGTATATATGTATATTGTTTTAGCCGAATATAAAATATTCATTTCACAAACTTTTTTAATATCTAGATCAGCGCAAGTCTTGAAAATCTTAAACAATTTTCTTTAAAATTTCAGCTCCAAAATTTTTATATTGAGTTATGCAACCCTTGAGGTGATTTTTCACAAAAACGGCGCCCTACAAATAATTATCTAATTGTTATAAGGGGTCGTCCATTAATCACATGAGGCTTGAAAGGGGGGGGGATCGGAAAAAATCACGAAATATTACAGGGGGGGATATACTGAGATATCACGTGTATTCATTTTTCATTGAACGCATGATTTCTAAACCAAATGCCAGTAAAAAAAAATACACGTGATTTTGAGTAGGGGGGGGTAATCTAAAACCTCACCACATATCACCAGGGGGTGGGGGGTTAAAAAGATACTAAATAACATCACGTGATTAATGGACGACCCCTAACATCTATCAGGTTAGGTCGCGTTTCTACACTATTTTTTCTTACTAAAATAGTTGGGAGAGTTAGAGAGTTGTAGAGAACATAAAATTTCAAAGTTCGTAATTCAGGATTGATAAAATATATGTCGAGCTTAAAAAAGTAGCGTTGACATTCCAGACAAAAAGACACCAGAAATCACCTTTTGAGTATTTTGACTGCTTTAGAATAGGACTTCCTTTTTATATATTTACCGGTAAGATATCCAGAACAATAACTTATTGTGCAGTGAACAGAGAATATATTGTCACAAATTATTGTATAATTTTATAAATGGTTTCAATGGAACTCTAAAACTTTTGTGAAAAAATTGGTTCCACTTTTCTACCTTCAGTTAGTTCAATTTGACCTCCAAACTAACGTCCAAATGACCGGAAACTACTGAATGCAGTCACCGCACCTGCTTCTCGCGTCAGAATAGTGGAACACGTTCAACAAGATATTAGTGTGCAATAACACCTCTATGTTGACACATGATTTTTCACAGATCTGCGCTAGTATTATTACTATTTGTTACCATATACCTGCCCAAGTTCCAAGACTTTTCAAAATGTATTTTCTTTTTGAGCAATTTTGGAGGCGGTTATGGGTACCGCCGCGTCGGGAATCATTTATTGGATAACCAACACCTCTGCCATAGGTCACCCCAAGTGTTTCGCTATGTTTGGTGACTTAGCAGGGGTGCCCGGGTTCATGGGGTGAAGTTTTTCCGGGTCTTAGCGGCGAATGCGTCTGGCCACCAGCTGCATGACAGGCCAGATCAGGAGAGAATGGTTGAGGGAGTCCCTTTGACTTCTCCACTCATACTCTCTAGGAACATCGCCTTGCACCGCAGTGGAAGGAATGGATTCATGCGTCCGTCACTCCTGGACACACTGATCCCCAGATTCCTACCCACTCCTAATACCCTTTTCCTTCCCGGAACTTCCTTCCTTTCCTAAAAAGACCCTCTACCCACTCCTAATACCCTTTTCCTGACCAGAACTTCCTTCCTTTCCTAAAAAGACCCTCTACCCACTCCTAATACCCTTTTCCTGACCAGAACTTCCTTCCTTTCCTAAAAAGACCCTCTACCCACTCCTAATACCCTTTTCCTGACCAGAACTTCCTTCCTTTCCTAAAAAGACCCTCTACCCACTCCTAATACCCTTTTCCTGACCAGAACTTCCTTCCTTTCCTAAAAAGACCCTCCACCTATCCTCCAGGGCCTATGTCAAAGATGACATAGGCCCTGAGGAGAATTACTTCCCTCAGTGCCTCCTGTGTGGAGCTAATGTAAAAAAAAAAAAACAAAACAAATGAATATTTGAAAGCTTGATGGGAATTATGTCGCGAGCAGAAACTCTAAAAAAAGGAGCATCTATTTGAGAATATTCTGCTTTAGACAAATAGATTTTGTATTTTTGGATTAACTTAAGTTAGTAAAACCTCAAATTGTAATATTTAATTATTAAAGAAAATATTAGCATCTCGCAAACGAAAATTTTAAATAGACAAATCATAAAAAGACACGGTCGCGTCTAGGAATTGAACCCAGGACCTTGGCCTTACCGGGACTATGCTCTAACCTTTTGCCAGGGCTCTGCTCATGGATTTCATAATAACTTATTTGATTTTTGCAAAATGATGTTTTGGTAAATTGTACTGTTTTACCAGATAATTTGTTTTTTTTTTTTTTTAATAGTATAAAATAAGAAGTATGTATCTTTGCAAATTTCTACAAATTGAGAAATCTCGTAATGTTAGGCAAATAATAATTCATCAATAAATTTTTTATTATCATTAGATCATTGCTTATCTATTAATATCTTTTAAATGAACCAACAAATTTTATAAATGTGAATATGTACTTCAAACGTTGAAATAAATGATAAACATTGCATAAAAAGCTTAAAAATATTTTAAATATAGGTTATGTACACATGAAATAATTTGGTGATTGTTTAAGTCAGCATCTAACTCCGGTTCCGATAGCCATGAAGGTTCCAAAGGTACCTCCTCCCTGAATCATGGTCTTCCCTACGGAGTGCACCAGCTCTCTTCCACGTGCCCCGTAACTAAAATCAAAAAGAAAAAACATTATCATTACCACCTTTCATCTTATCTTCCTCGGCACATTCCCAGACACAACCAAAAACTATTTTCAGTATATGTTTACCTAACTATGTATAGGAGCTCCATCGAAGCCAGAGTTAAATTAGCCTAAACTAAACTAGGTGTACTGTACAGGGCCCGCAGATACTTTAATAGTTCACAACTGCTAAACCTGTACAAATCGCAAGTGCGCCCCACGGTTGAATTTGGCAGCCAACTCTGGTCTGGAGCTCCAAAATACATGAAAAAAAAAACGACTGCAGAAACGTGTGGTCCGTTTGACAAATTCTTCCACCTTAACAAACAGATTGCAAACTTTAGAGCACAGATGTCTAGTGAGAATGCTGTCCTTGTTCTGATTACTCCAATGAACCTTATACAGCACGATTTTATTGACCTCCTAAAATGGTCTCATGACGCGGGTCTCATAATAAATGCCAAAAAAAACTAAAATTATGCACATAAGATCTCCACACGGTCCGTATGATAGATTCTCCCATCTTAACAGACGGATTGCAATCTTTAGAGCACAGGCATCAGGTGGGAATGCTGCCCTTGCTCTACCGATATTTCAATGGAAGATGCTCTGAAGAACTAGCGTCATTGATCCCTTCGGCACCGAGCATATGTACACGGTTGACATTTGTCACATGAGAACGGGTCGCTTCTTCGACTCGTTCTTGAGTTCAACAACTCGGCTGTGGAACGATTTGCCCGCCTCTTATATTTCTAGTAATTCCTCCTTCCTACAACATGTGTCTCTTCAAGACCAATGTTCATTCCTTCCTCTCCTACAAAAGGCCCTCCACACAGCATCTCAGATGACGTAGGCCCTGAGGGAAATTATGTTACTCAGGGCCTCCCGTGTGGAGTTAATGTAATAAAATAAATAACTGCCGTACTTTTAATAACCATAGATTATGGAAATTACGCTTCGTCTCTACTACAAGAAACAACTAATTACGTTTGGAGATAAGGTAATTTTTTGTAAAACGATCCCTTTCCACCATTTTTAATTTTTTTAGGATTGATTGACATTTGCAAAAGTTTCGTTTCAATCTCAATATGCATTAATTAACCCAAACCTAATAACCTATTTTGTGCATGTAAATAGTCGTTTCTTGTAAGTAGTCATTATTGTTGAAACTAAGTGTAATTTCCATAATCTGGGCCTAAGAATGCGGTGGTTTGATAAATTTTGATTTTAAACTTTGCAGGGCAGCTAGAAACACTTTTGTTTATTGTGCAACAATGGCCAATAATAATATTTAACCGGATTTTTGCAATAATTCGTATAATTGCTTTCACGTGCTCATGGGTAATAACATTTTGAAACAATAACAAGTATTGTTAAGTGTAAGATTGCGGTGTTAGGAGTTAATTACTTATTATTATTAGATTCAGTTAAGAAAACTCACCGCAGAGCAGTGAAACCTCCGAAAAGTGCACCGCTCGCCATTCCGACAGCGAAGCCGATAACAAAGCCCATTTTCATTTTATCGAAGCAACTGGGGCCTTGGCTCTGGTACATGCCTCCGGGTACCGGCATTTTGAATGCGAATTAAATACGAAAGTCCTATGAAAACGTTTTATTTGAGATTCTATCTCGCCGACCCAAGTTACGTCAAAAAAGTACCTACTTTTTTGTAATGTCAAACGTGCACCATAGAACGTGCGCATTTTCGGCGGGGTTACCAATGCATATGTTCTAAAATACCCACAATATGTGCTCAATTTCCCCACAAGTATTTCCAAAATGAAAAAGTATTCTATTGAAATTAGCATTTATTGAAGTGAAAACTTCTTTTAGCACCGTTGTGATTTGAAATCGATGAAGCGAAAAATAGCGACAAACCCATACATCTATAGGATTTAGCATGCGAGAGAATGAGATGGTATAATCGGTCTCCTCTTTGTGCAATGCTTCGTATCCTTCCCACTCTTGTCTACTTCAGTTTTCCGAAGATTTCACTTCTGCCACGTGTGAATTGCACACTTTTTTTTTTTTGCTAACTAGTCATTTTCGGATTTTATTTTTCGTCCTGGCTTTGAAAAATAAATTGTTTGAATATTCGCTGCTGAAGAAAATGGAATTATAGTACATTCTCACATTTTTTACAACACGGTTGGATAATCATGAAATATCAAGAATCTCCGCATTTTCCCCACAAAGAGATTCTCCCCTCAAAATACCCATTTCTTGAAAATCTTAAAAATTCCCCGTAATTTGTGGAATTCCCCACTAACTGGCAACCGTTTATCGGCTACAAATAACCTTGATTTATTATTCGTTAATGATACACGAAGATGACCTCTATGTAAATGGCGTGTGTGGCTATTATCGCTAATTATTATTGGAAAATTGAAAATCAAACGAAAATTTATTTTTAAAAAAAGGCCCCAATAAAACGAATCTTTTTTTGTAAAATTTACCACTTCTCCGTCGAATTATTTTGCAAAAATTTTTTTTAATCTATTTTATGACATTAGCGCAACAACAAAAATATGATTTATTTTACCCTCGAAGGCCAACCTTTCATGTATTTTTTTTATTTAAAAATATTATTAATTAAATACATGGGTATTTAGATAGTTAATTGTTTCATTAAAGCATAAAAACAACTGAAATATCAGACGTTGGTGCCAGTATTTTTGTTGCTTATTAAATCCTAGAGGCCGGAGCCCTGCATTTGCATTGTTATAATCATGCCCACGCACGGTACGAAGCACTGCAATTGCAGTGTCGACCTTATACATACATTCATTCTGCCTTTGGATATTAATTAACTCTACTGGGTTTGTTAAAGACAAAATAAAAAACATTTTGTCCGCATAAAAATATCTTTGAATTTATTGAAGCTAGTCCCTACGGAGTAAGGCCAGTAGGAATCCTGACAACCCAATCCGACTCATAACATTCCAGAGTACCTATAATGTAAAATCAGCCGTTAACCACTCAACTTGATTTAAATTAACAATAAATAATTGGTGTTTACGTATTTAATTATTTACTATGCAATATGTTCACAGTTGTTGCTTCTTGAAAAAAATGTATTTCAACTTTATTTCTAGGTGCCACCATGTTCCAATATTATATTAAAATAGTTCCTACTATGTTTGTGAAACTTGACGGTACAGTTTTACATACAAACCAATATTCTGTGACGAGACACCACAAATCTGTATCTGCATTCAGCGGGGAATCTGGGATGCCAGGAGTCTTCTTCAGCTACGAACTATCGCCCCTGATGGTCAAATACACAGAACGTGAAAGGTAAGTTGCTAAAAGAAAACTAAAAATAAACATTATATCATTGTGTTATGGAATAGTATAATGCATAAATATTATATTAGAATGTCATTTGACCCAAGTTTAGATATCTTTTCTCTTTACCCTAAAATAGTATAAATATCTATATATTTTTAATGTAACTAACTTTAAGGAAAAAAATTATGCTGGTATAGTATATATAGAACATGGCCACGATCGCCCTTATGGTGCTAGAAAATCCCTCAATCCGCAGTGCTCTTTTTAAAAATTTTCTTTATTCATTGTTTTGTTACATAATTTATGGATTTTTCGATCAATGTGCTCACTTCCTTAGGGTTTACTTAAAACAAAGTAAACTCTGAGGAAGTGAGCATTTCTGAAACATGTCGATTTTTATAAATAACTAGCTGGTACTCGGCATGCGTTGCAATGCCATTCAAAGAAATAAATTGATTCTCCCTGCATGTCCTTTCCCGTGCGTCCCCGTTCACCTCCCGAGTCCCCTTCCCCTCCTGCTTTCCCCTTCCACCTTCCCCCTCCCTCGTCACCCCTTCCGCGAACCCCATCTCCCCCGTTCCTTTCTATACTATATTATATATACTTTCATAAGACCAAAAATATCCCGAGCGACCTTATATTTTAAAAGCTATATATCTCTCTTCCTCTCATGCAAACATATCGAACCATAATCGGCAGAACAGCGTAAGCGCCAAACAGTAACAATTATTGCTTATCATTGAAATGCATTATAAGTGCTAACTCTCCCACTAGATGGCGTCGAGACAAATTATGTCTACATTTATTGGTGAAATACTTTAACTTGTCAAATATTAATTATTATTTTTAATTGTGTTTCAGGCTAATAATTATTTATTATTTTTAATTGATAAACTAATGTTTAAGACAATATTTTTATGCATAGCACAAAGGGTAACAATTATTATAAGCAACAATTATTAGCCTGAAACACATCAACATTGAAAAAATCTCCCGAGAAAAGATAAATGCCGCCGACGGGACTTGAACCCGCGTCCTTCTGATATCCGGTCAACTGCTCTACCAACTGAGCTACGTCGGCTTATCTCCCACCCGCCAAATAATTCAATATATACTAGTGTTTCATTCAACAATTACTGCTTATTACATTTTTCACCTGAAAACAACCAACTTTATTTTTTGTGATAAAGGCGTTATAAGTGCTAACTCTCCCACTAGATGGCGTCGAGACAAATTATGTCTACATTTTTTGGTGAAATACTTTAACTTGTCAAATATTAATTATTATTTTTAATTGGTAAACTAATGTTTAAGACAAGATTTTTATGCATAGCACAAAGGGAAACAATTATTATAAGCAACAATTATTAGCCTGAAACACTCATCAACATTGAAAAAATCTCCCAAGAAAAGATAAATGCCGCCGACAGGACTTGAACCCGCGTCCTTGATATCCGGTCAACTGCTAATAATACAGTAATTGTTGAATGAAACACTAGTATATATTGAATTATTTGGCGGGTGGGAGATAAGCCGACGTAGCTCAGTTGGTAGAGCAGTTGACCGGATATCAGAAGGACGCGGGTTCAAGTGCCGTCGGCGGCATTTATCTTTTCTCGGGAGATTTTTTCAGTGTTGATGAGTGTTTCAGGCTAATAATTATTGCTTATAATAATTGTTACCCTTTGTGCTATGCATAAAAATCTTGTCTTACACATTAGTTTACCAATTAAAAATAATAGCCAAACAGTAAATTGTTCAGGAGAAGGTTTTTTTTAATTAACTTTCTTCATTGATTCCAAAAAGGATTTTGGTTAATTAGGATTATTAATCTTTGGTTGCTGCCTACATAAAGCTGATAATACAATTATCTGAATGCCTTCAGTTATTGAGATAGTGGCGGTAACACTGACAGATTTTTTCCCTAGGAAATGTCGCATACGCTGTTTAGAGTACATAATTATTTTTGAAATATTTATCACGCGATCATGATAGGTGAAAAAATAACTAAATAAAATGGTTCCTTGACAGTTGATCCTAAAGTTGACCTAATGCAATGATTTTCAAGTAAGTATGCAAAGAGGATATACGGCCGTGTAACCAAAGTTGATATACTTGTATCTGCAGGCATCTTGATTGAAAATCCGTTGTAAAAATATTTTTACTAACAATAATTTCGATTCTCCGAAGGAGCATGTGGTAATAACAAAATGCGACATACTTATACGTGCAATCGGCTTAGCAAAAAACAGCTATATAACATTTTTTATCTGAATACAACACCAGAAGCCTACCTTCTCCCGACCGTCTGAAGCCAATGAGACTATGGCCTCCCCAATTTTGGTATATTATGAGGCTGAAGGTAGTGGGGAGGGGAAGGAGATGTGGAAAATGTACTTGGCTATTCAGATCTAGTCACCAAATATGGCTAAATACGGTTACTAAATCTGAATAGCCCGGTGCATATTCCATGTCTCCTTCCCTTCCTCACTACCTTCAGCCTCGTAACACACTAAAATTGGGGATGCGACAGTCTCACTGGCACCAGACGGTTGGGACTCTTGTGTTGTATTCAGATAAAAAAGTTTTTTTTTTTTGTAATTATGCGCTGGTGTATAATTAGACTTATTACTTGAAATGGCTTTAGCCGTGTTTGGTGACTAGATTTGAACAGCCAGTTACATTTTCCACATCCCCTTCCCCTCCCAACTACCTTCAGCCTCACAACATACCAAAATTGGGGATGCCACAGTCTCACTGGCTCCAGACATAATTGGGATTAATTGCGATAAATGATATAATTTGCATTACTTCTTTTTATACTAATATTCAAATACAAAACCCTCAAGAATTTCCGTTTAGTTTCCGATGCTTCTAGTCACCGACACGTCTGCATAGTCACCAGATGGACGCCAACCGACTAAACTGAAACATTGTCGACCAACAGCCTAGACAGCGTAACCGACCACAGTCGCTTACGCTAAAAGTCACATGTACTAAAAAAGGGTCAGGCATATAAGATAGAGCTGCAATATTTTTGTCACTGATGTATTAGGCAGCGTTGAACAGTTTTCGTTAAAAATCGTAATTTGACAAAAATGTCGTTTACGCTGTTCTGCCGATTATAGGTCGATATGTATTTTTTATTTTAACCAGAAAGAGAACGAAATAATGCTTCTTATTGTAAGCTATCTTGCATAGATATTTTACCATCTCGATCCAAAGTGACAGTTTGACCGGTTTGGCGCGAAACCGAGGCTTCCGGATTGTGAGGTGTGAATATATTGAACCAAGCAGACGGGTCAAAACATTTCCATGGCCAGCCATTTATTTTAAAAGAAGCTATTGAAACGCTTTATCTATTATGACCATAGATGTCGCAAATCCGAACTTCGTAGACTATTTTAGAACAATGTAAAAATAAATTTTTTAAATATTTTTTTCCCGCCGAATATTTGATCAACTGTTTACGGATAAAATTAAGTCCTTTTCCCATAGATATGCACCTATCTTTATCAAGTATACCACAGACAACATACCGAAATCGAAAATATTCTATGTTGACTCGAATAAGTATCCCTCACAGCAGCTTCAAGTAAAAAAAACACGCAGGATTCATGCGATTATAAACTTTACGATATTTTTAATAAATCCTACAAATATGAGATAAACGGTAAAATAAGTTTTTGTCTCCATGTTAAAATTGGAAGGTATGATTTTTTTAATGTTGGCGAAAAATTTAAAAAATGACCCTCTGGGAAATCTCGAGCAGTCAAGGCAAATTTATTTATTTCGCGTGATTGCTCCAGTGGTTCAGAGCAGAAACAGAATTCATCTGATTTTTATTCACCTTCGAATTCGTAAATTAAGTTCCGTATGCGCGGCCCATTTCTGCCTGTTTCATACAAATCTTAGATTTGGATTTGAGATCAAAATACCCAACCAGACCGAAAAATTATTTTTGTAATCAAATATCTAGTAAGGATATGAGCTACTTTATTTATTTTTGCTTTAAATTATAAGATACGGGGAATTAATTAATAATGGGATAATTACAAAATTTGAGTTTTCAAATGCTTTACCCATTGACACAGGAAGCCGGCGAATCGCCGGTCAACTATGCTATGGTATTAAAGCACTAAGCCGGTGAAACGCCGGTCTGTCTTTGCGTAATCATTTTATGCATAAAAAATCCAAAAATTCAAACTTTTTTTTACATTAGCTCTATACAGGGGGCCCTGAGGAAAATATTTTCCCCGAGGGCCTATGTCATATTTGGGGATGCTGTGTGGAGAGTTTTTTTAGGGTAAGGAAGGAGAGGAGAGTTGAGTTCGGGGAAGGAAAAGGGTTTAAGGGGCGGGTAGGAATCTGGGGTTCAGTGTGGTCATCCACCTCCAAGACCTATACAAACCTTATCCGGGCACCCCTGCTAATCACCAAAGGTAGCGAACCACTTGGGGTGAGCCATGGCAGAGGTGTTGGTTATCCAATCATTGGTTCCCGGGGCGGCGGTACCCATTCCCGCCTCCCAAATTGAAGATGAAGATTAAACAAATATCCAAATAACAAAAAAAAAATTATAGTTTTATGTTGTACCGTTTCAATTTTGTGTGAAGTTTAGTGTAGGTTTCTTTGAAATAAAAGTTGTAATAATTAAATAGTGTTTTTAAATTACAAATTAAGTCATATTATTAGTGGTGGAATGGGTTAATATGTATTTTTATGCATACTTTGTTTTACCCATCAAAATAGTTAATAAATAATAAACAGTTTACTTTTATATAACTCTCTTTTACTTTTTTTTTCAGATCACTGGGCCATTTTGCCACAAGCGTGTGCGCTATCGTTGGTGGGGTATTTACCGCAGCGGGAATCTTGGACACCCTACTCTACCATTCCGTAAAGGCCATTGAGAAGAATTACAACAAGGGGCAATAATAATTCAATTTAACAATTCAATGCCATAACAAAGTTTATTTCAGTTTTACAAAGATTTTAAATACAAGTTGAAATCAGAGACAGGACACTTGGCAGCGTTGGTGCAAAAGTCAGCATCCGTCCCTCCGACTAGTGTGTACAGAGAAACATAGTTGGGGAGAGTGTTATCGTATTGTGCCCGTCCGAGTTTTTGCAAAAATGTATGCCGCTGTTTTATTCTGAATTCCCGACACAGCAACACTTCGGGAATTGCGCAAATCAATTCGTGTGATATTTTCATTGTATTGTGGACATAGTTAAATCTCCCAAGCAAGGATAGTTGATCTGAAAAATAAACATAATTTTTAATATTAGAAATAGTTTTATTTAAGATTTTTTCCCCTTGATTTTAAATGGTAGTTACAAACTTTACTGATTAATTATATTTTAAGAAAGTGCTCCATCCAATAACTGAGTCAAGGTACTGTCAGATGATGGCTACACGCATCACACGTTTTTTTGGGCGTGGCCTCTATCGTATCATCTTTCATGCAATCCCATATAGACATGTCACACATGACAGATGACATGATTGAAGGTAACAGGATTGAAAATGACAAATGAAGGTAACTCAGAATTGCATCATAAAGACCATACTAAAGGTCCCCATAAGGACATCAACAACAAAAAATTTTAAACAGTTTGATGTTCTAAGCATACAGAAAATCTATACCAAAAACATTTTAATACATCACCTCAAAAATGATTCAGAGGCAGACACCTCACATACTCATAAAACCAGAGCCAAACAAACAGACATACTTAATATACCAAAGTGTAACTCTACGTTTGGAAAGCTCTGAATTTTTGGCAGTAAAGTTATATAACAAACTCTCACTTAATATCAAACAAATTAAAACAAAAAATAGCTACATTAAGAACATTAAAAGTTGGCTCTAACTATCGGAAAATGAACGTAGGGGGCATACATTAATTACGTGAGCAGTTTTTCTTCCAATCTAAGACCGCCCCCCTTGGTGAGATAAATTTGGGCCACTTCGTATATTCTTTTCAAGTAATGTGAGATTTTGCTGGACCCCCCCCCCCTCCCCTTTTTTAAGCTCACGTAATTAATGTATGCCCCCTTACTAGTATACTTAAAACATCGTCGTAGGAGTTTCTGGAAAACCTTACCCAAACCATGAAGTTAAACCAATAGAAGTCGCTGAAAACTTATCCAAAACAAGTCCCCCTCAGTCCTAAAGTCTCCTAGGTACTGTAATTCACCATTATTAAAAAACTTACTTGTATGGAAGCGCTATGTTGACGATGTGTTCTGCATTTGGTTAGGAACTGAGCGACAACTCAATTCCTTCCTGCTACTAATAAACTCCTTCCATAAACAAATTAAGTTCACCATAGAAATAGGAACCAATTCTGTCGTAAACTTTTTAGATCTTTCATTATCATTCATAAATAATAAAATTGAATTTAAAATCTACCGCAAACCGACGTTCACTGATATAACGATTCACAATTCCTCTAACCACCCCAATTCCCATAAACATTCTGCTTTCCACTCCATGATACACAGATTGGTTACAGTCCCTTTATCAAATACCAGCTTTGCATTAACCACTCAGCAACATAAGCAGATATACACGTTAATATGCCGACATCAGTTAAGTACAATAAGCGTGTTTACACGTCAACGCGTATGTTTATACAGAAATCGTCATAACTCCGTTATTGTTCTAGTTACATCCCTAAAACAAAAAGAAGAAGCTCCATAATAAATCAAGCTACCCATCACTATTCAAGATGTCCGTAGAAATAGATAAAAAAAAAAATTCTGTCAGATACATGATAGACTAGTCTATCCACTGTTCGACATCGTTATTTTTTTATTAAATATTCTTGTATGAAATGATAAAAAAGCGAGGTGACCAAATTGTTTATTATACATTTATAAGATAGAATAAATATTTTCTTTTATATAATCCGTGATTTTAGTACCGTTTTCACATAAAAACATCACGTGAGTCATTTTTTCATTTTTTTTATGTTTGCATTCTAAATTTTAATATTTACAAATGTTAATATTTATTTGTAACATAACAATTTGAAAGTTTATTTCATATCCTTTCAAAAACAGTTTTTAGTATTCGGCTAAGTTCGTAAATGTTTCATTTATAGAGCTTTAATTGTGAAGCGGAAATAACATAAAGTTTTCGTAAATCTGACATGTCATTTAAGACGTAAAAAGTGCATATTCGCGATGTATCGGAGTGGTTAAAACTATCTACGATCAAACAAATCGCAATAAATAACGGTTACAATCCAAATATAGTCAACAACATTCTAAATAAAAAAATTATCCACAAGTAAATTCTTATACAACAGGCCACCTCATAATAATAATATACCAAGTAATAATAATCAACCTTATCAATGGCGTAGAATCTTGTACATAAATAATTTCTCTCAAAAAAGCGTTAAAAACCTCCCATCAGACATCAAACCAGCATTTTACACAAATAATAGTATAGGTAAGCTTTTAATGAACGGTAAGGACAAAGATAATAGTCTATCTCACTCGGGTGTTTATTCACTCCAATGCAGCGATTGCCCCTTTTTTTATATTGGCAAAACAGCACGCAATATAAACACCCGTGTCAAAGAACATCTTAAATGTTTACCCAGAAGGCTTAGTCACTAATTTTCTTAAACCTCCGTTGGCTTCGGAATTTGCAAACCACTTGATTGAAAAAGACCATAAATTTGATAAAAATACAAAAAGCCACACTAATTCATAAAAACAACATCGGTATTAGGCTAGACAATTTATGGCACTTGAACTAAAGAAAGCCACTACTACACACTAATAGTAAGGTAGTTAATAACCAACTAAATTTAAATAAAAGTCCCATACTAAGATTGTTCCCTATTGACAAAGAACACGCCCGTTCCCTTCCCAATTCTCCATCTACACCTATTCCTCTTTCCTCCGTTACTTGAGGAGTCCAGCCCATTTGGTTAAATCATGTATTATCTATATCACACATGTAAATTAATTTTACTAGAGATTGTACTGCCCTGAAGAAGCTACGGTTGTAGTGAAACCCGGTCGGCATAAATATAAAAAATAAAAGTGGTGTTTACCAAGTTGTTTTATTTAAAAAAAATAAATATATAGTTACTAAAAAAAATAATTAAAGTGTGGGTGTGACCTATATGCCGTGATCTGCTGGACGGCTGATATTTAAAAATTATGTGACAGGAGGCAGATCAATTAGGGAGCTGCCGTGGTCGTATTGCTGTCAGCTGTTAAGGTGACGGATCCCATAAAAATAAATGATATTCCATGCTCTCCCACTCCCCCTCTAGCGTATTTTAAGGAAATGTATGCAAAAAAATATATGAAATATACTATACAAAGAAAAGCTAAATTGAAAAGCAAAAAGTAGACTAAATGTTGTAGAAATGAGATCCCTGATGCATATCACACGAGAAATTATTGCAAGGCTGATGTAAGCATAATGAGTAAGATTATGAAAGGGATGTTTAGATGGTTTGGGCATGTAGAGCGAATGAATGAATAAAGGAGTGTAAGGAGAATAATTGACGCGAATGTGAATGGAAGTCAGGGACACTCAAGTTGGGCCATGTGAAGAGTCAGAGTAACACAAGGATATGTATGAGACCAAAGATATTGAAATATAAGAGATGTGCTATTGGCAGTTTTTTGGGGAAACTCAGTAAACGCTAAAGATGTTTTTATCATCCAAAAAAGATGCATGCGTAAAATTACAAACTCTGCTCGTCTGGATTCATGTAGACCTTTGTTTAAACATCTGAAAATTCTGACAGTCACAGACATATATATAATGGAACTATGCATGCTAGTGCGATCATCTACAGTCAAGTTTCCACAAAAAAACCCGACACATAAATACGCTACAAGATTCACAGAAAACTTATCAATTCCCAAAGCAAACAAAACAATAGTCCAAAAAGGACCATATTACATGGCCGTTAAAGTATATAACAACCTTCCACATAACATCAAACAAATTCAAGACACACACAAATTCAAATCATCACTCAAAACATTACTTCTAAACAAATGTCATTACACCTTAAGTGAATACCTCACATAAATGAAACACCTATTTTTGTATTCTTGTTATCTGTATTTTCTTATTTGTATAAAAATTATAATATTATTCTTTGTATAAACATTATAATATAACATGTATGTGGTTAGCTGGAAGAAATGGGGTCTACCCATAAGCAATACCTTTTGTATTTTTTATATGTACAATAAATATTTTTTGATTTGATTTGATTTGATTTACTGGGTGGGACAGTGTTTGTACTTCTTTCCGTATTCAAACTATGTATATTGTTAACCAATAACCAATATTACTGCACACCTTCAAAAAATCAACTAAATAAACTAATTCTTTCCGTATTCAAACTATTCCCATTAGACAGTAGTCCGCCAATAGTCGGGCGGCCATCGTAGCATATCTTTTGTATTTCAATATCTTTGTACGAGAGAATGTATGAATGTGAATAAAGCAGACAGAAGTTTGGCGGTCCGCCCTCTCTGCTTACCTGAAGCGGAGTGATGGTTAGTTAGCTAGTTTTGTGACAAATAAAATTAGGAAGCAATTTTTTAAAATCACTTACACATCATCCAAAGGCGAGGTTTATTCAGTAATAAGTGTCTCAATTGTGTCTCATCAAAGCCCATTTCTTCTCTGAGTGCAAATGTATTTGCTTCAATGTGCTTCACATTGTAAGTAATCAACCTGGCTTGTTTTGTTGCCAGGGCACGAACATCATCGCCTTTTAGTTTAAATTCTTTCTGGAAATGTCCCAGTCGATAATCGATGCTCTTTGTCCTGGAATAAAAAAATATAATATCAATAAACAACACTAAATTTTATAAATTGCAACAGGAGAGATTTTGCATTATCACAATTTGACTATTTTACATTATAGAGAAATCATTTGCCAAAGGTCACAGCCAGTGGCGGTTTTCTCTAAAGTGCATTTGTGCAGTGAACCCCCATTAAAAAGATGATAAAATAAAACTTTTTTGTAATCATTTTAAAACAAGTTTATAATCACATTATAAATAGGGCTCCATTAAAATCCGTAATTAAAACTCGCTCCACCGCGCACCGAAATCGGCACCTATTTCCATTTTGTGCATGATGTAATCCGCACAAAATTCTCTATAGAAAAAAATCCTCATATGGCCCATACAGATCCCTCTGACGGTGATTTGAAAGAAACTATGCATTTCTTTGCCAAATTCATTCACGCTTGGTGCGCCGATCCCGAGTCATGTGATATCACGTGATCTCCGATCTTTCACGAGTAATACCGATCGAGATCGTCGCAGAGTGACCGTTGCCATTGCACCAGATGAAGCTATACGTGAAATCCTATTTAGATTAATCTTTACTAGGAATTGGTTTACATTGTGAACATCAAAAAATATGCTACGGATAAATTGAAGCTTTTACTACCTTTTGTATGGATTGGAATTACAATAAAATTATTATTTATGTAACAAAAAATATAAGCGTAAACTACTAAAAAAATGTTTTTTTCATAACAAGTAACGATGAAGAAATAAGAGAAACAATTTTTTAAAAATACCCCTTTATGCTCAGACTGTTTTTGACATTTTGTATGATCTAACTTTTTTTCATTCTTCTAAAATTATGCACAAAATAAATAAAAACCACTTGGCGCTTACTTGCCTCGTGCAAAAAACGTGCTCGATTTTTAATTTTGAAGGCATGAGAATCAAAATATTTCTAGCGTTTATATTCCTCTTTTTTATATTATTTTCGGCAAACATCGCATTGTCAAGTCGTTAGTTATGTAATTTTGTGTTGAACTTACTTCAGTATTGTTTCGGCTATTAAATTGAAAACGGTTGCGTTATTGGTTGTCGCTAATATTCTGTCATAATTTTTTTTACACAATCGCTGAATACAGTGTTGTGTACATAAAAAATAATGCTAATACTTATGAAAAAAGGTTGGAAATTAAAAATAAAAGGCCTCCAAAAACTTTTTATTGAGTTTCGCCTTCGACCAAGTATACCCTACGTCAATGAGTTTCGCTAATATTGTTTTCATTTAATCTATTATATTTTGAGTTGATTTTTGATGTCCAATAACTTTACAAATAGATCTGAGAATGTCTTGAACAGCCACCTAAAAAATGATTTCTCAAATCTGTCCCTCCTCTTGGCCAAGGACTATGACGGCCATTTATTAGCCTGTTTCGGTTTTATGGATTACGCTCTTCACAAGCGGTGGTTTGCTGCTTCAAGGATGGTGATGATTGGATTTTGGCTGCCTCAAGGATTGCAATTTGATGCTCCAAAAACATTGGCAAATCTTTGTCTGAAACATCTTTAAAAACAAACAAAAAGGAGGTTTGTAATAGTGATCTTACTTGTAATTCAACCAGTATGGATTTGTAGAAATTATTCTCTGTATCATGGGCATTGTGAAATTCTTCGACTCTAAATAATTTATTCTCGTATCAAGATCATCAAGAGGTTCTTTAAAAATCATGGGATTTTTCGTTAAAAAGTAACCCAAATTTGATGTTTCCACATAATCGCTCAAGAAAGTCAAATGCGCTTTCATGTCTCTTTCGAAGTCTAATTTACAAATAGTTTCTAAGACACCATATTTCTTTTCCAGCTTGTGTAAATCAACCCCAAGCTTTACCAAATTGCTGAGGGTTTCAGACTTGTTAACGTAAGGTGCAAAGTTAAATGTTTCTGGCAAATACTTTGCAAAATCTGAAAAATCTTCTTTGGTTTCTGATAAAACAGATTTATTTTCTTCGAAAATATTTGGTAAATCATTTTCCCAATCGATCTCTTCTGACAAGTTCAATTTGTTATTATTATTATGAATTGTCTGTAACCCATCAGAAAAACATCTCTTATTAACAGAGTTTATCACAGATTCCACTCTTCGAGATTTTATATGTCTAAAAATTGACAGCGACAACCTAATTGTTTGATTCATTATTCCTGAGATGGTTAAAAACTATTGAAAATTATGCTTATTAACTGTGGAAAAACCAACTGATTTTGGTTTTCGTTTTCACTATTCTGACAGCTCTGTCCCTGACAGCAACCTGCAGCCCATAAATAAACCAGTCACTGCAGCCAATTTATTATAGGTTAACTTTTAACTTTAACCATAGATGACTTCTACCTTTTTTGTCTATTCCAAATTCCTATTGTCTAGGAACGTAGGAACTAGGAACATTTACGTCAAAGCGCCCCGGAGACGAACAACGGATTGGTGAATTGGTCATAAATATACCAATGGATTGGTATATTTATGCGAACAACCATAAATAAACCACGAACAACATTGTGAGATTGACTGCTAATTATTGACCGATTGACAATAGAAGTCCAGTCCAGTTTTTTTTTATGAATAATGACCTTTTAACTTAAATAACTGAATATTTATTTTTATTTTCAGAGTTAGTTTTAATATTTAAAATAATTTTCAAAATTTTGATTTTTCAAGATCCCTCGAAAACCACCATATCTATGGTTCATCGTCTGACGTCATCACGTCATCGATAATTTTATTCACGGTGCTGTCATTTTACTATTTTATATTGAAAAATCGATGGACGGATGACTTTAGGTATGAGAAGTCGAGGCGTTTTTTATTCAAGATTAACTGCTTTTAATATAGAAAAACATTAGGTAAAATGTCAACATCTCATCGCTACTGTTATTGTATTGTACCAAAGTGCAATACAGTTAATCATATTTTTCATTGCAAATACAAATGACATCGTAAGCCGTCGAATGTTGTGTTCAGGTGTGACTTTTGCTTTAACATACATTGTATTATGTATAAACACTGGTACCTATTTATAATACACTGATCATGATTTGTATAAAAATCGATGTCACAAATTTTGTTTACCATAGTAAACAAAATTTCAAAATTGACACGACTTCAACCTCAAATATGCCATATTTACTGTAGATTATCAAAAATCTTTTTTTACAGCTTACTACGACTTTCAAAAACAACAAATAAGATGATTTATTTACTTAGTAGCTTTTATCCCACGAAATTCAGCACTTAGGTACATGTATAGTCCGTATTATATTTGAAAAACATTATCCTGGAAATATAAGATTGTTTGCAAATATAGCCCTTTTCCGTCATAATTTTAATTGTGAAGGCCTAAATAATGTTTCAATAAACACAACAACTATTATATGTCTAAATCTCTTTAACAGTATGAATGTAAATAAACCAAATTAAAAACACGAAATGTTGTGTTTGAATGGCTTGATACATTTTAATACAACTTCAAAATGCCATTACCAGGTGAATCTTACATCGTGACGTCACCACAGAGCATTACACAGCATACCAACTTGACGCTGTGTTTTAACGAAAATATTAAAAATGCATTTTTTTTTACTGTACGTTTAATACTATTAAAAAAACTTATTTATTCAGAATCAGCGTTTATTGGTCTATATGAACATATTTTTTTAAAGCCATAATATTTTTCACTGGACTGAGGCGATTGACAATTGTGCCTTTTCATTGACGGTGGTAGATTAAAAAATTCAAGCGGGGGTAATTTTTTTAAAAACGTGCAAGGCCTTACGTCTAAACACCGCCCTCGAGGTGATATTCTCACGAAAATGGTGCTATGGAAATCATCAAAACCTTATTATTATTAGTAACAACATACTGGTACATATTTATAATACACTGATCATGACTACTGCAATAATACCCTTGGTGCTGAAACCAGTTCCAAAATGCAATCGATATTATTCTAAAGAAAATTCAAATGTGAAACAGTCTGAAACCTACCATACTTAATTAAAATGTAGTTTTTATAGCAATCAATAGTGCCCCCCACACGCACACTTCGGAGCGATCGAGTCCCGCGCCACTTCAGGCCGCCGTGCAGAAAAGTCTCACGGTGAACTGCGCTGTAAACCTATCGGTCTTTACTTTTCTGCGCGGCGGCCTGAAGTGGCGCGGGACTCTGTCGCGCCGAAGTGTGCGTGTGGGGGAGCCATATGACTTTACAGTCCAGAGTTCCCAAACTTTTTTTTCTCATAGACCACTTTCAAATTTTACTGGTTTCGGTGGACTCCCTGCTGCTAAATTTCTACCATATTCCCAAAACTCGTCAAAAAATGTAAAGATTAGATCTTACGATGGAGATTTGCATCGCGGCTGAGTTCCAACCCTAAATTCGGAGTGGTAAAATAAAAATAAAAATAGAATATTTTCTTGTGTAATAATTTGAATACAGACTTAATAGAATTAAAATTAAACACCGTAACGGACGGGCGGATGGCGCTTTGCAAGTATCGACACGCGTTATACTAAATATCTAATATGCAAGTTTTTTCTAGTAACAGTCGCTGACCTTTTTAAAGTACACTGTTAGAAAAAATTAAGAGAGGTTTAGAGAAAGTTAATCAATGCTAATTAAACAGGCTATCTGAAAATTCTGAACCATATGCAGGCCTAACTGGAAAAAAATTCGAGTTCGTGGAGCAAAGAAAACAAATAAAATTGCAAAATTATTTTTTCGATTTATCTGTTAGGATTGTATGAGAACCGTAGCTCCTAAAAACATTAGCCAAAAATCTGAAAATTGGAAGCTTCAAAATGCTTTTTTTAAAGTCTCCAGTCTCAATACGACTATTTTTCACCGAAATACAGCCTGTCAAAAATCACCGAAAAATTTGGAATTATTTTTGCTCCCTTAATTTTTTTGAGTTGTGTATTGTCTGCCGAGATTGATCGCTAAAGCCAAGCCAACATTTTTGGTTCTTTACCATCGAAACCAGATAAACAACTTGTGAACCCCCATTTTTTTATCACGCCAACGTAGACCCCCGTCGATCTCCCGTAGACCCTTGGGGGTTCACCTGGACCACTATGTTAATCACCGCTTTACACTAATGGGTGTAACAATAGAATTCACATGGGGAGGGTTCGACCCTAAGGTGGGTTGCAACGGAGAAAAGGTGGGGTTTGGAAAATTTATAAGAAAGATATTTGTGACCTTTACTAAACACAACTTATTAATTATTTACTGCACATTGATAAAAGAGACAGGGCAAACAATATTTTTGTATTTTCCAGGAATGTAATTTACGAGCACAATTATCTTTTTTCCTACACAATAAGCCAGTAACTTAAAACTCGTACTACAACTGGGAAACTGTTGAATCTACATAACAGTTGGAGTAGATATCGTGGTACTTATGTATATATGTTATGGTTAATGTTTTCACGGGTGTAAGATGTAGAACAATTTTCTCGGTTTACCCGCGTAACGTAGTCATTAAAAGGACATTTTAACTCACGACGTTTCGGCACATCTCACTGTCCATCTTCAGATGCCTTATGTCTTGAGTTTTGTCTCAAACTGATTGCTGTCGCGTGTCCGTTCGGTTCAGAAGCTAAGTCTTAGCTTCTGGACTGAACAGACATGCGAAAGCGATCAATTTGAGACAAAAACTTAAGACATAAGGCCTCTGAATATAGACAGTAAGATCTGTCCGAAACATCAAGAGTTAAAAAGTCCTTTTAAGGACTATATTACGTGGGTAAACCGAGAAAATTGTTCTATGTATACATATATTTTAATGTGAGCTTCCGGTTTCGATTATATTGTTGAAATTTTCAGGTTAAAAGTGAAAAAGCTGCCCAAAAAAGTTTTTTTCTAATGATTTTTGGTTCTGCGTGTATGTAGATTCATTATTTTCCCGCTTGTACTACGGTTTACCGAACACCGTGTATGTAGGTACCAACCTATATATATTTATTTCTAATTTATTCTGTTTACTTCCTTGTTCATTCCATGTACGCTCTATAAAATTTTAAGCTGCCTCCCCTTACCTTGGAAGCTGGCGACGGGCTTATGTTTTCTTTGTAAAAATTTGATGATTCGGATGATGACTTCACATTTCAATGACGGTAGTAGAATACCTTCACTGCGTTACTGACTTAGTGATATTTTCACGCCAAATCGACTGACTTTCCATCTACTGTTTTTTCATAGAACTACTTTACTTTCGTCGGTTTTGGCATGGATCAATCGTGTTCGCCGTGTTCGCCATAACCTCAAATTTCATAACCATTTCATACGGTGCTCTGCCTGCAGTTTAGTTATTGGATGGATTTTTAAATGTGAACGTAAATGACGCTTAAAACATTTAATTAGATAGTTTTGTGATAAGTGAATAAATAAGCACTCAAGATGCTTATTTTATTTGAAACGCCGGCAGGCTATGCTATATTTAAGGTATGTGTAAACTATATTTTGTTTACCACGTGTTTTTCCAATAATTTAAATCATGTCATTTTTGTCACGGTGTTGTTATAATGTTTATGAACTTAACTTTATTTCTATATTACTGCGGTGTGATTATCGTCTATCTTATGTTGTATCAGTTTTACATTATTCCCTCATTGAAATGTTTTCACATGTCTGTAACGAGGTTCTAAAAATTATTCTTTCAGTTGCTGGACGAATTAAAATTGGCTGAAGTTGATAATCTTTACGAAGATTTTGAGACACCAGAAAAGGCGAGCAAAGTGTAAGTCACCTTTTTTCTTTCCCATGGAAAATTATATTCACTGAATCTCCAATTGTTTTTTATTGTGGAGATAGTTGTGAATTTTATCGTGCCACCCATGGTGAAAGTCTTGAGAATTTGTTTGTTATTGTTCAAAAATTAATAAACGGATGCATTTTATTAACATAACCTCATAGCCCTAATATTCAAATGTATTATACCAAACTGCACATGATTAGAGAATACTCTATTGCCATTTTGGCCAACAATATATACAATGTACAAGCTCTGTAAATAAACAATGTGTTTAGATGATTGATAAAAAATAAAAATGAAGTGATTGGCACACACAGCGTACCTAATGATGACATAGGTTTCCCTTAATAGTTTTGTTAAATATACAGAAAAGTGTGACGCAGTTAATAGGCACATTATTTTTAAAATTCGTGGTATCAGTCAGACAACAATACCACTTTTATTGCTTGAAAAACCAACATGTTGCATAAGCAATGCTACTTCATCAGGGTCTATAGTACACGCCAAACTTTAATATCGGCCTGACATTGATACAGAAATTGTGGCAACAGTCGATTTTAAGGTCAGAAAAGTGACATGCCTTCCCACCTATACCATTCTCTGAAATTGAATATTTTACATTTTCAGTTGCTGAAATAGTAATAAATTGTGCCTATTAAATCGTGTCCCACTTTTTGGTAAATTTATCTTTTGTTTGCTTTAAATAATTCTTCCCCTCTGTGTTTTACTCTTTGATATAGTGATGTGAGCACTAGTCTGTAGTAGTGTTTCAGGTGGACTTTGTATGATTAACACTTGTGATTTATATTTTTAGGGTTAAGCTCAAACATTTTGAAAAGTTTGGTGACACAACTGAAGCCTTGTCCGCAACTACAGCAGCAATTGAAGGAAAACTTTCTAAAACTTTAAAGAAACTTTTGAAAAACTACAAAAATGATGATATTCAAGAACAACTTTTGGTAGCTGATTCTAAGCTGGGTAGCGCAATTAAAGATAAGCTAAACTTGCAATGCGTCTCCAACACGGGGGTCCAGGAGCTCATGAGATGCATGAGGTCCCAGCTGGACAGTCTACTGGTCGGTCTTCCCAAGAAGGAGATGACGGCCATGGCTCTCGGTTTGGCACATTCCCTTTCAAGATACAAATTAAAATTCTCTCCCGACAAAATCGACACCATGATTGTACAAGCTCAATGTTTACTGGATGACTTAGATAAGGAATTAAATAACTATATAATGAGATGTAGAGAGTGGTACGGATGGCATTTCCCCGAGCTCGGTAAGCTGATCACTGATAACATTTCTTACGTAAAGACAGTAAAGCTCGTCGGAACCAGGGATCACGCCATCAAGACCGATCTCTCCGATATCTTACCCGAGGAAGACGAAGAGAAGGTCAAGGAAGCCGCTGAGGTATCCATGGGAACGGAGATTTCTGACGACGACATCATGAATATTCAGAACCTCTGCGACGAGATCATTAACATCAGCGAATACAGATCTCACCTCTCCGACTACCTCAAGGCCCGCATGATGGCCATGGCCCCTAACCTGTCGGTGCTGGTGGGAGAGCACATCGGTGCCAGACTCATCTCTAGAGCCGGCTCTCTGATGAATCTTGCCAAGCACCCCGCCTCCACTGTCCAGATCCTCGGTGCGGAGAAGGCGCTGTTCAGAGCGCTTAAAACTCGCAAACAAACCCCTAAATATGGTATCATTTACCATGCTCAACTCATAGGGCAATCCAGTACAAAGAATAAGGGTAAGATGTCCAGAATGCTGGCAGCCAAGGCGGCGCTGGCAACCCGAGTGGACGCTTTTGGTGAAGATGGATCCTTCGATCTGGGAGCAGCACACAAAGTTAAGTTGGAAGCTCGCCTGAGGTTGCTGGAAGAAGGAAATATGCGAGCTATCAGCGGGACAGGAAAAGCCAAAGCTAAATTTGACAAATATCACGGTGTGAGGTAAATATACTGTTTATTCTAAAAACAAATTATTACTTTTTCTCATTAAATCTTTTCCCGCAGTTTACTACATTTGTCTGTTATCTTCTTTATAGTGAAATCAAGCAATACCCTGCTGCAGCAGATTCGACTACCACTAAATTTAAACAAGATCCTGACGCAGCCGAGGAAGAAGATATTAAGGTTTGCAGAACTCTTATTTAGTCTTGCATTGGCTTTTGTAGATTTTGCATTTGGGTAATGCCATTAGAATAAAGAAGAATACAAGAAATATCTTATGTGGGCGTGTTTCATGATCCAAAGGTCTAACCATTCTTTACTTAAATTTTGTATGCAGAACAAGGAAGTTGAGTGAAAAATATTTTGACTTATAAAAAATATGTTCATGTAGATCAAAAAATATCGATTCTAAATATATAAATATATTTCTATATTATTATTCTTAGAATTAATTAAACCTTCTTAAAAATACATCAAAAAGCTATGAACTACAAACCCTTCATGAATATTCGAAAGAATTCTGACGTCATCGGAACCTCGGTTTGTATAAAGAACGGATTGTACCGAAATGTCTATGGTGCATCTCTTTCTATTACATGAAAGATGGTTTGTGTATGATGAGAGAGGTGTATAGGCTAAACGTCATGTATTTATGGGCCAAACGGTTTTGCTTTCTTTCTCGTAAAAGTCTTTTTAAGTTTAGTAATGGGTGGTTTGGTATATTTAATGGTTTAGTAAACAAAGTTTATGTAATACAAAATCTGTTTTAAAAACAATATACCATGGCAGAAATCGGATGTATTCAAGGCCAGTCCAATAACCTACCAATCGTTGATTCTGACAGGTTGATTTTATATTTAAGAGATAATACTGATTACATTAGTGCTGAAATTCGTGGAGTTAAAGCTTCCAAGTAAATACATCAAATTATTAATTGTGTTCATTTGTACGTTACAATAAATATAATACATTTTTACAGTATTAAATAATAATCATTACGTATTCTACCCATCTGAGATCTGATGTTTTGCCAAAAACCTCACTAGTTTTGTGCAGGTACATTAAATTTAATGATTGCGCAGAAAAGTCTCACAGTGAACTGCACTGTAAACCGTTATCTTACTTTCGGTATATACTTTTCTGCGCGGCGGCCTGAATTGGCGCGGGGCGCTTCCAACCATTAGCGACGGTAATACCTTACTGGGTAAAGTTTAGGCGGGAGAAACAAAATATCTACCTTTAAATATTAATTTAACTATGAAATCTTGATTAATTTTCTTTTTTTAAAACAACATCAATTCTGGTAGACGGTTAACAAAAATACTCAAATTCCTTATTGAAGAATTAAAAAAATCTCCATACAAAATGCCCAAGCGACGTGATTTTCACAGTTTAAATGACGTCACACTACACCCCGCCTCTTACCGCTTGTTTTGGCGGGCTTAATAAAATTTAAACTTTGAGAATTAATTTTATTATGAAAACGAACTTTAAAAAAAAAAAATACCAGTATTTAAGTTTGAATGCGAACATTGATAAAAAAAAAATAAAAAAAATTGACTCAACTTCCTTACTGTGTTTCACCATCATTAAAAAAATCAAATTGGATGGTGTAAGTGTGATGTACGATGTTAGGCAAGTAAGAGAGGCAGAGTACGTGCTAAATGAGCTAGAACCAAAAGGTGCTAAGTCAGTAACTACATTTGTTTCCATTCAAAACAGTAAAAACATTTGTTTCCATTCAAAATCTACATTTTATTTGTTAATTGATTAGTGAGGATTCAACTCCTAAGGGACATAATTTTTGTGACAAAAGTATGAACTATTTTGTAGAGTGGCGAGGCCGTTAGATAGTTTTATGAAAAATTTTGAAATTTATGAAGTATTTTTTGACCAGTCATTCAAAAAGAATGACAAACTTTTAATTCCATGATGCAGTCCTTTATTTAACAATATATTTAATAATTGTATGTACATAACACAATCAAGAAAACGTAATGGTAATTATCCATTTTAAAAATTCTCCCGCCCCCATGCACACACTACTCGGTGGACACCAGGGAATATGCAGGAATAAACAATTGAGTTTTTTTTTAATCTCTTGACATCCCAGTGTGATTTTTTTATGCAGTGGAACCTATCTCCTGTATACAATGTATAGATATTATATTTATTGTTTTCAACTTTATTTTGTAGAACTCCATCTAATAATTATTATTATTATACAATTAATATTAAACTCAAAAAAGTTTGACATTGTCTTCTGAAGGTGAAAAATTGTCCCAGAACTTTTAATGTAAACAACCAATTTTAATTGTATAATATAATTTAATTTTATTAAAAAAATACACTTTGATTCAACTTAATGACATTGAAACACCCATTTCAGTTGTCAAGAGATGGAAAATAGTGGTATTTAGTAGCTACATTATTGTCTCTGTAATCTGAACTCTATATACTATACTCTAAACCTTCAGTAATCCGAACTGTCGATTGGAAAACACAACATTAACACACACCATTAGAAGAAAATGAATATAAACGAAGCAAGGAGTGTATGCCAAAACCTAGTTGTTTGGCGGTCCGTCCTCTCTGCCTACCCCTGCGGAGAAACGTTTTGATGGTCAGTTAGTTAAGAAAAAGTGTAATTTTAAAAGTTTTTTTTTTTTCTAAGGCAATTCACCTTAAAGAGAGTGCTATGTATTTAAAAAGTTCTAATATGCGCATATATATTCTTATAAACTGTGGTCATTGACTTTTTCAAACATCACGATGACAGCAGTTAGACTTTGCAAATAAAAAAAATAAGTTCCTCTATTAAAATCATGGACAAACTTGTAAAATTGGTGATAACTATGTTTTCGGCTTGTACACGGATATATGTGCTAAGCTCGACATTTCCAACCAAGCTGAGCAAGCAATTGATACACAAGGCTTTAGTAGAGAGATTGTAGAATTGTATGAAATTAGCAAGAGAATAAAACGTTGGTAAATCCACAGTACCCGATTTGAAAGGTAAAAAGAATAAAACTTTCGATTATGTAGAATATATGTTTAGGTTCCGGAGAATGTCACACTCTCAAATGTTCTGAAAATTCAAGTCTCAAAGATTCCAGAAATCCAAAAATTCATCAAACCGAACAGACTTGATTTTTAATGTTTGTATAAAGGAAGGTCTCTTCCGTCCGTTAAACTTAAACATATGCTTTAACATTGCTATATTTTTTTTGTTTTCCGTCTCTTCCGTTTGTTGAAATATGGTTGGAAAGATTGGGGCGAAGTTCGTGCATCACACAATTTGGCCAGTGGTCCGTGGCAAGGACGTGTCTGCGTGTACGCACTGAACACTTGACGTTTGGTGTTTACATAAATGTTTAAATTCGTGAAGAAGAGATCCTACATCAGGGAGGAAAACAGATATTTTAATATATATTTATTTATCAGGAAAGATTGCTGACTAATATCGATTATTGCACGACCTAAAGTTACTATTTAAGAATTTTGAGTGTTTAAATAATTACGAAGTATCAAAGAGAACATGCAGTTTCAAGTTAGACTGTACTAACTACCTCGAATTTTTATTAGGTATTTATTTCTCAGGAATTAATAATAGAATACCAATTTAAATTGATCAATTTCTTCCGTGTCTCTGAAACCGATTTTGAAGAACTGTGTTTAATTATAGGTACTACATGTGCAACAAACATTTCACCAGAAATACGAATTACTAACTAACTAACCATCACGCCGTTTCTCCGCAAGGGTAGGCAGAGAGGACGGACCGCCAAACAACTCGGTCTTGGCACACACTCTTTGCCTCACTCACATTCATACATCTTCTCATACATTCTCTTCTATTATTCTGACTTTTGACATGGCCCGACTCAAGTATCTGATTCATTTGATCGTGCCATGTCTTCCTTGGACGTCCACGACTTCTTCTACCATTCACAATTGCGTCGTATATTCTTCTTACACTGCTTTCTTCGTTCATTCGCTCTACATGCCCAAACCATCTGAGGGTCCCTTTCTTAATCTTACTCATTATGCATACATCAGCCTTACATTCTTTGCGGATATCCACATTTCTCACACGATCATACATTGTTTTACCACACATACGCCTCAAGGATCTCATTTCAACAGCATTCAGTTTACTTTCACCCTTCCTCTGCCAGTTCCATGCCTCACTGCCATACATCAGGGTAGGTACCAGGACTCCGTTGTGGACTGCTAGCTTCGCTTCTTTACTTTAAATACGAATTATAATTACATTAATATTTCTGGTTATTAGCATTCTTACATAACCTAAATGTTGTTGCATTGGTTTATGGGCCCTCTACATATTTTATATTAATAGACTTTATTTACAAGTGAGTTTACAAAATAAATAATCATCCATTGCAACAGTATTTATTTACACTTTAAAGTCATAATTATTAGGCTCGCACAGTTGACATAACCCAAAAACCTCATTCGATTTATTCTCCGTTAAATGAACTAATCCCCACTCCCCTACCCCGCCTGGCTTCCTGCTTCACCCGGGATGGAAATGTTTTCCAACACAACAAGAATTGTCAATGTTTAAAGTGATGTTTAAGGGAATGTTAAAGCAAAAGTCAATAGCGGAGGTCGCAAGAGACGGGTCTTTATAGCAGGGGCGTGCACAGAGTTTTTGATCAGGGTAGGCAGTAGGAAAATACAACAAGTTTCACAGGTTAAATTTTCCATATTTTATCAGATAATTTCAGAATTAAACTACGACAAACGTTTTTGAACCGATAATTAGCATTTATGAAAGACAACTATTTCATAGAAATACATAACAACAGATGTTTTTGTCGTGACTGATTGCCATTTGCTAATTTTGTTCTAGAAAGCACTGCTTAATACTAACAAAAAACCTCATAGAGGCAAATTCAAAACGACAGTTCTACTCTATGCTTTGTGAATTTTGTAAACATTAAATTATATCTTGTATGAAGTTAGCTCTAGTCAAAAATAATTCCTGCTTAGGCCGCATTTTAGTGAGGCAGTCGGAGGGCACGCGTGTAGTTTCTAGTTACAGTTTATGCCGCGTTTGTAGTATGCCGTTTGATGTGGCGCTTGCGTAGTTTCGGTTTCTCAGCTTTTTCGGGCTTATTTTTGAAAGTATGTATTTATTTTTAGCAATAATTTTAATATTTACAAGCTTATGTTTTACAAATACGGCAGGGTAGGCAGTGCTTTTGTGCCTATATGGTGTGCACGCCCCTGCTTTATAGAGACTGCTGTATTTCATTCAAATCAAAAGTAATATTATACATCTTTTGTTTGGCGAGCATCTGTCATGTTGATAGAACTTTAATTATTAACAAAATAGGTTCTTAGTTTGGGTTTCTTAAAATGAAACTTTTTTTTTGTAATTATTGTAATAAGTGTGGTAGTCATAAGTAAAATGTTACTGTGGAAGGTATCACCGATATAAAAATGAATAAAGAATAGTATAAATTTGGGACCATGTCAACTTCCTGAATCGCCCGAAGATAAAGATTGTTTATCGATTCCTTGGCACAAAAAATGCTGAGTCAAAATTTTGATTTCTAGGCCACAATTTCATTAATCTAGAGCACCTGACATTGGTATCAAAGCATTCAAATAAGGGTGGTTTTAATACTTTCTTGTACCTAAATCAAATTACCAAACTGACATAGCCACTTCTAGCAAGTGTGACGGCGCCCTTGAGATGTTAAAAATGTTAGGAATAATATTTTAATTGCAAGTTTTCTTTTATTTTAGCCGGTTGTAAAATCCGAAACAGACAGTGTTAAGAAGGAGAAGAAGAAGGCCAAGAAAAGGAAATCTGAAGTGAAGGATGAACCCATGGACTTCAGTGTGAAGGAGGAAGAAGACGCAGAAGAAGCGAGTACGAGCGTCAAATTGGAAGAAGACACCCCCAAGAAGAAGAAGAAGTCCAAAAAGAATAAGAAAGATAAAGATGATGAATAAGTGTGTGATATATCTAATTGAATGAAAGGGTATGCTACAGAATCCACATAGAAACTCATTTTTGATATACGCATGAACTTATTTGAATCACTTATATTGTTGTATTGAATAAATCTATAATTTTACTTATTTCTTCTTAATCTGTTTTTTCATTTCCACAAGGAAGAAATTAAAGTGAAAAATATTGTTTCTATTTCTGAAACTGACAATTCGTGGTGGAATTTCATTACATATAATAAAACAAATATGAAAATTATTTCCACCTTAATTTATTTGACCGTAACCGGTTTCAGCCTGTTAAAACCATTTTCAGACTGGTCCAGTACCAGTTCAGTTGACCAGTCTGAAGATGACTTTAACGGGTTGAAATCGGTTACGGTCAAATAAATTAAAGTGGACATAGGTTTCATATTTGTTTTATTTAATTCTTAAGAAAAATATGGCTTAAAAAAATTGCAGTTGCCTCGATTAGAATATTTTGGTTAAGTGTGCTGCTACATCCTTGTAGTTGGACGGTGCCTATTATTGCTGTTAGGACGACCACACAATCAAGTTTTGCTACGAATATGAGTTTACTAAAGGCCTCGATTAACTGAGCGAGTTTACAAGCTACTAGCCGGCGAATTGACTATCTGCTAGTAAACTCTGCTCACTGTAATCATATTTACTAATGATTTCATTAAGCGAGTTTACTAGCAGATAGTGAATTTGCCTGGCAGTACCTTGTAAACTCGCTCAATGTAATTGTGGCTGTAAACTTGCCGGCTAGCAGTTGTTAACTCGTTCAATGTAATGGAGGCATAAGGGCAGGTTTTATAATCTGTTCGTTACGCTTGAATGTTAAAAATGGTATCAAGCGTAATAAGTGGATGGTAATAAAATTGGCCCTTAATTGCACATTGTGAATGGCCTGTGTCATCTTTGGGAATGCTGTGTGGAAGGTCTTTTTAGGGAGAGGAAGTCGTGGGAAGGAAAAAGGTTTGAGGGGTGGGTAGGAATCTGGGGGTCAGTGTGTCCAGGAGTGACAGACATATGAATCAATCCCCCCATTGCGGGTAAAGGTACGTTCACATATACTTGCTACTTGACTCACCAAAAACCTTTCACATTACTTTCAAGTTAAGTACATTTGTGCCCGTAGCAAGATGACAGGTTGCTACAAAGCAAAGTAAATACGCTAATTAAGCTTATTTTAATGTTTATTTTAGAAGAGGTGGAAGAATAAACTAGTAAGATGAAAATAAATAAACTATGGACACGAAAAGAGATTAAGAGCAGCATACATACATAATTTAAGGGTAGCATCTTCGCTCTATCGCCATGATATTTCTGCGCGTTTACAAATGAACTCTGTTAAAACGGCTGGTTAGTGTGCCTGGTTTAAGTGCGCAGGGACATATGGAGGGGGTCCTTACTCGCCCTAAAAATAAAATGAAATGGATTGAATCTACTAAAGAGCTGACTCACCCGCTGTACTAAAATTACGTTGTTTGGATGCGTTTAGTTACTACTATACTCGCCAAACGCGAACGGCTCTTAAGGCGATGTTCCGAGAGTCCTGCTGGAGAGGTCTACAGGTCTACCTCAACTAGTCTCTCCCGATCCGGTCTGCGCAGTTGGTGGGCAGACATATCCGCCACCAAGATCCGGACAAACCTCACCTCATGAACCCAGGCACCCCAGTTGACTCACCAAACATAGCGAACCACTGGGGGTGACCTGAGGCAGAGGTGTTGGTAATCCAATAATTGGTTCGCGGGGCGGCGGTACCCATACCCCGCCTCCCAAATTTACCATAAAATCCAAATATTGAAACATTTCTGAACGTATCCAAAAAGTAAAAAACTGTTGTGATAAAATACGCTTTCAAATTTTATAAATCCAAATAAACATTTAATTTTTGAAATATAAAATTTTTTTAACGCAAACAAAAAAAATTAAAAAATGGCCCACCTTACATTTTTTTCTAACTAAAATTACTGATAATGAAAAAAAAATAAAAACACAAGTACATATTTTATTAGAAAAATGTATTATAAATTATCGTCACCACACTTTTTGTTATTCTATGTAAAAATAATTAGTAAAAAATTCCCAAAGTTTTGTAAATAAGAGGATCCAATAGTCCAGGAAAAAATCAGAATTCACGCCCCTTTATGGGAGGAGTCTAAAAATACTTGCGTAAAAGCTTTTGGAAAGGTTGGAAAAGGTATTTGAGAATATTTTTAAAAATATTGAATCTGTAAAGGTCTGTAAAAAACATTAATTTCTTTTTTACGCATTGTTTATTGTAATAAAACGGAAATTTAAAATTGATTTCACGAAACCATATGACACGGAGCCTAATGTATGTTCCCCGCTCCGGTCGGGGGAGGACAGAGAGAAAATGGGTATGGCTAGTCAGTAGTTCTTCGGTGGACGGTATAAGGTTCACTTTGAAAATCCGAATTCGTCGACTGCCGTATTGTCGCCGTGATGTCAAAAATAACAATGCGAAACTGCATATTTTATTTTGTGAAGTTCGGGCGTAAATTTCTTTTTTTTTTCAATTATTATAAAAGACACTGAATTTGCCACATTAAACAATAAAACCATATCCGAAAACAGGTTTATAAATAGGAAAGTTTGGACTTGAAAGGGTTTTTTATAGACCTTATTAAATTGGCACCATTCATACACTTTTTAGACTTTGATTTTTCAAAAACTGATAAAATTAAAGATAGATTGCTCAATCAGTTATTATAACATAACAGCATATGTTTGAAGTCAATAACTTTTAACGTAAACTAAGGGATTGAATTTTAGCACAGAAGGTGACAAATGTCCAAATCTACCCCACTCGTGGGATACATTCGTACATGGGGAGGGTTTCATTTCAAGACATTCATTGTGACTCTTCTTCAGTAGAAAATACTCGGTTACTTGTGTATTTAGACTGATATTATGTACTGCGGCTCGTGCCATCATCATCAGGATTTTCTTTTATTATCTTTACCAGACTCTCCAAGAGACTCTATTTTTGTATGATAATTTTCCTTTCAAAATATCTTTTATTGCCGCAGACATTTCTTCATTTATTATTATGCACCTAGTTAATGTGCACCTATTTCTTAGAATTCCGGACCATTTTTGCAAATTTTCTGAAATGAAAACAAATTCGTTAATACGAATGTGCCCCTGGAGAAGGCGTACAAACGTGCCTCGAAGGTCAAAAATAACAGATTTTTACCGACACATGCAGAAAAATCCACAAAATAGATACATTATTATCTTGATTGTAGTCACTTACCTTAAGCAATAGTCCTACAGAATTTGACGCCTCACTAAAGCACGAAACATCCAACAACATCGACAAAATATTTACTTTGAGCATGCAAAAACACATTACGCCCTCTCATGACGCTCGCAATGGCGGCTAACTTCGTGGACAACTGACGATCGCCCGCGCCTACCCACACACACAAAGCTAAATAAATGCGCTGTTCTAACAACCTGTAGTAGTGACTGCATGAAGCTTCCCCATGTATAAATGGTGCCAATCTTCCCTTACTTTTTTTTTCTAGGCTTATCAAAAGACTTATAAAAAAAATTACTGATATTTAAGGGCCAAGATATGTTCTACACGCAGTATTTAATTGAAACATCTACAATACTTCCAAGTGATCAAATTTTCAAAAAAAAAACATGATTTCGCATTATTTAGTATGGCTTCATCTTAATTCGAAATTGCGATTCGAAACTTTGGTTTTATAAAGGTGTACATTTGACTTCTTTTGTGATTAGTTTTTATATTTCAGTATATAAAGTATGATATTTTTTCTTTCTAAAACCGTTTATATCACATTTCTCACTATGATAGTAAGGGAGGTACAACGATTTCTGTGAGAACTATATGAGTTGTTCCGAAAATTGAACAAGGAAGCCGGGTGAAGTTTTGTCCATACAAATGTATACCCAAATTTCCTCTCTGGATTTTGACACTACTGCAAATATTTTTTTAATGTAATATAGATATAGAATACTAGTATCTCGGTATGTTATCCTAGATATCCCTAAAATTAAAACTAGTGCTTTTCAACACCACTATACCGATCAAGGTATAAAATTTTTTAATGCCCTCCCATATAAAATCAAATCTGAAGAAAATTATAAAGCCTTTAAATCACAAATAAAACAACTACTAGATCAACCCAACACAAATTTTAATTTCACAGAACGAATTTGTACCGATTAGTAGTAATTGATCAAGTATTAATTATGATATTTGATACTTTAGTTCAAAATTAATCATTTAATTCCTTCATTAATTAACAAAAAAAAAAATTTATAAATTAATGTATTCTTCTCATTTGCACATATCCTCTTAAAATATTTCATCAGCATTTGAACTGAAATGTAGCGATTATTGTTGTAACTTAACATTATGTACCTACTCCTGCAATTATTATCAGCTAATCCAATTGTTAGAATCAACTATATGTACTTACCATCTAACACCTACCTATTACGAGAAATGTAATAATATTATTTTTACTTTTAATTATCTATACTACATGTATCATGTATATCTATTTTAGTAACTGCTATGTCAGTAAATTTATTAATCAATATTTGTTATCATTCATAAGTTTTTTTTTTTTTTAATTCCTTTATTTTTCCCATATTTTACAATTTATATTTACATATTTGAAAATCATAACAATAATGTGGGAACCCACCAAGGCGCAGCCTGTGCGTGGGTAATATATTTAAAAAAAGTTTTTTTTTAGTACCTAGAAAAAAACAAACAGGGGTATATAAAGCAAAAAAAAAAATTGTTTAAAACATTTTGTACAAAAAGTGTATACAATAGTGTACGGTTAAATAAGTGTAAGTGTAATTAATGATATACATTGTAATAATAGGTGTAAAGTTTGTGAGAAAAGTGATATAAAACTAAATAAATAGAGTTTTTAGAAACATAAAGTGAAATAAAACTAAATAAATAGAGTTATTTTCTTAATTTAAAAAAAAGATTATTAACTCCCCAATTCAAACACGAGAAATGTTTTCTCTTTTAAATTGGGTAGATTCATTAACAAGAAATAACTTTATCTGTAATTAGTTTTTTTATGAACCAAATATTTTCTTTCTGTAAATGTGTTATATATATGTATATTTCAAATAAAAAAAATAAAAAAAAATGTTTTGCTTTTTTGATACATACAGTAGTTAGAACCCTCCAAAAATCACTAAAATTACCTTGTTTGAACGCCATCAACAGGCGTTCAGCATACAAACCAGAAAATGTTTTTTTTTTAAAGCTAACTTACAGACAAAAGTATTTTATTCTAATACCTACAGTTAGAAAAAAGTCTTAAAAATCGGTCCAGTTTTGGAGGAGAAAAATGGGGAATACAAAACCGTGATTTTGATAATTTTATTTTTGTATTATCAGCCTGACGTGTAGTTGTCCCTTTCGCTCAGTATTCGGGAGAGAGCGACAGTGACAACAGTTTGGTAAAATATGTATTAAAATTTCTCGTTTACCGGGTCTCCTTTTAAGGAGTTAAAAAAAGCAGTTTCATTAATGGCTAATAATAACAGTCTTCGTCACGGTTTTGCAATTTTTTTTATGGTGTATGTACAAAAAGTTATAGTAGCTAATAGCACAAAGACAAAGACCAGCAGCAGTCTTTAATGTCACATCTATCTTGGGCAGTATCCAAACTTGAAATGATTCTGTGAGTGTGTGATATAATAATAATATATCTTTATTTAACAAAATTTGAAAGATTTATAACAAAAAAAAACGTACAAATTCAGTGTTAATATTTACAATGGTATATGCAAGTACAAAAGATTAGCAACAGAAGATAATATAAATATGAACAGTAGGTACCTACTTGAAGAATAGAAAATAGTTATAAATTAAGGTTTTTCGTAAACCACCTCACTAGGCTAGCCTGTGTTGAGGCAGTAATATAAATGGTGAGCTCTTGCCTCGGGCCTCTCACCCGAGACTCGGCGAGTGTGTACAGCCAGCATTAGGCTTTGTCAAAAATTGTTTCAGAATACTAAAAGAAATAATTTGAGGCATAGTAAAAAAAATCTTAATATTAAAATGGTTTATTTTTCAGGATTTAATAGTTGCGCCAGTAATATAACAGGGTGCTCGATTTTCATTAGTCTCCACTGAAAGAAAATTATGACAAAAAAATTGTGCTATCATCGTTCAGCTTTTTCCGTTGTGACTGGTGAATCCGGCATGATCACAAAGATTTAAAAATGGGGTGATTTTAAAATTCCGCTAATTAATTGAACAACAGTTTTATTCCCATGCACAATAGCAACTTCAAGTGGGGTTCTGTTCTTCATATCTCTTGAGTTGAGGATGGTTTCAAAGTGCACCCGATTCTCTGCTGACAACAGGAGCTGAGCATCTCCCCTCTCCGCACATGCAAACAGTTCCCAGACTAACTCTAATAGTTCGGTTACATAAAAATTTTGTGAATATTCCAGTGGCGTGAGGTTATTGCTCCTGTCGGGATGGTTATAGCATGAACCATGATTTAGCAAACATTTCACAATGTCAATGGACCCCGATTTAGCAGCGATGTGCAATGCTGTGGCTCCTTCCACCTCCGTTTTAGCATTAATGAAGCAGCTGTAAGCGCTGGGTTTTGTTTTCATTACATTCTTCAACAGGATTCTGACAGTATCCACACAACCTTGAGTGGTAGCGGCGTGGAGAACGGTGTCATGCCCAGTGGTGGAGGCAGTAGCATCAGCCCCATTCTTAAGTAGTAGCACAACTATATCTGTGTGTCCGGCTCTGGTGGCACAGTACAAGGGTCCTCTACCTCCGGCATCTGCACTATTTACATCAGATCCATTTTGTATTAAACTAGAAACCTGGGCAGCATCCCCCTGGCTGGCAGCATTCATCAAATCTCGATCACATTTTGGAATACTGTTAATTTCTGCTAGAAATAAGTTTTGGTCACTTTCTGGAAATACCCAATCCCCCATAGTGTGACTGGTTCCCGAGAAGATAGCTTTTTCATCAGATTCTGGCTCAAAAGTTATTACAGTATCATTATATTTTTGTTTTAGGAAATCGAGTTTAGTCACAATATTTGGGGTTTGCATGCCATGCTCTTCCAAAATCTGTTTCAATTTGCCTACTTCAGGAAAATTATTTTCCAATGCAACAGCCAGAAGTGTGTTTCCATCTGCGTTGTTGGCGGCCTTTAGTATTGCCCCAATCATGTGTACATCCTTTTCCATTAAATCTTTAATTAAAGTTAAATCACAGCTTTGTACTTTTCTGAAAGATGTAGTCACTATTTGCAGCAAATCTGTGATATTTTCCTGTTTTGAAACATTTAGTGGAGTTTTTCCATTGTCAGCCTTAATATTGAATTTTGCACCCTTCTCCAACAATGATTTAACAATTCCCAAATGTGAGTATTTCGATGCATAATGAAGAGGGACATTCCCACCCTTTCCAATAGCATTAGGATTAGCGTTGTTTGTTAGTAAAATATTACTAACCTCTTGAAAACCCTTACGGGAAGCAATATGTAAAAGTGTATAATTATCTGAATTCTTAACATCTAAATATTTACTAAATTTTCCAATTAATATCCTTAATGATGAGATATCATTTCCTTCAACAGCTTTAAATAATTTTTCAATTGATTCTAGTATTCCTTTAACGTCCTGATTTTTGGTCAAATCACAAGGTTTTTCACCATTGATGTTCATGCTGTCAAAAATGGCACCGCTGCATGATAATACATTCAAAACCTCCTTATGTCCATGTAGGGCAGAAAGGTGGATCGGTAGCATGTAATCTGTATCAGAAGCATTAACATTAGCACCTTTGTCTATCAAGTACTGTGCTACGGAAGTCTGTCCTCCTAGGACAGAGTAATGTAGCAGTGTTTGATTATTTTCACCCACATCACCAATACTCATCCCTTTTCCCAAGAAGAACTCCAACATGTTCTGGTGGCCTCTAAAAGCTGCAATGTGGATTGGTTTTGAACCAGATAAGTTCTTAGCATTTATATCTGCACCTTGTCCTACCAAGTGTTTTACAACTTCAATATTACCGGATTGAACGGCAATGTGCAACACTGTCCATTTATTGTTGCCTCTGTTGTTTATTTCAACTTTTGGGCAATTTAATAAAAGATCAATATTCTTTATATGTGAATTAAAAACTGCTAGTTCTAATGGTGTCCTATTTTTTATATCTGTGGTATCTGGCTTGGCTCCCCATAATAATAAATTTTTCACAATTTCAGGATTATTTTTCGTAACAGCCACATGCAGCGGTAACGAATCAAGAAGTGTTGGATTGACAATGGCTCCTTTTTGTAACAATACATTAACAAACTCTGCATGACCATTCCTTATTGCAAGCAATAAAGGTGTAATTGTAACATTACTGAGAGTTGTGCAATCTGAATCAACTTCCATACCTTTTTCTATCAGCATTCTGCCTATATTCCACTCACCATTAGTGGCGGCTCTGTGTAAGAGATTTAATTGATCATGATCTTGGACATTGATGTTGATATCTTTGTGTTTTAACAGAGTTTCAACTATAGTTTTGTGTCCCGCAAGTACGGCAGATTTCAAAGGAACTCCACCTGCAGCGTTAACATCTGCCCCTTTTGCTATCAAGATGTCTAGTAGTTCCTTATTGTTATACCGTGCTGCGTAGCATAATACAGTGTAGCCTTGTTTATCTAAGGAGTTAACATCTACACCATGTTTCAATAATATGTTAACAATTTCCGAATGATTTCCAGCCGCAGCCAGATGTAATGGTGTGTCGCCTCCTGCACTTACAGCACACATATCAGCATCGCTTTGGAGCAAAGCTTTCACCATTCTACTATGTCCGAAATGAGATGCCAGGTGTAATGCCGTACACTTGTGCATGCCTTTTGCATTAGTGTCTGCTCCATATTTTAGCAAAAGTTCAACAGTATTCTCACTACATATTGTTTTACTTAGTGCTTTGTGCAACGGTGTGAAACCATTAAAATCTCTAGAATTAATTCCAGCTTTGCTCTTGATTAAAGTCGATGAAATTGCTTCATGTCCTTCGAGAGAGCTAAAATGCAGAGGTGTATAACCATCGGCGGCAACAGACTCTACACTGGCTGCTGCATCGAGCAAGATTTCAACACATTCTTGGTGTCCATTTTGTACAGCCAGATGTAACGGTGTCAGTAGAAGTGAAGTTTGTGTATCAATTCCAATTCTTCTTTCAATTAAATACCTCACAGTAGACGCTCGACCATACATAGCACTGTAGTGTAATGCTGTTACACCGTGTATGTCTTTTGCATCTAAGTGGGCACCATTCTGTAACAGTAGATGGACAATATCGTCACAACCTTCCCTCGCTGCAATGAGAAGTGGAGATGTGAGATTGAGCCTTCTAGCATTGACATTAGTTTTATTTTGTAATAGAAGCTCAACTATTACTTTGTAGCCGTTAGCAACAGCCAAATGTAATGGTGTGCTATTATACGTCAAATCACGCACAGTATTCAAAGCACCATGATCCAAAAGGATCTTCACTATCTCTTCATGGCAATTTACAATTGCAAAAATTAGTGGAGTGCAACCATTGGATGTCTTATGGTTAATTTTAGCACCATTTTCTATAAGTATTTTTACAACTTCTAGATGACCACTTATTGCAGCCAAGTGTAGGGGTTGTGCACCTTTCAAAGATTTTGCATTAATATCAGCTCCATTATTTAAAAAGTACCGCACCAATTCAAGATGGCCAAAATCTGCAGCTACATGAAGGTATGTAAAACCTCTGATTTCAATGTCATCTTTAAATGTCACATTCTTTTCCAAGAGAAGTATGACCACATCTAAATTATTGTGAGCCACTGCATAATGTAAAGATGAATTACCTCTTTTGTCTCTAAGAGTGGCATTGGATCCCAGAGATAGCAATGTCTCGACTGTCATCTTGTGTCCATTTTGCGAAGCGAGGTGAAGTGGCGTGTGCCCAATTTATCAACTTCGTCGACTCCATAACCAAGTTTTTCCACTAACAACTTCACAATCATATCCCTTCCAAAGGTTGCCGCAATATGCAGTGGTGTTTGACCATTAATATCCGTGACGTAAGTACTCTGAAATTTTTTTGTAAAAAATATAAAAGTTTCAACGTTTGGCCCCTGCGCAGCAATATGTAGCATTGTAGTCAAATCTATTGATCTTCTTGAATATGCGTCAGCACCTTTAATGATACTTGCTTTTAAATCGTCAATGTTTCCTTCAATCAAAGCTTTGCACATGTCCTCTTGTATGTTGATTACATTTAAACCCTTTTCATACTTCTGTATTAATTGTTTAACATCATGTTTAAAAATTATACCTTTTTTATTATCAGTTATTGCAAGTTTATTTTCTGTAAGGTTCAATGCATTTAATAGCACAGCAGACCAAGGATCAGTTGGCAAAATGTCTACTAGGGCGTTCTTGTGTGCCAAATGGTTTCGAAAACATTTCCCAGTCAATAAAGGCATATTATCATCAAGATAAAGTATGTTATTGGGGAGTTGGTCAAAACATTCATTTGCTAAGGTAATAATATCCAGAACAAGCGTCTCCATCGCAAATCTGTTATTATTGTTGAATTTTAGAAGTAGATTATTTATTTTATCGCATCCAACAAGTTCTCCGAGTTCAGTTAGGTTCAGCATAAGTTGTTTACTGATTATTTCGTCGTTTTTTTGGTTGGATTGCTTTTTTTTTCTTTTCTTTTTTTTTCTGCATATGTTTCCAACTGTTCGCTATATTTATCAATCCACTTTATGTTACATTTTTCATAAGAAGCGATATGAATAATTTTAACAATGAGGAATAGTATTTCTGAAGCTATTTCAGGTCTAATTCTGAGTTTTACACTGCAATATAAACTTTTTAAAAGATCAATAACTAAGTTTAATGGTTTTAAATCAATGGAATGTTCTTGTGATTCGAGATTTTTCAGGATTTGGGTAGCTACAAATCTCCATGTCTCAACAGTAATGTCAATGGTTTTCTTACACCTTCTTCTTTTTCTTATGTTTGTAAATGGATTAAAACACTCAAATTTTAACAAATCAATAGCATTCATAAAGTCTCGTTGAACCATTTTATGTATTGATTTATTTTTCTTCAGGACATTTGTTATTTCATTTAAAAGTTCATTCTCAAAAGGGTTTTTGTTAACCACTTTAATATTTATCTCTTCGATGAGATTCTCTATCTGTGTATACTCTGTAATAGTTGGATCTCTTTGCATCAATAATTCTTCAACATCACAATCTAAACTTTGAAAGATGTTCATAATTTCTTGACTATAATCAAGATTGTCACTTTTAATAATTTCATTCAACATAAATTTAATTTTTTTAATTTTCTTGGAGGAATTGGTGTCAAGTACGACGGTCCCAATCTTTTGAATATCAATTTGAATATTGTAATATAATGTAGAATATTCTGCTGGGATTGTGTGCACATGTGAAATAGAGTTACGTAGTTTAGTTAGGACTTTTCTAGTTTCCTTTGGCACCGCCAGCAGCAGCAGATGGCTTACACTCGCTGAGAGTTTGGGGCAGTAGAGTGTGCTCTTCAAATGCTCTCCTATCACCTGCAGAGTTCCTTTGATGGTCAACTGACCTTCTCTCTTGGAAGAGTCGGCCAGCAAGGCTGCATCTATGTATGTTTTCATAATGTTTAGAGAATATATATCTCTAATCTCCTGAAAATCATTATACAGGTGTTGGGTTTGTGGGTATTTTTTAATTATGTCGGCAACAACCATGTTACGGGGCCGGTCGACTTTACTACAAAGTTTGTGAACATCCAAACACCTGATATGTTCCTCTAAACTTTGGAGCACTTCTGCAAACTGTCTAAGCTCCTCGAGTAACCTCCCTTTTCTCAGTACTGTCAAGTAGAAAATGTTCATTTCATGAATCTTGGTGTGGGCGGAAACAAAGCATACGAGGCAGAATTCTATTTCTTCCCAAGGCAAGGTATCGTAAGTTGACATTAATTTTTGTTTTAGTATATGGATATTTTTAGCTATGAACTTAGCCATATAGATAAATTTTTCGTCTACTCCCCTTTGTGAATATTCCATTGAGAGGGTAATGATATTTTTTACAAGCAGTTGAACTCTTTCTATGATATCAGTTGAGGAATAGGGTAATTCCTCTCCTTTTGAGAAGAACCGCAGACCCATCAGCTTGTATTGAATGAATAGTTCCATTTCACTGGAAATGTAGATATTCTTCAAGTGTAAATCCATGTAAGACGTAGAGAGAAGTTGTTCCAATAGCTCAGGTTGAGTTAAAGAGCTGAGAAGTGTTTGAAGGAGATGCACGTTGCTAGAGCGGATTGCGTAATATACAGCATTGTGTCCGTCTCAGTGTTGCCAAACGTACGAGGTTCCTCGTACAAATACGAGATTTGTGGCCTTCCGTACGAGGTACGAGGACACTGTCAACCTCGTACAATTATGTACGAGATTTTGATTCGATGATCAATGGAGGAATTTGCCTAATGTAAAAGCCCGTTATCCTAAAGGGATAAATGATATTAGTGAGCCAGATAAGTTTTGGGCTCAATTACTCAAAATCGAAGACTCTTCCAAGCTAGCTCATTTTGCCCTTCCTTCACTATCCCTAATCCCTACCCCATGCGAATGCTGACAGCGAGCGGGTTTTTAGTAAGGTAAATTTAATTAAAACAGATGATATAAGAAACCGACTAACTGTGGAAACAGTGAATGGAACACTTCTTGCTGCAAAAAGCGCAAGAGGTTCAACTCGTACTGGAAACTGCGTCAATTTTGAACCCACAAAAGAAATGTATAGCCGCATGACAACAGACAAAATAAACGGCAGAAAAAACGATGATAGTGAGGATGTTCCTGACATAATATTTGGAAAGGAGATGTAAATTATGTTACCTTAATTTACATTTATTTTTTTGTGATTTAACTTGAGTAATAATTAAGATTTTATTAATACAACACAAAAGGATGTTTTATTTAGTAGGAAACTTGCAATAGTTTATTTCATTGAGTAAAAAGTCTTAAATCCAGTAGTTGTAATAAATGTACGAGGTTTGAAAGTCAAAGTACGAGATTTTTAGCTACATCCGTACGAGGAAATTTTTTTTACGGTTGGCAACCCTGGTCCGTCTTCATCCTGGATACACCAAGAGGGGCCACTGGCTCCTTCATCAACTGTAAGACTGTCAAGTAAGTATTGCACGCTGGCATCCTTGCTTAACAGGAACTCCAAAATTTCAGGCCGATTGTGCTTGCAAGCCAAGGATATTATGCTATGAATGTTCAAGGGTTGGTTTTCTTGTATCTGTAAACATTGGAGGGCTTGAACCAAACTCTTCACTTTAATATTGTTTCCATCAAACATCGATACTGCCATTTCTTCCAATAGGCACTCCATGACGGGTGCCGCACCACCCAACTCTCTGTAGCACAAATAAACCACTCACCTCTAACTAGAGCGAGATATAAAAGTTAGTATTGGAAGCAAGCTATTTAAAAATATAATTAACCAATCCTGCCAGTGTCACATGTCATCCTGCGTCAGCTTAAAACGTCATCAACATAAATAACCCAGCGCCAAACATAAACAAATAAACCGAACTGGTTTTTTATCCAGTAAAGACTTTTTCCTCACGATGACATTAATGTATAATTTAAACTCAGTCAATTAAATACTACCTTCAGAAGGTAATAGTAAAAAGGCCAAATGAGCCGTAATACTAGTTAGCTAGACATGAAAGGGTATTGCAAAGCCCTAGTTAGTTAGAGGCATAAATATACTAATCCCTAGATCGATATCTTCGGGCTTTCTCCATACTAGTGATGTGGTCGTCAAACTTAACTGTCAAAATGACTTGCGTGGCGCGAATTGACTAAAAGATAGAGGAAGTTTATTTGTCTACCATAGACAATATAATCGCTCTATCCTACTTCACGGATTCATTAGCCCAATAAATTATATAAAAAATAAAAACGCTTTAGAGCGGCAAAATTTGAAATTCTGCTTGCATTAGAAAAATGAAAACTCAGGGTACATGTTTAAATATTATTTTTATTTTCACAAATACAATGGATAAGTGTTCCAAAAACACAAAATGCTTTATACAAAAATATGAAATACCTTCCGTGGATATATTTCAGCCATCTCACAGCAAATCTGAAATAAATATGTCACATTAAACAAAGTTTGGGAACGGAACATAGAATACTTGTGATGAACAAAGTTTATATGCGACGGGCCACTTCAAGAGTCAGAATAGTATGTGTTAGTCAGTTTACATGAGTTCGGTTAGTTCAAATAAGTGAGAGGCTCATGGCGGAGAGCAAGTTGTTAATAATCGTCTGCAACAGGGCCTTTCTTTCTTTATGGTGGAGAACGAGAGGTTAAACTAAAGCTCTACAAGCATTATTTGACCCTATGTATGTGCAAGTAATCATAGCAAATAGAGAATTAAACAGTCACCTTTCTTTGGAATCATGCGACGTGTCTTCAGCTGGGACGTTGAACTCTCCTCTGGTGTTCCTGTTATATCTGAAAATTTAAAACAGTTTTTACAATATTTGTATATCAAATATTACTTAATATTTAGCATGACAACTGATAAAAAAACTGCAACATGTCTTCTTAAATAAATATGTCACATTAAACAAAGTTTGGGAACGGAACATAGAATACTTGTGATGAACAAAGTTTGTATGCGACGGGCTACTTCAAGAGTCAGAATAGTATGTGTTAGTCGGTTTACACGAGTTTGGTGAGTCCAAATAAGTGAGAGGCTTATGGCGGAGAGCAAGTTGTTAATAATCATCTGCAACAGGGCCTTTCTTTCTTTATGGTGGAGGAACGAGAGGTTAAACTAAAGCTCTACGAGCATTATTTGACCCTATGTATGTGCAAGTAATCATAGCAAATAGAGAAATAAACTGTCACCTTTCTTTGGAATCATGCGACGTGTCTTCTGCTGGGACGTTGAACTCTCCTCTGGTGTTCCTGTTATATCTGAAAATTGAAAACAGTTTTTACAATATTTGTATCTCAAATATTACTTAAAGATTTAGCATGACAACTGACAAACTTATGTTCACTAAACAACATTTTGTATTGAATGCTACCATTTAAATACCCCATATACATTTAAAGTAAAATTGAACAAGGCAAGGAGTGTATGCCAAGACTGAGTTGTTTGGCGGTCCGTCCTCTCTGCCTATCCTGCGGGGAAACAGTGTAATGGTTTGTTTTAAAGCATTATCAATTTTACCTTGTACGAGATCTTGTATGAACTCTTGTATAAGATGGGCATTTTTAACGTTGACGTTTCAAGCCTCCGCCTATCTTCTGGGGTGAGAGACGATCGTCGGATGAGTCTTTCTCCTTCTGTACCGAGGGTTTTCGGGACTTCAAGCGGCATGCCAGGTGAGAGACGACATCATCGCATCCCCAGCCACAATGTATGATCTCACAATCATGGTCACAAATCTGACGTTAACAATGTTCCTAAAGTATAGGCTTCGATACGTTAACAACGTTTTTATGAGGTGGTAGAACATTTTCTGAAACGAAATATGGAAAAACATTAACCACTAGTACCCATAAGCTTGCCTTCACGATAAATTAAGTATTTCGTTCAATCATTCCATCTCTATATTTTAACCTCAAATATTGATTTACAGATAAATTAAGGTGAATGATAATGTTTTATGTAATTAATTACCTGATTTCTTGATCAACATTAAACACTTTTTTCACCTCTAGAATTCATGTAAGCATTTTTTGAATAAAATATGTTCATCGATTCATCGGCAAATTATCAAAACAACGTGCAACGGCGTCTGTAAAAACATGGCGGATGGCAAATCCATAGATGCGAGTCTATTTCCTGCAGATAGTGCGGTGTGCGGTTTCCTGCATTTGGTACCATAAATAATACATACATTTGGTACCTTTTTTTTTAGTGACGTAGGTGTATGAGCATCTCTTTCTGACACACGTAGAGAGCGAGAGATGGCGAAAATCAAAATTACAGACCTATCTAAAATTCAGCTTAGTCTGTGGTGTATGGCACTTTCGCTAGAGTAAGAGTTATTTATGGTCACAGGACACAAATTTTGACAGAGTTATACGCCCCTGGTTAGAGGATTACGAAAGAATCCGTAGAATCAAAAATCAAAAAAAAATAAACCGAACTGTCCAGTGACTTCCTTCTTTGCCGACCGAAACGGAAAAAGCTGGAGTAGTTCCATGCTTCGCCGATACATACGAAATCACAGAACCTTTTTGGCCAACCAAACGTCTGTGGCGGTAATATTCAAATATGCAGCTAACAATACAAATAAATCTTACTAATATTATAAACGCGAAAGTTTGTATGGATATATGTGTGTTTGTTACTCTTTTACGTAAAAACTACCGAATGGATTTTAATGAAACTTTACAATAATATAGCTCATACATCAGAATAACATATTGGCTATAATTTATAAAGCTAGCTTAGAAGGGGTGGCGGGAGGGGAACGGCGACGCAAAGGAAAGGTGATTCAGGGAGAAACAATGTATTTCTTTGAATACAGCATTGTTTCAACGCATGCCAGGAACTAGCTAGTAAATAAATAATAGGTTATGTCTATTCACCGGTGTGCCCCGATACATTAACATAGAAGTAACATCTGTATTTATAATATTTTTTAATTTATTTCACAATATTATTCCTGCCGGAGTTTTTAAATTTACACTCCTCTTCCGTCCAGAAGTTAAAGTACCAAAAAGAGTTCATAACCTGTCCTTTCATGGATGGCGCGAGTTTAATTATTTTAAGAAAAAACACTTTATGCAAATTATGCTTTAAAATATTAAGATACCTAATATAATTGGATTAAATCACCAGTAAAATATTGTTCCTACCTACTTGTACCCAGAGGCATAGCGAGGTCGGGACGGATACCGCCCCGTAGCGCCGGATCTGCTATACGTTCACAAACGTGCAAAAAACCTGGCGCCAACTCTGAAGGGGCGCCGTGAGAAAATAAATATTGTTTTAAAATTTAGTTATAATATTCCCTGAATCGTTTAAAAATTACCCATAGTACGAAATAATTATTACGCTTTAGCAACACTTTCCAAAGAAACAGAATTCGCACGCATCAGGTTGAAATCAACGGCTTACGAATTTATAGTCAGTTACAGAATTTTTTTACAAATTCCATATATATTTAGTTTAAACGTAAGATCTATTTTTCCATAAATCTTTTACGACGAATGGGTGCGATCCAAATTCTTTGTTCCTGTGTTTTTTTGTTCCTTTGAATCAAACAAACCGACTTGCGCCTTTCAAAATGCTGACAATTTTTGTTAGTGTGTCGTCCATACGCTCGCTATTGTTTTATTTTGTACGATTTAAGTCTCTAGGAGAAGGTAGTTAAATACCGTTTTCTTATGAAATCTTCAGTGGAGTTATGGAATCGGGTAGAATACCTCCGTTTTGCCATCTCTCCGGAGACTGGGAATTGTTTCGACTTCGGATAGAGCAATTTTTCGTGATTCATGATGACAAAGCGTCTGGCGAGAAAAAACGGGCTTTTTTATTGAATCTCCTAGAATCAGAAACGTTAACCTTACTAATTAATCTGTGTTTTCCAAGTAAAGTAACGGACTTATCTTTTGATAAACTTTTAGCGCTTCTCGACAAACATTGTAACAAAAATCGTTTAGTTTTTAAAGAACGGGAGAAATTTTTTTTAGCGAGACAACAAGAAGGCGAGACGGTAAGAGATTTCGCGGTAAGACTTCGTTCTTTAGCAACGTATTGTCAATTTGAAACGAGGCTTGAAAAAAATCTTATAGACATGTTTGCAATCGGGTTGTTACCGTGTCGCGCGAAAGAGAAAATTTTTGTGGAAGGGCAAAAGTTATCGTTTTATGAAATAGAAGGACTTGCAGTTAATATGTCAACTTTGGATAGTGCTAATACGGTTAAATCAGAAGTAAATCTGGTAAAAAAGCGAGTTACTAGCGATGGGTTCAAGCGAGATCAGCGTAGGGAACGACCGACGAGCCCCAATGGTAGTTTTAACAGGAAACCAGCATATAGGTTAGGATCAAATTCAGGTATGAATTTTAGATCACCCTCTGGTAATGTTAAAAAACAGTGTTTTATTTGCAAAAGGAATGATCATCTATCGTTTGATTGTAAATTTCGTAATGCGAAATGTTTTAAATGTAAGGGCGTTGGGCATTTACAGAAATTTTGCAAGAATAATCCTATAAATCCCATTTTTGAAAATCACAGGGATAGTAAAGTTTTAGTTGCGTCAATTAGTCCTATCACTGCTGAAATTGAAATTAATAGCAAGAAGTTTACGGCAATGATTGATTCAGGTTCATCTTTATGTGTGATGCCGGAGTGTATTTTTAAACGACATTTTAGCTCAATCATTTTGTCACAAGACAAGCGAATTATTTCAGGTTATGGAAATAATCGTTTAAAAGTCGTAGGAAAGGCGATTTTTGATGTGAAATTCAAGGGTAGGAACAAAAATATTAATTTTATTGTAGTAATAAATGGAACAGAATTAATTGTGGGTAGAGATTTTATGGAATGTTTCGATCTTGGGATAACTTCTCAGGAGACAATTAATTCAGTGACAGTACAAATGAGGAATTTACATGTTGGACAAAAATGTCTAGTCAAGGACTTTCGTCAGGTGAATAAAGTTTTTTGGGTTAGAGGTATTGTAGAAAAGAAAGTGGGAAAAAAAGTTTTTATCGTTAGAATCTGTGGTACTCCGTTGACTTGGAAGAGGCATATTGTTCAATTAAGGAGTTTATCTGTGAAATGGGAAGAGGAGAGTGAAGAAAATAAAATAACCCACCCACCGCGTCTGAGGTCACGAATTGCGCTTCAGACGAGTTGGGGACCTCAGCTTTGTTGAAGGGGGCCAACGGGGTGTTCTCTTGATTTCAGATTACCAGCGGATAATCGAGAGCAAACTACTCAACCAAGACATTGGGACGGGAGGCTCCGCTCAAGTAGCGCCATGACATGTATGAAAGAGCAGATTAAAATTTACGAGGGTAGGCTAAAAAGTAGGTAGGTAATGCACAGCACACATGCTTGTACAGCGCAAAAAAAAAATGACCATCAGAAGCGCGCAGGGTGGAATATGGAAGTGTCATTCCTCCTCTATAAGCACGCGCAAGTTTGAGGTCGTTGAATTCATCCAGTGTATTTTGAGAAGTGGAAGTATGGAGACGTGTTTTAGTGTTATGTCAACGCAAGGTAAACAATGTGCTGTTATCGAATTTTTAACTACTGAAAAAGTGACTCCTACCGAGATTCATCGTCGTTTAAAGGATAGGTATTTATGATAATGATTCTGTTGAATCATCATCATAAATAAAATTTCTAAACGAGGCCCTTCCTTCCATTCCCAAACCCTTAAATAAATTCCTAAACGGGGAAACGGCGTGATGGTTAGTTATTTATGATTCTTTGATAGGTCTACGGTCTACTGTTATCGATGGGTAATAAAATTTTATGATTTTAAGTCTGGAAAAACAATAATTGTTGATGAAACACGCAACGGACGCCCAATCATTGATACAGACGATAAACAATCCAAAATCGTCCACGATTTGATTCAAAATGAACGGCGAATCACCAGTGGCGGACTAAGCCCGTCAGAGGCCCGGGCGGCAAAGCTGAATGAGCCCCCCCCCCCCTAGTATAAAAAGTTGATGTAATTTTACAGACTTTTATTCAGTTCACACGGGCCTATCGTCCTGGGTGGCCTCACTGTAAAAAAATGTAATTTTTTTGTATTTCATTTTATAAAAAAATCATTTGTTAATAATGCTATCACATGCTTAAAGGAATTTAAAAAAAAATCAAGAAAGTTTTAAACAGTTTATATGTTGAATTAACCTTCAGAAAAACTTTTAACGCATTTTTCTCGAAACTACGTTTTTCAACCTGGTTGACAACATATTAGAAAAACTATAAATCCGATTTGCATGCACTAAGTCGTAAGGCACTCCACTAGTACAGGAAAAAATCGAAATCGTAATTCACGCCCCTTTATGGGAGGAGTTAAAAAATACTTGAGAAAAAGCTTTTGGAAAGGTTGGAAAAGATATTTGATAATTTTTTTTACATGTTGATTTCGTAAAGGCCTGTAAAAAACATTAATTCCTTTTTTATGCATTGTTTATTGTAATAAAACGGAATTTTTAAATTGATTTCACGAAAACAAGCGGCGCGGAGCCTAACACTTCTTTTCTCCGCTCCGTCAGGACTGTCCGGAGGAGTAGGTAGTGACAGAAAATTAGGGCGGCTGCCAGTCGTTCTTCGGTGGACTGTATAAGGCTCACTTTGATATTACAAATTCGTCGACGTATTGTCGCCGTGATGTCAAAAATAACAACGCGAAAACGCATATTATGTTTTTTTTGCGAGGTTCGGGCGTAAATTTCATTTTTTTGCGATTATCAGAAAAGAAAATAAATTTTCCACCTTAAACAATAAAACCATATCCGAAAAGAGGTTTATAAATAGGAGAGTTTGGACTTCAAATTGATTTTTATAGACCTTATAATTTATTTTTTTCTAGGCTTATTAAAAGACTTATAAAAAAATGACCGATATTTTTAAGAGCCAAGATATGTTCTACACGCAGTATTTAATTGAAGCATCTATAATAAATACTTCTAAGCGATCAAATTTTCAAAACAAAAACGTATGATGTTGTATGATTTTGCATTATTTAGAATGGCTTCATCTTAAGGGGCCGCATCAGCGCTCAGAAAGAAGAAGATGGAGAGATATGTAATTACGAATGTTAGAAGAGGGCGCTATTATTTAAAGCGATAAAATCGATGCGAAAATTGTGAAAATGTTTAATAAAACACGAATCATTTAAAATAGAGCAAAAATCTCGTGGAAGGCGTCTTAAGTATCATTTAAAGAAACATTTTGAATTTTTTCACAACTATAACTTGTAATATTACTGAAAAAAACGTGTTTATAATAATTTTCGGAGCAAACTTTGCGATTTTTTTCTATCGAGGGAATCTTATATAATGTGCGTTTCGGCGCGGAACGCGTCTAAATATTATCTTCAAAAATAGCATATATTTTTTAAGAGCTTAAAAACTTTTAATTTTTAAGGGAGATATGTAAGAAATTTGTAGAAATTTGGGTAGCGGCGGCTTAAACTGTTAGAAAATCCAGTCATTATTTTAAATACATAAACGGCTATACTGCCTTTTATAAATAAACATATATAGAGTACAACAGTAAGAAAAATAATATCATTTCATAATAGTAGTTTTAAATTTTAAAATAACATACAATCATTTTGTGTATCACAACAAAAAATAACAAAAAAGAACAATGATAAATATCATCATTTCATTTCAACATGTCCATATTGCGTATATAAAGTTAAATTTTGGAAAAATATTTTTTGAGTGCATGTTTATATTGCGCTAATTTTAAGAAATAAATGTCGCCGATGTTAGCATGTTCATTTCCCAAAATGTGTAATCGACTGATTGGTGAATATTGATATGGCACCACATAGGGATTTTTTAAAAAGGGTCTCCTTCTATTTTTTTTAAGAGCGCTGAAAATTTTCCATGAAAATTACCTATACAATTCGCTGGTCCCATTTTATCTTTTTTTTAGATTTTCGAACAGTTTAAGAGTTGGTAGGTACATGCAAATGAAAATGCCAATGCAATAAAATACATACAGGTGGATGTATAGTTTTTTTAATATGTTGTCAACGTTGAAAAACGAGTTAAAAAGTTTCGAGAAAAACGCAATCAAAGTTTATTGTTATCAAGTTTAATTTGTAGAACTCCATTTTAATTTTTGTTTATTTTATATATTCAATAATTTTATTATTAAATTAATAAAAACAGTTTATTTATAAACAAGTTCTGCTGGTAGTTAATTATTATTACGCGTGACAGCTGTTTCGCCTTCTGAGGGCATTATCAAACTGCTGTCACGCGTAATAATAATTATCAGCAGAACTTGTTTAACTGTTATTATTAATTTAATAATAAAATTATTGCAATCAAAGTTTTTTTGGAGGATAATTCAACATACACAGTTTCAAACGGTTTCACATAAAATGCTGTATAAAACATTTGGTGAGAGCATTGTTAACTTCGGAAAATGAAATTAAAAAAAAATGATTAACATTTTTTTACAGTGTCCTGGTGCCATAAAGAAGAAGATGGAGAGATATGTAATTACGAATGTTGGAGAGATTGCTTATATTTAAAACGGTAAAATTGAAGCAAAATTGTCAATATTGTGTTAACAAAACACGACTTGTTTAAAATAGAGAAGAAAGCTCTTGGGGGCTATCTAAAACAGCATTTAAAGAAACACTGCGAATTTTTCCATACATATAACTTGTAAAATAACTGATTCAGACGTGTTTATAATATTTTTCGGAGCATACTTTGCTATTTTTTTCTATCGAGGGAATTTCATATAATTGCGTTTCGGCGTGGGGTATGTATAGATATTATCTTCAAAAATAACATATATTTTTTTAAGAGCTTAAAAACTTAAAATGTTTAAGGGAGATAAGTAAGAAATCGGTAGAAATTCGGGATGTGGCGCGCGGCTAAAAGCTTTGTTTAGGATTTTATCAAGGAAATATGGAGGCGTTTGAAGGCCCCGGGGACCAGAGGCCGCCCCCCCCCTGTTAGTCCGCTACTGAATCTTTTTAATTACTTACCTATTTTATATTGTGTGTAATGATAAGATAACCTTAAGAAAAGGGCCTAAGTTAATAAAAATAATACGAAGTGCAATACGTAAGTGAAACTAGAACTAAAACTGCAAAGACATTATAAAGATTAGTAGTAGTAATTTTATTTAAAAAAAATTGTATATTACCGGTTCAGGTTGTATTTATTTATTCCTGTTTTATCTGTAAGGAATGATGTTTATATGGGACCTCCCAACTCCAAATCACCTCTTAGATTAAATACACCAGCTCATTAAAAAAAAGTAACTTTTTATTTCATTTTCTAATATATTCATTTGTAAATAATGCTTTCACCAAATATTTTAAGGAAATTCGTGAAATTGACGGAGATACAGCATTTTATATGAAACCGTTTTAAACCGTTTGTGTATTGAATTATTCTTCGGCAAAACTTCTGATTTGCATGCACCATGCACTAAGTCTTAAGCTATTCGAAAATCCAGTCACTATAGCTGGGGCCGTATTATCCATAAGACGTATAGGCAACTGCCTAGGGGCCCCGCATTGGGTAGAGGCCCCTAGGGTAAAAGGGCCCCAAGACCTGCATTTCCTAGGGGCCTCGACATGTATAAGCCGGCCCTGGCAGGGCCTTATTGTCCACAAGGCAGTGTAGGCCATAACCTAGGAACCCCGCATCGATTAGGTGCCCCGAGACGTGCATTGCCTAGGGGCCCCGACATGTTTAAGCCGGCCTTGGCAGGGCCCTATTGTCCATAAGGCAGTGTAGGCTTCTGCCTAGGGCCCCCGCATTGGGTAGGGGACCCGAGATGTGCATTACCTAGGGGCCCCGACATGTTTAAGCCGGCCTTGGCAGGGCCCTATTGTCCATAAGGCCTAGGGGCCCCGCATCGGGTAGGGGCCCCTGGGGTACAGGGGGCCCGAGACGTGCATAGCCTAGGGGCCACGAGATTTTTAAGCCGGCTCTGGCAGAACCCTATTGTCCATAAGGCGGTGAAGGCCACTACCTAGGGGCCCCGCATCGGGTAGGGGCCCCGAGACGTGCATTGCCTAGGGGCCACGACATGTTTAATCCGACCCTGACTATGACACTACGTAGGGATTGGCCCCCTTCCATTTTTTTATGAACGATGAAAAATCGAAAATAAAATTCATTCAAAAATAAATTGCATTTAAAGTTTTGCTGAAGGATGATTCAAGACACAAACTGTTTCAAACGGTTTCACATAAAATGTTGAATCTTCGTCAATTTTCAGAATTTATTTTTTTTTTAAATTGGTGAGAGCATTTTTAACAAGTGCATCAATCACAAAATGTAATAAAAAAAACATTTTTTTAAGTGGTGTCTTAAAGCCTTGTTTAGAATTTTATCAAGGGAACATGGAGGCGTTTGGCCCCCCCCCCAGGACCGGGGGCCCCCCGATGGAACATAAGGAACACTTGAGATGTCTAAATGACAATAATTATTCGGAATTTGCTAACCATCTAACAGAATTTAACCATTCATTTGATATAAATACTGGTTTTAAAATTTTACACATTAACGTTAGTGGTTTTCAATTAGATCTTTTAGAAATATTAGAAATTAGGAAAAATTTAAATATTATTAATAACCAAATTAATTTTGTGAATAACCCTATCTTAAACATATTTCCATTGTAATTTTGTCTATGATCTTCTAAGCAACCCCCTCCCCCCTGTCTATCTGCTAAGCTCCTCCTCTTTCCACCCCTCTTCCCCCCCCCTCCCACTAATTCCATTTCCACCCAGACCTGTCTTTCTATGCTTGATAATTTAGTTTTAAGTACTACATATAATGTCCTGATGAAGAGAACATCGTTCTCGAAACATGCCGACTTTTTAAATAAAGATTATTGTGGTAAAAAAAAGTGTTTTAATTATTTAGTTAATAAAAAATTTATCAATGGCTTCCAATGACTAAATAAATTGGTGGCGTCTTCCGCTTCTTGACAAGGAATTTCCTACCGGGCTTTAAAATTCGCGAAGATCGACAATATTATGATGACATCTTAATTATGTTGTCAATTCTGCGGCTTACCAAGGCAGTCCGCTTATTGAGCGAGGATTGTCGTCCATAGCAAGGATTCGGACATGATGGGTGGTTTGGTATATTTATGATTCGGACCGACTGATGTACCGAATGTACGGGGCCATTGATTGAAAAGCTCTTGTTTTGTCGCTATGTGCATTAGCCCATCCGCTCATGGGACAACTGAAAAAATAGTTTATGAACGCTTTATTATTACCGTAACGATCCTTATATGTATATCTAACTGAAATCGTAAAGTTGAGTTGCGTCTTTTTAAAGTTGAGTTGCCAACCAGTTTTAGTTTGGTTTCCGGTTTCTCCAAGAGCGAAGGGCTAAACTTTTTGTTCCTTCAGACCCCAGAAACTATTCTTTTCAGTTTCTGTCAATAGATGTCACAATCAATCAGCTTTATCGTGCAGTAGGTACCTACCTGCAGTCCTGCAGATCATTCAACTTTATCGTGCAGTAGGTACCTACCTAAACATGGATTTTTGCTGATAATTAGGTAGGTACCTAGGTACTGTAGCAATGGGAATGAGGTAAAAATGATACGATTAGTTTTGGAATAGGATTGTGATGTACCTATATAATTATAATAATAATACAGAGCAGGGGGGATCCAGCTTCGAAAGCTGCGGTACTCCGATACTCCAGAGGTGGGGTTACGAAAGGGGAGTTTTTACCTCCCGCTCGTACAAAGTGGGTTGGACCAAAAGTTAGGAATTTAGCCAATGTGTGATTCCCCACCCAGCACAAACGTATTTTCCTGCCTTTCGATCAAGGCAACTGTGATTAATAATGATAATTAGGTATATCCATGCGCTTAAGTATTTTATTGTTTGATTACTTTTAGGTATAATTTTTTCAGATTAGGTATAGATACTTTGATACTTAATATATCTACTTAGATGGGTAGTATTGGGTAGGTACCTACCAACAAACATTTACCACCTAACTACCGACGACCTACGTCGCTACGAACTAAGTACCTATAGCCCACGGACGTATATACCTATAGCTTTGACAAGGGGGGGGGTCCCCAAAGTAAAAAAACAGAGCTCTAACGCCAATTAAATCTATCATTTACAAATTAAACATTGCCTGCGACTATAACACGCAAGTGTAGTCGCGGGTAATCTATAAGATAATTACTCTAAGTAGGCGTCTTTAAATAAAAAGTTAGGTATATGTAGATACCTAATATGTATTGCAATATTTATTCAAAAGTAACAAAGTTGAATCTTTAAGAGGAAACCGGGTGGTGTTTTTTCCATACAAACGTATTCCTCATTTCCCTCTCTGAATTTTGACACTAGAGAAAATATTTTTTTTACATAATATGAATATTGACCGCAAGCGTGTCGGTACGTTTTGATTTTTTTGATAAGTTACTTTTTATAGGAGTTATAACCCTTCAAAAATTGTTAAAATTGCCTTTTTTTAACGCCATCAACAAACGTTCAGTATACAAATTAGACGATGTATTTTTAAAAAAAGCAAAAGGTACAGACATAGAATGTTTTCTTCCAATACATTTGGTAAAAAAAATCTTGGAAATTGGTTCAGTTTTGGAGTAGAAAAATGAGGACTACAAAACCTCGATTTTGACAATTTTATTTGGGTATTATCAGGCTGAGGTGCATGTGTCCCTTTCTCTCAGTATTCGGGGGTGAGGGGGGGCGGAGAGGGTTTTGTTGAATACGTATACAGTCAACGAAGTGATGTGACATTCTCAATAATTATATCGATACACTAGTCCACTAGTGTTGTCATGTCCCGAGTTATCGATGTTTTTTTAAAATTATTTTTCTGTTTGGTGACTTATTTTGAGTGTGCCAATACTTACCGAGCTTATTTACTAAAGTTATTGTGACAAATTTAATTTGTTTACGTCAAATAAATTAATGGAAAAAAATTGAAAAAAAAACACCTGTTACAGACAGACCCCGAGATGATTCCGTTCCGTATTGCCGAGTTGGATATGGAACACAAAAATTAATAAAAATATTTTTTGATAACTTTTGAAGGTTGTACTCAACATAATATTATCCCTTTATAGGACACTTTTTTTGAGATACAACTACCGAACCAAAAAAAAACTTTTATATGTGACTAAATATATTGTTCTAGATTTTTTTTTCAAAAAAATTATATTTTACAAGAAAATGTGTGATGGTAAGTACATACACCACTGATCGTTTGATGGAATGCTGGTACAGCGTATGTTCAGTGGTACATGCATCTACCACATGTTGTTGAATCGATTATGTTATTATAATATCATATTATACAAATGAATATTGAAATCTATGTATAAGAGGCACCATATTGTTTATTGTGCTACATATTAGGTACATACACATAACTAGTTTAGTTTTTATTTAACTTTTTTAATACGTTATATTATTACAGAAAAATGCACTTTTGGGAATACCTCCTACATCACTTGACATTTTCAATCTTCTTCAATGATCTAATATTTTTTGTTTTTAAACGCTTTATTGTAAAAAAAATTACTGTTTAACATCTACACAATGAAATTAAAACAATTTATGGTCCAGACCTTTCCCTCGCCGGTAAATTTCTTGGTATGCGACCGTCAATTATTTCTGGTAAAAGGCATTGGTGGTAGAAATTTTCTAACAGTGGAACGATTTTTTGCCAGATTTCATCGTCCCTCTCAATTTTTTCATACAGCAAACCTTTTGGACTCCACACAACAAAATAACAATAATTACGACGAGTAATATGTAACTGGCCTTGTACTTGGTAGAAGTAATTATGATTCCGTTTTAATGTTAAAGAATGGTCTTCCAATTTACAGTAATCAATTATCTTTTGTGCAATTCCCTCTTCTGGTGACATATTTGCTATACTATAAGGGCATTTAATTTCAATTATAGAATCCTCACCGATAAGGCCATCCGGACTTGCCGCTAAAAAGTTTTTGGTTTTATCGATAAATAGCCCACAAGCGGATACCTGAAAACTTGTTTTTTTTGAAAATTGCTCTATTGCTAGGCTTTCATTTTCTTTTCCATAATTTGTGGCCATAGTTCCTTTGAATTGTGAGTACAGTAAAGAGTTTAGTACTCCCGTAACTGAAGTTTTTTGCCGAAGCTTATATATTTTTCCAAAGTTAGACGCCGTTATCCGCTTACGTCTTTCAATTGCCCACAGATTGTTATTGCTTTAGCCTACCGTATTCCGTTCGAGCTCTTCCTTATTGGTTGAAGATAATTCTTTGAGAAATTCCTCTTTTTTCGTTTCAAATATTTCAGGTGGCATATTTGGTTCTAATTCCAATTGACCATAATTTTCATCGGGCCCTGTAACTTTTTTTCTTTTTTCTGTCGTATTTTCATTATACTTTAGTTTTTTTTTTCGACACATTTGTTTATTCTCCTTCGAACGTCGTTTTCTCTCTATAAAGTGCTTCGTGTATTTGCCGGGACTGTGGCCTTGGATTTTCTTTTGTATTCTTGAATGGGTTGCCAATTCACTATTCCACGAAGTTACTGCTCCAAAACATCTTGCTTGGTAAGATCCTCTTGTAGTAAAATTTACCCTTTTTCCACCTATAAATTTGGCGATAACGTTGTTGAATTGCTCCACAGTGTTATTTGTCACGTCAATAATAAGACTTTCTGCATTTGCTATTAGAGACAATAAGAATTGTTGGATATCAGTCCATATTCCACAATCTCGAAGATCGCTTACTAAATTTGGATCATCAGTATACTTCTCCGGCTTGCAATAGTACGATGCACAATTTTTATGATCACCAAACACATGATTTGCGGTATTTTTTATGTCCATTTTCAAATTTTTTATTTTATCACTTTGTACTGTGTTTTCTTGCTCTTTCCTGTAATTTATTGCTCCAACTACAGCTCTTCTCATGCGTAAAACGTTTGCTTCAACCTTTTTCCTTATATGAACTGGTACAAAGCCTTTAGCGTTGTTGGTTTTTTTTCCAAGTGCTTTCATTTTGTTGCAAAAATTGCGGAGTAAGTGATTTTTGCACTCTATTTTTTGTACTATAAGGTTAGGACCATATGGCATTTGTTGCATTATTTTTTTCATGATGCTGGAGTCGCCATCACCAACTAGTTTGTTAAATTTCAATCCATGCATTTCCATGCTTCTCGAGAACCCTTCTGCTATAATGTGGGCTTCCATGGCATTAGCACTGTCACGCCAGTTTATGAAGCACCTGTGCTCAGAAGCAACTATGTGTAGTTTAGTAGCTCTAGCACATATGCAGCAGTATGAGTTTCGCACTCCCAGAAATAAAACCTTTTTAGTTCGTAGTCCAACTATGCACCCTGCGCCAGATGAGGAGCTAAATCCACTTTTGTACGACCTCTTTGCCCAGGAGCCATCTGCAACCACCGTTACCAAAGGATAGCCACCCTCGTCTACGTCACCGTTTAAAATGGCTAGCCTTTTTTCTTCTTCACCAGCTGCGATCATTTCTTCTAAGGCACATTCTTCAATTGTTGGCGCTAAACATTGTTCTATGTTCGTGTAAGTCTTACAATCCATATTTGGCATATTTAAAACCCCACAAATTTCATTCCATTGTGAATACCCATTTCCTGTACACATCACTCCTTCGACGACAGCAGTATTTATAGACATTTTCCGTTTCGGGTCTTCGGAGTGAATGTATTCTATTTTCTTGCACATTTTGCACTCGAAAACATACTGGCTTAGAAGACCATTTCGTCGTTCCTTCATAAATTTTATATCGGAAAATGTGCAGTTGGTGTGTTCGTGCTTTATATTTGATATCTCCGAAAACAAATATTTTATATCCACAATTCTGCGACCTTCGAAATTATCGGTTTCATCAATATGGTCTGGTTCTATCACCAAATCATCAAGCGTTGTTGATGATGATGAACTTGCGTTTTCGTCTATATTTGGAGCAAATGATTCATCCATGGAAGTTTCATGCATTAGTGAAGATGTAGTTAAGTTTCCAAAAGTAGTATCGATGACATCCATATCCCTGTAAATGCAAATGATTTATTTATTTAAATTTGTCCATCCCATTTTCCCGTTATACATGCTACATAATACACGGCTCTCATAGCATAAATCTTTAGGTTTTTCTCGTAAGTCGCTCACGTAAGAGAGTTATGGCAAAATTATCAATGTAAACGATACCCATTGGTAATTTTGCCATAACTCTCTTATGTGAGCAACTTACGGGAAAAAAAACTTTACGTACGTAAAGGTAACCTTAGGAAGGTTCAGTAGTAAGAGTGACAGGAAAGCGATATTTCGACTTACCTAGATGTCGAACGTGGTGCAACATGAATCTGTCGTTTGATACTAATAATCGGTTTTTTTCGTCTAGCAGATAAAAACAAACGCGCTTTGTTTCCATTTCTTTTACCCATTATTTATCTGTAAGAAAAAATTTTTTGAGTTGAAGGTAGGTAATATAGTAGTCGATTTTATGTAACTCAATTTCTAAATACACATATCTTATGCTACGTATATATTTGCGAATAGTGGCGTGCACAGAATTTGAAAATTGAAATTTCGGAAAAAAAATAATTTTCAGCTTCGACAACATCATTAATGTCGTATTTTCAATCTTAGGATTCTAGCCCACTGAAAAATCAGTGCACGCCACTCTTTGCGGACAGAGACGCGAGCCGAACCACGAATTATGGTAAAGGTACGAAGCAACCGCAAGCGGCGCAGCGTTTCGGGCAGTTTGCTTTTGCTTCGTTCCTTTCCCATAATCCGTTGTTCGGCTGGCGTGTGTATACGCAGCCTAAGACGTAGAATAATATTTATTATAGGTTACTAGATATGTTAACAAATGTACCGACTTGCACTAATGCACTTTATGCATACAGTCAAAACTGATGAATTTACGTTATTCAGGGAGAGCCAAAAAACAACAACATTTTTAGCGATATTTATATGTTTAATTAAAAAAGGAAATTGTGTTGTAATATTGAGTTTTTATGAATGAATAGTTTATGTTTATAATAATAGTTTATGAATAATTTATGAATAGTTTAGTAGGTATCTACTCACCATATGTCCTATATGTGTAAATCGTGAGAAATGACCAAACAGATTTCAATATTCAAGGGGGTTTCAGGGTCAAAATTCGAAGGTCTGTATTTGACGTAGAATAGTTTCCAGTAAAAAGGCTAGTCAAAAACAGTAGAGTGATGCAGCCAGCGAAAAATAAAAACACTATACAATCACAAAGTACGTGATGTACCTACTGCGCCTATGCTGCCGTTTTATAAAAAAAGATGGTATGAATCTCCCGATATTACTAAACCAAAACAGCGTGCATCTTACTTTACTAATAGTAACAAGATGAATGAACTATGAGCGCAGAAGATATCTATTATATAGGAATACGCACGCTCAAGTCGCGACGCGTATTGACTTATCTGTTGCAGCAGGCAGCAACCTGTATACACGCACCCACAAGTCTCATTGACTTGTGCGTGTGCAGAAGATGAGCTCTGAGCAGGCAGTCACATGTATTTGTAGTAAGTAATAATAATAATAAAGTTAAGTACAATACAATATTAAATAATGTAGACCTCGCTATTTTATTACGAATATGTACCTAGGCACCTACTTAATTTTTGGAATAAATGAATAACAGTAAATGAAATAATAAGAACGCGAAGTCGCTGGCGGGCGCGGCGCGGCGATTCGTGCTTCCAACACCTGCAGCCACGCACACACACGCATTGGGGTTCACCAATACACCGATAGCGCTTTTGCTGTCCCCGCTGAGATGAACGAAATAGAAATAATTTTTACAAATACCTATCGTTAAAATTTCTCGGCGCTCCTGCGCACTCTTAAAGTAATACATTTAGTCTTTTACGTTTTATTGTTAACTGATTAGGTACCTACCTATTAATTTCTTCGGAATCAAGTTGCACCGCCAGATCTCGGTGTACGCTCACCAGTAAGTCTTTCACCGCCCATTTTATTTCTTAGGTAGATAAGTTTTTAACCTCTTTAAGGTAGAGAAAGATCTTTCAGGGGTTGCAGTGGACACTGGAAGTGTGGCTAAAATAATGAGAAGCTTTTTTATTAAAGGGAAAAACTGATCATCGCAGTTATCGATAGCGTCGATAAAAGTTGCAGGTTTTTGTACTACTGATTTCCAATGATTGCGCCATATCTCATATTCACTCAGAAGTATTGTGCCTTCATTTTCCCCACCCAGAAATGTTTGTGCAATCTTTTTAAACAACTATCGTTTTCTACAATCGACGCGGTGCATGTAAATTTATTTCAAACGACCTACTTACCTAATTAGGTACATTTGAGTAAGCAAGTAGGTTGGTACAAGAGCGCGCAGTTTTGATGGGTTTCAGAATTTGTGCAAATAAAACAATATCTAGGTAATTTTGGGAAAATAACTTTTTTTCAACTCTTGATTAATTAGCTGTTACAAGAAAAACGTGTTCAAAGTTTTGCTGAAGGATAATTCAACATACTTACCTACAAACGTTTTTACCGTGTTGCTATAGGTAGGGGAAGGGGGGGCAAAGTTGAAGGGGCGGGCAAAGTGGAAAGTTCACATAAAACAAAAAAATAGCTACTTCCCCCCAGGGCCGGATTAACCATGTCGGGGCCCCTAGGCAGTGCACGTCTCGGGGCCCCTTTACCAATGGTGGACTAACGGGGGGGGGGGCGGCCCGTCCCGGGCCTCTGGTCCTCGGGGGCCTTCAAACGCCTCCGTGTCCGCTTTATCAAATCCATAAGAGGCTTTAATGCCATTTTTATTTAATTATTTATAATGTATTACAAAAACATGGTAAGTAACACATTATTCCCAACGAGTTTAGAAAAAAAAACTCATTACGGGAAGCTCAATACATTTAATCAGCGGCCAAGAATTTAAATTTCGTCGAACGATGATCTTGCGATCGTTCCCTTGCAACTGTACAGGGCGGTTCCGATGAGTAAGATTAATTATTCTCCATACCAGCATTTTAACAAAATTGCTCAATATCGATATCTATTATTTCATTCACAATATTTGCTTTGATAAATACCTAAATTCAAAAATGCTCAAACTCGTGATGATAAAACTATTCAAATTATGTACTTTTTCTAATTATTTTTTGATCACACGTATTTATAATTATTCAATAATGTCTAAGCGAAATAAAAAAGTTTTTTTTTTTAAATATATGCGCGGATCTTTTTTTTAATGATTTTATTTAAACTAAAATTAAAATTCTGAAACATATCTTTCCCAAATAATTTATTGATTTATTTTACTCCATGATTATATAATTTGAAATGTGTGTTGTATAATACAAAATTTTGTTTGAAAATTAAACAAATCTGCCAACGTACTACGGTAAAACCTTAATGTACTAAAAATAAACATATTTTCTCAAAATTTAAAACTTAGCTTTACTAGATAAAAGAACAGTCTTTCGAAATCAATTTATAATTTTGTGGTGAAAAAGTGTCAATACGTCTAAAATTTGATTTAAAAACGACATATTTCCGGTTTTGTCTGGTGATTCCCACTTACTTGAATTTTTAAAAATAAGGAAAAATGGCGGACCAACGAATTTTAATTTCGATTTTTTATGGAAAATTTTCATTGTTCATAAAAAAAATAGAAGGGGGCCCATTATAAAAAAAATTCCTAAGTGGTGCCATACTGAATGGATTTACTAACAGTTTAAGATTTAGTACATGCAAATCGGACGTATAGTTTTTCTAATATGTTGTCAACCGTGTTGAAAAAAGCAGTTTCGAGAAAAACGCGTTCAAAGTTTTGCTGAACGTTAATTCAACATACAAACTGTTTAAAATGGTTTCATATAATATGTTGTAGGTATCTCCGTCAATTTTGCGAATTTCCTTAAAACATTTGGTTAGAGCATTATTAACGAATGCATCTTCAGAAAATTAATTTTTAAAAATGACATTTTTTTTTACAGTGGCCTGGTGCCTTAAAGCCTGGTTTGGGATTTGATCAAAGGAACATGGAGGCGTTTGGAGGCCCCGTGTGAACTGAAGAAAAATCTTGTAAAATGACCAAATAAAGATATTATTATTATTAAAATGACATCAACTTCTTAAACTAGGGGGGGGGGGAGCGGTTCATCCAGCTTTTCCACCCCGGGCCTCTGACGGGCTTAGTCCGCCACTGCACTTTACCCTTTTCTAACTTCCAAACTTTTTTTTCTACCACAATGTAATTTTATTCATAATTAATCTGTTTTTTTACTACATTTCGAAGGTATGCCTTCACCCCCGTTCAATAAAAAAAATAAACGAATACAATAGTACAATGAGCGGTCTTATCACTAAAGTGATCTCTTCCAGACAACCTTGGTATGAAGAGAAACAAAGAATTTTAGCAAGCAGATAGGTAGTGCACACTAAAGCTTGTACAACATTTATATTTTAAACATTAGAAATAAAAGCAAAAAAAAAAAAAACAACTCAAATGCCAATATAAACCACACACGGCACATATAATCATATCAACTATGAATAATACAACTATGTTTAAATATATGTTTTAATTATTGACTTGTTATTTATCATTTGTGCGTGATGTGATTATTGGGTTATAACCTAATTATTATAATTTGTTGCTTTGTTTAATGCATGTAATGTTATTAACCTATAAATTACATGTTCGTAATAAAAAATTAAAATATTTAAAACATCTTGAAAGCTGACTTTTTCCAAAAGTGTGCCGGAGTTGCTCACTAATTGTGAGTCGAACCGTTGACGAAAGTTATTTTTTCTTGGGGCGCGGGGCCCCCAGCCGATGCGGGGCCCCTAGGCAGTTGCCTACTCTGCCTTAGGGATAATCCGGTACTGCTTCCCCCTCCGCTATGCTCACTTACCGCAAGTCTCATGTCGCCCTTGTGCCCCTGGAGAAATTTAGTGCAGCTGCGGCGACCCAGCGCGGTGTACATATATGTTGAGTGATTTGTGCAGATTCCTTATACGAAAACATTCAAACTTCAACGGTTGATTTTTAATTGAAAGGTAAGGATTTAGTTATATGCTGTATATTATTGTATTGCATATAAGTATAGTTCAACGTTATTTTAATACGTCTGTGATATTTTGGCATGATTTTGATTATTTTTTTTGTTCCCTTCATACCATTAGGGCAAAGTGGAAAGTTGTATGTGATGGCAAAATGGAAACCTTTCCACTTTTCCCGCGCTGGTGAATTCTTAGAGGTATCCAGTTTTACTCTAACATAAGTATATTTTTTTGTACCTATTCAGATGGTAAATAAATATATCAAGCAAAGCAATCAGGGTTCATGGAGCGAAGAAAATATGAGAAGAGCCATGGAAGAATCGAAGACTACTTCCCTATCTGCTGCACCTAAAACATATGGCATACTTCTTGGAACGCTGCATCGTCATTTGTAAAGTGGACTATGTACTTAAATATTAGGAAGAGTTCATACAAAATTTTATGAAGCTCTAGAAAATCTAATATGTGAACACGCTACAGAACTCGATAGTTGTTCCTAAGAAAATAAAAAAAAATAGAAAATGGAACAGAAAAAGAAAATTCTTACAGACAAAAAAAAATCAGCAGAAAGATGAGAAAAGAAAGTCAAAGTGAAAATTAATTTTCATCCTCAACCCGGCACATCAAAACAGCAAAATTTGACATTTTGCATGTTTTGCAAAGAAATTTACATTGATCCTCCAACTGAATAATGGATTCAATGTAATGTCTGCCAAGAATGGGCACATGAACTGTGTGTCAATATTGATAATAAACTGCCCTTTTCTACTTCATCAAATCAGTTTCAATGTTCCTAGAATTGGTTCACGACTTATAAATTATGTTCCGTTACATATTAAAAAATATCGAACTAAGCTGGGGTATGACTCAGCTTTATCAAGAGTGTGCCGTAATTTTAACGAGGCTTATAAAAAACATTCCATTAATTTGACAATGTCAACATTGGCCAACTTCAAATCATATCTTAACAAGATTTAAAGCTCCCTTTTATATTGTTATACGTTATACAAACTTATAAACTAAACCTTTAAACTTATATTATAATATTATTGTTCTAAAAAGTTGTTGCAAAAACTTATTATTATTTTGTAATGTATGGTATGTATGTGTGTGTGAATGATTGTATACAAATGTAAGTATTATGTTATCATTGTTGTGTTTGTCTTTAATTAGTGATAGCATCAACCATGTTCAGTGTAATTGTATCTGAGAAAGCTTTGATGTAAATCACTTTTGACAAACCTAATAAAAAATAAATAAATAATGATGGAAAATGTACCTGCTTTAATTGCCAATCCCATTAGGGGAAACATGTTATCGTATTCTATATTTTATTGTTATATATTATATGTTTCCACTATAGCCTTTCCATGTTTCCATTTTGCCCTCCTATGCGGGCAAAGTGGAAAAAAGTGACGTTTTCAAAACTGGGTCTCCATTACCAAAACTGTTCTCTTTTATTATTAGGTATTTGTTTTCAATTACCAAAAATATGTTACTTCCTTATTTTAATAAACTTTTAAAAACTTACATTTTCTTAATTAATTTGTACACTAAGGTTAAGTTTCCACTTTGCCCCCCCCCTTCCCCTACCTCCTTCTTTATTCAACATTTCGGACAGCGTTGCAGTGTCCATCATCGGGACAGATATGGCAGATCCGACAGATGTATCGGATCTGCCGGATCTGTCCTGATGATGGAGACTGCAACGCTGTCCGAAACGTTGGCTAAAGAAGGAGGTAGCGCAACACGGCATATCACCCCAAAAACAAATAACGAAAATACTTTTGGCCGTGAAAATCTAAAAACGTAGGTATCTAACATACAAACTGTTTAAAACGGTTTTATATAAAATGCTGTATCTCCGTCAATTCTACGAATTTCCTTAAAACATTTGGTGAGAGCATTATTAATAAATGCATCATTCAGAAAATGAAATAAATAAAAAATATTACAAATGTTTTTTTTAGTGTCCTGGTGCCAAAGCCTTGTTTAGAATTGGATGAAGGGAACATAGAGGCGTTTGGAGGTCCCCCAGGAACAGAGGCCCAAGGGCGGATCCAGGATTTTTTTCTGGGGGGGGGGCACAAGGGGCGGACGGGCAAAAAAATCAACAATTACTGTTACAAATAAACTTGAAGTATAATCAGTGGCGGACTAAGCCCGTCAGAGGCCCGGGGCGGCAAAGCTGAATGAGCCCCCCCCCCCCTCCCCCCCCCTAGTTTAAAAAGTTGATGTAAATTTTATTCAGTTCACACGGACCTCGGGCCTCATCGTAAAAAATATTGTCATTTTTTTGTATTTCATTTTCTACAAGATTCTTTGTTAATAATGCTATCATCTAATGTTTTAAGGAAATTTTAAGAAAATTTAAAGAAAGTTTTAAACAGTTTGTATGTTGAATTATCCTTCAGCAAAACTTTGAACGCATATTTCTCGAAACTACGTTTTTCAACTTGGTGGATAACATATTAGAAAAACTATAATTTAACATCCGATTTGCATGCACCGAGTCTTAAACTGTAAGAAAATCCAGTCACTCTGGCACCACATAGGGATTTTTTTATAAAGGGCCCCCTTCTATTTTTTTAAAGAACGCTGAAAATTTTACTAAAAAAATCTAATTCGCTGGTCCGCAATTTTTTCTTGTTTTAAGATATGGAAATTCCCCTACGTGGTGCCATAGACACTGAATTTTCGAACAGTTTAAGAGTTGGTTCATGCAAATGTAAATGCAAATGCAATAAAAATACATACACGCGGATGTATAGTTTTTTTTTTATGTTGTCAACCAGGTTGAAAAGTGAGTTTAAAAAATCCCCCCCCCCCCCCGTTAGTCCGCCACTGAATCTTTTTAATTACTTGCCTATTTTATTACTATCTATACTATCTGTAATGATAAGATAACCTTTAGCAAAGGGCCTAAAATAGTAAAAATAATACGAAGTGCAATACATACGTGATACTGGAACTAAAACTTTATAGACATTAAAAAGATTATTTTATTTATTTAATTATAATGTATTACAAAAACATGGTAAGTAACACATAAGTTGAGTTGAGAAAAATACTCATAACGGGAAGGACAGACACATATAAGTACATTTTACAAATACACGTTTAAACAAGTACAACATATTGAAAAGGAAAAAGAGAAAATTAGTATTAGTAATTTTAATTTAAAAATAGTAAATTACCGGTTCAGGATGCGTTTATTTATTCCTGTTTTATCTTTCACCAAATATTGTTAGACATGTCTTAAAATTGACGGAGATACAGTATCATATACGAAACCGTTTTAACAGTTTGTGTGTTGAATTATCCTTCAGCAAAATTTTGAATGCGTTTTTCTCAAAACTACGTTTTTCAACCTGGTTGACAACATATTAGAAAAACTATACATCATATTTGCATGCACCATGCACCGAGTCTTAAACTGTTCGAAAATCCAGTCACTATAGCCAGGGCCGTTTTATCCACAAGATTTATAGGCAACTGCCTAGGGGCCCCGCATCAGGTAGGCTCTTATGGTAAAGGGGCCTAGGGACCCCGACATGTTTAAGCCGGCCCTGGAAGGGACTTATTGTCCATAAGGCAGTGTAAGTCACTGACTAGGGACCCTGCATCAAGTAGGGGCCCCTAGGGTAAAGGGGCCCCGAGACGTGTATTGCTTAGGGGGTCCGGCATGTTTAAGCTGGCCCTGGCAGGGCCCTATTATCCATAAGGCAATATACGCCACTGCCTAGGGGTCCCGCATCGGGTAGGAGCCCCTGGGGTTAAGGGGGCCCGAGACATGCATTGCACAGGGGCCCCGACATGTTTAAGCCGGCCCTGGCAAGGCCCGATTATCCATAAGGCTGATGCCTTATCCACTGGCAAGGCCCGATTATCCATAAGGCTGCATATCCACTGCCTTCGAAAATCCAGTCGCTGTAGCCAGTGCCGTATTATCCATTAGATGTTTAGGCAACTGCCTAGGTGCCCCGCATCGGGTAGGAGCTCTCAGGGTAAAAGTGCCCCGAGACGTACATTTCGTAGGGGCCTCGGTGTATTTAAGCCAGCCCTGGCAGAACCGTATTATCAACAAGGCAGTGTAGGCCACTGCCTAGGGGCCACGTATCGGCTAAGGGCCACGCATCTGCTAGGGGCCCCTATGGTAAAGGGGCCCTGAGACGTGCATTGCCTGGGCCCCTGACATGTTTTATCCTTGTTTAGGATTTGATCAAGGGAGCATGGAGACGTTTGGGGGCCCCCCAGGACCAGTGGCCCGGGTGGGCCGCCCCCCCCCCCCCTTACCCCCTTATTCCGTTACTGGGTATCATAATCAAATGTATATTTCTACAAATTCAAGAATGTATAGGAAGGTTTATGAAAGTGTCAAAACAATAGAAAAATTAAATCTTACTAATATTATAAATGCGAAAGTTTGTATGGATGGTCCTTACTCTTTCACGCAATAAATACCGAATGGAATTTAAAAATTCTTTCACTAATCGAAAGCTACATTATTTGCGAGTAACAAAGGCTATATATATATTTTTTTTATTTTTTTTTATTTTTCTTAAAATTGCTACATATTATAATATTACTGGTCTTCCATTAAAAGCATTAGCTTGTGGATGGAAGAAGAGTTTACATTTTTTCATACATGTACAAATGCAGTCACGTGTACAGTTAATACAATGCAGTTAATACAGTTAATACATTTCATATATATGTAAATTACTATTTACTATAGTCATGTATTTCAATATATAGGTGCACTTAATAACTTAATACAGACACATGGCAATCATATATATTGGTTAGCTCTGGCGTTATGAATAATCTGTGGCGTTATGAAATTATGTATCATACGTTTTCTGTCCCTAACAAAATCGAGTTATTGCAAACGTCAAGCAAATTGTTACCTTGGAAACAATGTTTTTTTTTTTTTAAATTTTAAGCTAAAAAAGAGTGCTTTGTTGTGCTTAAAAAGAGAGAAAAAAAAGTTGGCGTCGTAGTTAATATCTACCTATCTCTAAAAATGTTTATTGTCATTTTGTTATTTTTTTACGTTACTCTGGATTCAAATATGAATAAAATATTAATAAAGGGAGTAGGTACTTAAAATAAATTTCTATTTCTATAATTTAAATATTTTCTGAAATAGAATTTTTATTTGCGAAATGTCATTCTCAAGAATTTTATTTATCTTATCGTTTTTTGTTGTTTGTATTATGTGATTTTTTTTTAAACAGAGATAATTGTAGGAATGGGAAATGACATAGGCTACTTTTTATCACGGAAAAAAATTTCATTAACGTGGGAAAATTCTTTATACAGTGATTTCCCACTAATACCGTGCGAGCGAAGCCGCGGGAAAAAGCTAGTGTTTAATAAAGACAGTTTTTGCTTCTAAGTATGGACTGTGATGGAATCTCCACAGTACACAAAAACACCGTCTGGGGAGGGGCACGTGCCCCCGTGCCCCCCCCCTAAATCCGCCCTTGCAGAGGCCCGTGTGAACTGAATAAAAAGTTTGTAAAATTACATCAACTTCTTAACCTAGGAGGGGGGCCTCATTCAGCCTTATCTCATTCATATAGGCCGCGGCCTATATGGCCTATTGACAAAACCAGTACTGGCGTAGGTAGGTACACCAGCGCACATACTAAGTATATGTAGGTATATATGGAGGTATATTCAGTGGCGTAGCGAGGGGGGGGGGGACAGCCCGAGTGCCACCCGACGGGGGGGTGACACTCGGTCGGGTGGCACCCCCCCCAATCACAATTCTCTAGCCATCCCCCCCCCCACAGGACAGACCAATTTTTGAATGAGTCGAAATTAGTGTTTGTCGACTTTAATGGGGGGGGGGGGGGGTGACATCAACAACGTTATCCGCCCCGGGTGCCACCCATGCTAGCTACGCCACTGGGTATAATCAATGACAAATATCACAAATATTTATTTATTTATATTTATTTACGCCCTAGTGGGCTTTTACAGCATAGAAGAAAAAATATAATAACAATAATAATTATATACTCAAATGTTACTAAACCAATAAAACAGAATAAATAATAAAGCAATCATCATCACAAGGTATAGAACATCATAACAGAAATTAAAAACATAAAAAAAAATTAAACATCATAAAAGAAATGAAATAGTATGAGTAATAAGAAAAAATCAGTAATAAGACCAGAAATACAATAAAGTGCAATGTGTAAAAGCTAGTTAGTAGGTATAAACAAACAATTATATGTGTATAATAATGTACGATGATAAAACAGAACTAAATATAACAGCAAAATAAAATAAAATAAGGTTATAAATTACTGGTAAGATTTTAAATGAGAGGAGGTTTTATGAAAAGAACAAAAATAAGAAAAGTTAATTATTAACAGATAAAATAGAGATGAGTTGAGATGATATAATCTCCACGTCATCCCTAATAACTAGTGCATATCTCCAGTGGCGTGGCTAACGTGGGTGGCACCCGGTGCGGATAAAGTGGTGTCACCCCAAGAATTAGTAATCATCGGGTGGCATCCGGTCCGCCCCGGGTGCCATTCGATGTGGGGTGAATCCCGACTGTGGAAAATAAATTACGAAGAAAATTGTCAAAAAAATATTTTACACATGAACACGGTCTGTTATTTATATTTTCGTTCCTAGCTCTTACTATTGCCCAGGTTGATGAAAAAGTTGTTATTCTGTTAGTGCTAGTGTTAAAATAACAAGGTAAGTGGAATGCTTGGGAGGGGGGGTGACACCACTGACACCACATTATCCGCCCGGGTGCCACCCATGCTATAGCTACGCCACTACTCGGAAAGATAACTTGAAATAGAAAAGTTTGCGAGAGAAACGATACGATATACGAGAAGTTGATGATATGGCCGGTTTGGCTGATGATTCGGTCTAAACTACAGCCCGCAACGGGTGCCACCCGATAAATGTGTGAAAAAAAACATTCGAAGTTAGAATATTGCCACAAAAATATTTTAAACATAAATACAGCCTGTTATTTATATTTACGTAGCTCCATGGCTCGGTTGGTCAGGGATTCCTAAAAACTTCTGTTGTTTTATGTTCGTTCCTAGCTCTAACAATTGCTCGGTTGGCGATTCCCCTGAAACATTCCTCGCTTGGCACTGTGTGATTCTCATTTCTTTCGTACATTGTGATTGACGTGAACTCGTGAAGTGAATAGTTACCTATTAGATACATACCTACTAACACAAAGTTAGTGGATTGGATAGTTCATTTTTTATAATAAACGATAACTAATAAACGCAAAACCTGAATATAATTATAATAACAATATAATAATATCTTTATTTGGAAAACAAACAGCTTTACAAAGATACCTAAGTAAAAAAAGAAAGAGTGCTAAAATAAAACAGTAAGCTAAAAACATGTTTTCGCTGATAATTTTTTTTTTCGCTGAGAAGAAAAACATAAAGAAAAATTAAGAAAAAAATAGTTAAGATAAGCTTTATTAAAACATGCAGAAAAACTAAGAAAAAAATAGTTAGGAGAAGCTAAATACTTAAACATGCATGATAAAATATAGAAAAACACAATAAATGGTAAGCTTATGATCTTATATGAGTATATGGATGATATGTATGTAATTAGGGAATATGTAAATATATTGAAAATTAGGAAAAGAAATCTGATTAATATCTAATATAATAAATAAATATAATATAATAAATAAATATAATATAATAAATAAATATAATATAATAAATAAATATAATATAATAAATAAAGATAATATAATAAATAAATATAAATATGGGATGTTAAGGGGTGTGTTGTGATGCATTACATTTATCTGATAGTGCATGTTGCTTTGAATTTGTTGACAGTTATATTGAATGTGAGGTGTGTGTTACAGTGGCGGACTAAGCCCGTCAGAGGCCCGGGGGCGGCAAAGCCGAATGAGCCCCCCCCCCCCCCTACTTTAAGAAGTAATTATATAATAAATGTAATTTACAAGCTTTTTATTCAGTTCACATGGGCCTCTAGTCCTGGGGGGGGGGGGGCAAATGACTCCATATTCCCTTGATCAAATCCTAAACAAGGCTTTAAAGCACCAGGACACTGTAAAAGAAAAAAAAATCTGTAAGATGCATTTGTTAATAATACTCTCACCAAACATTTTAAGAAAATTCGTAACATTGACGGAGATACAGCATTTATGAAGCCGTTTTCAACAGTTTGTACGAGTATGTTGAATTATCCTTCAGTAAAACTTTGAACGCGTTTTCAACGAAACTACGTTTTTCAATCTGATAGTAAAACAATACATCCGATTTGCATGCACCATGGCATCAAGTCTTAAACTGTTCGAAAATCCAGTCACTATGGCCAGGGCCCTATTATCCACAAGGCAGTGTAGGAAAATGCCTAGGGGCCCCGCATCGGCTAGGGGCCTCTAGGGTAAAGGGGCCCCGAGACGTGCATTGCTAAGGGGCCTCGTCATTTTTAATATGGCTCTGACTACGACATTTATGGATTTACACCACATATTGCCATATTGGGATTGTTTTATAAAGGGCCCCGTTCTATTTTTTTAAAATTTATTTGAACATTGAAAATTTTCCATTAAAAAATCCTAGAGAAACATTTTTAAAAAGATTTTAGAACATTTTAAGAATTGGTGAATGCAAATCAGATGTATAGTTTCTTTAATATGTTGTCAACCAGGTTGAAAAACGTGTTTAAAAGTTTCGAGAAAAACGCATTCAAAGTTTTACTGAAGGATAATTCAACATTCAAACTGTTTCAAACGGCTTCACATAAAATGCTCTATCTCCATTAATTTTTCGAATTTATTTAAAATATTTGGTCAGAGCATTCTTAACAAGTGCATCTTTCAGAAAATGAAATTTAAAAAATACAGTGTCCTGGTGCCTTAAAGCCTTGTTTAGGATTTGATCAAGGGAACATGGAGGCGTTTGGGGGCCCCAGGACCGGGGGCCCGGGGCGGGCCTGGCACCGAGGACTTATCAACAAACTGCCATCTTACGAACTTCCCGCATCCTTGTGTACGTGGATTGCCGCCTTTTTGAGGTAGAGGTAGATTCAGACGGTTGCTGATGGTTTCACCTCTTCCTCGCACTCGTTAAATGCTGGCGTCCCACAGGAATCGATTCTGTCTCCTACTTTGTTTTTGTTATACCTTTTGACATGTGCACCAATTCATTGTCCGATTTGAAAGTCTTAAACTGTTTGAAAATCTAGTGTCTATTTCACCACGTATGTGAATTTTGTTTAAAAATAAGGAAAAATGGCGGACCAACGAATTTTAATTTCGATTTTTATGGGAAATTTTCATTGTTCATAAAAAAAATAGGAGGGGGGCCTTTATAAAAAAAATCCCTAAGTGGTGCCATACCTGACTGGATTTACTAACAGTTTAAAACTTAGTGCATGTAAATCGGATGTATAGTTTTTCTAATATGTTGTCAACCGTGTTAAAAAAAGCAGTATCGAGAAAAACGCATTCAAAGTTTTGCTGAACGTTAATTCAACATACAAACTGTTTAAAATGGTTTCATATAAAATGCTGTAGGTATCTCCGTCAATTTTACGAATTTCCTTAAAACATTTGGTGAGAGCATTAATAACAAATGCATCTTCAGAAAATTAATTTAAAAAAATGACATTTTTTTACAGTGGCCTGGTGCCTTAAAGCTTTTTTTAGGATTTGATCAAAGGAAGGCGTTTGGAGGCCCTTATGAACTGAAGAAAAAGCTTGTAAAATTACATCAACTTCTTAAACTTTCTGCCCCGGGCCTCTGACGGGCTTAATTCCCTACTGCACTTTACCCTTTTCTAACTTCCAAACTTTTTTTTTTCTACCACAACGTAATTTTATTCATAATTAATCTGTTTTTTACTACATTTCGAAGGTATGCCTTCATCCCCATTCAATAAAAAATGAAACGAATACAATAGTACAATGAGCGGTCTTATCACTAAAGTGATCTCTTCCAGACAACCTTGGTATGAGGAGAAACAAAGAATTTTAGCAAGCAGATAGGTAGTGCACACTAAAGCTTGTACAACATTCATATTTTAAACATTAGAAATTAAAGCAATAAAAAAAAAAAACAATTGCCAATATAAACTACACGCACGGCACCTATAATCATATCCCCATTGATACGAAGGAAAGTAAAGTAAAATACAACTATGTTTAAATATTTGTTATAATTATTGACTTTTTATTTATTATTTATTTTATTGATGTGAACAGTTATTGGGTTATAACATAATTATTAGATATAATTTGTTGTTCTTTAATGCATGTATGTTATTAACCTATAAAACTGTTCATAATAAAAAAAATAAAATATTTAAAACATCTTGAAGGCTGACTTTTTCCAAAATGGGTGCCGGAGTTGCTCACTTATTGTGAGTCATTGACGCAAGTTATTTTTTCTTGGGGCGCGGGGCCTCTAGCCGATGCGGGGCCCCTAGGCCTAGGCAGTTGCCTACTCTGCCTTAGGGATAATCCTGTACTGATCGTACTGATGATTTTCCCGAACTCTTTGCAGTCTTGACCAGCATTTATTACTTTATCATGAAAGTACTTTTCTTTTGTCAGTCTAATTAGGTAAAAGCGCATGTTTGTTTCTGTATTTCTTGTAGAAAGTGGCGATTTTTTCATCATTTGGGATTTTTTTATAGTAGTATTTTTCCCTTTGGTATCTAGGTACCTATTTCTGATTGAAATCACTAGTCCATGGGTTATCCATGGCTTTATTAATCTCTGCTTAGATTCATATATTGATGACCAGGTTTCTATTTGAAGATTTGTTCCTAAATGAAGACAATATTAGCGAAATTCAATCGAAAATCTGGAGACAGAAAAATCAGAAAATGATATTGGCACCTATGGGACTCGAACTCAGGACCCTTTGCTTTACATAAGCTTAAATCGGTAGGTAGGTACTTAGACCGAACGCTGGAGTAGGATTGTACAGATAGATCTCACGCTAAATTAGCACCAAAAAATAAGAGGTACCTAGGTAGTAGCTATATTATTTATATGTTAGTAGGTAGTAGCTATATTATTCTAAGCTTTGAAGAAAACTGTGACAAGAAGGTATGCATAAATTAAAAGCAAGTTAGATACAAGAGAACTGCCCATAAGTGCATGGAAGGAACGCCCCTAATTTTCAGCTTCGTCGTAAAAAGGGCGCACCGAATCCTAAACATCGGAAATGATCGCTGGCTAGTTTTGATACCTTCCCATCCCGGACGAAACGCACAGACTTCCGATGCGTGCCGAGGGAAAGCCTGGTCGGGCGTTCGGGAGTTTCCGCCGCGCGCCGAGGATTGCCGAGCACCTCCTGTCAAAATTTGGCGGGCTGGCGTATCTCGCATGGGTCGTTACATCGGGAGCGGGGGGCGAAGTTACCCCCCCGGCCGGGCCGGCCCACCAGTGACGCCCAAGCCGGTCGCCAATAATCATTGTGAAAACACCCCCAAGGCCTGGTCCCAAATAGCCCGGATAGATAAGCAGCACAGGGCGTGTCGGCAAAAAATGCTTTTCCCATCCCAGGCGACGTAGCTCGAGCACGACTGCTGATTCCTCCCTTTCTGGGAGGTCAGTTCAGGAAACACGATATTATCATGCAAATAGCTTTTTATTTAAAATAGGTTTTTTATGCACAGTTTGCATCATCTGAAAAATTACTAAGGTTCCGATATTTTTAGAACCTATATTGGTTTTAGTGCAAATACTGAGAAACAATAAGATGTCAAAAAAGTTTAATTTCTAATTAAAATATTTATTTCTGACATAGGTGTTTGTAAATTTTATTTTATTTCTTGAAGTCAAGTTGAAGTAGAATTATATTGAATATAATTTTGGTTATCGGTCGAGCAGTTCGTATTTGGGCGCGCTTATCGGAATGTAACGGTGGCAGTGCCCGCGGCCAAGGGAAGGGCGACCCGGTTCACAGCTGCCTCCTACCAATAGCAGATACACAGACCCGACAACGATCCTACGTATTTTATTGTTCGGCCTTAAAATATTACCGGATCGAGACAAGTAGTCCCGAGCATTTTTTTAAATATGTATTTATAATTTACGATAATGCAGTTCGATGTGAAAATGCTTTATTAACAACTTTGCATATTTGAATTTTTTAGTTTTTGTGTTTCCACATAGTTATTTGGCAAAATAAAGCGGCGGAGTAATTTAGCCGAACATTGCCGAAGGCGCGCTTCGTGCCAGTTCCGTTCTCCACGCGTCCGAAAACGCATTCTGCCGTGTGTGCCGTCTTGACTGTCTGTGCTGTGAAATTATGTTGAACAAAGAAAATAGATAGTCCACAGTGTTTGTAGTGTAAATGATGTCGTCTGACTCTGTAAAAATCGAATCTGAGTATATTAAATTGGATAAAAACGGAAAAGTAAGTGTCCACCATCTGGATTTAGCTTGTGTTATCTGTGCTGTGTTTACGCAAGGGGGAGGCGGGGCGAAAGAGTAACGGGCCTTCGGGGCACGGCTTGTGACGCGCGGGAGGTACGCGCTGGGGGACATTGACTACTCCCTACTCCCTTTCCTGCCAAACGAATCTCTACTAAGTGATTCATGTGTTTACAATGCGAACACCTCATTCCTAACGCAAGGAACACGTCGAGATCCTTTTTGCCATTGCCCAACTTATCGATTACGTTTTACATAAGACTCATTTTGCCTAGATCCGTGGCTTTTACATTGCAGATGCACATTCTTTCACTTCTGTGATTTTTATTTTTATTTTTGACAATATCTTCAACCGAGAATTTGTTGTAAGTATACAAGATATTTATTGAATATTTAAACAATGACATATCACTTTAAAATACTTTTATGAACATTGAAGCTAATTTTACTTGTGTTGTGAATTTACATTTCGTACAGTTGTTGTTTTCTTCAAAACTAATATAAAAATAGGTAGGTAGGAAGGTGGGTACCTAGGTACGTCATGGTTAAACAACTGAAATGTGGAGGACATTTTTTTATTTATTAATATGTAAATCTATTCTTCGCCAGAAGGCCACTGCCAAAAGTGTTTCTTTGTACCTACTTTGTGAAGTTCTACTGAATAAATTACCAAGGTACCTAGTTTCCTACTACACAAGAAAATGTATAACGACCTGTCAATATGCAACATTGGTAGGTACCTAGGCACAATGTATTATTTTACTACATAGGTATGTAGATGTTCCTTTAAATTAAAAAAAAATAGGTGCCTATGTTGTAGGTATGTTCTCAAAATCCTATCAGTATTTATTAAAAATTATTATAGTTTATCAACATTATTTTCCATTTGAATAAATATGAAACCAAAGCCAAACCCTTTCGCTTTTTTCTATTGGGAAAGTATAGGTACCTAGGTGCTTGCCCCTTTTCTATTTGTAAAATACAAAAAGGTTAAGGGATAAACTTTAAGGTAGGTAGGTACCTACCTACCTAAACAAAGGACCTACATCCTACAAAGATCCTACATCGAGGGGAACAAAACCCCGAAATTTAACAATTGGTCAAACTAACATGAAGTATTCTTGCTAGGTAATACAAGTTGGAACTTTTGAAATTTCGAACAAGTTTGAAATTTGAATTTCCCGCCCTCTGGTCAGTGACCGCCTCCCCCTTCCCCCGCCCTTCAGATAGGCGTGTCGGGCAGATGCGGATGTGGGACAGCGGAACTATGACATGTGCACCTATTTGTGGGCGTTCAAGGGAATAATGTTTTACAACATACGATAGTTTCATTATCAATAATATTATTTTCTTAGCATTCTACAAAAATAATGGCTTTGGTTTCTCTGATAAGTTGGACTTTAAAATTAGTTAAACGAAATTATTAAAAATTAATTGATTTATTACGAAAAGTCGAAAAAAACAAGTATATGTGTAGGTAGGTACCTACCTATTGTATTTAATTCCTTAACAGTTTACTGAGAGAATTTTCCGTATTCAATGATTTTGTTATAGGTACGAGGAAAAACTAAAATCATGGGCGGTATTTTAAAGGCAGGAAGGGATGGAAGTTTTCCCTCCAAAAACCCTCAGGAGGGGGCTGGAGGAGGTAGATTTCAGGGGCGGAACTAGATTTATTGTTTACATCCAAAAAGGGGAGGAGAGTGGTAAAGAGGAAAGAGGTGTTGAGGAGGTTCCTGGTAAAGCCATGCTGCCAATTAGATGGATAATGGGCATACAATATTATAGGTAGGTAGGCCTACCTACCTAGTTCAATCGAACTAGAAAATACATCAACTTGTGGAGAAATTCTAAGCAAAAACTTACCATACATAATGCATAGATTTCATGGAGATGTTAAATTTATGCTTTTCTGTTGCCTCGCATTTCTTAATATTTTTTTATAATATTTTATAAATAATTTGCCTTCCAACAAGATCATAATATTTTCAAATTGACCGCAATCAAAATTATGAAGAAGGAAAAGTAGGTAGGTAGGTGGGTAGATAATAATAATAATAATTAGTATAACGCCGTTTTTGTGAAAAATCATCAAGGGCGCTGTACAAGTTTTATTTAGGTAGGTACCGAGGCACTTCACTTTTTATCTTCTCATAAATCTTTTACCCATAAAAATAATTTAAAAAAACTGCTGTCTATTCAGTTGTGTTGAGAGTTCTAACTGAAGATTCCGAACAAAGAAGTCGACAGGAACGCAGTAAAGCCCATCTGACGGATTGCAAAATCGATTGACCCGGAAGGAGCGCGTGGGGCGGTGGGTGGTGGGCAGTCCTCCCAACCCTTGCGCTGGTAGATCCGCCCTCGATTGCATGCGATGATGGCCCGCACTACTCCAAGGCTGTAGGGGCGGGGCCATCAGTCAAATTTAAACCAAACCCCCCACCCGGAGGGTGGAAGAACCCCATCCCTACCAACCCATGGAAGGGTGGACACTAATAAATGCAAATCAGAAATTACAACTTAAACTATTAATACCAACGAGGTCACACAATTCGTCAATACTACATGTTTTTTTTTTTTTTAAATAATAAAGGAAGGGATTTATCATTAGATATTGGTGCAAATTTGTTCTCTCACTAATAATACGATTTTACAGATAATTTTATTATGCAGTTTCTTTCATAATTCGCATTCGAAGTAGGTAGGCACCTACCCTACCCACGTAAATAAATGGGTAATTTTAGCATTGCCTCGATTTGGTCAACATCACCAAAAAATATCGATTGTATAATTTCACAAAATAATTGATTCGAGTAGTGTGATGCGTAGGTAAGCACCGAATTGTTTTAAGATAAAGTTTTTTTAGCTTTTATATTGGAAAAATGGCGATCATGGCAACACTTTTTAGGAGTTTCGGGTTTCGGGATTCAGAGAAATTTGAAAAGTGAAGTTAGAAGTGTTGTTTAATCTCAAATAAGTTTTTAATGAATTAAAAAGGAGTTCTCGTAAAATCTAAATATCACATGTTATTATGGTAACTACTTATGTCGATATTTATTATTTTTAAATGCTCTTTGCATATGGTCAATGTTTATATAATTTTCATAAAATTAGCTGTCAAAACGACCCGGTTATAATTATAGTAATATTGAATATTGATAGCGGGAAAGCACAAAATACAATACCGGAGGAAAATGATGCGACGACTTGTCATTTTCCAAACTAGGTAGATTAGGTAGGTTCCTACCTTTACGATTTCCTTAGACTTTTTTTATTAGTTTTAATCAAACGTTAAACTGTTTAACGTTTGATTAAAACTAATAAAAAAGTCTAAGTTAAACATATTTGACAAGGTTATAAGTTGGGTTCTATAAAAAGTATTATAAAGATAAGGTACTTTTAATAAAAATTTTGCTGTCAAATGTTTGTTGGGTCCATTCGACTTATTGACATCGATCCCCCGATCAGCTGTTGCACAATTCGTGCTTTGTTGACATGAAATAATCATAATGGTATTACAGACAGTCTCATTTCCAACATTTTTCAAAAATGTAGGTACTTAAGATTTTATTTTATTTTGTTTGTTCTTATATAATATTTATTTTTGTTGTAGGAATCTCAAGTGACTCCCTCCCCTTTGGCGCTTTTAGCTGCCACTTGCAGCAAAATAGGACCAAGTGCCGCACAAATGGCGCCCGCAGGTGCTCAGCAACAGCAGCAACAACAAACACAACAACAGCAACAAGCCCAGCAACAGGCCCAGCAACAACAGGCCCAGCAACAGCAAGCCCAGCAACAAGCACAGCAGCAAGTGCAACAACAAGCACAGCAGCAAGCCCAACAGCAAGCCCAACAGCAAGCGCAACAACAGGCCCAGCAACAAGCACAACAACAAGCACAACAACAAGCACAGCAACAGCAGCAACAACAGCAGCAACAACAGCAGCAACAACAGCAGCAACAACAGCAACTCTCAGATTCAAATTCATCACCAGAGGAACAGAAAGAGACGATACATTACACTATTACAGGTGAGTTATCTTTCGCAAACAATTTTGATGAACATGACGATAATTACAGCTAGTGCTAGAACTAGCAGCTGTGTGTTCAAGAACAAAGATTGATATATTATGATGGAATAAATTAATACAAATGGTATTTACAATACGTTTATTGAATGTGAATTGAACTATCAAAATATTCTATTAGGCACGTTGAGCTCTCTCCTTAGGTCTGGTTGTTTAATTTGTGTATGGCTAAAGTGGCGGTTAAAATCTACCTATATAAATTTAACAAAACCCCGGCAAAATGGTTATTTAACCGGTCTTTGAGATGTAAGTTCAACTCGCTATCAAGATGTTTCAGATAGTCTTGAAGTGCTGTGTCTGACAAAGGTCACAGTAATAATTAAAAACTTGACCGGTCAGTGGCTGAGTTGGCAACGAATCGGGTTTCCACCAAGTCGTCGTGATTAAGTTCTCCATCACGATATAAGCAACATTTCGGCTTAGTGTGATGGTAGTAGGAAATTTTCAAATATTGTCAGGTTATTGATGCATTTTAAGATACATTGGACACTTTGCTTTCCAAACTGAGGACTCCAACTTGGAGAAACTCATGGTCACAGCCAAAGCGGAAGGCGGAAGAAGCATAGGAAGGGACAAAGTGTCACTGGCGTCCGGTACGTTGGTGTCCGCAGCTCTCCACGCAGCGCAGAACCGCGGGGGATAGGGGGTCATGATCCTCAGTAGGGAATGCAATCTCGACTCGAGATCGCAAATTCGAGATCTGCGAGATTAGAAATTACAATCTCGTGAGATCTCAGAATTTTCAGGATCTCGTTAATTAAAAGATAATATTGTTTGAAAGAAAACAAAAACCTTTATTCTTTAATATTAGTTACTAAATAATTAACAGGTTTTTTAAAAATAAAAATAATCAAATGAAAAAATATAGCTTGGCGATTAGAAAGTAATTACGGGTAAGTGTATTAAGGGTGCTATCTACATACACTTGATCTGGCTTATTTTTCGACATTTTAAGGTATTAACAATGTAAGAATCCAAAAATTATGTTTATTTAACTCACATAAACAATAAAAAATGCATAATTTAAGAAAAACTAATGACCACAACTGCACAACTAAAACAAACAAATGGCTGCCTGCACGCATGCAAATATCTCTTTCTCACTCACTCGACACAGTTTTATATTATCTGTCCCGCTCGTCATCCGTCGCTAATATTCGTAAATAGTCAGGATAATTTTCTTTCTTCGATCGACACTCCCGCCCCGAGTGGACGTGTGTAGCGTCGCTGACTACTGCCGCCCAATCCCGTCGATCTCAAACGGGATCTCGTCATATTATGCTTCGGGATTGATGCCGAAAAATGTCACGAGATCTCGGGAGATCGGGATTGCATTCCCTAATCCTCAGCAATGAGGAACCAACTTATGAAGAAGCTAATTCATCTTCTTATCTTGCTATCCGAGGTTGGCAATCGTCAGGGAAATCTTCGAAAGTCCGTACGAATTGACTCATATCGATCACATAGGTTACAAATCTGTGATACTAATAATTGTCTTGTTAATAGTACTATTGTATTATACGCAGGTAACGATGGCGGTGTCCAAGCAGTCCAGCTCTCTCCGCAAGTGGTGCAGCTCTCCCAGCTTCCCCAGCTGCAGCAGATTCAGCAGGTCGGCCCACCGCAGCAGCACCAGCAAGTCCGCGTTATCAGCGCTGCGCTGGTGCACCAATTGCAGCAACAGGGACTTACTGTAAGAACATTATATTATATTTAAATTGATCATTGAAATTTAAAAATTAATCAGTAATTTTAAGATTTATAGTTCTTTGCACGTGAAGTAATTAACTGAAAATATAAATTCTGATAACTCCATAAAAATTTGCACGGAGTACTTTTATGAAATTGTAAATTTCCTTATATTTGTTAACAGCCATTGTTTGATTGTTTGAATTGTATTATTATTTCAGGGTAATGAATTGAATGCAGCCATTGCCAGTCTAGCACAAGTGCAAACTGTAGCACCTCAGCCACAACAGCCACAGGTTTGTTAAAATGCCATCACAAGTAAAAACACATTATCCTCCCTGATAGTTTCAAGGATCTTGTCTTATTAAAATAATTCAACCAGATACAGTTTGGTTGTCGTAACATCCGAAAATTTTAAATGTCCTTTTGTAATCGACGAAGATAAAAAATTGAGTTTGTAAACCATGATTGATCGTAGTCCAATTAATGAGCATTGAAGTCATCATTTGCCTAATAAAAAAGTTTGGAAATTTCTAAATAAGTTGTAAGCCATTTTAACACTTTTCTGGGATCCAATAACTTTTCTTGGCTTTCATGATACGTATTTCAATTCTTTAATGATCTTTTTTCTTCCATCAAATGTTTGAAAACTGATTTCTCTCGAGACTTACAGCATAATCAAGTAAATTTAATTCCTGAATGGATCCATTAAGGCCCTTCTTTCATGGAGATACTTACAAACTACGTGATTGTGAAGCAACCACAAGTAAAGTACATAATATATACTATTCTTTAATGCTGGTTTCCGTACATGGTGCTACCTGAAATACACTGAACTTCACCATTTTTCATGTGGAGATACGATGTCAAGTGGCTCTAGCAATGAAGACAACGTTCTCGTTTATTTATTATAAGAATTCGAATTCTGATAGAAACTGCAGGGCGTATGTTGCCGCTAGGGAACGACAACAAGTTTTATTCTTTCTTACGTATTCTGGTATTGTGTACTTATAAAAACGCCCTTTTTACCATTTTCAGAACAAATTTTACATTCCATTTAAGATCGATTACCATTTCTGTCAAACGTCAAGCAGGTAGTAGTAGACATGAATGCATCTAGCGTAGCGCGCTACCAGCACCGTTGGTAGCGTGCAACCGATGTCTAACATGTAGATGGCGCGTAGCACCATGCATGAACACTAGCAAAATAGTATGGCGGGTACTCACGGACGGTGCGTGTGCTACGCGCATCAAAGTCGAGTCGCTTGTAAGTATCTCCGTGCACGAAAGCACTTAAAGTTAAAAAAAGATGTGCATGTGTGTAACTTAAATATTACGAAGAGCATGTTTCAGGACAGAGGTGTGTAGTGCTTTATCGTTTCTGCCTATACCTGCAGAGAAAGAGTATGATGGTTAGTAACTTAGTTATACTTTCCCCATGCGCGCTGGGATGGAAATTTCCCAAACATCGCAAAGCCATTAATTTCTAGCGGAACAAGTATTAACTAGAAAATAGCTTGGCATTTCATTCATGTTTTATTTCATATGAGATTTGCTTTTACAGGTGGTGACCCTGCAGCAGCTGCAACAGATGTTCCCCGGGGGTGTGGGGCTCTCGGAGGCCCCGCAAGGCCCCCAGGGAGGACCCCAGACCCCCGGCGGGAACTCTCAGAATAACAAGCAGCAGCAACAGATGTTCCAGGGACAGCCTCAAATACTACAAATACACCCACAGCTCTTACAGGTAAACGAAAATGCAATCAGTGCTTAACTACTAAAAATTACTCATATAAATATTTAAAAAATAATTTTATAATGTGTCTCCTTTTCCTATATTACTATTTATTGCTTTAGTACTTTATTAGGAATAAAATCAATCAATTTTTCCAATGTATTAGAATGGTCCTACAGTGACTGGAAATCTTCAATGATCTCCAAATGTGTGAAAACATTACTTATCTCAGTCGTGCTTAGTCCATTTCAATCTCTAATTGACTGTTATAACTCTTGTTAGTTGATAATACAGAGTGGAGGATACTCTCAGTATCAGCCTGGTGTAAGACCACCATTCAGAATTGAAAGTTGCTTGAATGGCTTTGACTGTGTCTGGTGACCACATCTGAATAGCCGAGTCCTTCCCGTCTTTATCTTTCCAATCTCCTTCTCCTCCCCTACTACTTTCAGCCTCACAACATACCCTCATCGGAATGCCGTGGCCTTACTGGCTCCAGACGGTTGGGAGCAGTTGGGAACTCTTGTGCAGTATTCACAAAAAAAATTATGTGGTTTTAAATTGACAACATAGGTTAAAAATCTGTTTGCCGTAGTAAAAAGGCGATGAATCAAATTTATTCAAAGGAATAAGTACATTAAAAAGATAACCTTGCTATATTTTTCAAACCTTGTAGCGTTGCTTTAATTATTCAAAATTATTATTGAATATTTTTCCTTGCAAAATGTGTAACTATGGGGCCACAATGCATATTTAAATCAAAACTCCATATTTTTTACTCATCGTCTTCCTCTATTATCGAGGCTGCTCTAAGGAGCTTACAGTATTGATCCCCGGTGCCTCCGTGCACACGCGTAAAACTTAACGAATGCTCTAGCGGAACACCCGTTTACAGTTGCTGTTGACTTCATGAGAATGGGTCGTTTCTTCAACTTGTTTTGAAGTAAATCAGTTTGTATGTGGAACGAGCTACCGGCATGTGTTTTTCATTCTTCATATGAAAAGGTCCTCTTAAAGATTTGCATTAATAAATCCCTTTCTTCGTACAACGGTGGCGACATAGTTTCCCCACACTGTACAGACAGGGGTGCTTTTGTGAGGTATCATATAATTTGGGAGGCGGTCATGGGTACCGCCACCCTGGCTCCATTTATTGGATAACCAGCATCCGTACTCTCTCGGAATATCACCTTGCATCACATTGGGAGGATGGATTCATACGTCCGTCACTCCTGGACATATTAACCCCTAGATTCCTACCCGCCCCTCATACCTTTTTCCTTCCCAGAACTTCCTCTCCTTCCTTTCCTAAAAATACCCCCCACACAGCTTCCTCAAAGATGACATAGGCCCTGAGGGGATTTATTTTCCTCAGGGACTCCTGTGTGGAGCTAATGTAATTTTTTTTTGATTATATGTATGCCTGGTTACTTGTATTTCTGGCACTGGGGACAAGTCGCACCCAGGTAATAACAATGGCACAACTCAAAAAACCTCTTTTTTCAGGAGAGAAGTTTGAATATTTCATTTGAGTGCATTAAATTAATTTATTAACCAATAAAAAAATATTATTTTACAAAAGTTGAAAAGCAGTATAATAACGGTGCTCCAGATTTTATGTCCGGGTTGAATCTTTCCCAAATGAAAAACTAAACCCTTCCACACACTTTTCCACAAATGAATATCTAGTAAATGAACGCAATGTAAGTGCACTATATAAGAAAAAACAATACAAGAACAATACGTCAATCCACCAGAAACATAATGGGAAAATATTTCACCGACTCCAGATATTTTCATATCAGAGGGTTCGGCTCTGATGAAATCCTAACTGGTCCGATAAATCCTACTGATCCCTCAATATAAATATTTAAAAAATCTTTCGTAATCCTACATGTATTTAAAATGACTGACTTTTGCATTTTTATGTACAAATTTTTTGACAAATCTAATACGCCTAAATTTTGAATGAGAGAGCTAGGTATAATGCCAGTAGCCGAAATAACAAATGGTAATATTTTTATAGTCTGAGAATGCCAAATTCTTTTAATTTCATTTCCTAAATCTGTATATTTTCTTATTTTTTCAGAAACAGTTTTCTGAATATTACAAGAATTTGGAATAGCGACATCAATGATATAAGTTATTTTCTTAATTTTGTCATGTAAAACTATATCGGGTCTATTATGACTAATTGTTCTGTCTGTCAGAATAGTTTTATCATAATAAATTTTATAAAATTCATTCAATTCATTTTCTAAAAATGAATTTGGTTCATATTCATTAGGATTAATATTATAATAGTGGTACAAATCTTTGTGCCACTATTTTTGATTGAATTCGAGGAAAACATTATCATATAAAAACGACATAATCGCTTAAGGCCACAATAAGATTTTTAAGAATTGTGCCGTTTTTATCGAAAATAGAATGTGTATCCAGAAACATTTTTGCATACTTAACTCAAAAATGCATTTTTTTTACTTGTGCCACTTAACATACTTAACTCAAAAATGCGTTTTTTTTTTTAACTTGTGCCACGTTATTCCTCGGGTGCGAAGTATGTCTTTTGTCAAAATGGTATTTTTTATATGTAGCAGGGAGGAATGTACGGCCCCTGCGTGGTGCAGGGTGGTCAAGGCATGCAGAGCGTGCAGGTGGGACAGGGTGTCCAGGGCATGCAGGGCATGCAGAGCATCCAGGGCATGCAGGGTATGCAGGGTATTCAGGGCATGCAGTCCGTCACCGTGGACGGGCAGGAGGCCTTATTCATCCCCGCTAACATGAACCAGGTCTGTAAATTTCATTCTCCTTCTGGTTGTGCCTGTCATTGTGACTATTTTCACATTATACATAGTTGTTCTAAATAATTAAGAAATACATACTTTAATTCAATTCAATTTATTAATTCTTAAAACATTACAAAATTAAAATTTCAAAGCGTTTTAAAACAGATAAAAAGTTAAGATTCAAACAGATTTAAGCAATTTATACATCAATGAAGCACAATCATGCTAACAGCAATAAAGCTTGTCGTCTGAATTGTGCTTCATTGATGTTAAACGTATCCATATCCAAAGTAATTCTATTCAACAACAAGACAGCTCTCCCTGGACTGACTGGCAAGACTGGCATTATAATTGGCAAGTTGGTTCTGCAAGCCGGGAGATAAAACAGTCTATGCTGCCGGTGACAGAGATAACCATTGGGAACATAGAAACTAATGGTCTCCACGATAGCCGAGTTTTTGAACCTTCCACGAATCAGTCTGAAGAAATGTGTTACAATGAGCACGTCCCTTCTGACCCGTAGATGGTTCATACCAAGCATGCCCAAGAGAAAGTCGGTAGGGTAGAGCCACGGGTAGTAGCCATACTTCCTCAGGTAAAGAAATCTCAGAAATTTCTTCTATTGGGACTCATTATTTATTGGAACTTAACTTTATTGGAATATCTTTTGAAGGTTATACCCATCAATATTATATGAATATCATTGAAGAAGATAATACTAATAAATCTAAATAAAACATGAAACAGATCAAAACACTGGGATACTAAACTAAACTAGCAGTTAAAAATACGCTCTGCAGGTTTTTGCTGCTAGGCCCTGCGGGCGGCTTTTGGTTCGTCTTCGCCCAGTTAGTGTTAGTGACCATTTTATATGGTTCCAAAAATAGCTCATTCCTCGGATCCACTGTCAGCTAGTCACCGGGACAGGCAATGATGTCATATGTAATATATAGTCGCCTTACTATTATTCACAACTGAGTATAACCGTCAATCTTTCCATATCCAGAGAGATAATACAAATTCACAAATTTGTAGCACTTATACCTGCATGGGGCACATCCCCAAGCATCCTGCTAACGGAATTGGCGACATCTTATGACGAATTCTTGAATTCGAAACCGAATTACAACGGAAGCTTGGTTTGAAATTTCACATACACAGATATTTTGGTGGCGTGGCATCAGAACTCAAGTTCAGAACTCGAAGCCGGGTTCTGAAATTCAACCACACAGACGCTCATGTATTAATACTACTTCTTCAGCTAGAACTTTCTTTGCACCTACTAAATTTTGCATCAGGTGAAGAGAGGGTAAGTCCCTTAGCAAAAAAGGTCACTAATGGTGCTCATTTTGACGACAAAAATCTTTGAAAACATATCGAACTTCTTAAGTGGGAACTTCTTAGGTGGGAACTTCTTAAACCATAAATGAGTTTAACCGTATGTGCCATCTTTATCAAAAAATATTATACATAATAAACTCTTGGGGGTAGTCATTTTAAGAGTACCGACTTGACTTACTAGGCATAAGGACCTATTTCATTGTCACCATTCACAAACAAACTATGCAGCTCTCTAATTCCTCGCACATAGAACACAATTCCTGTCTCAACACAGATATACCCTAGTGAGACAGGCATCGAAAAATATAATGTAAACATACCTTATACATACAGATAAATAAATAAAATAAAAATAAAAACAAAAACAAATATGCAAATGATATTGATATTTTTATTGTAGGTAACAATTTCTATGTAAAACAGTGACCGGACAACTCAGAATGAATTCAACTCATCACCTCCTTTGAAAAGTCATTAAAAGTGATAAAAAGAAATTGTTAAATAGGTTAGGTTATGGGCTAAATTAAAACAAACCTAAGCATTTTTTTTTATTTCAGCATATTATTTCTGATAATTTCAGTGTATTATTCTTATTTTTTCCAATTTATCACATTGTAAACCACGGTAATGTAAGAAATTATTTTTTACACCTGTTGTTTATTTTATTACTAATCCTTAAAAAAGTTTACATTATGTACCCAATGTAAAAACCCCATGAGCGTATAAAAGAATAAATAAATAAATTGATAAAATCAAAATGCATCCAACTCAAGGTAGTAACTCTCATTATGGTACACGATTTCACAAATTCAACTCATAAGATCAAATCAAGAGTCAAAATAATAGAAGAGTATGTGAATGAAGCACGGAGTGGGTGTGAAGACGGAGTTGTGTGTCGGTCCATGCTCTCTGCCTACCCCTGTGTGAATGATCTCTGTGGCAGAATACCGGGTTTGCCTTTTATGCCTTGACTCTATGTAGTTCTACATACTTATCATTCAACCAACATAATATGAACTTACATCAGTGTACTTGATCTAGTTTCATATTTACCATTGACATTGATGACATTTCATAATTCATAGATAGCGCAAGTAGATTGAATGCAACTCTAGTTGGCATAATTAGTGGCGGAGATGTGCTTGCAAGGTTAATTTCATGAGGATTTATCATGCAATGATAATTCTGATGATTTTCACCAGACTTTTTCAGTTTAAAAATGTATATTTGTTTCGTGCCGTCTGCTGTGGCTAAGGATCTCTTCAAATTGACTCCTGTAAAGTTTCTAGAAAATTTACGGATAGACCATTGGTAATTTTTTAATCCTTCTTTCTTTGTTTCAGAACGTTCAAATGGGCAATGTTGGTATGGTGGGCGGACAGTTGATAAGGGCCCCAACAGTTTTACCACAAGGGCTTTTACAGAGCCTTGTTCACCTCCCCTCTGGTAATTTTACAACAAATACTCTAATAAACAATATAACCCATATTTAACAATAATAAGGAAGGATGCTATTATTCCTCTAATACTTCTGGGTATTCGCATCATTTGCCGCTCCATTTTTTTATCCACCTATTTTTGTTTTGGTTTCATTTCTGCTTCTGTGGTGATCATTATATTTTCATAAAATATCACACTTTATTTGTGTTTTGTATCACTTTTTGTTTCCCACACTAATTATTATCCATCTGTTTGTCTTGATTTATTTTTCTGCATGGTCTATCTCAACTTTACACAAGTTTTGGAAAGTCATCAGGATTCATCGGAACCCACCAGGCTTTTGATGGATTTTGAGATTTCTCAACAGAAAAAAACAAGATTTACAGATGTTTTTTTAAATAATGTTTGGAGTTATGCATTATACTTCCATCAGTCTATCACCATTGGCTACTAGAAATTGCAAATCCGGATTTCTTACCAAAAAAAAAATCCTAATTAAATGCGGACTTGCAATCCCTGTTGGACACTTAGACTGTTTGACGCATAACCAATGGTGGCTGGTGAATTTTTTCTTGCTACAGGACTAGGATTGATAATTACTGTATTGCAAACTATGACATTGATTTACAACAACCTCACACATCGAAAATACTTAATGTCTTTTCTTTCCCAAAATTATAAAATAATTCCAAAAGAGGATTTTGAGTGAAATATTTAGAATGGATGACAAAAGTGGCCCTTTAAACGTGACAGCTCATGCCACCCGTCAAATATTTGATGAAGGTTTTCATGATATCTGGTGCGCCACTCCAAATATCTGGAATTTCTTCCATAAAAAATTGACTAAAAAAGTTTTATTTCAGTTTCCAAGCGATTGAAAATTAAAAGTTTGTAATGTGCAAAAACTTCTTATTACAAGGAGATTTTAATGTAATTCAGGTTTTTCAATCTTAGCCTAAAGACTAAGGCTTGAAGAAAGTCACAAGCCTCCAATATGCATAACTTCCATTCAAATTTCTTATTTATACATTAAATGTACATAAATACACCTTTTGCAATATTTTAATCCATTTGCTTTGGCATGATTTCATTTACTGTTCATAATCACTAATATTATTTTCTGTTTCTTTCATCCTTGCTTATTCCCTAATCATTTCCCGCTTGGTGGTCTGGTGTATCCCTCTAGCTGTGGATCCCTCCCAGGTGACCATAACCATCCCCGGTACCAACATCACCATCCCTCTGTCCAGCTTGGGTATGAACCCGGTGACTAACAACGGCAACGGGCAGTCCACCATCTCCTTTCCCTCGGGAAACATTACCGTCCCCACAAGTAATTCCATCTCTTCGCAGGGGACCTTCTCCTTCCCCAATGGTCTCTCTAACCAGGCTTCTTCGTTCTCCATAACCGGCACTAGTTTAAATGTCAGTCAGAGTAGTTCCACCACCTCCGAGAATGTGAAAATGGAACAAAAGAACGAACAGCAAAAACAAATGCAAATTAGTACCATGCAAGGTGGGTTTTTCTATTATTTATCTTATTTTTGAAATTTTATTTTTTATATGTATAATGAAAACTCAATTTTTCAATTTTGCAACTCAACGTTGTTGTCCCTGCATTTTTAAGATTTACTGATGATAAAATTGTGTGCATAGGTACTAACAAGTATAATTTAAAAATATAACTTTGTCTGTGCATAAAACACTCTTTCGGATCTCTGATTTTTCACGGATACAGGTAGCTCTTATAAATACATCTACACACTTATCTTAGCAGGTGCCCAGAAGAGGAGCTATAGCCGGGATTTTACCTGATTATTCTTTGATCTATTTCATAGAATCTGAGAGGCTTTTGAATGGACTTCAACATTTGTTCTATAAATTGACCAAATTGACCGTAGAGACTAACAGAATAGAATAGAGAACATGCCATTGAAGAATAATGAAGTTTTTTTATTTGTACCATTTTTCATTTCATTTAAGGGTAAATTTAAAAGAATTCATAATCTGCTATATCATAGATGGCGCTAATTTTATTATTTTCGGAAAAAACACTTGCATGTTATGCTTTAAAATATTAAACTGAAATATTTGTTTGCGTCCGTACATAACTTGCAAAATGTGTTTTTTCCTAAAATAATAAAATTAGTACCATCTATCAAAGAGCCGATTATAAATTCTTTTTGAATCAATTGATAGCAATTCTCCCTAAATGCTTTGTGTTAAATTGTTTTAATTTTACCCTCTCATTTGAAAATTTTATTTAAATTTATAAACATGCTTGAATTTTTGGCGTCGCTGTTTAGCTGCATACACATTAAGAATTTATAAGAGTAACTTATAAATTCTTATAAATTAAAAAAAAAACTCTTATTGCTTTATAAACTTGAATTAATATCAAATGTTTCCATGGGCAGGCCAAAGCGTAGCGCTCCGCGGTGGGGGGGCTGTGCCTCAGCAGCTGCAGCTCCTGCAGCAGGCGTCGGTGCCGGTGCAGGTGCCCGTATCGGCGCCCGGCGGCCAGACCGTCTACCAGACGGTGCACTTTCCGCTGCACGCCTTCCAGCAGCAGCCGCAGCACCAGATTCTGCAGTCGCAGATGCAGATACTGCCACAGCTCACACAGGTAAGACTTTTTCAAAGAGTTAAATTATATCAAAATCAAACAATACTTATTCTAATGAAAAAAAATTCTTTGTTTAAATCACTTTATTTTATTTGTACACGTTGACCGGTTTTGGTTGATCTCAACATTCATCGGGACAATAAAGATGTAAACTAAATTACAGAGGAAGATTATGAAGTAAACAAAAGGGAAAGCATATAAGACTGAAGAGAACATCAGAGACTGGTCGGTGGAGAGGTAGGTAAAGGGGTAGAGGAAAAATGGGGGTTGTTTTGGGGGGAACAACTTTAAAATTGAACTCTCTGTTAATTCTAACTGTTGGTTTAAAATATATCAATTATCGTTCCCCTTCTCTCCATGTATCCCCCACCCTTCCTTTACCCCTTTAACTATCCCTCTACCGACCAGTCTCTGATGTTCTCTCCCTCTCTTATATGCTTTCTCTTTCTCTTTTGTTTACCTCTTAACCCTTCAAAAATTTGGCATTTTTTTCAGATGGTAAAATATTTTCGCTTTACTATAAAATGCAAATATTTGGAATGTTTCTGAACACATTAAAAAACTAAAAGTTTTTTTAGAAAGGTGATGAAATATGCTTTCAAATTATATAATTCGAAATAAACATTTATTTTTTTAATTATAAAAATTTTGCATACAAACATAAAAAATGTTTTAAAAATGGCTACCCTTACGCTTTTTCTAACTTTTTATATAAGTTACATTTATAAGTTTTAAATCATTTTTCAAGAACGATTTATTAATTCTGAGAATAAAAATATAGAAATATATATACCTACACTTTCAGAATCAGTGTTTTTTGATCTATGTACATGAACATGTTTTTAAAAAGTCAAAATATGTTTTACTGAAATTCCTTATTGCGATTTAATGTGTTTTTATTTTAGTTTTTCAGTTAACAATAATATTTGTTTATTTTTTCCCAGATGCAACCACAGCAGCCGCAAGTTGCCAACGTCATCACCCCATCAGGACAAATACAACAGATACAACTCTCTTCTCTTGCAAATCTTCAGGTGAGATAGACCCACAATATCAACAATTGCACAATCCATGCTTTCCCATTTAAGTCCTTGTTTCACAAGACTCATACGTACATTGTACCTTAATAATATTAAGATTACGAATGCTGCATTAATGTCTTGCCAAGGTTACGGTGTATTGAACTAACATTTCTCCATTTGTCACAACATACTTAATAACTAAACCTTCATACGACTAACCTCTCATCATTTAACCTGTTGTTATCTTCACTAATATCTTCTCATTTGCTTGGCTGTGTGTAGTGGAACCCTCTTTTTAACTAAATGCCAAAGTTTCTAGTACCTACCTAACTTGATTGATGTTAGTTATCATGATTGTGGTTCATACAAGAGTTTGAGGGTTACATATTAAATGCTTTTTGATTGTGAATTAACACGGTGTGGTTGGCTGCGATGGGTTCACAGGGCGGAGGAGGTGGGGGGGGAAACCAGCAAGGAGGGGGGGGACAGAACCCCACCACAATCACGCTTCAGGTATGTACTTTGTAGATGATACAACTGACCCCGTTTTATAGTATCGTAATTTATTATTTTTTAAACCCAGCCTTCACGCTGCTAAGAATTCGGTGCTATGAAGACTCCACTCTCATTCCTAACCAAAATACTGAAAATGGACATTGCAAATTCAAAGATCTATAAGATACAACATGCCCCTATCTGAGCCTAAGGTTCCCATTAGCCGACTTTACAAGTACGCTTTGGAGTGCTGGAAACACCACATGCCACATTGCGCTCTTTAAAACATACACGTAAGGTTAAGCCGTGCGTAGTTTGACTTATCAGTTTATCGCGTGCATTTTCTGTCAATAGTTTGGCATGCATTCCAGCTTTAAACATAAGCTTTTGGACGGTGCTTAGTGTCCATCGCAAAAACTGAAGCAAAATTTTGAAATAGTGCTTTCCACTTTCCTCCGAACATTGCTCCAATCTCTTTACACCTAGCGCTGGACAGGCGATCCACAATTTGGAATGCATGGCCGTGTGGTGACTATTTGCACCCAAATTAGCTTAACTGTTTGGAACACAGTCCGATGTGGAACGTTTCTGAGCGCAGTTTGGAACATGCATTGAGATGCATGCTTTAAAGCGTATGTGTAAAGTTTGCTATTGTTTAGAATGCAGATATGTTTTCCTACATATAGGGTTCATTTCGTTTTACTTGAAAATCATTCAGAAAGTGAAACAAGAGGATAAAATCATCAAGTACATAGTGATTGAGAGAGTCAGTAAACATGTTGAACTTGACGAGCACATAAGGCAATTGAGATAATGGTATATATAAAGCAACATGCCCCCATTTGAGTCCTTACTTACCACTGGACAGGCGGTGGCTCCGGGGCAGCAGGCCACGGTCTCTATTGGGGACTCCTCCAACGGCCAGCCGGGGACCCAGACCATTAACATTACCTCCGCCCCCAACGGGCCGCACCTCACCGTCATTCCCACCAACAACTCTAATGTTCGTACAGGGAATATTATTCAGGTATCCGTGTAGACGTGGTTTATGCATGCGCCATACTTTGGTTCACGTCTCCTTCTTTGAATTATTGTGTGTACATATTAATTTATTGGTTCCATGACAAAACAGAACACAAAGTGAAGAAAAATAACAAACCTAGCTTAACCTAATCTAACATAGCCTAACACCTAACCTATTATTTCACACCATGAGTACTACATATAGTGTATTAAGTCAAAAAGTATTGTTTTGAGATATCAGCGTTTAAAGTTACGAACGATAAGTTTATGAGTTCAATACTAATTACATGAAATAAAAAAAATACACTAAAGCACCAAAAATATACATCCCATTGAGACCCGTATCACACACAGCTATAAAAGATCATTCCATTCCAATTTGGGAGGCGGGAATTGGTACCGCCGCCCCGGGAACCTTTATTGGATAACCAACACCTCTGCCATACATCACCCCAAGTGGTTCACTACGTTTGGTGATTTAGCAGGGGTACCCGGGTTCATGGGGTGAAGTTTGTCTAGGCCGTGGAGGCGGATGACCAGGACACACTGAACCCCAGATTCCTACCTACCCCTTAAACCCTTTTCCTTCCCAGAACTCTTCTTCTCCTTACTTTCTTCCTTAAAAAAACACTCCACACAGCATCCTCAAAGATGACATAGACCTGAGGGAAAATAATTTCCCTTAGGGCCTCCTGTGTGGAGCTCATGTAGAAAAAAAAAAGCTCGCCTTACATTCCCAATGGGAATATATGGCGAGCGATATGCTGAAATACGCCAAGCCAAATGATCTTTTATAGCTGTGTGTGACACAAGCATGATGCATTACCATATTATATCACATCAATATTGTACATCAGTCAACTTATTAAGAAACTATTTTTATTAACCTATTGTATTTTACTAACCCTTTATCTATATTTTTTAAACATTATGTAGGTACAAATGTAAAAGCTGCAAATTAAATAAATAAATAAACTTCTTAAAATATTTTGATAATATGTACTTCAGTGGAGAAACCCAATGAAAATCCACTTCAAATGTTATTTGAGTTACTATGTTAGCAATAATAAAAAAAAATGCTGAATAAAACTGCATTATCAACAAAAATGTCAATTTTTTACTTAACCCACTAAAGTACTTGTGGTGAGATTTTATCATGTGCTGTTCTGTCACTGTTCTGTTTTATCCAGTTACCATATTAATTTATTACTAATTTAATAACTGAAGAGACAAACCGTTGGAAGTGTTTCTATTTTCCTTATTTGTGCTGAAATTGATCAAATGTTTTCAAATATCGAAATCATTTCTTGAACAGATCAATTTCATTGGCCAGTCTGAGACCCAGCCTTGCGATTCTGTATCTTTTGTGGACGCGGAATTGATTCTATACCTTAAATTTGTATGAATGTCTATGGCTTGCAATTGCTTTTTCAACTAGTTTAAAACACCAAATGCTGTAAGTATACATGATTATTTATTCATTTAATGTATGACCGGTCAGTGGTTGAGTGGGCATAGCGCTTGGGTCCCACCCGGGCGTCGCATGTTCGATTCCTCGGCTGGCTAAGTCCTCCATCACAACACAAGCAACATATTCGGCTTTCTGTAGTGGTAGTAGGAGATTTTCAAACATTGTTGGGTTATTCGTAACCTGGGAATGTTTGTCTTTCTTTTAAAAAAATATTAAAAAAAATATTAAAATGTCTAAAGTTGTATGTATAGCACGGATTTGACATTTGTGAAGTTTTGTTATGCATGAATTACTTAGTTTGCCCAAATTAAGAACCTAAAGGGCGCCTTCCACTGCGAGCGGAAAAGAGTTGAGCGGAGCGGGGTGGGAGATGAGCAAAATAGCTTTGACCTTCCACCAAAAAAGAGTTGCTAAGAAGTTAGGTCTTTGCCTTCCACTGTCCCCGTGCGAGAAATGAGCGAGGCGACCGGAGCGAGGTCAACGAAAAATGAGAAATAGTTTTGCCCTTCCATTGAAAACGAGTCAGTATCGCTTTGACGTTTGAAGTAAACAGAGTGATTTTTGTGATGTCAAGTATTGATTCTAGTGAAGATGATTCTGACAGCATGTATGTAATGAAAAAATGTTTGCTAATGTATATTTATAAAAAGATTTTCATCTAAAAAATTTTAACTTTCTTATTTCCGCCAATTTCATCTCAATGATGGTTTTATAAGCCGAATTCTCTTTTGTCAACATTGCTACATTATTTGCGAGTCGTATCCCATAAACAAAATTGGCGACCGGCTTCAATAAACAACTCCGTCTCGACAAAATATGCAGTTGAGGCAACTGAATTGACGACAGTTTTTGAGCGGAGTCCGCTAGAAACTAGTCGGCGATGGTGTGTGCGAGCGGACTCGTTCGGACCTATTTTAACTACTTCGGTCCGCTCCGCTCACCTCGTTCTTGATGGAAGCACTTGTATGCAGTTAACGTTTGCGAGTCGAGCGGAATTCGTACGGAGTCCGCTCCGCTCGCATCAGCGGAGCGGACTCGTTCGAACCTATTTAAACTCGTTTAGTCCGCTCCGCTCACCTCGTTCTTGGTGGAAGCACTTGTATGCAGTTAACGTTTGCTAGTCGAGCGGAGTCCGTAAAGAGTCCGCTCCGCTCGCAGTGGAAGGCGCGCTTAATAACCTATTTTGTGCACGTGAATAGCTGTTTCTTATAGTAATTATCAAAATGAAGTGTAATTTCCATAGTTCGTACCTAAAAGTGCAACTGTTAGTGGAATAATTAATGTATTTCGTCCCCAAATATTCAATTATTCTATACGTGTATACTGCCTCAATAGCTTTGCCTTAAACAGATTCTTAATTTGGACAAACTAAGGTCCGGTATATCAGTTGGTCTAAAGCTCGGCTTTGACGGAATGTGGAGCTTAAGCGGGGCTTAGCACACAATCCGTATATCGGTCGTAAACCTAGAGTTGAACAATTTTAAATGTTTAGTTTATGATATTAATCTAGGATTTCTATGCCGAACCAATCTGTTTATGTAAGTATCTATGAACTCTATGGTTATTATCAAGCAACCAAAAGTCAAACATCAACGTTTGACGAAATTAACGATGTCTAAATCGTCATCACTGGAAAAAAGTTCGAATTCAATGCTGATAGGTAAACTTATTCCTCTCATGTAATTTATTGCGTCCGTACGTAGCAGATCGAAATCGAAGCAATGTGAAATCTGACAGATGTGTTACTGCCAATAGCGCCACAGCGTCTAGCAAAGGAACTATTCTGCAGCTTACCATGGCTTAAGCGGCCGATTTGGTTGGTTTAAGTTGAGTGAGGAATGTCGTCCTTAGCAAAGACTGATATACCGGCCCTAAGAAATTCATGCGTATTTAGATTGAAACGAAACTTTGCAAATGTTAAATTCATGCTATACAATATTAAACGTACATTAAATGAATAAGTAATCATGGATACTTACCGCATTTCGTGTTTTAAACTAATTGAAAAAGCAATTGCAAGCCATTGACGATCACACAAATTTGACAGGCGATTATGTATGGAATCGATTCCGTATCCACAAAAGATACAGAATTGCTCTTCAGGTGTCGAAAGATCTTATGTAATAAATTAATGACAACAGTTTTGTTTCAAATCAGTGTAGATCTCACTTCCAGAGATTATCTGTTCAGTGAATTCATTGGCTTTGCATCAAACATATTTATTGCTTATTTCGTTAAGGTGAGTAGGGGTAAGATCGTGTCCTTTTTTGATGAGATGAACTTTGGTCCACTTTGGAATTTTTTAATGAGGAATCTATGTTGTGACAACAAAAGTTTTAATTTTATTACGTTATCTGTAGATTTTAGTTATGTTAGTAAAGCCCTTGAGGTGACTTTTCACAAAAAGGGCGCTCTAGAAATTATCCAATCCAATATTAGTAGAAAATTATGAATCTCTCTATCTTAAAATTTTTGGAGTATGTTTAACCACTCAGCAACGTAAGCAGATATTCACGTTAATATGACAATAGCAGTCAAGTACAATAAGCGTGTTTTCACGTCAACGCGTGTGTTCCCACAGAAATCATTATAACTCCGTTATTATTCTAGTGATATCCCTAAAACAAAAAGGAGAAGCTCAATAGTAAATCAAGCTACCCATAACTATTCAAGTTTTCCATAGAAATACATAAAAATACCTATTCTGTCAGATACACGGTTGATACATATTTTACCCGCCAAATTGCCTACGGACCGCTAGACATTGTTAATTTTTATTAAATATTCTTGTATGAAATGATAAAAAAGTGAGATGACTAAATTGTTTATTATACATTTATACGATAGAATAAGTATTGTTTTTTTACATAATCCGTGTTTTAGTATCATTTTCACATTTTAACATTTTTTTATGTTTGCATTCTAAATTTTTATATTTACAAATGTTAATACTTATTTCTAATTAAAAATTTAACCTTTTAAATGCCAGTAGGTAGAAGTGTAGCTGAGCACAGCAGGCCGTGAACTTTTAATCAAAATAAATCATTTTTAAATCTTATTTATAAAAAATAAAAAAAAACCAAAATCAAAAAAAATTTTAAAAAATTAAAATCATCCCGATAGATCTCTCTGTGTGTTCCATATTTTAAATTAATAAAAAATGGGACATATGTATGATACAGAGGCTCAAAAAGAGCGAAAATACTCGCTATTTTTGCGAGATATCTCGCTTTTGGCACAGAAGCGGTTAAAAGCTTATTTCGTAACCTCTCAAAAACAGTTTTTAGTATTCGGCTACGTTCAGAAATGTTTCATTCATAGAGCTTTAATTGTGAAGCGAAGTTTTCGTAAATCTGACATTTCGTTTAAGACAACAAATATTATAATCAATAATTATCAGCCTGAAACACTCATCTACATTGAAAAAATCTTCCGAGAAAAGATACTGGCCGCCAACGGGAATTGAACCCGTGTCCCTCTGATTGCCGGTCAGGAGCTCTGACCACTGAGCTATGGCGGCTTATCTAATACCCGCCAAATAATTCAATATATACTAGTGTTTCATTCGACAATTACTTCTTATTACATTTTTCCAACTGAAAACAACCAACTTTATTTTTGTGAGAGAGGTATTGTTAATATTAAATCTCCCGCTAGGTGGCGTCGAGACTAATTATGTCTGCATTTTTTGCTGAAATACTTTAACTTGTCAAATATTAATTATTATTTTTAATTGATAAACTAACGTTTAAACAAGATTTTTATGCATAGCACAAAGGGTAGATAACAAATATTATAATCAATAATTATCAGCCTGAAACACTCATCTACATTGAAGATCGTTTAAGACGTAAAAAGTGCATATTCGCAATAGATCGGAGTGGTTAAGTAATAATGCAAAATAAAAACTATGATGAAAACTGGTTTATATATACAGGGTGTCCGGGGGTGATATCACCTGTTCCATAGATATTAGTCAGCAGTTTGAGCTGTAGATATTCGTCCTCACTTTGGTTCTCGTAGATATTAGTCAGCAGTTGAGCTGTAGATATTCATCCTCACTTTGGTTCTCGTAGATATTAGTCAGCATTTTGAGCTGTAGATATTTGTCCGACATACAGGCTGTAGATATTAGTATCTGGAGTCGACAGTAGCTTGTAAACTCGATCAGTGTCATCGAGCCTTAAAGAGGCTGTGTTGTCATGGCACTGGTCATCAGCTCAAAAAATGGTTTAGCTTTTTAGCTCCTTTTTTTCAGATATTTTACCTTTTTTTACGCAGAACTCATTAATGTAAAAACTAATTTACTGGTTTTTTTCCGAGCTACCGGTTATTTTTGTCTGGAAATCTTTATTTTCTCAGAATTTATTGAGCATTTCAATTTTAGATTTTTAAATTATTTAAATTTCATTTGAAAATTTCGGTTATACTTCATTTTATGATTATAGTCTTATGTTATAATTCAAATTTATTGTTTTTTTTTTTTCAAATATTTCTTCAAAACATAACATTATTCAGTGTTTCGATTGTGGACATCACTATTCTCGGCTTCCATTTTGTGAGCGACAAAAGAGCGAAAGTCGCAACTGAAGGTGGCGTATCAAATTTAACCACGCGAATGAAGACCTTAAACATCCGGTCATAGAGGCTAAAATGGCTTTAACAACATTTATTTATCCATGGTGTGCAACCGATCTAAACACTACACCATAGAAATGGAAAATTCGATCCCTAAAATATCGGCTTTCATGTCGGTGTCATAATTTAATTATTGAAATTGTAAACTATACATTTATCAGCAATGGAAAATGTATTTAAGAAGTTTGTTTCGGCAAAGCGCCTAAGTGACATAAGTGAGGAGGCAAAGAGAATAAGAAAAATCAAGAAAAAGAAATGCGCTGTAGGCAAGAAGAAAAAGGTTTGTCGGATTTATCGATCAACATCTATTTCAATCTTTGTAACGTTTGTGATACTTTTGTTTCAAACAATCCAATACAATCCAATTATTAGGAAGCCAAAATGATAAAGTTGTTGAATCTCGTTTCTGCACTAAGAAACAATGCCATTTTGACATGTAGTTATGGTGCATACAGGCAAGAAAACGGCGATCGTTATAAATCTACACTATTATTAAATATCGTAATATCGTCGTATAATATTTTGACAGCACGAATAACAAACCTACTGGTACTGTAAATATTATATGATTGAAACAAATCTGTACCTTAGGATAAACCACACATAGCTGTAGGCTTAGCTATGGAATTTCGTGGTTTATCCTATAAAGTACCGAAATCGATTGCGAAAACATTTCTCTTTGAATCGAAGGTAAATATCGGTTGGGACTGGACACGCTTATTACGAATAATTTTTAGAAAAAAAACTTTAGTTTCGCCTTAATTACTATAAAAGGAAACTTTTTGGCTTGGGGGCGGCGGAAAATAACGCATTTTAATTTTCAGTTGCGTAAAATTAAAATTCACTTCGCGAACCGACCGGTGACTGTCAGCGGCCATTAGGCACGTCGCTGTTATGTTGATATCACTGATGCATTAACAAGAGCTATATACGACCATTGCCATCTTCGTGGGATACATAAAGGCGCGGAATTATGAAAAACAGAATTAATAATATAATGTAAACGAACCTCTAATCAGAATCATTTCAGAGTCTAGCTGAGGCACTGGAAGCATGTTGGATTTCATCGTCATTATAGTTGGAGGTGTTGGTATTCGTCGTCATTATAATTGAATAATAGAAATAATAATAGAATGTTGGCTAAAGGAGGTAGGTAGCGCAACACGGCATAACACCCCAAAAACAAAAATATTCTGAAACCAATTGTGTTTTAAATGTACAATAGGTTTTCAGACAAGTTTTTTAACTTAAAAATTTTTTTTTCATTCGAAAATTTTTTTTTTACATTGAAAATTTTTTTTTTAAGTAAAAAAAAATAATAATTAAAAAAATAATTTTCAATCTAAAAAAAATTTTTTCATTGTAAAAAAACTTACCTAAAGGCCTTTATTTATTTAATATTCTAAATTTCGTCAAAGTAGTGCTTACCTAATATGCATGTTTTACATTTTACGTAACTTCTAGCTAATCGTTATTTTATGGTAACAACAAATACATACCAATAGAGGTTTGTTAACATAATAATTCTGCTGTGTTTTCATAATTTTGTGGTATTTCATGTAGGTATCCCACGAAGTCGGCTACAATCGTATTAGCTCTTGTTAATGCATCAGTGATACCAACATAACAGCGACGTGCCTAATGGCCGCTGAAAGTCACCGATCGGTTCGCGAAGTGAATTTTAATTTTACGCAATTGAAAATTAAAATGCATTATTTTCCGCCGCCCCCAAGCCAAAAAAATTATTCGTAATAAGCTTGTCCAGTCCCAACCAATAATTACCGAATCGAATTATGCATTACTATTTTATTGAAAAATAAACTGGCATATGTATTCTCAGATTTTTTGGCGGCTCCCTCATGGGCCGGTAAGAAAGCAACTTACCGAGTGCTGTTAGAATGTGTGATACCTAGAGCACTCCGTTCCATATATTTCAATGGTAATTCTTCGGAACAAACGTCAACGGTTATTTACTACTCTTAACCATCAGACACAAGTGTCATAGCTAATAAGTGCACTAGTTTAATAAAATTTATTATTTTTAATCCATAACTATTATCAAATCTCCAACTGACAGCCCTGAAACCAAAGAGCTAATTTGCTATCTATACCTGCCCAGTCATTTAAAGCAAAATTAATTTTTAAGGTAACATTAAACTCTCTACAAAATTATTCTATTTATAATCAACTCCTAGATTTGCAAATAAATGCGAATGTGTGAATGTATGATATACCAGACTTTGCTCGATTCTACTTACCAACAAGCCACCTTTATTTTACGTATTTTTATTCTGCGCAAATAAAATGTTAATGCCCACATTATTTGTTTGGTTGTAAAAAATACTTGTATCATATACCTATGTATATACTAGCTTTTATCATACATACTTCACATTTTTTTTATGTTAGGTCTTTTATAAACCTCGCGTATTATTTAAATATTGCTTAACTATTTTATTTCTGTTATTTTTAACATACTGATATCCTCCTGTGAACCATTGTATCATGTATCACTTGAATGTAAAAGCCAAATTTATGGCGTTTAAATAATTAAATAATTAAATAAATAAATAAATAAATAAATATGGAATATTTATTTCATAATAATCAATCATAATTACACAAACCCGCTAGGATAAACTCTGCCTTGCCCTCAACCCATTCAAAACCTGGGATGTTTTTTAAAATTATAATGACATGAAGCTAAAGGTTTTATCAAAAAAAAGTGCGTATGAACCGTTGACGTTTGTTCCGAATATTTACCATTTCAATTAGCGCCTGTACAAGGCGCGGGAGCGGTGTTGCATACTTCCATTGCACATGCAAAAAGTAGCTTCTCGATATCATTGCGTTACCGCCAAGATCACAAGGAACTTTTAATCATTTTATTATTTATGATTGAACCGCTCTAACATATACGGAATATTTTTTATTCAAACAGTTAGATTTGGCTTTATTATTACGAAAAGTGAGTATTTATGTCGGGGAGAGAGGAAAACATGCAAAAAATATGCATTTACCATTTTAATGTTGTTAAAATTAATTCACTTACGCGGTAACGCCATTTTTATATGTATCGTTTTTATTTAACATTTCATAGAAAATCAATCAATGCTGCGAATCATAGAAAAAATATTATAGCCATATAAAACAAAAATTTATTCACGTTAGTGAATGCATATTTGACAAGTTTGTACCCGTATTTATAAGAGCAGAACGTGGAAAGAAATGTATTAGAATAATTGCACATACCCGCTAGACAAACCCTGCTTTGCCAAACAAACCATATAAAATCCCAAACTTCACTTGAAAAATTGCGCAACATTACCTGGATTTTTGCTGCACCTGGTTTAACATATGTCAATTTTTATCGGTCCGTAAGGGAGCCTTAGTCAGAAATCCTTTTGGAGTTTTATTTGTTTATTAGGTAAATATTCGGAACAAACGTCAACGGTTAATACGCACTTTTTTTTGATAAAACCTTTAGCTTCATGTCATCATAATTTTAAAAAACATCCCAGGTTTTGAATGGTTTGAGGGCAAGGCAGGGTTTATCCTAGCGGGTTTGTGTAATTATGATTGATTGTTATGAAATAAATATTCCGTATTAACCGTTGACATTTGTTCCGAAGAATTACTGTTTATTATTTGAGTTGGTTGAATTTGGATAAGGGTGATTTTTTTCTTCCCTTTTTTCATTGTTGTACTTGTACAAGCTATCTAGGAAGGTAATATTCATCTATTTTGAAATATGAAAGATTTAGCTTCACCTATTTATTGCATGCTCTATTAGTTGATTTGTTGGTAAATTTTCGATAAGAGTGTCCACGCTTATTACTAATAATTTTTAGAAAAAAACTTGAGATTCGCCTTAATTACTATAAAAGGAAACTTTTTGCATTTCGGGTTGCGGAAAATGATGCATTTTAATTTTCAATTGCGTAAAATTAAAATTCACTTCGCGAACCTACGTGATGTCAAATCGCTGTCACTGTTATATTGGTATCCCTGATACATTGCAAAGAGCTAAATACGACTGTCGCCAACTTGGTGGGTTACATGAAAAGGCGCGTAATTATGAAAAAACAGAATTAATAATAGATTTAGAATACATATAAATTTAATTAAATGAAGGCAATATTAGTGAAACTCAATCAAAATCTGAAGACAGAAAAATCAGAAAAAGATATTGGTTCCACTGGGACTGAAGGTATCTGGGTTCTATGGGTAATGTATTATCCGTGAGGTGGATTAAATGCATATTTACCATGATTTTTAGCTTTAAAAAAATAATTTTACATTTAAAAATTTTTTTTTTACTTTGAACATTAATTTAAGTAAAAAAAAAAAACACGGATTTTTTTTTTTTTTTTAATTAATTTTTGTTGTAAAAAAACTTGTCTAAAGGCCTTTATTCATTTTATTTTCAAAATTTCGTCAAAGTAGTGCTTACCTAATATGCATGTTTTTTATTTTACGTAACTTCTAGCTAATCGTTATTTTATGGTAATAATAAATATATACGAATAGAGGTTTGTTAACATTATAATTCTGTTGTGTTTTCAATGTTTTCATAATTACGCGCCTCTTCATGTATCCCAGTTGGCTTCAGTAGTATTTAGCTCTTCGCAATGTATCACGGATACCAACATAACAGACCAACATACAGAGTGGAAGATACTATCAGTATCGCCCTGGTGTAAGACCACCATTCAGAATTTAAACGTTACTTGAAAATGGCTTTAGCCGTGTTTGGTGACCAGATCTGAATAGCCAGGTACTTCCCAACCTTCCTCTTCCCCCACCTCCTTCCCCTCCCCACTACCTTTCAGCCTCACAACATACCCCAATTGGGGATGCCATAGTCTCACTGGCTCCAGACGGGAGCAGTTGAGATTCTTGTGCGGTATTAACTGTAAAAAAAAAAAAAAATAACAGTGACAGCGATTTGACAGATTTGACATTGTGTCGGTTCGCTAAGTGAATTTTAATTTTACGCAATTGAAAATTAAAATGCATCATTTTCCGCAACATGAAATGCAAAAAGTTTCCTTTTATAGTAATTAAGGCGAATCTAAGTTTTTTTCTAAAAATTATTAGTAATAAGCGTGGACACTCTTATTGAAAATTTACCAAAATAAATAATCAAAAAATACCCTATTCACATTTTTTGGTTCTTAACTTCACGTCCATTGCTGTATGTCTGCCAATTATCTAACATTATTATACAAACTTTGACAATAATTATTGCTTTAGGTATTTTTTTCTTGTAATTAACAACATTTTATGCAAGGTACTTCTGAGGGAGCGCATAATCCATGGGTTGTTGTAAAACTTTGAATTCCAAAACATTGTTCATGCTCGGTAGACGTGAAACTAAGAAATAATAAAATTTTACCCTTTTCCGTACCCGTACTGACATTAGTGATCCATCAATATTAGAGTGCACACATTATTACTATTATTGATACTAAATATATTGATCATATGCAATTGATTAATAATTTTCTGTTGAATAAAACGTATTTCCATGCAAGAACTTAATTATAGAAAAATTTTTAAAATACTTTACTTATGTATAATAGAAGTCATGTTTCCAGATGCCCACGCTACAGTCCTACCCAGTCCACAACATCCCAGGCATCGGCAACGTGCAGGTCATCCCCGCCAGTGCCCTCGGAGTGGGACAACTGCAGCAGGTCACGCAGGTTAACCCGTCCCAGCACCAGATTATCGGTTAGATTATTATTCTTCTTATTAATCTTCTATTAATTAATTTTATTTATTTATATACTTAACTCGTCTGCTTGTTTAGGAATAAATACATCCTAAAACATGTAATTGCGTTATACTTTCATAAGACCAAAAACGCCCCAGAGCGACCTTACATCTTAAAAGCTTTATATCTATCTCTCTTCCTCTCATGCAAACATGTATTTTCTTTTAACCAGAAAGAGAATGAAATAATGCTTATTATTGTCTTCGAAATATGAAAGCTATCTTTCATAGATATTTTACAATCTCGATCCAAAGTCACGGTTTGACCAGTTTGGCGCGAAACCGAGGCTTCCGGATTGTGAGGTGTGAATATATTGAACCAAGCAGACGGGTTAAAGTATGTTTACATGGGTTTTTCGATGTCTATCTCACTAGGATATAATATACCAAGAGACCCAAGCATATTGAACCAAGCAGACGGGTTAAAGTATGTTTACGTTGGGTTTTTCGATGCCTATCTCACGATATAATATACCTGTGTCGAAGTTGAATGAGTGTTTGTTTTTTATGGTAATATAATGGATTTCTCAGTATGTAATTCAGATCATCCCGTCCCAGCCCAGCACTCCATTATAAGTTATTATCAGCACAGAATTACTATACTTGATTTATTAAAATAGGAGCTTGAAGCCTTTGCTATACATAATATGAAGTTAAGCCAAAAAAGTTTATTATGCTAAAGTTGCTTAGATGTGGAGTTTTATTGTGTCTTAAAACTAATTTTAGGTAAGGGGGAGAGGAAGAGAAATAGAGGATAAGGATGGGAGGTGTTCCTGATACATTCCATACTCGCATATTCATTTACGATTGAATGCATTGTTGGATATTTCTGAAGGTTGTTGCTAAGAATGTCTGCATTGTTAAATTTTGTGTTATATTGCGCACTTATACGGGAAATTAGATCTATTTCGTTTCCTAACCTTTCTCATATAAATGACATGTAACATAAAGAGGAGTTATAACATAAAAACATTTCTTTCAATAAATTTGAAATTATTAGTGTAAATAAACTGAACCACTGGCCACACCTTAAGGTGTATATTTCTCAGGTTTTCTCTGTCCAGCGATAGTTTCCCACTATGTTTAATTTTCTATTAAAACTATTAAAAATAAATATTGAGATTACCAAACGATATAACGTCTAATCTTATTTTATGACAGTTAACTTGATATTTCCAAGCCGTAGCTTGTGATAAAAAAGCTAATGCATGAAAATTTCAGACAGATAAACTTGTTCAATATTTAACACTGAAACAAAAATATCTATTCCCATAGTGGAAGATATTCAGTATCTATCGGCCCTGGCGAAAGACCACCGTCCAGAATCGAAATGGTTTTAGCCCTGTCTGTTTACCAGATCTTAATAGCCAGGTACCTCCCAACCTTACTCTTACCATCTCATTCTCTTCCCCATACATACTCCAATTGGGGATGCTGTAGGAGCAGTAGAGAGTCTGGTGCGGTATGAATGATGGTAAACAATAGCAGATAACATCTCAGGGTTGCTTTCTTCCAGGGCAGCAGATACAACAGCAGCAGCACCAGCAGCAGCAGCAGCAGCAGCAGCAGCAGCAGCAGCATCAGCAGGTTGGGGAGGGCGGGGGGGAGTCGGGGGGCGTCAAGTGGGAGGCGGGGGGGTGCAGCCCCGAGCAGCCGCCGCCGCTGCGCCCCAGCTCCGGCCCGCCAGCGCAGCCGCTGCCCGGCGCCGTCCCCCCCACCAGCGCTAGCCACCACCACCGCCAGGCAGACGCCAACGCCAAGAAGCGGGTTGTGCGCGTCGCCTGTTCCTGCCCCAACTGTATGCAGGGAGATAGGTAATACACCACCCAACTCTGTCACAACATCTCAGTATGTCGCATGACATGTTCCAACCTCACCTCTGTTTTTACTTTACCCACCCCTCATTTAGGACCATCATGGTGCATGGCGGTGTTTCGATATGCTAATTCAGAATTCAGAAGTTTGTACAGCCAATTGACTTCTTTAAAATACGGTAGAGTACTCTTGAGCAGTTGAAAAGTAATCAGTGTAGGCAAGAAAATACAACTTTTTTAGGCAATAATCAATTTATTTCACAACATAATCTCTTTTTAGCCCTATGTACTTCGTCTAACGACTCTACAATTATTCAATGCCCTCTGAATAATACGATTTCTCTGAGTCCTAAAAATAGGCCTCTGTTTCAGCGGATGACCTCCATGTTTCCATCCACTGTTAAAAAAAAAGTTGAGGTGTAAAAATTTCTTATCGCTTTTGAACATCGCCAAATGCTCCTTCGAAATGGTCCGACGATTGAGAGCAAATGCGCCACCCGTCTGGCAGAGAGCTTACCCATTCCAAAATATTCATGCAAAATGTGTGCAGATTTGTTCAGCGCCCGGTTGGTTTAGATGCCCTCAGCCTTAGCTATATCGTCACTTGTCGATCGTTGATTATTATCATTTCATGGATTTTATCGTCCATTTCTGGCGCGGTGACCTCTCTTGAATGGCCTGGACGTTCATCATCAAAAATGCACTTCGAGGCACATTTAAATTCAGCTGTCTAATATTTAGTTCTTGATATCGCAGGTCTTCACAAACATTGATTTAATTCAACGTTAATCTCATCTTTCGTATTCTTTTTCAAAAACAAGTATCTAATCACGGCACATTATTTGATTTTATGCGTATATATTGTAAAACACAAACTAAATGACGCAGCTGGTTGAATGTTTTATGGTGCGTTTCATGCTTGCCAAGGCTCGGCAAGCCTCCACAAGCTCCAAGCGTCCACAAATCTCGCTTGGCATTTGGAAGCCGTTTACACGCTTGTGACTGCGTCGGTACGCTACCAACACCCAAGCATGGCGGACGCCGAACTTGTGTCGGCTATTGCATTTGGTTTAACATACTTTTATTTGAAATACAAGCAAAGTATAAAAAAACAATATAATATTGTTGTGTATTATAAAAAAAAAAGTTATTCTAACAAAAATCATATGTTTTTTATTGTAATAAATAATAAATCATCAATAAAAGATTATTTATTTATATTGACTTTTTAGGTAAATCCAATAAATTAAATTAGTGCATTCAAATTATGTACTTATACATTTTAATAAGTCAGGCACGCCTCTTACGTCATACATATGTCTCGTAATGTTAATTATCGATATACCGCATGGAGCAAAAACGGCATGCATTCGCCGTCAGTTCGGAAATCACACTGAGCGTTTGCCGAAGCTTGCCGCTGGATCCGACCCCGACTGGATCGGCTCTCGCAAGCTCTTGCAAGCCTACGCAAGCCAAGACAAACGACCTGTTTCCACGTTGGCGTTTGTGGAGGCTTGCCGAGGCTTGGCAAGCGTGGAAACGGGGCTATACAGTAGTAATTTGAAAGTTAGGTTTTATGAAAAACAACATTGATTTGATGCTGGTAGCGCCATCTCTTGCCTAGGCCGAATACATTCAAATGCCCCTAGTACACTGTTATTTTACCCCTCTACCATGTCGCACGGCAGAACTCTTATTACATTCAAACCTCACCAGTCAGAATTCCTAAACAATACTAATTGCCATACATTAAATACATTGTTGCGCGGTAGAAATTAATGTTACCTTTTTGATAATAAGTGAGGAGAGATTTGGCATAATGTATAAAGTGACATATTATTGTAGACTCTCTTCAACAAAACTTGAATTTGACACATTTTATATTATACTTTGTGAATTTCATTTTTGAGGTTGTAACAACTTAGAAATAATGGCAAAATTATTTTCATATTTTTGATTCAGTGCTTTTGGTGTATTTTTTCTTCTTTTTAATGTAAATGTTTTTATTTACACATCATCAGAGGTAAGTAATAATAAAATAAAAAAGTATTGTGCATCCGAGTCAAAGGAATTGACTGGGAAGAAAAATAATTTAAAATTAAAAAAACAAAATTAAATCTCTGGTAATATAATACCATTACATAGTACCATGGGTCCCAAATAGAAGGATGCAATAAAAAATCCCTTTTTCATAGGCGTGACGGCAGTATTACTTTCCTATGATGATAATTATTTGGTTGTGATTGTTTTGAATTCTTGGAAAATAAAAACTCCAAGAATTTGTACGAACCTACATTACAAATCACAATTTCTTTACTCTGTTCATCAAGAAAATTTAAAGGAATAAACTACACACAATACGCTTTTTAACAGAGAAAATTCCCTTTGCCTAATATTATATAACACATAATTAAATTACATTCATTTGAGTTTGTATTAAATTATTACTAAAATTTCATGTATAAAAGAAATCTATGTAAAAATATTACTTTTTAATGCACAAATTGCAAGCGCCATCGAGGAATCGGCGGTAAAATGAATTGTGCTAAGACCAAAACGCAGGGCCAGTTGTTTCACAGAACTTGAACAATTCATCAAATTTATTATAGTTATTATTCAAATGCTTATTATGAAATAACTGGCACATAATAGAAAAATTTCGAAACTTGAATTGAACTTTCACATAACTTTATGTATTTGTGAAACAGCTGGCACTTAAAAACCAAAATCAAAGTTGTATGAACATCAAAATTTGCTAGTTTTTGGAATTTATTAGATTTTAAACAATTCAGTCTTGGTGATCAGAGTATAATTCTGTCCTGTGAAGAAGGTCTTGAGATCAGGGTTAGGGTTGTCAGGGAGAGAACAGGCCTTGTAATTTCCCATGTTCCTGCATGTTGTTACTGCAGCTCAAAAACCTCTAACAAAATGAGACACAATTATTCTACTTAGGAATTTATGCGACACATATTCTTATATTGAATACTTGAAAAATGAATTGTTTACACGCATTTTATAAGCAAAAAATACTTTACATGTTCACACGTTGAGTACTTCTCTAGGTTTTAAATCCTCCACACTCGATAAGAACAATATTTTTAAAATAACAAAATAATTACCCTACTAATGGTATTGGTTTTTTTTTTGTAAATATAAAATACTTAAGCAAATTGGGTATTGATCCAACTATGAGTCTTTCAATACTAAATTTAGACTATTTAACCCTTACCCAAAAAAAATAATTGATGTTTGTATACCTGTATTGTTTAAAGGTATTTCACTGATCTCTATAATTAATTTTGAGCTCCAAATTACATAATTAGTAACAGAAGAGCTTATACATATTTGTAAAGCCAACATTTTACACAGGTCCAAATCTAGATTTATTAACATTCTTGCCGGACTACAGTCTAATGATAGTAAATATTTAGTCCCTCTCAAATAATGTAAAGAGTTGAGTGAACCTAATTGCTTCTCATTGCAACAATCCCATAGTCCTCGACTCGTTTTGCATGTTTGTACGTAAGCCTGTTGGTCTTGTTTGAAAGGTAAATGCAGTTCCTTGCAGAGATCAGAGATCAGTGAGATGTGCCCATTTCTGTTGGTGTTTTGGAACCCCCGTGTACATAATATTATGATATAACACATTGTGGACCTGCTTCAACTGCTTTTATTTTTTGCATTTTTAGAGATGTAAGCAATCGGAAAAAACAGCACATATGTCATGTGCCGGGGTGTAACAAGGTCTATGGTAAAACATCGCATCTGCGCGCCCACCTCAGGTGGCACACGGGGGAACGTCCTTTCATTTGCAATTGGCTCTTCTGCGGAAAAAGGTGCGTTGGCTTCCTTCTCAAAATTATTCTATCCTGTAACACTATTATATATATATTTTCATTGAGGCGATAAAACTAAGACTGCTCCTTCACCAGTCGTGTTGAAATGTCTCCTTGTGGGGATGAGACAGTCTGCCTGACTGCTAGTCGAGGATCTAAAACACACCTCACCGATACAATGTGAAAATTCTGCATTCAGATAACCAAACCTGATGAGAATCAATGAAACAATAATTTGTATAGGAATCATGGGATCCGAGCAACGCATGCGCATGCTTAGCATTTCAGTGGTGCTTTCTTTGTGCATTATCAATTTCATTCATCCTCTATTTTTTTCTGATGATAAAAATCATCATGATTCTAAATTTATTTTTCAATACACGTCAATGTTTCGTTTCTCAGTTAAGATAGTGCTTAAATTGCTTTTGCTTGCTAATATAATAATATTGTTGTACCTTGTAACAAATTTGTGAAGTCTTAATTATTAAATTATATAACCATTTCACTTTGGAGAGTGGATTAAAATAAGCCTACTGGATGATTGGATGTGATACTTGATGTATGAAGATGGTTTATTGATAGTTGGTTGTAATGTGTTTAGGTTCACACGCTCGGATGAATTACAAAGACACAGAAGGACCCACACCGGAGAAAAGAGGTTTGAGTGTCCCGAGTGTTTGAAGAAATTCATGCGCAGTGATCACCTTTCCAAGCACATCAGAACGCACCAAAAGAACAGAATCCTCGTAAGTTAACAACCAACTCATCCTACATACATACTTTCTGTAGTTTATATTTTATTACAAGTTTACACGAGCAATGTTATACGTATGCGTAATTTACAGCATCACACATACGCCAAGATCCTCACTCAGCCATAATTCAGAATAAAGTCAGACCTTATCTTGTTCATTTCTTTAAATTATTGGAGCCTTTAAGATTTTTTAAACACCTTTTGTTTATTTACTATGGTAAGTTCTCCGGCCTGAAGTGATTGGGGCATAATTTTTAACCTTAATTTGAACTCGTACAGCTTATCTCTTTGTTGGTGTTTCCAGTAGTGTTTCAGAATCTAGTGTTTTTATACCGGGGCCCCCCAGAAGACGAGACATCGCATCTGAATCCGGCACTAAACTTATCATATTTATTTCATGCATAAACATAAAGTGCAGTCGTGCATGACAACAATATTATTGTGATGGTGGCGTCTTATGTTTCCAGATTTTCAAACTTTTTAATTTATTAAGTTACCATACACCTTAATAATAATTGGATGATTTACAAAGGGTTGTAAGCTGTTACGTTACGTGCTGACATATCACCACGTAAATATTTTGAGCATATTTGAGTAAAAAATGTAGATATCATTTTGCTTTGTGATGATATATTTTTTTCAATAATAATATTTTTCCATCACTCGTCGCAACTGAGCAGTCCGGTATTAATAACTGCGACTTATCAGTGGTGATATGTGATTGAAAAATATGTTTATTAAAAAAAAATATAAAAGAGATATCAGACAGCAAAATGACATCTACTTTTTGTACTCCAAATATGCTCAGGAAACGCTGATTAAAATCCATTTTGTACCTACTGTTGTTACACATATATAGTGCCATTTTTATGTCAAAATCATCTCAAGGGTACTTAACCCAATAGGTTACTGTGATTGCTTGGGCCCCTTCACAGACAGGCCCCTGCCCTGATAATTTATACCCCCCTGATCTTCCCTATGGCGCTGTAGTGGCCCCATGTGCCCGTAGGGTAAAGACTGAGGTTAAAAGATTACATTGATTCAACAATCATAACATCTAAATTATATCAAGGTTGTGATGTTTTCATTTGATTACAGCATTATTCTTTCTGTCAAAGAGTTTATAAAAGAAACTTTATTTTCAGGAAATATCCACTACTCAATCAGTGGGCGAAGTGTCATCAGACAGTAACGACAGTTGCGAAGAGAAGATGAAACTTACCATCACCACAGATCTCGACTGTGAAACAATCATCTCCTGAATACCAAATTCCCCCCCCCTGTGCTCTTGTGCTGTTTTCCCCTAATTATAAAACTAAACAATGTGTCGCCATTGACACCAGGACTATAGTGAAGTGCCTTTATTTATATTTATTTGTACAATATTTTATGATGATGGGTAGCATTATATTAATATCTTGTGTTAAATTTAATTGAATGACATAATGATGACTTCCGAACTAATTGAAAACGGCCAGTTCAATTTTGTATAAATTCTTTATGTGGATTGAAAAAGTGGTTTTTGAAGCAGTTTAAATTTTGTTTTGAGAATGCTGATTTATAGGAATTTTTATAAGTTAATTATTAAAATGCTTTTTGTAGGTTTTTTATTATCAATGGTATTTTTTTCCAATATTTTTGTATTTAAGGTGATGCACCACATTATGTGAAAATCGTGAATAGGCAACTAACAATAAAACTCCTTATGTACATGGCGATAAGGTTTAAATTCACGTTTAACACCAGCCGCCTGTTTCGATTTTTTTCAAGAAAAAAAGATCACCGAGAAGCGTGTTTTGTTTTGTGAAGGTTTTGTCAGGTATAAATATTTAGATGTTTTAGAATAATATTTTAAAGAATTTAATTTTCCACATTATACAATATAGCCATAACCGAAAAGGGGTTTGTAAGTAGGAAAATTTAAACTTGAAGCATTTTTTATAGGCCTGATATATAATTTTCTTATGGGCTTAAAAAATCACTAATCAAAAAAGTACTCTTAAACTAAAAGTAACTTTAAAGGCAAATATGTGTTCTACTTGCAAAATATTTCAGAGTGATCAAATTTCCAACCAAAAACAATTATAAGTAGTGCATCATCGTAAATGAAATAATTTTTTCTAACAAGTTTTTGTAAAGCATCAAAAGTAATCATTTTATATAGTATTTTTTTAAGTTCCTTATATTGACCCGAGAAAGTAAAACTTTCTCTTATGTCAAAAATTGGCTTGTAATCATTTATTGTTTATTATAGCCATTTAATTTTTATTTAAACATTGGTTCAAGGAACGCGACTTATCCTATCCCTGCATGATAATGACAAATGATGTATTTTTTATTATTATTACTTGTATCAAGATTGTTTTGCTAGAATGAAAATAACTCGGATATGCTGAAAATATGTATTGTATAATATATCCCACTAAATAGATAATACACACTAAAAATGCCTTCCATGTAGATTTGAGTGGAAAGTGATGTCGCATTTGCTCTGTTTCTCTTAGTGCTGTTTCAGACAGGGCAGGTTCAAACCACCCGCTTGTCGAGATGTATGGTGCTCCATACTGGCATTCACATATACCACTTTCAAAACGAAACCGAGCGACCGCTGAGAATCCCGAGTCGCAGCTATTGCTGCACTGTTTCTGAGCATTTCAAGTTTCATTTTAAAACTAAACTCAAGGAGGAGCAGTAAAACCGCGCTGTTGCCGCTGACTTGTGCAGGATGCGCCAATAAATAACTAAACTTATGTTGTCAATTTGGTAAACCGTTCAACCGCTGTCTGAAATCGCCCTGTGTGAATAAACTCTTACTTTATCATATATTGCTAATCCATTTTTGATCAAATGAAAATTTCATAATGATGATAAAACAATTTTCTGTGGATGAATTTTAAGTAAAGAATGATCAGACTTTTGGATCACGAAACAACATGCACACATTGCACTTCTTGTGTTCTTCGTAATTCTATTCTATATAAATTCTATTCCATTATAACAGGAAATTGTAATGATTATAAATATACACATTGACTACCTAAAAAAAAAAATTATGATTCTTAACTGTTAAAATTAATGTAAAAACAGCATAGTTCTCTTTCGATCTAAAAGCCATGAATCGTGCTGGTATTTCATTGCCTGACTTAAATTAGCTGTGAAATAATATTTTGTACATAGGAAGTCATTAATTTAAAGCTATGTTATCTAATCTTTTTATATTAAAAAGTTATAGTTGATATGTTTTAACTCAAGTTAAGCATTATTTTTTAAGTTATGGATTGTTTTAAAGTTATTGCTAAAATAAATTAAAATAATACCATTTAAAAATTAATTTAAGAAAGTAGTTATCAAATTACTTCTACAACACTTGACGACTGAAGTATGTAGATACATATGTATGTATTATGTTTTATTTTTGGGACCTAAAATGTGAAGAAAATGTAATTTTTTTTAAGCATTGTATAAAAAAAATATAGTTCTTCAATCTCTAATAAGTGTTAGAAAATAAAGTAGTCTTATGTTTATTTGCAAAACAGGGATTAAAAATGGCTATTTGTAACATGTTAATATTTCTAATGTACATATATAAATTATATGTATCTACAAATCCTTTTGTACATAGCCTTTCTTTATGTTTAAAATTGTAACTATGTATTGTTGAAAATATATTTATTAGGAAAATGCTGGAAAAGAAACAAATATTTTTACACAAATATACTATTTTCATAAAATAAAATATTGTTGATTTATTTTCGTTTTGTGGTAGGAAACTATGTTGGAATGGAGCAAGGTTATTGTGTACATTAAATGTATGGGGTGATTCCATTATCGCGTGTGCAACATTTAGACGCATGTAAAGAGCTTCTTAATAATGAAATAAAACATTTTTAATGAAATTATTCTTGAAAGAGATACAGGAGGGAGGTTCAAAGTGCGATCGCGGGTGCAACCAATTTGGCCCCCCTTTCCAGATCATAAGACAAAAACACAAAAGTCTGTTAATTGTGAAACATTTATTATGTTATGTCTGGATATTTCGTAAGGCGTTAGACTTATCAACTAAACAATTAAAAAATATATAGAAAACGAAGACAAGCAATGAACTATTAGCTTTTCAAGCAATCGCGGGTGCAACATCAAATTATCGCGGGTGCAACTCGTCTAATTTAAGTGTGTATTAACATCAATAAACACTGAAAGAGGAACGAAATAAGAAATCAAACAATGGTTATTAGACGTGGGCAAAATTGAATGATTGAATTAAATGAATAAATTCAATCTTGTAACACACTTGATCTGATTCTCATTTTCAAAAGGAATTAAATCTTTATTCCTTACTCTTGGCCTTGCATCCTACGATTTTTTAACTGCACCATATTTATTTTTATTTGTATTAATTTATTTTACAGTTAAATTATTTCATGTTATATTGAGGTAAGAAAATAATAATGTACTCTTTAAATATTGTAGTGTTTCGTAGGAATTTATTTAAATATTATTCTGCATATTTGTTGCGCGGATAGGTACAAGTATCTACACCTACTACAGGCGGCGCGCCGCGAAATTGTCTATCACGTGTAGTAAGTATCCCGCACCCCGCGCAGTAAATCCACACAACAAAACCCCGTCGGCCATAGAGTCACTAATCCAAGCGACATAACCGCCAACCGAATCAGCCAAGAGCCAAGAGGCAAGGAGTCAAATAATTCTGAGATTCGAGTGTAGCGTGCCGGTCTCACTATTCATCATAGTCCTACAGGTCTACGCGGACCGTAGCGTTCAATTCTCAACTTCAATCAATGTTTCATTTTTATTCAAGGAATCAAAACATTTGTTTCTTGTTCATTTGTGACGTCGTTGTCCCAATTCCCATGTCCCACGTATCGAGTTGATTCGGCCGACAATTCAATTCCCATATGTTGTATCGAGGCTATGGTCCGCGGAATGCAATTTATTCAAGTCACAGCAAGACAAACAGCACATATTAGTCAGAAGTTCCTAATTTATTCCTTGATATGCCCGCAGAGAATCGGTTCGTCGTTAGTCCTCGCGCGCCAAGCCTCATATTAGGGCGAAACTTCTCACTTCGGACTCTGAACTTCTGCTAATAAAAAGCCGAAAGTTAATCCTATATTTTTCTCCTTCACACGTGCGTAAATTATGCAATGCGTTTAGCAACAAAACGATGTTTATGTATTATTGTTTTTTTTATGATATTGTCTATCTAGCCGATAGCCGTAAACAAAACAAACATCAGTCGCTGTCGTACCGTGATAAATGATAATCGAGTGATTTGTTCCTTTATTTTTGGAATAAATTGTATGACGCGTGTCACTCAGACTTTTAATTAGTTTTATATTTGACGCATGGTTTTTACTTCACCATTGAGGTAGGTGCATTTAAAAATATATTTATTTATACTGGGTTTTACAGATGTTCGCACTTACGTGAGAACAATCCAGTTATAAAACTCAGTTATATATTTGAGTGGAGCTTATTCCAGGTGACCGGATCGGATATACGAAAGCGTGATAATAGTATATATATATTTTTTTATGTGAATACCGCACAAGTTCCAACTTCTCCCGTCTGGAGCTAATGAGACTATGGCATCCCCAATTGGGATATTTTGTGAGGCTGAAGGTAGTGGGAAGTTTAGATCACGTAAAGTGAAACAATTTTAAGTTTAATAAATAAAACAAAATTGGTGAAACTGTAGGGTGAACCATAAAAATTGTTTAATTTTAAGATTTAATTGCTAGCCTTTATAAATATATTTTTCTGATCAAAAAAATTTTTTTTTGCAAAATAATAATATTTTTGGTACCTACAATTTTTCAGAACGACAAAATTCACCCTATACGTAGTGAAAACTTCTTTAACACCGTTGTAATTTGAAACGCGATGAAACGAAAAATAAACACATTCATCTAAAGGATGTAATCTGCGATATAATGAGATCGTATCATCAATTTCCTCTTAGTGATTTTTTTTTTTTTTTTTTTTTTTTTGAATTAAAGGAATGAATAAAAGGAATCAATTCAAAAGGCCGGGGGAATCAGACTGAATCGATTCAGTTCTAGGAATGAATCTGCCCATGTCTAATGGTTATTACTAATCAGTACACTTTTTGGTCATTTATGTTAATTTCTTTTCGGTTACGTCAAAATTCGCCGAAAATTCTTGGAACATATTACATCCATCAATCCTTTTTTCTGGCGCTTTCAACTTCGCAATAGTGTCTTCAAGTTGCACGTCTGCTATGTCATTCATGATTTCTGAGATTGGAGGTTTGTCATTTAAGGATTAGTCATCTGAATTACTGTAAACATCAGAAATGCGCAATTTATTTTCTTTTTTTTCCTTTTGTACTTTGAAATACAAAAACAAAATTTTTCTTATTTTGTAAATTTTTTTTTTTATAGTCTGCAATTTGTAAAAGGTTCCAAATTGTTATCGTCCCAATCACGTTCTGTTTCAGTGGTAGTTTTCGGAGTTTCAAAACCAATGTGAATTTGAGATGAGATAGTGAGGTTCGCGCCACGGAAATGCTATCGCCGAATTCAGATTGAAAGAAATGTTTTGATTGAATGCCTGATTTATTTTTCAGCCCTTCCCATTTATCATCCAACCTGACAATCTTTTTTTTAACTTCTTTTTTTTTTAATATGAAGAAGATGTTTCAGAAAGACTGCGTGCCAAATCACAGAATTTCTATAAAAAAACAGAATATAATATAAACACACCTATTAAATAAAAATCACCAGTAATACACAGAATATATTATTAATGAAGGCATAAAAAACAATAAAATATATGATAAATCACACAATAAGGGTAGTTGTCAAAGAGTTGCACCCGCGATTCTATCAACACAACCGCGGGTGCAACCAATTTGAGTCAACGTTTATTTCGATTCAGCCAACATTATACTCTTAAAAACGTTTTATTTATGTTTGTCTTCAAAAAGTTAGCACTTTATTTCTGTGAAAAAAACAAACTTTTATATCTTTCGTATCGCGAGTGCAACAAGCTAACAGTGACTTCTTCTAGTCAATGATGCTTGAAAAATAACAACAAGTACTTACATCTTTCGGCACATAAGAATAAATTAATATTGTTACTACACGTTTAGCGGTAAAATATAACCTCAAACTATTGGTAACAGCTGTTTCGTGCCAGTGTTGCACGGTATGATGTTGCAGTTGATACACCGATTCTCGAATGACAATGTTTCCAAGCACGCCAAAAATTTCAATAGGAAGTAAAATCCAAAAAAAAAATTGATTATTAATATTGACCTTCTTCTTTGCACTGATATCAAAAAAGTAACAAATACTGTGATTTAAAAATTAATGTCGAGAATCGTCTATAGCGGAATCGCCTTATGCCTAATTTATATATATATGTGTTATAATATCAGAATAATAAATAAAGCACACAACCTAAATTAGAAATAAATTTATTTAAATACTTAAATATAGATAAATACGAAACTACTGAACCGATTTGAAAAATTCTTTCACTGTTGGGAAGCTACACTATTCCCGGGTGACATAGGCTATATTGTATTAAAAAAATAGGGATCCTTGCTAAAACCCCAATAATGTAACACAGGGTGTAAAAAAATTACCAAAAATATTCTTTACATCCCGTGCGCTGCGAAAACTATTGATGATAGAATAAAATAATGTACTACGACTTTGCAGAACACATCATTATTTACAAAAAATGTCGCGACAGCATATGTCTAACTATTATAGTTATGCCACAATAAGTGTTCTTTCTTTTTTAAAATTCTATTCCATTCCAAATAATTAAAATGTCGCCGCTTGAAAAGGCTCTTTATTCGTATCTTGGTTGTAGTCCTTATCAAAATAAATTACTTCATGTTCAAGAATGCTTCAATACCTTTATTTAACTTTTTGAAATATTCATTTCGGACATTCCATTCGAAAGATATCACGAGTTTAAAAATGTAAGTATTAGAAACGTAAGAATGTATTAGACGCGGGAGGGGAACGGGGACGCACAGGAAGGTGATTACGGGAGAAAAATGTTTTTATTCGAATATGGCATTGCAACGCATGCCGGGAACCAGCTAGTGGATAAATAAAATGATGTGAAAATTTTAATTTTTGATCCCATGAACTACGACTAACACCATTTTGTTCAATTTGGAGGGTGGGTTTGGGTACCGCTGCCCCGGGAATCATTTATTGGATAACCAAAACACCTCTGCTGTAGGTCACCCCAGGTGGTTCGTTACGTTTGATGACTTAGCAGGTGTGCCCGGGTTAATGGGGTGAGGTTTGTTCGGATCTTGGTGGCAGATGCATCTGTCCACCAAATGCGTGGGAGGCCAGATCTGGAGAGACTGGTGAAGAGAGACGTTTTGACCTCTCCAGCAGGTCTCTCCCAGAATATCGCGTTGCACTGCATTGAGAGGGATAGATTCATCCGTCACTCCCAGATACTACCCACTCCTTTTTCCTTCCCTAAAAAGACCCTTCAAACAGCATCCCCAAAGATGACGTATGCTCTGAGGGGAAATTCTTCAGCAAACTTTCCTCAGGGCCTCCTGTGAGTAGTTAAAGTAAAAACAAAAAAAAATTTCAGCCATTTTATCTAAAATAGATTGAAAAGTCAGAATCTACTCGCACTTACTTTCTATACAAATATAGAAGAGTTACACCAATTTATTTATTAAAAACAATAATAGAACGCAAAAACTAAGTGCTGCAAGCGAAAATCTTATATCTCTGAGGCCAAACCAATAATTGATATTTATCATTCTGAAAATTAAAGAACATAGGTAATACAATGAGGTAATATGTTCTTTAATATTTATACATAATTTTATCATAATACAAAAAAAAATACTTCATGCAAAGTTTTGAAGCGAAACTCTTTCATACCTACTTTGAAATCAGATTTTGAAAAAGTAAAAATATTGATCATAGGATAGGATAGCATAGGAAATAATTGAAACTTTCAAAATATCTTCTCTCCACCCTGCGAAGGTTTCTGGATTTTTACAACAATGATGTTCAATCAAATTTCCATTTTTTAAATTCTTTAAATTAAAGAATTTATTTGAAGTACCTACTCGCCTCACACTTTGAAACGAATCAAGAATTAGAGATATTTTAATGTTAGGTACCTACCAAATTTGATTGATTGTTCTTATAGTATACAAAAATAAATATTTGAAATATAAGAAAAATGAAAACTTGAATAAAAAAATTGTAATAGGTAACACGCGATCTGTTTGAAAACTGAATGTACTGGGACTGAATCTATGGAACACGGGAGGGGGATTCGCGGGACGGGGAGGGGAGAGGGAAGGCGGGGAAGGTGGAAGGGAAACGCGGAAGTGGAAGGGGAAACGGGAGGGAAACAGGAACGCATGGGAAAGGACATGCAGAGAGAAATAATTTATTTATTTGAATATTGCATTGCAACGCATGCCGGGAACTAGCTAGTATTTTATAAAAGGGAAACCTTTCAAATGCAACATAGATCTCAATATAAAAGCGCTGCACTGCGAAAATTATTTTTCCACATTAAGACCTGCGCCACACGCAGCTATAAAAGATGTGGCTTGTACCATTATACCATTTTACGAATATTAAAAAAAGTATTATTTTGATAAAATGATTCAAAACTTTGAAAAAATAATTAAGTTGCCGGTAATCCCTTTTACAAAATAGAACACCAACGAGAATTTTTTAATATTTTATTTTACCAGGTGGGTCGTACAAAAAGGCTCGGCGCGGCGGCCGCCGATAGGGGTTAGAATCCGATCAAAATAGATCTGTGTTTCGAAATTCGTTATTAGAAGTTTGGCAAGAAAGTGTAGAAATTTATTAATTTGAAACAAAAATTTTTCATTACTATGGTAACACCGAAATACTCGTTTTGTCAATGACATTTCGTATGGCTCTTGGCTTTACTGACTTAAAAAGTGTAGAAAACGCTGAAAATCACTCGTTTAATGTTTGTTTTTTCATTGTTTGCCTGTGCATTGTTTGAAATGAATAAAAATGAACAAACCAATACGTAGTGGTGCAAGAGAAGTTATATACTGGGTTTTCAACGCTGCCTAGCCGATTATCGCGCGAAGAAGCTCCTAAGCCTAATTTGTAAGATGTTTACAAACGAACTACAGAAATGACTGGTACGTAGTATCGTTTTTTAATGAATTTCATTAGTATTACAAGATTTATGCCAATTTTAGAGCGATTATAACCATTACCATCTGATTTGAGGTTATGTTTAAAAATCCGAATTTGACATTAACATTTGACAGTTAATATTAAGCCACAAGAAAAAGGGAATAACTCAATTAACAAAAAATAATAATAATATGCAACTTCTTTAAACTCATAGAAAAGTTAATTTTTTCTTAGTTTTCTCAGTCTTTCTTTCTAAATGAATATTATCTAGTGTGTTTTTTTAAACTCCCTTCTATAGAATAATAATTTTAATGATATTTTCCACACACAGGTAAATCTGAATCAACGGTAAGATGAATCGTCAAGGAAGAGGAAAAGACAGATGGAAAATTTGAAACACCGGGAAAACGGAAAAAAGCATAATAATAATAATATGTAATAGCATAAAAGTGCTGATGATTGGAAAAATTGTGGCAAACAAGTGATCAAAATTGAGGCAGAATATTATGCACTAGGAAGTACTAGGGTAGACTGGGGACGATTGAAACACGTTATGATTGAAACATCTCAATTTACTCGAAAACTATAATACCTAAGAGTGTGATACAATACTCGAAACTCCGTCAGGTCTGTTGGGACGTTTCTACAAAAGCACAGTAGCCGGCGAGTGACTCAATCGTGCATAGGGGACATTATTGAATTTCGCACTAAAACGTAAATATTTAAGACATTATTGCTTATCTTATAACTCAATTTACTCTCGCAGCTTGACGAAATGTTTCATTAAATTCTCTTCTTTATCTATTTAAGAGTATTTATAATGCATTTGCGTGGCGTTAATGTCTATTTAAAATGCATGTTTTTGACTTTGAAGCAGAAAATGCAGCGTGGGGATGTTTGAAACAACTCGTGTGGGGATGATTGCAACGTTTCAATCATAACCATGTTTCAATCGTCCACACTGAGAGAACATTTAAAAGTTATAATGAAAAAAGGTCAGAAATTTAAATCATTAAGTATTATTCAAATTCAAATCATTAAGTCTAATGTACTTCTGTGATCTTGAATGGTGAACTTCTGTGATCTTGGTTGATGAAGTCGATCTCATTCGACCACATTCGACGTCACACACCCTCACGTGACAATTTCGTAATAACATATCTTTATTGATTTTCTTACATTTATAACAACAAAAAAATCAACGTTAATAGTATTCATTGTTTTAACAATTATGTAAGTACAAAACAACAGAGAAAAAAATTATGTTTTTAAGAAAGTGTGTTCCCCTTCTCAAGAAACCGAGGTTGCAAACTATGCTAAAAAACAGCCAACATTTACCTATTTTGGGCTATCTTCAAAAGATTTAAGACAATTGGCATTTGATTTGACCACACAAGGCCAGATTCATGGTACACAAATGGGATGGCCGGAATAGAATGGCTCCGAGGATTTTTGCGCGCCATCCAGAATTTATTATCTATAAGATGTGCCCAAACCACGAGTAGGTATGGCACAAGCAACAAGTTTTAATTGACATAATGTTGACGAATTTTTCAACAATTTAGCGAACGTTATGGATAGTTTTAATTTTGAACCAAAGGACGTATATAACGTAGATGAGACCGGTGTCACAACTGTTCAAAAACCTAATCGGTTTATAGCCAGGAGAGGAACTCGGCAAGTAGATGCAGTAACGTCGGCCGAACGAGGAACTTTCATAACTGTCTGTAGCGGCAAATGCAATTGGCAACTCAATTCCGCCAATGTTTACATTTCTACGTATCAATTAAGCCATTTCTTAAAAGATAGTCCGATTGGTAGTATCGGTACCACGAACAAATCTGTCTGGATGCAAGAAGAAGATTTTACCAAATTTCTTATTCATTTTCAAAAATTCACCATTTCGTCCTTAGATCGCAAAGTTCTTTTATAACTTGATAATCATTCATCGCGGTCGAATCCTACGAAATCAAAAAAGAATATTATTTTGTAAAATCAATATTTAGTCCTCAAACCATTCCAAAATGAACAGGCAAAAAAAACTACACCTAGAGACTCCGAAGAAGAAACCACAAACAAGATGACCAATGTATAGGAAAAGGTGCACTGGAATCCGAGGACAAAAATATGAAAAAAAATCACCCTTCACATTGATAAAAAAAATGCTTCGTAATCTCCACTCTTGTCTACTTTGGTTTTCTGTATATTTCACTTCTACCGCATGTGAATTGCACATCCAGATTTTTCTTTTCTTTTAATAGATAATATTTACCTGTTTAATAGATTTTAATGCCACTTAACAGATTATTTAAAAAAAAAAATCTAAAATATTGCGATATTTTGTATAATGATGTCACATCCCAAACCATAAATTCAATAAATTTTTATTTTTTCTACTTCTTAATTTTAATTTTTGATTTTTAATTGTTGAATTTTACACACAAAAAATGCTCTTCATTCAGAGGTAAATTCTACATTGTTATGATTGAAACAGTGTGATGGTTGAAACAAGCACTTTTGTATGAAAGCAAATAACTTATTTTTAATACCGTTCTTATTCTGCTCCAGGATAATATCGCAGTAAAAGTATGTTGATTATGCCAAATACTCATAATAAGTATAACTAAGAGCACGTAAACATAAATAATAAAAAAAATATTTAAAGTTGTTTTATTTCAAGACATTTATGTTTATAATTTTTTAAATACTTGTGATATGTTCAATCACTATTCATGATCTCATTGAGTACTGTTTTAATAATGAAAATGTTGAACATTGATTAAAATTATGCCAATTATTCCATAGATATTTACAGTGTTTCAATTATCCCCACATACTGTTTCAATCGTCCACACTATGGGGATAATTGAAACAGTTTTCCCCATCGTCTTTAAGTGGTCATTGTAGCTTACCTGTACGAGTTGTTGCCATACAATAAATTTAATTTGATAACTAGATAAATCATAGAACATCTGGTATAAACATCTTTTCCATAAATACATAAGAAATATTACTAGGCCTAGTTAAAGTAAAAGTGTTTCAACCATCCCCAGTCTCCCCTATATATGTTGATATCGATGAACTGATAATACGTTTAGATGAAGATAAAGATACGGAAGAAGAAGAATCACATGAGTTCGAAGACAATAATGTCGGGTGTTGAATTAATAGACTCAAAAATTTAAGTACCTACGTTTTTATATCGAAATAAACGCCCACTTAAAACTTGTTTTGTTTTATTTTACTTCTATAAATTCCAGTTTTTTGTGCAAAATTTTTGAAAGTACAAATATGATATTAAATATGCATGTTGGCCGAAGGGTTTTTAAAAACATACATTCATTGTCTTATGAGCCATCTTGGTGTTGCCATTTAAAACCTAAAAAACGATCGCAGCGCCATTATTTATTTTCTACACTTTCTTGCCAAACTTGTACTAATTATTATTTAGTTTCGAAAATTGGAATGTAAATTGAGATGCTACAATAATCCCCTGGACTTGCAACGTCAATATTGAATATTCGTGTTTAATTAGGTAGGTACCTACCTACTTGTAGTTCGTGGCTTGTTCATAGTAGTAGGTAACTACCTAAAGTAACTTTTTTCTGATTGTTCGTTACTTTTATTTTGATAACGATTTAAGTTGCTTTTGATTAGTAAAATAAAATATATCAATGTGGGCCGGTGCAGTATCTAAAGGCCACCAACATTGGCCGATTCAAATAAGTACCTACATACACATATGCAACAGGCCAACAGGCTTGAACCTCGTAAATGTGCTGGTAAGATAAATTGTTTTTTGCCTTTCAATGTTGTTTCCAAGGGCGGATCCAGGATTTTTTTCTGGGGGGGGCACACAAGGGGCAGAGTGGGGGCGGCCCGCCCCGGGTGCCACCCCGATGGGGGGGTGCCCCTTAAGAGCACAATCCCCCCCCCCCCCCCCCCAAGACGGACCACATTTTTTTATGAAATCGAAATTTGTGTTTGTCAACTTTAACCACTGGAGCGACGGCGCGTTTTTTTTAAGTTTTTCCTCGGATTGCTCGTGATATTTTAATGACCGTTTTGAATATTTTCCGCCAACCTTAAAAAAATCATACCATCGAATTTTAATATGGAGGCATTCAAACTGACCATAGTTCTATATATTCAATGAATTCACCTATATTTGGTTGTTTATCACATATTCCTAGGATTTATGAAAATAATATTATAAAATCGTAAACATTCAAAACGGAACTATTGCCTCCCTTTTAACTCGCCTAGTAAGTTCAAATTTCCCTTCACATTGAATATTTTCTATTAGGTTTATTTTAAATAGTCAAATTTTCATCACAATCTGCATATGTATATAAGAAAACTGAATTTTGATATGTTTTGAACTATTAAATGTTCTCTTTGAATAATTTTTGACACAAATTTAGTCGAAAAATGGCGACATTTTTAATAAAACTAAAATGAAATTCATAAAGGTTCACCAAAAATAGCTGCATTACATCAAACAGATACATCAATTATCTTAAATCCACAATACCAATTAACTCGATCATTCGTTTATTTATAGAAAATATTGCATTTTCAAAAACACACAACGATCGGTAAAAAATATCAAAAACATAACCATAAAACTTTGTTTTATCGAAATTTTAAGTTTGATATACGTTGAAACAGTTGAATGCATTACTAATTCAATAATTATAACACTGGTACACAAATTTGTTATAAACATCCACTAAAATACGATAAAAAGCCAATTTTTTGGTCTGACAGCTTCAGACCGTTTAAAATTTACAGAGATCTACAAAATACGAATTTTCGATGGAATATTTAGCGTACATTACTAGAGTACACTGCCATCTGTTGAATTTTAATAGAAGCAGTTTCTTTCTACATACGCAAAAACGTCAAAATGGAACCACGGGCTTATTTGAAAATATTAAAAAAAAAAAAAACAAATTAATGCATCTTGGGAGAAATTGCCGTAATTCGGCAACTTAGCAAACTTATATTTTGTAAATGGTACCGAATTTCAGCAAAAAGCGTTCCAGTGGTTAATGGGGGGGGGGGGGGGGGGGCTTTCCGACCGCGCTTTCCCCCGACCGTACCACTCTCGCAAATGCTGATTACCATCTTTCATTTGCAAGTACATGAATGGGATGCAACGAACAAAATTCGCAATTCCAGCCAGAAATAGACAAGAGTTTGACTCATGTTCTTTCTGTAAATTATAATATATTTTAACAACTTAATATATTTTTTCTTAATATATTTTAACAACTTTGATAATTTGATTTGCTTCTAAGTATTTAGTGTGATGGAATCTCCACAATACACAAAAATACTGTCCTGGGGGGGGCACGTGCCCCCGTGCCCCCCCCCTAAATCCGCCCTTGGTTGTTTCGACTATCAATATTGTCGTGTCCCGTCAAGATTGCCGTTATGTATTAGAAAAATTCTCAACACGAAAAAACGATCTCCGGCAATAACTCCACAAAACTTGTATACGTACCTACACCTGAAAAAAATTAGGTATTTATTAATATCCCGTTCTAAATAATTATGACAGTGTTGGTAGCGGGTAGGTGACGAACAGAGACGCACGTAGGTAATATATTATGTAACAGAGCGAGAAGGAAATAGTTATAACTCATCGGCAAGTGAAGGCAATACACGACAATCTTGGCTAACAATAAGGAAATCTTGATGGCAATACCTTGCATGCAAAAAAATTGCCGTGAAACTCGCTCATTTACCAGAGCCAGGGAAGTCAATTCCAGGCGTGCAGTTCGGGACAAGGGGAAGAAGATGATTTCTATTTTGTGTAAATATCCAACAACTCAATATTATTTACACTTTGAACTATGCATCTTCTGTATATACCTTTCCACGGGCCGCGGCCGGAGCCACCAAACTGTGACGAGATGCCACCGAGGCGTGTTTAATTATTACTGCTGCAGGAGGTATTCACTATTTCTTGTGTTTTTACCGAGGCAAAGTAATTATAGTGCCTGTGTCTAATAAGGATGGAATGACAGAATCATTTTTAAAGGTGATTCCATTAGGTTTGTGAAAGTGTTCTAGAGAATACTTTTTTTGATAATATTTTTTAAAATTATTTTGTCTTGTTCTACTCTTGCACAATGTAGGTACAAGTTAAATGAGAATTTCATTAATTTCTCGGTCGAAATCCTACTTGAAAAAAACTACATTCCTATTTTGTAACCTTCGAATCTCTTCTTACCAGATAAGTAGGTAGGAACCTATTTATACTTATATATACGAGTATGTTTAAACAAGGGCAATTCTTAATTTGTCCTTGTTTAACCATAGGTTAAACAAGGACAAATTAGGGTAATTATTAGGGTAAGGTTTAGGTACTGAAGAAATCTGAAGCTGAAATCCGCTTGTTTGCCTGAATCAGCAACAACCTGAAGAGATCTGAATCTCAACACCTTTTTTGTACGAAACTTTTAATCCAATTTCTTTTCATCGCTGATTATTCAACGCCATTCCACCAGGAGTTATGCAGCTTTATAATATCCGCTTAACTGTAAAAAATGAAGATACGACGCAGATGCTTGTTTATTATTTTTTTTTAATGAAGCACAATTGGAGCATAGAGCACCTCTTTTAGACTAGTAAAAAACAGTATTGGCCAAAGTAGATACTTGCTGTATTCTTGTCAGTAGGCAGGTATCTACCTAAATTGCGTTGAACTACAAACTCCAGATAGAAAACGCCGGAAAATAACATTTTTAAATTCTATTAATTGTATTGTAGATATTATATTGCGTGTGTTGAATTGGAGATATGATTTAATTATTTTTTATGTAAGTAATTTTTAAAATTAAATGAAGACAATATTGGCGAAACTAAATCGAAAATCTGGAAACAGAAAAATCAGAAAAACATATTAGTTCCACTGGGACTCGAACCTGGGCCCTTTGCTCACATGGCAAGTGCTCTACCAACTGATCTATGGAACTCTTGCAATCATGTATAAAGATAGCAGCCAATAATATGTGCGTTAAGAAAATGAAGATAATGTTGGAAGTTTCTCAGTCAAAGTATGATATAGTTAAAAGTGACCGGATTGGAAATGGGTTCCATAGCTCAGTTGGTAGAGCACTTGCCATGTAAGCAAAAGGCCCTGGGTTCGAGTCCCAGTGGAACCAATATCTTTTTATGATTTTTCTGTCTCCAGATTTTCGATTGAGTTTCGCTAATATTGTCTTCATTTAATTTAATATTATAATTTGAGATTTTACTCAAAAAGTTTAAAATAAAATTTTTTTTTTTTTCTGTTTTTATATTGGAGGCACTGCTGAAAACCAGCTACATTCTAGGAGAAATTCTGAATTGTATCTGAGCATTGACCCTTTCGTCAATAGAATCAATGAAAAAGAATAAAATATTTAATATTGTAAAAAATCTATTGGTGAATAAACGTGTATTATTATCATTATTTCATGACATCATAGCTCACAGTTTCAGTGATTTTACAGTTTTTCTGCTATAAAATCTAAAGTTGAGATGGCCGGCGACTTCTGAAACAATATATAAGTTTGGTTTTGCAACATTCCTCGATAAAATAGTTCAATCAGGCAGGAAATACAAGTGCTAGGTACTAAAAACAAGTAGGTATGTACCTGCTTGATAGCTTCTAGTACTTACCTAATGACTGCGTAGCGTTCTGCATTTCTATTGGAAAAGAAACATTACAAAACAAATCCTCAATCCACGTGCCTAATATGAACGTGCAAGCATTTCGCGTATTAAATAAAGCGTTCTTCCTGTCTTCCAGAGTTTCCATACAATCAACTATTTCTCATCCCCGTTTAACTTCATGCCGTATGCTTCCGTTGTTTTTCTCCTAGCAAAGAGTAAAGATGTTGTAGTTCTCGTTAGAACTCGTAGTTCACGGTCACTGGCCAGGCTCATTGTTCACCTGCGACCGAGCATTCTAATAGTGGCTGATAGTGATGGCCGTCGCGGCTGGCGATATTGAAAATAGGGGAGTTCGTTCACCCGCCACCTTTCAACCCTAACTGGTGGGAGGGGGCACAAAACCCGGGAGCACATCGGAACCACCGGCTCAGAAACACACTGCTAGAGTACCTAACAACTAACAAGTTGTGTTACCACTCTCAAACCCTTAAGTTGAAACTTATTTATTTATTTATTTCAAGACATTTTGTTTTTACATTAAAAAAATGATAACATATGCAAGGATTATACAACAATTTTTTTTTTAATTCTACTACTCCATAAATTGAGCTCTAGGAGCTCGTGTTTATGGGAGAATTTAATTATGAAACAGATGATGTTTTCTCTGTTATTTACTTAAATAGATATATATTTTTTAATTATTTTTTACTTACGTAGGTACCTATTTCCTACCTAGTATCTACAGTGTCTTTCTAACGTTTATATACGTGAAAAGTTTCCGATGTAATTTATTTTATGAGATTATAAAGAAGATTCAGAGTGCAATTCGCGACGCTCATCACATCAGCAATCCGCGATAGGTAATCACCACTTCCTCCGCTACTTGCAGTGCGATAATAATTGACGACGTGTGAAGTCATCATCCCATCATCAGGGCGGCACCCGGCACCACTGTGCCTGCACTGGGACTGTGCCTGTACCTACACTGTGACTGTACAGTGTGTTGGCTGTAGTGGCACGGCTGTGCCTCGCTGCAGCTTGCTTGACGATGATAGCATCGCTTCGAGCTGGCGGAACCAATCGCAATGCCAATGGCACGCTCCAAGCACATTAGCGTCCACTCTGAAATGAGGTAGCCAAGAAACCTTGATGTGAATTGCGTAAAGACAAAATTGCGGTGGAGGTAATTTTCGACATGTCAGTCACTATCGAAAAAATCAAGACTGAGTTATCAGTTATCACGTTCAAGCATAATAGTGAAAGTTCTAAGTTCTGAGACAACGTGAAAAGTAACAGTTCACGATAATAAAACAGCATAAAATTATTTTTACTATAAATATTAAAGGGGTACGTTGGGAAGATATTCTACTTCTGATATCAAATTGCATAAAAACTTGGTAATTTAATAATGCCTATGTCAAGTAATAGATAAGTTCATCGCTTCTGTATTATTAACGTATAATCTACTCACACAAACTGTTTTGTGATTTCAGAATTTCCATCAATTTTCTTATATTTTACTATTGAGCAAACTTGCAAAATATGCAGAGATTACACGATTCTTTATGATTTTTCAACAATAATTACCAGATGCTTTTTGAGTTAGTACTATTCGAATGTAATAATTTTATATTCTGCTAGCAAATCGACAATAAATCCAAAGGCCATGAATTCAGGTACAGTTTGGCAAGAATGTGTAGAAAATAAATGATGGCGCCACGATCGTTTTTTAGGTTTTAAATGGCAACACCAAGATGGCTCATAAGACAATGAATATAAGTTTTAAAAAACACTTCGTTCAAAATGCATATTACATAATGTATTTGTATTCTCAAAAATTTTGCAAAAAAACTATAATTTAATCGAAGTAAAATTACAATTTACTATAAATAAAATAACACAAAACAAATTATAAGTGGGCTTGTATTTCGTTATAAGGTAATAATAATAATATTAATATAGGATGGGGCACTATAGTATGGGGCGGTATATATACAAATCAAAAACAAACAATTTTCATAGGTATCACAAAAATTAATTATAAAAACAACAACCTTACTCATATTCGTCAGAACTTTTATTCAAACAATTTAAGGTCAGAAATTTAAGTGCATTATACTTTTATCATGCAACTTTAAAAAATTTATAAAGATAATATTCAAAATATAGTTGAACCCTTTAAAAATAACAGAAGTCTTAGGCAAACGTCAATACTTCCTACTCCGAAATGTAAAAAAAAACAAAAGGACAGTTAAATCATAAATATCTCGGAGTTAATTTTTTTTAATTCACTACCTGAAAAAATCAGAAACAGGAACAGTAATTTAAAAAGATTTAAAACTCAGCTTAAAAATTACAACGAAAATTTGTACTGAACAAAAAAAAATTAAACCAATATAATAACCCCCTCCCCCCCCCCCATATACAAGAGTCCTACTTATTTATGGGGGTAAATCATCCGTCCGTGCCATTCGTCAAAAAAATCATTTTTTTACATAGTACGTAAAGTCCCAACTTTAAGAACTTTACTAACCGTACTCAAAGAAGACATTGGATTTGATGGAAGCCGGGAAAATTTACGAAAAATTTTGCATTCCATTGGCTTTGTTTATAAAAAAGTGCAAAACAAACAGAACTGCACTTATTGAAAAAAACAAATATAGCGGCTAAAAGAGAGCATTACTTAAAAATTAACATGGATATCCGAAATTTACCAGAAGAACTGCAAAAAAATATAATTCAGTTAGATGAAAGTTATATCCATTCATCCTACAAGCTAAAGAAATGCTGGCAATCTATATATGTGACTGGAGTTCAGCACGATATTTCAAAAAGTAAGCGCTGGATCATGGTTCACCCTGAAAGCCAAATGGGTTTTGTCCCTCATGCTTTTTTCCTTGACGATTCATCTTACCGTTGATTCAGATTTACCTGTGTGTGGAAAATATCATTAAAATTATTATTCTATAGAAGGGAGTTTAAAAAAACACACTAGATAATATTAATTTAGAAAGAAATACTGAGAAAACTAAGAAAAAAGTAACTTTTCTATGAGTTTAAAGAAGTTGCATATTATTATTATTTTTTTGTTAATTGAGTTATTCCCTTTTTCTTGTGGCCTCATATTAGCTGTCAAATGTAAATGTCAAATTCGGATTTTTAAACACAACCTCAAATCAGATTGTAATGGTTATAATCGCTCGAAAATTGGCATAAATCTTGTAATACTAATGAAATTCATTAAAAAACGATACTACGTACCAGTCATTTCTGTAGTTCGTTTGTAAATACAAATTAGGCATATGAGCTTCTTCGCGCGATAATCGGCTAGGCAGCGTTGAAAACCCAGTATATAACTTCTCTTGCACCACTACGTATTGGTTTGTTCATTTTTATTCAATTCAAACAATGCACAGGCAAACAATGAAAAAACAAACATTAAACGAGTGATTTTCAGCGTTTTCTACACTTTTTAAGTCAGTAAAGCCAAGAGCCATACGAAATGTCATTGACAAAACCAGTATTTCGGTGTTACCATAGTAATGAAAAAATTTAGTTCCAAAATAATAAATTCCTAGACTTAATTGCCAAACTATAATTCAAGTTAAGTCTTTTGGGTAGGTACCTAACTTTTCGTTTTTTAAATGTAAATGGAAGATATCCGATAGACATAAGATAGCCAATATCATATTGTAGATCCCATGAATATTATAATAGGCTTTGGGATAGAATGAACGGTAGTAGCTAAGCTACCGCGATCAGCCTGCCCCTAGAAACAAGCCGATGGGGAACAAGACGATGCGGATGCGGATATTGGATCCCCTATAACAGGGGTTCCCAAACTTTTCCAAGTCGCGGCACCCTTAGAAAATTTGAATTTTCTCACGGCACACCTGTCATATAATGTCTATCTGTGGTAGCCTCGGGACCGAGTGTCACCCCCAAGAGCACAATACTCTAGGCGCCTCGCGGCACCCCTGACCTCTGTCCGCGGCACCCCAGGGTGCCGCGGCACCCACTTTGGGAACCTCTGCCCTATAATATTCTGGATTACTGCCATCGAGAATATTGAGATCCCTCAATCCGATAACAAGGGAAACAGGTGGTTAAATGATAGGTAAGAACTTTATATAATTCTGTTCTGTAGCGAGCTTTCCATACCCCGTAGGTATTTGCGCACAAAATCTGTATGAAAAAGACAACGCTTCGAAGTTTCCTATAGCTGCGTTCTGGCTTTATTTTGAGAAGGATACCCAAAAGTAGGATTTTTTTACACTAACTCCACACAGGAGGTCCTGAGGAAAGTAATTTACCCTAGGGACTATGTCATCTTTGAACACAGGTCTTAAAGAGACCCATGTTGTAGGAGGGATGAAACACGTAGTCGTATATAGAAGCGACTCGTTCTCATGTGACAAATGTCAACCGAGTGCATACGTTGGCCGCGTGTTTGGTGTATTTCCCGACCATGCACCGGAGCCGAGGAGACCAATGACGTTAGTTCCTCGGAGCATCTTCCATTGAAATACCGGTAGAACAAGGACAGCATTCTCACCTGACGCCTGTGCTGTAAATATTGCAATCCGTTTGTTAAGCCGCCGCTGTCCGAATGTCTACTGATTCCTTACATATCTCCCTTAAACATTTGAGGTTTTTAAGCTCTTAAAAAAATATATGTTATTTTTGAAGATAATATCTAGACGCATTCCACGCCGAAACGCAAATTATATGAAATTCCCTCGATAGAAAAAAATAGCAAAGATGTTCCAAAAATTATTATAAATACGTTTCTTTTAGTTATTTTACAAGTTATAGTTGTGAAAAAAATCACAATGTTTCTTGATACTTAAGACGCCTTCCACGAGATTTTGGTTCTATTTTAAACGAGTCGTGTTTTATTAAACATTTTCACAACTTTCGCATCGATTTTATCGCTTTAAATATTCGCGCGCTCCTCTAACATTCGTAATTACAATTACATATCTCTCCATCTTCTTCTTTTCGAGTGCGGATGCGGCGCCTTAAGATAAGGAAATCTATCAAAAGGACCCCCTTTTATGCACAGAGTCGCGTTTTTTCCAGGTATTTTGGGCTCCAGATCGGAGGTGGCTGCTAAATTCAACCATAGGGCGCACTTTGTGTAGCAGTTGTGTACTAAAAGTATCTGCGCGCCCTGTATAGTATCTACACCCAGTTTCTGAGAGGATAACTTTACTCTAGCTTCGATGGAGCCCCCGTGCCTGAGCTGGTCACTTAGAATTTTTTTTTTGTTTTTATTGACTATATACGTGATGTTTACAACATATTATTCGATGCCTGTCTCGCTAGGGTATACCTGTATTATGTATTATTACACCAAGCATATCGATGGAGCGCCTGTTCGGAAGATTGTTTCCGCTGAAGGAGACTAGATTTTCATTTCAATCCCTTTTAGACGTTCCTATGCTAACTATCAATATACCAAACCACCCATATGCTAACGATTGCCGTGTTTCTAAACCAACTAAAATACGTAATAGTATCTACCTACAAAGTTTATTTTAATGTTACAAAAGTTTTGTGGGTAGGTTTTTACGTACAGTGGGACAATATTTAACTACAAAAATAAATGAACGAGAAAAACGGTTCCAATGCAGTCGATTCCGTTTAATCAGTACCTACACCGAATTATCGGGACAGCCGGTTATTTCGGACAAACCCCAAGGAACAGAAACCAAAAAAGAAATTATTACTAATACACTTCGGTTATCTGGGACACCACTCCGTTTAATTGAGACAAATTCCGATCTGAAATCGATGCAAACCGTATTTTACGAATTTTATTTAAGACGAACGAAGAAAAAGCAGAGACATCCAAAATAAAACGCGGGAGACAGAATCCAAATGTCGGGGAGGCACTAAATGACGGCCTCCGTGGTCGAGGGGTAACGCTTTTGACTCGCAATCCAAAGGTCGCGGGATCGAATCCCGGCGTGGGCAAATAAATAATATTGAATTAATTTGTGTTTTTTCACAATTAATTAATTTTAAAATATACATATATAACATACTTGCGGCACGTTCCAGAAGATAATCTCAGTATCGCACTGGTAGAAGACCATGCACCATTCAGAATTGAAACGCTGCTTGAAATGGCTTTAGCCATGTTTCGTAACCAGATCTGAATAGCCATGTATTTCCCCACCTTCCTCTTCCCCATATTCTTCCCCTCCCCACTACGTTCAGCCTCAACATACCCCAATTGGGGATGCCATGGTCTCACTGGCTCCAGACGAGAGCTGCTGGGATTCTTGTGAGGTAATCACATAATTTTTTTTTTAAATCATTGATTTTCTATGGTCACTGAAGATTAGTGGTCCTGTATTGAAGGCAAAGTCACAGGAGTTAGTTAAAAAGCTGGGCCAAGATAATTATTTTAAGGCAACTGATGAAATGCTCGGTAGAAATTAGACACAACATCAATTTTAAAAAAAGCGCACAGTGAAAAGTGCAGCGCTGTTCAAGACAGTGCTGAAAATACGACAATAGGCCACTTGCATCACATTTAAAAAAAATCCGGTTTAGTCAAATATTCTAAGACATTCCGTTATTTTTTTTTTAAACCTATTTTTTGAAATCCTGGTGATTTTGTGAAAATTTCAATGCGAAAAATCAGACCATTTTTTATAAACCGGGAAACGGAACATAATTTTATGGGTGCGTAAAAATGATAATTACATAGCAGAAAATCATTTAAAAAAATAACGTTTTCAAACGAATGGCACAGGAGAATAACGAGGCATACCAAAAATATTACGTCTCATAAATATTTTTTTCCTTGACCCATCTTATTGATTATTAATCATTATAATGTTCAACGTCTATATGTATGACTAAATCCAATGTAATATAGTTGTACTTGTAAATTATAATAAAAATGATATATTTTAAGATATATATATATATGTTAAGATCAGCACCATTACCATTACACTTCTAAATCAGGTACAAAGGAAAAAAAATGGACGGGGTTCTCCTCGTAACATCAACGTCAAACCAAATGATAAGTTCGCAGAGAACAAACAATATGAATGTTAACAACAAAAGTGAATGTTAAATGTCAAATTCATAAATTCGCTTGAAATCAAAGTGTTATCATATAAAAAAAAATAAATCAATTTAGAATTTTATAAAATTAATAGAACATTATCGGAGACGGGACATTTTCATGTAGTGACGTCACGAGCCCAAATAATGGATATATTTATTTTTAAAAAAGTAGGTACATTTCAAAAAAAAATTACTAACATTTTCGTAATCTTAGTAAAAAAATCTATCCACACGATTTTTTCCAAGTCGTTATGAAATCCATGCAAATGGCCTATTCCGATTTGCCTTGAATCATTTAGTGCAGATGATATCTACATTGCAGATGAAACCGGACTATCGTTTTTCACCACACTGTTCTCTACGTTTTAAACACATTTTATCCCTTTTCGTTGTTAGTTTTTGGGGTGTTATGCCGTGTTGCGCTACCTCCTACTATAGCCATATTTGGCTCTAGTAGGAGGTAGCGCAACACGGCATAACACCCCAAAAACTAACAACGAAAATGCTTTTGGCCGTGAAAATCTAAAAACTTATCTCACATTTTATCCCTATCATTGATTATTCTATTCAAAATAGAAAATGTACCCACCCACTTATCTATAATTAGTAGGTATATAACTATTTTTCTGCTATAATTTTTTTTAAAAGGGAAGATAGAGAAATTGAATAAATGTAATATGAATAATTAATGCATGTAGATTTTTGTACATGTTTATTTGCGACTGCCGCTTATTTGGGACAAAATATTTGGGTTCCGATTTCCGATGTGTCCCAATCGACTGTACTTGCATAAATATGCATGGAATAAGTACCTAATACGGAGGCGTCTACTAATATCTACAGGAATTCCAAAAACTGAACAAATCGGACTAATATCTATGAGAACCAAAGTGAGGACGAATATCTACAGCTCAAACTGCTGACTAATATCTATGGAACAGGTGATGTCGACGAATATCTACAGCACTGGCAGAGGTTGGATTTGCAATTATGTATAGCATATTGGCTTACGTAATATTGCGTATGCAGTTTAAAAAACTTAATTTCTGTTAAGTTAGGTTAGGTTAGGTTATATATAACGCAATATTATGTTATGCCAGTATGCTATACATAATTGCAAATCCAACCTCTGCCAGTGCTGTAGGTATTATTCGTCGACATCACCTGTTCCATAGATATTAGTCAGCAGTTTGAGCTGTAGATTTTCGTCGTCACTTTGGTTCCCATAGATATTAGTCAGCTGTTTGAGCTGTAGATATTCGTCCTCACTTTGGTTCTCATAGATATAAGTCAGCAGTTTGAGCTGTAGATATTCGTCCTCACTTTGTTTCCCATATATATTAGTCAGCAGTGTGAGCTGTAGATATTCGTCTTCACTTTGGTTCTCATAGATATTAGTCAGCACTTTGAGCTGTAGATATTTGTCCTCACTTTGGATCTCATAGATGTTAGTCAGCAGTTTGAGCTGTAGATATTCTTCCGACATACAGGCTGTAGATATTAGTATCTGGAGTCACCTAATACTACCCCTTCTATGTTCCTAGCGGTGGCGTGCCGTACCGTAATTTCAAGATTTCAGAACAGTTTTTTGTGTTTTTCAATCGCCGAGCGATTCTATATCTTTTATGAGATCGAGATCTCCTGACGTATGAGATCTCCTGTCTGATTTGTGTGATTTTCTATGGCTGTTATTTGCTTTTTATATGGGCCGATGTCAGATTTCAACTGTGAGCTGTCACATATTTTAGTTTAGATCTTTTTAAATCGCCGAAGCTGGCCTGATACCCATAGAAAAATCAAATAACAGCCATAGAAAATCACACAAATCTGATAGGAGATCTCGTCCGTCAGGAGATCTCGGTCTCATAAAAGATATACATAGAATCGCTCGGCTGATTTAAAAAAAAACATATATTAGTTCAAGAAAACTGCGAATGCCTTAATTCAACAAGGATAGGTTTTAGGTAAATATGAGAGCTTTCAGACGGAATATCTCTGAAATCTAAGTTCGTCTCCAAAATCTCTAATCTTAAACCTTACCAACGACGTAACATGTGCTAACGACAGTGGCGTAGCGTGGGGGGGGGGGGGGGGGGGGGGGGGGGGCGGCCCGCTCCGGGCGGCACTTGGGGGGCGGCAAAATTTCACAATCAATAATCATCTTGTAAAAATTTGGTTTGGGGAAGTCGCGGGTTCTATTCTCGCGTCAGGACTTAAAAGTTTTTTATAGTTTCTTAACATCTTTCTAAAGTTTTATATACTGTTAAAATCAAAATATTAATGACACGCGTTTTGTTTTTATTTCTAACACATACATTATTTTTAAATAAAAATGTAAATAGCAACAGTATCATTTTAGCTCTAATTGATAGTCGATTTGTGTTTTATATTCGCGAAGCTTTGTGCGCCCTGCTGAAAGCGCACAAAAAATTACACTTATACGGTTTTCTTCCACGTATATATCACGGTGTATATATTTTGAATTTATTATCACAGAAAAGTTAAATAGCTGACAGGTTTGTGCATACTTATTCGAAGTGCAGTTATAAAATTCTAGATGCACACTATCTATGTGCTGCCAGAATCAAAGAAAAACCATTTTTATGTACTGAGTGTAGTTTCAATTCACCGCATACATATTTAATTAAAAGCGGTTTTGTGTTCAAAATGTATAATTCCAGTTGTGGATTCATCTGACGACACATTTCGAAGGAAAACATTATATTATTTGAAGTGCTTTATAAAATTCTTGCAGAAAATTTATGTGCCGCCAGAATTAAAGAAAAACCTTTTTCATGTTCTGAGTGTAGTTTTAATTCACCGCATACAGATTTAATTAAAAGTAGTTTTGTGGTCAGAATGTAAAATTCCAGTTTTGGATTCATCTAACGACACATTTCGAAGGAAAACATATTATTTGAAGTGCTTAATAAAATTCTTGCAGACAATTTATGTGCCGCCAGAATCAAAGAAAAAACATTTTCATGTTCCGAGTGTAGTTTTAATTCACCGCTTACAGATTTAATTAAAACCACTTTTGTGTTCAGAATGTAAAATTCCAGTTGTGAATTCATCCGACGACACATTTCGAAGGAAAAACTTATTTGAAGTGCTTAATAAAATTCTTGCAGACAAGTTATGTGCCGCCAGAGTCAAATAAAAACCTTTTTCATGTTCTGAGTGTAGTTTTAATTCACCGCATACAGATAAAATTTAAGCCAGTTTATTGTTCAGAATGTAAAATTCCAATTGTGTATTCATCTGCTGACATATTTCGAAGGAAAACATAACTTTTTTCGAAGTGCAAATATAAAATTCTAGTTGCAGACAATTTATGTGCTGCCAGAACCAAAGAAAAACCGTTTTCATGTTCTGAGTGTAGTTTTAATTCACCGCATACAGATTTAATTAATAAAAATCGGCAAATAAATATAAAAAAAAAAAAAAATCGCTACCCCCCCCCCCTATATAGGGGGGGGGGGGGGGGGGGGGGGGGGCAACATTTTCATCCGCCCCGGGCGGCTGTTACCCATGCTACGCCACTGGCTAACGATACAAGTTCTACCTTGAATCAGTCTCGCAGAGTTGAATAAACTGAATGAACTTCAAATAATGTGAATTAAAATACATCTGATCGTATATTATACGGATACGCACCATAATTATTTCGGCGGCGAGGTAAACAATGATGTCGTGGTGTTTTTCTCAGAGAATAAAAACGCGGGAAGCGTTTTGCAAGATCCGAATGTCCTGCGATGGCTGATGTCGATGACAAACGAGTGGCCATTATTATAATTCGTAATATCGTGGTAGTTGTTAGAGGAAGATAGTTGAGATTTGCGATTCCACGGGGATATTGTGCGCCGATACTGTGTGTATTCATAATAGTGGTGGAAATGTATGCTTTTGGGACCTTTTTAGGATCATTGTGCATTTCACTCCCCTATTGAATTTATTTTTAAGTAATTACGAAATAACTTATCGATATAATGTACCTAACTTCCAATGTTTTTGCCTTTTTGTGCAGTAGTTTTCCAGTATTTTTTTAGTCGATTTTTCAGAAAATACACATTTTGTTGATTGACGGTTTATAACTTATACCAATGCTGAAAGAATCTGCTTTTTAAAAAAAATCCAACATTGTTTATTGGAAAGAACTTGTAAAATGCACAATATGAAAAATTAACGCTTTTCAATTAATTTCATGAATACGTAAAAAATCATATTTGATAAATAATGTTTTTTTATTAGGTAAATCTTAAAATAATCGTTGCACGACATTCCTAAAACGGGAGTACCTAACCAATTTGTAAGAAGATATAATTTATAATTTGGGAAGCGGGTATGGGTACCGCCGCCCCGTGAACCATTTAATTAATAACAACACCTCTGTCATTATGGTTCGCTGCGTATGGTGATTTAGCAGGAGTGCCCAGGACCACGGGGTGAGGTTTGTCTAGGTCTTGGCGGCTGATGCGTCTGCCCACTTACTGCGTGGCAGGCCGGATCGGGAGGAACTGGTTGAGAGAGACCATTTGGCCTTTCTTGCATGATTCTCTCGACCCATCGCAGTGGGAGGGAGGATTATTACGTCCGTCACTACTGAACCCACTGACGCCCTTTTTTCCTTCCCAAAATATATTTTCCTTCCTTCCCTTTAAAAGACCCTCCACCCGGCATCCCCCAAACATTGATAAAGATAGGCCCTGAGGGAAATTATTTCCTAAAGGCCTCTTGTGTGGAGCTAATGGAAAAAAATAACACGACATCAATATACATATTATGTAGTAAAAACCTATTAGAAAAATACTACATTATGTTTTTATAGCAGAACAACTGGGGATCTATCACAGAAAAAAAATAATGCTTATAAATATTTCCAATAATACTTTGAGGCTCGGTAGTAAGCCCCAAAAATAAGAAGAAGGGGAGATATGTAAATACGAAAGTTAAAGGGAGCGCGCTAATACTAAAAACGATAATAACTTTTATGAATGAAAGTACACAACTTTTATTAATGATAAAAAAAAAAAACACAAAGGCTTTCAACAAATCCGCCCTCCAAAAAATCCTATCCCATCAGTGCATTAAGGCGATCCACTAGTACAGGAAAAAGTCGAAATCGGAATTTACGCCCTTTTATGGGAGGAGTTTAAAAATACTTGAGAAAAAACTTTTGGAAAGGTTGGAAAAGATATTTGAGATTTTTTTTTACATGTTGATTTCGTAAAGGCCTGTAAAAAACATTAATTCCTTTTTTATGCATTGTTTATTGCAATAAAACGGAATTTTTAAATTGATTTCACGAAAATAAGCGGCGCGGAGCATAACACGACTGCTCTCCGCTCCGTTCGGAGGAGTAATGACGGAAGACAGGGGGGCGGCTGCCAGTCGTTCTTCGGTGGACGGTATAAGGTTCACTTTGATATAACAAATTCGTCGACTGCCGTATTGTCGCCGTGATGTCAAAAATACTGCATTATAAATTGTGAGCATGAGGTGTGTAAATTCCCCAAGCTCTCTGGGCTTAATACCCAATATACGATTAGGAAATCCTAAAATGAAATTCTACCTGCGCGAACAAATATATCACAAAGGAACAGAGCAGTCTTACACTCCAAGAAAAATAACAAATTCACCAACCTTGATTATGCAATTCTCTGCAGCTCGGGAGGCCTCCAAATTTCTGATCAATAAGTGTAATCCTTTTGTCTTGAATCGCGCAAGTAATTAGTTGTCCATTACAACATGTTCAATTTCACAATTAGTCTGTTGTCAACATTTTATACAACAGAAATCAGTTTCTTGTCAATGTTACAAAGAGGAATTTTCCATAATGAAAAAAATAACAATATCCAAACAAACGCACAATGACAGTTTTTTTATTTGCTCTATTTTTGAAAATCAATCCATTTCAGGTTCCTTGTTAATTTCAAAGAGCGAGTAACTACCGTTCCCTGTGATAAAAATATATTTAAATATTTTTTCGAACAAACAATAAAAAACAAATTATAATGCTTAACCATGCTCCCCGCCTTGGAAGTTCGCAGAACTTTCAAAAAAAAAAAAAATCAACGAATATGAAAACAAGTAAAGATCAAATCAATAAATAGAAACATATCTTGGCTAAGTCAGAAACAATTAGATCATAATAGAATATTAACATAAAATAAAATAAAATAAAGACAAAATTATTGCGTTGGGATGGGATATAGTTTAACAACAGGACGTTTAAAGAGTCCGTATCTAGTCTTTACCGTCGCAACGCGAATGATTTTATCAGTACCAGGATGAACATCCGTGATTACGCCCAAAGGCCAATTTAACGGAGGTGAATCCTCCTGTCCCATAAGTACGACAGTTCCAACCTTAATAGGATGGTCAGTGGTAGCCCACTTCTGCCTGACTTGCAACGTATGCAGATATTCCAAACGCCACTTCTTCCAGAAGGATTGAATCATGCCGTCTAATAATTGCTTGCGCTGAGCAAAGTTTATTTTAGCGTCTGTCAAAACAGAAGCAGGTAAGTACTGCAAAGGAGTCGACATTAAAAAATGTGCAGGCGTAATAACTTCCGGATAGGGTTCAGAAGACACGACTGTGAGTGGGCGCGAGTTCATTATACACTCTATTTGAACCAGAACGGTCTGTAGTTCTTCATAAGTGAGGAGCTGAGTTCCGATTACACGGTACAAATGAGTCTTCATACTCTTTACATTTGATTCCCATATACCCCCGAAATGGGGCGCGCGTGGTGGAATCATTTTCCACTCAACCCGGCGATTAGCGAGTTCACGCTTTAAAGCGGGCTCAAATTCCGACTCAACCAAAAACTTATAGAGATCATCTAATTGTGCCTTGGCACCAACAAAATTGGTACCATTATCTGAATACAAGCATGACACAGGGCCACGCCGAGAAATAAAACGGCTGAAAGCAGCCAGGAAAGCATTTGAAGTTAGGTCAGAGACCAACTCAATATGAATGGCCTTGGTTACAAGACATACAAAAAGACAGACATATGCCTTTTGTGAATGTTGTCCTCTCCGACGAGCAAGCGTGATACGGAGGGGACCTGCATAGTCTACACCGGTATGAACGAAAGCCTTTGCTTCTACAACACGATAGGAAGGTAAATCTGCCATCTTCGATATAGGATGCGACGGATTTAAGCGGAAGCAGAAATTGCATTTCCGTACTTTTGCCTTAATAACAGTCCTGGCATCTAATATCCAATAGCGCTGCCGTAAGATGGACATAAGAAGTCCAGGGCCTGTATGACAGTTCATGACATGGAAATGATCGATGATAAGATTCACAACACAGTCATTTTTAGGTAGTAAAACCGGATGTTTAACCTCAAATGGTAAATCCGATTTAGAAAGCCGCCCACCAATACGTAACAAATTATCCTCATCGAGAAAAACTGATAAATTCCTAAGCTTTTTTGAAGGCAATTTGCCTTTCTGGAGTGCAGCAATATCTTCTATAAAATGAATACTCTGCACGGAACGAATCACAGCCTTTTCAGCAGTCATAAGATTATTGACCGTTCCAGAAGAGGGTGATACCTTTTTTGCGAATTGGAGGACAAAAACGACAATCCTTAAAAGTTTATTCCATGTGGATATACGCTGAGCCAGTTCACTCAGGACCGATTGTTCACGCTGAACTATTGCAGTGAGCACATTAGTTTTGTGCTCAGGCATTTCACCGATATTTGAGAAATGAAACGATCTTAATGGCCATCCCGAGGGTGGGCTGCGAATCCACAATGGTCCATTCCACCATAATTCGTGTGAAATAAGCTGGGAAGGAAGCATGCCACGAGAAAGGCAGTCACTAGGGTTTTCACTACCGGCGACATGATAAAAGTTTTCAGGAGACAAATTCTCCTGACATTGAGCCACGCGATTACTAACAAACACCGACCATCGATGAGGCGACGAATGTATCCATGAAAGCGCAATGGTAGAATCTGAAAACGCATAAGTCCCTGCAATAGTAAGACGCGAACGATAACTATTTTGAACCGTCCGAATTAGTTTGGACATCAAGACCGCGGCACACAGCTCCAAACGAGCGAGTGTTGTTACTTTGGTGGGAGAGACCTTTGATTTTGCACACAACAATCTCACGGTTATATTCCCAGACAGATCAGTTGTGTGTAAATATATCACACAGCCATAACCATTCAGGCTCGCATCGCAGAAAGCAACGATGAGCACTGTACTGTCTTTTAGGACACCTACATGACGCGGGATTTTTATCGTAGAAATTAAAGGAAATTCCTGTGTGAGTGCCGAGAACCTTTGAATAACGCTCTCAGGGGGAGTATCATCCCAACCAATGTTGCACAGCCATAGCTCCTTAATAAGCAATTTAGCGTACAGAATGGAGGGGGCGACCAGGCCGAGGACATCAAATAAGCGGGCGACTATAGACAGTATATTCCGCTTTGTACACTTCTCCTGGACATAATAAGTCGTAAAGAAGAAGCTGTCATCAACTGGTTCCCACGAGAGGCCTAACACCTTAGAGGTATTGTTAGAACCAACAGTAAAGTCCACCGTACTGCGGTGAGAATCTGGAAGGTTTTCAAGTACAACTTGAGAATTACTAGTCCATTTGACCAAATCAAAGGCACCGGACTTGAATAACGAGATTAATTCTCGAGAAAGACGTACGGCGCTGGATTCATCTTCAATAGAATAGACCAGGTCGTCCATATACAACTTGGACTCTGCCACATTGGCAGCATCCGGTAAATGTGGTCTCATATCTTGGGCTAACTGACGAACAGTCCGCATTGATAAGTATGGACTTGCCGTTAGTCCGAAAGGGACCCGATTAAATTGAAAAGTCCGTATGAGATCGTTGTTGGAGAATCGAAATAAGATTCTCAAATATCTACGATGCTTGCTTGGAACTTCAATCTGTAAATACATTTGCTTTATGTCCGCAGTCATAGCGATGGGAAAAAGACGAAAGTTAAGTAAAAGCAAAAACAAATCAGCTTGTAGATTGGGACCAGTATCCAAGATGTCATTTAGTGACAGCCCTGTATGTGTCTTAGCACTAGCATCAATCACAATCCGAGGCATGGGTTTATCAGAACGAATGACGGCGTGATGCGGGATATAATATCCATCATCTATAATATCAGACTCTGGGACTTCTGACAGGTAATAAGGAACTCCAGTGAAAAATATTATGGCTTTAAAAAAATATGTTCATATAGACCAATAAACGCTGATTCTGAATATATAACTTTTATTTAATAATATTAAACGTACAGTTTTTTAAAAAATATTAAAAAGTGCATTTTTAATATTCTCGTTAAAACACAGCGTCAGGTTGGTATGCTGTGTAATGCTCTGTGGTGACGTCACGATAGTAATCGCGGTAATGACTGGTTTATTTATGCTATACGTCATTTATATGGGAATTTAGGTATGACACAAGCGAATGTTCTATATATTTCTTATTTTTGAAGATGTCGTAAAAGCATATACCTTTATAGAAAGTTAATAGAATTGCCTTTTAGATTTTTGTATCTGACATATACGATTGTGTTTGAAAAATGCAGTATTTTAAGTTTCAAAATGAAAAAATTTAAAAAAAACAGCCGACTGTAAACATATTCTATTAAATGGTCGAAAAAATTAGGAAAATTCAAAATTTTAAAAATACAGTCCTCTTACTTTATGAATTTGGAATAAAACTGTCACTTCACTTTTTATCTCGTTCATACAATTAAAAAGGATAAAAAAATATTATAATAATTCCGAAAAAATAACTGAAAAAATCCGACATCTTGGACTCGGTTTTACGCAATTAATGCGTTGATTTCTCGAATTTGTATTTATTTACACATGCATAAGGCTTTTACATTATCAAATAATATTACTTTTATGGAAGTTTTATTAAATTCACGCGGAAAAGTCATAAAAATTATAGAGAAGTAACCTTTGATTATGTAATGTCAGTAACCTAAAAACCGAACGAAACTAAATCACCAAAAAAACATTATTTAAGGACTAAAACTGAAAAAAAGTACAGGCAGCATTAGTACTTATGCTGAATTACACTAATATCACAGTGAATTAATCATTTAAACGAAAATTATCATCAAAAACAGCAAACTGCAAGTTAAATTCATCGACGTCATTCATTGTTTTGCAAAGAATTTGATTTCGCCATTTGCAATAAATAAGCCATTAGCCAATCAACGCGTTATAATAAACAAGATGGCCGCGCGCCTGCGCAAATCTATTTGAGATTCAAGAAAACCAACATAACAATCATAAAATAGTGAATCGTTATTTTAGTAGATGACGTCACAAAATTCACCATAGATATGGGTGTTTTCGAGGGATCTCCAAAAATTAAAACTTTGAAAATTATTTTAACTATTAAAACTAACTCTAAAAAAAAAAAAAAATATGCAGTAATTTAAGTTAGAAGGTCATTTTTCATAAAAAAAAATAAAAAAAATGGACTGGACTTCTCTATTGTTTTCAATATATTCACTGATAACTTTATTATAATTCTCCTGTAAAGAAGGCGATTGTTTAAATTTCCGCTCCAAGGCCATAAATCGACGCTGAGCGGTAGTTCGAGAATTCCCCAATTGGTTCGGGTCTTTACAGAAAGGTAAAGCAACAGAATACCTCCCGTCGTCAGCGCGAGAAATAGATGAAGTAAACAGATTCTCACATTCCGTCTCCTCTGGACTCAGAAATTGTATGTTAGGTATTTCTTCTAACAGCCAAAATTTTTGCACTAAATCATTTAGCGCGAGTGCGGAAAATGACATATTTGTATTGGTCACTTTATGAGGGTAGTCACCCATTAGAACGAAACCAAACGCGGTCGATAATGCGGGGGGTGCACTAGTCCCTGATTCAACCCTGTCCCCTAAATAGATATGTGGAAATAATTGTGCCCCTAAGACGACATCTATATTCCCAGGAATATTCCACGTTAAATCAGCGAGGGGTATGCCCTCTAAGTACTTCATATCACCATTTGCTATATAGTGATTAGGTAACTTATCGGTAATGCACTCGACAACGAGCGCATATATGTTATATTTATTATTTGGGTATACGCGAGACTCAATGTCCAAATAAACGTAACCAAAAATTGGTCGAGATGCTGAACCAATTCCTTTAACAAAAGAATTACTCAAAGGAATTATTGGCAAATTCAGCGACTTGCAACAATCTACCGTAATCAAATTATTCTGCGATCCATTATCAATTAAACATCTAACAATCATTTTGTTACCATTTTTAAGTTTCGCATATATTTGAGCGGTTGAAAGTAAAATTGTCGAATTAGGTGTTACTTTGGCTGACAGCGAACACGAAGGGCTAACGCGCAAGGGTTCCTCTAGTTGCATATTGCAATTATCCGTTCCACTGACGCTGGATAGTACCAAAGGGGGGGAAGACTGCTCCTCATTGGTAAGTACTTCCGACGTATGTACATGAGTATTTGTTTTCAAATTATTCCCACTACCAAAATGTAGTAAGGTATTGTGTGGTTTTTTGCACAAATCGCACATAAGCGACGATTTACAAGAGCTTACAGCATGTGATGCGCTAAAACAATTTATACACAAATGTTTTGATTTTATAAAATCAAAACGGGCTCGTGGAGAACTTTGCCCTTTGAACCGAGAGCAAGCAGTAATTGCATGATCAGTTTTTTTACAAAACATACAAGATTTCGGGGGCGGAGTTGGTACTCGAGGTACATTCTCATTACTCGCGACGAAAGATTTATAATTGTTCGAACGGGATGAAGTCGCCGTAGGCGGCTTATTCATGGCACTTGATGACCCCTTTGAACGCTCTAATATTTTCACTTGATCTTGTACGAAAGAAATTAATTCCGTGTATGAAGGCACTTCTTTACCCCGCACAGTCAACTCAAAAATCTGAGCAGTCTGTTGATCTATTTTTCTTAACGCACAGTTCAAAATTATAAAATCGGCTAAGTCATCAATGTCTAACTGCCTCAATGCCGAAACGGATGCGGAAAAACTTTGAATAAAAACATCAAGACTGCTAGGTGTATTTATACAACCCTTGGCATCTAGAATGTTATTTAAATAATACGTACCCAACGCACGTTTATCCTGATACCTTTTTACTAAACCATCCCAAATAATATTATAGGTGTCGCTTGCAGGCACAATGCCGGCCGTGACCTTAAGCGCCCCGTGCGTCAATTTCCCAACCAAATATTGAACACGTTGAGCATCCGTTAGCTGTTTATTATTGTGTATATTAGCTTTAAAAGACTCATAAAATTTTGCCCAATTTTCCATCTTCCCGTCGAAGCTCGGCAAATCTATGGCGGGAAGCTTGATGACGCAAGGTTCCCGAGAATTATTTTGAGTCGAGAGTGTACGTGCCGTGGCCAGTATCTGGTTACGGGTTCGTTTCACTTTCAAGAAAAGATCTTCAAAGGCGTTCAAAGCCTGAAATTCCGGTTGAAAACTTGGATTTAAGGACAATTGACGATCATTTATATCGTCAATAATGCTTTCAAACTGTGTTTGCATATGATCAATTATTTCGGACTGCACCATAAATGTCTCATTCCTTCTGGAATCGAAATCCGAGATATTCTTTGTTAAGTTGAATAGATCGTTAATGCGTGAAAAAAGTCTTTCCCTTTTAGCTGTTAACATAACAAGCATTCGATCCGGTTGATCATCTGAAGTTTCTTCTGTAATTCTCGGCATTTTAAAAAAAAATACAATAACTTTATCACAAAAATTAAAGTTTACAATAATTATAATTACTGTAGGTACCTCAGAAATTTACAGAAGAAAACGTAAAATGCTATCAATAGCTTTCAATGAAATTTGTAAATTTATTACACAAATTCTTGCTAGACTTGCTTTTTTAAACAAAAACCTGCAATAATACAGGTAGGTACTCCGATATTTACCGAAAAAAGTATGTAAAATCGAAATAACCAACAAATTCCATAAGAGGAAGGTATTTCAAGAAAATCACCAATTATTACGTGACTCTGAAAACCTTCATAAATAGAACCAGCAATATAATATAGGTATTCCGGATTTACCAAAAATTACGTAAACCGAATGTCCATTTATATTATATTAACTTGCTAGAACGTATCGGGCTACGAAGGACCATAATTATGCATTATAAATTGTGAGCATGAGGTGTGTAAATTCCCCAAGCTCTCTGGGCTTAATACCCAATATACGATTAGGAAATCCTAAAATGAAATTCTACCTGCGCGAACAAATATATCACAAAGGAACAGAGCAGTCTTACACTCCAAGAAAAATAACAAATTCACCAACCTTGATTATGCAATTCTCTGCAGCTCGGGAGGCCTCCAAATTTCTGATCAATAAGTGTAATCCTTTTGTCTTGAATCGCGCAAGTAATTAGTTGTCCATTACAACATGTTCAATTTCACAATTAGTCTGTTGTCAACATTTTATACAACAGAAATCAGTTTCTTGTCAATGTTACAAAGAGGAATTTTCCATAATGAAAAAAATAACAATATCCAAACAAACGCACAATGACAGTTTTTTTATTTGCTCTATTTTTGAAAATCAATCCATTTCAGGTTCCTTGTTAATTTCAAAGAGCGAGTAACTACCGTTCCCTGTGATAAAAATATATTTAAATATTTTTTCGAACAAACAATAAAAAACAAATTATAATGCTTAACCAAATACCAACGCGAAAATGCATATTATATTTTATTTTGTGAGGTTCGGGCGTAAATATAATTTTTTTCGCGATAATTATATAAGAAACTGAATTTGCCACATTATGCAATAAAACCATATCCGAAAAAGTGTTTATAGGTAGGAGAGTTTTCAGTTAAAAATGTTTTTTATAGACCTAATACTTTATTTTTTTCTAAGCTTATTAAAAGACTTATTAAAAAAAATTACCGATATTTTTAAGGGCCAAAGTATGTTCTACACGCAGTATTTAATTGAAGCATCTATAATACTTCTAAGCGGTCAAATTTTCAAAACTAAAACATACGATTTTGTATGATTTTGCATTATTTAGTATGGCTTCATCTTAAACAAGTGTATTCATGGCCACTAATGCATTCATTATTATTATTTCTTCGAAATGGATGATTTTGTGATAAATGCTATAGATAAAACCATGTCAATAGACGAAAGAATATATACATCAGTGAACGATATAAACAACATTTTAGCGATGAATCCCGAAGTTAGCTTAATCATATTTCATATGAATGTAAGAAGCATCGAACGACATTTAGACGAAATCCTGGTAACAATAAAATCACTTAAGAGGAATATAAACGCTAGAAATATTTCGATTCTTGTGTTTTATTAAATCTAAAACCGAGCGCCGGGTACCGTCATATTTTGGACTGATTTGCACGAGGCAAGTAATTTGAAATAAATACTGTTGCTATGACGTGGTGCTTGCAATACGTAAGAAGCGCCCAGCGAGATCTCCGTTCGCCGATGCTTCTACACATACCTTGTTACCCGGTGGATGAATACCGTCAATTCTATTTTACCAGCAGCGGCCGAGACGGGAGCGGATCGAGAATCCTCAAACTATGGGGAATGCTAATAAAAGTAAATGTTTATAAAATTTGAGTTGCTTTTATTTATTTACAATCTAAAAAATTTTATGAAAGTGAATTATTAATACATATTATTTTAAATACATATAAATATTAATAAAAAGAAACTTGATTCAAGTTAAATATAATATGTATATATGTTAACAAAATGTAACTAATACGTACTTTTATAAAACTAGGTATAGGTATGTACTTTTATCAAATTTACATACACTTTCAAAATACCCAAATTACATATACTCAAATTTCCACATCTAAAATTTTTGTAAAATTCATTTACAAAAATAATTTTTTTGGAAACAAATCAATAAACCAATCTCAGTATTAGAAATGATGACGGAACAACTCACAGCTAGGTTTAAAAATATTCTACATTTGATACATCAGTTTATTGAAACATGCACTTAAAAAAAACGGTGAAAATAAATAACTTGCATCCTCATATGCTGAATTTATCCTAAAAGAGCATAATTAAAACGAATGCAATATAATATTTTAAAATAATAAGTAAAATTTCGACGGTCTCCATGGTAGAGGGGATAGTATTAGTCTTAGTATTAGACATTATCAAGGAACAGTTCCCAGCTACATGTATTAATAAAAAGAAACTTCATTAAGTGAAATGTAATATATATACATACTAATAAACTAATGTAAATGTAACTAATATATACTTTTACAAAATTTGGTATATGTACTTTTATCAAATTTACATACACTTTTATCAATTTTCCGCATTTTAAATTTTTGTAAAATTCATTTACAAATAAAACTTTTGGAAACAAATCAACAAACCAATTTCAGTATTAGAAATTATGACGGAACAACTCACAGCTAGGTTTAAAAATATTGTACATTAGATACATCAATTTATGGATACACACATTTAAAAAAAACGGTGAAAACAAATAACTTGCATCTACCTATGCTGAATTTATCCTAAAAGAGCATAATTAAAACAAATACAATATATATCGCGGGTTCAAACCCCGGCAAACAAATCTTAGTACTAGACATTATCAAGGAACAGCTCCCAGCTTCATATATTAATAAAAAGAAACTTGATTAAGTGAAATATAATATGTATATATATTAACAAAATGTAACTAATACAAACTTTTACAAAACTAGGAATATATACTTTTATCAAATTTACATACACTTTTATCAAATTTCCGCATTTAAAATTTTTGTAAAATTCATTTACAACTAAAATTTTTGCAAATAAATCAACAAACCAATCTCAGTATTAGAAATGATGACAGAACAACTCACAGCTAGGTTTAAAAATATTGTACATTATATAGATACATCAATTTATGGATACACACACTTAAAAAAAACGGTGAAAATAAATAATTTGTATCTACCTATTCTGAATTTATCCTAAAAGAGCATAATTTAAACAAATACAATATATCGCGGGTTCAAACCCCGGCAAGCAAATCTCAGTATTAGACATTTTCAAGGAACAGCTCACAGCTACATAGATTTAAAAATTATTCTTTTAAAATATTAATCCTACCGATAATGAATTTAAGCATTATATTCGTCAACCTAAAATTTCTCAAATGATATAACATTCTGAACATCAAAAGAGTTGAAATCAGGAATAGTTGATGCTGACTCATTTTGAGCTCACGCTGTTTGAGAACCAAAAATGCTCGCTGTAACAACGAATCCGCTACGTATATTGCAAGTAAAAAACTTCGAAAACACGGGCACAGATCCCACGTCCGTTTCTGGCCACGGCTCGCGGCATTATGGTGGAATACAAGCATTGGGCGCAGATCGTATGAATTAGTACGGTTCTACAAATTTGACGTAAGCGCCAAAGCGGTTTTTATTTTTTTTGTGCATAATTTTATAAGAACGAAAAAAAGTTAGAACGTAGAAAACGTCAAAAATAGTCTTAGCCATAAAGGGGTATTTTTTTAAAATTGTTACTTACATTACTTCATAGTAAAGTCATGAAAAAACTTTTTTTTTAGTGGTTTACGCTTATTTTTTTTGTTACGTAAATAATAATTTTATTGTTATTCTGTTACGTAGAAAAGGTAGTTAAAGCTTCAATTTATCCGTAGCATATTTTTTTATATTCGTACTGTAAACCGATTCGTTGTAAAGATTAATCTAAATAGTGATTTCACGTATAGCTTCATCTTAATAGACTGGACTGCATAATATTAACAGAGACGCACTCATCGAGCGATATAAACTATAATATTCCGGGTTATACATACTATGCAACAAATACCCGAATTAATAAGAACAGCGGAATCGCAATATTTATTTCAAATAAATATGTTGTGACTTTTAACAGAGAAATCCAAATGCACAATGTAAACCTCTTAAATATGGAAATCAGTTACCAAAAGAATACATTTAGCATATTCGCTATATATAGAACTCACGCCTCAATATTACCAATATATGTAGATGATCTAAAACGCATTCTTCTTGCGAACAGAAATAAGAAAACCATTGTTGTCGGAGACATTAACCTCAGTATCGCAAATGATTATTCGTCTAATGATAAAGATAATTATCTTAATATGATGGCAGAATTAAATTATATATCGTGTATTAACTCATTTACGAGAATGATTCCAGGTCAACGACCTTCGTGCATAGATCATGTTTTCACAAATATTCAAGACATAAAAAACATAGTATCTGCAGTTATACAAACGACAATCACAGATCATTTCGGGTGCATTTTTAACTACAATTAAGAAAACAAATGTTCACCATTAACAACCCAAACTCCGGAGAATGAAAACAGCCAACGCAAAATGCTCAACATAAATGCCTTAGTAGATAATCTAGATAAAGAGAAATGGCTCGATATTTTTAATTGAAATGATACGAACAAATGCTTCGAACTATTTGAAGAAAAATTATCAATGCACGTAAGTACTGCATATTCTATTGATTCCAGAAAACAATCATCATAATTTAAACCGGTTAAACCATGGATAACTTTTGGATTAATTGTATCAATCAGACACAAAGAAACAATATACAAAAAAATAATCCAACAACCTACAAACGAAACCTTAAAAAAATACCTAAAAGCATACAAAAACAAACTTACGTATTTAATAAAAACCACAAAAGATAATTATTTTCGGCAAAAACTAGAAGCAACGGAGAACGATGCAAAAAAAGTCTGGAATATTATAAATGAAATCATAGACAAGAAAAAACACAAAAAAATGAAATACATAGTATTACACATAACAATATCAAAATACGATGCAAAGAAAATCCATCGGCTGCCGCTAACATATTTAACAACTTTTTTGCAAATGTAGGCAAAAACCTTGCAAATCAAATTAAAAAAATACCGTCTAATGACGAACAGAACATTAACGCCAATATCTTAAACAAAATTAACATGTTTCCTCTCACTTCAGCACAGGAAATCGAACAAATCATTTCAAGCATGAAGGGAAGATCAGCATCAGGTTTCGATGGAGTTACCGTCGAAACACTGAAAAATATCAAAAAAACATATTTCAAAACCATTAACACATTTAATCAACATTAGTCTTCAAAGCGGAATATTTCCAACGATATATAAACAAACCATCATCACTCCAATTCATAAATCTGGCAACCCAGAAGAAGTGACAAATTATCGTCCAATATCGCTGATTTCAAACATTGCTAAAATCTTTGAAAAAATTATCAAAAAAAGATTGACTGAATTTATTAACAAAAATAACATAATACACGACAACCAATATGGATTTATGAAAAATAGAAGTACGCAAGATGCGATTGCCAAACTATCGAACATTATTCAGAACACATTAGACAAATCTTTGAAATGCCTCGGAATCTTCATAGATCTTAAAAAAGCTTTCGACAGTATTTCTCATGATAAACTTATTAAAAAATTAAACTGTATTGGGATAAACGATAAAGCTCTAAAATGGATAAAAAGCTATTTATTTGAACGACACCAAGTAGTCAAGATAAACAACTTTCTAAGTCTACCACTAGCAAGTAATTTCGGGATACCTCAAGGCACAGTCCTAGGCCCCCTACTATTTATAATCTATGTCAACGACATTTTCAAACTACCACTTAACGCAGACATAATATCATATGCCGACGATACAGCTATCATAGTGAATGGGATCGACTGGGATATAGTAAACGAGCAAGCAAATAATAGCATGAATACCTTAAAACACTCGTTTGATACAAATCTTCTATCATTGAACACTAACAAAACATACTACATACACTTCTCAATTAACAAACTAAAAACACTCCCCAACACTAAAATAATTATCCACAATAACAAATGTAATAAAATCACATGTATTCAAGACTGTTCAACGATGAAATCAGTATCAGAAACTAAATATCTCGGAGTGATAATAGAACAACATATGAAGTGGAAGAGCCATATCTGTGAATTGGTTAAACGTATCAGAAAGTGTATATATATATATTCATAAGATTAAGAAATATTTTAAAACTCAACAATCTAAAAAGAGTATACTATGCACTAATCCAGTCATTAATTCAATATGGAATTATTGGATGGGGGGGGGTCTTACAACAATATTCTAAACCCGATCAAAGTGATCCAGAAGCTAATCATTAAAGTAATCCTAAAGAAACCCTCCAGATATCCAACAGAAACGCTTTTCGCAGATTTTACGGTGCCTCGAGTAGAGAATATCTTTAAAAAAATGCAATTATCCAAATTTACAAAGATAATATCATCAAAAAATTTGAAACCTACCAATCAAAAAGATATCAAGACAACATCAAAATACCAAAATTTAATACCAAACTAATGCAAAACAATTATATCTACTTAGGAATAAAGTATTTCAATAACCTTCCAATTGAAATAAAAAAACCAAAGATATCAATAAACTGAAACTCAAACTGAAGCTACACTTCATCAGGAATAATTAAAACTAAATAATTACCTGTTTTTCTCTTTCTTTCCATTTATTATAAATTATATTCATCTCTATTTTATTTAGATTTTTCGAATTTCGTACCGTATCCTATGTATGTACACCTACACATATTGATGATCCAGAAGTCTCAATTGTTCGTATTATATACTTACCTTTTGCATAATGTTATTCTATTTCTGTTATAATTAGTGTAACTCGCTCATCAAGCACAAGAACTAGCTTCTTCTTTGATGAGATTGCAATTTTAAATAATTTCTTTACCGATATGTAATTTATGTAACACCTTTGTACACTTATATATCTATATTAAATAAATAAAAAAAAAAAACTGTGAAACTGTTTAATAAAACATGACTCGTTTAAAATAGAGCAGAAATCTCATGGGAAATATCTTAAATAGCATTTAAAGAAACACTGTAAATTTTTCATACACATAACTTGTAAAATAACTGCGATATACTTAATAACCTTTTCGGCGTAGAAAATGTATAGATGTTATCTTAAAAAATAACATATATTTTTTTAGAAACTGAAAAACTTAGTAAAAGTGTTCAAGAGAAATATGTTATAAAACGGTAGAAATTCAGAATGCCGCGGTTTAAGCCATTGTCCGCAAACTAATACAGCACAACCCGAGGCTATAAAGCTCCACAGAAGGTGAGATTTACCTCTCCCCACGTGTCCAGCCGACTACCGTATCCTGGACAACAACCACGTGTATAATTTATCGCTTATCGGCAGCCAAAGATATGATTACTCCAAAACCCCCGGGGATATTGTTTTATCACTGGCCGAGAACACAGTCTTCGTGAAAGAAGCGTGAACAATGTAAATTTCACGGTGGAATCAACTACAAGGGAAAAACAAGCACATCTTAACACATCTAGTCGCGGGTTCAACGACTTGGGCAGTTTCCAGCCTTTTCAGCCGATTTTAAAAATATCACCATTCCCAAGCTAATCGATTACAGTTATACATATATATATATAAAGGTATATGTACCTCGCCTAGCTAATATAAAAGAGCCATTATTATCTTATTTTAATGTTTCTAAGAATGCCCTGATATATAAAAAATATTTTTTCTGATATATAAAATTTTATATATCTGATATATAAAGTTCTGTTTCTAGATATATAAAAAAGGCACTTTATTTCAGATTCCCTATCTAAAATTTAGCTTATATCTATATTTTATACACATAAAGCAGATCTTTGGTTTTTTGAAAATCTAAATTAGTCATTTAGTAAACGCCTACATCCATATTACATAATATAAAGCAAAGTCGCTCCTGCTGTCTGTACGCTTAGATCTTTCAAATTACGCAACGGATTTTCATGCGGTTTTCAATAATCGATAGTGTTTCATGAGGAAGGTTTAGGTATATAATTTGTTATGGTTTTGTGTAAATTGGTTGATACATATGAATAAAGGGAGTGGGCTGGTGTGGATTTAGTATGCAAATTAACAGATGGTGTTTCGTTAGCCACAGCAACGTGTGGCCGGGTCTGCTATATTAAGAAGAGTAAAAAAAACACTTGGGTAGAAATTTCTCTTTGTGAAAACGCTCGTTAATTACCCAATGACATTTCTGTGCTGGTAATTTCTTTCTGTCGACAGGTTCACATTTAGACCTTTATTATTTATACCCAGCGCAGGCACACGAAAAATAAAGTCTGTATTTTCAACAAATCAGTTCCAATTTTGAAAATACCTATTAAATTATTTTTGGTTAAAAAAATTATATTATAATGAGGTAGGTACATTATCTTTTTCGTTGTTTGTTTTTGGGGGTGTTATGCCGTGTTGCGCTACCTCCTTTAGCCGACGTTTCGGATAGCGTTGCAGTGTCCACACTGCAACGCTATCCGAAAGAGGTACAGAAAAAAAGAGAACAGAAGGAGGTAGCGCGACACGGCATAACACCCCAAAAACACATAATGAAAATGCTTTTGGCCGTGAAAATCTAAAAACGAACAGGTACATTATCGTTTATTTGAATTCTCGAAAAACTCCCAATTTTGAATTCAACGCAAATCCGAGTTCTAGAGTTATAATTAAAATAAGTATTTTCAATAATCAGGTAGGTATTGTAAAGTGACAATTGTAACTACAGGTGTATACTGAAAAAAAGTTTTATTTTACATTAAGGGTTACTACTTTTTATTCTTAAGGCGATCCACTAGTACAGGAAAAAATCGAAATCGGAATTCACGCCCTTTTATGGGAGGAGTTTAAAAATACTTGAGAAAAAGCTTTTGGAAAGGTTGGAAAAGATATTTGAGTTTTTTTTACATGTTGATTTCGTAAAGGCCTGTAAAAAACATTAATTCATTTTTTATGCATTGTTTATTGTAATAAAACGGAATTTTTAAATTGATTTCACGAAAACAAGCGGCGCGGAGCGTAACACGTCGTTTCTCCGCTCCGTCCGGAGGAGTAGTGACTGAAAATAGGAGCCGCTGCCAGTCGTTATTCGGTGGACGGTATAAGGTTCACTTTGATATTACAAATCCGTCGACTGCCGTATTGTCGCCGTGATGTCAAAAATACCAACGCAAAAAATGCATATTATTTTTTATTTTGTGAGGTTCGGGCGTAAATTTCAATTTTTTTTTCAATAATTATATAAGAAACTAAATTTGCCACATTATGCAATAAAACCGTATCCGAAAAAGTGTTTATAAGTAGGAGAGTTTGCACTTGAAAATGTTTTTTATAGACCTAATACTTCATTTTTTTCTAAGCTTATTAAAAGACTTATTAAAAAAATTACTGAAATTTTTAAGGGCCAAGGTATGTTCTACACGCAGTATTTAATTGAAGCATCTATAATACTTCTAAGCGGTCAAATTTTCAAAACAAAAACATACGATTTTGTATGATTTTGCATTATTTAGTATGGCTTCATCTTAAAAACACTGTCGGCATTAGTATACCTACTCAAAGATGACACAAGTCTTATCTAAGTCAAGATGAGTTAATAAAACTGTAATGTAAAAATATTATTCAGTTCCCACGTGAACAATTGCCGAAAGTTAAGTGCATTGTGACTGAATCGTTGAAATGTTAAACGAATAATAAAATATTAATGTGAAATACAGGTACAATTTTCAGGAATGCTTTTACGTGTAAATGTAGTGTTTCTGCCCATTCGAATCCATATTAATATTATGTAGCCAAACATGAAAAATAGAATTGAAGAACCTTGTTTTTGAAGTCTTAACAGTTGAAAAGATTGTGTAAAAGAATATTTTTATTTTTCAATATTACGTTTGTGTTAATCTACCGACCTGAAAAATATCGAATAATGCTATGGACAGTAGCATTAAACTAATTTTAGGGTTAATAAAGTTTCAACGTGTTGTTTTAGTGATCAATTAATAATTAATTAAAATTTCGATTCGATCATAAATGTTTAATGTTCAGATTCTATCATGTATGTTCAATGTTTAGATGTGTTCTGGGTTTCGTTGTGGGGGGGAAAATTTGTTGAGAAATTTTCCACATTTATTCTAATTTCATTATAAATTAACCATTTAATTTATACATGATGCAAATCATGCTTGTATTTAGCAAAATATTTATATGTTTTACATTTTTGATAATGGTAATAGTCTCCAACTAACTGACAAACAAACAATTTCTCGTAATGACCCATTATGGGCAGAGATAATTGTAAGTAGATACTATATAAAAAATAACCAAGTAAGTACTGAAATCAAATTATTAAAAAAAAATCTTTTTTTAGAACCTACGAGTATTCTTCCGACTGTAAAACTAAAACAGTGTTATAAAATTTAAATACAGAAAAACATGTAGGTAGATGTACTAATTAAGATTATTTGTGCTTCCTGTGTGCGTGTCGTGGCGCGCCAGAAGCACATCGGTTTCATACATTTACTATGGTTAGAGACATATTTGTAGGTCGTGGCGTGTCGCCGTAATGTATGAAACCGATGGCTTCTGGCGCGCCACGACACACCACGACACGCAAGTGTGTACGAACCTTAACTCAGGTTCAATAAACTCAAATTTGATTTGAATGTGTCATTTTCAAAATTGGAAATGATTGTTTGAAGACATCAGATAAGAAGTAAGTAATAATAATTTTAGAAAAAAATATTTTCTATTTGGGAGGAGGGTATGGGTACCGCCGTCTCGTGAACCATTTATTGGACCTCTGCCATAGGTCACCCCAAGTGGTTCCCTGGTTCACGGGGGTGAGGTTTGTCCATTTGGCGACGGATGCGTCAGAACACCAACTGGGTGGCAGGCCGGATCGGTAGAGACTAATTGAGGGAGACCTTTTGACCTCTCCAGCAGGAATCTCTCGAAACATCGCCTCGCACCGCAGTGGGAGGGTCAGATTCAAACGTCCGTCACTCCTGGACACACTGACCCCCCAGAATGAATCCTACTCAACTCTGATAACCTTTTCTTTTCCAGAACTTCCGAAGTGCCTTCTGTGTGGAGCTAATGTAAAAAAAATAACTGTCATTTTTAAATCGGAATTAAGTTGTCATTTTAGATATGCATGATTTATCTATCCATGTTCTATCGTCACGTCGTCTCCTGCAAATGGGTTCAGAAACCGAAAAAGTAAAAATAAAATGTATTATTATAAAATGTTTTATATTTACAAAACAAAAATCGCTAGAAATGACTACCATTCAGAATCGAAACATTGGTTGAAATAAATACCTGTACTTGTCACACTGAATCATAAACAGGTAAACACCTCAGCACAGGTTCTCCTAGTGAGGTGTTTACGAAACATACAACATTATAAACCAACAGTTTCACCTTCTCAAACCTACCTTACACCCAACATAATAAAATGTTATATTAATATGTAAAAATGTTTTCAAAATATATGATGTTAAAATATTAAATATAAGGTAAAAACTGTAATATATAGAAATAAATAATTAAAAAAATAAAATAAATAAAATGATTTTAGCTACATCTATGAGTAGTAAGCAATTTTGAACAGCCAGCCATATTTCCATTCCACTTACAAACATTATATCGCCTCCTTAAATTGCACTGGGACTTGATGTTGCTCATCTAAAAAAATAAATGTTTAGCTTTACATAAGTAATATTAACTTCACTATGATTCGCAAACATTTTTAGGTTGTTAACCTGCGGCGATCGGCTTTTATATGTCCTCTCAATCAGCCCATTCAGGAATGCTTTTACTTGTATTTATTTATCGATATTACGATTGTAAAGGTACCTACTTTATGTTAAAGAGGTCTGGAATATTTTCCCAGCATTCTTTTATCTCGCCGTGCTTTTGGTTATTCGTGTAAATGCTGAAATAACAATTAAATAAGTAGAATCAATGATAGTTTATCCAAATAAGTACCTTCTCAGGATTTCATGAATTTTTGAAATTTCACGCGTTTAAATTTTTATTTTATTTAATTAAATGATGACAATATTATCGAAACTCACTTGAGAATTTGGAGACAGAAAAATCAGAAAAAAGATATTGGCACCTCTGGGACTCGAACCCAGGACATTCTGCTTACATCTTTCTCTGATTTTTCTGTCTCCAAATTTTCAATTGAGTTTCGCTTATTTTATCTTCATTTAATTAAATATTTATTACAATTTGAGGTTTTACTCATAAATCAGTAAAAAATTATTTTTTTTGGTAAATAATGCTTTTATTGTGTTTTGCAAGTAAACTATTGTTATTGAGATGTTAAGATTACTACTAAATTTTATTTATTTTTTATTTACAATAAATGATTAGGATTTTATCAAAGGTATGTAAATTTATTTTATTTAATTTCTTGTCTCTATAACTGTCCCTTACTCTAACACCACTAAAGTCCAACAATTTAACAAATATATTGCAATGAAATGGTTTAACCAATTACTTGCTAATATTAGATTGGAAACAAATTACACCAAACTCAATTAAAAAATAATTTCAATAAGATATCTTAATTATTAAACTTTGTAACATATTATATAATATTTTTCAAAAATAATAATAGAAATCCTTTTTTTCTTATTTTTTCTCATCTTCAATTTTCTGCCCTATTTCATAAAAATCATTTGTTGCACTTCTTTTGTTTTCTTACTATTTCTGAAAATTAGGTACATGTCAAAATGCTATTTATAACATTTCTCCGCATTTTAAACAGGAGCGTTGCTCTAAAATCACGATTACTGTTATACCTATATTTAAAAAAAAACTTTCCATGATGTACCTATATGTTATTTATAGCATTAAGTTTAATAGCGAATTTAAAAAAAAAACATTGTATTCAAGTTTAATCCGTAGAACTCCATTTTATTACAAAGTTTTATTATAATTATTATATTTTTGATTATTACTATAAAAATTTTAAGTACATAATAAAAATAAATATATATTTTTTAAATAGTTCTTCCATAAATATATCCTAGTAATTATTACTAGGTGTTTCGCCTTCCGAAGGCATTATCAAACTGACAGTTAAAGTTCCTACAAATAATGCTTTATAACAATAAAGTACTAATTAAGTTTTCACCCTTTAGGATGTTCCTGGCCATCGACTCAAAAAACGGGAAAAACGAAAGTCGTACTGACTCTTTTTTTAAAATGGCCGTTTTTAAAATTTAATCATTTTGTGTTAATTTATTTATGGACATTACGGAAGTAGTTTAGCTTGTACATATTGACAACGTTTATGTCATGAAACATTTATTAGAAAAGTAAGTTACAAATAATAACGTCATTTTTCGTCAGCCTTTGGGTCGAGGGGTAAGGCTCTCGGCTAGCGATCCTGAGGACACGGGTTCAAATCCCGGCGTGCTCTATATAATTTTATTTGATTGATTTTTCGCGTATAATCATTTAAAATAACGTCCGGTATATTTGAAGCACCGCCCTGGTGTAAGACCACCATTCAGAATTGAATCGTTGCTTGAAATGGCTTTAACCGTGTTTGGTGATTAGATCCGAACAGTCAGGTACTTACCCGCCTACTTCTCTCCCATCTTCTTCATCTCCGCACTTACCTTCAGTACTTACACTCATAACATACCCCGATTGGGGATGCCATAGTCTCACTGGCTCCAGGCAGTTGGACAAAGGCAACTGATTGCGGTATTCACAATAAAAAAAACAATACAATGTTTCGAACGTACCTTAAAAAATCTTTCATGTCAAAATATTATTTTTGAAAGTGTTTCGATTATTATGTACATATTCTTTTCAAATTGTAAGTTACATGAAACCATTGTTTATTACTATTACTAACCCTTTAAAAATGTAAGCATATTTTGTACCCTATGGGCGTATACAAGAGCAATAAATAAATTAATCAAAAATAATTAAAATAAATTATATTTTAGGTTCTTGACCACATCGCTTTCATGCCCTTATTTTTAAATTTAATTAAAGACAAACACAACATTGATAACGTAACATTACATAACCATACATTACATAACAGTAATAAGTTTTTGCAACAAGTTTTTAGAATAATATGTTTATAGAACAACATAACAGTGAGCTTTAAATCTTGTAAGAGATGATTTGAAGGTAGCCAGTGATGACGTTTTCAAATTAATGGAATGTTTTTTATAAGTCTCATTAAAATTATGGCACATTCTCGATAAAAATGTGTCAAACCCCATACCCCAGCTAAGTTCGATATTTTTTAATATTTAACGGGATATAATTTACAATTCGTGAACCAATTCTAGGAACATTGAACCTGATTTGATGAAGTAGAAAAGGGCAATTTATTAAACCATTAACAATTTTGAAAATTAGTCTTCTCTATTCAAGGGTGCGTTGTAGAATTTTAGTCGATCATTAAGGAACTGATTGAACTCGCACATCAGAATACGCTAGGTGGTACATAAATGTTTTTGAACCTGCTCTATTCGCTGAATATGAACTTTATAGGTTGGACTCACGGACGTCTATTTGTATGTCTATGGTTGGACTCCACACAGCACTTGCGTACTCTATCTAACACGTTGCGGGTGAAGGAATTGTATAGCGTTATTTTTGATTTGGGATTTAGAAAAAGTTTACTATTTCGTTTGATAAATCCTAGCATTTAAAGGGATCTAGAAATAATGTTGTGGATATGAGGTGTGAAAGTTAGTTTTTTTATAAAATAATACGCCTAGGTCCCGAATGGTTGCAACTTCCTGGAGTTTAGTACCGTCAATAAAATGTTGAGTTGGGATAGAGTTGTGTTTACGTGTAAAAGTAATGTGAACACATTTTAAAGAATTCAGAAACATTCTATTGTTGTTGCCCCACTTTGAAACTCTGTCAAAATCATTTTGGAGATGTATTGAATCTAGTAATGTGTGAATAATTTTGAATATCTTACAATCATCAATCATAATTTATAAAAACAAGGAACAAGATCGGGTACAAATGGGACCCTTGAGGCACGCCGGACGGCACGTCTAATCCTCATAGCCATAAAATACTACTCTTTGTACGCAGTCAGTTAGATAGGAGTAAACCCAGTTTAGCAAGGTACCATGAACGCCCATTTGTTTTAGTTTATGTATTAATAATCTGTGATTTACCTTATCGAAGACCTTTGCTAAAATCGGTGTAAAATAAATTGTGTCTATCTATAGACCTCTATCGACAACTTCGGTTAAAGTAGTGACAGCAAAGTAAATTAGAGAATATTGATTTCTGGGAGAGAATACCATGCTGTTATGGAGTTTTAACATTTTTAAGAAGATAATTCAGATATGGACAAATTAATTTTTCGAAAAAAATATCAAATGAACAGAGAATAGAGATGGGTCTATAATTTGTGACTTCATGAAGGTCTTATATAGCATGATGAAGAAATCCCTCCCCCAGATTAAGTACCAGTAGGTACCTACAACGAACGTAATAACAATAATCACCATTCAGTTTTCGTCCGGGTCGAAATCTATGGAATTGTCGGTTTTGATTTTGGAAAACTCTAGCAGCGGCAAGAAGCAGAATCAGGAGTAGACGTGCTCAGGCGGCGTGACGGGCAAAGACCGCGCGGCCGAGCGTGTCTCCGGTGCCAGTACCCGGTACCCAGTACCCAGTACACATTGCCCGGTGCTTGCAACCTGCTAGATTGTTGCAAGTGCTTATTGCCCAAGCAAGAACTTTTGTGAGAGGATGAGGGCTGGTGAAGCCAGAGAACTTTGAAAATTAATTAAAAATTATTCTTTTTTTTCATGTTAATACCGCACATGACTCAATGCTACAAGTTATTTGAAGCCAGTACGATTATAGTATCCATATTCTTATAATTATATGGATATGTTGTGAGGCTAGAGGGAGGGCGAGGAGACGGGGAAGAGGAAGATAGGTCAATATCTGTTTTAGGGGAGTTTTCGGAAAATTTATCAGCACTTCCAAGTATCGCCCAAGATTTAAGACCCCGCATTCCGATTTTTTATCGATTTATAACATTACCCCTAAACACAGTTTATAAGTTCTTTAAAAATATGTAATAAGATAATATCTGTACATTTGCCGAGTCGAAACGGTAATTACATGAAATTCCCTCGATAGAAAAAAATCGCAAAGTATGCTCCGAAAATGATTAAAAACACATTTTGTTCTGTTATTTACATGTTAAAGGCATAAAAAAATCCACAGCGTATCTTTAAATGCTACTTTATATATTTATCGAGAGATTTTTTCTCTATTTTTAACGAGCCGTGTTTTATTAAATATTTTCACAATTTTCACTAAATTACAACAGCTTTTTTAACATTAGCGCGCACCTCCTAAACATTCGTATTTACATATATTTTTTATTTTTATATTTTTTATTTTAATATAAAAAAAATATTTGTCACATATACCTTATGCATAATATATTTTACAAAATATTATAAAAAAAGCCATTGTTGGTCATGTATACCTTATCAGGAGCTCTTGTGCCTGATAAGGGGGCCACGATTCTTACTTAGGTTGTAAGTTATAATATTATGTTTTGTGTAAAATATTTTCTTTTTACTGTAAGCTTTTTTTTAAATTGTTTAATTTTATTTATTTGTTCCGATTGGTTGATGATACAGCGTAATTCAGAAGGGAGGTTATTATAGTTTTTTATGGCTTGGAAGATATAATGATTTTGCATTTGAGTTGTTTTAAACTTAGGTGTAATAAATTGGTTTCCATTTCTCATTAGTTTGTAAAATTCTTGATATTCTTTGTTATTTTTTTCTTTACACATTTTTATGATGGAAGCTTGGTTGAATATGTCATCAACATTTGGTAATGGAAACAATTTAAAAAGTGATTCTGTTGAGAAGGTAGATGTTTTTTAAATATTACTTTAATGATGATTCTTTGTGAAATTTTACTAGTTTAGATTGTTTTTGTAAGATCCTCCCCAACCTATAACTCCGTAGATAAGTAAAGAATTAACAAGGGCATAGTACACATTTTTCATTATTTTTACATTTAAAATATTTCTTAACCTAACAAATATATATATATATACATTTCCTTATTCTTTTCACTAGCTCTGAAATGTGACTATTCTACTTCAGGTTTTGATCAATGATCACACCGAGATATTTAATTTCAGAAGAAGAGTTAATTATGGTACAAATGGGATTATGTTGTTTACAGAGTACACGATCACATTTTTCGTCGTGGATTACAATATTAACTTTATTATCAGGTATTTTCTGTAAGGAAAATACGACACATATCTCCCTTTTAAACCATATTCCGCTTTTTATTAATGTTTACTACAGGACTTTAAACACCTGTACTAAATAGGAATATTTTTCACATTAATTCCACATTTCACTGAAAACTCCTGAAAAAAATAATGTTCTCATGAAATTAAATTGTTTCTCAAAATATCTAATAACTAAAATAGTACTTCCGTACATAGTAACCTCACATCCAAATAATGTTTCTAATTTTCTCTTGTTTAATATTAAAAACCTACATTTCCTTTGAAATAATAAGATTTGAAAGTTGTAGGTACTAAAATACCTACCTACTTAATAATAAACCATGTACATATATAAAAAAATCAAATAAGGAATATGCAATTTTTCCAAAGATACTTCACTATCTAAATGATAATTCTTTTTATAATTTTCGACATGCAGGTAGGTACTATTATATTGAAAAAATCTAATAAGTACGTCATGCATCATAATATTGAAAAGCGTCAGTCAAAGTTAGCCACTAGGCATCTGGTCAAAGTAAGGCTTGCTTGAATAATAAATTGGATGCAGCAGATTTTCGAAATCAAAACGGAATACCTATACAAAAACAAACTTTACAGACAGATGAAATGCCATACGGTCGAGTTAACACGGGACTTCGTAACGCCCAGGCCATAAATTATTGAAATAAATAAAAGGTGTGTTTTTTAAGGTTATCTATGTATTTTTATTTTATTTTTTTATTTTTTATTAAAGAAATATTAACATAGTACATAATTCAGATTGTTTAAAACTTTTTAATGTAACTTTTTTATATTTATATTGGTAAGTATATAACATGTTTCTTGATTTCATTTAATACCTACCTAATTGAGAATAACTCGTGTTTAGGGAGGGAATTTTTACAAGATTTGTTTAATTTCTAGAATTATACCTATAATTAACACTATATCCATTCAATTTATTAGCGTACATATATGCACTGAAGAACAGATAACATATATATTTAAAAACAGACAGTTCTTTAAAATATATAATACTAGCTGGGTTACCCGGCTTCGCTCAGGAAAACATTTGAGAGTGTTATGGAATGTTTCACAATGATGATCCCGATTCCCTATTTACGAACATTCCACGACATACACCGCCACCCCTTCCAGAACTTTTTAGAGTTCTATAGAACCTTCTTGAACTTTCCGAAATTTCAAGAGGGTGAAACTTCCAGCCCTTATATCTCCACAAGCACGCCCTTTAGGTAAAAACGGGTACCTTTTTTCCCGAGAGGGGACAGAGATCTACCACACCTTATAACTCCCTTGATCGTACCGGGACTCGTTTCTGAGTTTTTGCGGTCCACGCGTTTTTTTGGATTTTCTTTTATAATATGTAGCTGTTTCCCGGCATGTGTTGCAATGCCATATTCAAATAAATAAAATGTTGCTCCTTGCATGTCCTTTCCCGTGCGTTCCCCTCCAGCGTTCCACTTCAACCTTCCCCGCCACCGCTCTCCCGCTCCACCGTCCCGCCAACCCCCCTGGCACTTCATTTCTTGACTCCTCTCCCGCCCGGCCCGTAGCCGAAACTTTTTTCTAATACTAACATTATTAAACTCGTGATATCTGTCTAATTAAATATCCGAATTGAAAAATTCAAAAAGTTAAATAAAGGTATTGAAGCTGTCTTGAGTATGAAGTAATTAATTTTGATAAGAATCAACACCAAGATACAAATAAAGAGCCTTTTCAAGCGGCGACATATTAATTAAATTTTTAAAATAAAAGAATACTTATTGTGGCATAACCATAATAGTTAGACATATGCTCTAACGACTTTTTTTGTAAATAGTGATGTGTTCTACAAAGTCGTAGTACATTATTTTATTCTATCATCAATAGTTTTCGCAGCGCACGCGATGTAAAGAATATTTTAGGTAATTTTTTTACAACCTTGGGTTGCATTATTGGAGTTTTAGTAAGGATCTCTAATTTTTTGGAAATATAATATAGCCTATGTCACTCGGGGATAGTGTAGCTTCCCAACAGCGAAAGAATTTTTCAAATCGGTTCAGCAGTTTCGGAACCTATTCGATGCAAACAAACAAACAAACAAACAAACAAATCTTACCTCTTTATATAGTGTAGTAGATATAATGCATAACCTTTAAGAGAGTGTATTGTTCGTTTGAAAAGGCAGAAAAAAAGTGATAGTATCTATAAAAAATCAATGAGATATTTACTGATTCTAATTAGCTAATTTATTTATGATATTATTATTTAATTTATTTTTAAATTTATTGTAATCAGGTTCTAATCTTAGCTCTGTCCCAAGTTGATTAAACCACACCACACCATTGTACGTGTAGTAGTGTTGTCCAAAACTGGTACGCATCAATGGCGTGCATAAGCGACCCGCTGTGTTTTGTCTATTGCTCTCAACGCGTACTAAGGCGTGCAACTTCTTCGAGTGATCTTTGTGTATTTGAAGCAGCGTATTTTTTATGTATGTGTTTTTTAGAGGTGGGACTTGAAAGTCTTGAAAAAGTTGTGAGGTTGAATAATCTGATGGTTTTTTAGTAATAATTTTGATTAATAGTCTCTGAGTAATTTCGAGTGGCAAAATGGAGGTTTTGTATGCTCCCCCCCAAGCAAATATACCATATTGTATTTTTTTTTCTTTTTCTTTTTTTCCCATTGTATCTACATACATACAAAAGTAATTTTGCATAATTTCTAAATACAGTAAGAGTAAATATAAGGTACAAGTAATGTAAAAGTTACCAATAAATAAAATATATAATCGAAAAGAATAGGCAATGGGAACCCACTAAGGCACTGCCTGTGTGTGGGTAATATAAACAAGATTGCTATATATACATCAATAAGTATATGTAAAAAATGTAAATTTTAAACTAAAGGTTTAGAAATATAGTAATCTGTGAAAACATTATAGTAAAATAAAATAGTGAATTATTATAGATATTATTATTATTGAATGGGCTAGAGCGTAGTATATATTTTTAAGAATTTTTAAGTTTAGTATATTTCTTAAGTTAATAAATATGTATATAAGTTTTCTTAATCTATTTAAAATGTTGGTAATTTGAGTCTTCCATTTGAGATTATTATCTATTATAATACCTAGATATTTAATTTCTTTTTTATTTGTTATGCACAAACAGTCAATATTTTGACATGTTAATATTTTAGTACTACATTTTTTGCATGAATTTTAATATTTAACGTGGTAGGAGCTATTTTTTTGTTATTTATATTAAAAAGTATATAATGTGTTTTTTCAATATTCAACGTTAAATAATTTTTGTCAAACCACTCTTTTAGCATATTAATGTCATGGTTAGCAGTTATTTCAATTTCATTCCATGTGTTTGCTTGGAATGTAATAGCAGTATCATCTGCATATGAAATGAGTTTTCCGGTTATTGGCAATTCAAAGATATTATTAACATATAATATGAATAGAAGAGGGCCCAAAATGGTGCCTTGTGGTATCCCAAAGTCGCTTGTATTTGGTTCACTAAGAGTGTTGTTTATTTTTACATATTGATTTCTAGAATTCAGGAAACTTTCAATCCATATTTTGGCATTATTTGTAATTCCGATTTCGTTAAGTTTATATATTAATTTTTTGTGACTTATGCTATCAAAAGCTTTCTTTAGATCTATAAATATTGCAAGAGTTTTTTTCCCTTTGTCTAGTGCTTGGTATATTTTTGTTGTTAAATCTATGATTGCGTCTTGTTTGCTTATTTTTTCGCGAAATCCAAATTGTTGGTCACTCAATATATTATTCATTCCAATAAAATTTTGAAGTTGTTTTTTAGCTACTTTTTCAACAAATTTTGAGATATTTGACAAAACTGATATGGGTCGGTAGTTATTAATTTCTTTAGAGTCACCTGATTTATAAATCGGTGTAATAATAGTTTTTTTGTATATAGATGGAAAGATTCCTTTTTTAAGACTATTGTTTATGATGTAAGTTATAGGCTTTTTCAAAAAGTTAAGATGTTTTTTTAGGTTTTCAACAGTGATGCCATCGAAACCTGGTGCTGACTCAGTTTTTAGATCTTTTATTATATCAACAATATCTTGTTCAGTTACTGTTTCGAATTTTCCTACCGTTTTTTTGGATGATGTTATTTTATTTTCTAAGGTAGAGGTAGTATTATCTATGTTATTAGTTATTTAGTTTGCGAGATTTTTTCCCACATTAGAAAAAATATATACCTACTACATGTAATCTACATACAATATACATATAACTTGAGTATGATTTTCATCAAAAACATTACCTGTATGGAGATGTTAACACATTACCTGTATGTGAGCTCTGGCGTCATGAAATTTTATTTAAATTTTACTGTTTCTTAATGTAATTAACATAACACACCCTTGAGGTGATTTTTCATAAGAACGGCGCTCTAAAAATTATCCAATTATTATTATTAGTGCATGTCAAACTTGAATTGTGTAGCATTGAAATATATTTGTAAAGATTAAAAAACAAGACGCCCTATTATTTGAGAAAAAATTGAGATTTGTATAAAATGGTAGAAAAATTTGTTAATCTTTTAATAAAAACAGGGTTAGCTTCATGTACCGTTTAGCCTCAATCTTCCCCCTGAGCTTGAGCAACCTCTTCGTAGGTTATCGTTCGTTGAAGTTGGGGGAGCGATGAGCAATATCACGCAACATCTTACACACTGATGAAAATGGTTAATGTGAAACGAAAAAAGAAAATGAGTCTGGTATTTATATACACGGGTAATAAATTCAAGAAAATAATTTTAGACATAAAATTTCCGTTTAAATGCAATTTTTATAGTGTACCTACTGAGCAATTCTAAAATTGAAATCAGGTGTTTAAAACAGTTAAGTGCTCAATTATTAATGTCTATTTCAATCAACGAAGTTTTTATTTAGACATTAAATGTTGTATTTATTAGTAATAAATATCTATTTAAATAATGTCATTATTGCAGTAACTTAATGGTACATGTAAATTTAGTATTTTACAGTAATATAATACTGACATGAATTCGATAAAAAAAAATTTCACCCCTGTTAAAATTGGACTGAGAAGGGTAAACTAAAACAATTTTTTTCTGTGATATTTTTGAGTGTCCGAAAAATTAAATAAGAAGTGATTTTCAAAATGTATATATTACAGATTTACAACCCGGTTTCGCCCGAGATTTACAAACACACATTGAACAAATAATATGGTACCATCGATGACATTATAATACACATGTCTCTGGGTCTTATTTTTTATAGTTTTATATATACATTTTTCAAAACGCCATAGTATTTGATTGAAATATTGTTTCGAGCTCGAAATATCTGTGATTTTAGATAGTAGTGTTTTTATGTACCTATAGTACAGTATAAGATTATTTTCAAAGTGTTTATTAAAATATGCGGAAGCATAAGTGAGATGGTAATAATTACAAATATGTTTTGTAGTATGAGTACCTACCTATGAACCAGAAATTCCAAAGCTCAGAATTTTAGACATCCGATGAAATTTTCCTAATTACTCCGCGCCTTTCTCCTCAAATGCCCGCGGGACCAACAAATTGTTTCTGAAAATTTCACGGACACGTAAACAACAAACGATAAATTGGGAACTGATTGTTTCCGTTTGGCTGGTGATGGTACTAGACAAAAAAATATTCCGTTTCTCGAGCAACAAATGGACCTTACGGTTCCAGAATTATTGTCCGCTTGAATAAATTTTGGATAAATGTAATGTAAACGGAAAAGATGCAGCACAACGGTTTTATTTACTTCTTTTAAAATAATGTAAAACTAGTTTTTCAGCTTTATATTTAAGGTTAAACATCACGTGCGTTATAATCTACGTATTCACAGATGGCTCATATAAAAATATTTTAGGTTTTTAATGCTTTTTGCACGTTACGCTTTAAAATATTAAGGTAAATTAATTGTTCACGCCCGTACATATTTAATTAGAATATAAATAAATAGTTTTGTCCATAAACAAACCAAAATCTTTCAAGAAAGGCTGAAAAAATACACCGATACAATATTGAATTTTTCAGCCTTTCTTGAAAGATTTGGGTTTGTTTGTGTACAAAACTGTTTATTTGGCGCAAACAATTATTTTACCTTAATATTTAAACACATCAAAAAATATTAAAAATCTAAAATAATTTGATCGGTGCCATCTGTGAATGCGTAGACTATAACGTGCGTGACATTTAACCTTAAGATATTATATTATATCCTTTGTGACCTGGAATGGGCAGATCAAAAATTGAGGTTGGGCATATGCTGAGACACAGAGTAGGGAAAATTTTGTAATGTATGAAACGAAATATGCTGCGGGGCAGGCACGTACGCGCAGATTTTGCGCTACATGTGCGCAGGCTGGCAGTATTTTCCAAGAGAATCTCGTTTTTTCAGATATTTGCGTGTTGAAATACTATAAATTATTAATTTCAAAGTCCGAATCGGACTCTGAACTCGACATTCTCACAAACGACCAATGTCCAAGCTGATAGAAGCCGAACTAACGTGTGTCGTGTGTCGCCTGCGTCGCGGCGTATGTTGGTCACTGATTTCTGCTCGCCTGTCCTGCGGTGATATTTCTGATCTGCTCTGATCTTTTTTAACATTAGCTCCACAAAGGAGGCCCTGTGGAAAATAATTCCTCTCAGGGCCTATGTCATCTTTGGGGATGCTATGTGGAGGGTCTTTTTAAAAAAAGGAACGAATATGGGGGTCAGTGAGTCTAGGAGTGACAGACGCATGAGTCCATTCCTCCCACCGCGGCCTGCGTTTCAGCATATACCCAGCCTAAAGGTTTTCTTTAGGGCTCATTGTTGGATAGTTTTTGCTGCCCAATATTAAAGAAGCAAATTTTTTTTTTAAATTTTTTTATGTTGAGATAATATAACAGGTATATCCTCTTTTATTCCGCAATAGGCCAGGATGATGAAGACAATGGCGTTAAAGTGTTAAGTAATGTCGCTGGTCATGATCAATGGAGCGGGAAGGTGGGAATTTGACAGATCGTTAGTGCCACGGTGACGGTTTCCCGCCGCAACATTTCAACGCCATTGTTTCACAGAAGGGTTTTGGAACATTGAGCTTTGGAACCGGGAAGTGGCGCTCTAATAGTTTCTTCTTTGTTTAGCATAACCTATAAACCCTAAGATTTATAGGAAAGCTATTATTTTTCATTCTCTAAGCTTGACTTGTTAGACGGTGGCCGCAGTGGTGAATCAATAACATAATTAGTAGACATCATATAAATTGAAAAATAGTTTTTACTCGATTATTATTAATTTATTAAAAAAATGATAGATTTGAAGTACCTACTGAAGGAATCACAATCCATGAAAATATGAAGTAAACTCAAGATTATTTTTTGTAAATAAAGCCCCGCGTTGTATATTATAACCAAATTTTTAAAAGCAAATTATTTCGAGAAACATAATTCATAATTCTGATTTTGTCAAAGTTCAGTGTCAAAACCGATGTAAAAAGGTTTTAAGATGGAATAACCAGACAAAACCGGAATTATGTCATTTTTAAATCAAATTTTAGACGTATTGACTCTTTTCCACAAAAAGTTATAGATTGATTTCGAAAGTCTGTTCTTTTATCTAGTATTATGTTTTAAATTTTAAGAAAACATTTTTTTATTTTTAGTACAATAAGGTTTTACCGTAGGTCGCTGGCAGATTTGGTAAATTTTCAAACAAAATTATGTATTATACAACACATATTTCAAATCTTATAACCATTATCTGGGAAAGCTGTGTTTCAGAATTTTAATTTTAGTTTAAATAAAATCATTTAAAAAAAGATCCGCACATTTGTTTTGTTTGGTGAAGAAAATACTTCATTTTAATAAAAAGACAAATAACTTTGTTTACATCACTTTTATTGGTACACAATCAACATGTTTCGTAAACAGTGTTTACTTCATCAGGATCAAACGTATACTAAACTTAAAAATTAAATATAGATGACACATGGAAGGAAAGGGTAGGAGGGAGGGGGAGGGGTAAGAGTGGGGAAAGTTTATCAATTAGGGATTTCAAAGCCATTAGCAGGGAAAGACCGGTTAAGTGGGAGGAGGTTCAAAAGAGGATTTATAAAAATTTGCTGCTTATTAATTATGTCTGCTTTATTATTTACATTTTTTCTAATTTCTAAAATCTCTAAATTGTTTATCTGTGATGCCTTATAGCCTGTATGTAATATTTTAAGTCAATGGTTTTTGTCAAAATTATGATTATTTTTTATTAAATGATCTGCGAACTGAGACTCGCTGTTGCCATTTAATGCCCTGAGATGTTCTTTAACCCTTACTTCAAAGTTTCTGTTTGTTCTACCTATATAAAAGCGATTACAATCTTTACAATCGAGTTTATAAACGCCCGATTTTTTTGTTTTGATGTCGCTGTCTTTGTTATTGAGGATAAATTTTTTAAATTTGTTATTTGTGTAAAATGCAGGTTGTATATTACTGGGAATATTTTTGCTAATTATTTTTGACATATCGTTATTAACAAATAAAAATTTCAAAATTGTCTCCTTGTAGAAAATCCATAGTCTTGGTTATGTAGTCAGCTTTATCCATGAAAATTATTCAGAATAATCCTATCAATAAGTGTCAAGAGTTGGTGGAGGAATCGGTGAAACGTTGTAAAAGTGACATATTTTTAAACTTGAAAAATAATAACAAATAAAAAGATTTTAAGTAACCCACAGATACCCAAACTTTATAGCTTATTAAAAATACATAAACCGAAAAAACCAATCAGGCCGGTGGTATCTAATTGTAATGCACCAACATTTAAATTAGCGTCAACTATAAATAATGTAGTTATGAGTGCTAATGTATTTCAACCAACATACACAGTTAAGAATTCGTTAGAATTAGTCAATTACTTAAAAGATTTGGAAATCCCTAACCACGCTATGTTGGTTTCCTTTGATGTGATTAATTTATTCCCAAATATTCCAATAGAATAAAGTAAAACCATTATTAATAATTTGTAAAATTTTTCGAACTTGCCGAAAGACTTAATAAATGATTTAATTTTATTATTTGATGTTATTTTTAAACAGAATTACTTTCAATTCAATAATACAATATTTAAACAAAAATATGGCTTAGCGATGGGTAGTAAGTAGTACGAGCCCTTTGATTGCAGATATTTTTGTTAATAATATAGAGAATAAGATTTTCAATAGCGGAGCACTTTTACTTAAATACGTATATTGCTGGAAAAGATATGTCGATGATATAATATGTATTTGGTTAGGTACAGAAAGGCAACTGAACATGTTCTTAAACTTTTTAAATAAATTTCATAAAAAGATTCAATTCACACTAGAAATAGGTAAAGAGAAGAGCTTAAATTTCTTAGATTTAAATTTAACACTAATAGGTAATAAAATAGATTTCAATATTTTCCGTAAAGATACGTACACCGATACTGTTATACATAATTCATCTAATCATCCTTTCACTCAGAAACTCTCGGCCTTTCACTCTATGGTTAATATATTAGTTACGATTCCTTTGTCTGTTCCTAATTTTACTTTAGAATTAAATCTCATTAAGCAAATAGCAGTTAATAATGGTTATTCTAATAAACTAATAGATCAAATACTTAATAAAAAGAATAAACAGAAATTCTCAAAACTATATATCTACCCTTTTTCTAAACATAATAATAATCAATGGCGTAGAATTCTATTTGTTAATAACGATATGTCAAAAATAATCAGCAAAAATATTCCCAGTAATATACAACCTGTATTTTACACAAATAACAAATTTAAAAAATTCATCCTCAATAACAAAGACAGCGACATCAAAACAAAAAAATCGGGCGTTTATAAACTCGATTGTAAAGATTGTAATAGCTTTTATATAGGTAGAACAAATAGAAACTTTGAAGTAAGGGTTAAAGAACATCTCAGGGCATTAAATGGCAACAGCGAGTCTGAGTTCGCAGATCATTTAATAAAAAATAATCATAATTTTGACAAAAACCATGGACTTAAAATATTACATACAGGCTATAAGGCATCACAGATAAATAATTTAGAGATTTTAGAAATTAGAAAAAATGTAAATAATAAAGCAGACATAATTAATAAGCAGCAAATTTTTATAAACCCTCTTTTGAACCTCTTCCCACTTAACCGGTCTTTCCCTGCTAATGGCTTTGAAATCTCTAATTGATAAACTTTCCCCACTTTAAAAATATAAATAAAAATATATAAAATATAAAAAAATATAAATAAAAATATTTATATATAAAATATAAACTTTACCCCTCCCCCTCCCTCCTACCCTTTCCTTCAATGTGCCATCTATATTTAATTTTTAAGTTTAGTATACGTTTGATCCTGATGAAGTAAACATTGTTTACGAAACATGTTGATTGTGTACCAATAAAAGTGATGTAAACAAAGTTATTTGTCTTTTTATTAAAATAAATAATGCCATCACAAAGTGAAAACCTTGCCGAAGAAGTTTTCTTCGAAAAAAAAAATACTTCAGTTTGTCTATTTATTTACGGTCTTACAAACTAATATATTTAAGATTTTTTTTACATTCTTATTTTGCTTAGAAATCACTGAAAAATTATAAATACTTATGATAAAAAAATAATTACAAAAATAATTTTAATAGATTTATTAAAATACCCCCCATTAAAATGGTTTGCATGTACATCAAGTTATTTTCGAAATGAAGAAACATCCGAATATAAAATTATGCAGTTTAAATTTGATGAAATATGTTGTTTAGTAAAAAACAACCGCCAAATTAATCTGCTGATATAAGTTAGAACACAGTTATTTCTTAATTTATATTAATTAACGAAGATTTGGAGCACGCGTATACATAATGCATGAGCTTAAATTAATTCAAATTTATACCACGGGTATAAATAACATTTTAAAAATTCAGTTTTAGTAAGAACGCTATAAAGAAACAAATCAAAACTCACACAGAAGATGCATAACTTTAGTTAAAATGCTGTTAAATAAATATATTTACAACATAGTTCAGCAGACATGCATCCCAGCTATGCACGGACTGTTTGAATTTTCATATCTCTTATAGTATTTATAATAGTATTTTTTTGTTCGTACTAAAAAACTAAAAAATCATTTGTAAATTTCATCATGATACTTTGTACATCAGCACCAAAGATAATTCTATTATAATACTTTGTATAATAATTATATTATCTTTGATCAGCACCATTGAATTCCTGTTGTCTTGCGAAGCTTATTGTGGTATCCTGAACGTGTCGCGTGGTCGACGGCTCTATATGGTTTTCGGATACATCCGATAAAATACTTAGCAATCGCATATGGCACCGGATTGGACAATCCAACGAATTGTTGTGATTTGTGGATCAAAATATTGAAACGGTTATATTTAGGGTGGTTCACAGACTCTAAGAGTCTATTTACTTCAGCAAATGGGAGCAACAAGAGTAGTAACATCAAGTACACGAAGGCCCGCTGCTGCCTGGGGGGGCTAAAGAAATTCTGAAATAATAAAAAATTCGACACTATTAATGTCATTTTACAAGAACGGATTTAGCATAAAAAATATCTAAAAAAAGTTAAAGAAGCTAGGCCAATTTTTTAAAAGGTGATGCGATTTAGAGCTAAAGCTAGCATTAAGGGAGCTAAGGGTAAAACTGGGCCGACTGGGCCTAATGCTGTACTGATTAGGAGGAATTTCTGTTGCCGATAAATATGAATAATAGGTTTTTACCAAACTGTTTTAGAAGAAAGTATTCTATGTCTGTACGTTTTGCCTTTAAAAAATACGTTGTATAGTTTCTATACTGAACGTCTGTTGATAGCGTTAAACCAGGCAATGCTAACGATTTTTGGATGGTCCAACTTCTATAAGAAGTAACTTTAAAACGCATCGACACGCTTGTGGGCGATATCTATATATTTAAAAAAAATTGCACTAATGTTAAAATCCACAGAGGAAATTGAGGAATACGTTTTTATGAAAAAAACGCCACCAGGTTTTCTCTGATGAGTTTGAACGAGATTCCTGAATTCGCCGCCACCCGAGCAGGCCGCTCGCGTGCGGTGCACGTCCTGCACGCCCATTTACGACGTTCCGTAACGTAGTCGCGGATTTAACGTAAGTGTAACGTACTAAAGAAGATTCTTATAGTTTTGTGTGTTCCAGTTTGTTTCCGATGACGCCATTAAACACATGGTCATCACATTATTGGCTTTTACAAAAAGTGAAATTCTAACGATCGTCGTTTGGTTCAAACGCGTGTAAAGTACCTAGAGATAATTCAAGTTGTACAAAGCTTTCACATTTCTCAGATTTATTAGAAAATCTTGTTAATTAATTTAAAATATTTGAGTTAGAACTTTCTTAGAAACAGTAATTAATTATAACCGACATTACATTATTTCTCTGCATCTAATTTCTTTGTTACGCATCTTATTGTATGTAGTTACATTTCCATATAGCGAGGTAAACAACGCATTGAATGTGTTCATGCACGCGTCTTCATAAAAATATAAAGCAGTTTTAATTTCCTTGATTTCCAAGCCTAGCTCCACCTGTAATCAAGGCATCGCCGCTTGATGCTTGATCCCAGCGCAGATAAAACAAATGGGACTTACCTTGCGGAACAAATAATAAGTCACGCATGGTGAGAAACTAAAGAGGAATACTTACAACTAGTACAATAGGAAAACTACTTATCGTTAGATACATAGTTAAACTTCAATCCTGAAAAATAACTATCGGTAGGGTCATAGATAATAGGTACCTACACCTTAAAGAACATATAAAGAACACCTTATGAATTCTTCAAATTTCAAAGTTGATTTCGTCGTATTACTTCACCATAACCAAGATAATGAAAAATGATTTTTTTCCAGAAAGTTAACCAGCTTAAGATGAATAATACCTTAGACTACTATTACATTAAATTTTATAAAAAAATTAATTCTTTATTAACGTAATAAGTCACATTTACAAAAAATCTAAAAAAGTAACAACCTTTTCTCCTAAAAGGACTTTCCCACGGGGTCCTGAATTTTTGTTATTGTGGTTTTAGGAGCCAGAAATCAACGAGGAATATAAAAAACATCTAAAACTATTGCATTAAATTCCACCTCAATAATTATAGAAATTAAAATATAGAATATCTACGAACAGTAAATCATATCGAGTGATGTGGGCAATTACCATAACCACACGTTGTGTGGTGGTGGGACTGCCTGGTATGAGCACCACAAGAAGCCAACCGTAAATAATCAATGGATCATGCTTAAATTTACAGATCACAAACGGTCTACGGACTTTATGAGCTTCATTATGTATAAATCATACCGCAGTTACAGTTTACATAGAAAATTGATCACATCTCCCTGAATAAGTGTTTTTTGGATGTTTCCATGTTTATGTTATTATTATTGGATGAACCTTTTCACATTGAAAGCCCTTCAAATAATTTAGTAAAATTAGTGTCATTCGTATCAAAGAGGTCATGAATTTGTTTTAAATTACTTACCAGGACTTTATGTAGGAAATTGCTTTTAGGGTTTAAGTTTAAATGATTGATGATACAGGCCATGAGGGAACTTTATTTCTTCAGGGCCTCATGTGTGGAGCAAAAAAAAACAATAGAAATAATTTGCAAGCATTTTGAAAGACAGTGGAACTAGGTACGCCACCTCCAATGATACAAGTTTTGGTACTCTAATTTTTAGTTAAGTAAAGTAGTTAATTTTGTCATGGTTTTTTGGTATATATCTATTCACTACAATGTACATGAATTAATTAAAATGTTTTAATTGAATCCAATTAAAAATATTACACCTTAAAAATGCGCATTGATTATTCGTCACACGTTAGTTGAACTTATTGTACATATGTTGTTGTATTAGTAGGTATAAGTTTAAAAATCTATTAAAAAAAACGAGTGTGCTTTAGACCACACGACTGATGTAAAACTTCACTAACTTATGCCGTCCATTAACAATATAACAATAACGGGAATAAAAATATCCCAATCCCCTCAACATGCCTATAAATTCAACTCAACTCAACTCAACTCTCAACTCTCAACTCTCAACTCTCAACTCTGAACTCTCAACTCTCAACTCTCAACTCTCAACTCTCAACTCTCAACTCTCAACTCTCAACTCTCAACTCTCAACTCTCAACTGTCAACTCTCAACTCTCAACTCTCAACTCTCAACTCTCAACTCTCAACTCTCAACTCTCAACTCTCAACTCTCAACTCTCAACTCTCAACTCTCAACTCTCAACTCTCAACTCTCAACTCTCAACTCTCAACTCTCAACTCTCAACTCTCAACTCTCAACTCTCAACTCTCAACGCTCAACTCTCACCTCTCGACTCTCGACTCTCGACTCTCGACTCTCGACTCTCGACTCTCGACTCTCGACTCTCGACTCTCGACTCTCGACTCTCGACTCTCGACTCTCGACTCTCGACTCTCGACTCTCGACTCTCGACTCTCGACTCTCGACTCTCGACTCTCGACTCTCGACTCTCGACTCTCGACTCTCGACTCTCGACTCTCAGCTCTCAGCTCTCAGCTCTCAACTCTCAGCTCTCAGCTCTCAGCTCTCAGCTCTCAGGTCTCATCTCTCAGCTCTCAACTCTCAACTCTCAACTCTCAGATCTCAGCTCTCAGCTCTCAGCTCTCAGCTCTCAGCTCTCAGCTCTCAGCTCTCAGCTCTCAGCTCTCAGCTCTCAGCTCTCAGCTCTCAGCTCTCAGCTCTCAGCTCTCAGCTCTCAGCTCTCAGCTCTCAGCTCTCAGCTCTCAGCTCTCAGCTCTCAGCTCTCATCTCTCAGCTTTCAACTCTCAGCTCTCAACTCAATTCAACTCAACTGAACTCAGTTCAACTCAATTCAACTCAACTGAACTCAGTTCAACTCAGCTCAACTCAACTCAACTCAACTCAACTCAACTCAACTCATATCATTGATTAGCGTTTCACATTGATAAGCGTTTCATATTGATTAGCGTTTCAAAATTTTTCGTAACGTTTCATATTTTTTCGTAACGTTTCATATTTTTTCGTAACGTTTCATATTTTTTCGTAACGTTTCATATTTTTTCGTAACGTTTCATATTTTTTCGTAACGTATTCATCATTTTACCCCCAAGTGTCGAGCGTGCGTAAAGAAGTTTTACTTCAAAAACAAATCTGAACGGAATAATTCGGCTCTGGCCATATATACCGTCCGGAATACATTCGTGGGCGAGATTAGCAAATATGCAAAATCCTCTGGCATCCCTCAACGCTTTAAATTGGAGCGTTTTACTAAGTTCAAAGTTTATATTTTGAAAAAAATAAAGACTAGGGAACAGCTTGTAAGGTGTTAAACTTGTGTGTAGGGTCTTAGGAGAGTGGGGTGCGGGTTGGATGCCCCCAGTACAGAATTGGCCATAGCTCGTGTGTCGTGTCCCCTGAAGCGAGCAGATCTGAAGGCGATCTCCACGGTCATGCTCCACGGGCCAGGGCAACCAGGGCAGCCTGGACAGGGTGCTTATATCATTCCTGATTCAGGGATCTTCAAGTTTGTGGCAAGAGGCTACAAAAGCTCAAGGGGTTAACAAAATTCAATATTTTTATTTATAAACACACTAAGTAGGAGTATTTAGTATATGTAAGTTGAGCGTATTGTCAGCTCAAAAAATAACACTAATACTCTGGCAATGGGGAAATTGGTTAACGCGCTCGTTCCGGTTAGACGGAGAGGTCTGGGTTCGAGTCCCAGTTGCGACCATTGTCTTTTCTCTGTTTTTCTGTATCTTGTTCTCTTTCATATTTTCGTTTAGATTATTATTGTTAACTTATTTTAATATGATATATTTCACTGATGGGAATAACCTTCAAAAAAGTATTTAAAGAAAGTTGTTCTTATAAAAATTGAATAATACTCTTTTTTACGAGTTTTAATTGCCCATTGCCAGTGGGGTTTGGAGAAATATTGCTGTGGTGAAGGCAGTGCAAAATATTTAAAGATTTTAAATGCAGATCGCGAGAGGAACCTCGACTAAGGATAATGGAAAGGAACAATCAAATAATATTGAGTTCATTGAACAAGTGTTCATAAATAAGAGTTTTACAATCCCTTAGTGCATGTTCCTTCTTTCCTTTTAACATTTACAATATTACAAGTCTTAGGTGCATGCGAAATCGTAAATTAAAACTTTATAGGTTGCCCCAAGATGAGCTTTTTATACAACAATCAGTAGATAGTATGTACAATGTTAATATTGTACGAGTAAAGCAGAAACGATTCTTAAAATCCTTTGGCATGATGCATCTTACTGCTAATATTATATTATCTTTCTCGTAAACAGGGTGTTAAGGGACGTTCTTGATTTAGTTTAACCGGTTATTCCTGACATTATTTGGAGTAAAAAATGTAAATGAATTTTTGGTCTCCGGTGACATTTTTGATGTTATTTTTTCATCTAAAAACTTAAAAAGTCAGTAGGTAGTGGGGGTGAGGAGTTGGTCGATTACTCGACTGAGTGACCGATGACGATATATAGAGGAACTTTTTCTTGTTTGTTTTGAAGAAAAAAAAAAAAAAAATAAACGAGATCAAAAAAGTCACCGGAGACCAAAATTTCATTTGAATTTTTTACTTCAAATAACGTCAGGAATCACTGGATAAATAACGTCAGGAATCACTGGATAAATAACGTCAGGAATCACTGGATAAATAACGTCAGGAATCACTGGATATATATGTATGTAAATAATCTCATGCTAATATTGTGGATTTACTTGCAAGTTTATATCATCGATTTGATTATCAGAAAAGGTCTACATTCTACACATAAAAAGAGATAATAAAATGGAGGAAGGGGTTTAGAGGATTTGTTGTACTGCAATGATTTAAAAACATACCCCCGCATCCACGAATATGACAGACGCTGAAGAAAATAATTTTACTCATGACCCCATGTTTATTTCAGGAATATTTGCATTTCATTCCATAGAAACGATTACTCTCAGAATCACCCTGGTGAGCGACCATCAATCAGAATAGAAAAGTTGCCCGAAGGCATTTACTACTTGTATTTTTCCCAGTTCTGAATAGTTAGTTCCTTGACTTTATTCAACCTCACAAACTTCTTCAAATCAATACTTCCCTAGTTATTGAATGCTTGGAATTTTGATAAACTATTTTTTACAAACGCTGACAAATCTACCTACCTCCATCGATTCACTGTATCTTGAGAATACTTACAGTATAATAAGAACAGTGAAGTATGAAGGTGATGTTTTGTCAGAGAAGCCAGAGTCAGCCCGAGCAACTGAGCAACTGAACATTTGAGTAAGTGAGCAACTGTGAGCAACCTGCCGCTGCCATCGCATCGGGTGAACGAACCCGACACCCTCCTAATAACACCGAGGCTGTGATTATTTGACGTGTATTTATTGTGCTTTGTGTTTTGTGTCGAATTTGAAATGCGACGTGAGGCTTCAGGCGTTTGATGTTTCAGCATTATTATTATTTGTTAATGCAATTATAAATTCAGTTGCAAGTATTGCACGGAATTAATTAAACATAAACAGGTCCAGTTACAAAATTTTGAGAATCATTTTGGCTACTTTATGTTATATTATTGCGATATTTGTATACATAAATAGGCTTTCCTCTCGGAAAAAATATTTCTAAAATGATTATGATTTTTTAACCACAAATGAAGATAGTTTTAGTTATGTACCATTGAAGAAGAAGATAAAACTAATAATCTTAACGAAAATATGAAAGAGAACAAGACACAGAAAAATAGGAAACGATAATGGCCGCAACTGGGACTCAAACCCAGAACCTCTCGTCTAACCGGGACGTGCGCTTTTACGAATTCAGCCATTGCCACCCTCTGTCAAACCGTCGTAATGGTCAACCTCATATTTTAGAAGTAAAAATATTATCTCCGGCTTTTCTGTTTTTCTGTGTGTTGTTCTCTTTCATATTTTCGTTTAGATTATAAGTGTTATCTTCTTCTTCAATGATATATTACAAATCAAAAAAAGATGTTGTTCTTATAAAAAATTGAATAATTTTTGTACTTCAAAATTATAAAAAATACTGTTGCATACAGAAAGTATTGAAACCACTTATAGCGAGTCCTATTGCATACATTTGTAATCTTAGTTTTAAGACAGGCACGTTCCCGAACCACCTAAAACAATCAGTTGTTATATTGATTCATAAAAATGGGAACAAATCGGATATGCATAATTATCGGCCAATATCTCTACTCAACTCATTCTCAAAAATTATCGAGAAGATCGTAAAAAATCGTCTCACCCTCTATCTAGAAAGTCATAAAATCATATCTAATAACCAGTTCGGCTTTCGACCAGGTCTAGGAACAGAAAATGCTATTGCAAAGCTGGCGGATATTATTTCCAACAATATTGACCGGGGTAATAAATCCATCGCTCTCTTTTTAGATCTTGCCAAAGCTTTTGATACCATCTCGCATAAAATTCTTCTAAAAAAACTAAAGGCTATAGGTATTCAGGGACAGCTTTACAAATGGATGTGTAGTTACTTAACTAACAGATACCAAAAAGTTAAAATTAATGATACTGTTAGCGATCCGGTCCTTGTAGAATTTGGTGTACCCCAAGGGAGTACCTTAGGACCTATTTTGTTCAGTATTTATATCAATGATCTATGTAACAGCAATTTTTCCAATCACATTATTACATTTGCAGATGATACTGTCCTAATATTTGATGGAAGAACATGGTACGATGTACACTGCAAAGCAGAAGATGGAATAAAACAGCTTAAACTTTGGTTGGACCGTAATCTTTTGACACTCAATTCGGAAAAAACCAAATTTATACGATTTAGTGCGACAGAAGCGGGCCAACCCAAGGAAGCATATAACATTTTTATACACAAATGCACTGACTCAACTACCTGTAATTGCTATAAATTAGAATGCGTAGACAGTATAAAATACCTTGGTGTTATATTAGACAAATATCTTAGATGGGACGGACACATAGATCTAGTTGCCACAAAGGTTAGAAAGCTTAAGTACATGTTTATGACAATCAGAAATATCTTACGTAAAAAAGAATTGAAACTCATCTATGATGCTATGTGTGGGTTACTTCTAGACTATGCATCCTTAGGTTGGGGTGGCTGTGCAAAAACTGTTTTGGACAAATTAGCGAAAGCTCAAAAATCTCTGCTAAGGGTAATTCTCAAAAAACCATTTAGATATCACAGCGATCCACTATTTGAAGAGTTCCGAGTTCTGGATGTTAGACAACTGTACATGAGAAAAATAATTTTAAACACCCATCAACAACGCCACCTCTACCCATCTATTAACCACTTTTACGACACCCGCCACTCACGGAGAAATCCAATTGTACCACTCACAACTAAAACATCTCTCGCTCAAAGACACTTCTCATTCTTAGGTCCAAAACTATACAACTTAATGCCTGATGTTTGGAAAAAGGAAAGCACAGGTGTTGTTCGTAAATTGGCCACTAACTGGTTTCATCAATTGGGTAGAAAGGAGAGTGAACTTTTACTACACAAAAAATAAAATCAAACACAAACCAAAAACAACAACCAAAACTCAAAAAAAAAAAACATGTTAAAGATACCTTCATGTTCTAATCTTTATCATTATGTGTATATATGTACCTACCTATAACGCTAATATTATGTTTAATTTTTTTTTTTTTTCTATTTCTTCTCTTTGTTATTTATATTTATACAAAATATGTTAATAGGCTTATGCAATGCAACACCAGTTAAAAGTACACATTATACCTATTATTTTAATACTATACTAATCAATCAACAGTAATAACCATCTATTAAATGTTTGATTCATTTTATTGTTTCTGTTCTCTTTCTAGTTCTCATTTGTATAAAATGTGTATGTAGGACTAGGTATTATTTGAAATGCAAACACAAGATACCATAATGTTTTAATAATTTACTTTTAAGTATGTATATATTACTTTTATGATAATTTAAATAACTATGATAAGCTATGCACAGTTATCTTTTCTGTATCAATTAGTTATTACTATTATTATTATTATTTTTTAATTCTTCCTCTTCTCTTTTTTATTTTATTTTATACAACCCATCTGTGTAGGACTATGATATGCAATGCTTACACGTTTGTTCTATATGTTTAAATCCTCTGTAATTAAGTACCTACCTACGTAATTAATATTATTTTTTTAAAAACTTTGCTAAACAAAGAACAGTCACTTTGTTTTAATCTTTTATTTTTGTTTTGTTTTTTTTTTTTTTTATATTATTTACAGACCATGTTCCGTATGTTAATACGCATCCTAATTTGACTGTCCTAAAACGGGAATCCTCCTAGTTGGGCAGTCAAAAAATTTCTTAAATAATGTATATAAATGTATAATCTTTTACTAAATAAAATAAATAAATAAATACCAAAATATCTAATTTTTGACGGATTTATAAAATTTTCATAATGTCTAATTTTACTTTTGTTTGACATATTTGAAGATGGATTTTTATTTTGCCGATGTCGTTACTTTGAATAGAAAATCTGTCTGAAGGATTATGCTTTCCACGAAATGTTTAACTGTTAAAATGTTACTATTCAACTGTTAAAATTTCAAGCACATATTTTTTTCTGAAAAATCACTGAAATAAAAAAAAAACATCTGTCCTAGGGTACAAAGTCATGAATGAGTATATTTTCGGAATGTGCGTAAGGGACTGAAAAACCGTACCACAACTGTTGAAAGTGTATCACTTTTCCGCGGTTATCAGGAATGATAGAACGCCGCAACATTCTGTTCGGGCCATCACGAATCACGAGCACATGTAACTCTACCACAATTTACCACAAGCAGGCGTAAGGTGCGAGAAGAAACGATATCTGCCAAGTCTACCTATCTTTGGAATGTTATCAACATACAAGAGCATATCAGAATGGTGTTAGACAACCCTTCATAATAGAAACATTGCTCGAATTGACTTGATTCTAAATAGTCAAGTATTAGCGACCTTCCATTTTTCATTTTATTCTCCATCCCACTCAATTCAGCCTCACAATATTCTGGGAATTGGGGATGCTATTGCCACTCTGGATACGAGCAGTAAGCAGTTGGGACTTTTGTGTGTCTTGGCGTGCAGAGTCTACGAATTATCGATTCATATCCCGACTGACGTATTAAAAATCGCGCACCGGATGACGGATGAGATATAAATAATCGTAATCATCTCTGATTTAACTTCACCATTCCGTTTGGACGTTGACAAATTGCGTTGTGGAATCTCGGCAGGTAATTTTGCTCTAATGACGCTACCGGATTTATTCCTCCATCTGCAATGACAGAAATTACTGCGGAGACTCGAGGACTTTTGCGCAACGGGAGGAAAACAAACATTCTACACGTCTTCTGGAAGCCGATTTAGCAGGTACATTGATTGAGAAGGTACGGGTAGGTGTAGGTAGTACCCGTAATGATAAAGTTTTGCAAAGGTTTTTTTATCAGAATAGTTTTTTTCTCATCATTCTTAAAATCCTATCTTTCATATAATATCGAGTTGGGACTGCAGCACTCCAAAGATGTTTCCCGAAGACCACACCTACAGTACTTCTTCTGCACTGGGTCGCTTGTCTCAAGTGCAACAAATATCACATTACTTTTACTTTTGCCTACATATTTTTATGATTCCAAACTCATTAAATCTCCTTTTTAAAATATTTGTTTATTATTATAATACATGTATATATTTTTTTAAAGCAAGCAAAAAAAATTGTACGGTGAATACATTTTTTTGTATTGGATTTCATCCGCCGTGCTAGAGATGTCCCTGTGTTATTGCCGGTGAAATTTATTGATTGAATTAAAAATTGATAGATTGAATAATTTTTTTATTTTTTTTTATTGTAATATAAAAAAATATTAGTTATATATATATATATATATATATATATATATATATATATATACTTTAATTTTACAAAATATTATAAAAAAGGTCGTTTTTGGTCATGTATACCTTATCAGAGAAGAGGAGCTCTTGTGCCTGATAACGGAGCCACGATTCTTACTTAGGTTGTAAGATAATAATATGTTTTGTATAAAATATTTAAGTACTTTGTACTGTAAGTTTTTTTTTAAATTGTTTAATTTTGTATATGGAAGCTTGCTTGGGTTGCTACGGAAACTTGCTTGAATATGTCATCGACATTTGGTACTGGAAACAATTTAAAAAGTGATTCTGTTGAGAAGGTAGAAGAAGAAGCTGTGTTTTTTAAAATATTACTTTATTGATGATTCTTTGCGAAACTTTTACTGAGTTTAGATTGTTTTTGTAAGATCCTCCCCGACCTATAATTCCATAGATAAGTAAAGAATGAATAAGGGCATATTACACATTTTTCATTATTTTTACATATAAAATATTTCTTAACCTAACAAATATATATATATATACATTTCCTTATTCTTTTCACTAGCTCTGAAATGTGACTATTCCACTTCAGGTTTTGATCAATGATCACACTGAGAATATTCAATTTCGTAAGAATTATTGTTTTTATTTCGTGTTACAGCAATCCCGATGAGTTACAAAACTCATTTTAATTATGAAAAAAAAACATCGGACAGCAAAATGACTTTAACGTTTTTTCTCCAAATATGCTCAAAAATCACCGGTTAAATTCAAAGTATTCAATTTTGATTAGTATCTACCAGAGGTGAGTAATTAGAGAATGTTGAATTTTGATTTAACAATCGATGGTTTGCAAAATGTCATTCTCAAATAGTGACATTTTGGACAGTTTCGTAAGAGTTTTTGTAATGATTTAAAAAAAATTAGATGTATTCTTCTGTGGATATAATAATAATAATAATATCTTTATTTGGAAAACAAACAGCTTTACAAAAATACATAAAAATAAAGAGTGCTAAAATAAAACAGTAAGCCTAAAAACATGTTTTCACTGATAAATTTTTTTTTTCGCTGACAAGAAAAACTAAGAAAAAAATAGTTAAGAGAACTAAATTAAAACACAAAGAAAAACTAAGAATAAAAATAGTTAGGAGAAGCTAAATACTTAAATATGCATGATAAAATATAGAAAAACACAATAAAGGGTAAGCTTATGATCTTATAGGAGTATATGGATGATATTTATGTAATTAGGGAATATGTAAATATATTGCAAATTAGGAAAAGAAATCTGATTAATAATATAATAAATAATATAATATAATAAATAAATATAAATATGGATGTTAAGTGGTGTGTCGTGATGCATTACATTTATCTGATAGTGTTGCTTTGAATTTGTTGAAAGTTATATTGAAGATGTCTGTATATGTGAGGTGTGTGTTATGATAGTGGCAGGCTCGATGTATGAATTCATTTTGTAAGTAGTTGGTGTTGGAGCGGCTTTTATAAAAAAGGGATACGTTTCTGCCATTGCGACCAGGAACTCTAATATCTATTTTTTGCAAAAGATACGGGGAAGATATCGTATTATTTAGGATTAGATATCGTATTATTAGGATATTTAGGATTCTGTGTAATAATCAAGAACCTTCGCAAGGGTGGAAAGAAGGCATTTCAAAAGTTTCAAACATTTCCTATGCCTCAATATAGCAATGCATAGCAGTTCACGTAATTACAATAATTTACATATAAGCAGGCATATTTTGATTTTTATATATTGTATAGATAAATATCATCGCGTTCAAGATCAGCATATGTTTCACTAATAGCCAATTAGTTCCATTAACATTTTAATCAATAATCATTTCAAATATAAAAAAATATTAATTAAAATATTCTAGTACCACCTCATAACTTAACCTATTGTATATTATATTTAGAAATATGTATTACATATTTAGAAATATGTTTTTGCCTTAACAATACTTTAAATCATTTATTTTAACTAAACTATACTTTTATTACTTATATCTGTATTTTATCATAAAATCACTAATATTTTTTGTTAAATTACTAATATTTTTTGTTTTAATTTAAACAAATGTAATCTTTTTTTAGTTGACCTCTCCTAAACACAAACAGCTGCTTTATTAGGAGAAAGATATACTATATATTAATGCACAGTTTTTGAAAAAACTCACTTTTTCCTTGATGCGAAAATCGACCTCACCGCCCCTCGCGTTTCACCAACCTCAAGGTTCACTTTGGCTTGGCGACGCAAAAATGCCGCTGGCACGCCAAAACGACCTCTCCGATCCTCGAGTTTCGCACACCTCAAGGTTCAATTTTGTTCAAAGGGAATTATCCCGACGCCTGACACGCGAGAATGGACATTAGCGCTCGCTATTTTGGAACGCTTCAAAGTTCACAATCCTTCGAAGAGTCGATTATTTTCCAGCCACTAGCTTTTGTTTCGTTTTTGTTAGGGGAAACATTTTTCATTGTTATCAATATGTTTGCCAAAACTTTACGGGAGACTTCTAGCGGTGCGGAATACAAGTATGGATTATTCACATTAGAAAAAATCAAATGTCTATAGAATACTATTGTAGTTCTATTTTCATCCGTTCGAAACGGCAGCTTCGTCTGAATTTAAATAAATACGCTAGCTTCACGATTTTCACAAAAAAAATAGACTAGACAGGAAACTCACATGAAATTGAACTGACACATTTTAAGAGCGAAAAATTATATAAATTTGCAGCGAAAACTGGAACTACTCATAAAATCAGTCAATTCGGCTGGGTTACATTTCTCGCCGACAGGTTCGCATTAAAAAAAAAACCACAAATTAGGCCTTAGTTTCAATGCAATGGAAAATACTAGAGAGAATGTTGAGACAGGTCAGTTATCAGTTATCCGAGATGTCAAAACAAAACGGATCTCTCAGCGGTTTGGGTTGTTGTTTTGCGGTATACGGCATTACGGCCCAAAAAACGATTCCGGCTTAGATGTTTTTAAAAAATACGGTACTCGGAAATATTCCGCAACTTTTGATACCGATATGACGTCTGCGTCCCATGTAAAAAAGTTCAGGGTCGCCGAAAAACCTATAAAATTTTCCAAAAAAAACACGACAATATGCGCCCATAGATTCACTTCAAAGGGTAGATATTTACCGGCCAGTATAAATTGATATGTTAAGAGCGCGCAGGAGCGCCGAGAAATTTTAACGATAGGTATTTGTAAAAATTATTTCTATTTCTTTCATCTCAGCGGGGACAGCAAAAGCGCTATCGGTGTATTGGTGAACCCCAATGCGTGTGTGTGCGTGGCTGCAGGTGTTGGAAGCACGAATCGCCGCGCCGCGCCCGCCAGCGACTTCGCGTTCTTATTATTTCATTTACTGTTATTCATTTATTCCAAAAATTAAGTAGGTGCCTAGGTACATATTCGTAATAAAATAGCGAGGTCTACATTATTTAATATTGTATTGTACTTAACTTTATTATTATTATTACTTACTACAAATACATGTGACTGCCTGCTCCGAGCTCATCTTCTGCACACGCACAAGTCAATGAGACTTGTGGGTGCGTGTATACAGGTTGCTGCCTGCTGCAACAGATAAGTCAATACGCGTCGCGACTTGAGCGTGCGTATTCCTATATAATAGATATCTTCTGCGCTCATAGTTCATTCATCTTGTTACTATTAGTAAAGTAAGATGCACGCTGTTTTGGTTTAGTAATATCGGGAGATTCATACCATCTTTTTTATAAAACGGCAGCATAGGCGCAGTAGGTACATCACGTACTTTGTGATTGTATAGTGTTTTTATTTTTCGCTGGCTGCATCACTCTACTGTTTTTGACTAGCCTTTTTACTGGAAACTATTCTACGTCAAATACAGACCTTCGAATTTTGACCCTGAAACCCCCTTGAATATTGAAATCTGTTTGGTCATTTCTCACGATTTACACATATAGGACATATGGTGAGTAGATACCTACTAAACTATTCATAAACTATTATTATAAACATAAACTATTCATTCATAAAAACTCAATATTACAACACAATTTCCTTTTTTAATTAAACATATAAATATCGCTAAAAATGTTGTTGTTTTTTGGCTCTCCCTGAATAACGTAAATTCATCAGTTTTGACTGTATGCATAAAGTGCATTAGTGCAAGTCGTTACATTTGTTAACATATCTAGTAACCTATAATAAATATTATTCTACGTCTTAGGCTGCGTATACACACGCCAGCCGAACAACGGATTATGGGAAAGGAACGAAGCAAAAGCAAACTGCCCGAAACGCTGCGCCGCTTGCGGTTGCTTCGTACCTTTACCATAATTCGTGGTTCGGCTCGCGTCTCTGTCCGCAAAGAGTGGCGTGCACTGATTTTTCAGTGGGCTAGAATCCTAAGATTGAAAATACGACATTAATGATGTTGTCGAAGCTGAAAATTATTTTTTTTCCGAAATTTCAATTTTCAAATTCTGTGCACGCCACTATTCGCAAATATATACGTAGCATAAGATATGTGTATTTAGAAATTGAGTTACATAAAATCGACTACTATATTACCTACCTTCAACTCAAAAAATTTTTTCTTACAGATAAATAATGGGTAAAAGAAATGGAAACAAAGCGCGTTTGTTTTTATCTACTAGACGAAAAAAACCGATTATTAGTATCAAACGACAGATTCATGTTGCACCACGTTCGACATCTAGGTAAATCGAAATATCGCTTTCCTGTCACTCTTACTACTGAACCTTCCTAAGGTTACCTTTACGTACGTAAAGTTTTTTTTCCCGTAAGTTGCTCACATAAGAGAGTTATGGCAAAATTACCAATGGGTATCGTTTACATTGATAATTTTGCCATAACTCTCTTACGTGAGCGACTTACGAGAAAAACCTAAAGATTTATGCTATGAGAGCCGTGTATTATGTAGCATGTATAACGGGAAAATGGGATGGACAAATTTAAATAAATAAATCATTTGCATTTATAGGGATATGGATGTCATCGATACTACTTTTGGAAACTTAACTACATCTTCACTAATGCATGAAACTTCCATGGATGAATTATTTGCTCCAAATATAGACGAAAACGCAAGTTCATCATCATCAACAACGCTTGATGATTTGGTGATAGAACCAGACCATATTGATGAAACCGATAATTTCGAAGGTCGCAGAATTGTGGATATAAAATATTTGTTTTCGGAGATATCAAATATAAAGCACGAACACACCAACTGCACATTTTCCGATTTAAAATTTATGAAGGAACGACGAAATGGTCTTCTAAGCCAGTATGTTTTCGAGTGCAAAATGTGCAAGAAAATAGAATACATTCACTCCGAAGACCCGAAACGGAAAATGTCTATAAATACTGCTGTCGTCGAAGGAGTGATGTGTACAGGAAATGGGTATTCACAATGGAATGAAATTTGTGGGGTTTTAAATATGCCAAATATGGATTGTAAGACTTACACGAACATAGAACAATGTTTAGCGCCAACAATTGAAGAATGTGCCTTAGAAGAAATGATCGCAGCTGGTGAAGAAGAAAAAAGGCTAGCCATTTTAAACGGTGACGTAGACGAGGGTGGCTATCCTTTGGTAACGGTGGTTGCAGATGGCTCCTGGGCAAAGAGGTCGTACAAAAGTGGATTTAGCTCCTCATCTGGCGCAGGGTGCATAGTTGGACTACGAACTAAAAAGGTTTTATTTCTGGGAGTGCGAAACTCATACTGCTGCATATGTGCTAGAGCTACTAAACTACACATAGTTGCTTCTGAGCACAGGTGCTTCATAAACTGGCGTGACAGTGCTAATGCCATGGAAGCCCACATTATAGCAGAAGGGTTCTCGAGAAGCATGGAAATGCATGGATTGAAATTTAACAAACTAGTTGGTGATGGCGACTCCAGCATCATGAAAAAAATAATGCAACAAATGCCATATGGTCCTAACCTTATAGTACAAAAAATAGAGTGCAAAAATCACTTACTCCGCAATTTTTGCAACAAAATGAAAGCACTTGGAAAAAAAACCAACAACGCTAAAGGCTTTGTACCAGTTCATATAAGGAAAAAGGTTGAAGCAAACGTTTTACGCATGAGAAGAGCTGTAGTTGGAGCAATAAATTACAGGAAAGAGCAAGAAAACACAGTACAAAGTGATAAAATAAAAAATTTGAAAATGGACATAAAAAATACCGCAAATCATGTGTTTGGTGATCATAAAAATTGTGCATCGTACTATTGCAAGCCGGAGAAGTATACTGATGATCCAAATTTAGTAAGCGATCTTCGAGATTGTGGAATATGGACTGATATCCAACAATTCTTATTGTCTCTAATAGCAAATGCAGAAAGTCTTATTATTGACGTGACAAATAACACTGTGGAGCAATTCAACAACGTTATCGCCAAATTTATAGGTGGAAAAAGGGTAAATTTTACTACAAGAGGATCTTACCAAGCAAGATGTTTTGGAGCAGTAACTTCGTGGAATAGTGAATTGGCAACCCATTCAAGAATACAAAAGAAAATCCAAGGCCACAGTCCCGGCAAATACACGAAGCACTTTATAGAGAGAAAACGACGTTCGAAGGAGAATAAACAAATGTGTCGAAAAAAAAAACTAAAGTATAATGAAAATACGACAGAAAAAAGAAAAAAAGTTACAGGGCCCGATGAAAATTATGGTCAATTGGAATTAGAACCAGATATGCCACCTGAAATATTTGAAACGAAAAAAGAGGAATTTCTCAAAGAATTATCTTCAACCAATAAGGAAGAGCTCGAACGGAATATGGTAGGCCAAAGCAATAACAATCTGTGGGCAATTGAAAGACGTAAGCGGATAACGGCGTCTAACTTTGGAAAAATATATAAGCTTCGGCAAAAAACTTCAGTTACGGGAGTACTAAACTCTTTACTGTACTCACAATTCAAAGAAACTATGGCCACAAATTATGGAAAAGAAAATGAAAGCCTAGCAATAGAGCAATTTTCAAAAAAAACAAGTTTTCAGGTATCCGCTTGTGGGCTATTTATCGATAAAACCAAAAACTTTTTAGCGGCAAGTCCGGATGGCCTTATCGGTGAGGATTCTATAATTGAAATTAAATGCCCTTATAGTATAGCAAATATGTCACCAGAAGAGGGAATTGCACAAAAGATAATTGATTACTGTAAATTGGAAGACCATTCTTTAACATTAAAACGGAATCATAATTACTTCTACCAAGTACAAGGCCAGTTACATATTACTCGTCGTAATTATTGTTATTTTGTTGTGTGGAGTCCAAAAGGTTTGCTGTATGAAAAAATTGAGAGGGACGATGAAATCTGGCAAAAAATCGTTCCACTGTCAAAGACATTAATACTGGACGCGGGGTAGAAATCTCAAAGTGGGAAGCCAAACACAATACGATTGTAGCTGTCTCTATTCCTAGTACTTTAGTACTAAACTGCTACGCGTCGAGTGAGGTCGTGTCTTACCACTAAGTAAATTGTATTGCAAAGCGCTCCTGCGTGATGAGAAAATGCTTCAATTAAACGGCAAATAGTCGAAAAGGAGACAGCGAAAATTGCATCACAAAGTGACATAAGCATAACAGGGACAACCTACTAACAGTAAGTCGGTTCACACAGCGTCCCGCATTCGTTTTATTCCATTGGGAAAGATGGGGTAAAACGTACAAAGGGTAACGCGTTCATTAATTTAATAATGTCGTTGATGAAAATTGTAAATAGTAACGGTCCTAGGTGTTATTAATCTGTATAGATTTCTTTAATCATTTGAACCTATAACCTGTACTGTATAATAAAATATGTACTTAAAAATACTACTATAATAGTACCAATATTGTATTACTAATGAAAACTCATATAATAAATATAAAAATATTTGCCCGTGTGTCACGTTTTACCCGCCTTTACCCTTCCCTGTCATATTGTGTAACCGAATAAGAGTATCTTGTTATCTCAGTCACACCCATAGGTCACACCCGTGATGTGACAGTAGTACTATGAATCTATGACATTCACTCCCATACATTCTTTGATTGTCTGTCTTTATCACACAGGGATGAACTTTTGAATTTAGAAATTATACTGAAAACCGCTGAAAACAAAAGAGTGTTGCTTGCTTTCCACATTATATTGTGAGTATGTGAGACTATGGCGAGTCTATTTATAATATAACGTCATTGTCCACTGTTAGAAAATTTCTACCACCAATGCCTTTTACCAGAAATAATTGACGGTCGCATACCAAGAAATTTACCGGCGAGGGAAAGGTCTGGACCATAAATTGTTTTAATTTCATTGTGTAGATGTTAAACAGTATTTTTTTTTACAATAAAGCGTTTAAAAACAAAAAATATTAGATCATTGAAGAAGATTGAAAATGTCAAGTGATGTAGGAGGTATTCCCAAAAGTGCATTTTTCTGTAATAATATAACGTATTAAAAAAGTTAAATAAAAACTAAACTAGTTATGTGTATGTACCTAATATGTAGCACAATAAACAATATGGTGCCTCTTATACATAGATTTCAATATTCATTTGTATAACATGATATTATAATAACATAATCGATTCAACAACATGTGGTAGATGCATGTACCACTGAACATACGCTGTACCAGCATTCCATCAAACGATCAGTGGTGTATGTACTTACCATCACACATTTTCTTGTAAAATATAATTTTTTTGAAAAAAAAATCTAGAACAATATATTTAGTCAAATATAAAAGTTTTTTTTTGGTTCGGTAGTTGTATCTTAAAAAAAGTGTCCTATAAAGGGATAATATTATGTTGAGTACAACCTTCAAAAGTTATCAAAAAATATTTTAATTAATTTTTGTGTTCCATATCCAACTCGGCAATACGGAACGGAATCATCTCGGGGTCTGTCTGTAACAGGTGTTTTTTTTTCAATTTTTTTCCATTAATTTATTTGACGTAAACAAATTAAATTTGTCACAATAACTTTAGTAAATAAGCTCGGTAAGTATTGGCACACTCAAAATAAGTCACCAAACAGAAAAATAATTTTAAAAAAACATCGATAACTCGGGACATGACAACACTAGTGGACTAGTGTATCGATATAATTATTGAGAATGTCACATCACTTCGTTGACTGTATACGTATTCAACAAAACCCTCTCCGCCCCCCCTCACCCCCGAATACTGAGAGAAAGGGACACATGCACCTCAGCCTGATAATACCTAAATAAAATTGTCAAAATCGAGGTTTTGTAGTCCTCATTTTTCTACTCCAAAACTGAACCAATTTCCAAGATTTTTTTTACCAAATGTATTGGAAGAAAACATTCTATGTCTGTACCTTTTGCTTTTTTTAAAAATACATCGTCTAATTTGTATACTGAACGTTTGTTGATGGCGTTAAAAAAAGGCAATTTTAACAATTTTTGAAGGGTTATAACTCCTATAAAAAGTAACTTATCAAAAAAATCAAAACGTACCGACACGCTTGCGGTCAATATTCATATTATGTAAAAAAAATATTTTCTCTAGTGTCAAAATTCAGAGAGGGAAATGAGGAATACGTTTGTATGGAAAAAACACCACCCGGTTTCCTCTTAAATGTTAAAATTCAGGGTAGGTACCTACTTATTTCGGTAGTATTGCAAATATGATGAAAAAAGCAAAAACATTGCCGGAATTTTGTAAGGAAATGCGCCGGTACCTGCCGGAATGGGTAGTTAGACACTTATTTAGGTTTTTGATGCAATTTAATTTACTAAGGTAATGTTGTTTCCACGATACTGAATAATTTGACATTTTTTTAAAGTTCATTTTCACGTTCTGTGTAAGTTCTGTTTTTTTTTTTTTATCAGAAATGCCAGTTGCATCATAAAACTGAAATAATTACAGAACTTGAATAGAATTCGAACCGAACTTTTACAGAACGTTAAAATTGACTTGAAAAATCGAAGAATTTTTAATTTTGTTAAACAACACAGCCTAAATCTGTTTTTCTTTTTACGTATGTGCAAGTACCTGCACTCAGAATTTAGGTACGTACCCATCTGCACATAAAAAATCGGCGTCATCCGACTATATTGCATACGTGTTAGTTTTCTAATTTTACAATGAAATTACTCGAAGTTGAACGGGATATTTTTTTTAAAGTATTAAATTCATATAGCGCTTATTTTTAAGCAGTAAAACTACTGGTGAGTTATGGCATTATAAAATTTGTATGAAAATGTACGTACGCTCATAACTTTCGAACGACTGCAACAAATTGAAAAATTCTTTTTTTGTTGTGTTCGTTATGGTTAGTACAAGGTTTGTATAAAACTACTGGTGAGTTCTGGCAACACGAAATTTGTATAAAAAAATTTAATAGGTGGCGCGCGAGCTGTTCGAAAACTAAATGTACCGGGAATTAGTGTTAGTGAATGAGAAAGGACACGCAGGTAGAAACATTTTCTTTATTAAAAGGTATAGCAACGCATTCTGGGTACCAGCTATCTTCTATATATAAAATCAAAAAAAATGTGTGCATGTATGTATGTATGTATTTCCGCTATGCATTGCTTAACCATTCATCCGATTGCGACGAAACTTTGATGATTTGATGTGCGCATGATTATTATTTAAATTTGCGGCGAAAACTGGAACTACTCATAAAATCACTCAATTCGGCTAGGTTATATTTCCCGCCGACAGGTTCGCCCCTTTAAAAACGTCGGATCGAGAAGGGAAGTAAAAAAAGTTAGTTTCCCATACAAAACTGATTTTGCTAGGAATTTATTCTAATTTATTAAACGGCTTCGAGAAAGTTCTTGAGAAAAATTGACATTTTATAGGGGCATTACGGAATTAAAGATTGCGTTAAAAGTACACCTTCCGGCGGAGATGTTTTTTAATAAACATAAACAATACAAGTTTTAGAAACTTTTAAAACCAAAACATGTTTAGCTTCCCCTTGAAAATGTTTCACAATATTGCATTCAAATTCGACATTTTTCTGACATTTGCGAAAAATTCGCTTTCATCGATAAATGCAAATCGTTTGCAGCCTGTAAAATTGGCTGGTATATTAAAATTTTATAATTTTTCTCGAACTTTGCAACACTGAAGATGGAGTCGTGATGGCGTAAAAAGCCACTACCACCTTAAAAAAAGCAGACCCCGCCCTAATAGGTTTTGTATGAAGAATTTTTTTTTAATGGCGGATTTCAATTTGTGTCGTTCGGCAGGGCCTTAATTTAAGCGGGAATTGTGCAAATTTGTGCATCGGTCTTGCCTGTTTAAAAAATATAATTATGGAATATTATCTGTCTGTGTATGATATCGTAGGTAAGTACCTAATACAAAAGCGCTAGATTTACCCGCGCTTCAACAGCAAATTGAAATGTCAAAAGAAAACGGATCTCTCAGCGGTTTGGGTTGTTGTTTTTCGGGAAACGGCATTGCGGCCGGAAAAACGATTCTGGCTTGGATGTTTTTGGAAAATACGTTACCCTGAAATATTAGGCAACTTTTAACAGTAATTTTACGTGTCCGTCTCATGAAAAAATGTTCATGAGGATATGATAAACATATAACATTTTCCAAAAAAATGAGTAAAACGCGTGCCATAGATTTCAGAAGTGGAGATTTTTACTGGCCAGTTTAACCTTTTGTGTGCCAAAAATTCGCCAGGCCGATTTGAGACAAAAACGGGTGCAAACTACCTTCCTGACTTTTGCTTAAATATCCATATAAATACGAAAATGAACCGATGTTGTTATTTTCACACAAACCTGAATACACAACCTACATGAAAAACACATTTCAAAGGTGATTGCTAATAAATAAATACCTTTAAATGCATTTCAAAAAGGAACATTAAATATGTTCCTACAGGGTAGGTACTTATTTCAGTGGTATTGCAAATATGATGAAAAAGCAAATATTGCCGGAATTTTAGTAACAAATGCGGAGGTACCTACCCGAATACGTAGCTACACAATTAAATGCAATACTTAGGTTAGGTTGTTGTACAACGATACTGAATAATTCAACATTTTTTTAAGGTTCATTTTTAAGTTCTTCGTAAGTTCTATTCAAGTTCTGTTATTTTATCAGTACATGCCAGTTGCATCATAAAACTGAAATAATAACTGAACTTGAATAGAATTTGAACCGAACTTTTACAGAACGTTAAAATTGACTTGAAAAATTGAAGAATTTTTAATTTCGTTAAACAACCCAGCCTAAATATGTGTTTTTTTTACGTATGTATGCAAGTACCAGCACTCAAAATTTAGGTAGGTACCCATCTGCATATAACAACTCGGTATCATCCGACTATATTGCATACGTATTAGTTTTCTAATTTTACAATGAAATTACTCGAAGTTGAACGGGATATTTTTTAAAAGTATTAAATTCATATAGCGCTTTATTTTAAGCAGTAAAACTACTGGTGAGTTCTGGCATTATAAAATTTGTATGAAAATGTACGTACGCTCATAACTTCCGAAGGACTGCAACAATTTGAAAAATTCTTTTTTTGTTGTGTTCGTTATTGTTAGAACAAGGTTTGTATAAAATTACTGGTGAGTTCTGGCATTACGAAATTTGTAAAAAAAAATTATAGGTGGCGCGCGAGCTGTTTGAAAAATAAATGTACCGGGAATTAGTGTATGTAATGTGGCAGGTGGGGGGGGGTGGAAACAGGAAGGGGGGAGGGGAGCCTGGGAGGGGGGAGGGGAACTCGGGAGGGGGTTTACGATACGGAGAAGCTTAGGAGTGAAGTGGGGTGAGGGAAGGTGAGGGAGGCGGAGTGGAAAGGGGAAGAGGATGCTGGTGAGGAAGGGGGGGGGGGGGATTCCTGGTTCCTGGATACAATAGTGAGCTCTGGCAACACGAAATTACGCATTGCTCAACCGTTCATCCGATCGCGATGAAACTTTGGGGATTTGATGTGTGCATGCCTACAACGGTGTCTATATACTAACATATGGTAGGTTTTTGCTACTAGGCCCTGCGGGCGGCTTTATAGACATTTGTATGTATAACCGCTAAGCGTTGCTAAACCATTTATCGGATTGCGATGAAACTTTAGGTTTTGATGTGCGCATGCCTACCATGCCTTTATGGCAGTAGATACCTACCCGCTTACTATGAATTTTTTAAGTTAGTTTTAACCCGTTAATTGCATTTGCAATAGGCATAAGCTAGTTATATATTAATGTCTGGTTTTTTGAAAAACTCACTTTTAGCTTGATGCGAAAAACGACCGCACCGCCCCTTACGTTTCACCAACCTCAAGGTTCACTTTGGCTTGGCGCCTCTGGTAAAATTTTGGCACGCCAAAACGACCTCTACGCTCCTCGAGTTTCACAGACCACAGAGACCATTATCGGATCTAGGGGAGCGTGCTCAAATCGTGTCCCGATTTAGGACCATTTTTCATACAAAAAAACCGATGCACGGTTTACAGTGCACCCAAACGGCGAAAACTATAATTAAATCTCTCACTTACGAAGAAATTCGGCCTTAGTTCTATTTCCTGCCGACAGGTTCGCCCATTAAAAACCGTCGCGTTTTTCACGGAATGTAATTAAGACTTTTTTCCATACAAAACTGATTTTCCTAAGGATTTATTCTTATTAATTTAAAGGCTTCGGGAAAGTTCTTGAGAAAAAATGACATTTTAAACGTGCTTTGCGGGATCGTAGATTACGTTAAAAAAACACCTTCCGGCGGACATGTTTTTGAATAAACATAAACAGTACAAGTTTTAAAAACTTTTAAAATAATAACATGTACCGCATTTCATTCAAAATGTTTCACAATAATGCATTCAAAATCAACATTTTTTTGACATTTTCCAAATATTCACTTTCATAGATAATGTTAATTGTTTGCAGCCTGTAAAATCGCCTATAAAATTTGGCAGATATTTAAATTTTCCCCAAACGTGCAACACTGAAAATGGAATAATATTCCAATGCCCTACATACCACCTCAAGCCCTCGGCAAGGCCAGGACAGCTTATTTGTATGGAATTTTTTTTAAAAACGATGCAGGTATTCGATTTTCACGCTTGGTTTGAGGTGGTTTTGACAATGTTTTCTATTGGTCTTGCCAGCATTGAGAATATAATTTTAGAATATTGATATGAACTAGGTAGGGCCCGATCAACTGATAAATACGAGTATTTATTTATATTATTATTACATATGAATGGTCGAAATGTATGTCCGCACATAATTTCCGAACGATTGAACCAAATTGAATAATTCTTTTTACGTTGTGACCCTTATTCTTTGGACAAGGTTTTTATAAAACTACTGGTGAGCTCTAGCATTATTAAATTTTTATAAAATGAATCACCGAAATTTATGAAATTGATTAATTTAAATTTATTTTTAATCACCATAACTTCCGAAAGACTGTAACAAATTGGAAAATTCTTTTTTTGTTGTGTTCGTTATTGTTAGGGAAAAGTTTTTATAAAACTAATGGTGAGCTCTGGCATCATGAAATTTGTATTAAAATGAATCCCCGAAATGCATGTACGCTTATAACTTCTGAACGACTGTCTCTTTCTCGACTAATCTTTTTATGTAGTTATTGTTAGGACAAGGTTTGTATAAAACTAATGGCGAGTACTGGCATTATGAAATTTGTATAAAAATTAATCGCCGAAAAGTATCTACGCGCATAACTTTCTAACGACTGCACCAAGTCGGATAATTCTTTTTATGTTGTGTTGGTTATTGGCTGGTGAGCACTGGCATTAAGAAATTTGTACAAAAAATTTCAATAGGTGGCACGCGAGATGTTTGAAAACTAAACGTACCGGGAATGAATGTATGAAACGCGGGAGTTCTGGGAAGGGGAAACAGGGAGGGGGGAGGGGAACTCGGGAGGGGGTTTACGGGACGGAGAAGGGGGGGGAGTGAAGTGGAGGGTGGGGGAAGGTAGGGGAGGTAGAGTGGAAACGTGAGAAGGGAAGAGAACGTATGGTAGGTTTTTGCTGCAAGGCCGTGCGAGCGGCTTTATATATATTTGTATGTTGAACCGCTAAGCGTTGCTAAACCATTCATCCGATTGCGATGAAACTTTGGAGATTTGATGTGCGCATGCTCGCATGGTTTCTGTATACAATAATGAGCTCTGGCATCATGAAATTACGCATTGCTAAACCGTTCATCCGATTGGGATGAAACTTTGGGGATTTGATTTGTGCATGCCTACAATGGTGTATATATACTAACGTATGGCAGTTTTTTGCTGCTAGGCCCTGCGGGTGGCTTTATTAATATTTGTATTTTTAACCGCTAAGCTTTGCTAAACCATTCATCCGATTGCGATGAAACTTTGGGGATTTGATGTGCGCATACTCGCGATGGTTTCTATATGCAATAGTGAGCTCTGGCATCATGAAATTACGCATTGCTAAACCGTTCATCCGATTGCGATGAAACTTTGGGGATTTGATGTGTGCATGCCTACAAGAGTGTCTATATACTAACGTATGACAGGTTTTTGCTACTAGGCCCTGCGGGCGGCTTTATATGTATTTGTATGTTTAACCGCTAAGCGTGGCTAAACCATTTATTCGATTGCGATTAAAATTTGAGGATTTGATGTGTACATGCCCACGACGGTTTATGTATACAAAAGTGAGCTCTGGCATCATGAAACTACGCATTGATTAACCGTTCATCCGATTGCGATGAAACTTTGGGGATTTGATGTGTGCATGCCTACAACAGTGTCTATATACTAACGTATGACAGGTTTTTGCTACTAGGCCCTGCGGGCGGCTTTATATACATTTGTATGTTTAACAGCTAAGCGTTGCTTAACCATTCATCGGATTGCGATGAAACTTTAGGTTTTGATGTGCGCATGCCTACCATGCCTTTATGGCAGTAGGTTCTTACCCGCTTACTATGAAATATTATTTTTTTCTGTAAGTAAGTAAGTCAAGTTAGTTTTAACCCGTTAGTTGCATTTGCAACAGGCATAAGCTAGTATATATATTAATGCTCAGTTTTTCAAAAAACTCACTTTTCGCTTGACGGGAAAATCGACCTCACCGCCCCTCGCGTTTCACCAACCTCAAGGTTTAATTTGGCTTGGCGACGCAAAAATGCCGCTGGCACGCCAAAACGACCTCTCCGATCCTCGAGTTTCGCACACCTCAAGGTTCAATTTTGTTCAAAGGAAATTATCCCGACGGCTGACACGCGAGAATGGACATTAGCGTTCGGTATTTTAAAACACTTCAAGGTTCACAATCCTTCGAAGAGTCGATTATTTTCCAGCCACTAGCAGTTGTTTTTTTTTTTGATAGGGGAAACATTTTTCATCGTTATCAATATGTTTGCCAAAACTTTACGGGAGACTTCTAGCGGTGCGGAATACAAGTATGGATTATTCACATTAGAAAAAATCAAATGTCTATCGAATACTGTTGTAGTTCTATTTTCATCCGTTCGAAATGGCAGCTTCGTCTGAATTTAAATAAATACGCTAGCTTCACGATTTTCACAAAAAAAATAGACTAGACATGAAACTCACATAAAATTGAACTGACACATTTTAAGAGCGAAAATTATATAAATTTGCGGCGAAAACTGGAACTACTCATTAAATCAACCAATTCGGCTCAGTTATAGTTCCCGCCGACAGGTTCGCATTAAAAAAAAAACCACAAATTAGGCCTTAGTTTCAATGCAATGGAAAATACTAGAGAGAATGTTGAGACAGGTCAGTTATCAGTTATCCGAGATGTCAAAACAAAACGGATCTCTCAGCGGTTTGGGTTGTTGTTTTTCGGGAAACGGCATTGCAGCCGAAAAAACGATCCCCGGTTAGATGTTTTTGAAAAATTCGGTACCCGGCAATATAAGGTAACTTTTAAAACCAAAATTTTGTGTCCGTTCCATGTAAAAAATTTCAGGGTCGCCGAAAAACCTATAAAATTTTCCAAAAAAAACAAGAAAATTAATGTCCATAGATTCACTTCAGTAGGGTGGATATTTACCGGCCAGTAGGTACAAATTGAAATGTTATTAATTCAGGGTAGGTACCTACTTATCTCGGTAGTATTGCAAATATGATGAGAAAAGCAAAAACATTGCCGGAATTTTGTAAGGAAATGCGCCGGTACCTGCCGGAATAGGTAGTTGGACAATTATTTAGGTTTTTGATGCAATTTATTTTACTAAGGTAATGTTGTTTCCACGATACTGAATAATTTAACAATTTTTTAAAGTTCATTTTCACGTTCTGTGTAAGTTCTGTTTTTTTATCAGTAAATGCCAGTTGCATCATAAAACTGAAATAATTACAGAACTTGAATAGAATTCGAACCGAACTTTTACAGAACGTTAAAATTGAAGAATTTTTAATTTTGTTAAACAACCCAGCCTAAATATGTGTTTTTTTAACTCACTCTTTTTTCACTCGGAATTTAGGTAGGTACCCATCTGCACATAACAACTCGATATCATCCAACTATATTGCATACGTATTAGTTTTCTAATTTTACAATAAAATTATTCGAAGTTGAACGGAATATTTTTTTAAAAGTATTAAATTCATATAGCGCTTTATTTTAAGCAGTAAAACTACTGGTGAGTTCTGGCATTATAAAATTTGTATGAAAATGTACGTACGCTCATAACTTCCGAAGGACTGCAACAAATTGAAAAATTCTTTTTGTGTTGTGTTCGTTATTGTTAGTACAAGGTTTGTATAAAATTACTGGTGAGTTCTGGCATTACGAAATTTGTAAAAAAAAAAATTATAGGTGGCGCGCGAACTGTTTGAAAAATAAATTTACCGGGAATTAGTGTATGTAATGCGGCAGGTGGGGGGAAGTGGAAACAGGAAGGGGGGGAGGGGGACCTGGGAGGGGGGAGGGGAACTCGGGAGGGGGTTTACGATACGGAGAAGCCTAGGAGTGAAGTGGGGTGAGGGAAGGTGAGGGAGGCGGAGTGGAAAGGGGAAGAGGACGCTGGTGAGGAAGGGGGTAGGAAGGGGGGGGGGGGAAGGCGGGGGGAAGTGGGGGGGGGGGGGGGGAAGGCGGGGGGAAGGGGATCGGAACAAATGAGAAAGGACACGCAGGTAGAAACTTCCTGTATACAATAGTGAGCTCTGGCAACACGAAATTACGCATTGCTCAACCGTTCATCCGATTGTGATGAAACTTTGGGGATTTGATGTGTGCATTTCTACAATGGTGTTTATATACTAACTATATACGGCTTTATACGTAGTTGTGTGTTTAACCGCTAAGCGTTGCTAAACCATTCATCCGATTGCGATGAAAATTTGTAGATTTGATGTGTGCATGCCTACAATGGTTTCTGTATACAAAAGTGAGCTCTGGCATCATGAAATTACGCATTGCTAAACCATTCATCCGATTTCGATGAAACTTTGTGGATTTGATGTGTGCATGTCTAAAATGGTGTTTATTTACTAACGTATGGCAGGTTTTTGCTGCTAGGTCCTGCGGGCGGCTTTATACATAGTTGTGTGTTTAACCGCTAAGCGTTGCTAAACCATTTATCCGATTGCGATGAAAATTTGTAGATTTGATGTGTGCATGCCTACAATGGTGTCTATATACTAACGGATGGCAGATTTTTGCTGCTAGGCCCTGTGGGGAGCTTTATATATATTTGTATGTTTAACCGTAGGTACCTACCCGCTTACTATGAATTTTTTTTCTGTTAGTTAGTAAGTCAAGTTAGTTTTAACCCGTTAGTTGCATTTGCAACAGGCATAAGCTAGTATACTATATATTAATGCTCAGTTTTTCGAAAAACTCACTTTTCGCTTGACGGGAAAATCGACTTCACCGCCCCTCGCGTTTCACCAACCTCAAGGTTCACTTTGGCTTGGCGACGCAAAAATGCCGCTGGCACGCCAAAACGACCTCTCCGATCCTCGAGTTTCGCACACTTCAAGGTTCAATTTTGTTCAAAGGGAATTATCCCGACGCCTGACACGCGAGAATGGACATTAGCGCTCGCTATTTTGGAACGCTTCAAAGTTCACAATCCTTCGAAGAGTCGATTATTTTCCAGCCACTAGCAATTGTTTTTTTTTTGATAGGGGAAACATTTTTCATTGTTATCAATATGTCTGCCAAAACTTTACGGGAGACTTCTAGCGGTGCGGAATACAAGTATGGATTATTCACATTAGAAAAAATCAAATGTCTATCGAATACTGTTGTAGTTCTATTTTCATCCGTTCGAAATGGCAGCTTCGTCTGAATTTAAATAAATACGCTAGCTTCACGATTTTCACAAAAAAATAGACTAGACAGGAAACTCACATAAAATTGAACTGACACATTTTAAGAGCGTAAATTATAAAAATTTTGCGGCGAAAACTGGAACTACTCATAAAATCAGTCAATTCGGCTGGGTTACATTTCTCGCCGACAGGTTCGCATTAAAAAAAAAACACAAATTAGGCCTTAGTTTCAATGCAATGGAAAATACTAGAGAGAATGTTGAGACAGGTCAGTTATCAGTTATCCGAGATGTCAAAACAAAACGGATCTCTCAGCGGTTTGGGTTGTTGTTTTGCGGTATACGGCATTACGGCCCAAAAAACGATTCCGGCTTAGATGTTTTTGAAAAATACGGTGCTCGGAAATATTCCGCAACTTTTGATACTGATATGACGTCTGCGTCCCATGTAAAAAAGTTCAGGGTCGCCGAAAAACCTATAAAATTTTCCAAAAAAAACACGACAATATGCGCCCATAGATTCACTTCAAAGGGTAGATATTTACCGGCCAGTATAAATTGATATGTTAAATGTTAAAATTCAGGGTAGGTACCTACTTATTTCGGTAGTATTGCAAATATGATGAAAAAAGCAAAAACATTGCCGGAATTTTGTAAGGAAATGCGCCGGTACCTGCCGGAATGGGTAGTTAGACAATTATTTAGGTTTTTGATGCAATTTAATTTACTAAGGTAATGTTGTTTCCACGATACTGAATAATTTGACATTTTTTTAAAGTTCATTTTCACGTTCTGTGTAAGTTCTGTTTTTTTTTTTATCAGTAAATGCCAGTTGCATCATAAAACTGAAATAATTACAGAACTTGAATAGAATTCGAACCGAACTTTTACAGAACGTTAAAATTGACTTGAAAAATCGAAGAATTTTTAATTTTGTTAAACAACCCAGCCTAAATAAATATGTTTTTCTTTTTACGTATATGCAAGTAAGTACCTGCACTCAGAATTTAGGTACGTACCCATCTGCACATAACAAATCGGTGTCATCCGACTATATTGCATACGTATTAGTTTTCTAATTTTACAATGAAATTACTCGAAGTTGAACGGGATATTTTTTTTAATGTATTAAATTCATGTAGCGCTTATTTTTAAGCAGTAAAACTACTGGTGAGTTATGGCATTATAAAATTTGTATGAAAATGTACGTACGCTCATAACTTTCGAACGACTGCAACAAATTGAAAAATTCTTTTTTTGTCGTGTTCGTTATGGTTAGTACAAGGTTTGTATAAAACTACTGGTGAGTTCTGGCAATACGAAATTTGTATAAAAAAATTTAATAGGTGGCGCGCGAGCTGTTCGAAAACTAAATGTACCGGGAATTAGTGAATGTAATGAGGCAGGGGGGGGGAAACAAGAAAAGGGGAGGGGAACCTGGGAGGGGGGAGGGGAACACGGGAAGGCTTTATACATAGTTTTATGTTTAACCGCTAAGCGTTGCTAAACCATTCATCCGATTGCGATGAAAATTTGAAGATTTGATGTGTGCATGCCCACGACGGTTTCTGTATACAAAAGTGAGCTCTGGCATCATGAAATTACGCATTGCTAAACCATTCATCCGATTGCGATAAAACTTTGGGGATTTGATGTGTGCATGTCTACAATGGTGTTTATTTACTAACGTTTGGCAGGTTTTTGCTGCTAGGTCCTGCGGGCGGCTTTATACATGGTTGTGTGTTTAACCACTAAGCGTTGCTAAACCATTCATCCGATTGCGATGAAAATTTGTAGATTTGATGTGTGCATGCCCACGACGTTTTCTGTATACAAAAGTGAGCTCTGGCATCATGAAATTACGCACTGCTAAACCGTTCATCCGATTGCGATGAAACTTTGGGGATTTGATGTGTGCATGCCTACAATGGTGTCTATATACTAACGTATCGCAGGTTTTTTCTGCTAGGCCCTGTGGGCGGCTTTATGTATATTTGTATGTTAAACTATGCTTTATGTATGCAAAATGAGTTAATGATGAATGTAAGTAAGTCTAAAGTCATGGTATTTGAAAGGGAGAGTACGAAAACAGTGTGCAATATAGTTGTGAATGATGAATACTTGGAGCAGGTGGATGAGTTTGTGTACCTGGGTAGTATGTTTACGAGAGATGGGAAGGCTGATAGAGATATTGAAAGAAGAGTAAATGCAGGTAACTCCATTAATGGAGGACTGAATGCCGTTGGCGCTAATAAAACACTGTCAAAAGACGCGAAGCTAGCAGTCCACAATGGAGTCCTGGTACCTACCTTGATGTATGGCAGTGAGGCATGGAGTTGGCAGAGGAAGGATGAAAGTAAACTGAATGCTGTCGAAATGAGATCCCTGAGGCGAATGTGTGGCAAAACCATGTATGATCGTGTGAGAAATGTGGATATCCGCAAAGAATGCAAGGCTGATGTAAGCATAATGAGTAAGATTAAGAAAGGGACCCTCAGATGGTTTGGACATGTAGAGCGAATGAAAGAAGAAAATAATGTGAGAAGAATATGTGACGCAAATGTGAATGGAAGAAGAAGTAGGGGACGCCCGAGGAAGACATGGCACGATCAAGTGAATCAGATACTTGAGTCGGGCCATGTCAAAAGTCGGAATAATAGAAGAGTATGTATGAGACGATGTATGAATGTGAGTGAAGCAAAGACTGTGTGCCAAGACCGAGTTGTTTGGCGGTCCGTCCTCTCTGCCTACCCCTGCGGGGAAACGGCGTGATGGTTAGTTAGTTAGTTAGTTAGTTTTGTATGTTTAACCGTAGTTACCTACCCGCTTACTATGAAATTTTTTTTTCTGTTAGTAAGTCAAGTTAGTTTTAACCCGTTAGTTGTATCTGCAACAGGCATAAGCTAGTTGAAATATTAATGTATATATTGTGTTGTAAAACTGTAACCTTGTTATATTTTTAAATAAAAAAAAATAAATAAAAAAAAGAAAAATTATGTATTATTCTCATTGCTCTATTTTGGAGAATTTAAATACGTAGATATGTAGACATCGCTGCGGAATAGGCTCCCTGGTTTTGTTATAGGTACCTACATATTCACTGCTTATTACCTTACTTGTTTACCTTTTTTCTTAAATTTCACTAACATTCTTCATGTTGTTGTACTATTTATAAGTATGTCAATTATGTTAATGGCACGTGTTGTGCCGTATATATGTAAATAAATAAATAAATAAATATCTAAACATTTTATATTAGTAGACTGCATCAGAATATACTTAGCATATAGAAACCTGCGTCTGTGACGGAATGTGGCTCCTGGCTACGTATGAAAAATGAATGTCGTTGGTAGAAACTGTAAGAGAAATTACTTCTCTAGCTAGGTACCTAAATACTACACGTACGATGTTGCATTCAAATGTTCCATCCTTCGGGAATTAAATATGTAAACCAATTTTCTCTTAGCCGTTGATAGACCTAAAAGAAAACGAATTTCTTTGTTTACAAGATTTATTTTTAGTAATCTATACCAAAATTAACCATTTATGGATAATGATTTTTAATGCCAGGTTTACAGCAGGTGAAAAATAATTCAAGATTTAGGCCATCCGCTCATTGAGAAACCGAAAACTGATTGGCAACTCAATTAACGGACGGTGTAACTGAACTTTACAATTTCTGTAATTATATCAGCTTTTTTCGTTATTTGTTTTTGGGGTGTTATGCCGTGTTGCGCTACCTCATTCTTTAACCAACGTATCGGACAGCGTTAAAGTGTCCATCATCCTTGCAGATCCGGCAGATCCGACAGATGTGTCACATCATGCGACACATCTGTCGGATCTGCCGTATCTGCCCTGATGCTGGAAAAAATCTCTCCGAAATGTTGGCTAAAGAAGGAGGTATCGCAATACGGATACCCAAAAAAAATAGAAAATACTTTTGGCCGTGAAAATCTAAAAACGTATCTTATATCAGCTTGTTTAGCAAAAATATTGGAGTTAATGTAAAAAAAAGTAAAAATGCGATTCCACTACAAAACCAATCCTTATAACAAAAAAGGCAAATTTGAAAATTATAAGTACTCGTTTTTATAGGCCCCATCAATACCCCTACAGACTATTTTTTCAATTTTTTTTATTAGGATTGTCAACAGTGATTCACATCAAAGTTTTCACAGATACAATTAAACATGGTTGATGATATCACTAATTAAAGACAAACACAATATTTATAACATAATACTTACATATACATTACATTCATTCACACACACACATACCATACATTACAAAACAATAATAAGTTTTTGCAACAAGTTTTTAGAACGAGAACAATGTTTTTAATGCCACGAATTTAATGACTCTGAAATAATTATATTAAAAATATAATTTAATTTACGCATTCAAAAACTAGGATAACTTTTCACATACAAAATCGGGTCGATTCACAAGATCTTCATTACAAAATACCTACTTTCCAGTAACCTACAACTAAAACTACTTCTGGACAAAGAAATATACAACATTTATCTATAAAATTAATTAATATCCGCTTTTTTGCAATAAAAACTCTTAAAAAAATAACCGACTTTCAAACAAACTTATTTAAAAAGATGGACATACCTACTTACAAAAAAAAACTTAACCTAATTTATACAAAAAAACACATACAAAAATGTGATCTTAGAACAGGGTACCCCAGTAAGGTCACATTCTTTTCGACTTTTGTAAAAAGTTATAAGAATCCACTTCTCTGTATATTGATAACTTTTAATGAATAAATTTCACAAACCCAAAATAACAATTGTAGAGATTAAAAAAGTGCGGGTTAACATAAAGATTATATTGAAAAACTTTTGCAATACCTGTGTGAATGTGGAAGAAAAATCAATCAAGTATTGAAGAACGAAGAACAAGAATAAATTACACTGGTTTCCAAAAATAAAAAATCCATTATTTGAGCTCGTGACGTCACTACATGAAAATGTCCCGTCTCCGATTATGATCCCTTAATTTTGTAAAATTCCACACTGATTCATTTTTTTTACATGGCAACAATTTGATTTCCGGCGAATTTTTGAATTTGCGTTTAATGTTCACTAGATTTATTGTTTGTTCTATGCGAACTTATCATTTGGTTTGATTTTTCGATAAAGATGGCGGAGCTTTAACAGATGTTACGAAGAGAACCCCGTACAATTGATTGCTATTCGTATGGAAAACGTTATTTTTTTTAAATGATTTTCGGCAATGTAATTATCGTTTTTTCGCACCCATAAAATTATGTCCCGTTTTTCCGGTTTATAAAAAATTGGTCTGGTTTTTCGGAAATTTTTTTTAAAAAATGTGATGCAAGTGGCCTATTGTATAACAAAATCCCTTCACAGCTAAAACGATGTGAACGTCATCTTTCGGCCCAAAAATAACAAAATGATTACTAGATTTGGGCAGGACGGAGTCAGAAATATTATTTTTTTTAAAATGTTATATGATAATTATATACGAGCGCCTTATTTTCTTTTCTTTTACTGTTTTTCTTGTTTATTGATTTTATTGTATCAAAAAATAACAAAATGGTCACTAGATTTAGGCGGAAGAAGTCAGAAATATTATAAAAAATGCATTTCGTATTATGAACGCCTTCTATATTTCCCTTGTTTCCCAAATTTTTATGTTATTTTACTTATCTTTTTTTTCTTGTATGCTCACTTCGAAAACACTGTTTTCTTGTATATTCGATTCTTGATACTAGAACCTAGTCTACTACCACTATCCTAATGTACCATATATTTTGAAATTGTGAATGTTTACTTTACTTAACACTACATAAATGAATGATAACCCAACTACCTAATATAAACGAAACATATCAATTTGACTGTCCTAGAACGGGAGACCTTCCTAGTTGGACAGTCAAAGCTCCCTAAACTGTGAATGTACTTTTATAACAAAATAAATAAATAAACATTGCATCCTAAAGCTTTATGAGCAGAAAGATTTTCTCGATTTTTGAAGAAATTTCGTTTTGAAAGCCTACACCATCCTTGTTCCTAGTTTTTAGTTCAAAGTTTTTCATGAGTTACACCTTTATGTGAAGTGGTGGCAGAAAAATTTTGTAAAAAAAAAAATATTTTTGTTTTAAATTAAATTTAATAAATAATAAAAAAATAAAAAATTCATATCAAAAAATCTAGACGTGATAGAAAAAACGGCCAACGGGAAAAATTCAGTACGTTAAAATCTTTATATTTATAATGTAATTTTTTGAAGGAGGATTTCGTTGCAGACCAGTGTTATTAATTACCCAAGAATTGATTTATTTTTCCTAGGAACTTATAATAATTTATCTTGATTGTAAATTGTTGGCAGAACAGGAAGAATATAGTATAGGTAATACTTTAAAGTATTTATCACTATAATAAATTTACATAAAATATGTATTCATGTAGCGCTGGTGAACTGGCACGTAAGGACAAACGTTGTCAGAAACCTCAAACAGTCTAGATTATTTTCTCAATAAAAAATAGGGCTACGGTGTGAAGTCAATGCTTGCACGCAACATGTCGACAAACATCGTTCGAATTCGAACAATAAATTCCGCGCTTAGTTATTGGTGTTTATAAACATAACAGATAACTATATAATATGGGAGCGGAAACCCTCCTTGCTCAGATTTTAGTCGATGTCAACACCTGTCGAACGTCATATGTGATTGCAGACGTGCTAACATCGACCAATGATCGACAATGTCGATTAAAACCTTTATCGGGTCAATGTATTTAAACATATCTATTTGATTTCGATTTTATTTTCGTAAATTGAAAGCAAATCCTGGAAGTAGAAATGAACCCTCTTCCCGAAACCCGATCGAGCTGAAACTCGGCAGATGGACTCATTGTAGATGATAATACATTCCATTTTGGTGGCACTCACGCATTCACATACATTTCTCTGAAATTGGCTACTATCTGGCCCAAGAGATGGCTCTAATTATGGATTTATTACGGTTCGATTTTTTATTTGCTTCATTTCTTACCACAAGAATAAAATTTATAATTGGTTGTATTTTTGGTTTAATGTAAAAAATGATAAAATTCAATTGTTGATTTTCCAAAGATCAATAAATAAACAAATCATCATTGATGAAATAGTATTAACAACTCTCAAACGAAAAACGTGAAACAGAAAAAGATTCCGATGAAGAAAGTTGGGCCTTTGCTCTAATTGGGTTCTATTCCTATTTACCACGACTGAATGTATGGAATGAGGGAGTGGGGAGGGGAACACGGTGAGGAGATTCGCGGGACGGGAAAGCGAGATAAGGGAGAGGGAGGCGGGGAAGATGGAGGGGGAACGCACGAAGGACGTAGGAGGGAAGAGGGAGGCGGAAGGGGAACGGAACGAATGGGAAAGGACGCGCAGGGAGAAACAATTGTAGCATTGCAATGCATGCCGGGAAAATTTACAATTTAAAGGAGAATAAGGATATCGCTAGGTCTGTTTTTAAGCCGATGGATCTTTCGCGAGGCAATGTCAGAATCGAACAAAAATCTATAAAATTAATTTATAACCTTTTACGATAAAAACACTGTAAGAAAAACAAACTTATAACCCGAACTTTACCACATTTATCGGACGTATTCAGGAACAAGGTTAATGTCATAATATTCTTGGAAACAATAAAGCGATACAAAATGCATTTCGAAGAAATCAACCGAGACCTACAAACGGTGCCTCGAATTGCGGGTTAATTAACGTGTGATTTGCAGATAACTATCTACAATAATGGTGCTTATTATTGAAGGAAAGATGTTTATATTTGGTCATCAAATAAATAAATAACCGTGAAGACGTGCAAAGGTCAAACAGCTGTTGTTATAGCCCAGAATGAAGAACCAATATTAGATACTTTATTATGCAGTTGTATAGAGACATTTATGATGAACGTTGAACCCCGATGGAGAACCCTTTCTAAGTTTTAACGGTATTTGCTCGTAAAAGATTTAAAAGTCTTTATAAATTAAGCGAGGTAAGGGTCTAATTTTGTTATTTCAATCAATAAAAATAATATAAAGTATATTTTCGGCACGTTTGGAGTAGCATATACCTACTTTCAGTATCGCCCTGAAGAATGACCACTATTCAGAATAAGTGGAGTCCAGTCCTATTTAATTTTTATTTTTATCAATAATGACCGTCTAAATAAAACACCAACTTAAGTTTAATGTATGTAAAATAATTTTCAAAGTTTTAATTTTTCGCCAAAAATTTTTTTCCAAAAATTTCCAAATCACAACAAATCTGTGGTTTCTGTTTGACGTCACCAGTCCATAAAAAGCCTACGCTTTATTTCAACGGGAAATGTATTTTATATTTTTAAATTTGAAGAACACTTGGTAAAACGTCAGCATATTGTCATTACTGTTATCGTATTGTACCAAAATGTAAAAAAATAACAATAAACAGTTTACCAGTATTCCAAACCTGCATTAACTACGAACAAATAAGATATCCCAATGGCCGAGTTGGTTAAGGCTTTAGTCCCGATAAGACAAGAGATCCTGGGTTCGAGTTGTGACCGTTACCTATCTATTTTCTGTGTATTGTTCTTTTTCATTTTTCATTTAGATGTAATAGTATTATCTTCTTCTTCACTGATATATTATTACATTGATGGATATAACCTTCAAAAGTTATTAAAACAAGATTTATTCCAATAAAAATTATATATTCAGAAGCAGACTTTGTTGATCTATCTATAAGAACAGATTTTTTAAGCATAATGTTCGTCACTGGAGTTCCCTATTGAAACGTTGCTTGCAATGGCTTTAATGATTAGATCTGAATAGCCAGGTACTTTCCCACCTTCCACGCACTCCTCCTTTCCCTCCTTACTACCTTCAAACATTTCAGATTCGTATAATAATGTTTTAAATATTCGTTGTTTAAAAGAGGTATTTAAAAAAAACTCATAAAATTACCTTTGTACACTAGAAGGGAAACAAGACCTAAGTGAGGAGTGAAGGTTATAGCAGGTCGCAGAGTACTGTGCTCACCGCCCGTATTCTTCCACGTACAGTGTAAGCGTGTTCTGCTACATTGCATACATTGCATGCATCGCCTACATCGCTACATCACCTAGTCATTAGGGTGCACTGGTGGTCGACCGTATCCTCCTCAGAGATGAAGTCCAAAGGCTGGACACTGTATACTGTACACTGCAAGCTAGTGAACACTCGCTCAACATGGTCAGAGATAGGGATTACAAAAATCTTAAAATAATATCTGTGAACATTTTGGTGAAGTACTGTTTTAACTATATATACCTACCTACAACAGAAATTTTGTTAACATGAATCAGACAAATATCCACTCTCGAAGGTTTAGCTATGGCTTCATAAATCATTGTTTCTTGCACTGACTTATTTTACGTTTTTAGAGGTACATAGTCTTATTCTGCGATTGGTTTTTTTTGCAGAATATTGTGAGGCTGTAGGAAAATTCAAGACTGATATTTTAAATTTTTCCTCAGGTCAATTTACTATTTGTATTTTAGAAAAAATTAAAACGAATTGTTAATCTATCTATCTATGCTGTGTGTTATTTTCTCGTTTTCATTACGTTAATCATGTTTATCTTTGAACACTGTGCTGTGAAAATGTAACATTTTAATTTATACTTTGATTTCATATTATATATCCTAATTTATATGTCTTTATTTCTTTATCTTTAAAAAAATATCTTTTTCTACCAACTCTATTTTATATTTTCTTTAATCATCTATGTTTTTCTGTACGTAATATGAATTTTATGTGGAAACTTCGCTGGTTCATGCAACCGTTTACCATGTAATTATCATGATAAAATATGTATAACTGTTTGTTTCCCTAAAAAAACGAGTGTGCTTTAGACCACACGACTGAAGTAAAATTTCACCATCAAATGAGAGAGAAAGAAATTGTGTGCGCGCACTGCTCTCTCTTGCTCCTACAATGTGATACAGACAATAGGACTGCACTGTGTCTTAAGATATACGAAACGTAACTGGTTATGAGAGAAATAAAATGTATGCTCGCACCTCTCTCTCTTGCCCCTACATTAAATACTAAACGTAATTCTCTCTCTTTCTATCTTTACTATCTCCCTCTCAACTCCTGTTTTCCTCGCCTGATCACACTTTTCGTAACGCTCTCGTCACGCATTCACCAGCTTACTCCCCAAGTCAAGCGTTCGCAAATAAGTTTTACTTCAATAAACTAAAATAAAAAAGGTCTTTCAGCGAATCTGAGAGCTCCGTCCATGTGTGGCTCTATACATATTTAACGAAAATTTACGAAAAACGGCAAACAATAAGTACCTACTAAGGACGGGTGATTTCACAGAATTCATAAAATCCCAAAGTTTAAAATCAAGTTCTGTTAATGTTCTATTCCAGTTCTGTTGTTATTTCATCATGGGCTGGTTATTTCACAGAACTTGGATAAAAATAGAACTTGAATAGAAACTTTGAAATTTGATGAATTGTTCAAATTCTGTGAAATAACCCAAGAATTAAAGTTCATTCCAGCTTATGAGCATGGCAATGTATGGTTTTGAAGTGAAAACTTCTTTAGCGCTGTTTTGATTTGAAACTCGATGAAACGAAATAAATCGACACTAAAAAGAGAGAAACATACACATCTATGTGATTTAGCCTGCGAGAGTATGGGATAGTATAATTGGTCTCCTCGTAGCTTATCGTCATCTTCTTTGTGAGGTGCTTCATAGCCTCCCCACTTTTGTTTACTTAAGTTGAGTGAAGGTTTCACTTCTACCGCGTGTGAACTGCACAATCTGATTTTTTTTCTCCTTCTGTGTAGTTAATTTCTTCTAAAGATTTTCCATATTTGAGCAGAAAATATTGTTTTGAGTTGAAAGCATTTCTAGTTCGCCCCTGCCAGTACTTACAATGTCGTCAGATTCCGTCATCCATTTCGTTTTTCTCCGGCGAGGATTATGAATCTCTCGTGAAATATTCTATTCAAGCCACCCGCTGCAACCCGCCGGCGCCCATCCCGGCGTATCCCGGGAACACGGCGACATTCCCGGCAATTACCCCGGCATTGCGGCGACAGCAGGGCACCGGGCACCGTGCACCCGGCACCCGGCACCGCAACCCCAGCCACAGCCGGGCAGGAGATTCTTCTCGCTCTTGTGCTCTGTGATTTGTCGGTGACGAATGGATTGATTGATGCTTAAAAACAATCTTAATGCTTGCTATTTCAAACAATCTTAGTGTGAGTAACTTTTATCGTAAACAGGAATTGGTTTATGTGACCTACGGTGAAATTTTTTAAAACAATGTTTTTCTTGATGATTTCTTTGGTCGTTATAATGGAGCGTAGAACATTCCTGTTTTATCTCAACCAGAAAAGATTCTTTTTACTATTATGAATCGTAGTGTTTATGAGAATTTTAACTTTCTCATTAGCATTTTTTTAAATATTGTGGTAGGCTCCTACAGAAATTGACTTGAATAGAGTTTGAAAACATAATTTTCATTGACACGTTATGTTTATTTGGACAAACTATTGTAAGTATAAATCCTTATTTGAAATTGAAAATTTTTAATGCTTAATTTATTTAATTTTTATAAGAAAAACTTTCTTTTTATACTTTTTTGAAGGTTATTCCCATCAGTGAAATATATCATATTAGAATAAGTTAACAATAATAATCTAAACGAAAATATGAAAGAGAACAAGACACAGAAAAACAGAAAAAGACAATGTTCGCAACTGGGACTCGAACCCAGACATCTCCGTCTAACCGGGACAAGTGCGTTACTCAATTTCGCTATTGCCACCTTCTGTCAAAACGTCATAATTGTCAATCTCATATTTTCAAATTTTAAATTTACATTATTATCAACTAATTATTTTTTCTCCATATTACGGGCAACTACCCTTTTCATTGGAAACAATCATTCTAAGAATTGGTTTGTGACCTGGATAGCACCTCGGTTAGACGGAGAGGTCTGGGTTCGAGTCCCAGTTGTCTTTTTCTGTTTTTCTGTGTCTTGTTCTCTTTCATATTTTCGTTAAGATTATTATTGTTAACTTATTCTTAATTTATTTATTAATTTACGAACAATAGTCCATTAAAAACATAATAATAACACGAATAAAAAAAGCAGAGGTGATGGTGAAGGTGGAGCACATATAAATTAATAGCAATGACAATATAAAATGTAAAAGTACATATAGAAGGCACTACAAGTCAAAGCATGAAGAAGCATTTAAATATTGATTATCGACTGTTGAAAGTAATTTAGTTTTCCATCAAAAATGCAATGCTTTGACTTGCGTTGACAAGTCTTAACATTCTGGATAAAGGAGATTGGTATCCATAATTAGTAGAATGTTGATTGAGGAACAGCAATTCATTATTTCGGAGTCTACGGAAAGGGATGTTGAACTGGATGACTTGTAACAAATCAGGTGTATCAGTAATACTGTTGATAATTTTAAATATGCAAATTAGATCAGAGTCCTTTCTACGTTTTTCTAAAGAAGAAATGTTTAAAATTTGTTCAATTTCATCATATGAGTACTCGCCTCTTTCAAGACCTAACCTAATTATTACGTGGGTAGGATGGGTATTTAAGTACCTACTTAAAAAAACTATTAGAAAGGGTTGCATTTTGTTGCCCTGAACGCAATACCTACTAGATCGAATACCTTATTTTACATACAATACTTCAAATCGACATATGCACAAAACCCTTTGCTTGGACGTATTTGTAAATCTTATAATGTCATACGAGATATTGATATTTTCCACTTTACCCTTCTAGAAATCAAATTTACTTTATAATGTACTTACATCAAAACGATCATATCTTTTCAACGCATGCCGGGTACCAGCTATATTAACCCTTAATTTACCCGGTAGGTCCCTGGGACCGCTAGTTTTTGGAATTACAAATTGTGCTTTCCAATGCCTTTACGCAGTGACGCGCCAAACGTACGTTATTTGCCATAGTTGTACTTGTACTAACTAGTCAGCTAGAAATATGAATGGTATTTCTATAAGCCCTAGCTAATTAGAGGATTACGAAAGAATCTATAAAATAAAAAAAGCCTGTGTAGCATAGCTGTACAAAAAAAAATGCAATGATTGTGTCACCAACCGTGACTAGAAGGACTTGCACGTTTTTTTTGTTCGAATCATGTTTTTTTTGCTTTTAACAATAATTGATTATGTTTTTGTTATATTTTTTTAAAAATTACTTTGAAAAATTGTTTTGTTTTTGAAAGGTTGAGACTAGATTATGTCTCGTAATTTTGTTACAAAAAGTGCCATATTCTAGAAGTTCCTTAATAAAGGCTGTTATTCTATAATTTTAAGTTAAAACCTGTACATAATAAATAAATACTAGCATTTCATTTAAAAAAGTGTTAATTTCGTGTTAAATTTACGATTTTATTTTCGGGAGTCCTGGAGAATCCACCAGGTAAATTGTGTATGTACGAAGTCACTGGGTAAATCAACGGTTAAATAAAAATAAAAAGATGTCATGATTTTTGAGGATTTTGGATTTGAATTATAAAATAAGAAAAAATTGTAATTTCTTCTAAGGACGCAATGTCTACTGTTCACTTAAGGCTCCGTTACCGGCCCCAAAAAGAAGAAGATGGAGAGATACGAAATTACGAATGTTAGAGGAGAGCGCTAACATTTACAAAAGAGAGCAAAAATCTCTTAGGGGCTGTCTAAAATAGTATTTAATAAAACACTGTGAATTATTTCATACATATAACTTGTAAAATAACGGAAACAGACTTGAAAATAAAAAAAATTGGAGCATACTTTGCGATTTTTTTCTATCTAGGGAATTTCATATAATTTGCGTTTCGGCGTGGGGAATGTATAGATATTATCTTCAAAAATAACATATATTTTTTTAAGAGCTTAAAAACTTCAAATGTGTAAGGGAGCTTTGCAAGAAATCAGTAGAAATTCGGAGAGCGGCCTCTTAACTACTAGTAATATAAACAAAAAAACGGTCAGTTCTATTTGAAAGAAAGATATAGAATGATTTAATGCCAAGATGTGCTCTCTGTTAATATTAATGGATAAAAAAATCTTTATGTTTCAATTCCATTCTTCGTTTTGCTTATTTAAAACAGGGATGCACTCCCCTCCAGTCTTGCCAGTCCATAAATTTTATCGAATTAGCTCAGTGGTCAAAGCAATTCCCCGGCAGGGCAGGAATCTATTTCTGTTTCACATTCTTCGTTTGAGAGTTGTTAATATTGTCTTCAACGATTAAATAATATTCTGTTGATTATGTATTTATGTTTCAAAAGGCGCCTAAATTTAAGTTTATCCAGGTGCCATCTTTTCTGGGCCGTGCTACGATGCATTCATCGTTTTATTTAATGTCTCCTTGTTACAATTCGTTCGTTGTTTGGTTCCAACGAGTATCGATTAGTCCGCCTGACGTAATGTCCCGATAACACCGTCACTATCTGCACTTCGCATACCTTATACCCACTCTTCTTATCTCTGCACAGTACCTACTCACCACCAAGTACACAGTTCTGTACACAGGACAGGACACCTGGCAATAGTGGCAAGCAATTCCGACAACATGGCAATGGACACTGACTAGATAACCCCTAGAAGGTTCATGAATACCAAAACGAATGAAAACTGTTTTATTCTTCAAACTTCGAAAACTGTTTTTTTTACATTAACCCCACACATATATAGGTATTTCAAGATGGTCTTTTTGAGAAAGGAATGAGCTTGACCCATGTTGGAGGAGGGAGGAAACACATAAGCCTGCAAATCGTTCCACAGTCGAGCTGTTGAATGCCAGAACAAGTCGTAGAAGCGATCCGTTCTCATTTGACAAATATCAATCTGGTACATATGTTGGGCCGCGCGTTTGGTTTGTTTCCTGACTATATACCGGTCCCGATGGGTTCATTAAAGCTACTCTTCGGAGCTTCTTCCTTTGTAATAGGGGTAAAACAGGAGCAGTATACCTTCCTGAATATTTTTCATTTCTTCTCCAAAATCATCAGATAACCTGTTAGCAACGACATTTTTATTGTTTTAATTTACCATTTATTGGATAATCAACACCACTGCCATAGGTCACCCCAAGAGTTTCACCACGTTTGGTGACTTAGCAGGGGTGCCCGGGTTCATGGGGTCAGGTTTGCCTGAATCTTGGCGGCGAATATGTCTGCCACCAACAGCGTGGCAGGCCGGTTTGGGGGAGACTGGTTGTGGGAGATTTTTTGACCTCTCCAGAAGGACTCTCGGACCATTGCCTAGCATCGCATTGGAAAGGATGGATTCATTCGTCCGTCACTCCTGGACACACTGACTCACAAATTCCTACCCACCCCTCATACCCTTTTCCTTCCCAGAATTTTCTCTCCTTAAAAAGACCCTCCACACAGCATCCCCAAAGATGAAATAGGCCCTGCTAGAATTATTTTCCCTAGGGCCTCCTTTGTGGAGCTAATGCAAAAAAAATATTAACCATTAACGGTGTACGCACCTATGTTACTTAAGAAGAAACCTGTATGCTTTTTGGTGCTGGACATTTAAATGAAACAATTGTTCTTTCCAGCAAATTAAAGGATATTATTTATATAGGCCTTACAAAAACATATTTTTAGCCGATAGTCGAAAAATATTATGTAAGAGAGACGGTGCTCAAAAGGATATTGAAAGCCCGGCGTAGGAAAATACGAAGACGTTGTTCGTAGATTCAAAGTGCCTGTTTTTTTTTGATTTACTGATGCCATTAAATAGGAAATGTAACCGTTTCACTGCTCATCAATTTGAAAAAACGAGAAAATTTCACAAGCCATTACCAATCACACCATAATTGGCGATGTCACACTACTAAAAGTAAGGAATTTTCTTGTCACACTTAAGCCACAGTGCGATGCGTAAAATTTTAACAAAAGCCTCAGCTACTGTTAGTGGAGTATTGAATAGAGATGGCATAAAAAAGGTTAGGATTAGGAAAAAATGTGCCTATTTTCAACACCAAAATATAGTATCGTTCATAACAACTTTCAAGAATTTCTATGTGGTTAATATTATTGCTGACAAGTATTTTTCTCAATACTTATTCAATTCGATCAGTTTATAAGTATATTATAATTTAGTATTTCAACTTTTTGTATGAAGATCTTCAGGATTCTTCCAGTCAAGTATCTATGTCCATCTTTCATCCACATACAAAAAGTTGAAATTTTGAAAAAAAAACATTTTCAGCTACAAAAACATCAGTAATGTCGTATTTTTTAATCTTAGCACTCCAGCTCACAGAAAACTCACGGAACGCCACTGGTACCTACTACCTACTCATGATGTCTGCAAGTGGTACCAAGACAACTCAACAAAGCGGCATTTCAACACCCCTTTGAAATGTCATTTTTTTGTATTATTATAAATTAGCCCTTAACTTAAACTAAAGTAATATATTTAACCAAACTAAACAAAATCATCACTTTTAATGACTTTTCAAAGGAGGTGTTGAAATTGTCGTTGAGTTGAACCTTTCGAGTACAAGGCGTGAGACAGGGCCAATGAAATAAATAATTATTAAAAAGAAAGAATTTCGATACATAATCGTAAACATCGTAAACTTCATCAGAAGCAAGCAAAAATTTAGCCCCTTCGGTCACTTAGACACGCCCACTAAACACTTACATAGTATATAGAGACAAGCTGAAATTCAGTGGTACCGGGCGACAAGCAACAAGTAACAAGCGACAAGTATTATGTTTGGAATATTGTATTGTTTGTTGCCAACGATACTGCAAGTTGAACACAATAGATTTGGCAGTTCTGTATTCCAGGAACACATTACACAATCGAGTACTTGTTGTTTTGATTACTTAGAAATAAGTATTAATAGAAGATTAATAGCTTAGTTAGCAGTTAATATTCAAATATTGAACTGATTTAAAAAAAATGGAAAATTCAAATTTGACAGAAGGGAAAACTAATATTATAAAAGTCAATATTACCATTACTTTATCAAATGATTTGAAATAACACCACGTCGCCTCAGTTCTTATTTGTCCAACATGCCATTTTAGTTATTGTTCAATTTCCACTGTAAAATTAAAAATAAAGTATAAAAAGGATAGTTAATCACTTAGCTTAGAATTATTTAAACTAACGAGACATTTATCTTAACGAAAAACGCTTTATCTTAAACACCTATCATAATGTTTCATTGAAATAATGAAAGAAAACCTTCTCCTCCTGAAACATTTTCGAATAGTCTGTTGGATAAATACGAACTAAGGCGACGACCAGCTAAACGACAAGATGCAAGTGAGAGGTAAACACGAGTTTGCAATATTATTACCTAAAAAACGATAAAACGAAATTACTGATGTGCTCACTGCTGAATTTGACAGTCATCTCTGGTCTGGAGCCCCAAAATACCTTTAAAAAAACCTTTGACACTGCAGAAACGGGTGGTTCGTTTGATAAATACCCCTATCTTAACAAGCCGATGGCAATATTTAGAGCACAGACGTCAGGAAAGTATGCTGCCCTTGTTGTGCCGGTATTTCAATGGAAGATGCTCCGATCCCTTCGGCACTAGTGCATAGTCGGGAAACGTGCCAAATGCGCGCCAAACATTTGTACACGGTTGACATTTGTCACATGAGAACGGAGAACTTGCACGACTCGTGTTCAACAGCCCGACTCTGGTACGATTTGCCGACCTCTGTGTTTCCTCCTCCCTACATCTCCCCATCGTTTCATGACCCATGTTCACTCCTTCCTATCCTCAAAAAGACCCTCTATCCAGCATCTTCAAAGGTGACATAGGCACGAGCATGAGTGTTGTAGTAGGGGATAACACAGATGCCTGCAAATCGTTCCACAGTCGAGCTGTTGACAGAACAAGTCGTCGAAGCGACCCGTTCTCATTTTACAAATATCAACTGTGTACATATGTTGGGCCGCGCATTTGGTTAGTTTCTTGTTAAATAGTTAAATTTTTAGTGCAATTATTTTCCTCGGGCCCTGTGTGGGGTTAATGTAAAGAAAGGATGAAAATGTACAAGGCAATGATAATTTCGCATAGTTTATTATTTTTTTAAATACAAATTATTTTGACATTATACTTAAATTATTATGCATAAAAAATAAAAACGAATTTCTCACCATGAAGAATCAAGGCTCTTGTGTTGAGATTTAGAAAAAATATTGTGTATCTAACTCATCAGAAATTTGTTTGTGACGTAGGTACTTAAAATACGTATATTTTTTAAATTTTAAATTCCTTAACTATTTTATTTTATTCTATAACTGCTCTTAAGACGGCAGTAAGGCAATTTTTATGAAGTACTTCATACTTACAATTCTTATCAATTCCCCAAGGGCTATGAGCTCAATAAAACCTATGTAAATAAACAAAAATTTTAACAAAACAAAAAACGACTTGAAAATGCACTAAAATGTAAAAAAATAATTTCGTACGATTGTTATTTTTGGAGTCGGTGTCAGCCAAGGTAACTACATACATACACAGGTAGTTATAGGTGAGATGTGGAGATCTGGCTGACACCGACTCCAAAAATAACAATCGTACGAAATTATTTTTTAACATTTAATGCTTTTTTTGAAGTCGTTTTTTGTTTTGTTAAAATTTTTTGATTTTTAGTGACGAGCGTGCGTAAATAAGTTTTACTTCAAAAAAAGAATCACCGAAATCTGTTGGCGTAATATTGAGTTATTCATCCATTTGTCGCGCACAAACTTATTGCAAATTTAAGACATATATGGTTTTCTCATGGATCCCATTATCAAAACTGGACCAAATTAAAATGGGACCACACGGAAAGCCCCGGCTTTCTAATAAAAAAGAATCATCAATATCGGTAATCACCCAATCGAAAGTTCTGAAGTAACAAATATTAAAAAAAAATTTAAAAAATTACTTTCGAATTGATAACCTCCTCCTTTTCGAAGTCGTTTAAAAACACTTTATTTTTTCATCAACTATTTTATAAGTAGCTTCATAAAAAAATGTTGGTTGAGCATAGCGAGGTCTTATTTTTACTCGACCGTTTTGCATTTCGCCTGTTATATTAATTTTGTTTTTACATTCCACTTCCGTTTCAAGATAGTGGCTGTTTTAATGGTTTCGCAAAGATAATTTTTAAAAATAACAATTTTATCAATAGAATAATTAAAATTGAACCAAATGTATAAAACTCAAGTCTATTGATGAATATGTATATGTTTTTAATTATTTATTTATATATGAAATCGTTGCGTTCATCTGGACCATCAATATTATCGCATTTTTTCAATTTCTTGGTACCTCTTGACTGAAGAAAGTTTAAAAAAAGAATTGTGATTGCGCTAGTGACGTTTCTTTGGACAATGTGTATTATTTATTATTTGAAATCAAAATTATTTATTATTTGAAATACCTACATGGCTTGTAATTATTTAAAAAGGTATTTGAGTACCTACTAAGAATCGCATAATTTCTTTAGAAATTTTTGTTGTGATTTTTTAAATAAGAGATTTCACACAACGAATATAAAAGAGTATATATAGCATTGAATCTCTCTCTATTTATTTTTCTTTTTTTAAAATATTTTTTCAGTGATCGTAAAATAACATAGCCGGCCGTCAAACATGATTCATGACTTGCCTAACCTACTCAAGAGCCCGCATGCCCTCCTGGACAAGTATTAAATGCATAACTAAACTTACACACGGTGTTCACCTTAACATGATAACATGCAAAATGTAAACCGTAAAGTCCTAAAATATATTCGTAGATAGCCCGCGCATAATTTGTTTTTTGGTTTTTATGTTGTCTACGCCATGCGTAGCGCGTTTACATTAGAAGATAACAAAATTTGAAAAAGGGACCGTTTTAGCAACCATTCATTTATCGTGGAATACAAATACAATAACACGTTTATTTTTTTCCCCTTTGATCTGATGAACTGGTTTTACCTGCTACTACTATCTTCGTGCATACCTATAACGTTTACTTACACACGGATTTTATTGAGTGGTTCTCATGATTTAAAGGGTGTCCGAAATGTGGATTAAGATGAAGCCATACTTGCAAAACCATATGTTTTTGTTTTGAAAATTTGATAGCTCAGAAGTATTATAGATGCTTCAATTAAATACTGCGTGTAGAACATACCTTGGCCCTTAAAAATCTTGGTAATTTTTTCTATTAGTCTTTTAATAAGCCTAGGTATATAAAAATAAAGTATAGGGTCTGTAAAAACACTTTCAATGCCAAACTCTCCTATTTATAAACACCTTTTTGAATAAGGTTTTATTGTATCTATAATGTGGAAAATTCAGTTTCTTTTATAATAATCGCAAAAAAATGATATTTATGCCCAAACTTCCCAAATTAAAATAAAATATCCATTTTCGCGTTTTAAAATACGGATCAAATGTCGACGAGTTCGTTATTTTAAAATACGGGCGCTAGTCGACGAATTTATTTTTTTAAAGTGAACCCTATGCCGTCCACCAAAGAACTACTGCATACGCCACACCCATTTCCAGTCAGACCTCCCCCGGCCGTAGCGGGGAACAGACGTTAGGCTCCGCGTCGTTTGATTTTTTTTATTTTTTATTTTTTTTTATTTATTTAACATTTAAACCCGCTAAACTACTTATGTAGTTTGTCAGCAGGTACATAATGACAACATTGGTACATTTTCAAACATTGTATATATATATATGATTTTGATGCTAAAATATCAATTAAATAAATTCTTTCAATTCTTATATAATAAAAAAGTACAAATAGATTTAGTATATAACAAATGAATATGATCAACAAGTAAATGAATGGTTTCATATACATGAGGTATTACAGAAATTATAATGAATTTTCCAATCCTTCGAATGTGAGTTTCAATAAAGAATACAAGGACTTCGGGAGGGCATCAATATAAATCATCCCTATCTAATATCCATTTCCTTAGATTATATTTGACTTTACCATTAAAAACGTTATTATTTTTGATTGACATTGGTAGTTTATTAAATATTTTGGGTACAATGTAGTTTAGGGTTCTTTCACCGTATTTATTGGTACATTTCGGAACCACCAATCCTTCATTTTGAGTGAATCTTGTATTATGTTTATGGTAAACTCTTTCCCTATACAATGAATCGGACAATATAACATGTTGACTTACAATATTATAGAACAACAATCCTCTGACAGGTAAGACATTGAGAGACTTGTATATTAATTTAGTGTCGCTTCTGTGTTCATTAGTGTACTTATGGATTAATAATTTTGTCAAGGAGTTTTGCAATGTTTGGATATAGTTTATATTAGTTTTACAAGAATGTCCCCAAGAAGTAAGTCCATAACGGATGGTGGATTCAGCCAGAGATACATAGATTAGTTTTAAAGTACTTATAGGCATGAAATATTTTATTTTATAAATGTATTTATTTATATATTTCGTGAAATCAATTTTAATTTATTACAATAAACAATACGTAAAAAAGGAGTTAATGTTTTTTACAGGTTTTTACGAAATCAACCTCTAAAAAAAATTCTCAAATACCTTTTCCAACCTTTCCAAAAGTATTTTCAAACTACTCCCCTAAAGGGGCGTGAATTCCGATTTCGAGTTTCCTGGACTATTGGATCGTACTGACTAAAGTACATTATGTGCAATAATTTTTTTTTGTTCAAATTGTCAAAATTAATGTATTCAAATATGCACATCGATGATTTTCGAATTACGGCCAGAGTAACAGGTCAGGTCAAATTATGGTAAATTAAATGTGTTAAAAATGTGTGGTGTCTGACCGAAACAGGACTTTCTACTGAAACCGAAACCGAATCTTCGGTATCTGTCTCAGTGTCGGCCGAAACCAAAACCGAAACTTTTTTAGACATGTTAAATATCTACTAAAATTAAATCTATTGTTTACTAAAATTTGGCTCAATGCTTATACTTATATGGACAGTTAACACGTGTTAAATGTAATAAAAAACAATAATGAAGTATGTGAAATAAAACAAACAAAAAATTATAAAAATGAACAAAACATGTTCACCACTTCTTGGAACAAAAATTTGTCAATAATCAACGCTTACATTGTATAGGAAGGCTCTCATTAATTGATTATTTTAATTTTAATTGCGTTTACAATCACAAAATTCTTATTTCACGTGCTAAATGAAATAAAATAAAAACAATTAGTTAAGTATGTGAAATTTTTTTTTTTTTTTATGTAACTTCAAACAAAAAATATAAAAATTAACACATAAACTAACAACACAATCCTGCCGGGCTGACCGGCGAACTCAGCTGATGATGGGGGGTGACACACGAGCCACGAACTAAACCGAAGGCAGCCGAACGACGCGCGATAATTCACGGACGCAGAGTTTCGGTGCGGCCGAAGGTTCGGTAGATTTTCTGCCGAAACTAGATTTTTTGCCGAAACTTGCCGAAGCCGCAACCGAAACCGAACCTTCGGTTAATCATTTAAAATTTGTTCATTTCTTCCATCTTTTTACAAACAAAATCAATTTAAGCAATATTTTATCGATTTGGATAGTCAATTTATCCCTTTGGACATTCATTTGGTCATTAATTTTGATCATTTGGATATTCGTCTATGCAACAATGCAACTGGCAACATTTTGTCCAATTGGATAGTAGATAGTTATTGTGCATAATGTGCTAATTAATTTTGTCCATTTGGGCAGGAATTTTGTCCATACTAATATGTATTAATTTCTAAATTTACAATTAAGTTCACAGCAAATAATACTTACTAAAATAATATGATTATTTATTATTATTTTAATACTTTAATTTACATTTTACAGTATTGGATAATGTTGGCCTCACTGGGTGGCTTACCCGTGCTGAGGCCCCCATTTTATATAACAACGAATTTAATAAGATGAAGTACATAATAAATACTCTAAATTATTAAATAAAATAAAATTTTCACGCTCTCCATAAAAGTTATATATAAGAATAAATCACAAATTTAAAGGTACATAAATACAAGAGATTAAAAACAGCAGGGGAAAGTTTTGTCACTTTGTGACATGCGTCAAAAGAAAGTTGCCAAACTATCCGTAAGTGACTCTGAAAACCTCTATGGTCAATGCAGCATCGATAGGTATACCTATAAATATGCGATTCCATGCCAACTCAGAATGAAACCAACTCGGAACCACCTCTCAAAGGTCATTAAAAAATATGAAAGAATAATTTTAAGATAGCCGGTAACCCTAACCTAACTTAACCTATTTAAACAATTTTTTTTATCATCACTCATTGACCTTTCTGAGGTGGTTCTGAGTTGGTTTCATTCTGAGTTGGCCGGTCACCAAATGTACCAATATAATAATATACACCAATTTTTGGTGGCAGTTAGACAAGATGATATGGGTTCTAATCCCAGTTGCGACCGTTATATTTTGATTTTCCGTGTCTTCTTCTACATTAATTTTCATTGAAAGTTGTTGATATTACTTTCGGAACGTACTTCGGAAATAAAAATATATTTACTTATTTAGAATATGTCGCAGGCACTCATCTTGTGCTCCAATCAATGCGATATGACATGTGTTGGAATTTTGCACGATGCCAATGTAGCCGGTGTAGCAAGTATAGAGTGTAGCCAGTGCTTGATGACGAATGCACTTATCGTTAGATTGCAATGTTGATGGAGATATGTCAGACAAGCCGGACGTGAAATGGGCTATTTGATATGTGCCGTGGGATATTGGATAATACGATATTACTATCAGGGTTGCCACACATTCAAAATAACAATGGTATGGGTACATGGACAATATTGATGGAAGACGCCACATCTCATGACTACGAAACCTGACTGGTACAATAGCATTTCCATCGAGTTTCTGTGGCCCGAGAAGTGTGGGAAGTCACTCGGATGATAGTCTGATTCTGAAAGGAGATGGTACGAGTAGAAGTAGACAAACATTCGGCAGGACCCCTAGCACAATTGATCGATAAGCATTGATTAGATAAAGGCTACCAAGTAGATTGCTCATACAAAGATTTCGCATAGGCTTTTGATACCGCAAACCATGACATCTTATTAAATAAATTGTCAACGATAGGTTTTTCTTTGTAGTTATTTGCCAGCTATTTTACTGTAAGAAAAAAATTTCTATGACATACAATATTCTTGTCAAATTTATTTTTCGTGCTCTCGGGAGTTCCTCAGGGCTCTAATTTAGAACCGCTTCTCTTTTCGATTTTTAATTAATGACGTAACGGAAAATATTTTGCATTCCAGGTGACTCCTTTTCGCTGATGACCTAAAATTATTCTTTAAAATACAACTCTAGAAGATCGCATTCGACTCCAATCGAACATTGTTAGAATTGACTGGAGTGAACGGAATCAGATTGAATTTAATGTCTCTAAATATTTCATTCTTTTTTTCAAGACGGCATGTCATGCATGGTTTTGCCGGTATACTATGAACGCCTGAAGTTTGAAATATTTCTCCACTATGAAAGATCTTGGCATCGTGTTTGATAGTAGGCTGATATTTCATGCTCATAACGAAATGAAGTACTTCACTGAGAATGCTGGGTTTCGTCCTATTCACTGCGAGGAATTTCAGAGACATCCGGGTTCCCACAGTACTGTATACAATGCTTTGGTTAGGAGTAGGCTTGAAAATGGGTGGGTTGTTTGGAGCCCGCAATGTTGAAGTATTCCCTCACATTGGAGATGGTTCAGAAGAAATTTCTGAATCAACGAACCAGAATTTAGACGGCAAACTTTGTTGCTACTACTATAAAATTTGCCTTTACACCTTGGTGACGGACGTGTTTTGAATTTTGTTGCTTGTTGCTTGTCAGTTGGGAGCGCATTTATCATAAGGCTTTGAATGTTTTCCTTATGTATCTTTAAAAAATAATTGAAATGTTAATTTCGTAATGTTTTTAAAATGAATGAAATTCAATGAATTGAAGCCCCAAAGATGACATTCGTTCTAAGAGAAATTATTTTCCTAGCGGCCTCTTGTGTGGAGCTAGTGTAAAAAAAGGATTAAACTAATTAACTAACCATCAAGCCATTTCCGCAGGGGTGGGCAGAGAGGCCGAACCGCCAAAAAACTCTGTCTTAACCCACACTCCTTGCATCATACACCATCTCATACACACCCTTCTTTTATTCTGACAATTCATATGGTCCGACTCAAGTATTTGGATCACTTTATCGCCGTGTCTACCTTGAGCATTCCTGTCTTCAAACATTAACATTCGTGTCATATATTCTTCCCAAACTTCTTTCTTCTTTTATTTTATATAAATGCTCAAACTATTAAGCGTCCCCTTCTTAATTTTACCCATTACGCTTACATGTGTTTGCTTTGCGAATGTCGGCATATCCCAAACGATCATACGTGTTTTAACATGCACCTCAGGGATATCACTTCTACAGCTTTTAGTCTACTTTCATCCATTTTCTGTCAGTCTCATGCCTCACTGCTATACAGGAGGGTAGATATCAACACTCGATTGTGGTCTGCTAGCTTCGCTTTTTTTTAAAAATATTTCTGTATGACAGACACAATGAAAAAATAATATTTAAATAAAATAACGTGGAGAGCCTCACATTTATTTAAGTATTTGAAAATACATTCTGCATGTACATCATTAAAGGTTTTTTAATTCGTAAAACTCCCTTTGGATTCACCATTAATTTACAACATTAGAGTTTTGCTGAAACAGATTATTCTAGCTAAGCAGTTGCTAATATTCGGTTGAACAATTTTTTCAGTTGGTAATATCAAGTTTTAATCTTTTAAAATGATTTTTTTTTTAAACTAGGTACACTTTTTCTTCAGCTGATAGCTTGATCTTCTTCATTAATCACTATAAATTATTATATATTTCATTAATTCCATTCTACGAAACGCTTCGCTATGTTTGCTTCCTGATTTTCTTTATTTGTGAAAATAAAAAAGACAGTCAGTAATATTATTTCAAAAACGGGGATTTCTCTCCAAAAACCGGACACCTGACAACCCTGATTCGGATGGAGGTTGGATGCACCGTTTATCAGCTCTCCAAGTCACGGGACCTCAATACAGATATTGGCCTCAGATGGATGGATATCGAACCTCTGTTCGTATTAGTATTATTATTGCATTTCCCCAATCTTATCGGAATTATTCGGAATCATATCTGAAGCTTATCATCTGATGAATATTGCTATTTGTTTGTAATGTCTAGCGATCAATAGTTAATCCACATTTTACACCTTAATTGCCGTTGAGATTAAATGCATTGAAAATGAGAGATATTCATTTTGGATTTTGGAACCCGTAAACCATAATATTGTAAAGGGTAAGCCATCTAAAGTTTTTTTTTTCAACTAGTGCTTATTTCGTGAATGGTAACACTTAGCTCATGTCTGATTTGACAGATAATTAGTTTTATCCTTCCGCTGAGCGAATATGGTTGTGTATACGCTTGAACAACGCTGGGAAATATTGCGACATTACTTTGAAAATCATGGTAATGTTGCAGAATGTGTGCGAAAATTGCGTACGGTTTTTGGAAGAAGAGAAGCACCGTCAGCTCCGTATGTTCGTTATCTTGTGAAAAAAGTGAAAGAAACTGGCATCCTCATCGATAAACCAAAGCGTGAAAAGCCAAAAACAGTGCGTACACCCGAGAATATCGATGCTGTGGCAGAAAGTGTGCGTGAAGCGCCATCAACATCAATTCACCGTCGTTCTCAACAATTGAACATTTCGGAGACATCATTGAGACGAATTTTGCATAAAGACCTTGGTATGACGCCATACAAAGTCCAATTGGTTCAGGAGTTGAAGCCAACTGACCATCCAATGCGTTTTCGCTTCGCTGAGTGGGCCTGCGATCGACTTACAGAAGATGCCGATTTTGCCAAAAAAATCATCTTTTCGGATGAAGCTCATTTTGATCTTGGCGGGTATGTAAACAAGCAAAATTGTCGTATTTGGGGCACAGAAAACCCGCACGCATACATTGAAAAGCCGGTACACCCAAAACGAGTCACTGTTTGGTGCGGATTTTGGTCCAGAGGCATAATTGGGCCATTTTTCTTTGAAAATGAGCAAGGAGTGGCCGTTACAGTCAATGGCGATCGTTATCGGGCCATGTTGAACGAATTTTTGTTCACAAAAATTGAAGAGGAGGATATTGGCAACATTTGGTTTCAACAGGACGGCGCTACGTGCCACACAGCCGAAGCTACACTCGATGTTTTGCGCCCTGTTTTTGAAGATCGCATTATCAGCCGCAGAGCTGATGTCGTTTGGCCACCTCGGAGCTGCGATTTGACACCGTTGGACTATTATTTGTGGGGTGCCCTCAAAGATAAATGTTACGCCGACAAGCCAGAGACAATTGACGCTTTAAAGGACAATATTCGTGAAGCCATTGGTGAAATACAGCTGCACACAATCGATAATGTGCTTAAAAATTGGACCGATCGTGTAGGCTACTGCATGGCCAGCCGAGGCAGCCATTTGAATGAAATTATTTTCCATTATTAACCGGAAGGATTGTACTTATAAATAAAAAAAGAAATTTGAGAAAATATTCAGTAGTTTTTTTTTTATAGCATTTTCAAAAAAAAAAAGTTATTTGGCGGACCCTTTATTATGTTGGTTTCCGATCGTAAGATTGGAGTTGAGTCTCGATCAGTAAAATATTCTCGCCTTATTTGAAACAGCCAATATAAGAATTTTATTTATTTCATTTGAGTATCATTACGTACTGACTCAGTAAGAAATTTGCTCATTGAATAAGATGGCTACGTGGGAGAAGGTCAGTGCCGCCTTTAAATAAGTACTTATTTCCTTTTTTAGTCAGTACCAGAGACAAATTTAATAACGCGTCCCATCATTATGAAATCAGAATTACCAACGGTCGTGATGATATTGAAATAATTCCCCTACTGAACAAAGCAAATTTTCTTTGGCTTTCCTTGAGTCTCTGCGTAAGGGCAGAGTTCATTGTTTTCATATTACGGGACCAATATTAGTGACTGATCGCCAGCGATTGCAATCAGCTTGATACCTGAGATATCATAAATTGAGTCAACTTTATGCAACTTCAGATCGGAAATGGTGTCGGTTACACCTGAGTGATACCTGAAGAGAATCGAGGGACAGAGAGAGGAACAGAGGCGCGCACAGAGCGAGGGGGACGGGTGTAGTAGAGGGGGTTAGGACACCTGTCATCAAGAGAGGGGCGGAGAGGCGGGAGGGGGGTGAGGCCTCACCGCCAGCTCAGGTAAAGGTAAGCTAAATGAGTCAGTCAAAAAGCCGCACTCGCCGCGGCCGGTTGTGTTCCTCCGTCCTCTTGATCCCTTGTGATGTTCGTAATAATTGGATTGCGAAAGCAACAGGTGTACGCGAGGCGGTGTTCCTCATGTTGGACTTTCTGTTCCCTTCTGCCTTTTATCCCGGTGGGTTCTCAGACCACTGCTCCTGGTGCTATCACCCGACTCCGGCCAAGGTACGGTTACAATATCAGATTATTTATCGTATCGGAACAATGTTGACGTTATATTTTTGCCATTGTGAGTCACACGATAAAATTGGGCTGATTGTGTTGTTCCTCGCTCGCGGCGTTTGACGGATTCGATACGCGATTTTTTATTGTAATTTGCAATGTCATTAAACGCATACACGCTAACAGAAATCACGACGACTTTAACAGGGCACACAGTACATATACAACTACCCGACAGTCATTTTGCTGCGAATGTATTTAAATAAAGTCAATTCAAACACGGCAAAAAGCTCACTGCAAAACTCCTTCAGCACCACATTTTTACATTAAAATGAAGTTTTATAATACCCTTCTAAAATAATTCGAATAGATATGCCCACTGTATAATACAGACTTAGAAAAAGAGAAAGGGAAGTCCCGAGCTGCACGACGATAAAGCTGTCGAAAGCTAGTTTTTCATTCAAAGACTCGACTCTTTCAGGCTTCAATTCGTTTCCCAGTCCCACGTCTTCAGTAACGGGACCATTTCTAAGTAGATTTTTACAATTCAAATCTTAAAATTGAAATGCTTAAAAAACGGAGGTTCAATAACCTTTTCGGATATTGACCCCACGAAGCTGTAGGTATATTCACTGAGCGGGTAAAATACAAATATTTCAGTTTGTCAAGAAATAAATAAATTTACGTCAGAATTCATGTCTTGTATGTACCTGACTACTTACCGGTGGAATTTTTACCCAACAATAAGGTCCAACGATGGATTGTAATATGTTTACAGTTTTTTAATCATTGCCCTGTGACTGTTATTATTTGTAAAGGTACGTTTGGTCACATATAACTTTTATAATAATATATTATATGGATTTCAATTTCAACATCCAATTTGTCAAATTGTACAATAATTATTATTATAACCGTGAATCATCATGTCGCACATTATTTCGTCGACATTACGTGCTGTAGATATAATTCATGAAGTGTTCAGATAGATTATTTATGATCTCACATCCGTGTCCACTTTGCGAATTTTTTGACCGTGCATGTCTAGTTGTTTAGTAATGGGATTGTTTTTTGTAGCTAAACTAGTATTATATCATGCCAGAGTGGGCGCTGAAATAGAAAAAAAAAACATTAAATTATAATAAATATTTGGATACGCGCTTTTTTCTTCATATAAAACATCTTTAAAGTTAACGAAACTTGTCAAAATTATTGTAATTAGGAACCTAATTAGTACGCTTAGCTTTCATTGTACCCACGCTTTAAAAAAGCTCCATCTATGCAACCGAACTAAACACCAGTTAAAGACCAACATTTTGGCTTCCGTCAATTTTCATTATTATTTTAATAATTACAGGTTCTCAATATTAAGTGCAATGTGCTCCAAAGATGTTATGGAATAATTTGTACAATTGACCTTTCGAATGATTTTTCGAAGGTTAGTTATGTTAAGAACCTACGCCAAGACGTCTGCCTACCCTTTATTAAAATACAACCTGCTTCCTACCATTTGCAACTTCTGCCGTAGAAGTAGTAGACCACCTCCTCGGTATGTCGATGCCTTGGACAGGTGGACCGGAACATCTGTTTGTTACACACGTCATACGAGAATAGAGACTTGTGATATTAATGTCACGAATGTCAACTGAGACCTTTCATGTAGAACCCTGAGCCACAACGATTAATAGTTGCAGGAACGACTTTAGCCAATCCAATAATTAGGTTCTAAAGTCGCTTTGCCAGTAGCTTGTATGCTATTGTTTGTAATGGTAACTCAATTACAGAGAAAACTGAATAATAACATAACGATAATTTATTATAAATGCTTCTAGAATGTAACAAGTTCATCAATATTAAATTTGTCGTTCGGTAATCGTGAGGTAATTGAAACATTCAATTGGTATATATTGTGTCAATCACTATTATTTATCTAGTTATAATAAAAATAAATATACTGTTTGATCTCTAAAAAAAATATCATGCATCTAAATTACTTTGCGTGCTAAGCAGGGTCAGATAAAGATTATACATATTTCTTTGTGCGTCATGGTTTGTGCAATCTGTAATCTCTATCCATACATAATCTAGTATCAAGACAAACATTGCTCATTGCATTGGTTCAGAATGCATTAGAATAGCATTCTAGATACACCCTCAAATGATTGCAATTTCAATAGTAACCCGTAGAAACAACCATACATAATCATTCATTCCTTTTGATATTCTGTTTGTTAAATAATGTATTTCTAATCATACATACTTTAAAACAAATACCCATCCGTCTTCGATGTGACTAAAGGTTTGTAATTTCCAGTAGATATCATAAATTATAACGATATCATTGACTTTATGCACTTCATATTTGTGCACCTTGTTTCCAACCGTTCTCAAGACGAAAGTCACAGGTGTTTTCCTTCCCCATAGGTGTCCCACGTGTGTGAATTGTTAATTGTCCCAACGAGGTCCCAACACTAACCAACGCACTTGCGTACGCTGAGGGGTGGCGATCATACATTCACAGGTGTTCATGGTGCAATTCAATGAAACTTTTATAAATGAATGTAGTTCGGCTGTTGGATTCAATGTTAGATTAATCCCATGCATGTTACCCGTGTCGCGAAAAGAGGTAATCTCACAAATTGAGTCAACAAAGATAACTTGTCGTTTTATCATCATCTAATCAATAATAATCAGATTTCCTTCACAGGAAATCAGGTTTGACAACTCTAACACCCAAACAACATAGATACCTACATACCAGTGCGATTTTAAGACAATTGTAGACATCACTCAAAGCAAGATAGTTCTTGTATCGTGATATAATTGACCATCACTTTGGTATTTCTATGTGTACAGTATCTTCGTAATATTTAAGATCAACAACTAAACCTGATGATGAAATATTGACGATCATTGTTTCGTTGCTGGGTTACCCGAGGTTATTGACTAGTAATACTTATCTCTACGATAGCGATCAGGTACGTTTTCCGATAAAAAAGATAAGCATTTTGGCTAATAATATTTATTGCATTTAAAGAAAGCGCGTATAAACTGAACGGGTTATTTAATTTAGCTGTCCACAAAACACAAATAAGAAGCAGTGCAAGGGTTAGGCGTTTAGAAGTAACACACCTTCATTAAATCCAAATTTCCTTTTTTGTTTCATTCTTGATTCTAGCCTCATCTCGATGAGCTCGCGTGTCTTCTCTATTGTCGTGCCTTCCAGCTGCTGCTCGTCGGTCCATACTCCGTACCCCAGCTATGTATTTCTATACTTCATACCACCGATCATCCATATCCTCTTTACTGAACACTGTAATGTACAGAGTCAGGCGGTGACCTGGCATCACTTGTCCTCGAGCATATGGCGAACGCCTGCCATGATTTATCTCCCGAGCCATATAAGATGTGGCCCTACCAAAACTAAGCAACTTATGACCGAATACTCTGCTCTTTACCTCGCCGATGCTGCGCTCCTATTAACCAATACATCTACACGGTGGAATAGCATACTAGAAAAACAAATATTCAATGTTTTAATAACGATTCCTCTCGTAGATACCTCAAGGTAAGAAAACCAGTTAAATCATTCAAATAAGTGTATTTTATTCGTAACATCTGTAAAGCCTATATTATCTGACTTCTTTGGTATTGTCGGTAAGGATTAGAAGCATGTTCTGAGTGGAGTGACTTTTTAAGTACGGATTAAGAAAGTTATACTCTTAAGTCTTGACAAAATGGACTACGGCACTAATAACTTGATCGAGATATTTCAATATCAGAATCATATGACCGTGACGTATACCTACCTCATGGTGACTAGACAACTCAGAATGAAACCAACTCAGAAGTACCTCAGAAAGGTTATTAAGAGTGATGATAAAAAAAATGGTTAAATAGGTTAAGTTAGGTTAGGGTTACCGGCTATTTTAAAATTATTTTTTCTTAGCTTTTAATTACCTTTCTGAGGTGTTTCTGGGTTGGTTTCATTCTGAGTTGGCATGGAACCCTACCTCATACACCAAGAGACGAGAGAACATTGATGAAAATATTTGAATAATAATAAAATTGATGATTACTTTCTCAGGAGTTAGAGATTACAAAAAATACTTCTGAATACTCGAGAAAGAGCAAAATAATCCATAAAACAGCAATTTTATCGATAAAATGGCGTGCATAGAATTTATCAGATATTATTGAGTTTATTTGAATTCTTAACAATCTATCCTTGAGTTATCAACGATTTAGATTCACAAATAGAACATAAACTCATTTAAAGACAACACATTTTGGGAGACGGGTATGGGTACCGCCGTCCCGGGAACCATTTATTGGATAACTAATACCCCTGCCGTAGGCCACTTAGCGGGGGTGCCCGGGTTTACGGGGTGAGGTTTTTCCGGGTCTTGACGGCCAGATCGGCTGAGATTGGTTGACCTCCCACCCTTCATACTTTTATCTTTTCCATAACTTCCTCTCCATTCTTTTCCTCAACACAGCACCCCTAAATATGACATATGACTGTGTGGAGCCAATGTAAAAAAAACACGAATAGTTTTACCTACAATAAACCATTGATAGTTTTGCAATTATTTGAAGAGAATATTATTATTATAACTGATTGTTTGTCAATCGTACACACAATTGAATCACGACGAGACACGATAATATTACTTACCTTGATATGAAGGTGCATAACTGTTTGTGCTTGAAATAGTAAGCCATGTATGAATGTATGTTGTAAGTTACTTGTTAGTTTTAGGAAGCCTTCGTAAGAATCTACAGAACTCAAGCCAAGTATTCCTCGAATAAACGGTTTATAAATATGTAATAAAATCGCATTCAACCGTTTATCAACAGTGATTAAATAACCTCTTTAGAGCCATGTTTAACGTCGGCCGACGGTGCCCATTAAATGGGTACCTAATATCGATTATGCATTGTCGTTGGCAAGAAAACATTCCTTTATTGCAACGGTTTTGAAATGCAGTTGGTGTTTTGATGTGCAGTGAAACCGATGACCTTTTTAATTATTCCCGTTGCACTTTTAGGCCGGAAAGTGCAGTTCGCAAGGCGCAGTGCACGGAGGGAGATAAATATACAGGCCGCTAGAACTGGTTATGACTGACGTTCGCAAGGTTCCCAGCTAAATAAAAATAACAATAATTGTAACATTATAAATTGACTTCTAAATAAGTCACATATCATTAAAGATACATTGACGTATATAAAACAGGATATCAAGTTTAAAGCAAGTATCGCAAACAGGTTAAATCAAGTATTCAAATTAATTTTCAAGTTGCATCAGAATGCAAAGCATTCGCTTTTTTCATCTGACGCTTTTTAGCGCGTCTCTGAACTTGGCTCAAGAATGTATGCACAAATCGATAATGAACGTTTAGTGAGATATTATATCTCTACACCTGATAATAGCGATAAAGATATCGATTAAATTAGGGGTGCTCAACCCATGTCGTTTGGTGAAGGTAAACAGCGTTCATTTTAACCGGCAATTAGGTGTCTAAAATTGTTATTATTGTGAAATCGCGATCTTCAATGCTAGAAGGCATAAGCTGACTATACACGCGCCTATAAGTGTCCTTTGCACTCACCCTCCACTTATTAACATGAGCCGAGCGCGAGCGATTATATATCTTTTATGGGATCGTTATAAGATAACGGAAGTTATCTCCTGTCAGATTTGTGTGATTTTTGGCTGTTATTTGCTTTTTCTATGTACAACGTACATTAAATGAATAAATAATCATGCATACTTGCTTACTTAAATTAAAATATGTGACAGTAAACATGTGAAAACTAAAACATATCTGAGAGGAGATAACGTCCGTTATCTAATAACAATCTCACAAAAGATATAGAATTCCTCGGCTGGACGGTTTCAATCCTCTGAGAAATCTGCGGAACAAAACGTACCTACTGGTTGGAATTCATTGATAAAATAAATTTCTTGTGTGCCTGGCACTTTTTAAGCAATAAATCAAAACCCCTTTAGAGAGTCCGAGGTCTAATAACAAGAAAATTGTAATTTCCAAAATATAATATAAATGTGATAAATTCACGAGAACAATCATTTCTTTTTTTGCATGAATACCAAAATCCATAACATTGAAAACTTCATTTTGGGCCGCAGGTTGGGCATGCCCGTATTAAACAATGAACGCTCAACGAATTAATTACTATTAATTGAATAATTAAAAACACTTTGTTTTTACCACAATAATCTTTATTTAAAAAGTCGACATGTTTCGAGAACGATGTTCTCTTCATCAGGACATTATATGTACTAAAAACTAAATTATCAAGCATAGAAAGACAGGCGTGGGTGGAAATGGAAGTAGTTGGAGGGGGGGAAGAGGGGTGAAAGAGGAGGAGCTTAGAAGATAGACAGGGGGGAGGGGGAGGGGGTTGCTTAGAAGATCATAGACAAAATTACAATGGAAATATGTTTAAGGTAGGGTTATTCACAAAATTAATTTGGTTATTTAAATTTCTATTGACATTTTTCCTAATTTCTAATATTTCTAAAGGATCTAATTGAAAACCACTAACGTTGGTGTGTAAAATTTTAAAACCAGTATTTATATCAAATGAATGGTTAAATTCAATTAGATGGTTAGCAAATTCCGAATAATTATTGCTATTTAGACATCTCAAGTGTTCCTTAATCCTCGTTTCAAAATTTCTGCAAGTTTTACCTACGTAAAAATGATTGCAATCATTACAATTCAATTGGTAAACTCCAGATTTTTTCATTTTTTGGTCTTTGTCCTTGTTATTTAAAATATGAAGAAATTAATTACTAAATTAGTTAAAGTATCCCTGTTCACTGGCCTAACGTAACTACCAACTAAAACACGTAACTCTGGAGGTTAGTTCAACAGATTTCCGTGAATGATGGCTCTCCGTTGAAGGTTTCACCTCATGCAATAATAATTAGCGAGCAACCTGACTACCGCAGGAGAGTGACAGGTCGCACGCGACCAACTATTTATTAATACAACCGGCCACATCCATTCCTCTCTAATGTATGCATGCCCGTTACAGATTAAATATGGCTAATTTCCAAATAACTGTTCGCATTTCTGCCGGTTGAGATAACAGTGTTTTAAGATGTAATTTATTGGAGATGAATTAACTGCGGTTTTTCGTTAGCGTTATACCCACATGGAAAAGAAGCTTATCTGTAAAATAAAAAGCGGTTTTAAACTCGGCCCAATAATTTGATCAGTAAAACTTTTGTGAGTTAAATTAAAGATTTGATCTTGTTTTAAAGATACTCGTACGTGCCTTTGTTTCTGGATCATTTTCGATTGATTTTTGAAATAGCTGTAAGTACAATTTAATAATTTACGTCACATCACAAAGCGCTCAAATAAAGCGATTCATTGGCTGGGCGCAACGTAGTCCTGTTTTAAATCGACCATTTGGCTTTTCGTGTGTTACGTTCGGGTTCCGGTTCATAATGGTGGTTTTGTGGGACACTACATTTTTACCCCGCCAGTGTTCGCATGACCGTGGTTCTTACTACGACCTGTAAAATTGGAATAATTGTTACATTAAAAAGTCATTTCTTTGGACAAATTGTATTATTCATTATTTAATATTAATTAATGTTACCTAAAATAGTTAGAACTTGAATAGAACTTAGACAAAACGTGAAAATTAATTTCGAAAATTTGATAAATTGTAAATTTTTTTTAAACAACCCGTCCTTATATTAGAAACATACTTTTTTGGACGCTATTTCTACTATACTGTTCAATATATTTTACGAAGCTCCTGGTTTGTGAAATTATTATCAACACTTTTCGAAGCGTAATGTCTACTGTTAGCAAGGTAATCATTTTAATAATTTTAGATCGATTTCACACTTACCTGTGTTGAGGTTTAGTGTTACCGCGGGAGACATCGTAAAAGTGATTTTTTATGTCTTCCGTAATATGTTCCTCGACAACAATTTCCCAGTGTCTGGAGATGTTCCAATTGCCCCGGACGTGTCCGAGGATGATTAGGTCCGTTCATCCGCCATCCGTCACAGCGGAGCGGAAGACACCGGAGCCTGCGAGGCCGTTAGCCTCCGGCGCTTCCCGGAACCTTCCCCTTCTCTTCTCCTCTCGCCCCCCTCCACACCTGGCTTCTCCCCCACTCCGCCTCGTGAGGTTCCCACCTGAGTCCTCTGGTCAGTCGTAGGAAGAACTCGACACGAAGAAGATGCTTTTCAAGTGCCGGCCGCGACTTCTCTCGGAACTCGCGATTCTTTTTCCAACAATAAAAACACGTGGAATAAATCGTGACATGTTTTACAAAGAACCTTTCGGCATGATAATATAATTTCCTCCGCCGCAGTGACTAATTGTTTTGACTTTCTCCTTTCAGAACGCTTTTGGCGTCTGTTAGTTTTCTTCGAGACTTTGGAAGCGGTTGAATTGAACACGTGAGTACACAGTATAATATTATTATAACACTCCAAACTCATTGTTGTACGTCTGGAAATATGCGGTGCCCAAATGTGCAAACATACCTTTCGAATTTTATAAAATATAAAATACTTTTCCTCGAATCTTGGAATGTTAGAAAGATACCCAAAGAATAAAATGAGAATTTTTTTAATTGCATGAACGGTATTATCACGCGCCGATGTTACATTACGAACTTTGAACATCGTGATAAGGTGCACAGAGTCAAAAGAAATAAATCTCTACAGTTATAACATTTGTAAGCCAGTGTTTCTACAGAATGCTTGACGAAGTGCCGAATATTTCTTGTCTCTTCAGAGTCCATATCCACAGCTGGACTTTGAGTGCCTAATGGTGTTTTGATTACCCCAAGACTTATAACAATGAGAGTTTCCTATTACATCTCCAATGTTTGAGATTGATTGTTCGTATTTAAGCTTTTTGTATTCAGTAATAGTCTCTAATTGTATCTTCGACATTCCTACGTCTGAATATTAGAGTTAATACTAATCCAACTACAACAACATAAATATATCTGTATTTAATAATAATTAATAAAATAAAATAATGGACTTCGTTTAAAATAGTGGTGTAGGTAAATAAAGTATATTAGTTTCAGTCGATACTGTATTAATATTAGTAACTCCGGTAGCTTGTTGCTTGATAGGATGCGTTATTCCTACAGACTCAAAGGTCGGAGGTTCAATCTACGAAGCTTCAGTACAGTTATATTTATACAGTTATGCTTGTTTAGAAAGTTAGACATAAATGGATTAAAAAAACATTTCTTAAATAATATTCGTGACTGCACTTTTTATACAATGCCTATCTAGTACTATCTACATGTCAATAAGTAACTACCTATAAAATAAAATTACAAATATATTGGGTTTTCACAAATTAAATAACTAAATTAGCAATAGCAATTTATTACAAGTTTTTTCCATGATCACTTAATTTTTTATTTGAATCCGTACCAGAATCTCAACTTCTTTCGTCTGGAGCCACTGAGACTAGGGAATCTCCCATTTGGGGTATGTTGTGAGGCTGAAAGTAGTAGGGTGGGAAAGGAGATGGAAAGAGGGGGTGGGGAAGTACCTGGCTATTCAAATCTTGTCACCAAACATGGCTAAAGCCATTTCAAGTAAAGTTTCAATTCTGAATGGTAGCCTTACGCCAGGACTGAGAGTATCTTCCACTCTGGAACGTGCCGCAAATATACTACATATTATTTTTAATTAATAAATTGTGATATGTACAAATCAATCAAATAAAATTTACTTGCACACGCCGGGATTCGAACCAGCGACCTTTGGATTGCTAGTCGAAAGCCTTCCCCTTCGACCACAGAGGCCGTCAATGACCTTAGCCATGACTTCGAAAAGCTCGATTTAAAATAAAATAAAATCTAAAAAAATTATTAATTTTTACGACTGCAAATGCAAATTTTAGTAGCCAGTGCAAAACACACGAATATTTCAAATAAAATTACAATATCTATGAGATAGATTTACGTGAACAGTGTTATCACCCAGTTTTGATAAATTTACAATGTGATATAAAATTGTAATTTATTATTAGGTACTTTTACAAACAATGTGAATCCTGGTTTAAATGAGTGATTTGGGATTATTTGGATAAATTTTACAATCTTATTATTTTGCAATTGTTTTGGGAAGTACGTACATTGGTAATCTATTTATTTTATTAATTATAATAATTTTATTGATTTTTTAAATTTTATTTTATTAATCTCTATATTTTAATATGTAGCTACTAATGGCTGCCCTTGGAAGTGGCTATGTAAAAACCTTATGAAACCACAAAGCTAGTCCAGTTGATGGGAGATTATTTAGCACATGGTATATCCGAATTAACACTGAATACATTGAATTTATAACAGTGATGAAGAGGTTATGGAGGTTGCGCTGCGTTAGATACAGTTTTAGTTAACTAGAACAGAATAGAACAGTTACAAAATAATGTTTGTTTCACTTATTTTACAAGTTATAATTGTGAAAAAAATCATAATGTTTCTTTAAATGATACTTAGACGCCTTCCACGAGATTTTTGCTCTATTTTAAACGAGTCGTGTTTTATTAAACTTTTTCACAATGTTCGCACCGATTTTATCGCTTTAAATATAAGCGCGCTCCTCTAACATTCGTAATTACATATCTCTTCATTTTCTTCTTTTTGAGCGCGGATGCTGCGCCTTAAGGTGAAGTTATACGTGAAATCCTGTTTAGATACTATTTAGATTTTCTATGTTACAACTTTTTTTCATTCTTATAGAATTATACACATAATAAAAACCACTATTTCGCTTACTTGCCTCACGCAAATAAGACGCTCGATTTTAAATTTTGCAGGCACTAGAATCGAAATATTTCTAGCGTTTATATTCCTCTTAACCATTTTAAATTAGTCACTAAATATAATATTTTTCATTATTCAAAATGGTATGTAGATACTTTTTCAACAATGTGATCAATATATGTACGACAATGTTCATTATTATTATGCCAGTGAGACTATGCCACCCACAATTTGGGTATGTTGTGAGGCTGAAGGTAAAAGGGGAGGAAGGGGATGGGGAAGACGAAGGTGGGGTTTAGTGGGTGGGGTGGCTATTCCGATCTAGTCACCAAACACAGCTAAAGCCATTTTAATCAACTTCTCAAATCTGAATTATGGTATTGCACCGGGGCGATACCGGAAGTATCTTCCACCCTGGAACGTGCTACAAACATACCTTAAAAGATTAAATTTTGAAAACAGGAAGAGATTCCAAATTATCTTATTTTTCATTAGATTTCTGGCTTCGATCATTTAAATTATTATGTATGTTATTTCAATTATATTGGATTTCCATCGGCCATTTTTTAGTCGTGCTACATGTCCAGAACTCATAAACAAAATTGACTGCTTAGATATAACGGTAATGCCTTACCCCAAATGTGCTCAAAATCTTTCTTAACCTATGGACTACCCAGGAAGGCTTGTTTCATAGAATTTTGTGTGACGACCACTTTTGTAACAACTTCCATATGTTATTTCCAAAAGAGAGAACTGACATATTATGCATTAATTTGTCGAGATAACATTAAAATTGTTGATTTTATCCCTGTTTCTCTTCAGTTATACATTCCCTGCCTTTTGAACTGGATCGAGTCGAAAGTAACGTATAATAATTTGCATGTTGGCCGTAGCGATTAAACATACTCGTACAGTTAATAGATACAGTACACCGCTTCGTTACCGAACTACGAAACATTTACTTGATAAATAACCAAGTACCGTGGTGGCTGGATCGGCTCGTTATTCAATTTAACTGGAAAACGCAATCAACGTCGAAAGCATAAAACTATTCCAAAGACTACTGTTATACCACGTAATGACATTATATATGCGTAACGATATGGATCTTTTAGTAACAAGCAACTATAAACATACACTGTGTTCGGAAACTAGTGGTATAAACGGATAAAAGGGGAATCTGCATCACATAGAAAAAATTATAATTTTTTAAAACTTTTTTATGTTTTACCCGGCGACTAAAGGGTTAAAAGCTTCGTAGCCATGTCTACATCATTTTATCGGTTCGGACTTGATTTCACGAAAACGATATTTCTGATAGAAAAATTAATGCACACTGCAAAATCGAAATCATGTTTAGTTTAATTCAGCTTTCTTTAAAAAGTACAATAAAAACAATAATTTCTGTGATGTGTGTGTCTTCGTGTCTATGTATAACTCCGGGTCAATGAACTTCAGAACTTGGATTCGTTTTAATTTTCAAAAATGGAAATGGTTGTGGGGGCGATTCGGACAAGCGATAAAGTGGGAAGCACAAACATTTAACACAGCATTTTTTTAGAAATGGATATTTCTTTTGTTTAATTTTTTGACAGATGTCGTATTTTTTCAAGTTTGGGGCATTTAAAAAAAAATACTTTCAGCTTCAAAAATCATATAATTATAAAATCTCGTGATCTTTCACGTGTCTGCGCTGGTTTTTTATAATGTGCAACAGAAAATGTATGATTGATGGTTTGTAATGAGAAAATGAATAGTTCCCAATCTGTTTTCGTTTCATGATAACATGCTGGTGTGTGAGAATTCTACTCAACAACACTTCTCATCTCAGATACCTATCCTAGCAAAAAGCTGTGTGCGGTCCATCATCCATCTAGTCATTTAACATGGTCCATCGTTTCGATCAGAATGTTTCTCTTGTCTTGACGAATGTGAAGATTCAACTTGATTGATAATAATCTGAATTCAGAATCACACACTTCATAATTAGTTCAAATTATAGCACAGATTTTAGAATGTGAGCTTTTTAGTTCACACGGAGGTAATTAAGTGGTGTAATTCATTTTGCCACTCTGTTAGTTGTGGGGATTTATCATGGTGATATACATACAAATAATGAGGTTTTTTCTCGACCGGCGCGGCGCCATCAAAAGTGGTCTCTAGTTATAAGTATCACATTGGAAGCCTGCAGAAGAGGCTTTGCGCTATTTCTTTGGAACAATTAGTTACGCTTTATGAAAATAACAGCTATTTAATCCGTATTGGAATAATGTGCTCCAAAGTGAAATGTTACAATTGGAAACTAGGTATTATGTTGGCAAACGGTCGATAAGGAAATGTGATAAACGCACTGGTAGAGTCGCTATTGCCTGCGCAAATGTGGGTTATTAAATAAAAGTCGACTCAAACATTGAATACATTTATGCCTCTGTGGACTAAGTTATTTAGAATTTACATGTTTGGTATCTACTGCAGGTGGACATTTTTAATATATTGCTGGAAGCAAAGCTAAAAAGGAAACATTTATCGAGTGAAGCAATGTGTTTACATTTTTATCTAGGTACAAGCCGGATTGAAAAACATCTCGAATTCAACGAATAGGAATTTATGAAAATGTTAGTACATATTCACTCAAGTTTATAACAAAACATGAAACGTTGAAAACAAAATTCCTCGGCCACAAATGATACTAGAAAATCAAAGGGTTATCATTCCACCAACCGCAGCAATTTTTGGCACAGATTATGGAAACTTCGTTTTAAAAATTTTAAACAACTACTTACATGCACAAAATAGGTTATTAGGTTCTTAGTTTAGGTTAACTAAGTAATTCGTATATTACATTGAAACGAAACTTACGCAAAAGTCAATACAAACGAAAAAAAACGATGGAAAAGGAATTGTTATATATGGGAAATTTTGAACTTTGAATAAATAATGGATTTTACCTAATGTAACTTTTACTATCTATCCAAACGAAATTATTTGTTTCTGTAATAATTAAGTTGAATTTGAATTTACAAAATCTGTAATAATAATACGGCGGTTAGTGGAATATTTACCAATCAAATTACACCATTATCGAAAGAAAAAACGACGGTCAAAACCCATCCACACTTATTTTTCTACGTAATCACAAATTTAATGATGATCATAGAAAATTAGTTGTGGTCAAAATCTTCTAAAGTATGTAGCTGCATTGTGACTTGTGACGTGAAGGTATTTCTCTTGGGGGTTGTACAAATGGGAATTGCGACCAATCTAGGATTTACCTATCTGTTAACAGCAGTAATCTTCTTTAGGAATCTGTAATTGTTATCGCCGGAGTCATCAATTACGATTCGCCCAAGCAACGGTTCGCTTCGTGAGTCGTGATCTTCGTCCATCTGAGAAATAACAATCATTTGCATCCGCGATCGGTCCACTTCTCGATCTTAGCTAATTCCTACTCTGAATTACTTCCTGACATTGGCTGCTCTAACGATTGTTGGACGTATAAGGCAGTGACGGGACAATATATAGGTATTCTTTTTTATTATATAACAAATCGTTTAAACCGGAACTTTATTGGAATATGTATTTAAAGTACCTAGCTACCAAGTCTCACATCTTATTTTTTAAATTAAATTTATTTTGATACATTTCTTTTAATTTCCAGATTTATATTTGTATACCAGGGCAGATATGTGAAAACTAACTAAGGGGGGACCCCGTAAAAAATCAAATCGAAAAAGAAAAGTTAAAAATACTAATACCTACCTACGTAGATACATAAAAATTTTAAAAAGAAAAATGCCACGGCTGAGAATCGAATCCCTATCAACTGCTTTGAAGACATCTTTGCTGACAACCCCACGATAAAATATTTACAACGGCGACTTAAATTCATTACATTCACATATTTACTGAAAATAAGAATTATGTATTTTTGGAATTTTAGAATGTTGCGTACACACAACTTATTAGTGAAGCCGGATTAGTGAATTTTTTTACTTTTTATCACGGTGTAGGTTTAGTTAAAATGATCTTAAACCGGACTTAACGTTGGGTTTTTCTATACCAACGCTGAAACGTCTAGTAAGAATCTAACAAGTAAGACGGTAGTTTCGAGGCCACTCAAAAGTTTAATTGTGAAAAATAAAGTATTTTATAACCCACTACCAAATTTGTCTCAAATTGCCAAATGTGGTAAAAACACGTTTTTAGCGGTATCCGGTTGCCTTTTTAGAGGAAAAAATCTTCACAAAATGTAAATACCTATAAGATGTTAATCAAATTAATACGACACGTAGTATTCCCTTATTCAAGCAGGTTGTATAATTGTATTTGGTTTACCTTTTACCTTTGGCCTCTCCTTTTTTAGAGTTATTATTTGTGACATACATCTGCATGAGTAACACGTCATTTACTGACTGACAAACGACAAATTAGACAATTAACAACGGGCCATATTTGACCCGTCTTTCTGGTTTGAACTCAACAGTGAATAGTGAATAGTCAAAATGGACTCGTGGCAGTACAATTCGCTTAGCATAATAGAAGAACCTTCTTTCACGAAGCACAACACTTTTTAAAGAAAAACTCGAAATTTTTTAGAAAATTTTCTTTGAAAAAATAGTCCAAATTTTGGAGATAGCTATGAAATCGAATCGTCGTGATCTGTTGGTTTAATAAATTAACACCGGTTTATAAAAATGTTCGTTCTACTACTTCTAGTGCTAATAGCATTCTTGCCATAATATAACCAATCCTTTAGTTGGCACGCATACACGCCAGTACAGATTAGCTCTTTCAATCCCGTGATTTTAAATTACTATAAAAAATAAGAGTTACAAATGTTTTATTTTTATGTGTCAGGTATTATTATACACAGATTAGGTATGTAACATACATTATTAACTAACTTCCAATAATATACAAATCTGAATAAATGGAAATTAGGAAAAAATACATATTACAATAAAAATATTAATTAAATATTTCGAGACTTAAAAGTCAAGTGTTTTATAATTAAGTGGTGATCTTTTTAGATATTTATTTTCTGGCAGGTGGAATTGATTTTAAATTCTCGTTACAGTTTTCTAGGTGTACTTCACACAGCGTTTCTAATTCAAAATTTTCTAGTTTATTTTTAATAATATTTCAATATTATAAATATCTATAATATTTATAGAACTAGCTCTATCGGGCTTTTCTTGTAGACAGATTTAAACTTTCAATCGACTATTTCAATGTCTAATTCCAACACAGAGGAAGACATCTATTCTTGGACCGATTTCGAAATGACAATTGAAATATTGTAGTTTGGTTTCAATACACGAGACTAAGTACTGAATTTTATTCAGGCTGCAATAGAACTTTCCTTACTTTAAGTAAGACCGCAATAGATATAACTTACCCCAAACTTGTAATTCTTATTAAAACAAATCAAATAATTCGTTAGAATCATTGAGGAAATTTTGTGTATTTAACGACATGCCGCCAGTAAAAAAAGATATTCCCCCGTAAAACCATAAAAAAAACAGTATACCAAGGATTAAGACTTTTATCGGCACCGTAATCATCGGGATTACGGTGCCGATAAAAGTCCGGGATTCCCGGGAGCCCGGTTCTTCAGATACCGGGATTGAAAGCTCTAGTACATATCGAGTAAAGGATGACATTCAATCATTATGATATCTTATTATGATTATTATTGTATGATCTTTATAGCGCCATTTTCGAGAGAAAATCACCTCAAGGGCGCCTAAAAATTAATTAATCTTAATTGAAAAGTTAATAAAATGGATTTATTGTTTCCACATACTATGTTATTATGTTTGTGATGTATACAAAAATGCTTACCTTACAAAAAAACAAGAGAAGCAAAAATAGGAGGAGTTACAAAGTAAAATCTGCAATGGGGTATTTTCACAAATATATGAAGTTATATTTGAGTAATGTATAATTTTAATATTTTGAATCACAATAATTGATTTTAAAAAACGATCTATATTCGCGTTTTCCGAAATGGTTCCAACTGGCTACAACGTCATTATGACAAAGAAAACGACACTCGGTCGGTGGTAAGACTGCTGTCACTGACATTGACCGTTGTGACGACAATAACGCCATATTCACGAACAACAACAATGAGGTCGTTTTCGCGGCAAATCAAAAATGGTTGATTTTAAATTGTTATAAAAATATTGTTCGTCAAAATAAAAATAAAATTCCCTCATTATCACAATTTTTTCGAGGGTTAAAAAAACAGTTAAAGTAACCTTTGGGTTACTTTATGGGTCGTTTAGTGCTAGTAATGCTGGTTTAAATGCCCTACCATATATTTTTGTGTCTGAAATTTTGTGGCACCACTGATCTGGTTGGGATTGCTTCCCACTCGGTACCAAGCACCAAGTATGCAGCATGTCTGCCGGACCTTTGGGCGGTTGGTTTGGTGGTCTAGTAATTGCGGTGTCACGGGCTGCCAGGGTCAAGGGTTCGCGACCCGTCCCAGCCCCACGTGCACGATTAGTAATTAGGAAGAGCAGATCTCTGCACCAGAAGACACTGAGAAAACAATGTGATTCATGCTCGATGCCATGGAATTTCATACTTAAATATAATGTTCATTATTATTTGCCTAGTTTAAATTACAATGGTGGAACTTTTTTCCTGTTTTTATAAGACACGCAAAAAGATAATTATATAAGCACACGACTCGAACCTCAACATAACTGTAACGTCTACATTAGTTAGTTGTTTAGTAGGACAATACCTACCACCTACCACATCATTCACAAAGGGCGATTTGAAATTTTATCATCAGATACAAATAAGCAAATTATTTAAAAAAATTAAAATTTTGAAAACAAACATAAAAAGTTTTAAAAAAGGCTCACATTACGTTTTTTCTAACTAAAATTACTGATATCGAAAAAAATACACACATTTTATTAAACAAATGTATTATAAATGTCATTGTCACCTAACCTTTTGTGGTTTCATGTAAACATAATTAATAAAAAATTCTAAAAGTTAATTTTTTTTTCAAATTGCGGTCGGAAAGTTTGGTTTTATAAATGTGTACATTTTAATTATTTTATGTTTAACATTTAGATTTTAATATACTCGTAAGGCGTGGTGTTTTCTCTTTCAACACCTTTTATATAATATTTCTGACCGTGATAGAAGATACAACAATTTCTATGAGATCTTCGTGAGTTGTTCGCAAAAGCGAACCAATTAGTATGGGTGTTAAAAGCATCGTAATTTTTATTAAGAGAACGGATAGCCGAAAATGATCTTTCAAAGAGATTGTTGTCATATTTTAAATTAACCGCATTTAATGTGGTAAGACTTTAATTTATTATTTATTATAAGTCTAAGCAATAATAATATTATTAGTGAGAGTTCAATTAACTGAGATTGTTGATCACAATAAGTTTATCGCTTTTCCCACGCATTTATACCTTATATATATGACTTAAATTTGTGTTGCTAGACCAAACTCGATTAATTATAATGGAAACGCTTTACTCGCAACATCGTAGTCTGTGGCAGTAATGAACATAATCGATATAGGTATTTATTTCGAAATTACGAAAAACAAAATCCAAAATTCATTCGAATGATATGAAATATTATTTTTTGTAGTTGTTGAAGCAATCGATGCTCCTAATGAATCAGTATGACACTACACAGTTGAGATATAGGTACATACTTACATAATGAGGTGGTCTCCGATTTTTTTTTTACGAAAAAATTAAAAACAAATTAAAAACAAATGAACTTATTGCAAAAGTTTTCAATTTGGGAGGCGGGAATGGGTACCGCCGCCACGGGAACCATTGGATAACCAACACATCTGCCATAGGTCACCCCAAGTGGTTCGCTACGTTTGGTGATTTAGCAGGGGTGCCAGGGTTCATGGGGTGAGGTTTGTCTAGGTCCTGGAGGCGGATGACCAGGACACACTGAACCCCAGATTTCTACCCACCCCTTAAACCCTTTTCCTTGCCAGAACTCTCATATCCTTCCTTTCCTTTAAAAAATCTTTACACAGCACCCCCAAAGATGACATAGGCCCTGAGGGAAAATATTTTCCTCACGTCCTCCTGTGTAGAGCTTATGTAAAAAAAAGTCTGGATAGGAAAAATATAGTTTTGTGATTTTAAGGTAGCGTACAACCCTTAAACTAAGCATAACTTTGTCTGTTTATACAAAATGTGCTATTAACCACCATAAATGTTTTGTACCGGGTGTTAATTTTTTTTTTTTTTTTTTATTTTAAAGAAAGACAAACATTCCCGGGTTACGAATAACCCAACAATGTTTGTAAATCTCTTACTACCACCACAGAAAGCCGAAAATGTTGCTTGTGTTGTGATGGAGGACTTAGCCAGTGAAGGAATCGAACACGCGACGCCCGGGTGGTACCCAAGCGCTATGCCCACTCAACCACTGACCGGTAATGAACGTACTTGACCTTTAACCTGTGATTCCTTTCATTATTTGGAGAAAAAAATGTAAATAAAATTTGGTTCACCTGTGATTATATTGGCGACTTTAATTTTTTTTTTAAAGTCAACACAAAAAATCTTCCACATTTCGGTCACTCAGCCGAGTAAGCGCCCAATCCTTCACTCCGACCCTAACCAATACCTACTGTTTTTTTTAATGTTTTTAGACAGGAAAAACTCCAAAAATGTCACCGGAGACCAAACTTTCATTTTCATTTTTTAATTCTCTACTTAATAATCACTTTAAAACACAGACGTTCTCGCTTTAAAACACCATTATAAAACAATACTTCTTTACATTATTATATTCATAAATCCAACACACAAGAAATAACGACAAGATATCAGAATGAATCTCAGCGAGAATCAGCTTCCAAGTGACAAGTAAATACAATTTTATTATTGAATAGCATCGTCCGGACACTCTACACAACACACGTGGGCCGTTCCCAACTAGTATGTTAAAAAATACTTGAACATTGACGGGAAATTCAATATTATTGTAGTAATATAATAATTATTACGGTAAGGTCACCCCAAGTGGTTTGATACGTTTGGTGACTTAGCAAGGGTGCCCGGGTTCGTGGGGTGAGGTTTGTCCGGGTCTTGGCGGCGGATGCGTCTGTCCACCAGCTGCATGGAAGGCCGGATTGGGCGTGGTTGATGGAGTGCCTTTGACTTCTCAAGCCGTACTCTCTCGGAACATCGCCTTGCAGTGCAGTGGCAGGGATGGATTCATACGTCCGTCACTTCTTTTTTTTTTTTTTTAAAAAAGAAAGACAAACATTCCCGGGTTACGAATAACCCAACAATGTTTGAAAATCTCCTACTACCACCACAGAAAGCCGAAAATGTTGCTTGTGTTGTGATGGAGGACTTAGCCAGCAGAGGAATCGAACATGCGACGCCCGGGTGCTATGCCCACTCAACCACAGACCGGTCTGGACAGACAATTCCTACCCACCCCTAATACCCTTTTCCTTCCTGGAACTTTTCTCTTCTTCCTTTCCTAAAATACCCTCTACTCAGCACCCCCAAATATGACATAGGCCTTGAGGGGAATTATTTTCCCCAGGGCCTCCTGTGGGGAGGTAATGTAAAAAAAAAAATTGTAATAAATTTGCCCTTTTGACTTATTATTGATTTGTTCTACAGACTGTCTTGAAGTATAATTTCCAGTCTATTGACGAGACTCACGCGTCAAGTTTGGTACTCAGTCAAAGCTTCCAAACTTGTTTAGCCAGCCGCCATGTGAAATGTAATACCCACATCAAGTCGCTATGTCCGCGTGCCCATAAACATATTGTACGCGATATATTACCCGCCGGATTACGGAATGCATGTTCGATCATAATCCTATTAAGTAAATACGGGATTAACGAGTGTAGTTATGCTTATCTCGCCGAGAATGCTGCATCTACCAGATGAACTATTTTCACAGTATAACATGAAAATCTGAATAATTTAACAGAAATGTTGGAGGTACTTAATTAATTAATTATTAAGCTTATCTCTTCAATCACAGAACTACCTTTTAAAAGTGCTCGAGATACTAGAACCAAAGGGCATAATCTCTTACTTATCCCTTTTGCTAAAACAACTTTTGGCCAAAGAAATTTTAGATACGATACTATTACAAAACTATACAATGCACTTCTACTAGCCATTAGACAATACACAATGTATCTTAAATGTAAATCTGACACAAAGTCCTATTACGGATTACTATCCAAAACAGATCCAATATCAACGGTATTATTCAAACCTACTTATAAGTATGTATTTTTTCATAGATGTGCGATGACGATTGTCTGTTACTTATCACAAATTGTAAATCTAGAATTAATAAAGATGAATTAATAATTAAAAATATTGTCAGTAACAGTTTTTGCTAGGCAGCAATTTAGTGTCATGAAATTTCCACAAATAGATTTTCTTCAATTTCATGGGCAACGCAACAGTCTTCATCTTACATAGACAGATAGATATAACACAGGCAATATACTCATAAGCATACACATACTCAAAGGCATACAACATACTCATAGGCATATTTATACATAACACCACATGCATATAATCGATGGTGCTTAGATACAACATCAGTATAAAAAAATCTATTAACCATTTTTTAAGTTCAGTTGTGCAATTAGATTCCCTTTTTATATGCATTAGAATCTTATTAAATATAGTTGGTAATTTATGTGAATGTCCGTTGCCCGTATTTATTTGGAATTTTTTGAATGGACATAGGTACCGTCATCCAAGAAACATTATAGTTTTGAAATATCAATTTTGCTATTAAAAAATTGTAAAAGGTGCCACGTTTTACAATTGTTTAATAAGACAAAAAAATTATGTTGACATCATCTTATAATACCGACATCTATTCAAGGGTGAAAAAAGGATAAAGAGCTATTTAAACATAAAACACGATTCAAAATTTTTCTTGAAAACTGCCTGCGTGTTGTGAATAAAAATATTTTTTTTTTGTCAACAGAAAACCTTTCGAAAAAGGTACTATAACTATAAACTGTAACCATATTATTTGCGTCTAATTTAATGTTTTTGGAAATAAATCCGTATTATATAATCATAATAGATTTAATATCTTTCTATGATTAATCAAAAATTCAGCTCCCAAATAATATGAATGGCGCCATAACAGCATTACCCCTACCGCAAAGCCTGCACTTATGTTTCATTACACAATTTTCCTCTTGTAATTGACTCTCACTAATGTCCCTTAATGACTTGATTTTTCTGCTACACGTGTGGGAAATACAAACAAACAATGAGATTGATGATTTAGTAGTGGGAAACGTTTTCTATAATTATTTAAAACCACATCTAAAGACGACTCAATATAATTAACAAAACTCGAAACAATTATGTGGGGTCATTATTTTTTCAGAATCTAAAAACCCAAAACCAAAAAGTGTTTTAAACACTTTTTCAAAAAATAAATCTGCATTATTTGTAATGTCTTACTGGATTGTTATGCAGATACAAAGCTGACCTAATCTAGTGGTACATAGTACATACTCTCAGTGTAGCCTTGAAAAAAAAACTTTCAACACTACTTACATTACACCTTTTAAGTATTTATTATTTATTTTGAGGAAATCAACATACACGAAGAAGAGGAAATCATGATGTAACACCCAACAACCTACAGTCCGCCACGGAATCCTCAGTGAGGAGGTCTGTGAAAAAACTACTTTACTTTGCATTTTTTAAATAGTCATTAATAAAAACTTTCAAAAAATGGGTCGAGGCGTCTTTGATGATCAGATCTGAAAAGCCAAGTACTTCTCAACCATCGTCTCCCTCTTCCCCAATGTTTTTAGCCTCGGACTTGCCCTAGTCACTGATACCGAACCTAACCTAACCAATAAAAAAATCTGAACCTAACCTAACCAATAAAAAATCAGTAGTCCTCTAGCTTTAGCCAACCTGAGAGCGTTTCCCTTTTTGTATTGTCTCCATTTGGTCAATCCCCACATAGCTCAATTTGTTGGGTTAGATTAGGTTATAACTATTCCAAATTTATATTGGATAGTGCAATCGTGAGCATGTTAAAAATTTAATTTACCTAAAATGTTTTATTATCGATTGTGTTTAGGATACAACGTATGCGCAGATAGGTACCAAAAAGGCATAAATATTAGATTGACACATTATTTCCATTCTGGTCTATTTAGAAATATAATTTATCTAGAATTTACATCGCCATGTTTGTAGGTAGGTACCTAATCCAAGATAATAATAAGTACTTACCTACCAATTTTAAACAGTGATAGTAAGGCGTAATAATTGTGTTTGTATTACGCGTAGAACACTTGGAACTTCTTTTACGAGTGTCTAACTAGTTCCCACTAGACGACTAGAAGAACCTTGATACTGCCAACGCTCCGACCAATACTTTTAACGCAGGTAAAAAACAGAGTAATGAAGTCACTTTGCACGTGACCGATGACTCAGTACTTCAAACAACTTGCTGTGCACGTATTCTTTTAAGCGATTCTCTGTGATTTAAACCCTGCTTTCGTTTTAAACTAACCTGTCAATAGAATTTTATCATTCAACAGAACTAGTTAACCGTACAGAGTCACATATCTCAAAGTCTCATGTAATTTGACTTGCAGAATTCTATTCTTTATATTTTGTCTGGATTTTAAAAGATTTCAAAGAAAGCATTTAGGCGAAGATTAATGCTAAATCAATATTATCCACGATCTTTACAACAAATTGGTTTGCATTATAAATACAAAAAATATGCTTTGGATAAATTAAAGCTTTTTCTACCGTTTTCATTGAGTAGAACAGAAAAATATAAGCTTAAACTACTAAAAATGCGTTTTTTTCATTAGAAATGTACCAACCCAGATAAGAAACAACGTTTAAAAAATATTATTTTATGGATAAAATTGTCTGTGACAGTTTCCATTAATTTTAATTTTATTTTATTTCTTATAAAATTATTCACAAAATAAATTTAAAAAAAAACACATTTACGCTTGAAATGGTTAACTCTAGAATCCGTTTGTCAAGCGATTTTTATGCATATTTCCTACATTCGTGGCGGTACAAGGCACAGGCTTCCCCTACGTGGCAAAGTTTTCTCAATTTTTTAGAGCCAAATCACTTTAAAGAACATACTTTTTAATGTACTTGTGCACACCGACAGCATTGAAATCTCTAAAATACTCCCCCGCAGTCCCTTTCAACCCCGCATTCTTAGTGCGATGCGTCGTTTATCAAATTCTCTTTAAATTTAGGCTAACGATTCAATACGACAATGTTTTTTGTTTTTGTTTCATTCTTTAGATTCCTAAAATGGTTTACCTGTAAGTACCTACGTATGTACTCAAAAAGGAAATTAATTATGTGGCTTATAATCACTAGCATATGTATATACATACGACTCTCGCAAAAAATCTTGGGACGGGTTCACATCAAAATTTGAACAATTCATCAAATTTTAATATCAAAATATTCAAGGCCACTTATTATTTCATTATGGGCCGGTTGATTCACAGCAGGTACTTGGATAATACAAGAACTTGAATAGAACCTTCATAGAAGTTAATTTTTGACTTTGAAATTTGGTGAAATGTTCAAATTATGCGAAACAACTCATCCTTAGGCCCATTTGTTCCGCAAACATTCAAATGTAACATTGTCATCAAATGGCCATTCAGTGCCATTTTGTATTCAGCTTTAGTAAATCACATTTAAATGACGATTTGATTTAAGATCATGTGAACTGTTTTGGTTTAACAAGCATGTTGTACGTCCTCTTCTGTAGGACTATGTTAAATTTAACCAAATACAATATATTTATTTTATATTTTTAAAACCTGTCCTTTTCAATGCATTCTATGATTCTATCCTATACATAGCACGTTTTTTAGTAAACGATTCACATATTGTGTGACATTCGCTCAGATCACATGTAAAAATAATTCTTGAATTTGGCTAATTACCTGGAAAAAATATGTTTTCTTAACCCTTTTCACAATATTATATTGTTTTTTTTTCTGTTAGCTTGGTTTATTACAAAACAATTACTTTTTTCGCATGCCAACAGGTGTGCTTAGCGTGTTTGGGAATAAATTCACCGCATGCATAAGGAAGTCACTGCCATTTTGTATTTTGTTATTTGTATGAAGAACTTATTTATTTTTACTCTCTGGGTGGCGTTTTAATGTACTCTTCTGTTAAATATAATTGTTTTATAGACATACGGCTAACGTGAACCAATCTTAATTGTTTCATCGGCGATTTAAAGCCCGTAATGCAATTTAAATAAATAATATTAATGCTTACAACTAACAATTGAAAAACTATTAGTGCGTCCCGTTATGGTTATTACAGAGCTTTTTCCGTTAGTCTGGCTTTACAAAAAGCTGCAGGCCTAATGGCTTATTGCTTCGTCATCTAGTCTTTATGTGTGCTTATATCTTCATCATTTAAGAAGTCAATAGTCCGCGTGAGATTTCATCACCAGGATGACAGGTCCCAGTGGTGATTGAAAAAGTTAAATTAATATCGTTATATGTTATTAAAGTATTTCTTACAGGCGATAAGGCGCTATTGAGATCAGATGTAAATGTTTTATAATTACTAATAATAAACTTTTTTATTTTGTTGGTATTTTTCTGTTTCCGGAAGAAAATATTTTCCTTTAACGTAATAACGGAATGCCATTTCAAGAATAATATTAAGTTTAAAGCGGAAATCTCTTTGTACTGGTACAAACAAGTAATTACTCTCAGATGATGGGCTCTGGCATTCTAAAATTTGCACAGCCTTTTCTGTCCCATTTTATAGGTCAACCTAACTATTTTTAGTTCATTAAGTTTTTTCTAATGCTTCGAAAAATCCATTTAACGGTTAAAAATTTGTCTAAATTGAACGATGTTTTTTTATTCAAAATTTTGATAGAAAATAGAATTGAAAGAGTTAAAACTTGGGCGAATACGGATATTGATTACCAACTAGTAAAACTAACAAAAACTACCTCTTATAATTCAAAATAACTTTCCAATTTTTCCATCTTAATGATTTTTTAAGTTTATTTTTTACTAGCTGACCCGGAAAAGGTTGTTCTGCTATATAAATTATTTCTAGTGAATATTTTGGTTAACAACATAAATAATTTCGTTCCGTTTGAAATACAAACGACGACTTTTAAATTTGTTCATGCAAAAATACTAAAATCGCGATTAAAAATGGGAAGGTCGCCATTAAAAAAATGGGACGGTGGGGGTAGGATGGTTAAAATTTGGGGTTATAGGTATTTTCTGATGCCAAAAAATTTTTTTTTTTTAAATTTGTCAAATTTAAAAAAAAAATCTGCATAGGGACACCCTAATCATCTAGCGGTATGAAATATATTTTACAACCTATTCTCATACCTACCAAACATAATTACATACAAAATGTTATAAAAATCAGTCAAGCCGTTTCGGAGGATTGCGACCACAAACGCCGTGACACGAGATTTTATATATATGGATTTCATGTTAAACCAACGCCGATGTCAACAATATTTTATTACGTAGGCGTTCGTAGAATTCGATCTTCGATCTGGTCTCAATGATCGGTAAATATTCATATAATATCATATATCTTCATCATACCTACTACGTACGTAATTTTTTTGTATCCGGTCAATGAATCGCTCGCAACCGGTTTTTCCATACATATACAAAGGATACATATTTCCATACGCTCGTATCAATTATTGCATCGACAATCATAATCAATATTATTTGATACAATTTGATGTATTTCATGTGTTATTATTTTATTAGCTTCATAAATATTTAATTAAAATTGATGCTACTTTCATTATCATTCATATCTTTTCAATAGGTTATAAAAATGTCAATTATGTAAATATGAAAACCGTGGGAAATAAACAGTATAAACACCTCTTCAGTTTCACAGAATTAAAATAAATTTCTTAGGTCCATATTTGATGTACAAAAATGATTCTCCTCTTTCTAATATTGTGATGTTTATGTACATTTTATGGGGGCAATAAATTACAAATAGAGATAGAATAATAATTATAAACAATAATAGTCAACAATTAAAATACGAAGATGTAACGTAGGTAAACGTAACACATTATTAATTTATTATTTCCCGAGGTTTGTAGAAAATGTATTTAATGAGGTTAGCTCATCGATGGGGTAGAGCGGTGATTAGTTAGTATGTTGTGACGTTGCTTGAAGTCCATTATCAACCGGGAGATTTGAATTTAGTGCAAAACAAGTTAGTGGTGTCAAACGATTTAATGCATTTATTATAATAGGTTGGGAATTACAAAAAGATATTTTTTATTAGTAATAGTTTATTAATTAGTAATTACGCGAATAAAACTATTTATTAAAACTAGTATTCGGATTTAAAGGGAAATAATCCCTGGATTATTTCCCGTATTATTTCCACTTTGGTGACGTAGATCCGAGGTAATTAGCGCCTTATGCAATGATGAATATCAGGATACTTAATTGCTTGACAAATAGTCTCAATTTTCCGAATTAAAGGTCTTACTAATTAAACTATCATATCCAGTATTAAACTGGGAAAGTGTTGAGAATAATCGAATAATAATAAACGACACGTTCAGGAAAGAAATAATCAAAAACGACCTGAGAATTATCAGGCGCGGTGTATATGTATATAATAGACAATGGTGAAGTTTTTTTGCTTCTGGTAGAGATGGTCGATATTCCTGTCCCCGTTACATGGAACCGTTTCCTTTGCTGTTAATGTCACCGTAGATACTTTTTCAATGAATCTATTATTTTTGGAATATTAATATTTATAAAAACATTAGAAAAATTGTAAAAAAACACATTTTTAATAAAATTTTTGAGGAACCGGTTCTATTAGAATTTATTTTAACAGAATTACTCGCACCATTCCAGTTTTTTTATTCTTTTGAAGAAACGGTTCCAAAATAAAATTAATAAAGACCCTGTTCCACGTCGGTCTCCGGTAACTGGAATCGAAATATTTCAGGTAGGTACCAACCTTCTTAAGTTTCAGGATTTCAAGCTACGTCATGAGCCATAAAAACCTTGTTAAATATATTTTCTACCAACCTGATTTTATCCTATATATATTATAAACAAATAATACCTAGGTACTCGAAATCTAAAAACAAATGTCATGCAACGCAACAATTTAATAGGTACACTTAATAAGATTACAGTAATAAAATCAATACATATAATAATAACATAGATTTACATCAGAAGAATAATATATAAAAAATGTATCACGTGATGCCCAAGGTCGCCTAAATAAGAGTTTTTTTATTGTTGTTTCTTTGTTTATATGGTATAATTTACATTATTTTAAGCTTTTTTAGAAAGGACAGAGATGAACATAAATAATTTAACAATCTTTTTTAAAGTACACAAGGAATTAAAGGCTGTTAAATATAAGTGGATCCTGATTAAAATTACCATATATCCCATACATTCAATTTGAAAAAGTGTTCACCTCTTATAAGCATAGCTGCACACACCAAATTTAATGTAATACCAGAATTTCGCTGTTTTTTTTCCGGACTGCAGCTTGCAGAGTGATGATTGCCCCGATGTCCCTGATGATATCCAACCTCCAATATGAGAAGGCGCAAAAAGAAGAGGAAAACATGCGTTAGGGAGACCAAAATCATCAAGAGATCTTCAGATTTGTGTAATATTCTTCGTTACTTCTTCGGTTTAGCGCAGGAGTAAAATATCTCCCATGCACAGGAAATGGCACTGGAAGAATTCACGGGGTGATATTAATGTCCCGTGATCTCTTAGTGGCATCACTGGTGTACTGGGAGTCTCAGCATCTTCAGACATCAACGAATTCATCACATCGCCCCATAAAACCTGGTTTCCAAGGGTTTCCGGAAACCTGTGTTTGTTATTTTTTTTTGATACCTGACAAAAATCCCTCTGCCTGATGGTACAAATAAGGGAACTAATGTCGGTATCCGCTTGGGAGGTGTTATAAGGCTAGTTTATTGACCCTTATCCCTTAGAGCCCCCGGTATTTTGCAATGTACTTCTCTTAAGCGTACTGCCAAAATTCTGATTACGCTGGAAAAATTTTCGCATTAGGTACATAAAATTTCAGATGAATTGGTTGTTTTTTACGTATTAAAAATAAAATATTATTTTTGAAAGCACATGAAAGATTCTTCCTGATTTAGTGTTTTGAAAATCGGCATATGCAATTAAAAATATTTGAATTTTGAACCCAAACATAGATTAAAGAATTAGAAACATTTAATGTCGCTTTCCAATGGTTTTTATCGTGTAAAAAGTAATTTGTGTAAACAGTAATTTACACGTAACTAAAGAAAAAATATTTAATTGGTAAAGATATTATAAATGTTATTATCACTTGACTCTTCTTTTGTTTTACATAAAAATATTTATTAAAAAATTTGAAAGCCTTAAAAATATTTTTCAAACAATACTAAATGTTATTTCAGAGAATTATTTAAAAAAATCAGGTAGGTACATTTTTGTATGCGAATTGAAGACGTGGTTTTCTCTCTTTCGAACATTTTTTATAATACGGCTAACTGTTATACAAAAAGGGACAGCATGAATTTTATGAATCCGTTTCAGGCTGGGAGAAATATCTCCCAAAAATATTTTACGGGTGTTCGACGCATGGTAGAAATATCTCCCAAAATTGCTCCAAGAGTTTTTTCTCGTACAATGTACCTACATGAACGTTGTTTCAATCCCGTATTTAAATATATTTTTTACTGGAAACCCGTTGTTGGAACCCATCAGAATTGGGTTGACAACGCTGAGTACCTACACCTTCACGGTGCATCTAGATTAGATGGCATATTGCACGTTTTATCATTCACCAACATATTATAGTGGGTATACGCTTGGTCAGGCGGAAAAGGCTGATCGTATCACATGTCATCGACTTTATTGCGTGCTGTCGATGCGGTCGGGTATGAAAAATTCTAATCTAATCTGCTCAAATACCACGAATACTTGCTGCTTACCGAGTAAGAATTATGAGGGTACCACCATTTTCAAAGTGCTAAATAAATCCACGGAATTTCGAGCGTTCGTTTATATAATGTTTTCCGTTTGTCCATGAAATATAAAGAGTTAAAATTTGTATCGCTTCATTACATTCTAAGAGCGTCAAAAGGTTGCTGACGAATAACTACGGACTTTAAGGAGCTTCAAACTCCGCTAAAATACGTTGAATAACCAAATAAACGAGTTTCTTTTCAATAGGTTTCTTCATACAAGCACGATATTTTTTTTACAAGTTAAGTTTCTTAGTTAACTGTTATGCTTGTTGAAGTTTCTCTCACATTATCATTTAATTTGCAGATGAACAAATAATAATAACGAGACATTTATGAAATGCTTAATTGAAAAACTTTTTTCATAAATGGCTTTAACACGTTTTGCTGTGTTTTATCACAGTTAAAATGTAAAAAATATTACGTAAATTAGTCACTGAAAAAGTTGTTTAAACCTTTTCTGAGATTTGAATTAATTAACTTAGGTACCGTTCGATGTTGTTAAAGACGCCTGTTCTAGCATCATGTCAGTATTATCTGATGACTCTGGTTGTAACGAGAAGGCCAATTAATCACATACACGTGACGGGCTGCAGACTGCAATCAACGCTTGTTACTACTTAAAAACCCCTCATTTGGCGGAGGTAATGGGATGATTCAATAAACATGAATAATTACACTTTTTGTGAAGACCAGGCTTTCCAATTGAGGTTGTGTTGCGTTCGTTTACCGTATTTATGATTTTAATCCATTTAGGTAGATTGTAACATACCTACTACAAGATTTGAAATGTGTGACAATAAATTGTAAAAAAAATTCTGGCTTTACTCGTACCATTCAAGGGTGTTCTAGGACATCATTTAAAATTATGGAGAGAGGGAATGTGAATTTGTATATTAATTTAATTTAAGTGGATGAATTTCTAAAATTATACGGAAGATTGGAGTCGAGTTCAGACTTAGAAAAAATGAACTGTTGAATGGAGGAGAGGCAATTTTAGATATGGCTTGATAGAAGATAGGAAATTTGTTTAGAGCAAACCTAAACATGTTGGAAATATATTGGTTTAAATTTTTTAGACAATTTTATTTAATGCCTTTATTTTATATCTATACGTTACAGATGATTACAGTTTATTTAGATAAAAAAGATCCAGTTACACAAAACATGTAAATAACCAGTAACTGTATGTAAATACATAGGTTAGTAGTTGTTTTTTGTGAACACCTACCTCACTTGGAGAATCCGTGCTGAGGTGTTTGCATGTTTTAGATAAAGTGTTGTACCGTCGTCTTAAGTAAAAACCCAGCATCCTCCTTGAGACATTTCATGGAGGATGCTGTGGTTCATTGTATATAATTTTTAGAAAAACACGCGAAAGTGATTTGATAGTTAATTCTTCCCTTTCCAATACCTGTTTTACAAAAATGTATTCAATTTTATAACAATAACAACAGTCTTTCAATAATTTGTTTCACACATTTCACTAATAATTGATATCTAAATACCAAATTATCTATTTTGAACCTCCATTTTTTTTTACTTCTGACGCGTACTAAAAAAAATATATATAGTCGATTTTTTGTATAAAAACAATAAAAAATAAATTATTTCTCTGTTAACGAGTCTTCAGTTTTTATATTTAGATTAATATCTTGATAAGCCAACATGCAACTTGTTGCCAATGTCAAAACTAAAAACATGTTTCCGTTTAAAAATTATAAAAAAATATAGTGTTAATTCAAAAAAGATAACATAAAAAAATATAACTTTTTTTTACTATAGTAAAAAAAAGTTAAAAATCAAGTTAATTCGGTTAAATTTACAAATCTCCGAACAAAAAACGAGGTAGCTGCAAATAGGTACCTATATTTTGTCTCAAAATATTCTTATCGGGGAAAAAATTAAGAAAAAACCCAAACAGCAGTTTAAAACAAGTAATTTAAAAGTTTTTAAACCCATTTTTATCATTTTTCATAACTCTTTAATCCTTTTTACATGTGCATATTGTATCGGTAAATAATGAAATGTGCCGAAGAATTCCCCCATTTTCGACGAATAAGCACTTATGAATTTTGAAGGAGGTATCTGGTTTTCTAGTTAATGAGGATTCCCCTATTACATCTATTACCGAGCTGACACCGTATAAACAATTTATAATTAATTGGGTGGTCATTTCTTGACAAACCACTGCAAGGTTGGGACATTTCAGTTCACGGCAGGACTCGGGTTCAGGCAGGTAGGTGTCATTAAAATACCTGTTTATTTCTAGCGGAACTAGAAAATTCTGGAAAAACCTGAACCATGAATCTTGATTAATTTATTGCGAACAGTTTAATTACTTATTAATCAGAAATGAATATAATGTCGCGTTCCCACCTTATCTATTATATGATAGATTTTATAGATTCTAAGAAATAGATCAGTGAGAGCAGGCTTTCTACGCCACAGAATGCCTGATAGAAATAGAGCCCCAATGTTGAATCAATTTTATCTTTCGTTCTATTCTACGAGTATATAAAGAAATGGCGCACAGCACAGTAATATCTAAGGTTTTGTCAAATAAAAAAGTGTGAGAGCGTTACAATTCCTTTCCATTTTCAAACGGTTTGTTCTATGAAATTGATCAGAGAATTGATCCGGTGGGATCGCAGCTTAACATTTTAGTTATTATTTCATGAAATTGTCCCGGTCAGAATATCGAACCATTTTATTTATGACAAACTAGTTGACCCGGCGAACTTCGTACCGCCTCAGAATCAATAACTAATGTGTTAACTTATTAGCTGAATTAAATTACGTTTTTTTATTAAGTTAAAAATTACACAATGAAGCAATTATCGATGCGCAACTGTCCGTGTTTTGTTTTTGTCAGTATCAGAGATGGCGTTGTGTACGGATTTATAATTTTTGTGATTTTCTTACTTTTCCACTTACTTATGGGAATTGCGTTTCATTTTCTTTGTACGTGTGAGGGAGATTTATTATAATTATTGTATTTTTCCTTTGGAGGGGTGCAGATAAACGTTTACCGTTTATCACATTTTCGACTGTTGACATTCAGTGTGTAAGTAAGAGGGGCAGCATTATATGTTTATCATTATAGTAAAAACAAAAGCAAAACAATCAGGCATTGACATTTGATGTTTTTGAATTTTTGGAATTCACTCACTATTCAATATTATACTTATCAAAATATTTCTGCAGGTCTTTCAAAATATGAGAATTCGATCTATGCAAAATGTATGAGGAAAAGAATTTTCATCATAATTTTTTTTTTCGGTAATTTTTCCGATGTTTTAATAGCTATTATGCTACTCGGGGCGGAGACAAATCCAACATATCAAAGATCATAAAAATCGAACTACCCGTTCTAGAGTTATAAAGGGTGTAACTAACCCGACTTTGTTTTATATATTAAGATAAGTAAGATGGTATCTACTTAATACCAAACAGAAATAACTAGGACATAGTTTACTATGTGCTAGGACTTAAACAACTTAAAAAGTATAATAACTTTGTACGTATAACAATTAACAATTCCCCTTTTGTCGACACAATGGTGTCTTCTCCAGGGCATTATTTGCATTGAAAAAAATTACATAACGTTAGAGAGATTAATAACCATTAAATGTTTCTTGCAAATAATAAATCCACCGAGTCCGTCTTTTGTATACATCAGAGGGGAGAAGAAGGGGAAGTTATAGAAGAAAATGCGTATTAAAAAGTTGTTAAACGTAAGCCGTTTTCAATGTTTCACTTCTCGGTGAAACGATATTAACTTTTATTCTATAATATTCTTCCATCGAGGTTTTTTTTTTACACTGTCTTCACACATTTCCACTGATGCTGTGAGGAGGGTCTTGTTAAGAAAGGGAAGGAGGGGATTGGGAAGGAAAAAGGTATGAGGTATGCGCAGGAATCTAGGGGTCCAGGATTGACTAAGGCATGACTCCACCTCTCCCACTGCGTCGAGAGAGTCCGGCTGGAGAGCTCAAAAGGTCTTTCTCAGCCAGTCTCTCCCGATCCGGCCCGCCACGCTGTAGGTGGGCAAAAGCATCTGCCGCCAAAACAAAGACAAACCTCACCGCATGAACCCGGGAACCCCTACTAATCACCGAACGTAGTGAACCACTTGGTAGGGGCAGGGGTGTTGGTTATCCAATAAATGGTTCCCAGTGCGACGGTACCCATACCCGCCTCCAAAATTGAAAATGATCTAATAACCAATCTTTTGATTGCCGGCAACCCGGGCAATTATTGACTTTGAAACATAAGTTTTTCTTAGACAACAAGGTAGTCACTTATCAACTTTAATTATGACGATCTTGAACATCATGCTTTTTCAAAAAAAAAATAAATAGATTCGTAGATCTTTTTAGCAATAAATATAATTTTTTCCTTGATCATATTTGGAGTTCCAATAATAAACATTTCTCCGACCGACAAGGTTTTCCTCGACTGAGTAATATTAAACCATATCTACCTGCCTTGACCTGTCCAAAATACTAAAGTGATATTGTTTCTTAGAAGGTGAAAAATACAAAAAAATTCAAAGCGTCATATTCACACATAACGTCACACTTTATGTGTGAATAATTTAAATCTTATTTTAATAACATAAATATGTGGTTTGTATGGTTTGAGGAATTCATGTGTTTATCCTGATCACTTCTAATGAACAAAATTAGAAACTTGTAGACGCAATTAAAAAAAAAAAAAACTCCTTTTTTCAAGTAAATTATTTGGGTTTGTTTGAATCATGGGTACTGATTTGGAAGAAAACTGTTTTCGCTAATTTCTGTACGATCTGTAGGCCTTATGTACGACCTGGACTCCTAGACCCCAGGTAGGCCCTTGAAATTGATTAATTTCAAGAAATTTTGTCGATATTTGAAAATGATTGATTTATTTCATAAGTAGTGATAATAAACATTGAGTCGGTAAAAGTTAGTGGAAGATTTAATAAATATAATACTAATACTAAAAAAATATATTATATATATTATCCAAATAGTATGATTATACCTAATACACAAATAAATATTGTGTTCTTCTATAAACCACCTCACTAGGTCACCCTAGCCTATTTCGAGGTGGGAATATAACTTGTGTAATGTAAAACACCAAAATTTGTTTTAAGATTCCAATACTTAGTATTAGGTATTCAAAACCCAACTTTTTATTTGGAAAACCATAAAAAAATGTCTTTTTCAAGACAATTTTTATTTTATTATAAATAATCATGTTATAAATTATAAAAATATCACAAAATTTAAAACACAATAACTTCTTCTTGGTGTGCCCTATCAAGTCCCCCCGACTGCCCCCGACGTTGGCCATCACTCTGGAAAATGTCTCGCGCGGCCCGGAATAGCTCCTCCACACTTCTAATGCCAGTCCACTTTCGTACATTTCGCAGCCAATACATTTGTCTCCTACCAGGCCCTCAGTAACCCTCTATCTTCCTTTCAATATTAAATGGAGCAAGTGACACTTCTGCCCTCGAAGTATACTACCCAGATATGAAATTTTCCTGACTTTTATTAATGTAAGCAGTATTAATTAAAAACAATAACAGCCAGATAAAATATGACTTAAACATTTTAAAAGATTAGAATAATGTATGTAATATAATTATTTATTATTCTAAAAATTATGTTTCACTGACGTCATCTTGACAATATCCATTAGACGATTTATAAAAAAAGAGTTAAAAAGACAACCAACAAAAAATTTCAAATTCATTTTGTCATTGTGCAAGCCATTGTGCTAGTAAGCCCATTTGTAAGTTTTCACGCTATTCCGCTTTTCATCAGAATCGTATGACCGAGGCATTATGTTTGAATAGCGAGTATATCGAATTATCAGTGCATCGACCCCGCAGTATCGGAAAGCCAAACGACAGCCAGAGTCGCACTCGGTGATATTAAACGCGAACGATTTTTGCTGCCTGCCAAAACGGGATCATTACTTTTAAACGACTTCAAAAAAGGAGGAGGTTCTTAATTCGACTGTATTTTTTTAAACAAAATACTGAATTCGGCTGTATTTTTAATAAAATAAATGATAGGTTTGTAACTACATAGGTGAGATGTGCTTGTGTCGCACAAGCGACAAACCTACTTTGGCTGACACCGACTAAAAAAAAACCAATCGTACCTACATATTGATGAGTAGAAAAAGTACCTAAATCGTTTTATTTTGTTAAAATTTTTGTTTATTTCTAAATATCGCAGTAAACATATTAATTGTTGACGTTGGCTCAACAATGTAAAAGACTTAGAGGGTATTTTATGTTGAAGGTAGGCTATACAGAGTGTAATAGCACGTACCCGAATGATATTAGCGCGATTTCTGAGCATATTTGGAGTAAAAACAGTAGAACCCATTTTGCTGTAAGATGATATTTTATTTATTTAAAAAATATATATTTTTTAATCCCATGACAACACTGATCACACTCCTACATGTCATGACGGAATCACACGATACGTGCAATGTTTTGTGTGTTACCATACTGCTGGAACAAGACGAAATGCGTACCACGTGACCCGCTAAGCAATACCCGACTACTCAGTTGAGACGTGTGATGGAAAAATTATTTTTATTGTCATGAATTAAAATATCATCGAACAGCAAAATGACATCTACATTTTCATTTCAAATATGCTCAGTAATCACTGTTTAAAATCCTTCTGGTACGTGCTGTTACACCCTGTATATTTTAGTTACTCACCCGGCTTTTCACGATTATTACATTTTTTGTAAGAATTGAAAAAGTAGAAAACCGCGTGGTGTCTGTTGTCATTTTTTTAAAGCATTTAAAGTTCAAATAACTACTAGATTGAACTGATCTAGCGATTTCAGAGAGAAAAGCTGTGCGATTTTTACGACGTCAGAGCTCGAGAGATTTTCGTGCTCGAGTGTCAGAAAGTAGATTTTTGCTAAGATGATAATTCTATAATACCATAAAACACTAATTGTCACTCTGCAGCAAACCGTGGCAAGAAAAAAACATGTAAATCGCAACGTTCATATTTTTAGAAAGGCTAATGACTGAGTGAGGAGCTAGATAAAGGTAGCCGACATTACTATGTCAATCTCCAAAAAGGAGGACACAAACTCTAAAAAAAGTCGGAATCTTAACGACGCACGTGCGAAAGGCGAAGTTCGTTAAGATTCGAGTACAAAAATACGCGGCGCCCGCCCCCGGCGTATTGGACGGACCTACTACATACAGTTGAATTTGCCCTAGGTCTAAATAATTAATCGTTCCGCAGGGTAAATCTCTACATATTATAAATTAAAATCCTCCGCCGCGTCTGTATTTTTATCTGTTCGCGATAAACTCAAACACTACGGCAAGGATATTCCTGCGATTTTCACCAATAGATAGAATGGTTCATGAGGAAGGTTTAGGTATATAATTTGTACAAGGTTTTGTGTAAATTGGTTGAAATATAAAGGAGAATGTCTGTTTGTGGTGGACGAGCGGGCTGGCAAGCGGGCGGTATGGATTTAATTTGTATGCAAATTTACAGTTTTATGCCGATGTTGATGAAATTTTGCACATGTGACCTTCAAAACAAGAGAATGTCACTGTCTACATTTGATATCGAAAACTCTGTGGGCATCGCCAGGGACTTCAGGTAGTTGTAAATAATTCTGAAAAACTTTTTACGAAAACCTCAGATGTTTCTGACTGAATCCCTCGAGAAGTTACTAATTCATCGCCAAGAAAAATAAAATCTGCTGCATACGGCTAATTTTACAGTTGAAAAGTTTTTACAAATATTTCAAACCTTTTAACGAAAAATATTTGGAAGGTACTGTTTTTGACATCCGTCTGAAAAAATGAGTTGTGAATTCGTCGGATATAATTAAGTTGTGTAAAGATCAAGCCCCAGTTATTCGTTTATAGTCTTGCGCAACTTACAGATGACATGTGAAATGTAAGCATCATCAGGACTTTTTTCGAGATACTAAGTAAGATAGTACTATTAGTGATTGGCAAGCCACCTACCTAATATTACTTTCCTGAAATAACGTTTATTCCTAGATCCAGCGCGGTCCTATCCTATATTCCTTACGTTATCACTGTACACTGTTCATCCTACTGTAGAGTTCGCAGTAGCGAAGAATAAACAAAGGTCTAGAAAATAAACCATCCATTCTAAGAAGACATTTGCTCAAAGCTGGACGCGTAAAAGTAAGGGGTAAAAAAACCTCCTCGTCGCTTGGTGAGTTTGAGGCCTATGTTTTATCTGTATGGTTTTATCTGTATGGTAGTTTCAATGTTATACGAGTATTATTGAGTATTTCTTTTTCCTTATGCGTGACGCAAGTTTTCAAATATATTCACATTGGTGTATCCTGGATCGCTGTGAATTTGGACAGCTTATCGACGGAGAAAGAATTATAATACGTAATATGGAATCAGGTCTAAAAATGACAGATATTTGCTAATCTTTTAGTATATTTTGTGAATATTATATCCGTTACCAAATAGTATTAGTGAGAATATTAGTCCGTGGTTGCTACGCATATCAATATCTACATCTCTACATAATATAAATTAAAGTCCTCCACCGCGTGTCTGTTTGTCTGTTCGCGATATACTCAAAAACTACTGAACGGATTTTCAAGGTCACTGTCCACATTTGATTTCTAAAACTCTGTGTTAGTATATTTTGTGGATATTATATCCGTTACCAAGTATTTAGTATTAGTGAGAATATTATTAGGTGGTTGCTAAGCACAATGACTTAGGACAGGTTGTTTCAAAAATTTTGGCGGATACATCAAATATTTGAAGTGAATTTTCACTTTCTGTGTAAGTTCTACTCAAGTTCAGTGATTATTTCAGTTTTATGAAGCAACTGGACAGTAATGATTTAATAACAGAACTTGGATAGAATAACCAATCCTTATAAAAAAAAATAATAATGCTTGTAAACTGGAATGGTGCATGTCTTACTCTCGAAGGGAAATCTCTGGGACAAATGAATTTATATAGATTTTATGCCTGCAGTTTTTAGATCAAATCTATTTATAACTAACATCCTAATTTCCATCATGATCTATATAGGTTTTAAATATTATTTTCACTGTCTAAAGACAAAACAAGACTTAGGTATATTTTGGACGTTATCTTCGTATTTTCTATGCATGTCTTGTGCGTAGAACGTCAGATAATGAAGTAAATTATATATTATCGTGATTTATTTTTGGGGTGTTATGCAGTGTTGAGCTACCTCCTTTAGACAATTTTTCGGACAACATAACAGTGTCTATCATCGAAACGTTGGCTAAAGAAGGAGGTAGCGCAATGCGAAAAAAAAACAAAAAAAAAAATCACGACAATGATTTTGGCCGTGAAAATCTCAAAATATATCTAAATCGGAGTGTTTTTTCGCTAAATTTTAACTATTTAGGAGACGCGTTCTAAGTCTCAAATACAACAATAACAACACAAAATTTATTAATTAATGAACACAAAAGAAAACTGAAAGATTAATAAAAAACAAAGTTGACAAATTTAATGTATTATATTATTTTCCATTACCGTTTGTTTGTTTGTTTCTCTGTGCAGTGGCTGTCGTGGCGGTGGGAATACGCTGAAGCCACATAATATAGTTCCGCCACAAATAACAGTAAACTGATGAATACTGAATAACGGAATCGGTAATTTTGGAAAATGCCATAGTGGCTTTATCGCTGACTTAAATTTCCAACAAGCCTGATGTACCTAACGCGATAACGTAACTCTTGTGGAGGGGATACAGCGCAACGAAGATAATAATAAAACTAGGTTTAATTGCTTTATTTTTGTGAAATATTAAAAGACACTTTAACCATCAGGCTAATTTGTTCAGTTTTCGGTACAAATCATAAAGGACTCATATAAATCGTTGTCTCCCTTACTATAAAGATTAGAAATATGATCTGAATGGTGTTAGAAACAGAAAATCACAGGCTTTATATTCAAATCTAAAAATTAAGCACAAAATAATTCAAATGCACACCTATATGAATCTAAAACTTCCCGCCAATTGTAAAAACAATTATGATGCTTTGGGATTATTTTATTCATTAATTTTACATGAAACGTGATTTGACAATAATGTTTATAATTCATTTGCCTAAAATACATGTACGTTTTTTTTTCGTTATCAGTGTTTTTAATTAGAAAAAACGTAAGATGAGCCATTTAAAAAAAATATTATGTTTGCTTTCAATATGTTTATTCTCAAAAAAAATGTATGTTTATTTCGAATTCAAAAATGTGAAACATCACCTTTCAAAAATAGTTTGTAGTTTTCAGAAATATTCCATTTATTTGGATTTTTTTTTACATTAACTCCACATAGGAGGCCCTGCGGAAAATAATTTCCCTCAGGGACTATATCATCATCTGAGATACTGTGAGGAGGGTCTTTTTGAGGAGAGGAAGGAATGAACATTGGTATTGAAGAGACTCATGCTGTAGGAAGGAGGAAACAGAGAGGCCGGCAGATCGTTCCACAGCCGAGCTGTTGAACACAGAACGAGTCGAAGAAGCAACCCGTTCTCATGTGGCAAATGTCAACCGTTTACATATGTTGGGCATGCGTTTGGCGTGTTTTCCGACTATACACCGGTGCCGAAGGGATCAATGACGCTAGTTCATCTTACATTGTAATACCGGTAGAACAAGGATAGCATTCCCACCCGACGCCTGTGCTATAAAGATTGCAATCCGTCTGTTAAGATGGGAGAATCTATCTAACGGACCGCCCGTTTTTACACGGAGTCGAGGGTATTTTTCAGGTATTTTGGAACTCCAGACCAGAGGTGGCTGCCAAATTCAACCATGGGGCGCACTTATAATTTGTACAGTGTTAGCAGTTGTTTACTATTAAAGTATCTGCGGGCCGTGTACAGTACGCCTAGTTTTTGGGATGCTAACTTTACTCTGGCTTCGATGGAGCCCCCATATCTGAGCTGGTCACTTAGAGTTACACCAAGCATATCAATGGAGGGCCTGTTCGGAAGATTGCTTCCGTTGAAGGAGAATAAGTTTTCATTTCGATCCCTTTTAGAGGTATCAGACAAGATTGGGTCTTTGAAACATTCAACGAGATTATTTTTACCCCAAGAGAAAACACTCTTGAGGTAACCGTCCATTCTTTGCTTCAAAGACCTCCGAGACGTTGGAGTTTTGTTGTAAAGCTGAAACATATTGACCTTCAGACAAAGTAGGCCCGAGGCCTGACTGGTTAAATGATGGTTAAGTGATGATAACTGGTTGAAAATTTTTAAATGTGTAAAATATCGTATGATGTTTTAATTTTTTTTTCTCTAAATTGTGGGTAAGATCCTCATTTAGTGGTGAGGTAAGATCGCCAATTATTCATACTAATGAGCCTATCATTAATGGGAAAAACAAGCATTTTGTATACGCCATGCGTCATGAAACATAATGTATGTTTTTTCAGTAATTTTCCAAAATTCACATAATATATTTGTATATTATAACGACCATATTTTTTTTACTAAGTATATTTTTTAACCGCAGTCTGGTATATTTTACAGCACACTTTTTTTTCATATTATTTATGACATCTCACAAGAGCGCCCCTGTCCATACAGTGTAATTATAGTGGGACTATATCGCCACCCGGTTGGGCATCGTTGTGAGGCTGGTTCGGGTAGGGGTTGAAGGAAGGGATTTATTTATACATATATATAAATATTATATTATGTTATATTATATTATATTACATATGTCGGTGTCTGCAGCTCTCCATGCAGCGCAGAACCGCTAGGAGTGAAGGAGCCTTGTCTACCACGGAAATTGTAGCAGGGGTCACGATCCTCACCAATTTAGGATCCGACAAAAGAAGAATATAATATGCATAAAATAATTTTTAATTATAGAAAGAATTCCGGTAGAACGTCATACGAGCCTACTTACATAAAAAAACGAGTCAAGAGTATTAGTTGATGAAACGTTCCCATGAAGCCAACATACTAATTTATCCACCATGGTACTCACCTGCCCTCATTAAAATAACAAGAGAAAAACGTAAATATCTATCGAAATTCAAGAAATATAATAATCCATCTGATTACGAAGCTTTCTCAATTCTACGAAAAAGGCAAAAAAATATGTCCAAAGAGTGTCACCAAAATTTTGTTCTCAATGCAGAACGGAATATTCATCGAAATTCTAAATCTCTCTTTTCGTCCATAAAATCTAAACGTACAACATCATCTATTCCTAGTACTATGTATTATCAAAACGAGATTGCTCATACTGGTCAAGAAATTTCGCAGCTGTTCTCGTCTTTCTTTTATTCAGTATACGAGAAATTTGATGTCCCCAATGTAAACTCTCATGCAGACAATAGCGTTGCCGAAATTAGTGATTAAGAGATTAGTTATGATCTAGTTTTGAAGTACATAAACCAAATCGATTCTAACAAAGGTGCTGGTCCAGATGGAATTCCACCTATATTTATCTCCAAATGCTTAAAGAATTTAACGTATCCATTATTAATATTATTTAAACGTTCGTTACAAACGGGTAAATTTCCTTCGATGTGGAAACAAGCATTTGTAACCCCAATATATAAGTCCGGTCCGCGAAATCTTGTACAAAATTACAGGCCAATATCCAAACTATCAATTTTCTCAAAATTTTTCGAAAAACTTGCAGCAGACCAAATTTCCAACGAATTAAAGAACATTCTTAGTGAAGATCAACATGGCTTCAGAAGTGGTAAATCCGTCACTACTAACTTAGCTTGTTTTACGAACTTTATACTTCATAATATGGATAAGCGTATTCAAACTGACGCCATTTATACAGATTACAGCAATGCGTTCGATAAAATTAACCATTCAATTCTGTTAAGTAAACTAAAACTCGCGGGTATCCATGGAGATCTACTAAGATGGCTAGACTCATATATCAGAAACCGTTTGCAAGCTGTTGTGCTAAGTGGTTTCAAATCAAACTGGGTCAATATTACATCAGGAGTTCCACAAGGATCAATTTTGGGTCCTCTCCTGTTTAATATCTATATTAATGACATTACAAGTTGTTTTAAACACTGCAAGGCAATTTTATATGCAGACGATATGAAACTATACCTTCCAATCGATGATATCGCGTGCTGCCTAAAAATACAGGAGGACCTTAATAATCTCAGCGAATATTGCAAAATATAGATAAATGTTACTCTATATCATTTACAAGAAATAGGACCAAAATAATATTTAAATATTCAATAAACAATGTCGATATTAAAAGAAAAGAATCAGTTCGGGACCTGGGTGTTACCTTAGATTCCAAACTTACATTCCAGTTACATATTAATAACATTGTCACTAAAGCTACCCAAATGTTAGGATTTATACTACGAACATCAAAACTATTTTATTATCTCGATACATTTATTTTGCTATATTATACCTATGTTCGTCCGCACCTTGAACACGCCTCACAAATTTGGAATCCAAGATATATAACATATGTTCATAGAATAGAACGTGTTCAGGAAAAATTTCTCTCCTACATAAATTTTCGGTCGTTTTATGCATTCCAATCAAATGAAGATATACGTCAATTCTTTGAAATTCCGAAATTAAATTGTAGAAGAATTATTTCTGATCAATTGTTATTATACAAAATCCTAAATAATACGGTATCTTCCCTGTATCTCTTACCAAAAATAGATATTAGAGTTCCTGGTCGTAATAGTAGAAACGTATCCCTTTTTTATAACAGCCGCTCCAACACCAACTACTTACAAATGAATTCATACATCAAGCCTGCCATTATCATAACACACACCTCCTATATATAGACATCTTCAATATAACTTTCAACAAATTCAAAGCAACACTATTAGATAAATGTAATGCATCACAACACACCCCTTAACATCCCTATTTATATTTATTATATTATTAATCAGATTTCTTTTCCTAATTTGCAATATATTTACATATTCCCTAATTACAAACATTTAATCCTTATATTCCTACAAGATCATAAACTTACCTTTTATTGTGTTTTTCTATATTATTTTCATGTATATTATATGAAGCTAAATACTTGCTTCTCTTAAATATTTTTTTTCTTAGTTTTTTCTTTATGTTTTATTTTAACTTCTCTTAACTATATTTTTTTTTTCTTAGTTTTTCTTGTATAGCTACTAAAAAAAAAAACAAAATTATCAGCGAAAACATGTTTTTAGGCTTACTGTTTTATTTTAGCACTCTTTCTTTTTTATGTATCTTTGTAAAGCTGTTTGTTTTCCAAATAAAGATATTATTATACATTGTGAACGAATTTTCCGCTCGTGTCGGTTGAGTTTCGTGTATATGCAACAGGATTAAAGCTGCTTACTCCTTAGAACAGGCTTTATTGAACTACCTGTAGAAAAGTCTTAGCAAGTCTACATTGCGTCTGTGCATTATTAGAAATGGCAATAGGTTTACGGATCGTCCATCAGTAGTATCGCTCCCCTTTACACAGAATCAAGTATTTAAGGCTCCATCCCAGAAATGGTCTTAGAATTCAATTGTTGACGTACTTGAGATTTTTACAGGGTAATCTGTTGTTCACTATTGGAAAATCTGCTAGCCCTACAGCCCTACACAAGTCGACGGCATCTGTGGTCCTGTATCCGGAGATAGCGGGATCAAATGCCTGGGTGTGCAAATAAATTTCATTATTTGATTAATTTGTGTAATTTTACAATTAAAAACGTCAAATAACATCGAAAAATGTCAAACACGGTCTAAAAACGTCGAAACACGTGAAAACATTAAATAAAATCTAAAATATCAAATATTGCCATAACACGTGAAAATCCTCAAGTTATATCAAAAATCGTCAAATAGGTAACGCCAAAATACACGAACGTCAAATAATGTCAAAATATAATATAAAATAATTATTAGTTAATATTCTGATGTTAACCCTTTCTTCAACTTTTTAATCTTTTTTTATATTAAACCTTTTTTTCGTTCCCTTCGTTCAGTGGGGAAAACTTAAAAATATGTTTTCTTTATTATTTTAAGTTTTAGATCGAGTATATTTGACTGCTAGCGTAGTCCAGCGGTAATGCTCTTGACTAGCACACCGAAGGTCGCGGGATCGAATCCCGGCGTGGCAAATAAATTTTATTTGATTAATTTGTGTAATTTCACAATTTATTCATTTAAAATAATATATAATATATTTGTGGCACGTTCCAGAAGTGGAAGATACTATCAGTATCGCCCTGGTGTAAGACCACCATTCAGAATTGAAAAATTACACCCAGTTTCTGCCGATTTACTTAGACTTATCTATTACTAGATACTATAGAGGCCTTTATTTTAATTTAAATGTTAACATTGGTTATACTGGAAAAACGTATAAACATATATTTTTTTTATGTGAATACCGCACAAGAGTCCCAACTGCTCCCGTCTGAAGCCAGTGAGACTATGGCATCCCCAACTGGGGTATTTTGTGAGGCTAAAGGTAGTGGGGAGGGGAAGGAGATAGGGAAGAGGAAGGTGGGGAAGTACCTGGCTATTGAGATCTGGTCATCAAACACGGCTAATGCCATTTAATGCAACGTTTCAATTCTGAATGGTGGACTTACACCAGGGCGATACTGAGGGTATCTTCCACTCTGGAACGTGCCGCAAATATACTAAATATTTTTTTAAATGAATAAATTATGAAATAACACAAATTAATCAAATAAAATTTATTTGCCACGCCGGGATTCGATCCCGCGACCTTCGGTGTGCGAGTCAAGAGCATTACCGCTGGACTACGCTAGCCGTCAAATATACTCGATCTATAACTTAAAATAATAAAGAAAACATATTTTTCAGTTTTCCCCACTGAACGAAGGGAACGAAAAAAAGGTTTAATATAAAAAAAGGTTAAAAAGTTGAAGAAGCGGTTAACATTAGAATATTAACTAATAATTATTTTATATTATATTTTGACATTATTTGACGTTCGTGTATTTTGGCGTTACCTATTTGACGATTTTTGGTATAACTTGAGGATTTTCACGTGTTATGGCAATATTTGATATTTTCGATTTTATTTAATGTTTTCACGTGTTTCGACGTTTTTAGACCGTGTTTGACATTTTTCGATGTTATTTGACGTTAATTGAGGAGCTGGATTCAATAACAACCTGGATGAAAATTGTAGTGGGTAATGAGAAATATGCATTCAAAGTATGTAAAACACTACGGCAAGTCTTTTTTTTTAACTTTAGTTCCACACGGTAGGCCCTGAAGAAAATAATTTCCATTGGGGCCTATGTCATATTTGAGGAGGTTATTTTTAGGAGAGGAAGTAGAGGAAGTACTTTGAAGGAAAAATGTATGAGGGGTGGGTAGGAATCTAAGGGTACGTGTGTTCAGAAGAAACGGATATATCAATCCATCCCTCCTTCTGGGGTGCAAGGCAATGTTCCGAGAGAATCCTGTTGGAGAGGTCAAAAAGTCTTCCTCAACCGTTCTCTCCCGAACTGGCCTGCCACACAGTTGGTGGGCAGAAGCATCTGCCGCCAAGATCCGGACAAACCTCACCCCACGAACCCGGGCATCCCTGCTAAGTCACCAAACTTAGCGGACCACATGGGGTGACCTATGGCAGTGGTGTTGGTTATCCAATAAATGGTTCTCGGGGCAGCGGTACCCATAACCACATCCCAAATTGTAAAAGCACAGTTATTGATTTTTGTAAAATGGAATAGAAAAAAAATAGAGTGTGCAATTCACACGCGGAAGAAGTGAAATCTTCATAAAACTAAAGTAGTCAAGAGTGGGGAGGCTACGAAGCACCGCACAAAGAGGAGATACCGATAGGCTACGAAACATCCCAAAAAGGGGAGACCGATTATACTATCTCATTCTCTCGCATGCTAAATCCTATAGATGTATGTGTTTCTCTTTTTAGTGTCGCTATTTTTCGTTTCATCGAGTTTCAAATCAAAACGATGCTAAAGAAGTTTTTACTTCAATAAATATCTTCATCATATCTAATGGTCCCTTGCTGATCACCCAACGCCATCATTGCATTAATTATTGCAGTAGATGTGTACGTTATACGTTTTCAGAAAGCATTTTTCTCACTGCGCGTTGATTACTGAGCGACAGTTAGGAGAACTCATCAAAAACAGTTCAGTGGAAGACTGGGAAACAAATGCTCATCGGCCATTGCCCATTGCAAATGCTCCACATCTCTAGATGCAATCATTATCATAACTGAAACTAAATAACAGAAATTTTCTAGTACAGCTACAAAACGGTTTATTTATTATCATCAACGTATTCATATTGGATGTGCAATCTATTGAAAATTGATTGATTTCAAAACAGAAGTTTTATGTTTTTAATGTCAATAAAATGCAATCAGCGTTGAGTATTATATTTTTAGATATAATTAATTTGTCATTAATTGATTACGCGTTGTAAATTTCCGTTTTAACTCGACAATTTAGAATTTAATCTGTTTGTTGCGTTCCAGTTCCAGTTTATGATGGTGGCCGTGTTGGATATTACTTTTTTGTACCGCCAGAGTTCGCGTGATCGTGATTCCTACTATGGTTCAAATTGGAATATTCAATACATGTTATGGTGTCTACCTACTTAAAGAAAGTTTAAATTTTTTTTATTGAGATGGTGAAATTTACTTGGAAAAAAAAGGAAATCTTTATTTGAAATTGATTTTTTGTTTATATTACATATTTATGGTTTTTAATAATTATTATAGGTACCTAATTAAGTACGTACTTACAAATTTTATAATTTAAGAGGAAATTTTTTATGATTTATAAAGTAAGAGAAAATTAGTAACATTATTTTCTAGAGGCGTGGTCTACAGATTTCCAAGCCATAAAATACTTTAATAACCTCCCCTCTGAATTACGCTGTATCATCAACCAATCAGAGCAAATAAATAAAATGAAACAATTTTTCAAAAAAAAATTATATTAAAAAGTATATAATTTTATACAAACATATTATAACTTACAACCTAAGTAAGAATCGTGGCTCCCTTATCAGGCACAAGAGCTCCTCTTTTCTGATAAGGTATACATGACCAATAACGACATTTATTATAAAATTTTGTAAAATATATATGTATAAATGTAACTCATGATTTATATTACAATAAAAATAAAAAAACTAGTGCTATTAGACAGTTGTATATGGCGCCATTCGTATACAACTGTATTTATTTGATTTTTTTCATAAATTACGTAATTTATATTTCGTTGTATAGTTTTCAGCATATGTAGTAAAATATTATAAAAAAAACAAAAAATGTCAGTCACAGAGACAGGCTAGGGATTATTTTCCGTCATTCGTCAAGAGGCAGTAATACTTCTGTACCCGGTTTTAGAAATGTCAAACATAATATGGGTGTTTTCTAAACTTCATAGATATAGTAGGTATAATAGCAGCAAACATATATAGTTTTTAATCAGCCGTATATATCAAGAGCAATTTATAAAATAATGTTCTTCGTAATACTCGTATTTCAGGATCTTATTTTTAGATTTTTGTTATATCGTCTGCATTTAGTAATATCAGATTAAGTGTTTTTGATTACTTAGTGTATAAAGGTACATTACAATCAAAATTAAATAGATATATTTTTTATTTAATGAAAAAAAACAACACTTTATGTATAACACCATTAATATATAATAATACATATTATATTAATAAACGTATAATGAATATTATTATACTTTATGAAAATTTATAATTTTTAAAAATAATTGTCATTATGCATCACGAAAATTAAGATTTTTCATTATACGTTCATCGTGACGAAAACACCATTGGTTTCGAAACACGTCGAATATTTTGATTAAATTATGGGGTACACAAAATTATTTATTTTCAATATTTTAAAATGACGCCACAAAGTGAATTTGAAGAAGTTACATAATCCTTGCTATAATATTTGTAAATATAAAATTTTTAGAGCATTCAATGGCAATATTTGATTATTTTGGTTTTATAATGTAAACATTTAAAAAAAACATACAAATTACATGGTGAGATTTGTGTGTATATAATTTTGGAATGTAAAGTAAAGATATTTAATATTTTTTTTATAGATGAAACGGAATATTATGTAATTGTACCTATTTTTTGTATATATTCAAACTAATTTTCTTAAACAAAGTATTTTTACTTTGGACTTATCATATTTTTTATAATTTTTTTACCTATATTTTTAAATTTTTTAGCCAGTTATACACACGGTTCATTTTAAGAATGTTAATTAATAACTTGCTTATTCACAAAATGTGGCGTTCATCAATAGGTATAGCTCAACCAGTCATCAGCCTTGGCCGATCTGAGGATTGCCTTCGGGTAAGGTTCTCCCCACGCAGGCTACGATTAGTAAGCCTGCTCACAGTACCCTGTACACTGTACACTGTACACTGCACACCACAAGGCAAACATTACACTGAAAAGTTTCTGTGACTCGTAGTGAAAGTAGGATCAATCACTTAGACGTAGAAGATACACTTTATTCAAATGCACATTAGACATTTTAGCGTGTAAACAAATACTGTCACGTATTTTTTTTAGACTTACAGATTTAATAATTCGTATTTGTGAAAGCACTATGAAACCCAATATTTTTTTAAAGTTTCTATTTCAAACAATCGAAATATCCAAAGATTATATATTTTCTATAAAATGTTTTTGTAATAATTTTTCAGCTCTTTATTTATTTACGAAATATTGTAAACGCAGTACTTATAACATTATTAAGAATGACTAAGAAAATTGATATTGAAACAAATTGTCCATTGTGGACAAATTTAGCAATTTTCTAGAATTCACGGTCAAAAAAATTCCTTGGACTCAAATTAGAATCAAAATGATGGGAATAAATTACTAGTCTCATGATCAATTTAATGTCGCCATGTTCCGAGCGGAACGTTCACTATTTTACGAAAAAAGTTTGTTTGTGAACGATAGATATAACACGATTGAGAACACAGGCGAATCCGGGTTCGAAAGCTGGTTAATAATATTAATTGCTAAGGAGCTCAGATGTTATCAAACCTGATTACCGATTAGTCTGAAAAATTAATTACCTGCGTGAAGCCTATATTTCTGTGCCTAATTTAATTAATAGGCATTAACTGGATTAGATTGTTAGTGGCGTAGCACACACCTGAGCGACTTGGGTAGCCTGAGCTTGGGCCTCACCAGGGCATTCAACGGCATATTATTTAATTCAAAATATTTCCAAAAATACATTTTTAATCAAAATTATTTCCAAAAAATACATCTTTAGATAGCATTACTTGTATTTGGTCTGGCATGCCCAACTTGCGACCCAATTAAAGATTTTTTGCGGCCCAAAATGAAGTTTTAGTTCAATAGAGAAATGATTTCTTGTGTTTGAATTGGGTAGTAGCGCCATAATAGGTAAGGTTTATAAGGTAAGTAAAAAAATTAATTATTTGAAGTAGGCACCTAAATAATAAATTTAAAGCATAACATGATAGTTACTAACCTATACAAAAATAATAAACTTCATATAACTTAAAAAACAACACAAAACAGAAAGATAATTACAAACTTAAATTAATAAACTTAAATAAGACGATCGTCACTAAACTTTAGAAAACAGAATAAATAGAATTAAAATTAAGAATATAAATCTAGTATTACATTATACACAGTTAAATAATAAAAAATGGTTTTTAAAATTTTTCAACGTTCAATGGAGATGATGAAGGCTGATAGAGATATTGAAAGAAGGGTGAATGCAGATAACTCTATTAATGGAGGACTGAACGCCGCGCCGTTGGCACCAAAAAAACATGTTTTATTTTATTTTGCGAAGTTGAGGCACAAATATTAAATATTATACGTTCATTTTCTTAAGAACTTAATTTTCTACATTATACAATAAAACCATAACCATAAAGGGCTTTTAAGTAGAAGATTTTAAACTCTTTAAAGCAGTTTTTATAAGCCTGATTATGTATTGCTTCGTAGTGCTTCGCCATGAGCCGCACTAAATATTTTTACTGTCACAATATTTGATTTCGTTTGCTTTTGACTACAAAAAAATGATTTATTTGTTGCTTGAGAACTACTTAGACCACTAGAAGTGATAATGGAAAAATCATTAAAATCAGTGAAAAGGAAAATCTGTGACAGGAATCGAAAAAAGGGAAAACAGTGTATCAAAGAAGTGTAAGCAAACGTAATTCTAAAATTTGTACATGATTTTTTTTTAAATTTACTTCGGTCTATCCGAACTTCCCTCGTGAGCTTCAGCGGTGATCCTTTCAGAAAATACTAGATTTGTCTGGGCAGTATAGAGCGACACAAAGCATTAGTCTCGCCCGTACTGTCAGAATCCGCATCCGTGGTCGGTTCTGAAGGGGCCTTGGGGCATCCGTGCTAGGTACAGGGGATGGATACAATGCGAGATAGATACAAGACTTTGGGTACAAGACGAGTTTGGTACACGTCACAATAGTTACAAAAAGAGATAGGTACAAGATGGCATATGTGCGGACGAGAAACGTACAATAAGAGTTTGATACAAGGGAAACTTGGTAGATGGAAAGTTCATAATTGGCATTATTAAGAGCGTATAACCAGAGAAAACCAGAAATATGTCATTTTTAAATCAGTGTTTAGACATATTGACTCTTTTCCAAAAAAAAATATAAATTGGTTTCGAAAGATTGTTCTTTTATCTAGTAAACATATGTTTTGAATTTTCATAAAAATGTTTATTTTTAGTTTAATAAGGTTATACCATAGGTCGTTGGCGGATTTGTTAAATTTTCAAAAAAGTACATGTTTTATACAACACCCATTTCAAATCATATAATAATGCATTACAATAAATCAATATATTATCTGGTAAACGTATGTTTCAGAATTTTAATTTTAGTTTAAATAAAATCATTAAAAAATATACACGTACATGTGTTTCTTGACGAAAATTGGTCCGTTTGTGTATTTATTTGCGCACTTACGAACTAATATATTTTAGATTTTTTTTCGTTCTTATTTTGCTGAGACATTATTGAAAAATGATAAATACTTATGATCAAAAAATAATTACAAAAAGGACATAATTTTAATAGTTTTATCATCACGCCTTTCAGCATTTTTGGATGCAGGTATAAATTAATGCAACTTTGGATTGAAATAAAATCGATATTGAGTTATAATTTTAAAAAGCTGGTACGGAGAATAATTAATCTGTGTCATTGGAACCGCCCTGTACGATCGTAAGAACATTTTTCGACGAAATGCGGATTTTCGGCCGTTGGCTGGTTAAACGTCCTTAACTATCTTATTATTGTATTATTTAAAAAAAAGACAAAATAGGGACAAGAACACAGGTACAAAACAATGTAAGTACAAAATGATATAGGTACAAGAAAAAATAAGATACAAAACGACATAGCACTGAAAAATAATTCACTCGAGGAAAGCCTTTCATGCAGGTATGAATGGAAACCATTGACTGGTTCTGAATACGTCGTCACTGACTTAATACCTTTTGATCCTAACCCATTTAGAACGCGTTCTGTTTCTTTTACACTTGCCTGACATTGTATATCGCCATCCTATTTGAATTTCATAATGATGATAAAACACAAATATATAGTATATTTATATATAATATATAGTATATTTGCTGCATGTTCCAAAGTGGACGATACTCTCAGTATCACCCTGGTGAAAGACCATCATTCGGAATACTGAAACGTTGCAGAGAATGGCTTTAGCCTTGGATAGGTAGATGAAGATGTTGGGGTTATAGTTGGAGTTAATATAGGTACAAGATGATGCAGGTACAAGATGATGCAGGTACAAGATGAGAGGTACTACACGAGATAGCTACAAGACGTCGGGTTCAAGGAAATAGGTACCGGAGATGTCTCCTCTTGGACGTCCGCACACCGCACGGACAGAGACGGACGGCTAATGGACCACGACTGTGACGACGATAAACCGACCAACAAGAAAACACAATCAACCAGAAAATCCAATAAACCTGGCAACAGACTATCAGACCAGGAACAACAAAAGAAAACAGAGACACGATTGCGTGACTTTCTCAAATTCAAATTAATGAATATGAATCATGCCTACTTTTAAATGTTATCGTGTCTATGTAGACCAAGGGCTATTATTTTATAATAACTTCAGAAATCACGGAAACCCAGATAAATTTTTGATTGGCAGACTTTTTTATTTCATAAAAATACAGTTAGGCAAATTGGAATGACCACATGAATTTTTTTTATAGTACTGAATGAACCATACTCAAAATAATATTGAGAATTTGGTACATACCTACAATAAATACATATATGAACCATCGACATAAATCAATAGTAGTTGGTTGTCGGGTAGTAGTAGTAGCTGATCTGACGTGCCAGAAGAATGGAAAATACCCCTTAGGGGTCGTCCATTAATCACGTGATGTTTTTTAGCAACTTTTTGTCCCCTCCCCCCCCCTGGTGATATGTGGTGAGGTTTTAGGCTAACTCCCCCCCTCAAAATCACGTGTATTTTTTTAGTACAAAGTATGGGACGTTTACCTTTAGAAATCGTGCGTTCAATGAAAAATAAATACACGTGATATCTCATTTTACCCCCCCCCCCCCTCGTAATGTTTCGTGATTTTTTTTCGACCCCTCCCCCCCTTTCGAGCCTCACGTGATTAATGGACGACCCTTTACTTAGGGTGAAGGTGACAATCATGGAAGACCACACTAAAAAAATTCCAAGTTCTCTCATCAACAGATTGATAAAAAATTTCAAATACTATATCGATTTTTTTTCTTAAAATAATAATCACGGGTCTGTGGTCCAGAAACCTACCTAAATGTCTTATATAAATGATGTCATCGGTTTTTTTACAAATCGATACGGATCACAACTTCCAAAGATTATATGTTTACTGATAAAGACAATTCGGGAGGCGGCATGAGTATCGCCGGGAACTATTTATTGGATAACCAACACCTCTGCCATAGGTCATCCCAATTGGCTACGTTTGGTGACTTAACAGGGTTGCCCGGATTCATAAGTAGAGGTGTTTTTAGGTTTGGCGGCGGATGCGCCTACCCACAAGCTGCGTGGTGGGCAGGCGCATCCTGTTTAGGGAGATCGTTTGATCTCTCCGGCTGGTCTCTCTTGACCCATTGTCTTGGACATTGGAGGGTCTAGAGTCGTTCAAATAAATGTAGCTTCGTTCAATAAAATAGAGTCCTGAGGTGTACGGTGAAGGAGGAAACCATATGTTTCCTTAGAACGCCGTGGGAAAGTGGTTGGACACCCTCCAATGACCCATTGTCTTGCACCGCAGCAGGATGGATGGATTCATTCGTCCGTCAGTCCATGGACATATCGGCCCCTAAATTCCTACCCACCCGCATACCTTTTTCCTACCCAGAACTTCCGCTCCTTCGTTTCCTTAAAAAGACCCTCCACACAGTATCCTCATATTTGACATAGCGAATTTTTCGAACAGCATGAAATATCATGTAAATCAAATAATGGAGGATTTTTTATGATAACACGGTAAGTGGAAAGGCAATGACAAGTTTATTTGTTATCGTATTGCGTGACACGATAATATTTATGAAGAGATACGATTGTACTGTTTCCGTTTGAAATAATAAGTATTGAACCAATGAATCATTTAAATAAATCTAATGCAATGGGTATGCAAGAGATGGAATTTGGACGAGCGAGTCATTTTGGTACAGTCTTTCTTTATTTGAAATTTCTTATAGTAATAGGTTGTCTTTTTAATAAAGAGTGGAAAGAAGTAAATAATATCTATTTAACAGGAACGGCAGCGTGGCCTTTTTTATACAAAACTTAAATTTTGGATTTGAGGCCAAAATACTTAACCAAACTGTATAATCCTTTGTAATCAAAAGGTACAGCAAATATCTTGTAAGGATATGTGCTACTTTATTTATTTAATTATTCAATTATTTTTTGATTGGCAGACATTTCATACAAATACAGTTAGACAAATTGGAATGACTGCATGAATTTTTTTTTGTAGTACTGAACAGCACTCAAAATAATATTGAGATTTTGAAAAAGATTTGGTACAATAAATATATGAACCATCGACATAAATCTATAGTAGTTCGTTGTGGGCTGATCTGGCCTGCCAGAAGTGTGGAAAATACCCCTTACTTAGGGTGAAAGTGACAATCATGGAAGACCATTATTAATTTATTTAATTACTTATTTAATTAATTATAGTATTTATGTAAAATTATTTAATTAATAAAACTATTTATTTAAATTTATTCACTTTATTTTAAATGATAGGCCATAAAATAATAATTTTTTTACAATTTTTTACGCAACTTTGACATTTTTTTTAGATAGGTAATAATGATTGTAAAAAAAAAATTTTCCCCATTCAAATATAAAGAAATCTGAATAAAATTTATTGTTTTTTATTTGTCCCTCATGCGTTCCTAAACCATTCATCCAACGCGATCACACTTTGGTGATTTGTTGTGCGCTTGCCCGCAAAGGTTTCTATATATAATAGTGAGATCTGGCGTTTTGAAATTTGTATAAAAATTGCAATAGGTGGTGCGAGTTGTTTGGCAACGCAGGACGGGACAGGGAGGTGGAAGGGGAACGGGGACAAATGGGAAAGGACATAATTTCTTTAAGTGTCATTGGAATGCATGTCGGGAACTCGCTAGTAAATAAATAAAATATAGTATTATTTGTCAATTTTTTTAAACTTTTTTTTACATTAACTACACACAGGAGGCCCTGAGGAAAATAATTTCCCTCAAGGCCTATGTCATCTTTGAGGATGCTGTGTGGAGGGTCTTTTTGAGGAAAGGAAGGAGTGAACATGGGTCTTGAAGAAACCCATTTTGTAGGAGGGAGGAAACACAGAGGCCGGTCAATCGTTCCACATCCGAGCTTTTGAACTCAAGAACGAGTCGTAAAAACGACCCGTTCTCATGTGACTAATGTCAACCGTGTACAAATGTTGGGCGCGTGTTTGGCGTGTTTCCCGACTATGCACCGGTGCCGAGGGCATCAACGACGCTAGTTCCTCGGAGCATTTTCCATTGTAATACCGGTAGACAAGGACAGCATTACCACCTGACGCCTGTGCTCTAAAGATTGCAATCCGTCTGTTAAGATGGGAGAATCTATCAAACGGACCGCCCGTTTCTGCACAGAGTCAAGGGTTTTTTTTAAGGTATTTTGGAGCTCCAGACCAGTGGTGGCTGCTAAATTCAACCGCGGGGCGCACTTGCGATTTGTACAGGGTTAGCAGTTGTGTACCATTAAAGTATCTGCGGGCCCTGTACAGTACGCCCAGTTTCTGAGAGGCTAATTTAACTCTGGTTTCGATGGAGCCCCCATACCTGAGCTGGTCACTTAGAGTTACACCAAACATATCAATGGAGGTCCTATTCGGAAGAATGCTTCCGTTGAAGGAGACTAGATTATTATTTCGATCCCTTTTAGACGTTATCAAACATGATTGGGTCTTTGAAACATTAAATTCGACGAGGTTATTCTTACCCCAAGACTATTGGGGTTTGTGTGCTCTTTGGAGGCTTGTCAAACAAAAAGCTATAATGGACTGTACTGTCATCCGCATAACAATGAATCGGTGCACTGCAATCGGTGTCAATACTATCACTATCCCTTGTTTAATTGATTTTATCTAGATGACAAAAAAAAGATGATTCCCAGAAATGGAGACACTCAAATGAATTTGAATGCCAAATTTTTACAGTTCAAGTGATTCTCTCTAACAGGTACTTAATAGAGGATGAAATTTGAAAATTGGTCTTTTTATTTTTGTTTGCGCGAAAACGACAAAGATTTCAAATCGATTATTAGCAGACGTCTCCGTTATAATTAATCTAGCATATTATAGGCCGTTAACTAATTCACGTGACCCTTCTGTATTCTTTATCAAAAATCAATTACCATTTTTCGCGAAAATCAGACACAGTTTTTAGTCGTTTGAATAACGGAATTTTGCTACAACGTTTTTTCTCTGAATATCTTTTGAAACGGGACTCAATTTCAAGGATTTTTTTTATTTTATTAAAAGGCCTACAATAAGATTTTTGAGGTATACCACCGTTAGATGTGCCGATCATCACATTGCAATTAGCAAAACAATTACGACGCTTATAAATTTTTAATTAACATCAAAATTATATTAAATTAATCGCCTGCATACTTTCAAATATACCTATCTGTACGGTAAGTATTCTTTATCATATGTACATAGTTAACATTTGTCACATGAGAAAGGGTCACTTCTTTGACTCGTTCTTGAGTTCAACAGCTCGGTTGTGGAACAATTTGCCGACCCATGGGTCTCTTCAAGATGTTCATTCCTTCCTCTCCTCAAAAAGACCCTCCACGTAGCATCTCAGATGACATAGGCCTTGAGGGAAATTGCTTTCCTCAGGGCCTCCTGTGTGGAGTTAATGTAAAAAATATATTAAAAAACCAACACCACCCTTAAATTCGCTACGTTTGGTGAAAAAGCAGGGGTTCCCTTGTTCATCGGTGAGTTTTGTTCAGGCGTTGGTGAGGGATGTTTCTGTCCACCAGCTGCTGCTTTGGGAGATAATAGATGGACTGGTGGATTGGTAGAGGCGGTTTGAGGGGGACTCTGCCAACCTCTCCAATCGAACTGTATGGACTAATCGCCATCACCTTGCACCTTGGACTCCCAGATTCTTCCCCACCCTTATATCTTTCGTAAATAATTATTTTCGTCAGAATGAACTACGTGGAGCTAATAATAATAAAACATATAGCATACTATTTATTGAATTATTTGGGACACACTATTTAACCACAAATTAAAAATAAAATGATCGAGATTTTGTTAACTAGTTTGCATGTTCATCTAGTGTGCATACATTATTTGAAAATGGATTTTTTACGTAAAAGGTGTTTCCTGAAGCTCAAATATTAGCACTTGGAGATTATCTAAGGTTTCTAGAACGTAGAGATAAATTTTTACCTGTTTTCTGCACATTTGCACGTTAAGCGCGTCTACCGGCGCTTAAAATCACGATCTCGGATTGGCCTCTTGGAAATTAGCTCGGCGTCTACCAGAGGCAAACAGACGCCGGAGTCACGCTCCGTGATCTGGCTGGACCAATCGCGGGCCGTCCCGCTCTGCTGCCCATGCGGTTACCGTGGCAGCCATCGCGGCCAGCTGCCGCCAAGGCTTTTTTCCAAATTCAAATTGTCCGACTAGAACCTCATCGCAAAAAGTTCTCCTAGTGGCAATTTCAATAATTGAATTGAATCTTTCACGTTTTTGCAATGTGGTCAAGTCAATATTGCAAGGCTGTTGCATGTGTTTGAACGAAAGAGTGACTAGTTTCATTCTTTATAGCAGCGATCTGCAACCTTCTTTGAGCTGCCATATGCCACCCCAAAATTAATGAAAGTTTTTCAGCGACCGCAGAAGAAAGAAAATACCCAAATTTAGAGAGTATACATAGTACACATAGGTTGGTTTAGGAGGTCTAGCATAGGGAATACAATCTCGTTCTCGGCCTTTTTTAGCGAGATTGATCTCGGGCGAAAAAAGGGCGAGATCTCGCGAGTTTAACGAGATTGCACTGGAGCACAAAAACGTCTAATTCGAAGCGTTATTTAATTGATAATAATATCTAAGTTTAATAGTCAACGTTCTCTAGATAATGAGTTTATTTTTTTTTTACTTCTCGTTGTTTTGTTTGTTATAAAAGAACTGTTTTATTACTAAAAGATTTTTGTTTGATATTAGAAGAGAAGACTGGTTGTTCCTTTCATTTGTTATTTGATAGATACGTACCTACGTCAAAGTTTACTATGTACTTAGAAGTTTATTAAAAAAATATAGACAAATACGTCGAACAATGTTTGATGCATAAAAGTCTAATGAAAAATTCGTGAAAATAAATGTTTATCTTATAATACTTATAATTTTTATTATTTTTTTCCTAATTTATTAAAATATTGTGATTATTTGCAAAAAACACACAAAACTGCCAATCTCGCGAGATCTCGAAATTTGCGAGATCTCGCACTATTGTTATTCATAAACTCGCGGGATCTCGCTTGAGCCCCAATCTCGCGAGATTTGCATTCCCTAGTCTAGTATTGACGATCGACCAAACCCTATATCAATACGATATTGATTAAATCCAACATCTATGGTCAGTTATTAATATTTGCTAGCACGGTCAGCGATTACAGATATTCGATATCGATGAATGATAAATTTTAGCGCGGCCTTCATTGTATCAGATAAGTTTCAGTTAACTGTCAATATACACACATTTTTCTTTATGCCAAATTTATGGTTAACTAAAGAAGCTCTAAGAATTGCAAGAAAAAAAGACCTCATTAACTAATTAACACCCATTTGGAGTAAAAAAGTTATTGCAGTCTGCCAATGCATCTTTAGGATAATATTTCAATTCAACATTGCTAATTTATTGATAGTTTTACGTACCTGTTTAGCGTTTGACGTTTCGGAAAGTGAATTGATAGAAAATGACTCCACTGTCAAAATTTGGATCTCATTTGAGTGTCTCGATTTCTGCGAATCATATTTTTTTTGCCATCTAGATAAAATTGATGAAACGAGCGATAGTGATGGTATTGACAAATAAAACTATATTTTATTTATTTACTAGCGAGTTCTCGGGATGCATTGCAATGACAACTAAATAAATTGTGTCCTTTCCCATTCGTCCCCGTTTCCCTTCCGTCCTCCTTTCCTGTCCTGCGTTGCCAAACAACTCGCACCACCTATTGCAATTTTTTATACATTTTCAAAACGCCAGAGCTCACTATTATGTATAAAAAAAATTCGCAGGCAAGCGCACAACAAATCACCAAAGTGTAATCGCGTCGGATTAGGAACGCATGAGGGACAAACAAAAAAACATGAACTTTTATATAGATTTCATTATATTTAAACGGTCGATTGGGCAAAATAATTTTTTTTACAATCTCCATTATCTAGCAAAAAATATCAAAGTGGCGTATAAAAAATGTAAAAAAATTATTGTTTGATTGCCTATTATTTTTGATTGCGAATTAAGTTTTGTATAAAAAATGCCGCGCTGCCGTTCCTGTTAAGAAGATTTTTCTTTACTTCTTATAGTGATTTCTTATTTATTTTCTGTCAATATTGGTTCGGCTGTCAATGGCAAAACCGTGCTCGTTATATAGATATTGAATATCAATCATAACTTTGATCTAAACTTTGATTCTTGGTGACATATTAGAAATAGCCACTCTCAAATCCGGTTCTACATTATTTAGTCTGAAGCGTTGTTTAGTTTTTATGGCAATTAATGCGGAAAAAGCTGTCTCAGTACTGTCTTGTCACTCGTCACGAATCGTTTTGTAGTTTCTTGTAGGTGAAAATAACTTAAATAAAAATCGATTTTACAAAATCTTATTAGCTTTTTTTGTGACCCCATAATTATGATACGCGATCCCTTTTGGGCTCGCCAACCCGAGGTTGTGGACTGCTGCTTTACAGTGATATTATTATAATAATAATCATCACGTGTCTTTTTGATGAATTGGTGAAGAAACAATCGGATGTCTTCCCGATTGTGGTATACTTCTTGATGCCATCTTACTGCTTTTTTCTTTTTTTCCTTGGTGTTTTTAATTCAAAGTTTTACCACTCCAGGATAAATTTTGGAAACTCGCATTTTTGTTGGTGTCCACATCAGCGAGTCGAAGTTTCAATTATGAATCCTTCTATGCTTACTTGACATGGTTAAAAATTTGGCCATTGAGCGCTTTTATTATTACCGTGACGACCCACGTTAACGGTACCGTGACGTCAAAAAAGGCAATACACATAAGTTTTTTATCGTTATAATGCTGCAGGTCTTTCTTAAACATTGAATAATGGCAAGACAAAAGATGAGACACAAAATACGTGTGACTGTTTCCTCCAAAGTACAACTTTTTTCCTTTGGAGGAAACAGATTTTTATCTTATTACGGCTCAGCCACGGCGACGGGAATTGCTTTTCATTTTCTTCATACTTTTGAGGGAGATGTATGATAATGGTTGTATGTTTCATTTGGGGGGGTGCAAACATAAGTTAACTGTTCGTCTCATTTTCGACTGTTGTTATTTGATGTATCAAAAAGAGCTGCAGCATTTATATGTTTAAGAACAAAAGCAAAACCATCGGCGCTCTGACATTTGAAGTTTTTCAATTTTTTATTATTTTTAATAATATTATTATTATTTTTTTAACTATATTCCATCGTCACGGCTATTGTAGGGGTCTAAGGAGACGTCACGGTGCGGTGTGTGAGAAAAATGCAATGTGCAAATATATTACTTTTTCCTTTGGAGGAAACAGACCTACGTACGTCGTGTATTTCATCTTTTGAAAGGGCTGCAACATTAGATATTGTGATAAGGTACTAAAGAAGTCTGTTTTTATGTCGAGACTTTTTCACAGGATCCAATATATGTAAGTCTTGGCTAGCAAGAGCCGCCCTAAATAATATGAGCTGCTTATGTACCTGAGTACCTGCTTGTATATGTATGTACAATTTAGAATGGAATGAACCATTAGGCTTGGATCAACGGGTCAAGTCGGCAATTGCCTCATTAAAGCTGAAGTAACCTGAAATATCTCTATGACCGGCAAATCATTACTTTTTTTCTGCAAAACTGGTGAATTTTCTATGTTGAATATTGTCCAACTTTATCCCACTTCCAAGATTATTGTAGAAGTGGGATAAAGTTGGAGATTCTCTTGATTAACATTCTATTTTAAAGATGAGATTAATATGTTATAAGTACGACATGTATGTAATATTAGTAGCCATAGGTTGGTACAATATATGTATGCAATTATCTACTGTAGCTACCTATGTATATAGGCAAGTAGGTATCGAACTAAAATTTTATTCAACTGAAAGCGTGAAGAAAAAAATTACTGTCATAATCTTTTACACTATTGTGGTTATTTTTATGCAGCTGCGGTCAACTTGTTTGCCATTCACGAAAGATTTTCACTCAGAATGTATTCGTTTTAAGTGACACTTCGTTTGACAATAATAAAAGGCTTTTCCTTGTTGCCATCACCGGTGGTTGGATATTATCATGGCTATTTTTACTCTAGCTTTTCAAAACAACAACAATTTACTAATATATGTAATAACTTTTATTTATAAATTTTATTAACAAACATACATGTTTCAACAGGACGTTTTCGTTTACCAGAAAATTTTACCTATAATTTTCACCTTAATTTAACATATTGCATTCGTAAATGGTCGACCTTTCGGGGAGGGGGGGGGGGGGTCAATCATGAGGGAAAGGAGGGGTAAGAGGGGAGGTTTAAAAAGTTTGTTGAAACCTCTATTTACTACAACTTATTATTTGAATCATTGATAAAAGGGATGGCGCAATAATATTATGGTATTTCCAGGAATATTTTTTTACATTATCTCCACACTGAAAAAAAAATATTTCCCCTCAATATGTGGAGTGAATTATCATTATAAATGAATTATCTATGTGGAGGGTCTTTTTAGGAAAGGAAGGAGAGGAAGTTATCAGGGCGTGGTAGGAATCTGGGGATCAGTGTGTCCAGACTGAATCTATCCCTCCCACTGCGGTGTAAGATGACGTTCCGAGAGAGTCCTGCTTGAATTTAACGTACGAACGCTATTCTCATATTTTCATAAGCAATACTGAGGCCGATCGCAGGGGGGGGGGGGGTAAAACCCAATAACACCCCTCCCTTATTCACGTCCTTGCTTTGAAAAAAAAACAATTTTAATAACTGAGTGGCTGAGTTGGCAACGCGCTTGGGTCCCACCCGGGCGTCGTGTTCGATTCCTTGATTGGCTAAGTCCTCCATCACTACACCAGCTACATTTTCCTCTTACTGTGGTGGTAGTAGGAGATTTTCAAACATTGGTTATTCGTAACCAGGGAATATTAGTTTTTCTTTAAAAAAATACTTTATTGGTATGATTTTTATATTATGATTTTGATATAGTATTTTGTGGTTTTACATTGACACAACTAGTGCGGCGTGCGGTGGAAATATTACCTCTGAAGGAACACTCAAATAAATTAATTGGTTGATAATATTATTCCTCCTTGCGTTTCCAAAACAACGTTTTTATTGGCTGGCGTTATGCATAATAAATGAAACTAAAAAACAACCACTTCTTGTAAACCCTTTACGTATTGATGTACCTATTTCACATTTTTAATTTTTATTTTAACTTTTTACCTAATACTTAATAGTTTGTACTTTATACATTATATTTTATACTTTACACTTTATAATTATACTTTTATACATTTTACCTTTTACTCACCTTCCTCCTTACTTTTTACCTTTTTAAAAATAAAATAAACTTACATATATGCTGTTATTCTTCATGTTGTTGTACTGTTTATAAGTAATGTCAATTATGTTAATGGAACGCGTTGTGCCGTATATGTGTAAATAAATAAATAAGCATGTTGCCTGCTGCCTATTTATCCAAGTTTCCTAAGGGTGTATAAAATTAGGTGATGGGTATAAATTTAGGAACCTAGATTTAAAAATTTTGAATTAATTTTATACACCAAAATGCTCCTTGGTAAAGGTTTAAATATTAGCATTAATTAGCTTTTGAAACAAATGTAAAGAGCAGAACATTATAAAAGATAGTTAACCACGTCGGTGATGTTGAACAACAGTTTATGCGCAACAAAGCCGTGACTGATAATCTCAATCTCCATTTGAGGCTCCAGTCGGTCTCAGAGGCTGCTACGGAATTAATTGGAGCATAAATTAGTTGAAACATCGGGTAAATAATAGTATGACATGGCGCTGCGGATTAGTAGCGCGAAACGAATGTGTCTATTTGTGTATTTTCGTTCCAATATGGGTTTATTCGCTCTAGATAGTTAGCCAATTGAGATAAATATTCATCTTTAATTTTTACAGTTACTGCAGGTTGGCATGTTAGTTTTGTTTTGCGATTTTCTGGTGAATGTTATTGAAGCTTGTAAACTAATAGATCTTTTAATACGGTATTTTTTGTTTTTAAATAAATATTTACAATTATTTCAGAGACACAAATAATCTGAAAATATTTGAAAATCTCCTACTCCCATCATTAAAACATTACTTGTGCGATTGTGCGATGATTGCGAACTTAGCAGACAGAGAAATTGAACGCTTGGAGGAACCCGAAGCATTTGTCAACTCATCTACATATTAATTAATAGTGATTTGGGTGATTTTTTTCAGGCGCCCAATAGTGCAAATTTTAATCAATTTGGGAGACGGGTATGGATACCGCTGCCCTGGGAACCATTCATTGGATTAAACCTCTGCCATAGGCTACCCCAAGTGATCGCTATGTTTCATGGGGAGAGGTTTGTCTAGTGCTTGGCGGCTGATGCGTCTACCGGATCGGTAGAGACCGGTTGAGGAAGATTTTTTGATCTTCTTTCATCCAGGACTCTCTCGGAACATCGCCGTGCACCGCAGTGGGAGGGATAGATTCACATGTCCGTCATTCCTGGACACACTGACCCCCAGATTCCTACTCAACCCTGATACCTTTTTCCTTCCCAGAACTTTCTCTCATAACCTTCCTAACAAGACCATCCACAAAGCTTCCCCAAAGGTGACATAGGCCCTGAGGGGAATTATTTTCCGCAAAGTCTCCGGAGTGGAACTAAGGTAAAAAAAAATGAATGACACGAAATTAGAAAAAAATAAAAGTTAAGGATGGTATTCGAAAGCAAAGGCAAAGACAGAGATAAATTTAATAAACTAGACATGAGGTCTTTCCTCACTAGAAGTCATGATAATTTTAATACTTGCTTTAGTGACAGACAAACATCATTTAGACTTACTTATACCAAAAAAACCAAGGTCTTTTTGATTTGAGTTGGCAAGTCTGAACAAGAAATTCTGAACAATGGTGAATAGTATCCAAATTGGTTGAATTAGGAAGAGCAGTTAATTATTTTTGAGTTAATGAGAACGGTAAATTGAAAGGGACGAGTTGTAATAAAACGGATGAATTAATAATTTTGAAGAAACAAATGAGATCACAATTTTTTATATGGTTTTCTTAACGAGAAAGGTTTAGAGGTAGTTCAATTTCGAATAATTAATATGTATATATTTTAAGGATTGTGCCAATGAACATTATTTTCTTCAAAATATATCTTCAACCACTGAGGTGTATATTGTATATCTATATATACCTACCTCAATGCCAATATGGAGGTTTTCTGTGTTGTTTTGTGTTTGTTTGTCTGGTCATAATTTATTATTCTTTTATTTACATAATCCTGATTTTTTATAAGATTTATATTGTCATTTGCTTTTTGTAACACATTTTTTTACGTAAGACATAGAAGCTACCTTCCTTTGTTCTTCTATAGAACTATTTGAATAATGGAACAAAAAAGAAAATAATAAAATTAGGTAGGTACTTGCCTAGAAGTAATTGCCCATAGAACAAGTACCTACTCAATAAGCATCAATTTTAACCACATATCGTTACTGAGAACACTATATTTGCCAACTTATTGTATTTTTACTTTCAGTCACGTTAAACCATAGACATTTCGCTCATGACTTTAAAACTGTAATTTACAAGCACCTACCTATAGATAATAAGCTTTCGTGCATTATACTTCTCTTATTATAAGTCGGTTCCTCATTGCTGAGTATCGTGACCCCTACTCCAATTTTCATGGTGGAAAAGGGTCCTCCATTCCTGGCCGTCCTGCGCTGCGTGGAGAGCTGCGGACACTGACGTACCGGACACTAGTGATACTTGGTCACTCCAGCGCATTGGTGACCTTCCTCTGCTTCTTCTGCCAAACACTTTGGAGGTGACTACCAGTTTCTTCAAGTGGAGTCCTCAGTTTGGCGAGCAACCTGTCCAAAGTATCTGAAAATGCGTTGTAAGCAGATAGTTGAGAACCTATTGTGGATTCCTAACCTTTCCAGAATGAACACATTTGTGCATCTCGCTTTCTTGCGCGCGTCTGGCATCTTTTTACAAACAAAGTGTTTAAAGGGCATCTTCTATCGGGTTTCTTGCGGTGGCTCTAAGCGTCTATGTTTTAACAACTTACAGAAATATGGGGAAAATAAATTTGGGTATACTGAGTGTCATCTTGGCGGTCTTTTCAGAGAGTCATTTTGGTTTTCAAAAAGTTTTTCGTGAAGAATAAATCAATTTAATAGAATATCAATTGGAGTAATAATAGTTTGTTTGTAAATAGATGGAAACACCCCGCTTTGGAAACTTATATTTACTATATGCATTAATGGTTTAGAAATTTGATTTTTAATATTTTTTAAAATATTAACTGTAATTCCATCAAATCCTGGGGCCGAACCTCCTTTCATATCGTTTATGATAGATACTATTTCATCCTCTGTTGTGACCTGGAATGTTGTTATTTTATTTTCTGCATCAATATTGCAGTCTGAAATTGGGTTGATATTTATGTGATTTGAAAGATTTTTGCATATGTTTGCATAGAATGTGTTAAACATATTTGCAGCTTTTGATGGGTTTTCTTTACAACATATTTTCGTGTTATCGTGTGTAATAGCACTGATTTCATTATTCCTGCATTTTTTCTTATCAATTATTTCATTTATAACCGTCCACACTTTTACTATCATTTTCCGCCTGATCAATATTTTGTTTATATATAATATATCAATATTTACGGAATAACGTTAGCATCTCCTCATTTGATTGCCACAGTTCGGACGCAGTATTACACGAGTGATAAATGATCCCGGTGAGGACGGAGTGGGTTTCAACTTTAATACATCATTTGTTCACACGGCATTGGCGCTCCGATGTATCGAGTCTCGCACTCGAAATCGCTAATGTAAATAGTTGTAGGGAAGAACTTGTTATTAACACTAAACATGTTCATGTTATAAGAAAAACACCTACAGGTTTAGGCAATGTTTGTCAGTTATTTGTATAGAACTTCCGCAATCGAACTTGAAGAAACGAGGAAATCTTCATCATGAGTGAAAAGAAAATATCATACCTAACTACATGGCAGAGCGTTAAGATTTTTCGTTATTAGTCTAGTAGTTATTTTTTTTTTATAAATCACAAAAAGGTTAGATGACATGTAAGGCGATGCGCCACGTCGTGTAACATTCATAGTCGGGCCGATAACAATAACATTTCTTACGTAGATGGCGATAAGGTTGCAATTCATGCTTAAAACCAGTCCCCATTTGAACAAAAACACACTGCCAAAATTTTTATTGTGCGAAGTTCAGGAACAAATTTTCAAATATTTTACAATCATTTTCTAAAGAACTTAATTTGTCACATTATAAAATAAAACCATGACTGAAAAAGGGTTTGTAAATAGGAGATTTAGAATCTTAAAGCAGTTATTATAGGCCTGATACTTTATTTTTTCTGGCCTTATAAGAATACTTGATTTGACTATCAAAAACGCTCGATTATTTCAAAGGCATATGTTCTAATATCAGAATTTAATAAAACCATCGAAAATATTTCTAGGCGATAAAATTTTCAAACCAAAAACATTTTGCATTCCTACATAATGCAACACCTTAAAATACTGTTTTAATATAATTTTAATGTTACCAATTAGGCTTTTCCGTGTACCCGTTATCTGTGTCTATAATTCAATAGTTAATAATGTTTGTAAAAAGCTTCTTCCTTTTAATCAGTGGGTAACTTATAGGTCATTTTCTCTCCTCTTGATGGCATCCCTTTGCTTCCTAATACCCGACCCACCACCACCATGCCCCCTTCCAAGTCCGCCCCTGTGATAATAACTCAATATTTAGTAAACAACACTTCACGCTGGGCGGCTTGTTAAACAGGAGAAAGCGCCACAAATTACCGTCCTGACCCACGATTTGGTTTTCTTCCTCTTTCATGGCAGTCCTTCTTTGGCGGTAGCGGTGGCATCACTAACAATCTATATACTAATAATACACTTACACTATGCACAAGACAGGCTAAAGTTCTTGAAGAAAGCACGAAATGGTTTAACGTGTGAAGACGCCATGTCGTTCCCTCGCGTATTATTAAATATTCCTAGCAGTTCAAAGATCAGATTGGCTAAAGCTTCAAGATAAGTGTAGCTTTCAGAATGATGGGAATAACTAAAAAAACTGAAAAATGTCCAGTTTCTTCTTGTTTAGGGGTTCTAATCCTCCAATCAGTCTTTTGAATCCCAAATTTGACATGTCGTCTCTTGGAACAACAAGGTTCTTTCAGCCATTTGAGTGAAACTGAGATATTTTGAGACGTTTTGCTTCAAAGAATTTGAAGAATTCAACATTCTTCTAAAGTTAATTTTCAAGTTCTCTGAAGTTCTACTAATGTGCTGTTATTATATCATTTATATATTTATTTATTTAAAAAATAATGTATTACATGAAAACATAAGCTGCCTAAAAATATAAACATAATCTCACCAGGGCATTCATTTATCGAGATGTGCAGCCTTACAATTATGGAATTTAAAAAAAATTGTGTAAAAAAATTAAAAAGAATTGAAATAATATTAGAAATTGAATAGAACTTTCATAGAACCTGGAAATTAACCCGATAAATGGATCAAATTCTGCGTCATAACCCGTCGTTGTAGTTTCAGGATTAGAAAGTAATAAAAATAACAAAGATAGATCTAAGTTCCCCGTAAAATTTGGAAATGGAACCAACCTGGTTGTTCTGAAAATGAAAATGATTTTTTAAAGTAGAACTAAATTTAAAAAAATACTCATATAATAAATCAAATATTAAACCTACTTCCACCATAACCGTTATCAGCTTGTTAAAGACTTCAGACTGGTACACATTATTCTTCACCTATGGTTTATATACATTTCATATGGGGGAGTGGGGAGAGGGGTGATTCTCAAGGATTTTATTCAATTCAAAATAATAGTTTTGGCTAAAATTAGATACCCTTAATGGGTATAGGAAAGATTGCTTGAGAAGAATCTAAAAGTTTTTAATGAATCAGATTTATATTTTTTTTATTGCGTCTTCTCTAATCCAATAACTAAGTGATGTAGCGAAAGATAATGATTGATAAAACTCTGCGAGTTCATCCCCATCTCACGCCTCTACTCCAAGAAAACCTATAAAGCGTTTTTTGTTAACTATAACAATAATGACAAACAGTTATAATATCAAATAGATTCAGCTATTTACGGGGAAAGATCACATCGCAGTTCACCGTCAGTCGCTTGTGAACCTTCGATTTACAATTTTAGAAGAAGCAGAACTATCATGAAAGAGCCTGAAACTAATATTTTCTTTTGCACCATCATTTCAGATGATTTTTTGAGATACTTTTATATTTTAATTTAATTTTGTATATTGAGAGTCTTTAAAATCACATACCTAATAAGTAGACAGATAAACAAGTGTTTTGTGATTTGTGAAAAGACCCCTTCTGAGAATCGAGAACAAACTATTATTATTGAACTAGCAGATAAAAATCCGCTACCTAATACTAACATTTTCTCATTTCAGATGGTGTTTGAAAACTTCAACGGTTCTTTTTGAAAATAACAGAGGGCGCCACTTCCGTTTACAACAATCTGTACAGATATAGAATAATAATTCTCAATCAGATTGTTGCCGTTAAATTACCCATATAATAAAATAATACACTATTTTATGGGTATAACGTTATTATCCTTTTGTTGGTAGAATCGTTGCAATTATACGTAATTTTGGTTTATGTTGGTTGAATTACAAATAGCTGAACATTGAGGGATCTCGCTGCCATCAGCCTAGGTCTGGAATAACTGGATTATCGTTTTTAAGTAGTTTTTTTGGCACATAGTAAACTCACCATACCAAGTTCTTTCAGCATCGCCTGTGAACCCATTCTTCAAAGTTCCGTGAGGTTTTCCTCGGCGCAGATCCCACGCTCCCACACAGCTCGTGTATCATCTTCTCGTATTATCCGGCGGTTCTAATTAGGGCTCAACGCGGGAACAGAATGCCCGCATTATGAATGATAATGCGGGAGTTAATCCTATTGTTCATAATTCTGCAGCATGCCTGTCTTTTCCTTGCCCATACGGTACGTACATTATTAACGAACTGTTATAATCATTATTTATTATATTATTTGACCTATCCACAACGAAAGTAACATGCCGACTAATGGAACAGAAAAACGCATTCGGCGTTTTCCTCACTTGCTGATGGTTCTCGTATAATCTTCCTCTTCTACTGGTGGCTTTTCATATTACGGGTTGTTTATTATCAGGGAAATCTTTTTCATGATGGCTGCGGTCCAGAACAACTCAAAACAGCGGAACTTCAATGGTTTAAGTCAAAGTTTTCGAAATCTTAAGCTTATTTCGGTGGTGTCTTTCTTTGGGGATTTGGCGGTTTCCTTTACAAGTAGACTTGCTGATGGTTCTCCTTTATTCCCTTTTATTCTTATAGTAGTCTTACTTTTTACACATGAATACCGCACAATTGCTCCAAACCGTCTGGAGCCAGTGAGACTACGGCATTTACAATTGGGGTATTTTGAGATGTTAAAGGGAGCGGGAGGGGAAGGAGTTTGAGGGAGAGGAAGAGTTTGGAAAGAGGAAGGTGGGGAAGAACTTGGCTATTCAGATCTGGTCACCAAACACGGCTAAATTTAAAGCAACATTTCAATTCTGAATGGCGGTCTTACACCCCAAGTGGTTCGCTACGCTTGTTGATTTCGCAGGGGTGATCGGGTTCATGAGGTGAGGTTTTTCGAGGTCAAACTTACCCATCTGCTGTATGGCCGGCCGGATCGGGAGAGACTGGTTGAGGAAAACCTTTTTACCTCTCCAACTGTACTCTCACGACCCATCGCCTTGTACCGCAGTGAGAGAGATGGATTCATACGTCCGCCACTCCTGGACATATTGACCCTCAGATTCCTCCCCATCCCTCATACCTTTTTATTTCCCAGAACTTCCTCTCCTTCCTTTCCCTAAAAAGATCCACCATACAGTATCCTCAAACATTACGGATTTTTTTTTCTTCAGGGTCTCCTGTGTGAAGCTAATATTAAAAAAAAAACTTATATTTAAAAACGTATTTTTCACTCTGGAATGGCCACAAATATACTACATATTATTTTAAATGAATAAACTGCGAATTATATTATACTTAATTAATTACTTGTAAAGTAACAAAAAATAATCCAATCAAATTTACTTGGGATTTGAACCCGCGACCTTCGGATTGCTTTAAAGAGCCTTATCCCTCGATCTCGGAGGCCGAAAAAACCTAACTCTATCCAGTCAGGGCAATTTTTATCATTTTCCCTGCAGCCCTAAAAAACTGAAAAACAGCGCCACCTAATTCGTCCACTTCGCTTCGCGCATCGGGGGGCTTTAGGAATTCTTCAGGTTCGGCGTCTTACTCCACGCGTAGACTTGCAGATGATTCTCATGTGTTCTTCCTCTTTTCTAATGGTGGTTTTTTCTATTGCAGATTGGCTATCACCAGGGCAACCTTCATCCTGCGGTGGTGCAGAACAATACCGAACATTTATGTTTTTTTTTTAAATTTTTTTAGTTCGGCGTATTCCTCCAGTTGAGGATTTACTGATGATCCTGAAAAAATATTTTTCCCCATCTTATTCATATCGCTTGATGGATTTTCTTATCGCAGGTTGTCTATCATAAGGGATAGTTTCACATTGTAGGCTGCAGACCTCAACAAACTTAAAACAGCGGAATATAATTTAGTCACTTGGTTTTCGGAAACTAATCAAGATTCTGCGTTCTGCTGAAATTTGCAGATGGTTCTCATACGTTCTGCCCCTACTTGTTTTGACAATCATTCCTATCGCAGGTTGGCTATTATCAGGCCAATTATCATCCTCTAGGCTGCAATCTGAAATAATTCTTTGGAACTGCACTGATACCGTCGCGTCGGTTTCAAAGCAGGCAGTGAGATGTTACATTTACCTCTACTACGCCTTTAACCAATCTTACCCTCGTTTGTATAAACGTGTTTTAGTCGCTTATCATTATATGTGTCTGAGACATAGAAGCTTTATTCTTTTAAATCTAAGTATAACCATTTTTAGCCTTTCGATAAATTATACTATAAAAATAATACTAAAAACTTAATGAAAAGGTATGAGCTTAACTGAAAAACCATAGTTGATATTTAGTTGAGTTGAGAATGAAATATCTGAGTGTACTGATAATATGTCACAGACAAACCAAGAACTTCCAAATCTTCGTCTTTCCCATTTGATCCTTCCTCTTTCTCCTTTCCTCTAATTAATAATCTAAAATTATAATAATAATCTAATCTAATAATAATCTAAAATTATTTGATTGTACTGATAATATGTCGTAGACAAACCAAGAACTTCCCAATCTTCGTCTTTCCCCTTTCCTCCTTCCTCTTCCTCCTTTCCTAATCCTCTAGCCTCACAAAATTTTGCTTCAATTTATTATCTACTCAATCCTTGGTTGCGATACCGGAGGTCACAGATCAAATTCTATTTGATTAATTTGTATTATTTTAATCGTAGATTAAAAAAGAAAACTAGAAGTGCCTTCCATACAAATTCGAATGGAAATCTCCATCTAAATTGAATTTCGTAAACTCAGTTTTGTATTGGAAATTTAAGGCCCGATTGACCAAATATTTGAATAACGAAACTCGTCCACAAGACATGTTTTGTGTTCTTCTTTTTTTATGTTTTAATAATTGCCGAAGTTGCATCTACAATTACGAATAAACGGAGTTTTCAATGGGTTATATTTTATAATTTAAAATACAAATAAACCAGCCAGTGGCTGAGTTGGCATCGCGTTTGGATCCCATCGAGGCGTCACTTGATCAATTCCTCGGCTGGCTAAGTCGGCCATCATCACACTATCCACTTACTGTGATAATAATAGGAAATTTTCAAATATTGTCAGATTATTCGTAACCCGGGAATGTTTGTCTTTCTTTATAAAAAAAATATAATAGCTCCCATCCGTACTAGATATTTGCTATGCCTTTTGATTACAAATAAAAATAATTATACAGTTTTCATTGAGTATTTTGACCTCAAATTACAAATTAAGCATTATAACGACGCACTTAAGAGGAAATAACAAGAGAAAGCCGGAAATATGTAATTTTTAAATCGAATTTTAGACGTATTGACTATTTTCCACTAAAAAGTATAAATTGATTTCGAAAGTTCTATTATATAGTAAAGTTATGTTTTAAAATTTGAGAAAATATGTTTACTTTTAGTACAATAAGGTTTTACCGTAGGTCGTTGGCAGATTTGTTAAATTTTCAAACTAAATTTCGAATTGTACAACACACATTTCAAATCATGCAGTAAAATAAACCAATAAATTATCTGGGAAAGCTATGTTTCACAATTTTATTTTCAGTTTAAATAAAATCATTTAAAAAAAGATCCGTACACTGTTTTGTGACGAATTGTCTATTTATTTACGGTCTTACAAACTAATATATTTAAAAAAAATTTTACATTCTTTTTTTGCTTAGACATTATTGAAAAATTATAAATACTTATGATCAAAAAATAATTACAAAAAGTACATAATTTTAATAGTTTTATCATCACGCCTTTCAGCGTTTTTGAATGTAGGTATAAATTAAATCAAATTTTGAATGTAATAAAATCGATATTAAGTTATTATTTTAAAAAACTGGTACGGAGAATAATTAATCTTTCTCATTGGAACCGCCCTGTATGATCGTAAGAACATCTTTCGACGAAATATGAATTCTCGGCCGCTGGCTGGTTAATGGCCCTTAAGGAAATATAAAATAATTAGTTTCCAATTTAATTATTATCTTTATATGAACACAATAAATATACAACATTACCTACTTGTTAATGATTCAAATTGCAATCCTATAATATTATTAGTGACATTATTATTATGGAGGCCAAACTACATCCGTAGGCTCGAGTATTGTACCTAACCGGAAACGTTAAAAGGAAGAAAGGAAGACTCGGGTATTATACCTAATCAGAAAACATGATTAGTTATAAATGTAGAAACAAATATATGATTACAATAAACAGAAATACTATAAACTACATTACTAACTATACTATAAACAACACTACTAACTAGGTACTATAAACTACTTGAGTGCTGTTAACGCAATAAGCGTGTTTTATATGTTTATGTACGTTTTCCTGGGCTTAGCATTTGCCAAGCATCTAGTCATTTTTTTTCTTTATTATAATTCAAACCTGCCTAACTACTTTTGTAGTTTACAGATTAAATATTTATGATTAATAAATCTGTTAAATAACTGAGGTGAGTCAATGTTCAAGAAATGAAATATATGTTTTTTTAAATGTGAATAACTCATATGAGTCCCACGTCCCAACTGATCCCACGTCAGGAGCAGGTGAGACTATGGCATCTCCAATCGGGGTATGTTGTGAGGGTAAAGGTAAGTGGTGGAGAAGAGGAAGGTGAGGAAGCACCTGGCTATTCAGATCTAGTAACCAACCATGACTAAAACCATTTCAAGCAATTTTTCAATTCTGAATGGTGGTCTTACACCGGGGCGATACTGAGAGTATGTTCCACTCAACGATTAAAGTGTGAATTTAATCATTCAAATAAATCATCTGACGGCCTCCGTGGTCGAGGGGAAAGGGGTAGAGGGGTGAGGGGTAAAGGGTAGAGGGGTGAGGGGTAAAGGGTAGGGGGAGAGGTTACTCAATTTACAATCCGAATTAATTAATTAAAAATAGTAACAGTAGATATATTTGCGGTACGTTCCAGAGTTGAAAATACTCTCAGTATCGCCCTGGTGTAACACCATTCAGAATTGAAACGTTCTTTAAAATGCCTTTAGCCGTGTTTGGTGATCAAATCTGAATAGCCAGGTACTTTCCCACCTTCCTCTTCCCCATCTCCTTTCTATCCCCACTACCTTCAGCCCATAACATACTCTACATAAGATACCTATACTCTATTTGGGGATGTCATAGTCTCACAGGATCCAGACGGGAGCAGTTGGGACTCTTGTACGATATTCATATAAAAAAATTAAAAAAATGAAAATAAAATTTGTCTTGTGCTCGCCGGGATTTGAATCCGCGATTTCCGGATCGCTAGTCAAGAGCCTTGCCCCTCGACCACAGAGGCCTTCAATGATGAGGAGAACAACAACACTTGTGCAAAAACTGCAGATCGTTTCCTAGAATCCAGCAGGACTCTCGAAGGGTGGGAGGAAATTTCTTATGATTTTTGTGTAGGTACCTATCTATCGGTGATTTGGCTAAGAATCACTGCCAGGGCATCTTTGCTCTTGAAAAAACTCCAATGCCAATTACGCTTTTTGTTGATCTCACTGATGCGGTTGATTTAGGGTAGGGGATAAATATTCAGGTAGGGACGTTATTTCCTCCCCTAACCAATTAACCCACAATTAAATTAAATAAATTACACAATTCACTAGCAAAAAAATTTTTGTAATCAACGCTTTTAGTCATTCTTGAAAATGTGTTTTATATTAGTCCCAGCGAGAGTACGCACGTGAAGTCGTCGTTCTAATATATTCGGTCTTTTAAGTTTTCAAACAAGACCTTTGAGAAGAAAGACAACGAACATCGATGACGTCAATACGAGCTCTCGCTAGGACTAGTTTACGTAGCCTATACACGGATTATATTAATATCTATAAATATAAAAATTAATATATGTTTCCATGTATGTGAGTTGTCTATGTCTAGCTATATTAAGCATAGGAAATGTTTGAAACTTTCTAAATACCTTCTTTCCACCCTCTCGAAGGTTTCTAGATTGTTATAACCACATAACAATACATCTGATTTTTTTAAATCATTAGAAAAACTCTTACGAAACTGTCAAAATATGTAATTTGAGAATGACATTTTAAAAACCATCGATTGTTAAATCAAAATTCAATTTTCGAATAAACTCTTTAAATTAATGAATTTCTTCGAAATACCCACCTATGGTACTAACCAAAATCGAATACCTACTTTGAATCTAATCAAAAATTATATTTATTTTAAATAGGTACCTACGTTAGGTATCAAATTTGATTAATTGTTCTTATAATATATATAAAAATGAATGTTTGTTATATACGGAAAATTTTATATATGAATGTACATGAATGTACCAGGACTGAATGTATATGAATGTACCAGGACTGAATATATAGAACGCGGGAGAGGGGTGGGGATCGAGGAAGGGAGGTTCGCGGGAGAGGGGAGAGGGAAGGCGGGAATGGTGGAAGGGGAACGTGTGGGGGGAACGGGACATGGGAGGAGAAGGGGAGGCGGAAGGAGAACGGGACGAATTGGAAAAGCCACGCAGGGAGAAACAATTTCTGTATTAGTGGCATTGCAACGCATGCCCGGAACTCGCTAGCTTATTATATACATAAATTTTTTTTTTAAATCTTCTTCCCATTGGTGTTTTAAGGTTAACTCCATAAACGCCAGAAAACTACACGTTTAAAAAATTCGAGATAAAAATAATGGCACAAAAAAATGACAAAATTGTATGTTTTATTGTTTGCTATTGAAAAACAGTTAAAAGTTTGGTGCAGAAAAATTCAGGGTGTTAGTAAAAAATATCGCAATTCATCACACGAATTATTTATTTTTTGTCCCGAGGCTATTTACCTGTTCAAAATCAGCCGAGGTGCTACAGATGCTGCGGCGCCGTGGAGATTGGTAATTAAATAATTAATGAAAAATAACAATAAAAACAGCGGCTGCTGGGTTATTAGATAATAAATTAATATGTCAGTCATTTAGTACGTTAACAAAGTTGTTGAATTGCTAATTAAAAGCTGTAAAACAACATGCTGAGAACTTCGACTAAAAATAACTTTGCTTAGTAATCCAGAGTTGGAATAGGTATTAGTCAAGTTTGCTAAGGACGTCATAGGCTGTGGAAAGTACCTTTCAGTAGTTATTATGATTACAGGGTCTAACAGCACGTAAGTACCCGAAGGTTTTTTACTAGCAATTCTTGAGCATATTTGGAGTAAAAATGTAAATGTCATTTTGCTGTCCGATGATATATTTTTTACAATTAAGGTTGTCGGGTACAGCCTAGCGGGTCACGCAATGAGCACTACCATCGCTACATGTAGGAAAATGATCAGTGGCGACGGGGTTATCGAAAAATATAATATGTCAACTCAATCGCTGTCCACAGGAAAGCAACTTGCGGATTTCATAGGTGGTCAGCACATAGGATACTTGTTAAACAACAGTCGCAATTTGTGCAGAGGTAAAGGTCTCATTAGTTTAAATAATTCTTAGTAAAGTGATTAACTATCATTTTTTATACTTTATTTTTAATTCTAAAGTGGAGATTGAACAAAAACTAAAATGGTCTGTTGGACAAATAAGAACTGAGGCGACGCGTTGTCAAGGGCGACGCCGCAACTCGCAGTGCTAGTCGCGGCGGCCGCGCGTTTCAGTTGCCAGGTGGACATGTTGCCATGGTTGCGCCTCACAACCTGTCAAGTTTTCGAATAATTTGCGATATGTCAGAGCGGTAAAATATCGGCTTTGTTCATGAGATTGATAAATTATTATTTTATATTAATGTTGATAATTAATAAATTATACTTTTGTTAAACAAGCTGACATAATTACTGAAATCGTAAAGTTGTGTTGCGCCGTGAATTGAGTTGCCAACCAGTTTTCGGTTTCCCCATGGTTAAGTGTAGAGTTTGAGAGGTAGATATTGTCACAGCTGCGTGTTCTGCTCACCATTCAGAATCGAATGTTGTTTGAAGTGACATAATCCATGTTGAGTGACCAGATCTAAATAACTGGGTATTTTTCATGCATTCTCTACCTCATCTCCATCCCTCCCCCAGACTCTTCATCTTCAATTTCCAAGCTTTTTTAAAACTTTACGTTAGCTCCACACAGGAGGCCATGAGGAAAACAATTTCCCTTGGGGCCTATATCATCTTTGAGGATGCTGTGTGGAGGACCTTTTTAGACAAAGGAAGGCGAGAAAGTTTCAAGAAGGAAAAAGATAAGAGGTTGGGTAAATGGTAGAAGGGTGAGTGATAATGAGGGTGGTAGGAATCTGGGGGTCTGTGTGCCAAGGAGTGATAGTTGTAGTAATCCATTCCTCCCACTGCAGTGCAAGGCAATGGGTCAAGAGAGTCCGGCTGGAGCGGTCAAAAGATCTCCCTCAATCGGTCTCTCCGCAGTAGGTGGGAAAATGCATCCGCCGCTAAGACCTATACAAACTTTACCCCCATGAACCCGGGCACCTCTGCTAAGTCGTCAAACGTAGTGAACCACATGAGGTGACCTGTGGCAGGGGTGTTGGTTATCCAATAAATGATTTCGGGGGCTGTGGTACCACACCCGCTTCCCAAATTGTAGCTCAACAACTAATCCCAATTGGGGTGCCAATGTATTACTGGTTTCAGAAAATTGAAGTTTCTCAAAGAATAAATAATAGTCTCGCTTTACATATTTCTCCACTTTGCAGATGATACTCTGCCTAAAGTCAGAAACCAGCCGCCAGCGATAGATCCAATCTAATCCACAAACCAAATCTACCTGTACAGTTGGATTGAGTAATTAAATTCGCCACGGTGTATTACGGATCAGAATAATGGGCGCCTTCGTGTGAGTTATCTAGTATTGATGTGTGAATAGCACGGCACAGGCTCGGTACAGGTACTGGCATGGCGCGGAACATATGGAGATGGGGATGACCTGCCCAGCCACATACCATCTGTCACATTCTGTCGGGTATTTGAATACAAGTTGTCTCAACATCCTTTGATGTCTCTAACCGACCAAAACGCAATTATGAAATACAAGAGACTGGACGTACTAAAGCCGCTGGAGGAATCTTTGGTTATTAGTTATTATTAGACATCGGATTATATGCACTAACAAAGTGCCGAAATATGCATGCAAATATGCACTAAAAAAGGCCGAAATATGCACTAAAAACTCTTGATGTGCCTAAAATATGCACAATCCAAAATCAAAATAACATTGTATATTTTAATTAAAGACAATACAAAAACAGCGAAATATTCTTAAAATTATGCATTGTTTTTGTAACAATATATAATTAAGTATTTTTCCAAATTTTCGGGCAAAAATTTTTGATGTTTGTCACCCAAAATGCCGAAAACGACTTCTCTACGTCAACTGACGTCATCCGACAAAATTTTAAAAAATTTGGCGCCATTTCTGGAGATACCTGTTGAGGCAGGGTTTGTATGACCTGTGCCGTTGATGTAGGCATTAAAGTTCTTCATGTCTTCAAAACTCGGATTTTTAAACAAAATAGCGTCTAATTTTTCACGAATCTTTTCTGATATTGAATTGGGAAGGGCGTTGGCGAGGTTAATCATTGTTTCCAGTATTTCTATCGATTTAAATAGAGGAAGGTTTTTTGTTTCCAATTTTTCTATGGCATCTGGTAACTTGTGGAAATGTGTTGAGATGAGGGCGATATTCTGTTTAATGGATGCGTCTTCAAATGCTAAATATGCACGTTTGGGAAAAAAAGGCTAAAATATGCAATAACGCCGTAATTAGAGAGTTATATGCATTTGCATATGCAAATATGCAAATGCATATAATCCGATGTCTAGTTATTATTATCAGAGAGTAGGTAGGTATAATACCGTAATATGGTCGACTTTTAAAACGGCGGCAACTGTGATCAACGCTGATATCTGTACAATTCTCGCTACCACTCGGAAATAAATTTTTCGGGCAACGTATATAATGACGTTTTGAAAAAAGTGACAAATTAGTTGCTTTCTAGTTACATTCAAATATATCGAAGGCGCAGTAAACTGCAACAAGTCCAAATCTGTTGTTTGAAGATAATCAATAGTTTGCTCCTATCTAAATACTCGTATGTATACAAAAATGTCAAATTTTAAATGTTTTCACTGAAATTTCTACATTACCTCAAATGAAAAACCCTGGTATTCGAAAAAATGAATGGAAACATAATGTAATATGTAGTTCGTGTAAAACAGGATAGAAACAATATTACCTGTTAGGTTATTTTGAAAACCGATTTTTCGAACCTTGAGGAGTCAAACATTTCATAAATCTTGTTGATGTTTGAAAGTGAAAAGAGCTACTTTTGGCGAATCTTTTGATACCCATTTCGTATTTTATCGTTTTTCGGAATTTTTTACGTTTAATACTGGGCTATCGATATTGTCGGTTGAATTTTGAAGCTGTTTTTAGCTATTAATAAAATAATTTTTAATGAAATAATAATTTTAGTGACATTTAATGTGGAAAAATAATATTTATACATGTAATAATTTCCTCAGCGATTAAAAAGTACATCAATATTTACCGATATTCACAACTGTTTGAATATTCCAACCAGAATTTTTTAAAAGCATTTTTTTGTGACGATTGTTGCAATAAGTTTACAAAAAAATGGTATCAAAGTCGCCCCACTCCACTCAAAAGGCGACGTTGATCCCCTGTAATCACTACACAGTTTTTTGTTTTGTTTTTTTGACTCCCCATGCATATTTATATTTTTTTTACTTAAATATGTTTCGATAGTTTAAGCAAGTGCAGTAAAAAATAAAATAAACTTTCCGACACAAATGTTTTTATGAAAAAGTTATTTAGTTTCATTGATCAAAGTCACCCCATTTTACGGTAGTGTAAATTAAATCATTATGAAAATATTATAAAACCCACCTGCCAGTGATGCGTCAGTACTGGGATATAGAATTGGGCGTATTCTAAGTCATCATTTCAAATTAAGGGGGAGAGGAAAAAGAATTCATGTTTTAATTTTATTAAATGGGCAATTTTCAAAATACATGAAATCTTAAAGTTTAGTTCAGAGTTAAAAGAGATGAGTTGTTGACTGAATGGGAGGCAATATCAGATGAGGCTTAATAAAAGAGAGTATATCTGTTAAGAGAGGAAAAGCCAAAAAAATTGTGATCTAACGTTCCTTAACTTTCTTAACATCGATACTATAGAGAGTACGATCTGTGGAATTGGTTTTAGTAAATATTTCAGGTTTATAGTTAGTTCGTTCTTAGGGTCGTAAGTAGTTATAACTTTATTTTACATAAGGATATTACGATGAAAAGCCGCGTTCACTGGTGTTGGGGGCAGTTTTATCTGACATGGTGAATGTTAAAACTTTATGGAAATGTTGGGAAGAATACAATTCTGATGGGAAAGCGTCCAGTTGCCTACGTATTTCTTATGAGCCGATAAAATGTGGTATCTTTAGAAGGTTTGTAGGTAGGTAATTCATATTAGAAACCGTATTAATAATGAGACTAGGTTCACTATACTACGAAACCGAATCGAAAGGCACCTAAAAGCTGAAGCGTAACCCTTTTGGTATTAATGATGGAGAAGTAGCTGAAGAAGTCCAAGAAGAGTACATTGAATTGCAAAATGATAGTAATTGCAAGGACGCGTTTAACATTATTGTGGTCCCTGTGAGAACAAATAAATGTCTTAGCAGTCCCCGTTCAAAAAGGGTCGGGAACCACTGCTTTAAACAATCTGAGGAAGAAATCGATCCCACGCAAAAAAAAATTAAAGAAATGTCGACAAATCTTTTCTTGTATAAAAAAAAAATTGTCAGACAAAGTTATAGAACGCCACTTTCACATACGAGAATAGAACCAACAAAAAAAGTCATTTGACTTCTATTCTTCTTTATTGTTGGTGTATAATACAGAAAATGGTTGTGATCATTGCATATAATATGTGGATTCGAGATGAACTATCGTGTGCACTCCATCACGGCGTGGCGTGACATGTCGTGGCGTGGCGTGGCTTGGCGTGGCTCTACTGACAAGTATGCGGCAAAACACCGTTTGGGGAACGTCATTACACGGGAAGATAATGGCTTTGTTTTTTGTCGGTGAGATTTCTAAAGACATATTGCATGCAGCGTATTTATGAATTCTTAGCGACAGTGGCGGCTTTTCGTGTTAGAAGACCGTGATTATTAAAATAGGTTATTATTTTTGTCGAAAAAATAATTATTATGGATGGATGAAGCAAATGAATTAAAATATAAACATGTTGTTATGTATACGCTAAATTTCTGTATTTTTTAAATTCTTCTGATTTTCAAATTCTTCTTTTGCACAATTTCTGGGCATTACGGAATTGCACTCTTACCAAAGTTTGAAATTAAATCCCCGCCCAGAAACGCGATCTACGTCAAGGCCAAAAACGCGTAAGCTCAAAAGATTGGTTCTGGAACGACCTTACCATTAGTCCTGGTACTCCTGGTATATTTTTAAGTCAGATACTACACATATACCTGGTAATGTTATATTTTCGTTAAAACAAGCTTATGGGTCTGAGTGGTTAGGTATGGGTTGTTATAATAAAAAATAATATAATATAGAGACTACGGCATTCCCAATAGCAGTATGTTATGAGACTGAAGGTAATGGGGAGGGGAAGAGAATGGGGAAGACTGATACGAGAGGATGAGGAAGGTGGGGAAGTAACATTTCAAGCAACGTTTCAACTGTGATTGGTGGTCTTACACCAGGGCGATCCTCAGAGTTCCTTTCACTCTGGAACATTTCGCAAATATACCTTATATTAATTTTAATTATTACATTGTAAAATAACCCAAATCAAACACGGAGTTGTGTAGTGGTGAAAACGGGCTTGAAAACTTGAACGAACTTGAAGAAAGCCAGGTGGTACGAGGAAGGAAACACAGACACTAGTCAGTCGTTCCAGAGCAATCTAATGCCCATACGCATTTTAGCCTTAACATAGATCGCGTTTCCGTTGGCGCATTTAACTTTAAACTTATGTTAGAGTGCAATTCCGTGCTGCCATTTTGGAGTATTAAGATTTCCCCGAGCATAAGCAAAGGCTGACATGAGGGCACGAGAAGAAGAAGAAGTCACTAAGTGTCTACCTAATATAATTTCAGACTGTGAAAACAGGATCTGACCGTCTTTTGTAAAAGTTTACATCTCACTCAGTCATAGGAGGAGCATGATTAACGTGACCATTTATTTTTCCCAAACCGGGACGCCGAGAAAGGTAGGTACTTAATAATAATAATAAATATTGTCAACTTATATAGCGCTGTTTTCGCGAAAAGTCGCATCAAGGGCGCTGAACGAAAAAGGCTGGATTACAAAATTCATCTTGCAGTTATCTCTGTTATCTATTTTAGACCCTTGTTCAAATTTCAATGAGTTTCTTTTACTACGAAATAAAGCAATATGTTACAGTAAAAATAAAACTATATGTTACAGTAAAAATGTTGTTGACTAAAAATAGCATGGATTTTACTAGTGAATTTACGTTACATTACAGCTACCAAGGGCATGGATTAATTATAGGAATTTTAGCCACTTAATAAATTAAATTAAATATTGTATTAAGTTATTTGTTTTAGGAGCCTCACACTTTCATACAACACAATTGACCAGATAGTAATATTTATATTTAAATTCTACTGCGAGTATCTTTATTTTCGAAAACGGAACATTTTGGCGTCCCGAAGCTGTGTTCGGGGACACCGCGACTCGCTGCCCGAAAACGGTACTATCCCGGTGAAAACGGGACGTCTGGTCACATTAAGCATGATACACGACTATATGCGGTACAGCGAGTGGGGGACGCCATTGTGAGTATTTGAAAAGATCATTAGAGATCTAATCAATACTGACGGAGACCTCAAAGACTTGGGGCAGCCAAGTCAAATAATAGCTTTAAAATGTATTGAAATGTGCACCTCTATAATCAGAGGTGATCTAATGAACGCGCTTGCAAATTAGCTTTTTCTTTCAAGGCTGCTTAGGAGGTGCTACCGATGATTCAGTGGCCGAATTGTTATTTTTTTCTAATAATTCATAGTTTGCCCGCACTTCTTAGTACCCGGTAGCGATGTTAAAGGTGTAAAATTTACAAAATTATATCACCAAGAAAACTTTGTTGAAAACGATGATCTCTTTTGAATAATGAAATTATGATAATTCAGAATTAACGTGAAAAAAACGGTGACCGGGAAACTGAAAATAATTGGTTAAATAAGTTACGAAAGGTTAGGTTATGGACCATTTTCCATTTTTTATTAACTTTTAAGGACTTATCAAAGGGGTGTTGAAATTGCATGATTGTTGTCATGGAACCGAAAAAATTCGCCAAAAGTTATAACAAGTTACTAAAACCGTCAGGTCTAGTCAAGTACGGAAAAAATGCGAGCTTTTGGGTCGAGATCAGATTCCTCTTATCACCGGTTATGCCACGGCACCGAAACTACAAATTTTCTGGTTTTGTACTCAGATTGTCATATAAGTATAATCTAAATCATTCAAGGCAATGACACTTTGGTGATTTTATAGTGGTGAGCTCTGGCGTTATGAAATTATTTCCTATACCATTCATCCGATTGCAATAAAGCTTTAGTGATTTGATGTGCGCACGCCCGCGATGGATTTATATATATCTGGCGGTGATCTCTGGCGTTACAAAATTTGTATTAAAATATTACAATACTAACGAGTTGTTTTAAAATAAAGTATGTTTTGTGTAGTTTAGTAGCAGGGATGAAAGAAGGAAGGGAGAGTGGAATCCGGGAGGGGGGAGGGAATCTAAGGAGGGGGTTCGCAGGAGAGGGAAAGGTTGAAGTGGAGCACGGGAGAGGGAATGGACACATGGGAGGGGCGGAAGGGGAATGCGGGAAGGAGGGTTCACGGAATGGTTGGATGCGGGAAGGGGGAAGGCAAGGAAGGTGGAAGGGAAACGCAGGAGGTGAAGGGGACGCGGGAAGGGAAGGGGACGCGGGAGGGGAACGGGGACGAAATAATGTATCCCAGGGTGATACTGAAAGTATCTTCCACTCTGGAACGTGCCGCAAATATACCATTTATTATTTTTTTAATTAATTAATTGTGAAATAACATAAATAAATCAAATAAAATTAATTTGCGCACGCCGGAATTCGATCCAGCAACCGTCGGATTATGAGTCAAGAGCCTTACCCCTAGACCACGGCGACAGTCTGCAGACTGATGGTCCGAATGCAATTCAGAGAAATTATCCGCTAAAAGTTAAATAAAAAAAGTCCAATTTTTTAGTAATTGTGAAGCTGATGGTCGAGATCAGATTTCCGTTATCTCCGCCTCCGAAATTTGAATACAACCACGCAAAACTTGCGATTTCATTTTGTGTTCGTTAACATTTAAGTATTACAATCATTTTAGCATTTACTTACAAAACGTACTTGTCATACAACCTGTATTACCTGGTCCATGGAAGACAGATCTGCACATAGCACGCTGCATGACAGGCCCCGTTTACGCTGAAATAAATGTCATCTTACGGCGGATACAGCGCATCAATCTCCGTAACTGGTATATGCACGACCGGTTTCTGTTTTGGTTATATCCTGCGGATTCAAAATCGGCCAACTCGTTCGTTATATGCGTTATTTATCCGGAGTGTGAGATAAGCCACAATTACGTAAAGGATTTTTTACCGCGTTACAAATTGCGCCAGCCTGATTTTAAAACATTTGGAGTTTTAGAGGAGTGAAAAAGCCAAAGTTTTAGCATTTAGGGGTTTGATATGTTATGTTATCACGTTAAACTAGTGACCAGAGATTTCTTCATTAGGATACAAAGTTAGCGTCCTTGAAGTGATATTTCACAAAAAATGGCGCTCTCTTGAAAAAACAAATAAGCATATGCAAATAAGTAAATATAGAAAAAAAAAATTAAAACTAACCAGTGAGAGAAGGTGATTAATTTGTGATTATTGTAAAAAAATTATACAAAATAATGATTGTATTTATACGACCAAATCTTTTATAAATTTAAACAATAGAATCAAGGCCGAGGGGTAAGGTTCTCCAAAGGTAGCGGGATCGAATCCCGGCGTACGCAAATAATTTTTTTTTGATTGATTTTTTTTTATCAAGATACCTAAATAATATGTGCGTTAAGAAAATGAAGATAATGTTGGTAGTTCTTAGTCGAAGTATGATACCTACAGTTAAAGGTGACGGAATTGGATATGGGTTCCGTAGCTCAGTTGGTAGAGCACTCGCCATGTAATCAAAGGGTCCTGGGTTCGAGTCCCAGTGGAGCCAATATCTTTTTCTGATTTTTCTGTCTCCGAATTTTCGATTGTTTTCAATTCCGAGTTTCGCTAATTAATTAAATAATTTAAAACTGTCAATGAATGATGTGTGACATATTAATGTGTATAATTACTTTTCTTATTTACAATAAAAAATAAAATAAATAAGGTGCTTAACTTTTGAGTATAAACCATCTCTCTATACTGAACCTGTTCCGGGGGGACATAATATGTCCGGTTATCCTACACCCTGCCTATTTTAAATTGCATTTCTTGTTAGATCTCTTCACAGACATGGCTAAAACTCCTAGTACAACCAGCGACCAGTTTCGAATTTGGTTACATCCTGCACGATTCACATTAGTCCACATCCTCGCGACTTGTCCCGTTGATTCCCGCTGGACCGCTACTGGATGCTGGCTGCGGCTTACTGGATTCTCGTGTCGCTAGTGTTGCCAGTAGTTGCCAGAGATGAGCTGCAGGAAGTGGCGAGATGGGTTTTTTCTCGGCTGCCTTTGTCGGTTATGATGTACCTAACACAATTGATGTGATCTGGAGGATGCAGCGTAATATTTCCTTTTATCAGCGTAATATCTCCTTTGTGGAGCTAATGTAAAAAAATATCTCCCAAACAAAATTATCAGGGGAAGATTATGGACCGACCCAGATATTAGCGATTTATTAATTTTGAAAAAACAATTTTTGGCCATTTTATTTTAGGTATCCTAGTGAGTGGCGGCTCGTGACTTTTGGACGTACAACATTAATAATGTCATTTTTTGAATATTTACTTATTTATTTATATTTATTTACGCCCTAGTAGTAGCGTAGGAAGTGTGGCGAACCCATCGCTCAGGGAGTGGAAACAAAAACCTGCAATAGCCATCCCAAGCCAAGGTGTGAGCTACCGTGCTCAGGCTGAATGTCCTGGGGAATAGTGTCACGAACGGTGCCTCCGAGAAACAAGGTCGCATCTCGAAGTATTTAGACCTTACTCCAGCACTCGGGGCTCTGCTGGAGTGGACCTTCTATTTCCCTGGTAACTCGTGGGACAAAAAATTGGACCATTCGAAAACTAGGGGCCTTTTGAGAACCTAGGAGTGCTGAGGCCACCTCCGTGGACTTCCTTCCTGGGGCCTGTAGGAGAAACCAAGAGGAGAAGCCGTGGAGATGAGATCTGAGGCCACCTCCATGAACTCTTCCCTTGTGGGGCCTTCGGGGAACCAAGGTGAAGGGCACTCTTCCAGCGTGGGGCCTTCGAGGAACCAAGGAGGAGTGAGGTGGAGAAATGATGTCCTCTTCCCATGTGGGGCCTTTAGGGAACCATGTAGGAGTGAGGAGGAAAAATGAGACCATCTCTGTGAACTCTTCCATTGTAAGGCCTTTGTGGAACCAAGGAGGAGTGAAGAGGAGAGATGAAGTCCTCTTTCGTTTTGAGGCCTTTGTGGAATCGAGGAGGAATGAAGAGGAGAGATGAAGTCCTCTTCCCTCCTAGGCCCCTCGGAGAACCAAGGTGGGGGTGGACTCTTCCCTCGTGGGGCCTTCAGGGAATCAAGGGGAGGTGGACTCTCCATCGTGGAGCCTTCGGGGAACTAAGGAGTGGAGAGGAGAGATGAAACCCTCTTCCCTCGGGGGGCCTTCAAGGAACCAAGGACGAGTGAAGAGGGGAAATGAGACCTGGGAAGACACATCGTCGAACCAGAAGATATAGCTTCATTTCCAATAACAACTCTGGTGAACTTTATTAAAGGGACTGGGATGTTGTTAAAGGATTGAGGTAAAATGGGAGATAGCACAATTGGCCTTTGGCCTAAGTGTTCACGGTATAATAATAGTAAACCGTCTCCGCCAAGAATAAAAAAATAATTAAAAAAATTCGCCCTATTGGGCTTTTATATGCATAAAAAGAAAATTATACTCACAATAATAATTATGTGTGTTCCTAAACCAATAAAACAGAATAAATAAGAAAGCAAACATCATCGCAAGGTATAGAACATCATAACAGAGATTAAAAAAAAAGATTTAGTATGAGTAGTACCTACTTATAAAAAACTAATACAATTTAGCTCACGATATATATACATATAAAATAAGTAATAAGACCTGAAATAAAATAAAGTGCAATGTGTAAGAGCTAGTTAGTAGATATAAACAAACAATTGTATGTGTATATTATGGTAGGATGATAAAACAGAACTAAATAGAGCAGAAAAATAAAATAAAATAAGGTTTTTTAAATTACTGGTAAGGTTTTAGATGAGAGAAGGTTTTATGAAAAGAACAAAAATAATAAAAGTTAATTATTAGCAGATAAAACCGAGATTAGTTGCCTTTTGAAAATTGCTAAACTTTCAACACCATATATATATATATAAATTAGCACTTTAGTATACCCAAAAGTTACGAGCCACCACTGATCCTTGTATTGTGTTTATTACATATGTTTTGTACACATTCGAAAATTAAAAAACAATTAAAAAACTTTTGTTATGTAACTTTTGTCGTGTTACTGTTACCACTTGAAAAATCCATTTAAATATTTTAGAACAATGTAAAATTATGGTACATATCCTAAATGTCTCTTCAATCCTACCTCTGCCCTGCGCATGCGGTCTGTCGGTTGGTTTATGGGCTCGTATTTACTGAGAGGTAAATCAAGTTTGGTTTTCAAATTATATGCTTGTTGCCTCGGAGTCGGCAAATGACTCGAATATTTCAGTTTGATGCCCATTTGATATTAATATGTCCTAATTTCTACCGGCCATCAATGTATGATCATGCTACCGGCTACCGGCGTACATGATAGAGTCTTCTATCTTTTACCAAGAAGAAAAGATTTGTTACCTACATACTCATCCAATTGCCGATATGATACACCAGGCATATATTATAATAATTCATAACACAGTGTGTGTTGCGTCCTTGTCATAGTTTGCGGTGCGGAGATGAATTCACGTAATAACGATTCATGTAACGCCATATATTTTGGTCGGTGTAAAATAATATGTCATTGACCTTCTTGAAAATATGATGCCATTGACGAAGCGACTGAAAAACCACGGTCATTATCTGACACGATGATGACAAATATTTTAACAAAATTATTTTTCTTTCTCAAATAAAATAATGAGGAACACAGATGAATCAGTAGGTACAGTTTTTTTACAATATACATAGGTACTCAATTTAGGAGGCGGGTTTGGTACCGCCGCCCCGGAACCATTAATTGAATAACCAACACCGCTGCCAAGGGTCACCCTAAGTGGTTCGCTACGTTTGGTGACTTAGCAGGGGTGCCCGGGTTCATGGGGTGAGGTTTGTCCAGGTATTAGTAGCGGATGCGTCCGCCAACCTGCTGCCAGGCGGGCCGGAAGGGATGAGACTGGTTGAGGGAGACTTTTAGAATTCTCCAGCCGGACTCTCTTGACTCATCGCCTTGCATCGCAGTGGGAGGAATGGATCCATACGTCCGTCACTCCTGGACACATCGACCCCCAGATTCCTACGTACTCCTCATACCTTTTTATTTCCCAGAACTTCCTCTCCTTCCTTTCCATAAAAAGACCTTCCACACAGCATCCCCAAAGAGGACACAGATGGAGGAATGGATCCATACGTCCGTCACTCCTGGACACATCGACCCCCAGATTCCTACGTACTCCTCATACCTTTTTCTTTCCCAGAACTTCCTCTCCTTCCTTTCCATAAAAAGACCTTTCACACAGCATCCCCAAAGAGGACACCGATCCTGAGGTAAATTGTTTTCCTCAGGGCCTCCTTTGTGAAGTGAAAAAAAAATCCAGACGAAGAAACCATTAGTTTCGAAACAGGAGGAATATTTTGATTAAATTTTCGTGTACGCAAAGGTATTTATTTTTAGTATTTTAAAATAACGTCACAAAGTGAATTTGAAGAAGAAAATAGATAGTCCTTGCTATAATTATATCTTAAAATGATAAATTTCGACAGCATTCAGTAACAATATTTGAGAGTTTTTGATTATTTTGTTTTTGTTTTTTTTTGTGCATTACAGATTAATATAATCCTTTTACAATACACGTAACATATATACATAACTTTTTTCAATAATACATATTTTAGAGTCCTTGCCTAAATTTATTCTTGAAACCTTCAAGTTGAAAATGTCAAGAGACCTAGAAATATCATTTAGCAGTACCATACCTCTTGTCATGCTGTGTTGGGCCAGAACGTCTGTTCTGCCATGTGGGATATAGAACAAGTCGTGGTGGCGACCCTGGCAGTAGTTGTTCGGTACGAACAATTTATAGCATTCTAAGAGGTATGTGCTGTCAATGTAGTAGTTTATAATTTTGAAAGCTGTTACTGTTAGGGTCGCATTCCTTCTAGATTGGAGACTTTCAAAGCGCGTTTCAGATAGCAAATCTAGATGATGCATAAATCGCGGGTATTCACCATGCATTCTCATATAAAGATTTTTTTTGGATTTGTTCTGATAAATCTATGTATTTTTGCTGGTATGGGGCCCAAACAGCAGGAGCGTATTCTAATTTTTATCGTATAATGCAGTTGAACATCGATGTCATTGCTTCGGGCTTGGAAAATTGTTTACTTATTCTTATCACAAATCCAAGAAGTTTGTAACACAATGATGTCAACTCCACTATATGATCTGAAAAAGTAAGTTTGGGATCAAATGTAACCTCGAGGTCCTTGATGGATTTTACTGATGACAATATTTCATTTTTTAATTTATAATCAAATTTAATCAAGTTTTTGGAACGCGTATAGGTCATAGTGACACATTTTATTACATTAAAGAAAAGTTTATTCTTATTTGCCCATGAAGATATTGCGTCTAAATCAAGTTGTAACTTAAAACAATCTTGAATGTCGCGTATCGTCCTGAGCAGTTTGAGATCGTCAGCAAAAAGCAAGCAAGTAGTACTCTGGATGCATTCTTGAATATCATCGATTAATATCAAGAATAGTAGAGGTCCCAAGTTTGACCCCTGAGGTATTCCTGAAAATGCAGGGAATTCCCTGGACTCTTGGCCACCGATGCATACATTCTGTGTTCTATTTTTTAAATGTGTCACAATAAACTCTATCAGGGGTTGGTCAAAGCCTATTTTATGTAGCTTTCTTAAAAGTACGTCATGATCTACACGGTCGAAGGCTTTTGCAAAGTCAGTGCAAATAATGTCTGTTTGATATAGCGCATCTAATCCTCTTGCTACTTTATGTGAAAGTTCAAGGAGATTGGATACAGTCGATTTTTTTTGACAAAAACCGTGCTGATTTCCCCCAAGAAGCGGTTTTATTTTATTTGTTAGTTTTTCCCAAATAAGTGTTTCAAAAATTTTCGAAAAAGATGATAAGACAGCTACCGGTCTATAATTGTGTGCCTCTGTTTTGCAACCCGACTTATATATTGGGCTCACCTTGGTGAGTTTCCAAGATTGGGGAAAGGTGGAAGTAGCAATACTGAGGTTTATTATATGGCACAAGGGTTTATATAAGTATTCCCCTAACGTGATGATAACATGTGGTGGAATTCTTTTGGTTTTGAAATCAAATTTTTACTTCCTCAGGTTTAAATATATCAAGGGAGATTAAATCTATAAATTTAGGCACCTCTTGCCGGAGACTTTCCGCATTTAATTTGGGACACGTTTGGTTATAAACCGATTTGAAGTAATCCGCGAATATCTCTGACACTAGTTGGGGACACTGGATGATTTCATCCGCGTCCATGAGCGCGATTGAAGTACCCCCACTTGATTTTTGAGACCTAATATATTGCCAAAAGTTTTTAACATTATTTTTAATCCCATTTTCAATATTAGATAAGTGAAGTTTCTTTTTTAAAGAAATTTCCTTTTTTAGTTCAGATCTCTTCGCAGAGAATAGTGAGTAGTCTGAGTGGCTCTTAGTGGCCTTATATTTTTCCTTATATTTTCACAGGATGCAAGGTTTCTATTAAGAATAAGTAAAGTTTTCAAAAGTGTCAAGGCTCTAGAAATGTTGTTTCGTTCATTGGTTGGAAGTACACTTGAGTATGCTTTCATAATATGGAATCTGAATATAAGGTATAAATAGATTTAGTAGAAAGTATACAAAATAAAATCTTGAATCATTTACGTAAGAAATATAACAAAGCTACAAATAATATGTTAACTTAAAAAAATAGATGTACATTGTCAGATATATTGTTTCTCCAAAATATGCTAAATAATAAAATAGAGAGTTCCGAATTGCTATCTGTCATTGGTTTAAATGTTTCAATGAGGCGTACCAGACTTATTTATATACAAGCCAACAACACTAATGCAGCAAATAACTCGCCAATTACTCGCGTGATTACAACATATACCCACTAAAAAATACTACACTTAGACATTTTTTTATGATTCTTAGCTAACATGAAAAACTAATTTATTAAATTTCTTAGCGTGTTACAAATTATTTAAAAACTTCTTCAACTTAATTTTATACTTTTATTAGCAGTCAATTACGATTCGTCAGCATATAATAAAAAAATTCTTCTTCTCTCTACATTTTTTTTTCATTATTATTACTCAAACAATAATTAGTAAAGTTTTAAGAACCGTTCCTATCTCAGGCGAAATTTCCTACTGATGTTCCATGAATTTGCACAACAGGTACTACAACCATTTCATATTTTAATTTAATGTATCTTATAACTTGTATCATACTGCTTACCGTGAATATCTTAACAAATAAACAGGCTTTTATGATACAGTTTGTGTGTAATATAATATAAATGCTGCGGATGCATTGGTCAAGGGACATTATGTCCTTTTTGTGTCTTTAAGAAGTAACTAAATAAACGAGCCTATTTTGCCACGAAAATGATTTTTTTTCGTATTAGGTATTACATTTTTTTGTTACAATGTAGAGGTATTAATCAGGGTCGCCACCACGACTTGCTCTGTATCCGACGTGGCAGAACAGACGTTCTGGCCCAGCACAGCATGACAAGAGGTATGGTGCTGCTAAATAAAATCTCTAGGTCCCTTGACATTTTCATTATTAGTCTTGAAGGTTTCAAGAGTAGTAGGTACCGCCCAAGAGTTCCACCTGCCTGGAGCCGGTGGCATCCTCATTTCGCGAATGTAGTAGAGGAGTAGATTTTTACATAAACTATTTAGACACTGCCAATTTTGGGATATGAAATTAAAATTTTTTTTAATGGTTACTTAAAGATACAATAACTGCTGAAGTAAATCCAATGATGGTTGAGTATGGCTTGAGAAAAAATAGATATATTTTACAAACGTTTAACATCCAACGCTCTAGTTATATGTTAGAACTATCTCATGAGAAAAGTTTTGTATGGCCTTTGAGTATTTTACGACATAACAGTTTGTTAATTGAGTTTATAGTTCAATGTTTTGCGGTAGTTGTCCATATTGTATAGGATTTTGTTATGAGATCATGAACTTGTAGGCGCAATGCACTCGGCGTATGTTCACACGTTCTACAAATTGTGACCCTCATAAGAAAGTCTTATAGCTAATAATAATACGTCAAACATAGTGCTCAATGCATTGTAGAGGAATCTAGAGTGATAATTCGTTTCATACCAATGTAGATCTTTTTAGAATCTTAGTTTGGGTACAATTACAAAATAGACTTCAGTTTAAAAGATAGATCACATAGTTTATTTCTCTTTATGGAGGCATCATGGAGAATGCTGAATGATGTCACATTACATAAGTTGCAGAGTCTAGCTATTGCGTTCTTGCTGTTGGCAAAGTCTCCGATATGAAACCTGAGACGGTTTAAAATTATCGTCCTGCTACTACTCTTTATTATACGAGTTTGTTCATAGTGCTGAGGTCTCTGAGAGCAATACGGCCAAAGATGAACTACAAGACACCTAAAGTAGCTCACAAGAAGATGTGCATGACTACATTTATCCCTAGGACTATCGATGTATTTTATTTAAAGAAGACAGAGTCTCTCAATAATCACTATATGTGGTCCAAGTGAAATGTTGAGACACCTCTATCAATCTCCAATCTGCAGAACCTACCTGTCATTGGTCATATCATTTGGGAGAGCTTTCCCATGAGCAAAACAAACCTCCTTGGACATATTTAATCTTACAAAAGAACATGTCTAAAACAAATGCTTTCGATTTACTACCAGATTCACCAACCCACCATCAAACCTCTTAACGTGGATGTAAGTATAAATAATAAACACATATTATTAACAGTAGGGATTTTTCAGTTGACAATAATGCATAAATTGTAGGTAGGCACATTGATGAATCTTGCACGACCACAACGGGTGCCTGCAAGACTAATGAAAACGTACAACACAAATATAATTGCGGTAATTGCATACATACTCGTGTACTGATCGCAGAGTTAACGCGATTGACGCATTGCTATCGAGTGGGCCCAGTCATGTATGTAGGTGAGTAGTGCGTGAAGGTATCACCGTGATTTATTGGCGGTTGTGACGTCAGAGACCCTCAACTTGGCCGACGTGAGATCTGGTCGGGCCCGGGCGGCTGGGATAACAATCTGTCTGCGCGGTGCTCGGTGCTCGGTCATGGGAAGACCGTGGGTGCCGGTTTTGTGGTAAACGAGAGTACTGGTAATAATGGTTAATGCCAATGGCGTGCAGTACCTAATGAGAAGGGCTGGGCGAAAGTAACGCAAAACATATTCAGACGAAAGGCGTGTTGTAAAGAACATTGGTAACATGGTGCGAGAACATTATAGTATAATAATATGTAGAAAAACGATGCGATTTGCACATGCATTCCCTAACGATTGTGTATCAAATAGTCAAAATTTTGATCGAATAGTTCCCAGGAAAAGTGATATCGTGCAGAGGGGATATTCCATGGCCTCACAGGAGTCCAGACTTAACTCCCCTTGACTTATTTCTATGTGGATACTTAAAAAGTAGACCTTCATTCCGGGAAATTAACATCAATTGCCTAATTGAAAGAAATCATCATCCAAAAAATGGCTGCCAATCGAATTGCATTGCTGCGCAATGTGCAAGATAGTTATTGCAAATTTGCGCTCCAGGTTCGACGAGTGTTGTATCGAGATGTGTCACATTATGAAAGCGTAATTTATTATATTTTAATTGCTTCAGATTTTATGTCCGGGTTAAATCAGCCTCACAGGAAAGACTAAACCCTTCCACACACTTTTCCACAAACGATTATTTAGTCAATCTACGCTATGTAAGTGCACTATATAAGTATAATAAATACAAAACAATACAAGAATAATACATCAATCAACCAGAGACCAAATGGAAAAATAAATCACCGACTCCAGATATTTTCATATCAGAGGGTTCGGCTTGGTAGAACTTCTAACTGGACCGATAAATCCTACTGATCCCTCAATATAAATATTCTAAAAATCTTTCGTAATCCTACATGTATTTAAAATGACTGCTTTTTGCATTTTTATATATATAAATTCGTTGTCAAATCTAATAAGCTTAAATTTTGAATGAGAGAGCTAGGTAAAATTCCAGTAGCCGAAATAACAAATGGTAATATTTTTATATTCTGAGAATGCCAAATTATTTTAATCTCTTTTTCTAAGTCTGTATATTTTATTTTTTTCAGATACAGTTTTCTGAATATTACAGGGATTTGGAATAGCGACAACAATGATATAAGTTATTTTTTAAATTTTGTCATGTAAAACTATATGAGGTCTATTATGACTAATTATTCTGTCTGTTAGTATAGTTTTATCGTATAAAATTTTATATTATTCATTTTCTAAAAATGAATTTGGTTCATATTCATAATATGGTAATATATTACGACAGTCCATCAAGTTGTGTTTAATTAATAAACCTTGGTGAATTATTTTTAGTACTTGATTGTGCCTAAATGTATACTCGGACGGCGCTAATATAGAATATTCCGATATAATAATGTTCTATAGTTTCGGGAAAAGCCAAACATTTTCTACATAAATCATCAATTTGATTTGTATCTTTGATTATATGCTTCCTATAATTTTTTGTATCAATGATTCTATCTTCAATGGCAAGCATAAATCCTTCTATTTCTGCGCTTTAGTTATATTTAGTTTTTTATTATCCATCTTTTATAAAATTTCTTTTAAAACTTAAAAAAATGGTTTGATTAAGGGTGGAAGTGTAACCACGCTACCGACTGTCCGAATTGATGTTTGGATAAGAATAAATTTATTTCATGTATTAATTGCTGTAATGTCATTGAAATTCAGGGAAATGCGTGTATGTCCGCGTGGGTATGAGAGATTGTCACTAAAAGTTGATAGAATACATTTTATTGACAATGAATCTACATGTCGAGTTTCAGTTTGATCGGATGTTGTTAATTTCCACTTCCAAGATTCCACTTCATTCATAAATCCATTCAATCAATAAAACTCAAAAAAATTCAAAAAAGTGAAATTCAAATAAATGTATTTAAAATATTCTATTTTTCTCCTATCTATTTATAGTATAATATACTATGAAGAAGTATAATATAATATTATATGAAGAAGAGGGTACGTAGCGAGCTGCGTGGGTTTGATTTGTTTACAAATCTACAGTTTTATTCTAAGACTTGAGGAAGGTCACTGTCTAACTTAGATTTCGTAAAATTGTGTATAATGCCCTAACAACGCCGAGAACTTTACCTATTTATACGAATATATAAACATTAACATTGCATTTTAAAAATGCTTTATTGACACTTTATCGACGGGGTGCGACGAGTTCCTACAAGTTTTTTTGATTCTGTATATTGTGCGCGATTGTATTGTATTATTTTCAAATCAATTTATTTCAAAGCAACCTGCAACGCACGCCACTGTGTGAATGAAGTTCCAACAAGTGGTAAAAATAACGTGTAATTTTCATCTGTCTATTGTTCTGCGTACAATAATAGATGATGCAGAAATACGCCTGTATAAATATTATCCATCAATTTGTTTGGACTGGACTAGATCGAGCGATGAATCACAACGCGAAGGTAATACGCTTTGAAAATAATAGGGTTATATAGGTACTATTATTATAATGACGATGAAATAATACAGTAAATTGTAAAATATATCGATCTACTTACAAAATGTTGCGAAGCCCTTCAGGTATATTCTTTTGAAATATATGTAATAACTTTTTTCTGTCCTCAAAGAAAGAAGCATCGAATTCCCTAAATCAGGATTACGTAGTTAGCCTTTCACTATTAGAAAAACTAAAGAAATCCACTAATTATCCTCAATTCGAATATCTGATTTTCAAAACGTGACTACATTTTTTACAAAAAAAAAAAAATTAGAACATTTATTAACACACACTCTTTCTTGCACAAAAAGTGATTACAATTTTAACAAAAAGAATTAGATCACTTATTAACACGCACTCTTGCACAAAAAACAATTTGAACAGTTATCAACACGCACTCTTACTTGCACAAATATATGGTAAATTCCTACTCGCCTTTAAAAAAATCATTTTCCACAAGTAAATAAAGTTTTGGTTCGCTTTTTCTAATTAAGTAGTTAACCAATAAATTATCTACAATATTAAAAAAATGCCTTCCCTCTTTCAAATATATAGTATATCTCAATTTGGGAGGCGGGTCGAGGTACCGCCGCTCCGGAAACCATTTATTTGACAAACCAATTCCTCTGCCATTGGTTAATCCAAATGGTTTGTCGATTATTCCATTACATTGGTTACTCCGTTTGGTGACTGTGACTGCCTCGATTACAGCGAGTTTACAAGCTACTAGCCGGTGAATTTACTATCTGCTAGTAAACTCTTTCAGTGTAAAATCTGCTAGTTAGCTAGTTATATGATTACCTCAGCGCCTTGAGGTGATTTTTCAAAAAAACGGCGCTCTACAAATTGTCCAATTATTATTATTATTATTATTATTATGATTACACTGAGCGAGTTCACTGGCAGATAGCGAATTTTGCCGGCTAGTAGCTTGTAAACTCGCTCAATGTAATCTAGGCTTTAGCGGCAGTTGCACGCGCCTATCTACTGCGTGGCGGGCCGGAACGGAAGAGACTGCTTGAGGGAGACCTTTTGACCTCTCCAGCAGAACTCTCTCGGAGCATCGCTTTGTATCGCAGAGAGAGGGATGGATTCATACGTCCATTACTCCTGATCACACTGACCCCCAGATTCCTACCCACCTTCATACCCTTTTTCTTCCCAGAACTTCCTCTCTTATCTAAAAAAACACTTCACACAAATTTAAATTGACGTTGTCAGAACTTTGGATCTATGGCTAAGAGAACCCTTGAAAAGCGAGATTTGACAAATACTTCTGGCCTCCGAGTACGAATTGATACAAAAGATTGCTGTTTCTAATCTGGTAATTTTTGTTTTTTCTGTGCTTGGAATGTTCACCACAAAACTAATTTAAAAAGCTTGATGAAGCTTTCATCCATTGAAGGACCAAGTTTCAAAAATAGTAGGATGTATGTTGGACTTCTATCAGACTACGTTCGACGCAAATACCAAATTTACCACAGGAAAATCTATTTAAAATATAGAATAGTTTTTTATAATATTATGTAGATATTCATTTGTAGGCATTACTATTGTGTTGAGAACGGCATGAAATTCACGATGTTCTTTGAAAGTCCCGTCATTACGGCTGGGGAACGGTCACTGTTTTGTTACAGTCAAATGATATTCTACGGTCATTTTAAATTAATGTCCATTTGTCCATCTCTATGCTAGGAACTCACAAGAAGAGCTTTTGTTAGCAACATTTATTATTCAGATCTGTGAAGTCAAGGAAATAATGATGTTTCTGAAGACTTTGCCTACTCACTATTATTAATTTATTATAGTGTTAGTTGTTAGGTTCAATGAACTTTCTGAGAGTCTTACATTTTCGTTCTTTTGCAAATAATCACAAAAAAAATTCTTGTACCTACTGAAATTCCACACAGGAGGCCTCGACGGAAATAATTTCCCCCAGAGACTAATATTGGGCCCCTCTCTATTATTAGAGTTGCTGTGTGGAGGGCTTTTTGAGGGAGAAAAGAGAGGCCTTGCATAGAACTATTTTGTAAGAAGGAGGATATTCAGAGACACAACCGAACCGTTGTACACATCAACGAGTACTAGAAGAGAATTATGAGATGATATTTGCATGTGAAGTTAGCTTTGAAAGGTGTTTTAACCTCTCTACCTACTCCGAGGGAAACTAGCGTGATGGTTAACATATACGTCAAATGTTCATGGAATCGATAAACCAACTCATTTTTGTTATAAGTTGAGAGGCTTAGTTTAACATACGGTATTATGTTCTACTGACATGTATTTCAATAAAAATATTTACTAATATCTAATCATTATTTTAATTAAGTCTGTTGGCCAAGGCACGTGCGACTATTTCCAAACCAACCCTGTCTCCGTAATGGTTAATGATTCAAGATAGGTACGTCAGTAGAAATAATTATGTAAGATCTGTGGAGGCTGTGTTATATCGCAATGAACATAATATCTCATAACATAATAGTTTCATCCAACTCTGGACACAATATATGACAAAAAGTTAGTGACGTAGGTACTTAAATAAAGGAAGATATTTTTCTTTGCAACACTCGATTTTGTTCTTCTTACAGAACCTTTTTTGGGTTCGGCTACCCTTCTTGTTTCATCTCAATTCTGATTATTTTTACAGTTTCTATAATTGAAGAACGTTTCGACAAAGAGAAATATCTACAAAAACTTATTTTTTCGTGAGATAGTTTTAAGCGAATAATCATTAGGGATTCATGTTTTACGACAATTTAAATAATAAACTTTTTTCAAATAAACATTCAAAATAACTTTTTTTTTAATATCTACAAAATAAATTAGATACATAATAAATTTTCACTGATTAATTTTTTTTAATGATATATCTCTTCTATAGAAGTAGACGCTTGTGATTAGAAAAGGGCGAGTATCGGGATGAAAATATATTTAAAATATATTTACAAAATATATTTTGTATCTTACAATTTAATTATGGTAGATACTTAAAAAAAAAACAAATTTTAAAGTTTTTATTTATTTATTTATTACACGCCCTGGTGGGCTTTTACATTATAGTTTATAAGTTGAGTATAAAAACAATGAAGAAAATATAATACAATGAGAAAAGAAAATACGTAATACAATATAAAAACAAAACCACATAATAAAATAAAAAGTACATATGTAAAAATGATAAGAAGTCTCACATTCAATATAAACAAAAAACTGCAGAAATTATGTAAATCTATTTGTGTCTAGAAGAATAAAAGTGATAGAATATGCAACATTTATACTGATTGGTTTTAAGATGAAATATATCACCCAGATTAGAATATTTATTTCCGAGACTGTGAAGTCTCGGAAACGGAGAATTTTGATAAGCTAGTGTCCTGGTGTTATTGAAGTAAAAGGGTAATAAATTTCGACATGATTTTTTGGGTACATGGATATTGATGAATTGAAGTAATTCTGGACAGTCAATTTTGTAATGCAGTATTTTATGTAACAGTATTAAATCTGTGCTTATTCTTCTTTCTGAAAGTTTCAAAAGAGAAAATTTATCCAGGAGGTAATTATAATCAATGTTTAGTATAGGAATACGCAATTTATAGTTTATGAACCTTAGAAACTTCCGTTGTATCTTTTCAATGTTGTCTGAATGAATATTGAAAAAGGGAGACCATAACGTAGAGTTATATTCAAGTTGGCATCTGACAAGGGTTTTATGTAACATAATAAATGTGCCTAAATCATTAAAATCTTTTGCAGCTCTTAAAAAAAAGCCAAGAGTCTTTAGGGATTTGTTGATAATATTATTAATATGACATACAAAGGTGAGTTTACTGTCGAACATAATGCCTAGATCCATAATTTCATTAACACAATTTAAATTTTCATCATTTAATGAATACTGAAAAAATATAGGATTATTTATTTTGGAAAAATGAATGAACTGACATTTATTTATGTTTAATGCTAGTTTGTTGATAGAGCACCATTCAAAAAGATATATCAAATTAGTTTGAAGTGTAATACAATCATTAATGTGGTTGATCTCTTTATATAGTTTCATGTCATCAGCAAACAGTAGCACAGTTATACAAGTTATGAAGATAATTTTATAAATTTGTTATTTTAACTTTGAATTTCTCTTTAATTGCTTTCAGTAGGCATTTATCGTCTTCGATTGTTCTTATCTTTTCAGGTAGGCTATTGAAGTATTTTTTTCCTAGATATGCGTAATAATGTTCTCTGCAAATGAGGTGTTACATTTTTGTGTTGGAAATACCTATATATTTTTAACGAGTACGACTTTCAGTTAAAAAGCTATGATTTTGTTTTTCTTTTTTTATATGAATTATTATATTTTTTCGAACTAAATCATTAAATTTTATTACTTTAAAATCTTCAAAAATAAGGTGTGTTGGATAATCTCTTGGTTTTTTCAGTATAATTTAATAATTAGACGTTGCACAATTTCAACAGGGAGTAGATTTGTTTTGTATGCAGCTCCCCAGCTTACTACAGCTATTTATTTCCATTACTTATTTATATTAATAGTTAAACTTATTTTCGGCATCCCACATTTCAATAATCCACCACGATAATGATTCGAGCGGCGTGGACGTAAAAAAAGTAGCTTTCATTACAAGACGTCCTTGCCTAGCGAGAGAGAGACTATTCCCATTGAGAACTTAATGATATAACGACCGCAAGCCCCGGCCGTAATGACTGCGCCTTTCACATCAGCTGGGCCTCCTGCCCCTGGGCCCCCCAACCATCCCGGTCCCCCTGGCCTTAACCCTGGAGGGGCCGCATCTCGTACAATCAGTTCCCTTAATGCTTAAATGTAATTGATTCAAGTTGAAGGGATCTCTAGTGTTTACTAGTGTTCTGTATGGCAATTTCATATTTCTAGGAGGGAGCAGTAGGCGAGCAAATGGCTAAGGCTGAGCTGGTAGAGTATTCTTCCGTTCTGAGTAAAAAGACAGCTGGGAATTTGCACAGGTCACATGCGTCACATACGAAACCTTCCACCTTTTTATAACAAAATGTACACCAGAATGCGTATACACATCTTTATACCTATTTGCTTATGACGACAGTTTTGCTGATGAGCACCGCATATAACTACATATTAAGAGTAGAGATGGGTAAGTTCTGCATTTTTCATGCTTCCTTTTAAAAGTTCTTTGGTGCGGACTGCGTGCTGGGTGCTGTTGGGGTTACCGGGACGCACGGATTCGGCCGGAGCCTAACCTCCCGACTCGCGAGTGTCTAGGACCGCGAACACGAGGACGCCGGTGGAGGCATTTGAGTCCGGCTCCGAATTCCTGGTTTGGGTCCAAGTCCTGGACCGCATTCTCTGGGAGTAGTCGATTTGAAAAAGGAGTAGGAGTAGGATCCGCTTCCCGCGAAGAACCCGATTTTAAGAGCCCACTCCAGCTGAACCTAAACATCACATGGGTTATTACTATAATATTAATAAAAAACAGTACCTTACAATACGTCCAAATTCTATAAAACGTTTTTCAACTATACCTAATTAGGGTTTCACTTTTCTAGATGATGAATTAGTAACTTTCCAAATTCACTATTCAGTCAAAAACATCTGACATTATAGTAATATGTTAATCAGAATTAATTTAAATGTACCCCTCGGAAAGATTCATTTTCTAGGCCTGCCCGGGCAAGTTTGACAATAGGTCAGTCCAATATTTTGTCGCATATTTTTGTACGCTCGTTCTTCACAGTTAATATCCCACTTTATTTTCTGTGTGTTGTGTCGTCTTAACCCAACCTACCAACTTTGATTTTTAATTTTTTTTTATTTGAATACCGCATAAGAGTCCCAACTGCTCCCCTCTGGAGCGAGTGAGACTATGGTATCCCCAATTGGGGTATGTTGTGAGGCTGAAGGTAGTGGGGAGTGAAAGGAGATGGGGAAGAGGAAGACGGGAGAAGTACCTGGCAATTCAGATCTGGTCTATCCCATAGTTCATTGAGTGTATTGCATAATAGTTTAGCGGCAGGGAAGGAAAGAGAGAGGGTGAGTGAAATTTAGGAGGAGGAAGTAGGGCCGGATTGACCATGTCGGGGCCCCTAGGCAATGCACGTCTCGGGGCCCCCTTACAAATGGTGGACTAAACGGAAGGGGGGGGGAGGGGTGGCCTGCCCCGGGCCAATGGTCCTCGGGGGCCATCAAACGCCTCCATGTCCCCTTTACCAAATCCTTAACAAGGCTTTAATGCCATTAATCAGCGGCCGAGAATTTAAATTTCGTCGAACGATGATTTTGCGATCGTACCCTTGCAATTGTACAGGGCGGTTCCTATGAGAAAGATTAATTATTCTCCATACCAGCATTTTAACATAATAGCTCAATGTCGATATTATTTTATTCACAATTTGCTTTGATACATACCTAAATTCAAAAATGCTCAAACTCGTGATGATAAAACAATTCAAATTATGTACTTTTTCCAATTATTTTTTGATCATATGTATTTATTATTTTTCAATAATGTCTAAGCAAAATATATATTTTTTTTTTCTACTAACTAATATTAATATTTTTATTATATTTTATTATATAATAATTAATTATTTTTAACTAATATTAAAATTCTGAAACATATCTTTCCCAGATAATTTATTGATTTATTTTACTTCATGATTCTATAATTTGAAATGTGTGTCTGCATCAAATCTGCCAACGCCCTACGGTAAAACCATAATGTACTAAAAATAAACATATTTTCTCAAAATTTAAAACATAGCTTAACTAAGATAAAAGAACAGTCTTTCGAAAACAATTTATAATTTTGTGGTGAAAAAGAGTCAAAACGTCTAAAATTTGATTTAAAAACGAGATATATTTCCGGTTTTGTCTGGTGATTCCCACTTAAGGCGGACTCTGTAAAAATTTATTTTTTGTAATTTAATTTTTTTATTTCATTTTCTAAAAGATGCATTTGTTAAAAATATTTAGATACAGCATTTTATGTGAAACAATAACTTAGTAAACACCACTGTTATTATACATACTATATGCCGACCGGGTTTCGCTACAACCGTTGGTTCTTCAGGGCAGTTTGTATGTTGAATTATCCTTCAGCAATACTTGGAATGTGTTTTTCTCTAAACTTTGTTAACACATTTTTTAACCTCTATACATCCGATTTTCAAGTCTTAAACTGTTAGAAAATCTAGTGTCTTTTTCACCACGTAGGTGAATTTTGTTTAAAAATAAGGAAAAATGGCGGACCAACGAATTTTTATTTCGATTTTTTATGGGAAATTTTCATTGTTCATCAAAAAAATAGAAGGGGTCCTTTATAAAAAAAGTGATGCCATAATGAAGACTTAGTGCATGCAAATCGGATGTAAAGTTTTTCTAATATGTTGTCAACTGTGTTGAAAAAAGCAGTTTCAAGAAAAACGCGTTCAAAGTTTTGCTGAACGTTAATTCAACATACAAACTGTTTAAAATGGTTTCATATAAAATGCTGTAGGTATCTCCGTCATTTTACGAATTTTCTTAAAACATTTGTTGAGAGCATTATTAACAAATGCATCTTCAGAAAATTAATTTAAAAAAATGACATTTTTTTACAGTGGCCTGGTGTCTTAAAGCCTTGTGTAGGATTTGATCAAAGGAAGGCGTTTGGAGGCCCCCCAGAGTCAGAGGCCCGTATAAACTGAAGAAAAAGCTTGTAAAATTACATTAGCTTCTTAAACTAGGGGGGGGGGGAGGGGGTCATTCAGCTTTTCCGCCCTGGGCCTCTGACGGACTTAGTCCGCCACTGCACTTTAGCCTTTTCTAACTTCCAAACCTTTTTTTTATACAACAGCGTAATTTTATTCATAATTAATCTTTTTTTTACTACATTTCGAAGGTATGCCTTCACCCCCATTCAATTAAAAAAAAAAATGACTCAAATACAATAGTACAATGAGCGGTCTTGTCACTAAAGTGATCTCTTCCAGACAATCTTGGTATGAAGAGAAACAAAAATTTTAGCAAGCAGATAGGTAGTGCACACTAAAGCTTGTACAACATTTATATTTTAAACATTAGAAATAAAAGCAAAAAAAAAACCTAACAAATGCCAATACAAACCACACACGACACCTATAATCATATCCCTATTGATACGAAGGAAAGTAAAGTAAAATATAACTATGTTTAAATATTTGTTTTAATTATTGACTTTTTATTTATTATTTGTGCGTGATGTGAACAGGTATTGGGTTATAACCTAATTATTATAATTTGTTGTTTTCTTTAATGCATGTAACCTATAAATGTTCGTAATAAAAAAAATTTATATTTAAAACATCTTGAAAGCTGTTTTTCCAAAATGGGTGCCGGAGTTGCTCACTTATTGTGAGTCGAACCATTGACGCAAGTTATTTTTTCTTGGGGCGCGGGGCCCCTAGCCGATGAGGGGCCCCTAGGCAGTTGCCTACTCTGCCTTAGGGATAATCCGGTACTGGGAGGAAGGAGAACTCGTGAAAGGTAAGGGGAAGCAAAAGGCGAACGGAAAAGGACACGCAGGAAGATTTTATTTATTTAAGCGGCATTGCAACGCATGCTGGGAACCCGCAAGTTATTGAATAAATAATAGAAAAAGGAAGCATTTTGTACCTTCTGTGTTATTAATTTTTTTTTAATGTCATGTATGGGTATTATTGAGGCTTCTGACTCACAAAATGTTATCATTTTTTGCCTCATCTATTTTTAAATTATAATATTATCATTATAATCTCTAATTATGTTTAAAAGGTACTTAGTCCTTTTATATTTATTTTGATTAAAAATTCACTTATTCAAATATTTTACAGTTTACATGATCTAATAAATTTCATTATTCTCGATATGGCATGAAACTCGGTTAAGGTTGAGGCTGTTAAATTCTGAACTTTCGATTAGTTCGAGGTCATTAGTATTGTCACTCTCTGTCGTTCATATTTAATGCACTTTCATAATGTGTGGTCGACATCTTCAATTTGTTCACATATCAAGCACATTGGAGAATCGGAGAGACCTATCAAACACAATATTCTTCCGTGCATGTCCGGATCTTAATCAAAAAATGATTCTCATTTCCGATCTTTTCAGATTAACCTCAGTGAACCATGGTCTTTTAAACGGTTCGTTTTTGAGTTTTCTGTACCATATTCCTTTATTACAACGACCTTCTGTGCTTATCATTAATCGATCTCTCCAGTATATTAATTGTTATTTTCTCTTTAATAATATAATATTGTCATGGTGTAGGTATCACTGTATAATATGGTTTTTTTTTTATTCAATTTCAATGTGATACCCGGTGGGCGTATGTTTGAAGTTAAGATAAACCAATATTTGGTTAGCAATCTAGCATATCAGCATACAAACTGTAATAGGTGTTTAATTTATACCTTTGTTAAGGGTATTTACTTAGTAAAGTAAATAAATCTAGAATAACTTAACTTATCAAGTAAGCAAAACCGAGCAATGAGGAAATAAGTTAACTAATAATGAGATTTTAACAACTATTAACTTTGTCCGGGTGTTTGTTAATTCTGTATAGAGTATTCACTGCTCCTGCTACAATTTCCATAACCGCAGGTGTATGACTTTTAACTTCATAGCTTAAGGGCGTTTAACCAGGCAGCGGCCGAAAATCCACATTTTATCGAAAGATGTTCTTACGATCGTACAGGGCGGTTCCAATGAGAAAGATTAGTTATTCTCCGTACCAGCTTTTTAAAATTATAACTCAATATAGATTTTATTTCATTCCAAATTTGCTTTAATTTATACCTATATAAAAAAAACGCTGAAAGGCGTGAAGATAAAAACACTAAAATTATTTACTTTTGTTACTATTTTTTTAACATAGATAAGTATTCATTATTTTTCAATAATGTCTAAGAAAAATAAGAATGTAAAAAAAAGAAGAAATATATTACTTTGTAAGTGCGCAAATAAATACACAAACGGACCAATTTTCGTCAAGAAACATATGTATGTATATATTTTTTAATGATTTTATTTAAAATAAAATTAAAATTCTGAAACATACTTTTCCAGATAATGTATGGATTTATTTTACTGCATGATTATATGATTTGAAATGGGTGTTGTATAATACAAAATCTTTTTTGAAAATTTAACAAATCTGCCAACGACCTATGATATAACCTTATTATACTAAAAATAAACATTTTTACTCAAAATTTAGAACATACATTTACTAGATAAAAGAACAATCTTACTAAATCAATTTATAATTTTTTGTGGAACAGAATCAATACGGCTGAAATCTGATTTAAAAATGACATATTTCTGATTTTCTCTGGTTATACCCTCTTAAGATGAAGCCATACTAAATAATGCAAAATTATACAAAATCGTATGTTTTTGTTTTGAAAATTTGACCGCTTAGAAGTATTATAGATGCTTCAATTAAATACTGCGTGTACAACATACCTTGGCCCTTAAAAACATCGGTCATTTTTTTAATAGGTCTTTTAATAAGCTTAGAAAAAAAGAAAGTATTAGGTCTATAAAAAACATTTTCAACTGAAAACTCTCCTACCTATAAACACTTTTTCGGATATGGTTTTATTGCATAAGGTGGCAAATTCAGTTTCTTATATAATTATCGCAAAAAAAAATTAAATTTACGCCCGAACCTCACAAAATAAAATATAATATGCATTTTGGCGTTGGTATTTTTGATAACACGGCGACAATACGGCAGTCGACGAATTTGTTATATCAAAGTGAACCTTATACCGTCCACCGAAGAACGACTGGTAGCCGCCCCATTTTTTCGTCATTACTCCTCCGAACGGAGCGGAGAAACAACGTGTTAGGGTCCGCGCTGCTTATTTTCGAGAAATCAATTTTAAATTTCCGTTTTATTACAATAAACAATGCATAAAAAAGGAATTTATGTTTTTTACAGGCCTTTACGAAATCAACATGTAAAAAAAATTCTCAAATATCTCTTCCAACCTTTCCAAAAGCTTTTTCTCAAGTATTTTTAAACTCCTCCCATAATAGGGCGTGAATTCCGATTTCGATTTTTTCCTGTACTAGTGGATCGCCTTAAGATTGACCGTATAAATATTGTAACATTACAATACACGAGATGTTCATTTCAGTTGATATTTCTATGACTCTGCCCATTGTCAGACGCTGCAAACTATAAACCATCTGAAGATGTTGGAGACAGGAGAGAAGAAAGATGAAGGAGAAGCGAAGAGGAAGGACTGATCACCGGTTCTGTGGTGATGCGCGAGGAAATAACGTCACGAGCCAGTGTCACGATCAACACGATCAAAGGCACTTCCTAAGCCTTTAAAATAATTCAAATTTACTCAACAGGCACATTATAAAAAGGTCAATTGGTTTTTACTTCTGCCTTTGTAGCTGCTGAAAGGAATAAAGATACTACCTTTATGTGGTGCCTAAAAATAATTCAACGTCAGCGATATTGGGAGTGTGAAGGCTGATCGAAAAAGTTACTTCTATCATGTTAGAAGACTATTTTGCGAGGTGAAAATTTTAATTCCCTTTTCATAAATGTATTCAAGTAAAATGATAAATTGCTGGATTACTAAGGACTATAAAACATGTTTTCTTCTCGTTCTCTCTTCTTCTTCCTATCCGATTTTATATTGTAGGTGAAAGATGGATTGGTGATAATATCATTATTGAAATTCCAAACACTTGTGTTCCATCCACGTGTAATATCACTGTTACGTGGATGTGGTAGAGCAAGAGCCCGTGACGATCAGAACGTCGTTATTTTATAAAACAAGAAAGTTTCTCTGTGTATGTCCCTAATACAGATAAAGACGATCCACGACTATGAAGTTTGGATCACGGTGGCATTGAAAGATAGCAGGGTGCAAAGGTATATAAAATTGCACCACAATTTCAAGAGCATTTTGCTCGCACTTTTACAACGTAATAGTCTGCTAGCGTCAAAATTTCGCACTATTTCACTCCCACCCGCTTGTATGTGTATATCGGGCTCGCACCTACGGAAGACTTTTAATATGTCTGACAAAGTGAAGGAACCATTTAAACTGTCTGATTACTGAGAAAACATATGTTGATAGTTCCTCAAATAACATATATAAAATTCAGCTTTTATACTTTAACGTGAGTACAATTTTAATTAATTAATATAGTATCTTTCAAAGCCACCGTGATCCAAACTTCATATTCGGGGATCGTCTTTATCTATATTACAGACATACACAGAGAAAATTTTAGGTTTTATAAAACAACGAAGGTCTGATCGTCACGGGCTCTTGGACTATGGGTTAGAAAGTTATGCTAAATATGAAGATTTTATTGAAAAAAATACTTTTAACCACTCAAACGATTGAAATTTCGGCATGTTCTGTTTTCGATTCGGCCATTCAATTTAAAGAGGGGAGTCTGGTCTAGCCAAGGTTTTTTTTCAATGCGATTTTTTCAAAGATAAAATTTATTTTCGTTCATGAAACTTTTGTTACATGTAAGGGTACATTTGAACAAGAAAAAACACTATTGAAAATTTTATTTGAATATCTATATTTACGGATATAGCGGCCGCAAGCGGCGGATTTGCCCAATTCGGCTGGAATCTTTGGAAATCATTTGAAACATGAAATTCAAAAAAAAATATCGTTATACTTAGTGTGAATGTAGAATGCGCACGAATCCCAGTTTGCAAAAAAAAAAGTTGTTGATTACAAAAATGGCGGACATAAAATGAAAATTTGCGAAAAAATTAGGCCATAATTTTGCAATAACTTTGTCCTATTATAGTTAGTCGAGGTACATCCGCAAATAAATTTAATTTTATTTAATTTAAAAATTGAATGAAATGAATCGGATGAAAATTCAATGGGCTACGATTCCAGCCAACTTGAAAAATGGTATGAGAATAAATCGTTTTAAGTTTTCGTTTGTAACCGGCCACTTAGTTTTTAATTTCTTTGTTTCGATTAATTTTAATTTTTTAAAATCACCTAATCAAATTTGGGTAGTCATCGCTTGGGTGGATTATATATTTATAAATAATAACAATTATAAAAACAAACAAGGCTCCACCCCATAATAACCTACATGTATATCGCATCTCAAATAAATATGGATATTGCTTTTAAGCTTTTATACTAAGCAAAGGTATGCCCATAGCTTTCGTAATTAACATTTACAGGCTTAATAGCTACGAAGAATCAGACAGGTTAAAAAATAAGGGAAATACTGGTTTTAAAAATTCTTGTTCACATTTGAAAATATGTACCTACCTATTTATTATTACGTATGATCCTAATCAGATCGGAATTTGGGAGGCGGGTATGGGTAACGCCGCCCCGGGAAACACTTATTGGAAAACCAACACCCCTGCCATAGGTCACCCTAAGTTACGTATGGTGTATTAGCGGGGTGCCCAGCTTCATGCTTCATGGGTGAGATTTGTCTAGGTCTTGGCGGCGAATGCCTTTGCCCACCTTCTGAGTGGCAGAGAGTGAGAGACCTAGCCTAAATCTCTCTAGCCGGACTCCCTCGACCCATCGCCTTGCACCGCAGTTGGAGGGATGGATTCTTGCGATCATCACTCTTGGACACATTGACCCCCAGAATCCTACCCACCTGTCATACCTTTTTGCCTTCCCAGAACTTCCTACCCTTTCTTGCCATAAAAAGACCCTCCACACAGCATCCCCAAAGACGACAAGGTCCTGAGGGATTTTTTCTTTGAGAAAAATAGTAAGAAACCTTTTTTTATAGTGAAAAATACCTGTCCGAATTTTTAATCATATTTTTCAAGAGTCCTTTGGAGCCAACAATTTGGAGCCAGTGAGACTATGGCATCCCCAATAAGGGAATATTTTGAGGCTGACAAAGGTAGTGTGGAGGGGAAGCAGAAGAGGAATAGGAAGGTGGGGAAGACCTGGCAACCAAACACGGCTAAGGCCATTTAAAGAAACGTTTGTGTTCTGAATGGTGAACTTTTACCAGTGCGATACTGAGAATATCTGAAACGTGCTGCAAGAGTCATTTTAGGCAAGAAAATATATTATATTATTGTAAAATTTTTCGTTTAAAGTTATGTATATATTATGTGTATTGTAATGAGATTATATTAATCTGATATGCACAATTTTTTTTTTAAATACCTTAGAGAGCCTTACCCCCCGACTACGGTATCAAATAAAACATTTTGAAATGGTTTTGAATAAAGCGATGGCACGTAATAAGACACACCGTTCGTCTTCTTAAACTATATCTGGGTCGCCCGCTTGACCGCCCGATTGGTTCTTTTGTGAGAAACACTATCTCCTGTGAAATAATAAGAAGAACGAAATTCTTCTAACTGAGCGAATAAATTCTTAAACTTAAGATTTAGTTTTGTAGGTACCTACTTAAAAAGCAGAAGTCAAAGGTCTGTTATCCTATTATGATTTATCTATGTATTGACCCTTTCTTTGTTTTTTTAGTATCTGCATTTCCGAATCTATGAAAGTAACTAGGTCAGGGTATCTTAAGACCTAAGACCTTTTAATAAAGTTAGGTCAAAAAGGTGGCATTTCCCCACAGTGTTTGGAAGTGATCTTTTTATGTCGTACTGTGAACAAACGACGTTTGTCTTAGAATTCCAAAATATGTTACAGAAATGAGGTAGAGTGTGAATTAATTTTTATTTATCACACTTGAGCCCTGAGGAAAATAATTCCTCTCAGGGCCTGTGTCGTATTTGAGGATGCTGTGTGGAGGGTCTTTTTAGGAAATGAGGTTCTGGGGAAAAAGGTATGTGGGATGGATAGGAATCTGGGGTCATTGTGTCTAGAAGTGACGGACGTATGAATCCATCGCTCCCACCGGAGCAAGGCGATCTTCGAAAGTCCTGCTGGAGAGGTCAAAAACCTTCCTCAACCATTATTTCTCGATCCGCTGCCAAGATCCATACAAAAGTTCACCCTTGCTAAGTCACCAAACGTAGCGAACTACTTGAGGCGATCTGTGGCAGAAGTGTTGGTTATCCAGTAAATGGTTTCCGGGCGGCGGTACCCATACCGTCTCCCAAATAGTGTACAAATAATTAAACACATTCACCCCTCTGCTTTGTTTTTACTGCAATATATGGGAACTTAATATTTTATTTGTTAAAAGCTACAATGTGTAGGCACCTTCCCCTCGCACAATTAAATAGTAAAATGTATGGTAAAAAGTTTATCGTAAAGCAAATTGGTTTATCGTAATTGAAATCAGTCATTTCATTCAAAAGAAGCTGGTTTTGTTTTGAGATATGCCTTTGTAACCCCTTCTCAATAAATATTTTAATGGTTTGTATTCTCTCACCGTTTTATCAAGATCGGAAAGGTTTAGCGATAAAAATGTGATGGTCAATAATTTTGATTGTCATTAGATTTTAATGATAAGTGTTCTACTATCATATTGCACTCAAAACCCGATATAAAATTTATCATAATGTTTAGATGATATTAAAAGCATGCAGAAATATTAGAAAAACGTTATAATACCAGACATTAAACAAAGATATCAAAATATTTAAATTTTTAATGTTTGGGTTTAGGAAACTAAAGGTGTCTTTCCATCTTATCTCAGAAGGCCCCGAGGGAAAAAAATCTCCTGGGTCTATGTCATTTTTGGGGATGCTGTGTGGAGGATCTTTTGAAGGAATAGGAATGACAGGAAATCCTGGGAAGGAAAAAGGTATGAGGATGGGTAGGAATCTGGGGATAAATATGTCCAAGGGTGACGGACGTATGAATCCACCCCTCCCACTTCGGTGCAAGGCGATAGGTCGAGAGAGTACAGCTAGATAGGTCTAGGTTAGGTCTCGCTTAACAAGTCTCTCCCGATCCGGCCCGTCTCGCAGTAGGTGGGAAAATGCATTCGACACCAAGATCCTGACAAACCTCACCCCATGAACTCGGGAACCCATGCATAGCGAACCACTTGGGGTGGCGGTACACATACCATCCTCCCAAACTTCTCGTACCGAAAAAAACGTATAAAATTCTTTTATATAAAATTGAAAAAAAAACAATTAAAAAGTTAAACATATTCAGTTATTTTTCTGACCAAAATGAAAAAAACGACTTGAAATGAATATTAACTACCTTTAATGCGTGTTTCGAAAATCACCCAAAATCGTAGTGTAAAGAACAAAAACATTTTTTCAATTCATGATTAAATTATTGTAATTAATGCCACCAATGTACCACATCGTATACACAAGTACCACGTAATGTAGTTGAATGTCAGATATATATACACATTGTAGGGAAATATGGAGCCTTCAGACTAAACTTCCAGAGTCCATTCCCGCAATGGTCTATTTTAAAGTGTGAACCGGAGTGAGTGTACCGAATGGGCACCATTGTGTGAAGGCGTGAGAATGGATGGACTCGAATTAAAAAGCTCTTAGCGGAGATGGAACTCGGGCGCGTGTGACATTCCAACCTGTACTGTGGCTGGGACACTTTACTTTTAGAAGGTTTGGGTGCGTTCTCTTATAGTGTAAAGCGTTTAATGTTGTTTTAATAACGGTGAAGTGTTTTTAGTATCACAATAAAAGATTTAGAGTTAAGATACTATTAGCAATAAATAATAATTGCAGTTTACCCAAACCATTAAAGTTCTGAATAGCCTTGGTGGGGTGGGAGGATTCATTGAGGATTGTTTGAAAATAAATTAAAGCTACACACAGGAAAAAAATCGTGCTGTCAATAAAGTTTGTATTTTTTAAGATAATAGAGATGCTATCTCTGTAGAACAACAAGTCAACCTTGGAGTTCCTCAAGGATGTGTTAGAGACCGCTCCTATTTAGTAAATATTATCAATTTGCGAGGCAGGTATGGGTACCGCTGCCCCGGGAACCATTTATTGGATAACCCACACCTCTGAACAAGTCACATTACTTGAACAAAACGTGTTTATAATCATTTTCAGTGCATACTTTGTGATTTTTTTTCTATCGAGGGAATTTAACATAATTCCCGTTTCGGCAAGGGGAATGTATAGATATTATCTTCAAGAATAACATATATTTTTTTTATATACAAAACATTATTTTAAGTCACAATAACATCCCTAACAGTATTTTTCAAGCGCCCGTAAGAAAAAGCAACATTAAAAAGTCGTAGGTATATTATCTATTTCCGAAAAGTTTGGTCGCAGCAGCGAGTTAGTGAGGATCACGACATAAAAGCGCGGGCTCGGTACTTGACGTTTAATTCCAAAAAGTAAATTACTCTGGATTCCGAAAACAAATTAAGTACTTACATTCCTACTTCACAGTTTTATACGAGGCATTCAATCGGAATGAATTGTGTGAAAAAAGGCATTTAAATTCCGGAACGTTTCAACGGAACACTCCGGTGACGAGAGCATTAAATTATCAACACTGTAATTCATAATTCAGATTGATTTATTACCCATGATATGGCGAAAGGTTGGCATTTCCTAACACCTGTCAAACAAGGGAGGCTGTGATTTAATCAGCCTCGTGCAGAAGAGCAAATCTTGTTAGCTGTAGATGAAAAGGGTTTATGAATGCTAATCACTTGCAAGCGCGTGTGTACGCACAATTTAATATTAATTCTTTAAATTGTGGAGGAATGTTGTTAATGAAATATTCTGTAAAGGAGTGAGATAATATATCTTATGTAAAGAACTAAAAAAAATTATGTAGATTATTGCAAGTGTGATGCGGAATTTGGTGAAAATTGTTAATATTAAACATATCGAGGGATAGGAATCTGTACAAAAGCAGGTAGGTACGTACCCATCTATTAAAAAAAAACAAAATGTGATACTAAGTTGAAGAGTTCCAACTGCCGCGCCGGGGCCAGTGAAATTGAGTGAAACAATTAGTGTGCGGGCGTGGATGTTGGGGAGGAAAATGGGTAGTACCTGCCAACCTGGCCATTAAATATTTAGGCACTAAATATAGTTTAAGTCATTTCTAGTAAAGTTTAGTTTCTCGCTTCTGGTTATTGGTCGCCAAGCTTAGCTTAAAGCTTGTCGACCATTTTACAAGGTTCCGAATTTAGGTCTCCACAAGGGCGATTTTTAGAGTTTCTTCCAACATATGATGCATAATTTATTTTCTTTTTGTTTGAACAGGGGTATTCAATATGCAAACAAGTGAGTTCCTAATTTTATCTTATTTAAAAATAATAACCAAATTTCCGCAGAAATCGTGAGATTACCAAGTTCATACATATTTATTATTTTTTTAGTATATACGTACCTTCTTAATTATAAATCGTATAATATTCTATGCAACATTTTTTCTTTCAAGCAAGGAATTATACAATTTGTCCAAAGAAACATCACATACTGTTATATCTGCCCTTTCCTCGGCAGATATTAATTATTACAAAGGTTCTTTAAATATAAATGTGTTTATTACTTTGAATAACCTAGCTGGATAGCTACGACTGTTTACTATTCGGGGGTAGGTATATCTCTGCGCTCCCACCTGGGGAGCTTGTAATGTCTATCTCTAGTACCACTTCTTGTACACTAATGCCATCTGGCGAGCTATGGCGCAAGCTAAATGCTTACCGCCATCTATCGTATTCTTTCCATATTAAATACCTATTTACTATACATTACACATACCATTGAAAATTATTTTTTCAAACTTCCTTCAGGCAGCTATTTACCGTAATATCAAAAAGTTCAATCAAAGTTAGCCACCTAGTCAAAGTTAGCCATCTAGTCCAAGTCACCATCTAGTCAAATTTAGCCATCTAGTCAAAGTTAGCCATCTAGTCAAAGTTAGCCATCTCGTTAAAGTTAGCCACCTAGTCAAAATTAGCAATCTAGTCAAAGTTAGCCATCTCGTTAAAGTTAGCCACCTAGTCAAAATTAGCAATCTAGTCAAAGTTATCCACCTAGTCAAAGTTAGCCATCTATTCAAAGTAGCCATCTAGTCAAATTTAGCCACCTAGTCAAAGTTAGCCATCTAGTCAAAGTTAGCCATCTCGTCAAAGTTAGCCACCTAGTCAAAATTAGCAATCTAGTCAAAGTTATCCACCTAGTAAAAGTTAGCCATCTATTCAAAGTAGCCATCTAGTTAAATTTAGCCACCTAGTCAAAGTTAGCCATCTAGTCAAAGTTAGCCATCTCGCCAAAGTTAGCCACCTAGTCAAAATTAGCAATCTAGTCAAAGTTAGCCACCTAGTCAATGTTAGCCACCTAGTCAAAGTTAGCCATCTAGTCAAAGTAGCAACCTAGTCAAATTCAGCCACCTAGACAAAGTTAGCCATCGTGTCAAAGTTAGCCACCTAGCAGTGGCGTACCGTGGGTATCAGCCGCCCGGGGCGGAGGAAAATTTTGCCGCCCCCCCCCCCCCCTACATAGGTACTTCTTCAGGGAGGGGGGGGGGGGGGTAGTGATCCTTTTTTTAAATTTTTTTTTTAAAAATATTTATTAATTAAATCTGTATGCGGTGAATTAAAACTACACTCAGAACGTGAAAACGGTTTTTCTTTGGTTCTGGCAGCACATAAATTGTCTGCAACTAGAATTTTATATTTGCACTTCGAAAAAAGTTATGTTTTCCTTCGAAATATGTCAGCAGATGAATACACAATTGGAATTTTACATTCTGAACAATAAAACTGGCTTAAATTTTATCTGTATGCGGTGAATTAAAACTACACTCAGAACATGAAAAAGGTTTTTATTTGACTCTGGCGGCACATAACTTGTCTGGAAGAATTTTATTAAGCACTTCAAATAAGTTTTTTCTTCGAAATGTGTCGTCGGATGAATTCACAACTGGAATTTTACATTCTGAACACAAAAGGGGTTTTAATTAAATCTCTAAGCGGTGAATAAGGACTACACTCGGAACATGAAAATGTTTTTTCTTTGATTCTGGCGGCACATAAATTGTCTGCAAGAATTTCATAAAGCACTTTAAATAATATAATGTTTTCCTTCGAAATGTGTCGTCAGATGAATCCACAACTGGAATTATACATTTTGAACACAAAACTTCTTTTAATTAAATATGTATGCGGTGAATTAAAACTTCACTCAGAACATAAAAATAGTTTTTCTGGCAGCACATAGATAGTGTGCATCTAGAATTTTATAACTGCAATTCGAATAAGTATGCACACACCTGTCAGCTATTTAACTTTTCTGTGATAATAAATTTAAAATATATCACCGTGATATATACGTGGAAGAAAACCGTATAAGTGTAATTTTTTGTGCGCTTTCAGCAGGGCGCACAAAGCTTCACGAATATAAAACACAAATCGACTATCAATTAGAGCTAAAATGATACTGTTGCCATTTACATTTTTATTTAAAAATAATGTATGTGTTAGAAATAAAAACAAAACGTCTGTCATTAATATTTTGATTTTAACAGTATATAAAACTTAAGAAAGATGTTAAGAAACTATAAACTAGAAAAAACTTTTAAGTCCTGACGCGAGAATAGAACCAACGACTTCCCCAATCCAAATTTTTACAAGATGATTATTGATTGTGAAATTTTGCCGCCCCCCCAAAAGTGCCGCCCGGGGCGGGCCGCCCCCCCCGCCCCCCCCACGGTACGCCACTGCCACCTAGTCAACGATAGTCAATCTAGTCAAATTTAGCCATCTTGTCAAAGTTAGTCACCTAGTGAACGATAGCCAATCTAGTTAAAGTTAGCCATCTAGTGAGCTTGATTGAAAGTGGATGCAGCAGATTTTATAACGAAAAACAGATGAAATGCCAAATGGTCAAGTTAGAGCATTAAAGCTTCGCTCTGTCAATAAGTATGTGCATAAAATTTATTTTTTGATGGGTTTTACAAAACAATGCTGTTGTCATGCCAGTTGTCATATAATATGTCGTTAAAGTCATAAGTCATGAACTCTGAAACTGCAACAAAGTATCTTTTGGTTTGCACGTATATGATCCATGGGATAATTCTAAGTCCGAGACAAACCGAGCAGCAGGAGCAACCCACCAACACATTAAGTGTCCCATCAACTTCTCACAATCCCGCAGCGTGAGAGCCGGTGGACTTGCTTGAATGGTCAATGGTCACGTTGACGAGCGGGGGTGGACAGAACCATTAAGACGGTGTTCAGAGTCAAGTCATCTGGTGATCTGGTACCTGGCCTTTGGACAGACCAAGACAGCGCTGCATAGATGATATGATCAGTTTGCTAGTTCGAGCAACGAGACATAGATGGCTCTAATATAGATATATCATTCAGGTTACAGAATTATCCGACAGATTTCGGTAGTATATAGGGTCGCCCCTCCATGGTGGGTATCAAGGTACAGGAAGCCGTGAGGTATCTAGAAACAGAGTGATTTTGAGAGCGTAATAGAGAGTACGTTATCCTTCAGGCCGTGCTATACACTCTTTCCTTTTTATCAGAGTTTTTAGTCTAGATAAATACACATTGTTTTGCTGTGGAAAAGAGGTTATTATTTTAGGCACCATATGCAGCGAAATGGCCCAGCTGATGATTAGTGGCTGGGAAATAATGATTTTTAAGTGAAAATCTATAGATCATAATATAAAATAGAAATGGTGTCGTATGTTAAATAGTCAAAGTAAAATATCGCTTTGAATATTTAATAATGTAATATAAAACATATAAATAATAACATTAAACTTTAAAGTTTTTAGTTTTACAAGCGGATCATGTCTCTAAGAATAGCTGGTTCTTAAAAAGGAGTAAGTCGATATCTGCTGTGAGTTTCAAACTCAATTCGTTCGATTGCTAGCCGAGCGTCCTACCCACCGACCTATCGACCACACCGCATGCATACATAAGTCAGCGCACTAAAGGGACACTTCTTCTCCGTGTAATGTCTTAATAATTTGATAAATCGCCGAGTTAATTGTAATTAATTCCGCGCCAGGAATTAGAGGAGAGGGTGGAGGGGGAAGGCTGCACCGGACCAGAGATAACATCTCAATAAGAACAAACCGGTACTATATATTCTGCAAGGGTTACAAGTACAGGGTGTTTATAAAAACGACAAAAATTTACCTACTCAAAAAATGTTTTACTATTTCACGAAAGAGGAAAAAGTATCTACCTGCTTTGTACCTTCCCATAAAATGAGTATTTTTTAAAGTACCTACGTAGCTTCGTAGACGGATAAAATGTTTTAACTTTCATAAGCTGTTTTTATAATATCAAAAGAGGATTAACTACTAGAGAGTAGAGGGTTGGTAGGTAGAGATTTTCCGCGAGTTTTTTTTCAAAATTCAATAAAAAGAATTGCATGTTTTTTTTTTTTTAATTAAGAAATTTATTTTATAAAATTAAATCACCTTGAATGTAAAAATGCAACACTGCTACGTACAGACATGGTGTATTTGATATTTGCTTGCTGATTGAAATGTTAAGTTATCAAATCTGATTAGCCAGATATTTTCCAACCTCTCTTCCATTTCAACTTCCACTACTCCACTTTCTTCAATCTCAAAATAATCGTCAAAAAGGGATGCCATAGACCTCCTGGCTACGATCCGATCCAACTCATGCAACATGTAAATATAAAACAATCTTCCTTTCGGACCGTGACTTAACCCTGTATTTCTGTAAGTTTATATGCCAGTATCTACCAAGGAGGTAAGGCCGAGAGAAACAGAGAGAAGTTCACGTAGCGAAGGCGGACTAGAGGATTGTTACAAAATGTCCATACAGTACTCAGTACAGAGTACAGACCTAACCTATATGAAGTTGTATTGCTTTTGTTCAGAGGGTAATCACAGTCAGGGATTGCGAGCTATAACTTATGGCTTTATCATATCGAATTTATGAAGAGAAAAAGAGAATACACACTGCTAAAACTCTCTTCAGTTGATCAATTGACAAAAAGGCGACTGTCAAACTCATCCTTCTAGAATTTTTCTAAGATTTTTTGTAAATTTTAGGCTCGAGTAAAATTTATAAAAAAATTAAACATCTTGGTAGTAAGACTGCCAATCTTTACCTACTACCACACCTCTTCCAACACAAATTCCACATTCCAATGCAACCTCAAACCGTAATAAAAAAATAAACTGGGTCCTCGACAAATAAAACTCACGCGCCATAACACACACCTCACATAAACTTTATAAATGCATACCCATCACGCTGAAACAACTGATAACCACAAATACATCTAAAATCATTCAAAACAAAATTTTAATAGCCAAGCCTGTATCAAAAACATAGGATTCAATTTTTCCAAACGTTATGATAACTAACCATACATAACCCATCTCATAACGTATGTACACATAAATTCTTTTTTAAAGGAATGGCCTAATCACTATTCCTTAATATGTTTTAATTACTGTACATATTTTTAAAAATATTCTCATAAATTTATACATAATTTACAATTATAAAGCAAAATATAAACAAAACTAACCAATATCCATCAATACTTGCATCACCTAATATCACCACGTGTATACCTTAGCACAGGTTTTCCTAGTGAGGTGTTCACGAAAAAAAAATTCCATTCGCAATATAACCTTCTCAAACCTAACTTATCTTATAAATCACCATGCTAATGCACTGTTATAAATAATATATTATGTAATGTGTAAAATGATTACTGCGTAATGTATACAAATAAAAATAATAAATTAATGAAACGTGACTTAATATTACATTTGCAAACCCGATTTATGGCGGGGTTATAATCAAATTGGATGACATGCGACAAAATTCTACCTTAGCACACATGCTCCATTCGCAATTCTATAATATATCGTTTTATATGTTTTGTTTTAAATGATTCCCAATTGCTCCTGTCTGGAGCCAGTGAGACTATGGCATCCCAAATTCGGGTATGCTGAGAGGCTGAAGGTTGCAGGGAGGGGAAGGAGATTGGGAAAATAATGGGAAGGGGAAGTAGTACAGATCTGGTCACCAAACACGCTAAAGCCATTTCAAGCAACATTTAAATTTTGAATGGTGGTCTTACACCAGGGCGATATTGAGAGTTTCTTTCACTCTGGGACGTACCGCAAATATACTATATATTATTTCAAATTAATTAATTGTGAAATTAATACAAATTAATCAAATAAAATTTATTTGCGCACGCCGGGATTCGATCCCGCACCTTCGGATTGTTAGTCACGGAGACCGTCACGTATTCTGTTATTCCAACATTATATTTACTCGTATATTCCCTTATGAACGGGAATGAATTAAAAATATTCGTATTACTAGTAATTGCTATGTTGAAATAGGAGATCGCTAAAAATACCGAATGTACCCAATTAGGTCTCAGTAGCTCAATTGGGAGAGTGTCGTCCCAAGTTGTAAGTCCCACGAGTAATTTCCAGTTGCTACCATTAACTTTTTTTTGTTCTACGTCATATTAAATTTCAGACCTTAAACAGTTAGCTATTGAGCCATACCTGCTTAGTAATTCCAAGCAATGATAACTTTGAAGGTAACAATAAACTCAATACAAATTTACTCTACTACATAGTGTCTATAAATTTAATACTGTTGACAACTCTGAAAGGTCCCCTTTTTTGACATCTTTTTTATTCTAAATAATCCTAAATAATATGTTCTCTATTATTGTAACATCGATTAATATTGGTTTAGTAACACATACTAGTATCCTAAACCTAAATACTTCCTTTTATCACACACATTCATATTTTGTTATTATGGTAATACTGATAATCTCCTGTGTACCACTGACTTACAATATCATGTACCTATCACTTGAATGTAAAAGCCATTCTATGGCGTTTAAATGAATAAATATTTCTTTAAAATTAAATATTATCAAGAACGGTTTTGTCTTTCAATTTCCCTTAAAGACAACTCTGAAATTATTTTGGTTCTTGGTAAGCCCTGTCTGTCTTTGTTGTGAAATGTTTAGCAAACCGCCCACGTGTCGAGAGCTTTGTTTCCTAACAGTTACATATAATATCTCAGGGACGAAGGAGGAATGCTGATACTGTGAAACAGATGGAAAATGTAAAGCCTAAGCTAAAGATCTGCACGTAAGATCCAAAGTTATATCCTCCGTCGACTGGACATGGACAACCAGATGTCCCTAAAGATGCTCTAGGGTGCAATCAGATTTTCGTGCTAATGAAGTCCACCTACTGCTGTATGGCGCTTTAGCCATTTTTCTTTCCAATTTAACTACCTTCACCCACTGGAATGATTATGAAATGAGCATAATAACCTACTTAATCTCATGCTGTTATCTCATACATGTCTATGGTATAACTGCATACATAATGAAATCAGGGATAAAGCTAAAAAAATGATTGCTTCTGACTCTTCATGGTTTTTACATAATACTCATACTAGCGAGTTCCCGGCATGCGTTGCAATGCCACTAATAAAGAAATTATTTCTCCCTGCGTCTTTTCCCATTCGTCCCGTTCCCCTTCCGCCTTCCCTTCCCCTAGCATGTCACCTTCCCCTCACGCTTTCCCCCTCCATCTTCCCCGCCTTCCCTCTTCCTTCTCCCGCGAACCCCCCTCCTTTGATCCCCTCCCCTCACCCGCGTTCAATATATTCAGTCCCGATAAATTTAGATTTTCAAACAGCTCGCGTGCCCACCTATTGCAATTATTTTTACAAATTTTCTGTTACAAACATTCTTTTTTGTATATTATAAAAACAATCTATCAAATTTGGTACCTAACATAGGTACCTATTAAAAATACCTATAATTTTTAATTAGATTCAAAGTATAGTTATCGACATAATTAAATTAAATACAAATGTTAAGTAAATTGTTTTTAGTACCATACCTAAGTACTTCAAATAAATTCATTAATTTAAATAGTTTCGAAAATTTATTTTCATTTAACAATCGATGGTTTTCAATATGTCATTCACGAATTGTGACATTTTTGACAGTTTTGTAAGAGTTTTTGTAATGATTAAAAAAACTTTTCAAATGTGTTTGTCATGTATGGTTGTAATAATCCAGAAATCCTTCGCGAGGATGGAAATAAGGTATTTTGAAAGTTTCAAACATTTCCTATGCTAATATAGCAATTTATAGATAACTCTTTTTTTTTTTAATTAATTTTTAATTTCATTAATATGTTTTACATGTTGCTAAATGATAATTTTACATCTTAGGTTTTTTACTACTTTTCCATTTTAAAGCATATTTTGATTGATGTATATATATATATATATACGAGTATATAGATTGTAAATGAATTGTGGATTTTTCTATCCAGGTGATAAAAATATTCTTTTCAAAAATTTTAATTACGAATTTGGCAAATTTTTGTTGTTGTTGAATACTTGCTTCCCAGTTAAACAAAATGACTTTATTTGGTAATGTTTGATAAAAAACATAAATGAACTTTATCATAGTTCACTGATGAGTAAGTGATGGCCCGCGAGCCTTTTCTTACTTTGTACTTGGCTATATAAAATATTAAAAAATTGTCGTATTCAACGATTTATGTTAACTTTTAACTTTTAAAAAGAAAGACAAACCTTCCCGGGTTACGACTAACCCAACAATGTTTGAATATCTCCTACCGCCACCACACTAAGCGGAAAATGTTTCTTGTGTCGTGATGGAGGACTTAGTCAACCGGGCCAAGTGGGACCCAAACGCGATGCCCACTCAGCCACTGACCGGACTATTCTTTGTACAAGAATTTAGCAGAAAAGTTTTGAATCAGCCGTTAAAAATAATAAGATTTTTCTTACGTACATTTAGAAGACAAAAATTTGTGGTTCGACCTGCGTAGAAAAGAAATCACCTTCGCAGAGCAGCGATTTTCTTGTTTAATTTTATGTTTCATCTATTTTAAATGATTCCGTTTTATAAAATACCAAAAGTTTTCTTGACTTAGATTTGTTTAACTTTCCGTACAACAAAAATCAACGGTTGCCCAAAATTGCGAGTAGTAAAAATTCCAGTTTGATAGGAATCGAAAGCACTTCTTGGAGATACAAAATTTTCGCCTGTGGCGCTTTATTTTGTCCTTTCTGTGTTTTTTTAGGAAATACCATTTAGAAATAATAAATAGGTTGGCGACACCGCCGACTGCAAATTAAACAATATTAAGCTGTAGGTATCCTACTCCCTGCGGCCCACAAACAAATTGAAAATGAATAAATTGGCACTTCGACTAAAAAGGTTGATCATCACTGTATTGTTTAAAACCAAACCCTTTAATTACCACCTACAATAAAAATTTGCACCAGTATGTATAGTTATCGACAAAATTAAATTAAATAAAAATGTAAAGTTAATTGTTTTGGCTGCATGCGTACAGTACAAAACAGAACAGTCACATAACAGAACATGACTGGGAGTAGCGAGGTCCTATTTTAAGTCGACTGTTTGGCAATTCATCAGTGTGTAAATTTATTTGTACATTCCGTTACGTTTCGAAAATCTGCTGCATCCACTTTATTACCCGAGCAAGCCTTAGTTTGACTAGGTGGATAACTTTGACCGAGCTTTCAATACTATGGTAATTATTAAAAAAAATAAATTATATATATATATATATATATATATATGAATACCGCACAAGAGTCCCAACTGCTCCCGTCTGAAGCCAGTGAGACTATGGCATCCCCAATTGGGGTATGTTCTGAGGCTGAAGGTAGTGGGGAGGGGAAAGAGATAGGGAAGAGGAAGGTGGGGAAATACCTGGCTACTCAGACCTGGTCACCAAACACGGCTAATGCCATTTCAAGCAACGTTTCAATTCCGAATGGTGGTCTTACACCAGGGCGATACTGAGAGTATCTTCCACTCTGGAACGTGCTGCAAATATAATATATTATTTTAAATGAATAAATTATGAAATAACACAAATTAATCAAATAAAATTTATTTGTCAGGAGCGTTACCACTATACTACGCCGGCCGTCATGCCTGAAAACGTTAAAAAAAAGAATTGTCATTGAGATAGTGACGTTTACTCTTACGAAATGGTCCATTCCTTTATAATTTATTATTAAGTATGTACTTACTTACAAACCTTACGATTTCGGAGAAAATTTTGATATTTATTTATTAAATGAGAGAAAATTTGAATCATACTTTTTTAGTCGTGAGGTCTATTGTCCACAAAACTACTTGTAAAATAAAAGGTTAATAAGATTATGTATTTTTTCATCACTTTATTCAATGCTCTATGTTGTTAAGGAACCATTTTCATGATTAATCAATTATTGTACGGGTCAAGTGGGCATACAAACAGTATTATAAAATGGATAGAAAATTGTTGATTTTCCCCACTTTGAAATGTTTAAAAAAAAACTAAAAATGATAGAAGCCTTCGGTCTTCCTCTGCCATGTCCAGAGTCTCTGAGGGGCCAGGCTGAGTGGGGCCCTCATGACTGCGGGCGCGCGTGACCAACCCGGACCCGTAGCCCCGGGGGCGGGGGGCTTCAAACTCGATTCTTCCAATGATAACTTAAGGGTATTCTCAAAATATTTTTAGAAACTTTACGCCGATAGATGGTGCTATTTTCAATATCGTCTAATAAAACACTTTTAACACGTTATGCTTTTTTAATATTGAGATGAATTATTGGTTCGCGAACGTATATTAGTAATATTAATCTATATTTAAAAAAAAAATGGTACCTATAATTACATAATCGTAGAGAACGGGTGAAAAATACACAATTTCATTGCATAAAAAATATGCACAAAAGACATTTTCCACAGCTCCGCGCGCGTTGGTAAAGAACATTTTTATTTACCCAACCAAAAAACATTCGCGAAAACGATGTATTTCAAAAATTTTACGATGTTCCGCATGCGTGGAAGAGAGACGCGAGATAGAGGTTTGTTGTATTCAGTAAATTAAATCAACGCCTGGGAAGATTGAATAAATTTATAAAAGGAACCGGCTGGGAACAACGGCATGTGTGGCGGGAGCTGGTGTTAACTGGACCTTTTTTTAGAGGCCGCTTTTGCTAAACGGGCTAATTCATAACAAGCGATGTAGGTACATACCTACTCATTAACCATGCATTCTCTCGGTTGCTTGCTCGCTAATATTTCGCGAATAAGTCAAAAAGTTACATTTAATTCTTACATTTCTATGGGGCGCATTTGTCAAACCAACGAAGTGGTTAGAATTGCCAGATGGAGAAACAAATTTGTCGTGTGCTCAAGTCAGGATAACAACATCAAAATACATAATAATATAGTATGTGGTGTGATTTCATAAAATTGTTGACACTCAAACTGGCAGAGGAAGGGGTACAAGTGGAAATGAGATCCTTGAGGGGTATGAGTGGTAAATCCGTGCATGATTGTTCTACAAGCGTCAAATAGATAATATAATATGTGTACTGTATCAAGAAAGAATGCAAGGCTAAAACTGGGATCCCACATCATCTATTTCATAGAATCTATGAAAAATATCGGTGAGAACCCGATTTCTGTACAATAGAAACACAAAATCGACTTCAACTTTCGTTCTGCGAAATCTAACAATTTTTTTTCTTCTGTTATTGTGATACCAAATAACATTATAGTATAGTGTCTCTTGAGATCATTTTTCGCAAAAAACGGCGCAATCAAGCGAATTAATTATTTGGGAACAGTCAGTCGGAATAATAGAAGAGATGTGGATGAATGTGAATAATCGTATTCCTCACATTCTCTTTCAACTCTTAGTTGTGACCCATCCTCTCAGCGAGAAAACGGTGATAGATAATTAGTAAAAATTACACGATTACTACAGAATGTAATAATTACTGCAGAATAAAATAATTTAATTGTTAAAATTAAAATAGTAATTAAAATATTTATTAGTAATCAAAATATTTATTATTTAATTTTAATTTTATATAAATTACTACAGAATGTACCTAGAAAATGTGGATATAGAGCGAATTAATGAAGAAAGTACCTAGGTAGTATAAGAAGAATATATGACGCAAATATGAATGGTAGAAGAAGTTGGGGACGCACGAGGTAGACATGGCACGATCAAATGAATCAGATACTTGAGTCAGGTCATGTCAAAAGTCAGAATAATAGAAGACTATGTATGAGACGATGTATGAATGTGAGTGAGGCAAATAGTGTGTGCCAAGACCGAGTTGTTTGGCGGTCCGTCCTCTCTGCCTTCCCCTGCGGGGAACGGCGCTCTACAAATTGTCCAATTATTATTATTATTATTATTAGTTAGGTAGTTACCGAGAAAATATTTGTAAAAAAATTTGTTACTTAGTCTTGGTTTCACTCTCTACCTTCGATCAAGTATGCTCTCTAATAATACTTTTGATTCTTATAAAGAGCACGCCTCATTTTTATGGAATAACAATAATGCGTTGTACAAAGTCGAAAAAAGCTTCAAACTCGTGGCAGACGGACGAGAATCGGACAGAATGTAGGTACCCAGCTCGATCTATGCATTTTATTGTTTAGCAAGTCTCAATAACAAAATAACTAGGCGGGCGTCTAGTGATAGTTGGAGATTTATGAAAGTTCTAAATAATTACAGTCGTTCTCACTATAATTATATAGTTAATTTGTCCTTTTTTACTGCGTGCCAAAACCGCAAATGTTCCTTGCGCCGAGTAATACTGGAACATTCATAAAAAAGCAAAACGAACATTCTATCATAATAACAAATCGCGCCACGCAAATTGACATTTTTACTACAAATATACTGACCACTTTAACACCATAGGAATGGGTTGAAAGCGTGCACGTGAAACGTATGGCTCGCACATAGGTTTGTCTCCTTCTAACGCAGATTAGGGCATTTTGGCTAGCAGTTTCTGCACAAAATAATTAATTTTGTTAATTTAATTACTGGGTTATTATAAGTGATAGAACTGTGAAATTTTCGTTCGCGAATTTTTCATTATGAGTATTATTTTTCGACATTAAAATAAATAAAATATTATCTGTAGTTTTCAAATGCGGTTGAAAAATAGATTGTATGGGAATGGTCACATCTGTTTCACCTTAAACAGCAATACATAAATAATAATTTACCGCTCGCCTTTACAGGTACAGTTACATTACTACTCGCACTCTACTGTTCGCAGTTCATTATTTAATTAAATTATTAAAGTGTCCTTTATTACTAGCGTCAACAGTACCTATCGATTTACTGAACTCCATTTACTATGCTCAAACTGTTATAAAGATCGTAATCAAAATATATATATATATATTATGAAAGAAAGTGTACAATTGGGTGCGTCCCGTAAAAACTCAGAAGCGATTCCCGGTACGATCAAGGGAGTTATTTGGTGTGGTAACCGTCTATCCCCCATTCATGAAGATGGTTCCCGTTTTTACTTGGAGGGTGTGCTTTTGAAAATATAAGGGCTGGAAGTTTCGCTCTCTAGAAACTTCTAGAACAGTCCAGTTCCACAACATTTAAAAACATCTAGGAACATTGGGAATAGTCTGGAACGTTCGGAACATCCCGGAACATCCCAGATCAATGCAGAACATTCCAGAATACTCTCGAATGTTGTGGAACGTTCTGGAACATTGTGAACCATTCGAAGCCTTTTTTTGTATGGGTGGGGCTACCCATTGGTAGGGGTATATAAAGCAAGATACGTCGTCGGTCGGTTCGAACATCAGTTCAATCTCAAATCAACTGGCTGAGCGAAGCCAGGCCCCCTAGTAGGTACAGTCGATCGATAAGGATTGATAGGATAACTTTCGGTAACTTCTAATCATTTCCTAGGACAACTGCAGATCAACGTACTTAGACGTGCATATCATAGATGCAACGTACAAACAACGGTTGACGTCGAATATATTAGGAACACTTAATCATTTTGAACTGTTACTATTTCGTTGGCGATCTGCAATAATGCTAGGGAACGATGTGAAGTTACCGAAAGTTATCCTATCAATCCTTATCGATCGACCATGCTAGGACCCCGGGTACCCCAGCTAGTAAGTAATAAAATTCAGTACCTACCTATCGCACAAAATACTTATGGTATTCATCGCTCTGATCTTATTATCGTTGCTCTAAAAGTATTATAGTGGTTTTTAGGGACCAAATTTTAAAAGCCAAGTTCCACCCAACCTTTCTCTTTGTTTCTCCTTCCCATTCTCTATCGCTTCAGCCTCCAAACATACCCCTAATAAGGATTTTGTGGTCCCGCTGGCAACAGGCATGATTTTTTTAAATTAAAAATCATATTTTTAAGGACATATTTATGTTTGTATTTTAGGCACCTAAAACACCTTTTTTCTTCCCAGAACGTCCACTCCTTCCTTTACTAAAAATACCCTCCACATAGCATCCCCAAACACGCCAAATTCTTGAGTGAAATTACTTTCCTCAGGGCCGCAAAAACAAATAACGAAAATGCTTTTGGCCATGAAAATCTAGAAACGTATCTATGAATATGTATATTATATTACATGCATTTCTTCCGTCAACTTGTCGTGGAACCCCCTTTAAGGTTTAGCGAAACACTGTTGTTCCGCTGAACACCACACAGTTTGGGAAATCCTGGATTAGAGGATATATTGCGGAATTTGAAGTCACACAATATTATTTTCACAAAATTTTTCATAGATTATTCAACCTGCAAAAATATTCCAGGGCATTCGTGTGGCACTGCAAATATTGACATCATTCATAATTTTTTAAAGCAATTTAGCACGAAATGTTTCAGAACAAGGCCCCTTTCTTTCTTGTTCAATTCAGGTCCGTGAGATAATCTTGCTCTTTGTCTCAACCAGAAACCAGAACTATACATACCTACATATAGAAGTAGGCTAGTCACTTCTAGTACTAGTCAGTGCAGTGTGATGTCGAAATTCATCTTCACAAGATGCCCGAGTAGACTGTACTACATTGTATCTGTAGGTACTGATCCAGAACTACTTTACAATGTCTGAGTTATACCTGCATGGTATATACTGTATCTATGCTATTCCAGTTCGTAGGTACTAGGTAATTTTACAACATAGGATGGAGCATTGTTCTGACGATATAAGTCTCAACACCAACACCAAATATCAATAAAACTTGTTGTACACAGTTACACACAGATGATACATTAATAGTATGAAAAGGTCAACTTTTATAAATACATTTATATAAAGAGATTTTATTGGATATTTAGGGTGCAATAAGACATTTATTTTTTCTAAATCTTACCTATTGGTCTTCTGTTCGGAAACCATCCAACTCTAAAGAGACATAATTATAAAATAATAAATATTATAAAATAATATGCCTCTGTAAATCTGTCCGTCATTAAATAACTGTCATAATATTTAACATGGTTTTAATAACAGCGTTTGCATTTCCTCAATCCCACTTCCTGTCAAGTTTATACGAAACAATAATATTTTATAATAATAACAATAAAATAAATTTGTTTGAATACCATTTTATAATATGTTTTTAATACATTAACTAACGGTTTCGGTTCAACCTGAACGTTCATCAGGGGTGTATAAAACATATTAAATAAATAACAGAACTACAGGTAAAATAGAAGAGGTAGAGAGAACATTATCTTTGGTGGGGGGTGAGGGGGAGGTTCGTAAGAGAGTGGGGGTAAAAGTAGGCTTGGTGAATGGAAAAATGTTTAATATGGGGCTATTTGCCTAATTTAATTGTTTGTTTAATAAATTGGTTTAATTTTTTAATTGTTTTAATTTTAAGCGTAGACCTATCAATTTTTTTCACAGCTATGCTTGAAGATTTATTAATTTTATTTAGTATTTGCGTGGGAAAAAAACGACAATAACTTAACTATTCTAACAAGTAGGTACTTTTAATTTTGCAACTAAAAGGGAGAATGTTAATATTTTTACATATGTAAAATTTGCTCTTTTTTTTAAGTCAATCTTCTTTAGCACGGTTGTGATTTGAAACTCTATGAAAACTAAATCTGAAACTCTATGAGACATCAAAAAGAGAAAACACATACATCTATAGTTTTTAGCCTGCGAGAGAATGAGACAGAATGAAACTGCGCGCGTTGGCCGCTTTGATTATGAGCTCACTTTTCCAGGCTCCTATTGATTGCTATTGTGTGAGTTAAGGTTTCACTTCTACCGCGTATGAACTGCATTTGATTTTATTATTTCAATGTTATTGTATATATCTCACGAAATATGGCAGACTGGGATTACACAAAAAGATAATAACACAACATCAATAAATTCAGTTACTAAAGTAGCGTCCTTCAGAATGGAGTGCTGAGCTACTAAGATGTAGCTACGATAATGACGTTGGTTGACCTCCGTGTCCTGCTCCAGAAGCTGGCTGGTCAGTGGCGAAGTAACGCTTGGAATGAATGCACCCTCCCTTCTATGAAGGCACTGCAGAACCTTGAAAGTTATTGAAGTTGCCTGTATGCATAGTTGTAGTACACATTCAGCTTGTCCCAGTATAAGCGCACAACTTGATTTTGTAATAAGATTTTGTGCAAACTAAAACGTATGACATACATATTGCAGATAAAATTAATGAAATTATTTAACGAGTGCTTAAAAAACAAATAATTTGTAAAACACGCAAACATCCACAAGACGAAACGATGAGACGGTCAAAATAACATGAATGAGCGATAATGTGACCACGCCTTGATGTTGGCAATACCTTTGGTATGAGCGTATGACTCACGCTGCCGTTTTTTACGAACAAAATACAACAGCAAATCTTGAATCAACGCCAAGAGTCTGGTACCGGCTGAAAGAAAAACAGTTTCTGCTTTGCCCTGAAAACGTATTATCACATATTTTTTCACGGTGTCCAGTTTTGATCAATTTGTTCGAGAAGCAAATTGGCAGACAGAATAAAAAAGATTGTTGTCGCACAATTTTATGATTGGACCATTACTGTTGACTGAGTTTTTTTGCCTCCGTCTTGCCCAATATAAAAACAGTCATTTGAATTGAAATTGTATCGCTTCAATGGCGTGACCGGCAGCGGGATGTAGATCAGAATAATGGCGGAAAAAATCTAATTGGCGTAATTTAGTAGCAGTTTTGTTTTAGACTCGTTCAAATATAAAAAATGGGGTTTTCCAGAGATGACGGAAGTTTTGTGACAATTTCTTTAAATGCAACAATGGAAGCAAAAAGCGCATTCGAATTTGGGTTTTTTAAATGTATACTTGTCCATGCACGCTTTGTTACGTGGATTCTATATAATAGGCTAATTCCCTGAAAATCTTACTTTTGTAGAATTCTGTAGAATGTAGTTTTGAAATCGTTAATTGCATTTAAAATTGGGTAAAAAGTGTTTTAAAAACATAACAGGCTGCCGGTGTACCAAATAGCCGATTGGTATTTTCAAGATATCTTATATGAATATAACATATTTTACAGTTTTCTAAACACAATCTTATGCCAAGTTGATACAAGTTTGGCTTGACAAAAGTCAAATTTTAAAAGTTCGTCATTTAGAGGAATCCACAAGTTAAAAATGTGTGTAGGTACTTACTCTTAGTGTGCCTTATATCGCCACGAATGTAGGTAATAGGCATAAATATCGCTTAGAAAACGGAGTGCAGATTTCAAGAGCCAAAGTGGTTTTTATTTATTTTGTGAATAATTTTATAAGAAAAAAAAATTCATCTATGGAAACAATCACAGATAATTTTAGCCATAAAATAGTAGATATTTTGAATTTTTTTTTCTTATATGCATTCATACATTTCTGAAGAAAAAATCATTTTTAAGAACTTACCAACGCTTATATTTTTTCTAAAGTAGGTAATACACAATTTTATTTTAGTTTACTTTTCTACTCAACAGAAACGGTATGAAAAGCTTCATTTTATCCAAGCATTTTTTTTAATGATTTTGCCTCCGCCAAAAGATAGGATTTCTGAGACGTAAGTAAAAGCGGTGTGCACAATAATGCAAAATCGGATGCAAGCTAGAAGAAGTACAATCGGATAAAGTCAAGATTCAAGGCCGAGTCAGTCAATATATGAATGTGGATAAAGCTTGAGTATGGATGAAATGAACGTGCTAAGATGTTATGCGTGTATCACTGCTGGCTTGATAGTAGAATGATTAGGATACAAGGTGAATGGCTCATTTCATTCCAAAATCCAATAATTTTAGGTCGCCGTGACCAGCAAACAATAAATAATTTAATAGCTCAACAGACCAAAGAGACAATAATAATTGTTTCTCCACCTTTCCCTGTTGATTGTTAATTTTCCACGGAGAGTTGATAAATTCGAACCGCTTCCATTGAAAGTCATGTCCCAAATCAGTAGTACCCAAGTTCCCGGGCAAAACATCCGCCGCTAATAGCACAACCAGCGGAGAAATAAGAGAATTAAGTAAGTTTTAAAATAGTACTTAGTACCTAGTTACCTACAAAGAGTGGTACAAGATGTTCGGAAGTACGAACACTATTAATTCAGTAGTCCTAAGATTTACAATTCTTTTTACCATTAACTATTTTTTACATAACTCCACACAGGAGGCCCTTAGGAAAATAGTTTCCCTCAGGACCTATGTTATCTTTGAAGATGCTGGGTGGAGGGTATTTTTGAGGAGAGGAAAGAGTTAACATTTTGTAGGAGGGAGGAAACACAGAGGCCGGCAAATCCTTCCACAGCCATACTGTGGAACTCAAGAATAGGTGTATATATATATTTTTAATAAAATGAAGACAATATTAGCGAAACTCAATCGAAAATCTGGAGACAGAAAAATCAGAAAAATATATTGGCACCTCTAGGACTCGAACCCAGGACCCTTTGCTTACATGGCAAGTGCTCTACCAACTGAGCTAAGGTATCTATGTTCAATTTGGTCACTTTTAACTGTAGGTACCATGCTTTGACTAATAAGAACTACCAACACTATCTTCATTTTCCTAACGCACATATTATTGGCTGCTATATCTTTACGTAACTCGAACTAAATGCTATCTAGATAGTGTATTGATAAATTTTTATCCGTTTTATTTTTCAAGTCTAGTCTTTTATTTTTAACTTTATGAGTAAAATCTCAAATTATAATATTTAATTAAATGAAAACAATAGGTATTTACTCAATCGAAAATCTGGATCAAGAATAAGTCGTAGAAACGAGCCGTTCTCATGCGACAATTGTCAACCGTGTACACGTGTTGGGACTATACATGGTTTTATGATGAAATTTGTATATACCTGACCAATGTATATCAATTCAAAGATGTAAGGTAGTAAAGTAGAGAATGGGAAAGAAATCAGTGCCGAAGTACCTACTATTGAGAAAGTTGGGTAGATACCAAAATTCGTCAAAATCACTATTATATCTTTGCATATGTACAATATATTATGGATCCTTGATTCCTTGACACCATCATTCGAAGTAGAAACATTCCGGTATGGTCTCAGAGATTCCTGATGGTACCTACCGTCTCTAATCTCTTAGTTCGCTAGTTCAAAAACATGAAAATCATGTTTTCGTGCGGGAAATTTGATAAACTGGAATTATTCTAGAACTCTAGACCCTGAGAAAAAAACATCCAGGCCTTCAGTAGAAAGTCTGCGTGGCCTTTTTCATTAAAAACATAATCGTGGATTTGACGTCAAAATACTCAACACAAATAACCTAACCTAACTTAACTTAATGACTAATTAAAAGTAACTAACTTAACCTAACTTAAATTAATGACTAATTAAGGGTGTTTCTTATTATTTGCTACGCCCCTGTTAATTCTGAAAGTGATGAAGTGAAAAATGATTTTTGGACTGGTGTGAATGATGTAATGAGACTAAAAGAGTTAAATGAAAGGATTATAATGGCGGGCGATTTGAACGGGTGGGTCGGTACTAGACGTGACGGATTTGATTCGGCCTTAGGTATGTTTGGGGATAAAAGAACAAATGACAATGGGAATAGAATACTTGAAGTATGTTTGGAGTGGAACCTTTTTGTTTCGAATACTTTCTTCGATCATAGGGGTATCCATCAGTATACGTGGGAAAGAGGAATTGAAAGATCGATAATCGATTTTGTAGTAATTGACTCTAGGTTGAGAGCCGTTACCGAGGACACAAGAGTTTTCAGAGGAGCTGAGGTTGAAACCGACCACTTTCTGGTGGTGTCAAAAGTAAACCTCTTTCGCGGCTGGCGCTCTAAGGTGAAAACGGTATCAGCTCCAACAAGAGTCAAAATAGAAAAACTACAAAACGATTATGTCAGAAGTGAATATGAGAATTGTGCAGAAATGAGACTGAATGAGAAGGAAATGGACGGTCTAAGCATAGAGGAAACATGGAACCATATTAAGGTGAGTCTATGCTAATCTGCTAGAGATGTGTGTGGAATAAGTAAGCAAGGTAGGAAAAAAGGTGATGCATGGTGGGATGATGAGATCAAAGCACTGGTCTCAGAGAAGAAAAAAGCATGGTTACGTCTGATAGCGATTGGCAGTGTTTCAAGCGAAGAGAGAGATCGAGCGAAAGAAGTGTATAAGATATGCAAGAAAAGAGTAAGTGTTGGGGTGAAAGAACGAAAGAAACGCCTGGAAGAAGAAGAGGGAATCAAAATGACAAACCACTTCCAAGAAAACATAAAACTGTTTTGGAAGGAGGTCAAAAGATCCCGGAGTGGACCAGAGAATGGAAGCATGAAAGTGATAAAATCGAAAGATGGACAAATGTTGACGAATGAGAATGAAATTAAAGAGAGATGGATGAAATATTTCGAGGAAGTCTTCGAAAGTAACCCGAGTGGTTGTGATCCCAGCGGTGAATCGGTTATGAACGATGATGGAGTGAATGTTACCAAAATCAGTATGGATGAAATAAAAAGATCAATTAAATGCATGAAGAGTGGCAAGGCTGTGGGTTTCGACAATATTGCTGCCGAATACTTTAAAGGAGATAGTCATATTATTCTCACATGGCTGTGCAAACTTTTTAACCAATGTTTAAAGGAGGGTTATACGCCATTAGATTGGAGAAGGGCTGTAATCATGCCATTATACAAAGGTAAAGGGTCACGTATGGAATGTGGGAATCATAGGGCTATTAGCCTTCTTAGTTCAGTGGGCAAGCTGTATGGTAGAATATTGATCGAAAGGGTAAGAATGGAAACAAAGGATAAAATATGGGATGTGCAAGGTGCTTTTATGAGTGGAAGGGGGTGCATGGACCAGATTTTCTCATTGCGTATGCTCACTGATAAGTTTCTTGCAAAAAACCAGAAACTCTTCTGTGCCTTTGTAGATCTACAAAAAGCGTACGACCGAGTTGACAGGAAAAAGCTATGGAAGGTGTTATCCAAGTACGGAGTGAATACGAAGCTCATTCAGGCAATTGCGTCGCTATATGAGGGAAGCGTTGCATGTGTCAGGGTGAACGGCGATTTTACGGAGTGGTTTGACATCACAAAAGGTGTTAAACAAGGCTGCGTAATGTCACCGTGGTTATTCAATCTATACATGGATAATTGTATGCAAGAATTGAAAGAGATGGGATTGGGCGCGAAATTGAGTAATCTGGAAGTATGTTGCCTATTGTATGCTGATGATGCGGTGCTAATTTCTAACAGTATGGAAGATCTACAGTCTCTCGTGTCTAGGATAAACGAAGTATGTATGAAGAATGAGTTAATGATGAATGTAAGTAAGTCTAAAGTCATGGTGTTTGAAAGAGAGAGTACGAAAACAGTATGCAATATAGTTGTGAATGATGAATACTTGGAGCAGGTGGATGAGTTTGTGTATCTGGGTAGTATGTTAACGAAAGATGGGAAGGCTGATAGAGATATTGAAAGAAGGGTGGATGCCGGTAACTCCATTAATGGAGGACTGAATGCCGTTGGCGGTAATAAAAAAACTGTCCAAAGACGCGAAACTAGCCGTCCATAATGGAGTGCTGGTACCTACCCTGATGTATGGCAGTGAGGCATGGAACTGGCAGAGGAAGGATGAAAGCAGACTGAATGCTGTAGAAATGAGATCCCTGAGGCGAATGTGTGGTAAAACCATGTACGATCGTGAGAGAAACGTGGATATCCGCAAAGAATGCAAGGCTGATGTAAGCGTGATGTGTAAGATTAAGAAAGGGACTCTCCGATAGTTTGGGCATGTAGAGCGAATGAACGAGGAAAGGAGTGTAAGGAGAATATATGATGCAAATGTGAATGGTAGAAGAAGTCGGGGACGCCCGAGGAAGACATGGCACGACCAAGTGAATCAGTTACTTGAGTCGGGCCATGTGAAGAGTCGGAATAATAGAAGAGCATGTATGAGACGATTTATGAATGTGAACGAGGCAAAGAGTGTGTACCAAGATCGAGTTGTGTGGCGGTCCGTCCTCTCTGCCTACCCCTGCGGGGAAACGGCGTGATGGTTAGTTAGTTAGTTAGTTAGTTAACTAATTTAAAAAAATATATATATTAAGCAGAAATTATCGAGTAAGTATCTAACCTACTTCATTTATTTGTGTTTTTGATTATAAAATAGAACATTAAAGAATTTGATTTTTAGTGATTTTATTTTTAACTTTGGAAATTGTTTTCACTTAAGAGTAATTATTGGAATAATAAGCAATGTTGATATAATTAAGTTAAAAATAAAATATCGTCAAAAGGGCGTTTTTAATTATTAATTATTTTTATTTAATTCAAATTTGTGTTCCAACGTAAGTCGGTTGTTGAAATTTAAATTTAAGAGGATCAAAATGCTTTTTTAAACCTTTTTTTTCGAAGTTACAACTTCTATAGCACAGTTGTGATTTGAAACTCGATGAAATGGAAACGAGCGACACTAAAAAGAGACAAACAGGATTTAGCCTGCAAGAGAATCAGATAGTAATAAAATATTTATTTAATTCACAAGTACTCGGTTCTATTATAATACGATATATCCACAGTCCTGCGCAACTCTCCTTTGACGTAGTGGTATAAAGCGCCTTACGAATCTCTGCAGACATTTAGTGGACCAAAGATCTAATCCTACAAAGTCCAAAAAAAAACTTTTTTTTGTAAAATCAACATCCAATCTTCAAACCACTCCAAAATGAGCGCGCAGAAGAAAACACAAAAGAAAGCGATATCTAGCGGCTCCGAAGAAGAAAACGCAAATACTAATAAGATGACCAAATGTATAGAAAAATGCACTGAATTTCGAACGAAAAAATATGCAAAAGTCATCCTTCACATTGATAAAAAAATGGAAAACATTAAAAAAGAAATAATCACTAAAATGGAAAAGATCCCGGCAAAAACTGAAAAAAGCATTGAATTCGTAAGTAATCAGAGGTATCCGGCTAGGAAATGGCAAAGTGAAGAATTCCAGAGCCTCTCATTATTAAAAGCAAAACAATTAAATTATCCTTATTAGTGTAGTAGTGTACCCAGCTGGCTTGTTGAATCTACAAGAGGATTGGGCTAAAAAATTCTTACGTTTGCATTATTTTTTATTGTTCAAGATTAACCTTTGGATGTCTGAGTAGCCACGTGCTTAATCTCCTGGGAAGCCTCAGTTTTAACTCCCAGCTATATCCGGTTCACCTCTTCCGAATCACGATCACGTCCAAACCTGATGAAGAAATGAGCCGATCAGGCGGATGGGGCTGACCGCAGGAACCCCTTGCGCAAGAGACGAATCGATTACCTGATTACCTCTGCCACTGCCACTCGAGATAACCAAACAACCTAACGAAACCATCGGACTACCAAATACTTGAATAATACTTATACGGTAAAACTTACTGGCGAGACGAATTCGTTCATAAAATCTGATTAGGAACCTTTAATGTTGGAGAAACGTTTCAACGTTTGGGGACAATAATCAACATTATCTTTATTTTGGTATCGACGACAAAACGGAACATTGAAGAAAAGCGAAGGAAAAAACTCTCACCCTAACGTAAACTAAACTAACCTAACCTGTTAATTATTTTATCGTGTTCTATTTTAAACTTTTTCTGTTACCTTTCCTTTTTTTGTGAACAACACACAAAATGTACGCAAATTGCTATCAACTGTTCTAAGCCAGTGGGACTATGGCATTGGGTGTAATGTGAGGCTGAAGGAAGCGGGGAATGAAAGGAGATGAGGGATAGGAAGGTTGGGAAGTACCTGGCTATTAAGATACGTTTAAAACATGCACGGTTTAAGCCATAAAGCAACTTTTCGATTCTGAATAGTATTCTTTAACTAATCCACTACTGAAAGTATCTGCCACTCTGGTATATTCCGGGATTTGAACTTCTGACCATTGGATTCATAGGATGTTTCATAAAATGTAAATGAAATTTTGGCCTTCGGTGACTTTTTAAATTTTTTTATTTTTTGTTGCTTCTTCGAAACCTAACAAAAACAATTTACTTCCAAATGTTATTCCTGGACACTCAGCCGAGTAAACAAACAATCCCTCACCCCGACCCTAACTCTCCAATACCTACTGATTTATTTATCTTTTTAAAAAATGTAGGTATATCAAAAAAGTCGACGGATACCAAAATTTCAATTGCATTTTTAACTCCAAATGATATCAGGAAGTCAAGTACGTTCCTTAACGCACCCTGTATTACCTCATACTTAAGGGTACCTAATCAAAATTGTTAGAATCGGGGTTTAATTACTAATATATAACACAAAACGAAATGATTTTACTAAAACTTTATTTTATAGGTATAGGGTATAGTACACTTTAAACTACGCTTAGTGCTCCACACTTTGTACATTTCGACTCTTCACTGAATATAATGTCTTAAACATAAAGCAACCCCATCTAAAATGTAATATAACCCATCTAAAAATGCATTTCTTGTTCAAACCCATACCTTTAAAAAACAATTATCACAAGGGGGCATCCAATTATTACGTTAGCACAAACTGGGGGGTGAGGGGAAGGGGGGTCCACACAAAATCTCACGTTACTTGAAAAAAATATACGAATTTGCCCAAATTTATCTCAACGAGGGGGAGGGTGGGTCTAGATTTGAAGAAAAACTGCTCACGTAATTAATGGATGCCCCCCAATAAACTATGATACATAAAATTTGTTACCTAAATTGAATAGTTTAATTTTAACAACTATTATTATCAACTTATTATTACTAAAATATATTATTATAGTAATTACTATTACTACATTTATTAACCATGATGTATAAAATTTGTAATTGTAATACAATGTACAAAGTTTTTATAATCAATAAATAATAAAAAAAACTGTAGGTATATATGGTAGATTTACAGACAAAAAAATACCATTTCTTGTAAGCTCTCCCTACAATATTTAATAAAATCACCTTGGTATAAATACTCCATAATGGTATTTTTTACATTCTATCTCGTTTTCGTCGTGATTTCAGTATAATCTTTAATCTGGAATCAAAAGCAGAACGAGCATATTAACTGTTCCGTACTAAAACTAGAAAGAAACTAAAATAACGCAGATAACATCAACATAATTACTGAGAGAGTACGGTGCGTAGCTTACCAAAGTTCGTTATTATTTATGAGTAAATTAACATTAGTTGTTACTCGCACTTACCCTTTGGACTGTAAAGCAGCCACCCTTCCTTAACATTAAACTAATTGATGGATGAGAAATTCTTCACATGCTTCTTGTTGTAGTTAATAGGCTCGTTGCATTTTCTAGAGAATATTTTTTTAAATGAAAATATTATATTTTCAAACCTTCAGATAAAAAAAATACATATAAATTTCTTTACCCGTATCTTCAACCCTCGAAAAGACAATTTATATGCCACAAATATATAAATTAAGGGTTGAAATTCTCCATCATCCAAAATTCACAAAGTTGAGCAATGAGTTTAGCAAAGAAAAAGTACATCTTTATCACTGTCCAAGTAGATTTTTAGAATTGTATGTAACGATTTGTGTATTAACTGAGTGTTTTTAACTGGTTTATTATTTTGATTAACTGGATATTTCTTACGTGAGTGAGAACATTTGTAAAAACCCAGTAAAAATAAATATATATATATATACATTTTTTTAATAATATATGTGCAATTCAAAGCGGTAAAAGTGAAACTTCAGAAAACTAAAGAGGACAATAGTGGGGAGGCTACGACGCACAAAGAAGAGACCGATTATTTACAAAGCACCGCACAAAGAGGAGATCAATTATTGTATCTCATTCTCTCCCAGGCTAAATTCTATAGATGTATGTTGTATGCCTTTGTCCTTTTTTAGTGTCGCTTTTTCTTTTCATCGGGTTTCAAATCGCAATGATGCTAAATAAGTTTTCACTTCAATAAAAAAATAAGAACCAGTTCGTCACATTTGACATCGTCACGATCAGTTTCATTTTTACATCTGAAGGGTTCCCATCAAAGATATTGAAATATAAGGAGATGTGATATCCGCCGTTTTTACTAGATGAGACTGCTCTTCCGGGTGTCGCCGGTGTTGTTTACCAATTAACGAATAAACTAAACGAACGAATAATTAACGAATAAACTAAACGAACGCTAAACTAAATGAACAAATTTTTTCCGTATTCAAACTATTTTGTTAACCAATAATAATGCACACCTTCAAAAAATCAAGAAAATGAACAAATTATTTTTGTATGCAAACTACGCGCATTAGGCCGTAGTTCAGCGACAGTCGCGCGGACATCGTAGCATATCTCTTTTGTATTTGATTATCTTTGGTTCGCATTAACCCCAGGTTTTTGCCTGCCCGCGTTTGATAAATTTTTAATTACCGTCATGCTTGAAGACTTAATCGACAACTGAAAACAACCAACCATAAAATTTGACAAACCGCTGTCATGCCAGGAATCGATGGTCAACGGAACCGTTCAAATGTAAAAAAAGATATTTTATTTTATTATTTTTATATCATGTCAAATGTGACAATCAGTCAAACAACCGGCCCTTTGTCAAATAGTTTTAAAAACTCTCTACTAAAACCCTTTCTCATCAGAATTAATTCCTACAGATATTAAAAATAAATAACATATGATTATTGTGTAATTGAAATATTAGAATCTTTTTAAGTTAAGTTTAAGTTTTTATTTTATTTTTTTAACTGATATTTTAGGAAATATTCAACGTCATTTTAAAACGACAGTGGTTTCGAGAGGTAATTGACGTATTAGTATAAAAATGGACCATGTTCTACAAATAATATTCACAAAAAATATATCAATTTAAAGACATTATCATGTCTAATTATCACTAGAAAGTGTTATTGATGAGTTCTTCTCATCAAAACACATATAACACATAATAAATATATAATATTTTATCAGAGAAAATAGTCATACAAAACAGTTTTTTTTTATAACCTCAAAAGACCAGTGTCGTTTCGAAATGACACGATACTTTAGGATGCTAAAAACAAATATTATATCAATGTTTTTATTGTATTTTCATTATAATATGAAAGAATGTACGTTTTACTGTAAGCTAAAACGGAAAAATATACGAAAAAAACATAAATACGTTGTCCTTTTTAATACTGCAATTCCCTCGGATCATAGATTTTCAAAAGGTGTGATCAACAATTCTTGCATAAATATAGATTCTTGTTTACGATATGAAGTATGTACACCATGCAACCAACGCAACGAAAAAAATCAATGTTGCTAGGAAGAATTCACTGAATTATTTGTAAAAACCGCATATAAATTGGTTCAGTAGTTACTTAGTAAAGAAATTTCAAATTTCTCGTCATTTTAAAATGACTCTGGTTGAGAAAGGTTTAACTTGTCAAAGAAATGAAATTCTTTACCGCATATTAATATTATGCACAGCGACAGGGAAAACATTGCAATTCTCAAGTATTTCAGTAAGAGAATATAAAAAGAAAACACGTGAAATATGTGAAGCTACAAAGAAAACTCTAAATTTGAATACGTATGTTAAATGTTTATTACCTTTTGAATAATTTTCATAATCGTGAAAGTTTTTTATTACTTACTATAAAATAAAGTTACAATAATATAAAACGCGTTGTTTAACATAACAAATAGCGGTTAAAATACTATGGTAATTATTTTATTTGATTTAGTCTTCATAAAACCAGTGCTGCTATCTCAGCGAGATGCTTTCCGCGAAGTTGATTTTCCTCGCGTGATAGACTTTGCATTTTAATTGCGTTATTTCAGTAATTAAAGCGGTATTGTTTACCTTTGAATAACGTTTTTTCCCATAAGTCGTCGAGATATATTCATGGTCTGGATATGAACAACGCTGTATTGCAGGGAAACTTGTAGCTTCACAACGCTGAAGATATATTATATTTGTTATATTAATGAGAGTAGAGGATGCATCAAAAACAGCAGGTAAGATGAGTGGTAGATACTCTCAGTATCGCCCTGGTAAGTTACCTGGTTGATTGATATCTTCCTTTTCCCCATCTCTTTCCTTCCAACTAACTATAGTCTCACAATATACCCAAATTAGGTACGCCATAGTTCCCACCGACTTCGGACAGTTGGGACTCTTATAAGGTATTCATTTCGTTAGCCGTTGCACCGGGCGACTGAAATCGAAAGAAAATCTTCTATTTTGCCCCAAAACCCTGTGGGCAACGTCCTAAATAATTTCTCTAAAATATTATGATTGATGCGTTACGTTTCATAAATATCGTCATTGACTTTAATTTTTCTCACATTTTGTTTTCTCTAAATTTTGTTTTACCATAAATATCTTTTAATGTTTCCACTATACCTTCGCTTTCTAAATTTGTAATCTTCTCTTTAATAAATGACTGTTTTATGAAAAATGGAAAAATATATGTAAAGCAATCATTTAAACTTTCTTCAATAATTTATTGCAAATTCAGTTTGGTGTCCCCTTGAACTCTTGTTCTGAAACATTTAGATATCTTTTTTTAAAATTATTCTTTTAAACAAAGTTTTTTTTAATTTGGGTTGAATCTTGTTCATAAGATATCACACATTGACATAGCATGTGTTAAGAAAATGAAGATAATGTTTGTCCTTGTTGTCAGTCAACGATGAAGTTAAAAATGACCGTAGTTGACGTGGTCGAATAAGCACAGTGGTTAGAGCAGTGATTCTTAACGAGGGCGCTAGCGCCCCCCTGTGGGCGTTTTGGAGGTCTGGGGGGCGTTTTAAAATTTTTAGCATTTAGGGGGCGCTGCAAAAGTTCAAGTGGCAATGTGTCAATATAGAAAATAAGTTCATTCCACAATAAATTAAACCGAGGTTTAATACTCAAAGTCAATGTAATAATAATGTGTTTAATTTGTACTTCTCATATATTTTTTATTTGTAGTAGGTTAATTTAATAGGAAGGGGGGGGGGGGGGGGCGCTGGATAATTTTACTATGGTAAAGCGGGCGATTCTTTCAATAGGGTTAAGAAACACTGGGTTAGAGCAATGCCTTTTGTTTATTTTTTAATTTTTATTTATTTTATTTTATGTTTCACTTGAGTTTTCATTTTTACATTTCACATCATTTTTCTTTTCAGAGTGGGTAATATTGTCTTCGATGATTATTTATAGTTTTTGCTATTTTCATTCAATTATTTTTTCCATCAAGGTTCTGACCAAAAACCATTTCAGGCCGTGCATATATTTGATTTTTTATTTTTTTTCTCAATATCTAGACAGATTAAATAATGGCTGCTCTCATTTTCCAACTGGCTATGCACGTTATTTTTTAATTGAATTTTAGCTACTAGCTCAAGCGGTAACCATTTTTACATTTTAAAAGATGATTTTTGTGTGTTGATCTCGACCGGATTTTTCTCCCGATTTTTTGTGATATATATTTTGAAGGTATGTTTTCAATGTTTATTGTTTTGAAAATTTTTTAAATTTAATAAAAGTGTATTTTTGGTACAGGGTAAGATTTGTTTTTTATTTGGAATACGCCCTCAGAGACCTACAGTATTTTCAAATGAAAGTAGAAATAACTTTTAAATTATCGACCAAAAAAAAAATACATCAAAAATTTTCAAATAACAAACATCATGCATCAAAAAACTACCACTGCCAGTTTTAATTCGAGTCTTAAAGGGATATTTTCAAATAATTAAGCAACCGTGGTCCAATTTTTTAAAGCAGCCTAAAAAACTCCACCTCTTGAAACAATAATTTATCAATATTTTGAGGTTACACGTCCACTACAATTTTTCGTCAGTACATTTCACAAGAGTAAATCATATTTCAAGTGCATAAAGCGCCCAATTATTGTTTGGTTTGATAAAAGTAATTAGCATTTATTCAACCCATGTCATGTGATTAGATTGTGGTGATTACGTTACTAAACCTTCGCAACCATTAAGTTCATTGGAAGCAAAGATTATCATTCTTTCATATTATTTTTGAATTTTTTTATTTAATAAATAATAATTGGACTTCTTACAGCCGATCGGTTTTCAAAGAAAAATTCAGGGAGGGGCAGGGTTAAATTTGTTGGTGCCGAGAATTGATGAATTTAGAACAAGGACCATTTTTAAAATATCAGTGTGTACTTTGCATTCCTAATAGATAAACACGACGTATACAGAAAGATGTTATGGTCGGGCATGTGTTCTCGAAGTACACTGAAACATTATTTGCTTCTTGGGAAATTAAACAACACACAATATTCAAACATCGGAATTCTTCCTTGAACAGATCAGAATCTGTAAAATGCCCAAAGCTTTCTTTTATGTTTTTTTGTTAATATTTTTGGTAGGAATTAACCATTCGGACCCATAAGCTTGTTTTTAAGCTACCTACAACATTGCCAGACATATGTTATGACGTACGAGGCGTACCTGACTTATTAAATGTTATATTATTAAACTTATAAATCATTAAAAAAACGTCAAAACCTTGAACACAATCACAGATCACGTGAAATCATCTGTCATTTGCCTATGTCGTAGCTGTCAACCAATCATCAAAAATACATGCAACATTCACAATACTGAACTGTAATACACGTTTACAATCAGTAATGAACACATTTTATAATATTTTAAATAATATTGTTATGTAAAACAATGACAAATGTCCTCAATCTTAAGCGGTGCGAAATTCGGTACCAAAATAGAACTCTTCTTATTTATCGCCATTCCGTATGAAAAGACTACCCGTATGGAAACAGAACAAAAAAATTGTTTAAAATGTGAAATGGCCATTTCATCGGCCTGTTTTATTAAGGTATTTTCTTATTTTTTTACATTTTTTTCCCTTCAAAACAGTGTACTTTTCTTATGTGAATACCTCACAAAATGCTCCCGTCTTGAGCCAGTGAGATTTTGGCAACCCAATTGGGGTACGTTGTGAGTCAGAAGGTAGTGGTTACTGGAAGGAGATGAGGAAGTGAGGGGTTAAGGAAGTACCTGGCTATTCAGATCTGGCCACCAATCACGGCTAAAGCCATTTCAAGCAACGTTTTAATTCTGAATGGTGGTGTTAAACCATGGCGATACTTTGAGTAACTTCCATTCTGGAACGTTGCTAAATAACACTTATTTGAGCCCACGTGCTCCAGATTGCTGGTCGAGAGTCAATAACCAGGCCAACAAAATACCTATGAGAAGATCACGCGTATAGCCAGGCTCATCCCCACCTTCATCCCTCCCATCTTCTTCTTTCCCTAAAGCTTCACAACGTACCCGTATTTGGGATGCCATACACCCACTGATTCCAGACGGACGGGAGTTGTTGGGATTATTGTGCAATATTCGGAATAAAAATGTGTATTTTAGTGGTTAAATGGAATTAAATTTCTTTACTCCAAGTTTTACGCAAACGGCAAGTTTTTAATAAAGAGTAATAATGGTTGATGGAGTCGTTGCAGATAAAATATAAATCTTAGTCCTGATGAATGTTGGGGGTGGTAGTGCCGGCAATGCCCACCGCCGTCTGTATGGTAATTCCTCGTGTCAGCCGCCGTGTGAACAGTGCGGAGCGGTTCCGGTCCGGCGGGCGGCTTCCGGTCCCCCCCCCAACCCCCAACCCCCTCTGGCGGAGTGCGGCAACAAGTCTGCAAGTGGATTCCTTGGGCGGGACCCAGTTGGCATTTGAAACTTTAGAAATATATTTATATAGAATAATTGGAATATTTCAGTGTTAACAAACCAATAAAAGATATTAATTTGCGATACTTTCACTTCCCCCCTAAATTATCGAATGATCACAAAATAAACATTTCGTAATGCCTGGGTGTTTAATTAAAAACACAATGCTTCAGTTAACATAAAGACATTCATGCTTCATTCCACTTCTAAAGATGGTTGAACGGACAAAATAAATTATAATTAGTTATACATTTATTAAGAACATAATTTCCCTCGGTCCTATGTCAGCTTTGAGGATGCTGCGTGGAGGGTCCTTTTAAGGAAAGGAAGTAGAGTAAATTATGGGAAGGAGAATGGCACATGGGATGGGTAGGAATCAAGGGGTCAATGAATCCAGAGTGACGGGAGTGTGAATCCATCCCAATTCGTCTTAACAAGTCTCTCCCGATCCGACTCACCTCACATCCGTCGCCAAGGAAGTACTAAACCTTAAAACTGTATAATCTTAAACTCAAGAAGAGTGGTTAAATTTTTAATGCTGCACCTAACTTTTTTATTTTTTTGTGACACCTCTCAAAAGCGTCCCTGTATGTCCGGTGTAAAAGCAGGGGAACTATGTCGCCACCGGTTGGACAGAATTGTGAGGAGGGTTTCGAGCCAACTTATACAAAAACGAGTCGAAGAAACGACCCGTTCTCATGAAGCCAATATCGATTGTTTACGGGTGTTCTGCTCGTATCCGTCGAGTTTCACGCAGAAAGGAATGTAGCAATCCGTCGCTGATGTGATTACCTCTCCCACCTGGCGAGCACATATTGACGAGTTTTCTGAGATTCCAGGAAATGACGCTGAGGAATAACCGCATGCCGTTCCATTTGCTGCCCTTTCTTCCATAGCCTTACCTTCCTCTTGAAATGTTCGTCAGGTTGATCCCCTAACTATAAGTAACTAATGTGTATCAATTTTGGGGTACAAAGGGATAAACATATTTTCAATTGCTGCGTCAAGGACATTGACCTGCCGCTTTATTCCTCCATTCCTTTTGGACCACATCTTTTGCATTTTTTTTCATGTTTTTCACCAACAGACTTTACCAATACCGATTTCAAAGCTGTACTATGAATAATACAATATGATCTGTATTAATTGTTACAAATTTTGCAGTTCATGTTTCTGCGCACAATAAACTCTCAATTCTTATATATGAATTAAAGTCAAATTACTTTTTTGTACCATTTTTTCTTTTTAATTTTCTTTATTCGTTACTTGATGGTTACATAATTGGTGGATTTCGACCACAATGCCAGGCACATGCCCGTATTATAGTGGTGTTATGAGATACAAAATCTGCATTTTTCGAGAACAATTTCTCTTCTTCAGGGTGAGTCTTATACCAAAGTTAAATATAGATTAACTTTGGGAGAAGGATCAGAGAGCGCGGGGAGGGGCAAACCCAAATCGGCTGAAGAATTGATGAAATAGTGGAAAGGGTAAGAGTGAGGAGTTAATTAGGGAATTGCATGGTCTTTAGATGGGAAAACTCTTCTTCCTTGCGCTGTCCCAACTCATTGACTAAGTATGCTGTTGGGGTCGGCTCTTCTCGTTCTTAGGTTGTAGCTTCTTCGGTTCTGAGTATCCAGGAGTTATCCAGGAGTTCTTTGGTCTTCCTCTAGATAACTGTCTATGAAGCTCCATAGACATTGCCTGCTTCACTGTATGGTCTGATGGTCTCCGTCTTATGTGCCCATATCATCTCAACTGTCGTTCCTCCAGCTTACTGTTTATGTCCGTGACACCCAGGCTACCACGAATGTGTGAACTTTTAATCTTATCCTTTAGTGATACTCCTGCCGACCATCTAACAATAGTCTGGCATATCTTTCCTTTAAGTTTTGTAGGCATTTTGGAGTCACACAATATTCCTGTTACGGATCTGAATTTAATCTTTATTTAATCTTTAGAAGGAAAAACTGTGAACTGGGAAAAAAAAATCAAAAGAGGTTTATTAATTTTTTTCACAGTTTTAATTATATTTAAGTTTATAATAACACTTTTTCAAATCTCTAAAATTTTAAAATTATTAACATGCGAAACTTTATAATCTTAAGTCTCATTAGCGTATTACTCTATAAATATGTATAACTTTATGGGATGTGTGGGATTGCACTATCCTCAACACATCCTGGAATAAAACAGTGTTATTATTGTAAGTATTATTATAACCTTTATGTAATATTTTTATAACATCGTATTATAGTAAAATTTGTAGTCATATTCTAATAAATTATTTGCAAAATGCGAATCATTATTGCTATATAGAGCTCTAAAATAACCGTTATTTCAAAGTTTCCAAAAGATTTTCCAATACCTACAACAATAATTACATTTATAAATTATTTATTTCATATGATTATCGCTGTCTTTGTTATATTTATGTACACATATTATGTTCTCAAATTAAGTTTAACCGCGTCCATAAAAATCTTGAAACAATTTCCAGTCCAGATTTTTATGAAAGTCACTGGGCTGGACAAACTTATTAAAATCTCAGAGTCCATGTACCTGACAGTACCTGTACGTGGCTCCCACATTATGTTCCCCTTCGTGTTTTTACGATGCACTTACTGAACATAAATCCTTCATAAATTTAGCAACGAGAGAAATATTATGTACTCGTACAAATGATAGTTTAGAAAATATTTATTATAGTGTAATGAACAAAAATACAATGGAACGCTATGGAACGTCATAGAGTTAATATATAATAATAAGCGAGCTCTGGTGCACAAAACAATTAAGAGACACGTCTGAAACGCTCCCTGTAATTCTCTAACACAAGGAATGTTTGAAGCGAAATTTCCTACCCATCATGGCGTGAAAATCACATAATAATTATGTGTACTAAATAATGTGTATTTTCTTTGATCGGGTCCTTCGCTAATGGGATGAATATTAATTTGTGAAGACGACTACCAAGCAGTATTACTTAAAATTGTTTTTAAATCTTTTAGTAGCAATAAATAAATCTAGTATCTGATCGTATTAATACCCTAGCATCGGTTGAAATTTAAGAATTTTTTGAGTACATCTCAATCAAAACTATTTTCGGATGTGAAGTTTGTTACAAATGTAGTGAGTACCGCGCGCCGTCCGCAGGGCTTAGCAGTAACGGTCGCGTCTGGGACTTGAACCCAGATCCTCTAGTCTTACCAAGTGCCTCTACCAATTGAGCTATCGAGATCTCGAGCGAGGTCTAACCAACATCAAGTTCTCGATAGCTCGGACGGTAGAGGCACTTGTCCAGGTAAGACTTGAGGATCTGGGTTTGAGTCCCAGTCGCAACCGTTACGTTTTTATTATTTTGTTTAGTTTTTTTTTTCTAGCAGGACTGGGAGGATCGTGCACTCCCAGTCTGCCATATTACATGGTTGACGGTGTAAAATAAAAATTATTTAAAAAATAAATAAAATAAGTCTATTTAAATATATAATCCATTATACCCGATGTTAAATTAAAATTAAAATAAAATTCCCTATTTCAATAAGCAAAATTAAATTTTAATTATTTTAAAAAATGTAGGTATTAGAGAGTTCTTCGTCAATGATTAATTTCAGACTGTTTCTCGAAATTTGAACAATTATTCATTAAATTTCAAAGTATTCAAGTTCTGTGTTAAATTCTTCAAATTCTGTAAAATAACAAGCCATTAATATCACAATGAAGTTCATAATCTTCAAATAGTTTTGTCCAAACAATTCAATTCTAATAAACGCACAAAAAGTCTGGTACGGTAACTAACTTTTAGTTTTTTCTACTCGTCTATGGAATATAATATCTCCTACTCTTATGTATCTTTCGTATGTACCTGTCAAAGCTTTTTTTCACATATCTTTTGTGTGCTTGTTTCGATATGAATGTGACATAATGATGACATAAAAGGAGGCATGAATCATGAATGAATTCAACACTATAACTGTACTTTAACACGCACACAGTAAATGCAGCAATCACTACATACTTACAATGTAATAAAACAATTTGAACAAATGAAGCTTTAGGTACATATAAATACACGCACACATCATCCCACACCATTCCATGACATTTGGACCCCCGATAGTTGGCCCACGGCATACTTATATGAAATATGCGGTGGACTTACGGAAAAAATCTGAACATATTAGAGGAGCAGGGGGGAATAGGAGCCTACTAAGGAAAAAGTTCAATAAAAGGCAAATTTATAGATACTTTATATTAGAAACTAAATACATACTTATTTGACTATCATTTAATCACAGCGTCAACCCCATTACCCGACGAAAAAGAGAGCCTATAAATTCCCATACCTGTAATGGGAGCTACTTAGTACTAGTCTAATTAGCTCTTACTTACTGCCTAATAAGCTCTGATTACCCGAATACCACCATCTTGAAATTGAATAAAATGTTTTCCTCAATCTAGCTTGTGACGAAATTGTGCGCATAGATACTCAAAATTGATAACATTAGCTATAAAATGAAACAGGTTTGATTGTAACAAACATATAACTTCACACCTACCTGGCAGTTGAAATTTCGTATTTTTTATAAGCGCGGGGCAAAAAATCGACAAGCGTCCGTGGTAAATAATGCGTGGCACTGGCGAGCCTAGTGCGGCAGGGGAACACGGCCGCAGTGTGACGAAGGCGCCCGAGTGGCAACCGAGTGAATACGAGCTGTAGTTTTGTCTCTAGTCGCACCGCTTCCGTTACTCCCCTATGTAGACAATTAGTTTTATCTTTTATCTATTAGAATGAAAATATGTTTTATACTCTTATTATTCGGCGAAACCCATTAGGGATCACTATTTTCTTCAAAACCTCCCAACAAAAAAAATCTTTTACGTAATACCTATCACTGGTCACTCAGCCAAGTAACCGCCCAACCCCTCAACCCGACCCTAACTCTCCAATACCTTCTAATATTTTATGTTTTAAGTCGAAAACAAAAAAAAATGTCACCGGAGACCTAAATTCATTTACATTTTTTACTCCAATTAATGTCAGGAATCGCTGGTTAAAGTAAATCAAGTACATCCCTTAACACCGTGTAGATCAGGGTACGTACAAAAACTCAACACTGTAAATAAATTCATTTTATATCTATATAAATTTATTATCAAAGGTGTTTTTGAAGTGTTTTGGAATAAAAAGGTTTGGAATTGGTAAATAATGCACAAAAAATTATAATTTCGGGGGTCCAACTGTCGGAGGAACAACTGACGTGTCACCCTCACACACACATAGTCCCACTTAGATAGATACAAACTTCTACATGGTGACAAATTCTATGTTTCTATTGGCAATGGCATGTCGGATAATGATGTTTTAATTGTGATGTCATTCAATAGTATGACGTAGGTACTTACCTTATAATAACTGATAATTCCTGATATTAGTGTGAGTCTCATGGCGCCGAGTGCGTTCTCGTGTCGTTCTGATGAGTGAAGAGTGATGACACTGATGACCTACTTCACTAACATGGGTTTCTATGTGGAAGATAAGCCATTGATTCTAAGAACGAGAGCTAGTGCCATAGATGAAATGTGAAAATAGCAGGTTATACGAGTACTATAGCTGATGGTGTGTTCCTAGAATTTCATAGATTTGGGTACCTAGTTATCATGGATTGCACATTATCTAGAGTGGAAGACACTCTCAATATCGTTCTGGAAATAAAGCATTTCTAAATATTTATACAACCATAAATATTTATCTAGACACCATCTAGATAGCATTTAGTTCGGTTTGAATCTTGCAATCATATATTAAGATAGCATCCAATAATATGTGCGTTAAGAAAAATGAAGATAATGTTGGTAGTTCTTAGTCGAAGAATGATAAAGTTAAAAGTGACCGAATTGGAAATGGGTTCCATAGCTCAGTTGGTAGAGCTCTTGCCATTTCAGCAAAAGGCCCTGGGTTCGAGTTCCACATGGGAACCAATATCTTTTTCTAATTTAACGAGTTTCGCTAATATTGTCTTCATTTAATTAAATATTATAATTTGAGATTTTACTCATAATGTTAGAAAAAAAAAAACTATCGGATATTTTAATTAGTTTAAGAAATTTACGATAATACCTTTTACAATTTGTGTGCCGCTGCCCCGGGTAATACATATCGGATAACCAACTCCAATGTCATAGGTGACTTGAAAGGGTGCACGAACTCATGGGGTGAGGTTTGTCTAGGTCCTACTTACTGTGTGGCGGGCCGAATCGGGAGAGACTGCGGTTGACGGAGACCTAATCTAGACCTCTTCAGTCAGACTCTCTCGACCCGTTACCTTAAGGGATGGATTCACACGGTAGTCACTCCTGAACACATTGACCTCCAGGTTCGTACAGCCTTCACACGTTTTTCTTCCCTCCACATAGCATCCCCAAAGATAACATAGGCCCTTAGGGATTTTTTTATCTTCTGGGTCCAAAAAAAACCTACCGAATAAATTGTTTTTTTCTCCCTGCTTATCCTTTCCTATTCGTCCCGTTCCCCTTCCGCCTCCCCTTCCTTCCGATGAATGGTTAGCAACTCATAGAGATTTTATATACTCATATACGCACATAAATATATATCCCCATGCCAGAATATTTTGATTTTATACATATAGATTCATTTTTAAATTGATTATTGCCGGTTGCGTATTCGGTTGCTTCTGTGAGGCAGAGTTTGATAAATGTGCAGTCGACATTGATGCTTGCTAAAGTTATGCTATATATATATATATATATATATATATTTAATATTAATTACTTACATAAGATTAATTTCTTAAATACTTAACTAGAACTCAAGTGTGTACTATACGTATAGGCATATAAGACGTGTTAATGCAGTTTTATTATTAATGATTATAAGTAATAATTATTAGCCTGAAAAACTCATCTACATTGAAAAAAATCTCCCGAGAAAAGATACATGCCACCGACGGGACTCGAACCTGCGTCCTTCTGATTTCCGGTCAATTTCTCTTATCCACTGAGCTACGTCGGCTTATCTCCTGCCCGCCAAATAATTCAATATGTACTAGTGTTTCATTAAACAATTATTGCTTATTACATTTTTCCACCCGCAAATAACCAACTTTATTTGTATATGAGAAAGGCATTGTAAGTGCTAAATCTCCCAATAGGTGGCGTCGAGACCAATTATGTCTACATTTTTTTGGTGAAATACTTTAACTCGTCAAAATTAATTATTATTTTTAATAAATAAACTTATGTTTAAGACAAGATTTTTATGCATAGCACAAAGGGTGTATCTTTTGCATGTATCTTTTCTCGGGAGATTTTTTTCAATGTAGATGAGTGTTTCAGGCTAATAATTATTAGTTATAATAATTGTTACCCTTTGTGCTATGCATAAACATCTTGTCTTAAACATTAGTTTGTCAATTAAAAATAATAATTTACATTTATTTTCTATCGAATACAGAAGCATTTAAAAAATTATTACGTGTTTCGCAACTATTAATTCGAACTGGAATTTCATTTTAATAATTAACTCACATTAATGAATTGTTTGATTGAATGCAATGAACCGTGTAATGCTGGGGAACGGAATTAATGTGGCTATAAAATAATGTGCGTGATATTTGAAGTTAGCACACGGAGGGGGGGGGGGGGGGGTAATCAAAAATAAAATTTAATTAGCGCAACCGATTGGATGCAATCAGTTGTAAACCATCAAATTTGCGCATTCAGACGGTAAATTTATTTATGCTTTTTTTCCAGTCGATAGGTTGACGAAATATCTGCATTATCTTGGATACGGCTTCCTGTTGCTATGTAAATAATTATTTGCTGTAGAATTATTTGAAAGTGTTCCTAATACTGAGAGATGAGTTTAGTAGTAGAGCGATTTTTTTTGTAGTGAAAACTTCTTTAGCACCGTTGTGATTTGAAACTCGATCAAACGAAAAATGGCGACACCAAAAAGAGACAAACACTTGCATCTATAAGATTTGGCCTGCGAGATAATGTAAAATCGGTCTCCTCTTTGTGCGGTGCTTTGTAGCCTTCCAACTCTTGTCTACTTTAGGTTTCTGAAGGTTTCACTTACACCGCGTGTGAATTGCACACTCTGATTTTTTTTTTACAATAGAAAAAAAATCCCTCATAGCCTCTGTTGTCTTCGGAGATGCTGTGTGAAATATCTTTTTAGGGAATGGAAGGAGATGAAGTTCTGGGAAGGAAAAAGGTATGAGGGGCGTGTAGGAATCTGGGGGTCGATGTGTCCAGGTGTGAGATGTGTCTAGAATATTTCTGCCTTAAGCAGTCTGTCTCGATCAGGCCCCTCACGCAGTAAGTGAACAAATGCCACCAATACCTAGACAAACTTCACCCCAAGTACCCGGGCACCACTGCCAAATCATCAAATGTAGCGGTGAACACTTGGGTGACCTTGGGTTATCCAATAAATGGTTCCCGGGCGGTGCGGTGGTACCCGCCTCCCAAATTATAAATGACAACTGTGGCCAGGGTTTATTTAACCTAAACCTACTTTTACAACATTCGCTAATGGGATGTCTCGTGTCCCACTGGGTCGGACAGGAATAAAAAACTATCATACGAGCCGACTTACACAAATTCGAAGAAACGACCCGTTCTCGCGAAGAAACCATCAATTGTGAACGGATGTTCTGCTCGCGTCCGTCGAGTTTAACGCACGCGCACCTGTGCAATCAATGCTGCTAGCTCCTTAGATCAGGCTCCATTCAAATACCTGTAAAACAGACTCAGCATGCCCACATTGCGTCTGTGCATTAGCTATGGCAATCGGTCTGTTAACAACGGTTTATCAATCAGAAGGACCGCTCTCCTTTCACATAATCTAGTAGGTTTATCAAGTATTGTCGAACTCCAGCCCAGAGGTAGCTCCCATATTCAATTGTTGGGCGTACTTGATATTTTTATAGAATTACCAGCTGGTCACTATTGAAGAATCGTCTAGCCCTGTACAAGACGTGATAACTATTGTTGCTATTATTTTTTGCATCTTTGTACACTCCTCTTATATCCACAAGCACATGCTTCTATTATGGAAGAGGTGACCCGATAGTTGATCCGCCAAATATTCGCCCCCCGAAATGATATTTACTTTAAAATTATATATTATTTTGCATAATTTACCAATTTCAAACGTAAAATCGACTCCAAGAATACCCTTAATAAGTAGGTCAAACGAATTTATATACAGCGTCGATTTTTTGTACTTATGCGCTGGTATACACAGGGTACAAAGAAAAGTTTTATAGGTACTGTTATTCGGCGGTAATCCTCTCCCCACATATCTTCGGGGTAACTTAGATACTTTTTTAATTTTGTGTACCGTATTTTCCCTAAACCGACCGCATATATAAGTATGCCCGGAAGCCAATAATTGTCGGCGTATCAACTGTCATGGATCCTAACGGAAGAGTAGTATAAATTTTAAAATATAATATATTAAATTGTAAAACCTGAAGAATGGAGAACAGCGTTTGATTGAATCCGTTTATATTTTTATTTAGATTCCAAACCTGTTGATCGCCCTTAGAAAGGTTTGTACCGTGAGAGACAATATACGTTTTTGTTTACGAATAACTTCGTATGAATCATACAAAAGTTTCTTCCATCGGACCGAGTTGATTACGAATTATTAGTCATTGCCACGCATAAACAGCTCATCAACATAAAAAAAAACAACAAATAATTCTTCTCTTGCGGCAGCTACTGTGTAGATCTCTAGAACATCTTCCTCGAAATTTGAAAAACGATCACGCTGAAGCAATGTCCATTTTGTGAAACACGATCAGTGCTCCATTCAGGCGAGAGTTTGATCAATTCGTTCAGCGTTGGAGTGCGGAAGAATTTGTTATGTCACGTTATGGGCCAGGTACCAGGTAGAAGAGGGGGGGGGGGGGGTTATAAGCTTCGTTTAGGCCGCGGAAGAAGGGGTGTCTCTCCACCGGCGCGGGGGCGAGGGGAGTTCTCACACAGAATCAGTGATGCATGCCCAATCTGCTTCGCGGCTACCGAATATTTCGATTAGCTTTTTTACATTACGGCTCCCGCCGCCGAGGTAATAATGGATTGGTCAGTCGCTGGTCTTGGCGGCCGGCGGGGTTGTCAACATTCATTGACGAAACTTTTTTAGCAATCACCGCGGTATGAATGGGAGCGGTTTAGTGTTTAGTGGCCTTTGGGAAACTGGGGAAGAACCAGTTTTGCGAATGAATCAACCACAGTCACAATATGTATGTCTCACATTGAACGGATTCGACAACCAATACGTAAAAACATAGCTTTCCTAAGAGCGATTTTGTGCACATTATTTAGGTATCAGATGCATCGAATTATTTTTAATAGCTCTGCAGATGGTCTGTTCATAGCATACAAGCATATATTTTGAAGGAATGTTAACATTTACAAACAAAACGCATCAAAATACAAATCGATAATTAATGACTTCACTGGCATCACGCGGATAGCCAGAAAAAAATCAGCTTTTTTACTATCCACCTTCTGCAAAAAATAGGAAAAAATATATTGCTGCAAATGACGGTTTTTTTTACATTAGCTCCGCACAGGATGCCCTGAAGAAAATAATTCCTCTCAGGATGCTGTGGAGGATATTTTTAGGGAAAGGAAGAAGAGGATATGTGGAGGATCTTTTTAGAGAAAGGAAGAAGAGGAAGGTTTGGGAAGGAAAAAAGTATGAGGGGTGGGTAGGAATCCGAGGTCAATGTGACCATGAGTGACGAACATATGAATCCATCCCTTCCACTGCGGTGCAAGGCGATGACACGGGTCGAGAGAGTGCGACTAGAGAGGTTTAAAGGTCTCCCTCAATCAGCCTCTCCCGATTGGGCCCGCAACGCAGAAGGTGGGCAACTCATCCCCCGCCAAGACCTAGACAAACCTCACCACATGAATCCGGGCACCCCTGCTAAGTCACCAAAGATAGAGAACCATTGATGTTATTACTTTTACATGTAGGCAACAAATAAATGAAGAGGTGCAATAAATATTTTTTTCCGATGTGTATCGAATTCGGAACACATTTGATGGAAAATGTTTATGAATCGCATTGAACGTTTCTTACAAAATGTGCCGTAATAAGCTAAACGAAAATTTATGATAAATGATATTAAGAGATGGTTGGCGAACCCTGTAGCGCATGACGCCATGTATTATGGTTCATATTGTAGGGTTGCAGTGAGGCTACTGAAATTCCGGCACGCACCGCGGCCCAGAGCCAAAGTTTGGGAACCCCTTTTCAACATCGTTAGGTAGGTACTAACCTAGCAATTGGTACTTCAGAATATTGGTGTTATTTCTGACTGTTCGACGATTCTTTCAGCTAGACCAGAAGGCATCAGCCTTTGGGGACAACTGAGAGAAGATGGTGGAAATAGTCGGAAACATTGTTAGCAAAGGCTAGACCTCCGATCAGTGATGGAATGGCGACATTGTCGTAGTCTGTTTTGTTGTAACCAAAAACATTTTATTTCGAATATTTTTTCTAAAGAATTATAGGTATTTAGAACACCGCACCAGTTTCCTTCTTTCGATACAAACATAGTGCTTTGGTCTACAACAATACAAAGAGGTACCCACTTAAGTCTTTTTCATCTCATTTTTCTAGCACTAAACAGGTCATTGCCTACATTCAAGTACAACGGGGGGAGCCTGTTTTATTTTTCCATAAATTATTTCGATTTTTCATACGGACATCGGGACATCATCAGGCTAAAGATTCAATAATAATATATAATTGTTAGTTCATTGATTCAGCAATATAATCATTTTAGTTAGTCATTAGTCTGTTTAAGTTCATCACTCTTCCGCTGGTTTCTTCGGGTTATTTAAATCACTCCTATCGTTCATGCGTTGCCACATGAATTAAGAATGATCGGAGACTCGGCAGAATTTAGAGCTAAACTTAAAACTCACCTTTAACGAGTCGTATCCATACAGTCAAAAACCTTTCACCTTCACCTTCACAGCCAGCGACATTGTAAATAACTAATTTTGTAAAAATATTAACTTGTAAGTTTTTTAAGGTAGTTTCATAAAATTTCTTCGGTCCTGAACAGTTTCAAAATAAATATCAACCCTATTTTTGCTACAAATATTCTCATAAATGCAATATCAACAGTAAGGAAGGTAGCAAATGTAAAATCATTCAATTCCAGTGTTTTAAACATGGTGTCCTGTACGTGCTAAGTCGTATTTCCTCCAAGCATTGTTTTGGGTTGTTTTCTGTATCTGTTTAACTGCTCTTACCCATAAACTTCTTTTCACGATAATATAACATTACCATAGACATATGTATGACGTATGAGGCTTAACTGACTTATTAAAAACTCTAATAAATTGTACAGCCCCCTTGAGGTGATTTTTCACAAGAAACGGCACTCTACAAATTATCCACTTACTATTATCATTATTATCGACCTCAAGTCAAGCAATTAACCCAGACCGGGAGCACTTAAGTTACTTCATCTTTTAAATTAATGCTGTTTCTATAGTTTACTGGCAGAACCTCCCATCTTTCCTTCCCGAGAGGAAACATTTCTTTGCTTTATACCCACAAAAATATAAAATAATATTTAGCACCGTCAATTCTATTTTGTTCGGTTTACCCCTCAAATTATATTTATTCCTTTATTATTCTTAAAAATATTTTTAGAATTATTTATTTCACTGTTATTTAAAAGGTGCGTTTTTGGGTTACCTCTACAAACTGTTTGGCTTGGTACAGGTAATATGTATTGTATATGTGCGTAGTACATAGGTATATAATACATTGGTATTATGTGTAGACCAGCTCGAAAAATATATCATCGTTATTATGCTTTGCTCAGAAACCTGCTCGCTGTAGTGCTTTGCAAATATAGGTCGGTGCTTTAGTTTTATTGGCATAGGTCTCGTGCAAATCTTGTGACTGGGCAAGTACCTACCTAAAATGTTCATAAAAAATCTAACTCAAAATATATTTGAAAATGATTTTTTCGTTTAACAAAATTGTTTTGATATGTATCCACGTTAACTAAACTATTTTAAAAGTAATTTTTTTATGTATAATTTTATGAGTTTGAATTTTTCGCTAATTTTAGTTATTTGTCCGATTTTCTGATCGTTGACATAATAAGTACGTATATAATATTTGTGTTGTGTGCTAAAAGTTATGAGAAAATAGAAAATTATGTTTGAACGCCATAAAGTTAATCATTTATCAAAAAATATTAAAACATGCAAACCGTAGATATAATGTACAACTTAATACAAAAAAAATAGGTTATAACAAATAATGTCATCAACATTGAATCATAAAGCTTTACTGAGTTAATACTGAATTTTAAAATGCCAAAAGCACCTATGTGTTGTGAAAAAGACAAGTTGTTTCATATATGTAGGTATCTACATTCGATAAAATGACCTACATAGGTAAATAAAATTTATAGTGCCTTCACAAATCAATTTAATGATTGGACGAAATGCGATAACCGCATGCAATTAACAAGGGGTTAGAATAAAAAATCTGTTAAAATACGAGTACTTTTTGCTTCCTGAAATGGAACATTGGAAGAAAAAAAAACTACACTGACCTTTTCTCTGACTGTTCCAGGTCAACTCAACTATTTTCGTATTGAAACATCATTTCCATGACTGGAGGTCTAGCATGGTTGATCGATAAAACCCCATATCAATACGATATTGACCAAATCCGTCATCTATAGTCAGTTATCAATATTTGCGAGCACGGTCTATGATTGTTAACACATACTCCAACACTCCCACCGACGATTGAGAAATTTTAGCGCAGCATCCATAGTATCAGATAAGTTTCGGTTAACTATAAACATACACATATTTTTGAATAATGTCGTTCGTTTTGCAAAATTACCGACATATTTAATAAACGTATTGAGCGAACGAAGCTCGAAGAAATGAAATAAGTCGTATACGCGATTCATAGATTTAAATAATGCTTCTAAGACGCAAAAAATTTATTCCGTTTGATTTTTGAGAAACTAAAATGATTAACACAATTAATACAACTAATTAACTCTTGTTTAGTGTCAAAAAGTGAATACGGACTGCCAATGCATATTTAGATTAATATTTCAATTCAACATTCCAAATTTATTTATTTACGTAATTGATGGGCGTTTGACGTTTCGTGATGTGAATTTGACGACAGGTCCGCCAGTGTTCCGGCGTTTATCGATTTCTTATTTATTCCCTGTCAATATCGGTTAGGCCGTCAACGGTGAAACCGTGCTAACGACGGTTAAGTTTTTAGATTTTCACGGCCAAAAGTATTATCGTTATTTGTTTTTGGGGTGTTATGCCGTGTTGCGCTACCTCCTTCTTTAGCCAACGTTTCGGACAGCGTTGCAATGTCCATTATCAGGGCTGATCCGGCATAACCGACATCTGTCGGATCTGCCTAAAATCTAAATCTGGCTAAAGAAGGAGGTAGCGCAATACAGCATAAAACCCAAGAAACAAATTACGAAAACGTTCTAGGACATCGATATAAAATCATCGGAAGTTATGCCTATCGATTCGATGTTGTAAAGGTTGCCAGCGTTTATCGATTTCTTATTTATTCCCTCTTAGTATCAGTTCAGCTGTCAAAGGCGTAACCGTACTAGGGACATAGATATAAGATCATCGGAAGTTAGGCCTATCGATTCGATGTTTTAAAGTTTGCCAGCTTTTATAGATTTATTTATTCCCTGTCAATATCGGTTCAGCTGTCAACTGTGAAACCGTGCTAGGGACACCGATATAAGATCATCGGAAGTTAGGTCTATCGATTCTATGTTGTAAAGTTATCGATTTCACTGTGCTAGAGCTCCAAGTAGACAATTCTACTGTTTGATTTTAATGATTATACAAAACGCAAGCCTTCCGCGTGCGATTAATAAGGAAATAATAATATTAGCTGTACTTTTTGCTTCGTTTACTATTGTTATATTTAAAGATGCGCGTTCGCACATGAAATGAAATTAGAATACATCCTTGTTAGGCCTGATGGGAAGAAAATGCCTAAGTTACTGCTCAACCACAACATACTCCTGAATATAATGTTACTACGACGAGCAATACTTAAATGATTTTATAAAATGCCTCGGTGCTTTAAGTCGTAAGCGTTATCTTGATGTGGCTAGGTAGAATGTGAATAATAAATCTAAAAACTTACTGATATGCTCAGAATCGCATCAAGGTAGAGCCTTTGCATTAAATAAACATTGCGCTAGGAAAATGGATGAAAGTATTTTGGTCAATACAGATCAAGTAGAGATGAATGAAAAAACCTCATTCCAGGAAGAGATGTTACGATACATTGAATCAAATGCTTTAATCGAAGCATTTCTGGATATTCATACATAAGCTGAAGTGTATGTGGAACAAGGAATAGAAGATGAGAAAAGATATGTATATTTTGGATGCCTACCAAATCATAAGCTTTGGTAGTTCAATCTAAAAAGGGTGTAAATCTAGGCCTACAAATGTATCCAGGGTGATACTTCCAGTAATACTTAGTGATTGTCACTTCAAGCAACGTTTCAGGCCGATCTGAAACGTTGCTTGAAGTGACACATCAGATCTGAATATCCCGTGCTTCACAAACCTTATCTTTAAGGATTTCATGACCACTCAACATTGTGGAATTTCAGCATCTCTTTAAAAAGTCCCCAATTTTTTTATTTTTTTTAAATCGCCCATAAACTAACAGAGGGGTCGGCAGTATAATATATAGTATATTTGCGGCACGTTCCAGAGTGGAAGATACTATCAGTATCGCCCTGGTGTAAGGCCACCATTCAGAATTGAAACGTTGCTTGAAAATGGCTTTAGCCGTGTTTGGTGACCAGATCTGAATAGCCAGGTACTTCCCAACCTTCCTCTTCCCACCTCCTTCCCCTCCCGACTACCTTCAGCCTCACAACATACCCCAATTGGGGATGCCATAGTCTCACTGGCTCCAGACGGGTGCAGTTGAGATTCTTGTGCGGTATTCACTGTAAAAAAAAAAAAAAATTTACATAAAATTTTTAAAATTTTAGAGTCCTACGAATTAAACACAAAAACAATTAATATAGGTACATGGGGAAGATATTGCGAATACTATAGAAACGTATCTAGATATTAGAACTTCTTGTTATTAGACTTCAGACTCTCGATGGGGGGTTTGATTTAATGCTTGAAGATCGAATGCAACTGACCTGATTTTAATAAGTGAAGAGTGAGTGCGAAGGACAAACACAGGCGGTGTACGGTCAGTTTATGCTTTCTAGCATTGAAGGTCGCGATTTCATAATAATAGCAATTGTGTACACTGAATAATAATCCGTAAAATTCAACGGTAATGTCCGCCATTTAATGAAGTTGTACATCGTTGAGTTGTCCGGTCACCATCTTTACCCCCCGCTTCCCTTCCTTTCTCCCTTCGGCCTCGTTATTCATATCAATTCAATAACATATCTTAATTAGAGATGCCTACTATCCCACTGGCTCCGTACAGTAGGGAGCAGTAGGCATCTTATAATCTTCATGTACCTATTATTTGAATGAATCTTGTAATTGTTTAATGTAATTATTTTCAAATAGGTCGAGTATTTTAACGAGTGATTTTTCATTTTTTTTGGTTATTATTTAGTCAGAACAAATTTGGGTGCGGTAGCGAACGACGCAGCTATTTTAAATCGCGGAAGCATTCCTATTGGTTCCACATAGTCGCTGTCTGCCAGAACAAATTAAGAGGAACCCTTCTGTTCTAGACTGCCGAAGACTTAACACCCTTGTAAATCGCTACTTGTTCGCTCCTTGCTTTTCATATACAAATATTTTATAAATTTTAAATTATGGTTCGGATGTAAATTATTATAATAAACTTGTAAATACAGTGTTTGATGCTTATTTGATTTATACACAATCCATACATAATATTTTAGGTTTTTTAGGACTTCGTGACATTTTGGCGAGCGCCTAAAGTTGCAAGACCTAATCTGGGCCTGAGGACGAGTTATTCCACCACCGTGGCCAGGTCGTTATTAAAATCTGCCAGTAATTAAACACGAAACACACTGAGGAGCAGGGGCACAAGATGGCAGAAGAAGTAACGATCGGGGGCTACAGAGCGGAACAGTTAGGCAACACTGCCTCGAAGGCGGGAGCGGGTGAATCTCAGTCAGACTGTACCTGTGTACCTTTACCTACCACTGGCACTTATTGGAATGGAATATGTAAGCAAAATGAACTAAGGCTTCCACCATAATATACTATACATATGACTAGTTCTTCTTTGAACAAATTATTTATTTTATTTTTATTCATTTATTTATTTTATAACATACAAGTACAGAAGAAAGCTTGGACTGTTAAAACAGTCAAATTGCATAGTTTAGACAGCTCGCAGTTATCGCAATCATTTAAAATTTCACAGTATCTAATAACCAGAAATATTTGCAGAATGTTTTCATGCACAAAAACAACAATCGAAAACAAATAAATATATAAATAGATATATACACATACACACACCTACATACAAATGTATGTTGTAAGTGTGTATATATTGTATGTTGTTAATTTTCTCTATTTTTTTAAAGCGAAAACTTCTTTTGAAATTCGATGAAACGAAAAAGCGACCCTAAAAAGAGACTAACACATACATCTATAGGATTTAGCCAACGAGAGAATGAGATAGAATAATCAGTCTCCTCTTTGTGTGAACACTGGTCAACTTTAGTTTCTGAAGGTTTCACTACCACGTGTGAACTGCACCCTTGTAATTTTTTTACGTTAACTCCACTCGGGCCCTGAGGAAACAATCTGCTTAGGGGCCTATTTCATCTTTGGGCATGATGTGTGGAGGATATTTTTAAGAAAAGGAAGGAGAGGAAGTTCTGGGAAGGAAAAGGGTATACTGACAATAATAATAGGATTATTTGAAAAGAGAGAAATTACCTCAACTGTACATTTTATCATGAATTCTTAAGCTTCATCTAATTTTATTATTTACAAATAGATACCGAAAACATACTTACCTGTCACTTCAGATAAACACACTTTTATTAGAAAGTTTATGCTTGAAGAAGATACGACTTTGCCCGCAGAGGCCTTTTGATTTAAAACACTGGAAATTGCAAGATTTTACATTTGCTTTCTCCATCACATTACATTATTGAAGATTAGTGCCAAAAGTGGAGTTGATAATTATTATTTTGTAAGACTGAAAAATTTAAAACTCTTTAGGACTGGAGAATATTTATGAAACGACTATTACAATAGCTTACAAATAAGAATTTGCTTACATTTTTATACAATTTGTTATTTACAATGTCGCGGGCTGTGAAGGTTAAGGTGAAAGATTTTTGACTTTATGGATACGATTCTCTGAAAAGGTGAAATTAAAAGGACTATCATATCAAAGATAAAAAAACAGTTTAATGGGCGTATACGTAACCCCACGCAGATTAATACTTCTCAGACCTATCAGTTTGAGGGGTGGGTAGGAATCTAGGGATCAGTGTGTCCAGGAGTGACTGATGATTCCTTCCCTACGGCTGCGGTGCAAGACGATAGGTTAAGAGAGACCTGCTGGAGAGATAGAGAGTCTCCCCGAATACCTGAACACACCCCACCCTATGAAACCGGGAACCCCTGCTAAGTCATCAAACGTAGCGAACCACTTGTGATGACCTGTGGTAAAACGGCGGCACCTTTACCCACCTCCCAAATTTACTACTACAAAGTTAAAGTTAGCTATCTATATAAAGTAAGCTTTGCTTGAATAATAAAGTAGATATGGCAAATTTTCGAAACCGAAAACGGAACGTACAAGCAAATTAACAGAGAAATGAAATGCCAAATGGTCATGTTAAAAAAGGACTTCTCTACGCCCAGTTAACAACTGCACGCATTCCAATCTACAGTATTAATTCTGAAAGTTTGACATAAAATGCTTGCCTCGAAAGCTATGGATGTGCGATTGTCTTATTATTGGGTACCTAACTAAGTATTTAAATAGTACCTACATTTGCATATTATATTCTGAGATAAAAAATTTGTTGGATTATTGCATATGGAGCATAAGTGTTCAATATGGGAGGCGAGTATGGGAACCGCCGCCCCGAGAACCATTTATTGGATAACGAACCCCTCTGCCATAGGTCATCCCAAGGGTTTCGCTAAGTTTGGTGACTTAGCAGAGGTGCTCAGGTTTATGGGTTAAGTTTTGTCCGGGTTTTGACGGCGTATGCGTCTGCCCACAAGCTGCATGGCAGGCCGGATCTGGAGAGAGTAGTTGACGGGGTTCCTTTGACTTCACCAGCCGTACTCTCTCGGAACATCGCCTTGCACCGCAGTGGGAGGGATGGATTCATACGTCTATCACTCCTGATTCATACGTCTATCACCCCTAGGTTATCCAATAAATGGTTCCCGAGGCGGCGGAACCTATACCCATCTTCTACTGATACCGTAATGTTTTAATTTTTTAAGAATGAGGGAAATTGAGAATGCATTTTTTTTAACTGTTATAAAATACATATTTTTTGTTCTTGCACAAATTTTTCCACTAAAATAATTGTACAAAATATTTTTTTTCATTCGTCTTCCAGTACAAAAGTCAATAGCTCGGTTTCATTGATACCTTTCTAGTTACCTTAGTACCTGTGTAGGTTGTTAAGACCCGTTACGTTCAGGATTTATGGAGCTGTTGCAGGAAATTATGCTTATAAAGAGTCAATTAGTCTCGAAGAGCCTCAACCGTGGAAAACCATTCGTATTTGGTAACAGACAACAACAATGGCAGACCAACTTACAATAACAACTTTTCATCTTACCAAGAATTCAAAATACATTACTGATGATTAAAAAATATGATCTTTGCACAAAACCAGGCAAAATACTAAGGGCTACAATTCATTAACGTGATGCACCACGTCGCGTCGTGAAAAATTCCGGATCTGGCCGCTAACAATAAATTTCTTTATGTAGATGGCAATAAGATTTAAATTCCCGTTTTGGCTAGGTGCCAATAGTGAATAATAACAGAACACGAATAGAAATTATACAGAACTTGAAAATTAATTTTTAAATTAGATGATTGTTCAAAATCAGAGTGATTAATAAAGATTAAATTTTTCCTTCTTTCCGTGCATACAAAACGTCCCAAAAATATGTGTTTTCGATAAAAATATCAACCAATGACTTAATTTTTTATAACATTGAATATTATTAGCTATTACTGAGCATGTATTTATACTATTGAAGAATAAATTTCTTTGAAATTAACTAAGAAAAAAGTTAACCGATTAGGTTCTTTTTTAAGTTCTCAAAAAAATTTCTTGTCAAATGTTGTGATACCGTTTTCTACGAACTGGAAAATACTACGGATATTTACATGTTTAGGAGCTCTTTAACCAGTGTTAATGGGATACAGCTTAGTCAGTAAGGCTTTAATTCATGAACATCGCCATTCAATTAAATTAAACTATAAATTATCTTTACGACCAAGTATATTATTAAACTAACATTGAATACATCAACATTTCAGAAAACCTATTTAAATTAAGTTTACTCCATACTATGCACATCCTGTCTACACGAGGATTATTACATCAATTGACTTGCTTCAGATGTACAACCTAGTCATTCCATGAAATATATACAGGTATTTTACTGAAATAATTTTAGACCAAAGCAACTACTTTCAGATGGCATTATTACTTCCATGAGGAGCTTTGTTAAAGTTTTTGATGTCCATTTACGTTTCAAAAATAGGACAAATTGTTACATTAACATCTATGAATGTACAGGGCGATAATGTACTTGACTTACTTTAACAACTGATTCCTGACGTTATTTGGTGTAAAAAATGTACACAAAATTTTAGACTCCGGCGAGGAGGCCAGAGAAAAATAAATTCCCTCAGGGCCTATCTCATCTTTAGAGATGCTGTGTGGATGATTTTTTGAAAGTAAGGAGACAAAGTTCTTGGAATGAATAAGAATTAATGAGGAGTGAATACGAATCTGGTGGTCAATGCGTCTATAAGTGACGGACGTTTGAATCTATCTTTCTATTTTTTTTCTTTAAAACCAAACTTTTTTTTTCTTCTACGTGTCATCAGTGCTAGTGCTAGTCACTCAGCCGAGTAATCATCCAACCCCTCACATCAACCTTACCTGTCTAATACCTACTGTTTTTTTTTATGTTTTAAGTTTTAAAAAAATCAGCAATGTCACTGAAGACCAAATTTTCATTTACATTTTTTTATTCCACATAATGTCAGCAATCACTAGTTAAAGGAAGTCAAGTAAGTCTCTTAATACCCTATATAAAGAAGAGTGTTCCGGTGTGAATTTGAGATTTCTTTTTATATAAATCTATAGTTGTTTGATATACTCGAATGATGACATTTTCTACATTTGACCTTCAAATCAGGAGGAAGGTCACTGTCTAACATGAGATTTTGAAAAAACATTTCCCATCCCTTTTTCCCACCCCTTTAAGCAGAATGTTGATACTTTTTGTGAAGTTTGGCATATTTGGCGTTCAAAACAAGAGGAAAATTACTGTCTGTGACTAAGTACATTCTAGACGTTCTCTATTAGAAATAACGCCAGTACCTACTGTCTACATCGGATTTCTAAAAACTCAGTGTAAAGCCCGGGAAACGCCGGGGACACGTTATTTATTATTATCAGTATTAAAAAAAACATTAATTTACATTATTCACTTTATTCATTTACAAATGTATTACCTGTAACTCATTTGTAAAGGAATTACAAGTAGGTAATACAAAACAAGGTAATCAAAAAACTATTTAGCTACAAGCCCAGAACATCCACAAAAAATTATATATGGAAAAAAAAATCTTAACATTAAGAAAACTAGGTATATGAATACAATAAATGTCTCCTTATCCCCCCATTACACGTATCAGTATTCGCATCAGTATTTACTGATGCGAATTACTGACGACAACCGTCAGTATTTGTGAGCCATTACACGTGTCAGTGTTACTGACGTCAGTATCGTTGCGAATCCTTGCGGGACAGACGCTTTTTAAAGTGATGGATCCGAAAAGAAAAGCCTGTGTTGCTATAATTTTGGCGTTTGGTACAAAGAAACGAGTGAAGCGCAAACGATGGGTGAAGGACTGGCTTCTCAAAAAAGAAAAATTCTCACACTTGAATTTAATGGATGAAATTTTGCTGACTGATCCACACGGCTATAAAAATCATCTACCCATTTAATTATTTTTAAGTCATCAACAAGGTGCAATACAAAGATTTTTTTACATTTTAACCATTGGAGCGATTACATAAATTAAAAAAAAAACATACTCCTTGATTGCTCAACATTCCTGTGCGATCATTTTTAAAAATTTTCCTCCAACATTGAAAAAAAATCATACTTCCGAATTTGAATATGGAGACATACAAAACTGATTATTGTGCTATATAGCCAATATTTTACATTATCACATATTTTGGGATTTGTAAAAAAAAAATTAAAAATCATAAACTTTATTATTTTTTTACGGAATTTAGGTGAATTTGGCTTCTCAAATCCACAAAATCAATCCGAGACTTAACCATTGGATTGCTTTTGGCTCGATTCGGACCGATTTTATTTTTCTGCGATTGCTTTCGGTCCAAAATCGGACCACATTTTCCTACCATTCGTAAAACATTTATGGTACCTAATTATTTAAAACATATTCATGGCATTGGCAGAGGAAAGATGAAAGTAGACTGAATGAGAAACGCGGAGATCCGCAAAGAATGCAAGGCTGATGTAAGCGTAATGAGTAAGATCAAGAAAGGAACGCTCCGATGGTTCGGGCATGTAGAGCGAATGAACGAGGAAAGGAGTGTAAGGAGAATATATGACGCAAATGTGAATGGTAGGAGAAGTCGAGGACGCACGAGAAAGTCATGGCACGACCAAGTGAATCAGATACTTGAGTCGGGCCATGTCAAGAGTCAGAATAATAGAAAAGCATGTATGAGACGATGTATGAATGTGAACGAGGCAAGGAGTGTGTGCCAAGACCGAGTTGTTTGGCGGTCCATTCTCTCTGCCTACCCCTGCGGGGAAACGGCGTGCTGGTTAGTTAGTTAGTTAGTTTTTATTCATGGCCAGCAATTTATTCTATCAAATAGTTTTTAAAATAGACTATAAGTCTATGACCTTAACGATTGCCTTTGAATTTTTCTAGATCGAATTTTGACAGTTTAAAACTCAGTTACGCACTCAAATTCCAAAAAATAATTTTTGAACCAAACTTTTGATTTGCTGTTAACATATGAAAAAATGGATTTGTAATATATATTTGCATCTGAGGTTATCAAACAGGCCATAGAGAACATAACAACGCAGAACATATTCAATATATATGTTAAAAATATCCACTGGCGGCAATTTTTAACACTAAAGCACAAATTTCGCGCATTTATAAAGTTGAAGATTTTTTAATAATATTTCTTTCAATTTTAAAAACATAAGAAAATTAGTAAAATATAGGTGAATTCATTGGCTGAATAGCACTATAATTTGTTTATATGTTTACGTACACAAATTTGGAGTAATCATGTTTTTAATGTGGTAGCTAGAGGCGATAAAACAGCACCGTCCTCCATGACGCATAAGAAATACTGACGTACTGATGCGGTGAGCCCTTACACGCATCAGTACGGCATCACCACTTTTCGGGCACGCCCCAATACTGATGAGGCCGATCCAAATATCTAGATGCGCGTCAGTAATTTTGTCGATGCGTCAGTATTAGCCATTACACGTATCAGTATTCGCATCATTATTTAAGTACTGATGCGAATACTGATACGTGTAATTGGGGGATTACATACAAAATAAATAATAAACTCTTACATACGAACACAGAATTCATTAAAACATCCCAAGTACACAAACACTTTACACGATAACATATATTTAAACACCATCCACACTAACTATGGTAAACAATCCATTGGTTACGATGGGAGCAACTTATTTAATGGCCTCCCAAATGACATTAAAAAAGAAAAAAAACTGAGTAAATTTAAAAAATATATATTAATTTTTATTCTAGATAAACAAAGCAATGAAATAGAATAGCACTGTAATATATAATATTTAGTTTACTTTAATGTATTTAATTATTCCTAGTAATTATTAGGTATTATTATTATTATTCCTAGTAAAATATGCAATTTTTTTTTCACATTATTTATTATTAGGTACTATGCTAGTATTTAAATATTGTTGAAACAACGTCGTGATCCTTGAATAATAATACTTACTGAAAGTCGGGAAAGGGCGGTTAGTAACTGAAATTATATAATACGTATAATTGTATTACGGTAAGCTTTTATACATACTGGGATGACAGAAAGATCAATTTTTAATAACACAAATAATATTTGTTATTTTATAAATAGGAAAAACCAAAAATGAATATCAGTCCTTTTTACATGGAGTCTTCGCATTAAATATAGAGTTGTTGTGCGCATTGGAGTTTAGAGCAAGTAGTGCTTGATGCGGTTCCGCTTCCCTGCGCCTGAGAGCTGAGAGCTGCAGAGTTCGTCCATTGAACCAGGTGTAGCAATGGCTTCTCCTGTCATACAACTCTCTGTCTTACCGGAACCAAATCTAATTATTTGTAGACTTGTGCATTTTTGTTGTTTGAAATAAAATTGTGTCTTAAAAACTACCAATCTCTTGTTTTAAATGGTCATCAAGTCTCGTTATATTATTTAGCTACAAATATAATGCATCATTGAAGAATAAGAAAATAACAATAAATCTTAACGAAAATGTAAAGAAGAACAATATACAGAAAATGATGATGATGACTCAAACTCAGGATCTCTTGTACTTCCGGGTAAAATGCCCCAAATCAGCCACTGGGACCTCTTATTTTTAAGTCATTTTTGTCGATCTCATATTTCAAATAAACAATACAATGTACAGAAGTAACAATATTATATTCGACTAATTTTCACCATATTTTTAGCAGCTAACTTTATTTTTAAATGATCACAAAATTCTAAAGAATTGGTATGTTACCTAATTACAGGTAGTTTCATTGTTAACTTTTTATTTTTCGGTGTCTTGTTCTTTTTCATATGTTTGTTTAGATTTATTAGTATTATCTGCTTCTCCATTGATATATTATATTGATGGGTACCTATTATAACCTTCAAAAGTTATTATAAGAAGCATAAATTAAATCAATTAAAAAAAAATTATGGGCAGTTCACATGCGGTAGAAGTGAAACCTTCAAAAAACTAAAATAGATAAGACGGGGGAGGCTGTGAAGCACCGCTCAAAGAGGAGACCGATTATTCTATCGCAGGCTAAATCCCATAGATGTATGTGTTTGTCTCTTTTTAGTGTCGCTGTTTAGTTTCATTGAGTTTCAAATCACAACGGTGCTGAAGAAGTTTTCACTTAAAAAAAAAACACAAATGTATTTTAATTTTTTTAATTATTTTTTTTTTTAAAGAAAGACAAACCGGGTTACGAATAACCCAACAATGTTTGAAAATCTCCTACTACCACCACAGAAAGCTGAAAATGTTGCTTGTGTTGTGATGGAGGACTTAGACAGCCGAGGAATCGAACACGCGACGCTCGGGTGGGACCCAAGCGCTATGCCCACTCAACCACTGACCGGTAATAATATAATTTCTAACGTTTTGTTTTCGAGTTCAATGTTTATTATTTTCTTTTTAATTATTTTTACAAAGTTTTTGAATATCATGTCCATGACCATGTTCTTGATATTTATTTAACTTTATTTTATTTATTTTTTATTTTATTATTTATTTATATACATATATATTAAATACATTACAAAATGATACTTTGTCTGTCCAACTGGGAAGGATACCCGTTTTAGGACAGCCAAATTGTATATTTAGTTCATAATATTTTTAACAAGGGAATGGTTTCTTTTAAGATATCTCAGGAATGAGCCTCTGTCGAGATAACTATTAAGAACATTAAAGTTTGTTTTCTGAACGAAGCGATGGTTTCTATATGCCTTTGAAAGAATCGCAAAGATGTGTTTTTTTTTTTCAAGGTCATTTTGAAGAACATTAATACTTGCATTCAGAGTGGATGAGTGGTTTCTTTAGTGATATCACAAGTAGGTGATTCTTTCCAAGTCATTATAGAGAACATTTACAATTGTATAATTAGGATTTACATACATGATATAAATTCCAAGTGTATTTATGGCTTTAATAAAGTACCTACTACAAATTTTATAATTTCTTATATTATAACTTATATTCCCAATTTATCATAATGAGTCACTTGCAATTTCTTATTACAAATATATTCATATTTCCAATTAAAAATTTACTTTTTTTTAATTCGGGTGCTAAGCTTTGTTTTTGAAAAACTTTGTTTCAGCTTTTTATGGTCGTTGGTCGCATTTTTTGCTAGTCGAAATAATGACATATCTTTACTTAATCTATCTTCTTATTTCTAAAACTTATTCTCGTCGTTTCGCGACGTTGATTTTGAACGAGGGTCATTAAGCCTAACGAAAAAAAGTTTAACAGAAATACAAAAATTGTGATTTCCAAAAATGTACCAAATGAATATATATGAAATAAAAAGTGTCAAAAATGTCATGAATAAGGTACAAATTAATATACGCCAGTAGATTTTGATTTGAAAGAACAATTATTGCAATATTATAAAATTATCTAAAAAGCGGAAATGCATACGACAGGTATGCTGTCAGCGCATAAATTTTGATTTTTTCACGAAGATATTTAAAAAAATATCATTCCACCACTGCTAAATAGAAGGGTGACAAGAGTTCTTTTTCAGATTCAACACGTACATAACACAGCAATATTTACTAACGTAATTACATGTAATAACAAATATTCATAACATGTACATATTGTCCATACTCGTAAAACATGCGTAAACACAAAAATATGTATTAACGCATAATATACATGTTTTGACTCAAAATTCATGTATTAACACATAACGTACATGTATTAACACAAAACACATGTATAACACATACCACGGCACGGCATAATAACCCAAACATAAATTACGATTGTACTAAAAGGCCGGAAAATTTTAAAATCATATCCAATAAAATACTATCTAATGTGGCGTATCATTAATATTTTTCAATCACGTATCATTAATATATTTTCGAAGAAAACTTCTTCTGACAGGCTTTCACTTTGTAATGGCATTATTTATTTTATTAAAAGACAAATAACTTTGTGTACATCACTTTATTTTTTACACAATCTACATGTTTCGTGACCAATGTTCACATTCCCTGTTATTTAATCTGTTTTTAATTTCTGACTTCAGTGTACATTTACTCCTGATGATGTGAACATTGTTCACGAAACATGTAGATTGTGTATAAAATAAAGTGATGTAAACAAAGTTATTTGTCTTTTAATAAAATATCGTTAATACTCTTGGCAGGGAAAATCTCAAATCATCTGTGATCCAATAAGATCCAATAAAATATTAATTGATCTGGCTTCACGTATCATCCCAAGTCAAAGCTTTTCTGTTAAGAATTTATAAGTCAACCCAACTAATTCGAAAGTCATTTCCAATACCACGCACGGTGCTCTGATATATCAAATTAACTGTCAAAATTCAAAACCAGACTCCTTATATTGTGAATGGTTATTGTTAATTTTTAACATTTTCATTTAAATCAAATAATATATTTGCAAATAATATGTTTTCCATATATAAATTCGCATCAACCGTGATATCTGCCACTAAGTCAATAACCGTCATATCCGTACAAGAACTTTTATTCCAGAAACTTCGATTTTACACTAGCAAATGAAAACACAAGGAGAAATATGTAAATTATTTACTTGATAAGGGGCTAAAATGAATTAATTTAACCGTTTAATTAAGAATTTATTAGTTGTGGCAGCGAGGGCTGTTCGTGCCCGGAGCGTGTGAATACGGAGGCTTCTCACGGAGCTCGGCTCGAGGATGTTATGGCCAACAATGAAGTGTCGGAACCAATCCTGAATTCTTTGCGTAATTAATACGAATTACATTATTGTTTTAATGTTGTGAAAATATAATAATTACAATATCTTGACAGGGGAGATGCACATTGATAAGATAAACATTCTTACTATATTAGATACGATTACAAGATCCTCAATATTAACCTTCGGTATGTCAACACAAAACGTGTGTTGCCATGAGGGGTGACTCAGTTACCCCACAAATTTTCTCTATTTAACGCCATTTTCTAATAAGTTTTCTTAAAAATTGTCTTAATGTGTTTTCGTGAAATAATTATCGGAATATAGATAATTATAAATCAACACAAAAAAACTCTTCATTCATCAACGAAGGTGGCCCCCGGCCCCGGCGGGCGGCCGAGGTTATGCTGACTTATCCCGATATCACGTTTATGAATATTTTTGGTACCTATTTTTGTATCTTACCTCAACAAGCAGCTTAAGTAGATTATGTGTTTATAGGTTTTTGGAATACAAAAACTACTACTTTACTTTCATATATTTTTAAGAGAACTTATTGTACCAAAAAATCAGGTGTTAAGGAAAGTACTCGACTAACTTCAACCAGTGATTGTTAATATTATTTTGAGAAAAAAAAATAACTGAAATTTTGTGTCTTCCGTGACATTTCACGTTTTGTGACTTCGGTGCTTTTTTCAACTAAAAACATAAAATAGTAGGGACAGTAGTCGGAATTAGGGGTTGGGTGGTTACTCGGCTAAGTGACCAGTGACGTAGAAGAAATTATTGTTTTTTTGATTTTTTTAAATACTTACAGGTTTGAAAAAATAAATCAAAAAGTCACCGGAGAAAAACCTTTTTTTTACTCCAAATAATATCAGGGATCATTGGTAAGTCAAATATCTCCCCTAACACAGGGGATTAGAGATTAATTTTAGAGATTTATAATACCCCTTTTGGCAACAGGAAGGTTAAGTAAGACGTTGATCGGAGTGTCTTTTAAAGGAAACGATGTAGTAAACCTGCTACCATTCCTTGCTAACGTCTATTTTAGGGAAATCCGTAAAATCGATAGTCCATTTTTGTACATACCACAGTTTTTCAAGTATCTTTGGGCTCCAGACCAAGTTCATATCTATCAAACTTTACAGTAGGCGGTGCTATAAGTATTTGTTATACTGTATTTATCAGTATTTACTTAGCGTTGGATCTTATACCAAAAAGTAATCGTACGGTAAACGTACCTTGACCAGATTTTTTGTCCCTAAAACGATATGCCAGTAACCAATGGCGTTCATTGCTATATGACCTAAGGTAGGCCAGGTGTTGTTTTCAAGTTCGAGTGCCATTGGAATTCATGGATAAAATATACGTTTTTTCATTAATTTTAGTTTAAGTTCATGGTTTCCATTTCTTGAGGTAGGCACAGGTTTTCTGCCTTTATGGCCTGCACGCCACGGTAAGTAACAAAGTGACAAAATTCATTGTAAATGCTATTAGTTCACAACACAGTAATCATTTTTAAGATTAAGCCATACTAAATAATGCAAAAACATATGTTTTTGTTTTGAAAATTTGATCGCTTAAGTATTATAGATGCTTCAATTAAATACTGCGTCTAGAAAATATCTTAGCCCTTAAAAATATCGGTCATTTTTTTATAAGTATTTTAATAAGCCTAGAAAAAATAAAGTATAAGGTCTCTAAAAAACACTTTCAAGTCCAAACTCTTCTATTTTTAAACCTCTTTTCGGATATGCTTTTATTGTTTAATGTGGAAAATTCAGTTGATTTTATAATAATCGCAAAAAAAAAAAAAAAAATTTACGTCCGAAATTCACAAAACAAAATACAGTATGCATTTTTGCGTTGTTATTTTTGACATCACTTCGAATTTGATTTTCAAAGTGAGCCTTATCCGTCCACCGAAGAACTATTGACTATCCACACCTATTTTTTGTCGTTCTCCCTCAGAGCGAGGGCCAGAGCGGGGAACAGACGTTAGGCTCCGCGTCGCTTGGTTTCGTGAAATCATTTTTAAATTTCCCTTTTATAACAATTAACAAGGCGTAAAAAAGGAATTAATGTTTTTTACAGGCCTTTATGAAATCAACCCGTATTTTTTTTCTAAATACCTTTTCCAACCTTTCCAAAAGCTTTTTCTCAAGTATTTTTAAATTCCTCCTATAAAGGGGCGTGAATTCTGATTTCGATTTTTTACTGGACTATTGGATTGCCTTAAAACGACTTCTTAGCAAGATGCGAAATAAAATACATTCACTGAAAAATAAAACTCCTCAACAGACAGTGAACACACATTACGCGTTGTACCCATAAGAACGTGGAAGATGTCATCAAGAACCATCAGAGCAAATGATTGATGACAGGTAAATAGTAAAATAGTAACCTTTGATGAGTTCAACCTTACACCGTGTCGTAATGGCTGCATCAGATAATATTGTAACGTCAGCATTTGCAATAATGATATATTTACTATTATGCATTCTGGAAAACACGAAAGTTCAGAATGTGATGTATTGTATCATTATGATTCTCGGTGATTTGTACAGAACATAACATGATGAACTTGTAGGTACTCCGGTAACCTTAGAAACCTTCCAGCAGTGACGTCTTCCATTTTTTTCAACACAGGTCTTCCACCATCGATACGCACCGTAATAGCCATAGCCAGGTACTTCAAAACTTTTCTTTCCTCCATCACCTTCCCTTCCTTCAACCTAACGACCTTCCACAGAATGGATCACACTCACTGGCTCCGGGTAGTGGCAACTCTGGAAGTATTTACCATTTTTTTAAAATCATTTTTGGTTCAACTAGCTGTCGTTGGAAAAAAATTACCATAAATGTGTCAATGAGGAATGGCTTTTTGGTTCGTTAGTAATAATTGAAAATTTAATAAAATTCTTTACTCATATTTCCATTGGCAGGACCAATCTACCAATGATCGTGCCTTTGGGGAGAATGACTATACTCTAAAACCACATTACTTCCGAGGTAAACATTATTAATTTAAACTTCAGTGACTGCATGATTGCAATTTTTATTTTTTTTAAAACAAGGCTGCGTCTGAACTGGTGTAATAAATGTTATGTTATTAATTATAATTTTTGTGAAATGTAATTGGTTTCACAATTTTTCACAATAAATAAACATACATTTATTTTTGTCAAAAAGTAGCTGTGAGAACTAGGTAAATCGCCCTTCTATAGATCCAGAGTCCGGTGCTAACCCTTTGGAAGGCTTGTTAGATGTTTCAATTATTACAATAATTATCTACATATTTTGCAAACAGTTTTAAAGTTAGGAAAGGATGAGAAGCAAGGGTACTTGTTATTTATTTTAATCTTTAAAAAAAATTATGTGGTAAATAATCTCCCAAAGCCCGGTTAGGACCTGCATATTTTTAAATATTATAAAAGAATAATATATTGAATTATCAGGTAATTTTAGAGATATTACAAAATACATCAGTAGACTATGGACGAGTTGATTAAAAACATTTGAACAATTCATCAAACATTTTATGTTAATTTTAACGTTCTGTGTAAGTTATAAATAAGTTCTGTTATTATATCATTATAGGCCAGTTGCTTCATAAAACTGAAATAGTCACAGAACTTGAATAGAACTTATACAGAACATGAAAACTTAACTTAAAATATGTTATGAATTGTTCACATTTTTTTTAAACAACCCATCCTAAAACAAAGCCGCTGTTTACTGCGGTAAGTAAATTATGAAACATTTAATGTTTACGGCAACAAAATATTCAACTGTGAAAATACGCGAACCTTACTTTGTCGAATTTCGACTTCACACGTTTGTTCATAACTTGGCATGCAATTCGCGCTCCCATATAAAAAGGTCTATTCAATCAAAAGCAGATTTTACTTTCAAGAACTAAATGGTAATATTATAGTGCGAGGTGCCTATATACTGTTAGATTGATTTATTGGCGAATCACAGTCTCTTTCCTCTCTTCGTCCCGTCATAGTTGGTTTTTACCCCTCATCTGTTAGTTCTCGTCTATCTTTTTGTATATCTATGGTTCTGGTCTATCTATTTGTATGTCTATGTGGAAAACACTTTCTTCAAAACATATAAACTTGCAACATTCTCACGTGCAACTAACTGACATACAGTAACATTGACAGCTGCTACTCCAAAGTTTTTCTTACATCACCCACAGTTTTTGGCGGTTAATAATATTTTGTTGTAAGGATAGAGTCATAAATATGCCAAACCACCCACCAAATGATGAAATATATTGCGGTGCAAAGTCTTCCAAAGGGTTAAACTTACGTTGATTATGTAAATACCTTCCTTAAGTCACCTCAGCTCAGTTAATTCAAATTCCTACCCAGATTCCTTCGCAATTTAGTTCATATTTATTTGGTACCTACCTCCACATTACCTATAAACACCTGTATTATTGTTAGACAGATGAATGGCTCCGAGTTCTGAAGGCCAGGTGGTGACAATGCGGTTAATATCTTAAGCCAAATATCGACACGAACCACAAAGAACCTTACAATATAATTACGGGCTTTACTGATTGCTTTTGTAATTAGGCCGAGAAAAACAACTCTGATTTTGTCAAATGTTTTGAGAAGCTTTTGTCACCTGTTGGTACGAGTAAGTATAAACATTAGTTTTGGTAATTGCTTCTCTTATAAAATGGCTAATTAAATGGACGACCTCTGGGGAGGATTGGTAAGTCCTTGAGTCTAGATTTAGAGGTCACGGATTCAAATCTCGGCGAGTGTAAGTAAAAATGTACGGAATTCGTACGTTTTTTCAGTTGTTTCGGAGTAGTGTTTTCCTGGTGAGAGCATCCCATAAATCAAAATCGATGTGTTGCTTGTAGAGCCGTACTGCCGTCATAACTAAAAACCCACTAATTAAGAAAATTAACTAGAATTAGTTATGTACTATGGGAAATTATTAATTTGTATCGACTTTTATGTTTTACCAAAAAAGCTGGCTTTTGTATTAAAAAAATATGACATTGTTTTTCTCTTTGTAGATAAAAATGCAGTTTTCTCGTTTCTGTAAGTAAAACATAGTTCCTACGTTGAATTTACTAAGTTTACCTTTACATTTATGAACACATTGTGTTTTATATACACCTTGAAATACATTCTCCCGCCGCACTATTTTTTACTCTTCGGCGGCCGCGGTGTCTCGTAGGAACCCACGGGTACAATTTTTGTGTGTTTCACAACAGCCGCTAAATTTGCAAAACCACCACCACAAAAACAAACATAACAACCACTACAAAAATCATCAAAATACCACCACAACAAGCGCACGCAGTACCACCAAACAATTACCATCACGACAAACAAACAACGCCCAAACCTCCACTACATCAACCACCACTACAACAACCTTTTCCACAGCAACCACTCAAACAACCACCACAACAACAACAACAAAAAACCGCCACAAAAACCACCACAAAAACCACCACAAAAACCATCAAAATATCAACCATAACAATAGCCACCACGTCAACCTCTACCACATAAACCACCACAACAACCACCATCACAACCACCAAAACAAACACCTCAAAAACCACAACCAATCACAATTACACGACAAGCACTCCCACAACAACCACCAAAACAACCACCACAACAAAAACCACAACAACCACAACCACTTTAACAACCTCCATATAAACCATCACAATAACCATTTCAACAAGCACCACTGAACAACCACCACAAAACCATGACAACAACCACCAATAAAGTAATGCACAGAGTATATTGAACAGTTTGAGAATTAAAACTTTGCTTGAAATGGCTTTAGCCGTGTTTGGTGAGTAGATCTGATAAACCATCTTCCAATCTCCTTCCCCTTAATTTATTTATTTATTTTAATACTAATATAGAATAAGTGTCCGCAAGAATTTTGAAAAAAAAACCAGTTTATTACGTCAATTATAAAACTGTAAAACTTCGACCCCTGACTCTGGAGTATGTTTCCCATGTAAATCACTTTGCATTTACTTACCACAGCAATATAGCTGCACATAAGATCAGTCCTATGTACTAGTTAGTAGCTGATTGACCAAGTTCGTCGGGTTCCCACACAGACGTCGCGTTGTGCGTTCGATTCCTTTGCTAGCGATATCCTCCACTATTGAAAAATCAACATTTTTCCTTTAGACTGATTATAGTAAGAATTTTTCTTTTTTTTTCAAGATATTGGAAATCCGGGAATGTTTGTTTTGCTAAATAATAGTCAGTGACGGGACGAAATTAAACAGGTGAATTTCACTTACCCATTTGGAACAATTATTTTTTAAAATTAGCTCCATGAGGAAAATAGTACCCTTCAGGGTCTATGACTATTTTGGGCATGCTGTGAGGTAGGTCTTGTAAGGAAAGGAAGGAGAGGAAGTTCTGGGAAGGAAAAAGGAATGAGAAGTGGGTAGGAATCGAAGGGTCAGTGTGTTCAGGAATGACAGACAGTAGGTGGGCAGGAGCAACTGCCGCCAAGACCCCGATAAACCTCACCCCATGAACCCGGGCACTCCTGCTAAGCCAACAAATGTGTCGAACCACTTGGGGTGACCTATGGCAGAGGTTTTGGTTGTCCAATAAATGGTTCAGCCTCCCAAATTTAAAATAACTTAACAATACCAAAAACACTGCCAGAATTACACACGGGCTGAATTACACATGGAAGAAATAAAACACGGAGAGATTTGCACCTACTTAAATTACGTCCACTGATTTTTTTTTCAGTATTTTAAAAAATGTTAGATGTGATATTTTGATGATTAATTAAATAAAATTTAAAATTGTGACCTCTGAATTGAGTTTTACCACTCGACCACAAAGGTCGTGATTTTACATGTTATGCTATTAATTAAAACAAAAATGTCGGGGCAAATAATTACGATTGTGAATGTAGAAAACAAAAATGATTTTTTATATTATGTTCGAATTGCAACCACCGTAAAAAATGAATATTAAAATTACGACTTGCGTGTATCGCGGTAACATAAAATAATAAAAAAGGTCCTTCAAACTTATTTATTATTTTTGGACTCCTCAATATGACAGGATGGGCAAACGAGATAGATATTGTTGTTCTGTTTCATTATTTGTGGACCAACGTAGTCCGTGTGTACTGTGTAATGCTGCGTAATGCCACTTGCGGTTGCTTTGTTGCTTTTCCATAATTCGTGGCTCGGCTATTTTTTTCACGTGGTAAAGCAGTCACATAAACATTTCAGTAAGGCGCCTAAAATTTGGATTATAGGCAAAATTCATAGCACCTTGTGTAGATTCTTCGCTTTATAACTCGTGTTACTACATTATCACAGGCGCAAACCATTTTAATACCTTACCTAGGTATATCTATTAAATTTATTTTATATTGAATGCACTAGGTGGCGTCCACACTTAAGGAAAGAAAAATTGAGAAAGATTTTCAACAAAACTCGGTTTAAAGCATATAAAGAGAACGACATTTAATTAGTCAATCATTGGTTCCGAGATACTTACCTAAACTTAAATAAGTAGGTGCAGGCAAATCATTTTAAAGAGCCACGAAATGACGTTATATTATAAATAGACTCGCCATAGTCTCACATACTCACAATATAATGTGGAAAGCAAGCAACACTCTTTTGTTTTCAGCGGTTTTCAGTATAATTTCTAAATTCAAAAGTTCATTCCTGTGTGATAAAGACAGACAATCAAAGAATGTATGGGAGTGAATGAAATAGATTCATAGTAGGGCGGCTTATTAGTTTCTTCGCCGAATACTACTGTCACATCACGGGTGTGACCTATGGGTGTGACCACGGACGTAAATATAGCTTTGATAAGGGGGGGGGGTCCGCAAATTAAAAAAAAATATATAAGGTCATGTTTTCGTGAAAAAAATAGTCAGTCTTAATCAATCAGCCTTTATTTCTACAATCGGCGCGGTGCAATGGGGGGGGTCCGGACCCCCAAGACCCCCCCCTTATATACGTCCGTGGGTGTGACTGAGATAACAAGACACTCTTATTCGGTTACACAATATGACAGGGAAGGGTAAAGGCGGGTAAAACGTGACACATGTGCAAATATTTTTATATTTATTATATGAGTTTTCATTAGTAATACAATATTGGTACTATTATAGTAGTATTTTTAAGTACATATTTTATTATACAGTACAGGTTATAGGTTCAAATGATTATACAAATCTATACAGATTAATAACACCTACGACCATAAATGAACTAATACCCTAGGACCGTTACTATTTACAATTTTCATCAACGACATTATTAAATTAATGAACGTGTTACACTTTGTACGTTTTACCCCATCTTTCCCAATGGAATAAAACCTTATGCGGGACGCTGTGTGAACCGACTTACTGTTAGTAGGTTGTCCCTGTTATGCTTATATCACTTTGTGATGCAATTTTCGCTGTCTCCTTTTCGACTATTTGCCGTTTAATTGAAGCATTTTCTCATCACGCAGGAGCGCTTTGCAATACAATTTACTTACTGGTAAGACACGACCTCACTCGACGCCATAAATATACTCTCGACGCGTAGCAGTTTAGTACTAAAGTACTAGGAATAGAGACAGCTACAATCGTATTGTGTTTGGCTTCCCACTTTGAGATTTCTACCCCGCGTCCAGTATTAATGTCTTTGGAGCCACGATTATGTATTTGTGCTCACCTATTATATCGAAACATTTAAGTGGTTAGTAAAAAGAGATATACTAATATCAATGGGATTATTAGTAGGAATAGAAGCTGACAAGTTTTAATTTAGACTCGCGATTCAATTCGACAATATTATTTTTTGTTTGTTTCATTCTTCTTTGTAACAAAAACAAAAATATTATTAACCAGCTGACCCGGCGAACTTCGTACCGCTTCAGAATCAATAATTGTTTTGCTATCTTATAAGCTGAATTAAATTCAGTTTTTTTTATTTAGTTTAAAATTACACAAGGAAGCAATTATCGATGAGCCCGTGTTTTGTTTTGGTCAGTATTAGAGATGGCGTTGTGTACCGATTTATAATTTTTGTGATTTTCTTACTTTCCACTTACTTACAGAAATTGCGTTTCATTTTCTTTATACGAGTGAGGAATGTTTATTTTAACTATTGTATTTTTCTTTTGGAGGGGTGCAGACGTACGTTCAGCATTTGTCCCATTTTCGACGGTTGACATTTAGTGTGTAAGAAAGAGGGGCAGCATTGTATGAACATAAGCAAAACAATCAGCGTATTGACATTTGACGTTTTTGAATTTTTGGAATTCACTCACTACTCAATATTATACTTTTTACAATATTCCTACAACTCTTTCAAAAGATGAGAATTCGTTTCATACACAATTTTCTTCATATTTTTTTTCCTGAATTTTTCCGAACTATTCTGCTATTCGGGGCGGAGACAAATCAAACAAATCAAAGATCATAAAAATCGGTCCAGCCGTTCTCGAGTTATAAATGGTGTAACTAACTAAGTAAATTAAAATATTTTTTTATTCATTCAGTACACCAACTACATAGATAATGGACTCCATAACGATTTACTTGTAGGTGGTTATCACATATGCAATAACGTAAACGTTTCTAAATACTACTGAGTTTATTTTAATGATAAAACATTTTTTTGTTATTGATCGGTGAATGCATAAATGATTTGAACAATGAAATGAAAAAAGGGAGGTAGACAAAAATAAAAGTACATAATTAAGTTAATTTATAATTTACAAATGAAAAATGTCCTCTACAACACAGGTGAAATCCTAGTGTGGAGGACAATAACTATACATTTGTAATGTAAATATACTAAGAATTAATAATAATAAATAAAAAATAAAAAGTTATCTATTTTCGATATGTTTCACAGTAAAGTTAAAAATATGCTACAAAGTTATTTTTTTCTTTTAAATTGGCTCATGTTATTAAAAGATTCGCTAAAATTTGAATAGAAAATCTTTACATAGTATAAAATGAAGTCGCTCTAAATGTATGTACGCTTAGATCTTTTAAACTATGTAACGGATTTTCATACAGTTTTCACCAATAGATAGGGTCATGTCATTAAAGAGGAAGGTTTATATGTATAAAACATGGATATTATAGTAGAGAAAAGCCGAGAAATTCAAAGAAAATATCTTCTTAACATAGTATGAAGTCGCTCAAAATGTATGTACGCTTAGATCTTTTAAACCATGCAACGGATTTTCATGCGGTTTTCACCAATAGATAGGGTCATTCAAGAGGAAGGTTTGTATGTATAATACATGGATATTATAGTAGAAAAAAGCTGAGAATCTTTACATAGTATAAAATGAAGTCGCTCAAAATGTATGTACGCTTAGATCTTTTATACTATGCAACGGATTTTCATGCGGTTTTCACCAATAGATAGGGTGCCAAGCTATCTTTTGCAATGGCCATTAATAAGTCACAAGGTCAAAAATTCAACGTTGCTGGCTTAGATTTGAGTGTTGAGTGTTTCTCACACGGCCAGTTATATGTCGCGCTTTCGAGAGTAACATCTAATGAAAACATGTTTGTACCATCTCATGAAAATACAGCTGTAAATATTGTATATAAAGATATCCTGTGGTATAGACTAATCATAATCATAGTATTATTAAATCACTCCACACTGCCCCGTATCTACATTGCACCCGTGCGAAGCCGGGGTGGGTCGCTAGTTTCTTAATAAAGGAAAAATTGTCTTTTTAAAGTGAAAATAACGAAGTAATGCAAAATCATGTGTTTTTGGTTTGAGAATTTGATCGCTTAGAAATATTATGTTAGATCCTTCGATTAAATCTATACTGCTAGTAGAACATAAGTCTTTTTGTAAGCCCAAAACAAAATAAAATATCAGGCCTATAAAAACGGCTTTAAAGTTAAAAATCTCTAACTTTGAAACCCCTGTTGGATTATGATTCGATATTACATAGATATACTGTAGAAAAATAAGTGCACTAGAAAATGATCGTAGAACATTTTAATAGGTATGCCTGAACTTTACAAAATAAAATAAAACACGATTTGGCTACGATTTTTTCTTATGTAAATCAAAACAGGCGGCTGGTGTTAAGCCTTATTTTAAACCTTATCACCATCTACATAAAGAGTGTTATTGTTAGCGGACCGATTTCAAATTTTACACGATGTGGTGCATCGCCTTAAGAGGAAAGATGGTAAATCTAAATAAATTGGTTACAGCTTAATTCAGAAAGGAAGCAACCGAGACATGAGTGTTTTATAAGTATAATTATCAGTGTAATATATTAGAGAAACAGTGGGCGGGTGATTCATCTCGCAATGGACAATGTCACCACTTAACCCGGCATCTAATGGAGAGACGGCTAAAGTGGCCAAAGAGATTATTTCTAGCATCAATATTATTTCTTCCGTTACATTAAATTAAACTCGTACAGCGTATAGTAAAAAAAACGACACGCATGTCTAAATATTTTGAAAATAAATTAAATTTACTTAAAGGCACGCGATGTAGAAAGCGTACTCCTAACTTCGTTTTGCGAGTTTCCTAATTGGAAGACAAGGTTCTTTGGATGTTTTATAACTTTGGATCATTTTAAGAATATGAAATAGAAAACCAAATTTTTAAATATATCCTTATTTTAGGAGCTGTAAAGCTGTTCAGAACGAGAACCGGTGAATGTAGCACTTTCATTGAAATATCGGTAGAATAAAATCATTAATTTCACGTGGGGCCTATGATTCAATGTGATTGTAATCCATCAGCAACTGTAAGTTAATGTGGAGGGTGTCTTTGAAGAAAGACAAAAAAAAATCCGATAATCTCTTTTATAAACAGAAAAGAATTTTTAAATATTTTATTTAACCATGTGGGTCGTACGAAAAGGCTCACTGGCCGCACGAAATGGACTCTCCGGCTTCATTTTTTTTTCTTTTTGATGAGGTCACAGACGTCTGACCAATAAAGTATTTAATTTTATAAATGATTATTTAGTGTTTTATGCGTTAATATTATCACATGACATTGGTATTGCGGTAGGCAGGAATTGGGATGAGATAAAGTAAGCGGTATTAGTAATAACATTATTTATGGAATCTTCGTAACATTTTGAATTCTCCGAATGAAAATATATAGTGGATTTGGATTAGCTCATAAAGTAAAAATAATTTCACTCTACACCAAAACACAACTTTCAGAAGCAGAAGCGCCCAAAACAGTGATCGGCAATTGGTGACCCGCGGGCCAGATGTGGCCCGCGAAGTACTTCCTTCTGGCCTTGCGGGCTACAAGGGAGACTCTCTGATACTTGGCGCACTATTGGTCACAAACATATATTTTGTTTCATATAGGTATAGTTCTTGCGAAGAAAACATAAATGTAAGTTTTTAATAACGAGCAACTACTAACTGATTGGTCGTGATATTTCAAAACATGCAATAACCACTTACAAATCTCAAATTTTGAAAATCCACCCACTGTCTTTTGTTTTTTTTTTATTATTACTTTTTATGCAGTGGGTGGGAGGGGGTAGCGTTGAAGAAAAACATACTTACATAAGATAAGGTTGGGAACCGTTTGGCTATTCGATGCTGTTGGCTGCTAGGCAAGATGACGAAGGGCGATTTTTTAATTTTATTTTTTATTTATTTATTAAATAACAAAAGACATTTTTTTTTTTTATTTTTTTTTTTATTATTTATTTATTTGGAATTTCACGCCCGGCTGGGCTTTTACAAAAATATTATAAAAATTATTTTGTACAAAAAATTTGAGTAGACCCACAAAGCTGTCATTTGGCAGCTTGTCTGCAGGTTCTAACAATTTAAACATTCTTAATATAGGTAATATCTAATATAATAATAGTAATATTTGTAAATACATTTATAGTTTTAAGGAAACATTAGAATAGATCACATAGTAATATTAGATAATTTAACTTACATCTATAAATATATAAGATATTTCAATATACCTGCCCAATAACAAGATATGTAGGCAGCTATATTAAGATATTCAAAGATACATGGAGTTTTCGTTCATTAACCATAGTTTTATCATTTTAGGACATAGTCTCTCATTTTTTTCAAATTTTATGTTTTTATTGATTTTATTGAAAATCACTGGTATTAGATATTCAAGAGTATGGCTTCCATATTTATTTAATATTCGAGGAGTTTTTAGGCCCTTTCCTTCTCTAAATCTTGTGGTATGTTTGAGTACAAGTAGGTGTTTGTAAGGGCTTTCCCCCATATTATCCATAATAGTAGTGAACCAGTGGAGACCTTTTATTGTAAGTAGGCTTTCTGAGCCATATAGTAGTTTTAAGTTATGTCTCTGTTTGTAAATATTTGTTGTGACAATTCAGACGGGTAGTCACAAGAACGGATACCTGATAACAACTAACAACGATGTTCGTTGCCTTTATTTTAAAAGACTGAAAAAATAGACTGGAATTTGGAAAGATTAAAGTTTTTTAATAAAGTTTTAGTTAAACCCCTATATATTATAAAAAAATTATATAATCACGTTTAAATTTTTCCTTTCTTTTGCAAGTAGATAGATAGAAATAGTTTTGTCGAGAATCAACGTGTTATAATATTATGTAGGTCATGAACATTATAATGTTATCAATTTTATGGTAGGTATATCAAACTAAACTAACAATCATAACATTGTATATTATTATTAAACAGATACATCATTTATAAACACTAATAACTAATAACACTTTTCATGATTTCTTGCTAACATAAAAAATTATTTTATTAATTTTGTTAGTGGTATAAAAATTATTTTTTAACTATTTAATTTTTTCATTAAACTTTTATTAATAGTCAATTACAATTCGTGAGCACATAATTCTTGATTTCAAAATTTATCTCTCTACACACTTTCTTCGTTTTTATTACAATTATTCATTACTTTATTAGTTTTAACCCTCTATTACCGTTCAAATCTCAGGCGAAATTATCTACAGATATTCCATGGACTTATAACAATATCCATAACGTACACGCCATACAGAACTATTCCACACGCTTAATTACAATACAAATGCAGCAACTAATTCGCCAATCAATCGTGCCTTCATATATTCAATAATATTAATCTAAATTATAACATCGACATTTTCTCCGATTCACTGCCCAAATTTAAAAAGAGCATCATGTCAATCATATAAATTGTTTAATGTGCATACTTACATACATACACACATATTCACACACACACACACCTCTCCCTAAATAATTTACTAATTTAATATAGGTAAAATTTATAATTTGTCACATAAAAACATATATTATATAACAGCGACATGTCATTGGTACCAATTATAGTATTAATTCTACAACTTGTAACTACTTTCTAACATGTAATTATGTACTGTTTGTTTCTGCAAAGTAAAATAAATAAATAAATAATGTACTGTGTATGTTTTAAATAAACAAATAATAAGGGATTCCCATACAAACAACGCTGACACTGTTGTCTCAATGTACTCATATAAATATAATATGTAGTTACCTACTGTACCCGTAAATAAAATTCTAAATGATTTGGTTGATAGTCCATTATTGCTTGAATTAATAAGCTTCCGGATTCCTCTACGTAATACTAGAAGTCAGGCTTTATTTCAGTGCAGAAATTCTGGAACTAACTACCGTATGTATTCCTCTTTGCCCAGTATATTAATGGAGGGAAATAATTTTACAAAGTCTGTGGACATCTTCAATTTATCTTTAGACAAATACAAAATGCTGTTACTGAGGCAGTTCAGTTATGTAAAATAAATACTGTATATTTCTTAGTAAAAGAAATATATACCTTTTACATTTATTGGTAAAAGAAATATATAGTATTTATATTTTATTTAATCAAGTGTCCAAAAAAGGGCGTAAAAAAAAAAAAAAAAAAGAAATCAAATTTTCATATCTCATTATTTCAAAGTAAAATACTTGTGTTTTTGCTACATTTATGATGTCCAGACTATCAAATGACATATTTTTACCTACTTATCGCGCATAAAAGTCATATTTTTAATCTTTGAGTGCATAAATAAATTTAGAAAACATTAACTTATCACACATGTCATAAAATGTTCCACCAGACCTGAAAGCCCGGATTCTTTACTTTGCTCGAAATGGCTTTAGCCGTGTTTAGCGACCAGATCTAAATAGCCAGGACTTCCCCAGCGCCCCAACGGTGAGGATTTGTTTGATTATTCGTCTGAGTGACCAGTGATGACATGTGGATGAAATTTGTTAGATTTTGAAGAAAAAAAAATGTAAAAAAAGAACTTTAGAAAGTCATAGAAGACCAAACTTTCATTTACATATCTTACTCCAAATAATGTCAGGTATTTTCTCAATTTGGGAAGCGGAAGGCGGGAAGGGGTACCGCCGCCCCGGGAACCTTTATTGGATAACCAAGACCTCTGCCTTAGGTCACTCCAAGTGGTTCGCTACGTTTGGTGATTTAGCAGGGGTGCCTGGGTTCATGTGGTGAGGTTTGTCTAGGTCTTGGAGGCGGATGACCAGGATACAATGAACCCCAGATTCCTACCCACCCCTTTAACCCCTTTCCTTCACAGAACTATCCTCTCCTTCTTTTTTATAAAAAAACCCTCCACACAGCATCTTCAAATATGACATAGGTCCTGAGGGAAATTATTTTCCTCAGGGCCTCCTGTGTGGAGCTCATGTAAAAAAAGGTTTCACTGATTAAAGTACATATGTCAAGTACATCCCTTAACACTTTGCACTATGGCGATTATTTAATAATTATGTTGGATTTAAATTTCCCGCTCTTTAGCAATAAGAGACTATTTTTGTTTAAATCATTAAATTAGATAATTAAATCTACAATAACATCACCACGACCCATGACGATTGTCCTATTAGGAAATACGTTCTCTGATCATCGATAAAGAAGTCGGCCCAGGAAGTTATACTATATACAAATATTAAGTAAAAACTTAATTTAGGCCAAGAAGCCGTATTATTATTATTAGCTTGATAAATGAACGTGTCAGAGGTCAACCGCTCGCTGAGGTCCATATTAAAGCGGTATTAGTCGGAAACGCTAGTGGGCAACGAAGGTGGAAGGAAGGAGTTGCGTGTGGAAACAAATAAAATAAAAACGTTTATACAAGTAGTCTACGATCCTTGAAAATTAATATAAAATTTACATATTTTCGGTTTTTCTGCATTTAGATAAGTTGTTTTCTAGTTTTGTTAAATTGAAAATATCGTGTTGTTTATTAATAACGTGTGTTCAACTACATATATTTAGTTAAAAAGTTGCATAATATTATTCGTAATAATATTTGTATTTCTGTTATTTATTATTTGTAACTACGAGCATGTACTGTCGGTGTTTGAACAAAAGTTGTTCAGTGATTCGACGTTTATAGAGACTGTTCTTTAATACAACAATTTTAAATAAATCACATTTAATTTATCGACGTATTTCGAGTTAAAAAAATAAATTTGAATTAAAAAAGGTCATACCTTTAATATTAAAAAAAACTGTTTTTTTTTCATTAAAACAAAAAATATGTTTATAAACTGAAAAGTTAAAATGAATCACAACATGTAAGTACTCGATCCTGTGAATTGAGCCAATAATCTTATAGGAGTAAAGATGAGTAAACGGTCGTGCAGCAAGCACGTGTGGAGTGCTGTGAGCGTGCTCGGCGGGCTGGGACTGGTGGTTTTCGTGCTGCTAGTCGTGCACAGAAATGCGGGGGCGGCACGCGCACGCAGGGCCGCTCCCGTCAGCACGGTAGAAGATGACAACCCTTCGCCGCATGCTTTTACATCACACAGGTATACAGACACTTTAAAAAAATTAAATAGTAAATTTAAACTGTGCGTAAATAATAATGTTTGACAAAGCAGAATTTTACAAGAACAGCGCAATAACAAAAGAGACAATGCTACTCTGGCTTATCTAATAGAGCCAGATCAAAGTATGTGTGATCTTTTCAGACCTTCCCCCGATAATAATAACTAGCAGATACCGCTTCAAGGGGTTTTTTGCTACTAGGCCATGCTTAGCTTACGGCTTTTTGACGGGCCCAATTTAGTAAAGTTCCCCAGTAGCAGAGTTTTGCTTATTTGTATGCAAAACAGCAATTATTAGAAGAAAACCTACTAAATTCATTTCTATCTACCTCCTTTTTATATTTTACCTCCCATATGGCATTTTTGGATATAATATATCATTTGCGATGCATTGTTTTGTTCGGTGAACGGACAACTCAGAATTAAATTAACTCAGAACCTCATTTGAAAAGTGTTTAAAAGTGATGAAACAATTGGTTAAATAGGTTACGTTAGGTTAGGGTTACAGGCTATTTTAAAAAAATCATAAATTTTAATGACTTGTGTTGAATTTAAAGAGGTGTTGAGATGACTTGATTCTGAGTTGATATGGAACCTTTTTGTTCATAGCTCAAATTTTCGAATTTTATAAAAGCTAAAGGAACCGATTCCAACATAAAATCCTTGGAAAAATAATATCAGGCGATACAGTGGCGACAGAGTCACCGGGACAAAAAACCGTGACAGGAATATCGCTGCACATGAAGTTAGGTTCATAAGTTAGATTTTTTTCTTTTCAGTTTTTATATTTGGAAAACTTTATGTTTGGTAAGAATTTTTGATTTCGTTATTGGAAGTATAGAAAGTTATTAAAATTTTTATGTTTTTGAATAAATTTCTTATGGGAAAATCGGATTAATGGTCGGGAATTTTAATAAAATACACATATATTTTTGATATTATGTGAAGCTTGGAAATTTTCTGAAAAAAAAATCTTCTGAGAAAATTGGAATTACACCTTGGAAAATTGGTCGGACTAAATAAATAAATACTAAATATATAGTTTAGTATATTAACTACATTTTCCACTGAATGATTCTTTTGTTGGAAACCAATTGTTACGATTATTGGATGACTGTAAACATCTGTGAAATGTCTTCAATATTTGTATTAGTAATATTTTGCTTTTGTTTTATGTGAACAAATTTTTGATAAATCTAACAAATTTTAATGAATTTAGATAAAAACTTTCAGATAAATTTAATTTAGGTCGCAAAAAGCGTTTGATATTTTATGAATTATTTAGTTATTCAATTATTAAACATATTAGCCACGTAATTAGGTTTTTCCCACAGGAATGATGTAACAATCGATAAAAAAAAAAAAAACAATGTTTCTACCCAGATTACCGACTGATGACAAGTTCATGTGCTCCATCGGCAATGGCCACATTTCCACCGACATCTTCAGCAACACAGTCTACATGAATGGACTCTATAACGGAGCTAAAGGAGAAAGTCACAGGGCCAGAATCCCCGCTTGGTGCAACCTTAGGCTCAACTCAACTCTTGGTGAGACTGGGGGAAGAGTAGCCTTTACTCTGGACATTAAAGGGGGTAGCTTCCATGTCCACGTAGATAGAGACTGGTCTACTGTGGACCAGAGGATATATGCCCATCGATTCTTTACGAGGGCTATTGTTAATCAGATCACCATCACTGCAAAGCTTAGAGCAGGTAAATACAACACTAAGTTTTTCCCCAAGTATCTATGTTGGAAATGTTAATCAGAAATCCAGAACCCCGAAATAAAAAGAAGATGTTTTGATTTTCAATTCCTGCATTTTCTTTCTTCATTAGACTCCGTTATTTTCAACAGTAAGACTTAGGTAACAAAACTGAATGGCTGCAGCAGAACATGTAGCAATAATAGATAACCACAAAAGAGGCTTCTATTTTAAATTACTTTTAATTTTACAATGTGGAGGAGAACATTGCACCCTTCATACTAATAACATGGAGGAACAGAGACATTAAAAGACTAGCGGAAGTGGAAGCATTTTCTAGATAGGGCTAGGACCCACCAATGTTTAATCGTGGTTATAAGAGTGGGGAGGTATCTAAATAGTTTTCTGTATGTTTTTGATGTACAACTATACCCACGTACAAACCCTGTAGATCCTGCAATGAAAGCCAAACCTTTCTTAAACAATTATTATAACAAATCTTTTTGAATTTTTTTCTAGATTTATGGAGGGACCATCACACAAGATTCGTCGAGCTGAGTTTCATCCCGGGGCCTGACAGCGAAGACATTAAATTTGAGGCTCCGGTCTTGTCCAAAGTAGAGAACAGGGTATTATGGTCATCCTGCGGCAAAACAAAAGTTATGGAAGACGAAAAATATCAGGACGAGCCCTCGAAAGTGTGCGCCTATTGGACACATCCTCCTAGCCACTTGGTGGTGCCAAGGAGAGGAAAACTTCTCCATACCTTTATTATGACCGTTGATACAAAAAGAGAAGTGGCACTGAAGGAGATGATTGATGGTAAGAATTCAAATACATTTTATAAAATCCTCATTATAAATTATGATAAATTAATATGAAGAGACGTGCTGAAAGATTCGTAAACATTATCGCTGATATTTCGTTATAGATGTGAACAGTTTTACAGGAAAGGGATGACGAACTTTTTTTCAAACATAGGAGAGAGTGGCGAAGATTGAATAGCTTGGGAAATATTGAAATAGACGGCAACCTTTCATTGGTAAGTCATGTAATTTGACCAAGCTCCATCAAATTCAAAATTTTCGTAAATTGTTTGAATTAAACTAGCTTTGTTTCAGGCAAAAACTGTTAATGGAATCTGGTATTATTTGTTGAGCTCCCTGCCATCCTTGCATTCGAATCAACCTCAAGGGTTGTTTTACGGACTAAGTCCCGGAGGACTTTCAAGGGGTGGATACCTGAAAGACTATGAAGGTATTTACAAAGATAAATTTATATTTTCTGTTATTATTAAAGAATGCAAAATACCGTATTAGACAAAGCATTAAAGCACTTGCGATACAATTTTTAATTAACACTGTTTTTGTAGGTCACAACTTTTGGGACACGGAACTATGGATGTTTCCTCCCATTCTGCTACTCCATCCAGATTTTGCCTCTGAGCTGCTGAGATACCGAATTGCAATGGCTCCTGCTGCTTCCGATTTAGCGACTGAAACAAAAAATAGAGGAATCAGGTACTATAATAAAAATTATTGCCAATACCCAGGGTTATTAAAGACTTACCATGTAGGTATGCTATTTAAATATTTTATCTGGATTTCAGGTATCCATGGGAGAGTGCTTTTACAGGTCGGGAAGCGACCCAACCATGCTGCCCGGAGGTAGCGGAATTCGAGCATCACATCACAGGTTGCATAGCTTTCGCAGTCAGGCAATATATTGCTACAACTGGTGATGAACGATGGCTCAAAGTAAAATCATCAAATATATTGATATCATAGAAAAGCAATACTGCTGTTCTTCTTTGTAAGCCTTCAGGCATTCTATCTCGGTTTCAGAAAGCTTTTTTTTAATTCTTCTTTTCTTTTAACTCTCCCCAAATTTCCCTAGATTGTCTTGAGTATTTTGAAACAAACATATTAAATTAAATGCACCTTAGATTTAATTTCAACACCAGATTTTGTGCTTCTCTCTTTGCCCTAAAAAAGTTTTTTCTCTAGATGAAAGGAAATATCCCTAGACAATTTGGGAGGCGAGACTAGGTACCGCCACCCCGGGAACCTTTTTTGGATAATCAACACCTCTGCCATAGGTCACCTCAAGTGGTTCGCATCGTTTGGTGATTTAACAGGGGTGCCCGAGTTCATGGGGTGAGGTTTGTCTAGGTCTTGGAGGCGGATTACCACGACACACTGAACCCCAGATTCCTACCCACCCCTTAAACCCTCTTCTTTCCTATAAATCTCCTCTCCTTCCTTTCTTTAAAAAACCCTCCACACAGCATCCCCAAAGATGACATAGGCCCTGAGGGAAATTATTTTACTCAGGACCTCCCGCGTGGAGCTCATGTAAAAAAAAAGACATGCCATCATTGTATGAGATGCTTCCCGCTCGAACATCCAAATGTCTCGGCGGACAGATTCGCCAATTAATCGTATTAAGTAGCCTTGCTACTTGCTGACATAGGCCAACTTCTGTCAAGAGGAGAACATCAGAATTTCAAATAATCTATAAAACCAGCACCTAACAGTACTTACAGAATCTCGGTGAATCCATGTAACCCATACAGAATAGTCCTTAAGGTTTCTCTAAAATTATTTCGTTACAGGATGGTGGTTGTTCGATGATAATGCATATGGCAGAATTCTGGGCTTCTCGGGCGATTTATAACGATTCCTCTGGATTCTACGACATACGAAGTGAGTAACAAGTTATAATAATTGTTGTGAATAAGTTGCTACCACAGTCAAACATTGATTTCATTGTTTTTGTTATTGTTTCAGATGTAATGGGCCCTGACGAAGATAACAGCAATGTCACAAATTCTGCTTTCACAAACGTTGTTGCAGGATACGCTTTGTATTTAGGAGAGTGAGTGTTAGTTAGTCTCAAATTAACCTTTCATTTTTTTACGTTAACTTCACACAGGAGGCCCTGAGGGAAATAATTTCCCATTTAGAAGGTCTTTTTGAGGAGAGGAGGGGGTGAACATGGTCTTGAAGAGACGCCTGTTTCCCGAAACGATCAATCCTTATTTCTCGGAGCAAGGGCAACATTCCCACCTGACGCGATTGCAATCCATTTGTTAAGTTAGGGCAAGTCAAGGGTTTTTCGAGTATTATGGGGCTCCAGAAAAGAAGTGACTGCACAAAATCAACAGTGGGTGTACTTGCGCTTTGTACATAATCAGCAGTTGTATGCTATTAAAGTTTCTGCGGGCCCTGTACAGTACGCTCAGCTTCTGAGAGGCTGTCTTGACTTTGGCATCGAGTGACTGTGCCATTGTTTCCAACTTTTCGATCGATCAATCTCTGATCAGCTAAGTTATTTGTTTAGTAACGCTCGATTCGCCTGTTGGTCGGAGAGTTGCGTTGGGAAGGTGTATTGAGCCAAAATTTCGGCTCAACAGTTGATCAGTGGGATTGGAAACAACGACCGTTTGAGTTACACCAAGCATATAAATTGAAGGCACGTTGGGAAGGTTACGTAGTTCTAGTCCTAAAAATTATTGTATTACACTTTTTAATTGATGAATTATTACTTTTTACAGATATGCGACGTGCCTCTGTAATTTTACCCAGGAAAAGCGAGCCCGATCCTGGTCTCGTATAGCAGGGGCCTTGATGCTACCATACGACCAGGACCGCGACTATCACCCCCAATTCGAGGGGTACACCCGTCTGACTAGGATCAAACAAGCTGATACAATTCTCCTTGGGTTTCCGCTTCAGTACTCTATGAACCAGTAAGTCACCAATTAATCATTTATTATATGTTTTGTGCAAACTTCTCGCCGGAGGCCCTCATAACCTATCCCTGTCTTAAATTGAGGATGCTCTGCAAAGGGTCTGTTCAAGATACGGTGTGTGAGAACAAGAATTAGTCATAAAAATGACCCGCTCTCATGTTTATTGATTAATTATGAATAGCAAACCGTGTACAAAGAGTATTGGTTACGCGTTTCATGTGTCTACCAGCTTTTCACTGGTGCAATGATCAATGAATCTATCGGCCAATGACATCAATTTTTCAGAGCGCCTTTCAATAGAATGTTGGTGGAACAAACACGCGATGTGAAGATCATGGTGTTCGGATGGAAGCGGGAATTTCGTTAATCTACATCAAATAGAGTACCTACTAAAAAATGGTGTTAAATGGATTTTTGAAGTGAAAACGTATTTAGCACCGCTGTGATTTGAAACTCGGTGAAATGAAACATAGCGACATTAAAATTACATTTATATTACACATACATTTATAGGATTTAGTCTGCTAGAGAATGAGATGGTATAATCAGTCTCCTCTTTGTGAGGTGATTCGTAGTGCCCCCCCCCCCTCTTATCTAGTTTAGTTTTCTGAAGGTTTCACTTCTACCGCGTGTGAAATGCACACTCTGTTTTGATTTTTTTTTTCGGCAACTTAAGTGTAGAATTAAGCCAGGTCGGCGAATTAATAAAATAAATAAACAATTTTTTTCAAATTTGGCTTTAAATTTTTTTTAAGTATCTTTTGGACTTGATTTAGTAGAAAACGAAAGCTAAAATCAAAAAAAGTTACACCACAAAATTGACTCTAAGAGTTTCCCACTTGTACCACTAGTTTTCTGACACCATGTATAAATGTGTGTGTTTTTATAGTTATTTATTGTGTATATGTATTGTCGGAGCATATTAGTATTCAAATTATTTTATTTTTTTTAAAACCGTGTAATGTAAATAGTTGAAAGCGATACAATTTCAGCAAGATTTACAGCACCCCTATTTTTGGGTCTTATCCATAGACATATGAATATTAATAGACCAGAACAGAAAGGTGAGGGGTAGAAACCAACTACAGCGGGACGAAGGGCAGGAAGACGGCTTTGGTGATATGTGATTCGTCAAAACTCAATCTGACAGTATATAGGCATCTCGCATTATAATATCACACTTTCGTTCTTAAAAATAAACTGTGCTTTTAAATGAATTTACCTTTTTACATAGGAGCGCGAATTGTTCGCCGCGTAATGAACACATTTGCGAAGTCCAAATATGCAAAGTAAGGTCGCCTATAAGGTCGAGTTCAATATTTTGTTGCTGTATTAAGTGAAGATATTTTTATAAATGTTTCATAATTTACTTACCACAGTAAACAGGGACGGGCACACGCCATATATCTCGAGTGACAGTGTATGTTACAAAAATGATCATATTATGTGATCTGAATTGGCTTAAAATAGTGTAAAATAATGCTTGCCTATGGAATGTAATACGACAATTTTGTTTATTCTCTTTTTCACTTCTATTTTTACACTTCTTCAAAATACAAGCCACTATGTTTACCGTTTTATTTCGTAAAATGCACCGATGAGTGCTCGACGCTGGCTTGCAGAAGAATGATGGCGTCACATTTTTTAGATTAACGCGAAGCCATACACGATCCCAGCCGGTTCCAATGGGAGGGGGAAATAATGCGCTTTTATCGCTTAGGGCAGGTCTACTAATATTCATATGTCTATGGTCTTATCGAAAATATGATAGCAGAGAGAAACAGCTGACAAATCGAACTTCTTTTTATTTGTTTATATAACGTCGGTTGGATTTTTATAAACATAATACAAGTCGAAATTTTACATAATGCAGAAATATAATATATACGAGCATTTAATAATTTTATTTTATTTATTTATTTATAAAATACATATTACATATATTAGACATTTACATACATAAGATTTATTAAATCACCATACTAGGTAATAATAAATATTAATAGTTACAATAAATGCTATAAATATTACTTTGTAGTTATATTATGATAGAAATTTGCACAAAGATGTTAAATAAGTACAAATTTTTATCAATTTAACCTTTTACCCCCATTAAATAGACTTTTAGATAGACATTTGTATATTTTATACAATATATTCATAAACATAAACGAGAAAGAAAGACAGATATCTTTTTAAATTTTATCAGCCATCAACCAACGTTATTTTTACTTATCCAGGGTTAAACAATTCCACTCTATAAATCAGCTCTATTACAAAATAACAATATTTTAATTTAAAAAAAAAATCATTAAACACAATTGCATAACAAAATGACGTAAAATTATTATTACCCTACTATATTCTAAAATATTTAAACATTTCTTCTTGTATTTATACCAAAATAATCATAATTACAAGAAATACCCAGAGGTGATTACACTTGACATTGAGTTTTTTTATGATTAGCTGTGTCTGTGTATTTATTTTTATCTTAGTAATGAATAATTAAATTCGCAGATCGACTAAGGCCAATGACCTGCACTACTATGAGAGAATGACCCGAGAGAGCGGTCCGGCGATGACCTGGGGCATGCACAGTATCGGTCACCTCAGGATAGGCAACTCTGAGGAGGCTGGGAGGATGTTCACCAAGAGCTATGAGGGATATGTTCGAGAACCCTTTAAGGTGAATAATGGACTAGAGTCCCAACTGCTACTGACTGATCGGAGCCAGTGAGCCTATGGTATCCCCATTTGGCGTATTTTGTGAGGCTGAAGGAAATGGGGAAGGCAAGAAGATGAGTAGAAGAAGGTTGGGAAGTACTGGTTATTCAGAGCTGGCCACCAAACGCGATCAAAGTCATTTCAATCAAACTTTCCATACAGAATGGTGGTATTGAACTTAACGAAAGGCTGGTTAAATCTATACCCATTATGAACCAACATAGAAGAATTTAAAAAGTAAGATGGTATAAGTATTGAAGGATAAGGCGGTTTTGAAGATTGCCGCAATATGCTTAAGGTTATGGCTTCAAATCGCAGCAATAATCTGTTAGAGTAATGAATAGAGATGTAACTAATATAATATTATGATTGGATCTAGGTATGGACGGAATATCGTAAGCCTCGCATCGGAGCCGTGAACTTCCTTACTGGGATGGGCGGCTTCCTGCAGGCGGTCATGTTCGGCTATGCCGGAATTAGCATTCATCTAGACCGGCTGGAGATCGTCAAGCCGCAGCTGCTACCCAGGTCAAATAGGCTCAAGATAACTGGTAAATATATTTTTTATTTTGTCATTCACTTCCAAATAAGCCTTTATATTTATTGAAACGGGGTTCAGTCTTTTGATGTTGGTATTAGGGTGGGTGTGTTGCCTTTCTTTTACTTCTTGAATTTTGAGTTCATTTTTCAGACGCGGTGAACTAATATTTGAAAAATAACCTGAAAAATTCATCATTCGATGAAAATAAATAAAAAAAATTACGGCTATAATCAGAAGAGGGGAAAAATATTTCTGGAGGAAAAGTAATGAACAAAATAAATATGAATCAAATGAAACAGTAATTGGCTAATTTTAACACCCAGTGGAATCAGATTTTTTCAAGTGCATAAATGTTTAAAAACCCAGATTTTTTTCTACCTTTAACGTACAATATTCTAACTGCCCGTGGCCAGAGGATCTACGACGTCCCTAATTAAGGTATCTACCTATGTTGAGAGTCTGATGTCTGATGGGTGTAAGAAAAGAAAGGCGTTAGATTAAGAGGCTTGTTAAAAGTACTTAGCTATTCATATCTCATCAATAAATACGGCTAAAACTATTTCAAATTATGTTTCGATTTTCACAAGGGAGATACTCTTAGTATCTACCTATGTACTATAAATATAATGGAAAGTCTTCCACCAATTAAAAAATGTATTTAATTTAATTTTTTTATAAAAAAAGTGTTCGATAATTTCAATGTTGTTTTTCTATAATAATTCATATCGCCAGCTCAATGTTATAAAAGTAAATAATCTCTTCATTTTGTTTATATAAATATTATTTATTAAGTTTATCGAGTGTGTTTGTTTCTTGGAAGACTCATATTTATTATCTTTCACTACTTTCTTATAGGTTTGTGACCTTTCATACCTTTTGCTATAACTACAAAACTTTCAGTTACAGATCTATCATTCAGAGGTACATTTTGCATATTCAGATTTTTTTTTCAAAAACTATAATGATGTAAGAAATGTAATGCATTGCTACCTTATTACATTGTTATTATATTGTTTACAAAGAAGTTAATACATGTTATGTATAGATTGTTTTATATTTAATGTTTGTTAATATATAATATTTATAAGTTGATTTGTTATAGGTAGGTATGAAATATATGTGTTTTTTTCAAATTTCAGGCATCAAGTATCTTGGTACTGTGTTCACACTAGATATTCAACCAAATAACGCTTTCCTGAAAGTTAATTCAGTGGACGAAGAAATACCCCTGATCCTGAAAATGAAAAAGAATAACATACCGCTTAACCATGGAATATCAGGTAATACAAATGTATTTTAAAAGAATATTTTCTTTTTTAATAAACTTGTTGAAATTTAAGAAACTCTATTTATTTCAGTTGTTTTGTTCGGAGAAGGACCATTTGTGATAAGACGAAACGCTTCCGACAAGTGCCCAATGCCACTAGATTTAATAGGACAGTTTAACTATAAAGTGATTGAGGCCATGCCCCTGAAGTAATAAATATTATTATATATCACTAGAAGAACGATAAAAATAAACTGAAATTTTATATATACCATGGAACTATGATTGTACATATGTACATACTCTTAGCGTATTACCTATATGTACTTTAATGTGATATTCTACGCGTACTGAAATACGTTGTTATCAAACCACTTGGGTTATGTTTTTGGTTGATTGTCGCGATTTATTTGTTAAATAAATATTACGTAAACAAAATGTTGTAAATTGTGTATTATTTGTTAAACCTTAACCCTCTAAGATAAAATTACGCATAAAAGTCCAAACCTGCACTGTTGCCAGTGACTATGGCATCTTCTGAGGTTGAACGGAATGGAGAAGAGGAAATGGGGAAGACAACGGTGTTAAGTATCTGACTATTGGTCACCCTTTCATCTTTAGTTGTTTCCACATTGTTGAAGATCCTTATCCCTACTCCAATTTCCCTCGTGATTCTGCGCTATGTGGAGAGTCAAGGACACAGACGTTCCGGGTTCCGGACACCGGCGATTTATGATCGCTCAATCGCATCGGTGATCTTCCCCTGCTGTCTCCAAACACTTCTAAAGCCATTTCAAAGGACGTTCGTCTTTCACCAGAGCGGTACTGAGAGTATTTACGACTCTTAGGCATACTTCGTGTGGGGTAGGTAATGATCACGGAGATTAGATAAACATATCTGTAGGTACATACCCACTTGTTTAATCAGTTGCTATCACAAACAGTAAGCAACCCAATAATATTATCTTTAAACAATAGATTACCTTATCATTTTAAGCAGAAATCTAATATATACATGTATTAATAAACAACATGTGCAAATATTATCAATACATTATGTAATCATCTTATTTTGTGATAAATAAAAATAATCCACAGAATTAATTAAATTGGAGATTACGCGTGATACGCATGCAAACCACCTGGCAAGCGATTCTGCATATTTTTGTTTTTGTGGGATCATTATTACGTAACGAATGTGATCTCAGATTTATGTGATTTCTATGGCTGTTATTTGCTTTTTATATGTACAACGTACATTAAATGAATAAATAATCATGCATACTTGCAGGAATTCGTGTTTAAATCGTTTTAAACTGTAGTTATGTGACAGTAAATGTGTAAAAATCACACAAATCTGCCAGGAGATTACGTCCGTCATCCAATAATGATCCCACAAAAGATACGGAATCGCTCAGCTGTTTTGTGATAAACGTTCTGACTTCAACACTCACGTGTTTATCAATAAGTCACTTCACTTCAACTGTGTGGTCTTTGAAGATGAAGCTGATTTGGTTCTGGCTGCTGGTGTTCATTGTGAATATATGGAGGGTGTCGAGCTTCAATCCAAGGGAACCAGAAGATATAAGTACTTCGGATTATGTCTTTACAGCTAGTAGGTAAGAAACGCTTTTAAATATTAACTTCAAGACAAAACAGATGTACAAATTATTACCGATTGCCAAAACAAAAATTTTTCATAAAACAATATAGTTCGAAATATTACACTTGACAGCAAGCGATAACAATGTATTTATTTTAAATTCAAACAGACGGCAACATGTAAACACTTCTGGTGGGTGTTGGTTTCGGAAATAGTACAGGGCAAACTTACTTACCTTTCCATATTTGTACAAATTTACAATTTTTTTTTTTAAAAGTGTATTCAACATCACTAAGTTAGTTACATAAAAATAATCCTGTAGATATAACGTCGATATACTATATTTTCAAAGCTCTCTTTAAAAATTTGTTATGTTGGTTCCGTTCTGTTTTGTAGTGGGTTCAGATTTACAGTAGATCTAAAATCTAAAGTACCTAATAAAAAGCTCCCAGAATCTTTTTAAGTTTTCCTTGATTCAGTCAGATCGATAACTTGAAAACCTTAATATAAACCTTTTAAAATTAATTATAAAAAGGCAACATACTGCTTAGTTTGTTAGGTTCAGCGTACTTTGATAAAAGTTAGAATATTTTTTGATTAATTTAAAAAAAAAACAAAATGAATTTTATGAATTGTATTTCCAAGTTTCCATGTATCCTCGGAGTTAAAATTAATTTAATAAGTTTATTAAGCAGTCAGATTTCTCAAGGAACAGCTTAAGTCTCTTAAGAAGAACGGCTGCACGTTTTTTTCATACAAAACTTAAATTTGGATTTGAGGCCAAAATACTCAACCGAACTGGTATTTTTTTATCACCCCTTTGAAAAGTCATTAAAGGCGATTTAAAAAAATAACCCATAACCTAACTCCTAGCCTAACGAAACCTATTTAATTTAACCAAGGTGTTTTTTATTTTTTATTTTCATCACTTTTAATGATTTTTCAAAGGAGTGATAAGTGTCCGGTCACCCAAATATCTAGTAGGGATATGTGTTACTTTAATTATTTGTTTTTTAAATTATAGACCATTAAGGAATTAAATTTTTCATGTTTTTTGGGTAACTTTTGCAATTATTTATAAGTAAATGAAAAATGTAAAAAAAAATTCTAACTAACTAACCATCACGCCGTTTCATCGCAGGGGTGGGCAGATAGGACGGACCGCCAAACAACTCGGTCTTGGCGGTCCGTCCTCTCTGCTTACCACACATATTCATACATCGTCTCATACATACTCTTCTACTATTCTGACATTTTAGATGGCCTGACTCAAGTATCTAATTCACTTTTTTTTTCTTTTTTTTTTTATTTTTTTTTTTTATTGAGTAAATTTTTTACAATAAGTTTATTTCATTCTAATATTACATATTTTATATACTCTTCTAAAAAAGCAAGTGCTTGTGTTTACTTGATCGTACCATGTCTTCCTCGGGCCTCCCCGACTTCTTCTACCATTCACATTTGAGTCATATATTCTTCTTACACTACTTTCTTCATCCATTCGCTCTACATGCCCAAACCATCTGAGGGTCCCTTTCTTAATCTTATTCATTATGCTTACATACATCAATCTTACATTCTTTGCAGATATCCACATTCCTCACACGACCATACATGGTTTTACCACACATACGCCTCAGGGATCTCATTTCAACAGCATTCAGTTAACTTTCATCCTTCCTCTGCTAGTTCCACGCCACACTGCCATACATCAGGGTGCGTGTTTCCTTTTCCGTATTCAATACGAGGCAACCATGCCTTAAAATCAACACGGGTTTGTAATGCCATTTTTCTCCAAACCCGTGTCCAGTAGAAGGCAAGCGGCATCCTATTGTGCACGGGTTTGTAACGCCAATCCCTTCCCAAACCCGTGGTCAGTACGGGGCATCCTCCAAACGTGATTATAACATAAAAAAGGAAGTGTGTGCATACACGCAAAATATAATGGATGGGCAATAAAACGCAAACAGCCTTACTAATAAAATAAATAAAAACACTTTGTAATAATATACTATAGTACCTACTTATAACTCTTTATACGACAAATCTTATAAAATAAATTCTCTAAAATAAACTCACATGTCATCATAATTTTAAAAAACATCCCAGGTTTTGAATGGTTTGTTTGGCAAAGCTGGGTTTGTCTAGCAGGTATGTGTAATTATTCTAATACATTTCTTTCCATGTTCTCCTGTTATACATACAGTACAAACTTGTCTATAATGCATTCACTTAATGTGCCTCATACCTACTGAACACGGGTTTGGGAGGGGAATCGGCGTTACAAACCCGTGCACAGTAGGATGCCGCTTGCCTTCTACTGGATACGGGTTTGGTGGATAAATGGCGTTACAAACCCGTGTTGATTTCGAGGCATGGTTGCCTCGTATTGAACACGGAAAAGTAAATACGCCATCAGGGTAGGTTCCAGGACTCCATTGTGGACTGCTAGCTTCGCTTCTTTTGACAATTTTTTTTCTATACTTGTAAAAAAATGATGAAATATGTAATAAAATAATTTTAAATAATTAAAAAATAAAAATAAATCATTTTGATGTGCGTAAGTTTTAATTATAAATAACCGATTTACGTCGAAACACATATTTATCATACATACCTATATATAAATTCAAATTTCAACCCAAAAATGCTCTTTCTACAATGTTTTATTTTATTTTCAATTGTAAGTAGATAGATATGTCAAGGAACCGTTCCTCTAAATTAAATAATTAATCATCAAGTTTAAAAACTGAAGCATTATATTTATTTATACGTAAGGCTCCATATTTCTTTTGAATGACAGGTCTATTACTGAAAGTCTTTTCCGCGTCGATGAAGACACGTGGATAGTAAAAACTCAAAACTAAACGCTCGTCCACATGTTTCTAGTCTCCCAAGTGATGGAAGATACATGGCATCAGTTGGAAATGGCCATGTCTCAACGAACGTGTTCTCCGACACTATATACATGAACGGACTATACAACGGGAACCGAGGGGAGAGTCACAGGGCGAGGATTCCCGCCTACAGCAACCTGAGGCTGGACGCTACCCTCAACGCTGAGGAAGCCACCTTCTCACTGGACACCAGAACTGGGGCGTTCCTTGTCCGCGCTGAGGAAGATGATGCGGAGATCGAACAGACTATATTCGCTCACAGATTCTATACCAGAGCGATTGTTAACCAAATATTCGTTATACCAAAAAATGGTTAGCACATAAGATTACCAATATTAATTATTTATAAATACAATTTTTTTTTATACGAATACCGCATAAGCGTCCCAATAGCTCCCGTATCGAGCCAGTGAGACTAGGGCAACTATGAAGGTAGTGGGGAGGGGAAGGAGATAGGGAAGAGGAAGGTGGGGAAGTACCTGGCTACTTAGATCTCGTCACCAAACATGGCTAATGCCATTTTAAGCAATGTTTCAATTCTGAATGGTGGTCTTGCACCAGGGCGATACTGAGAGTATCTTCCACTCTGGAACGTGCGGCAAATATACTATGTATTATTTTAAATAAATAAATTGTGAAATAACACAAATTAATAAAAATAAAATGCATTTGCCACGCCGGGATTCGATCCCGCGACCTTTGGATATACACTACACGAGTATACATACATGGTTGAACAGCATCCACACGAAAGATTTTAACCAGCGATTCCTGAGCATATTTGAAGTAAAAACCGTTGTTCTCATGTTGCTGTCTGATAATGTTTTATTTTAAATAATAACAAAAAAGATACGTTTCTATCATACCGCTGATGACACTTCTACGAGTTGTGACGGGATCGAACATAAAACAATGATTTATTAATTTGTGTGTCACTTAAAGAACAATATCTAAGTATTACATACCTAGATACATACGTATATACTACTGAGCCACAGAGACAAAAGGCTGTATTTTAATAGAGCTAATATAATAGGTAGATTATCGACTGATTATTTTTGTAACTCTATGATGTATCTAAATAGATAATGTTTTCTTACTATTTTTAAGATAAACAGATAATCAACCAGTTTTTCCTACATGATAGGTTTTAAGATAAGAAATGTTTTTTATTAAATCACAATAACCGGAATACGTAAATATTACTTAATCTCAATTGACTTTTAATATAGGTAGGTACCTACTCAAAGTAAATAGTGATCAATCGTGTTGACCATTAACAATTTATTACATAATTGAATAACTACAGGCTAATATATATTTCAGAATAAGAGATACCTATGTATAATGAATTTAATGCAAAATATGAGATTAAAAATTAAAGATTCGATTTAGGTAAATCAATTAGAAGAGCTATGTTATTAACTTATAAATGGTGGTAGTATATTAGAGATGTTATATAAATCTAATCTAGTAAAAAGCAAATGGAAATTTTGAAGGTTACAGTTGACTTTTTATGTTATATTAAATAAAGCAGTGTTCCGCAAAGTGTGTGCCGCGGCACATTGGTGTACCGTGGTCAGTAGCTGGTGTGACGTGTGACTCGCCAAATCCCATCGGTGGCTCAAAAAGACAAAGCATTTTTTTCAACGTATGAAAGACCAGACTTATGGCCGTTATACACGATACCTTTTTTCAGCCCGATTCCAATTGGAGACAAAAGTCAACACTTTTCGCTTTACGCGATCGCTGTTTTCATCTCTATTTTCGTATCTACGATTTCAGTAGGCATCACAACAAACAGTATGGTTCGTCACGGTTCGTGTGTTGTTTGCAGTGATGACAATTGAAATCCTAGATATGAAAATAGAGGTGAAAATAGCGATCGCGTAAATCGAAAAATGTTGACTTTTGTCTCTAATTGGAATCGGGCTGAAAAAAGGTGTCGTGTATAACGGCCATAAGAAACAGGTGACTCTCATGAGTTCGTCTTTCAAAACATCAAACAAAGCAAAAAGTAAGCTACGTGATCGCTAACATGCTTGTTAAATCCAAGTAGCCTCATTTTCCACCAAGAATCCATTCTCAGGTAGCATTTCCCTTGGACACTTAACCGATAAAGGAGCAGGAAGAATTCATGGAGATAAAATCTGATCGGACATTAAAACTAAAATTTTCCGAAACAGAGCTAGCACATTCTTGGCTGCACATAAAAAATGGGTATCCACTGCTTTCAAAGTGTGCTATTTCAATTCTCTTACCATTTGACACAACCGACTTACGCGAAGTGGGGTTTTCAACTCTCACCACGATAAAATAAAAAAAGAGAACGCCTGAGGACCATCGACGAAGATATAAGAGCAGCATTATCAACGATTGCTCCAAATTTTGATTGCCTGTGCTTATAAGCAGGTTAACATTTTTCCTTAAACATATTTTCAAATTATATTGATTTTGATAATTAATATTAAATAAACATTGTTTTTTTTTTTCTTTGGTGTGACTCTAAAATTTATTGATTTGGTAGGTGTACCTAGAACATTCAGATTCAGATGTTTCATTGGACAATTGATGTGTAAAATTCTTCACTTGAAATTAATTTAAAAAATAGTACATAAAATTTAATGTATGGTTTATGATTTTAAGTAGTTAGATATTTAATTATATACCCACTTACAAATCTTATGATTGCAAGGGATTTTTGTTTTGATTTATTAAATAATAGAAAATCAGAATCATCCTTTTTTGGGCGCGAGGTGTAGGTACTGTTCGCAGAACTGCTAATATACTCGGAAATAATAATTGGTTTGAACGGTGAAAATCTTATAAGCCTCTAGCAATTCCTTTCATCAGTTTGAGAAAATTGCATTATTTTTCTGTATTATTTCTTTGTCTGTGAATATGAATTTTATTTTTTTATTTCCAGGACAATCAGCATCTGTCTCTCTACAGATTGAATCTGGACAAGTCAGCAATGATATTGACTTTGACCCTCCCACAACTTCTGTCATTGGAAACAGAAATGTGTGGGGAACATGCGGAAGAACGAGACAAGTTGAAAATATTAAGTATCAGAACGAGACTTCTCCAGTTTGCATTTACTGGACTGATGTGCCGGAAACTTTGGAAGTTGATAGTGAATCAGGGACCACTTTCACGTTCGTTATGACAATCGACTCGAACCAGGAGGTTGCATTAAATGAAATGACTGATGGTAGTTATTTTTTTTATTTTTTGCTGAGCGTATCGAAGTCCTGTTTTATTTCGACCATTTGGAATTTTATCTGCCTGTAAATTTGTTTTTCACTTTCCGGTTCCGGTTCAAGATGGCCGTGTTGGATACTATCTTTTAACCCCGCCAGAGTTCACATTGTCGTGGTTCCTAGTTCAAGCTGTTAAATCGGAAAAATCAATGTAATGGTACCTACCAGTCTGAAGAAAGTTTAAAAAATGATTGTCATTAAGAGGGTGACATTTCTTTGGACCAATAGGCCACTTGCATAGATTTCATAACGACTTGGAAAAAATCGTGTGGATAGATTTTTTTACTAAGATTACGAAAATGTTAGTAAAAACTTTTAGAAATGTATAGTTTTTTTTTTTTTTTAAATAAATAAATCCATTATTTGAGCTCGTGACGTCACTTCATGAAAATGTCCGGCTCCGATCATGTTCCCTTAATTTTGTAAAATTCCACACTGATTAATTTTTTTTATACGGCAACACTTTAATTTCCGGCGAATTTTTGAATTTTCGTTTAACGTTCACTAGATTTATTGTTTGTTCTATGCGAATTTATCCTTTGGTTTGATTTTTTGATAAAGATGGCGGTGTTTTTACAGATGTTACGAAGAGAACCCCGTACAATTTATTGTTATTCGTGTGGAAAACGTTATTTTTTTAAAAAGATTTTTGGCTATGTAATTATCGTTTTTTCGCACTCATAAAATTAAGTCCCGTCTTTCCGGTTTATAAAAAATGGTCTGATTTTTCGGATTGAAATTTTCAAAAAATCGCCAGGGTTTCAAAAATACGATAAAAAAAATAAAAAATAGGGAATGTCTTAGAATATTTGCCTAAACCGGGAAAAAAATAAAAAAAATGTGATTCAAGTGGCCTATGGTTAATTATTTATTCGAAATTAAACTATTATGTAAAATGCTTATTGTTCAGTATGGCAAGTATTTAAGTACTTACTTACAAATTTTATGATTTTAGAAGAAATTTTAGATTTGATGCATTAAATAAGAAAATACTAGTGTTAAATACTTGTGTGGTTTTGTATTTTAATGTTCAAATGGATTCTCAGCTAGAATTGGTAACAAATCTGATTCAGAAACGTTAAATAAAAAAAGAACCAAGAACCGTTAAAAGAAAGATAGAAGACCAGAATATCGAAAAAATGTCGAAGCACTTCAACAGCGAGAAAGGCCAAAGACGTTTTTGCAGGAAACTTAATACATTATTATATACATTTAGGCACTATTTTCATGTAACCATTATTTTTCAGTTTTAAGAGAAAACTCATCAACATTGTTCAGTAAACATGCTGCAGAGTGGATAGGACTACGCAACAAAGGAAATATTGAAATAGTAGGCAATTTGCCGTTGGTGAGTTAAAAATATTATTCTAATGTACCTTCCTAAACATTATTTTAAACAAGTACTGGGTTAATTTAGGTTACTATTATTATTTATTGTTGATATGTTATATTATATTATTGATTTTTTCAGGCTAAAGTTGTGAACGGGATGATGTATTACCTGTTGAGCTCTTTACCGTCAGAGAACACAAATCAACCCCAAGGAACGTTCTACGGCCTTAGTCCTGGAGGACTGGCGAGAGGTGGTTTACTTATGGACTACCAAGGTATAATTATTCATTTTTAAAAATGATCAATTTAAAAAAAAGAGAATAAACATTAAACAGCCTTATCTTATTTTGGACGAGACTAAATACATGTTAAAAAACAGAATGTGCAATTCAGACGTGGTAGAAGTGAAACCTTCAGAAAACTAAAGTAGACAAGAGTGGGGAGGCTACGAAGCACCGCACAAAGAGGAGACCGATTATACTATCTCATTCTCTCGCAGGTTAAATCCTATAGATGTATGTATTTTCCTCTTTTTCAGTTTCAAATCACAACGGTGTAAAAGAAGTTTTCACTTCAAAATTTTTTTAATATTTAGATTGAAGCGAAACCTTTCGCAAACCTCATTCCAACAAAATAATGTACAAAATGGCAGCATAAGATCGTTTTCATGGAATTTTTAAAACTTTTAATAAAAGTGGAACTTTAACCCCTAGAAGACGGGTAGTATTTTGTAAATATTTGAAAACCAAATACAATATTGAAAATTATATTTGAAATAATTGTCTGGCTTCTACAATATCGACTTTTTTTGCTTTCGAATTGTCATGGACAGTAACAAAATGCGTTACAAACCTCTATAACCTAGCTATATACACGCATATTGCAGTATATTTGTAGGTGTAGTCATGATTTCACTGCACTGCCGTAAATGTTTTTTTTTGTAGTACCTACCTAATGTTGAAATGAAGTATACTTTCCATATACCGACCAGAAATACGAGACAAAGTGCTACCTTTTTCTGTGACAATTTCAAAACGAATTATGAGGCTCATACACCTAATAAATTTGGGAATACTGTAGACATATTTAAAGATTCCGTATTAGTCACAAAACGAAGTCTTTATAATTATTTTAGTATAATGTATGATTTCACAACTCCGTAGTGAATACACTCTATATTTCTATTTTTTTTTAGTTTTTATATGTCTTTTCACAAATTTCGCTTTCCATAATTTGTCTTAAATGTATCATAAATCAATATATATTGAATACTATGTATTTGCTAACACAACCGTATTACTTATGTATATATCTTGTAAAAGCCCAGTAGGGCGTAAATAAGTAAATAAGTAAATAAATAAATAAATAATCTGTGCCTATTACCAAAGACATTATTATGTGAATACCGCTCAAGAATTACAATTGCTCCCAACCGTATGGAGTTCCGGAAGCAGGGAGAAGGCAGTGAAAGTAGCGAGGAGGGGAAGAAGATGGGGAAAGGAAGATGGAGGAGTATTTTCTTCTTTATTGTTAAGATTTACCTAATTTTTTTCCCAGGTCACAACTTTTGGGATACAGAAACTTGGATGTTCCCATCTATTTTGATGTTCTACCCTGAAACGGCGGAAAGAATTTTGGGCTATAGAATTAATGGAATAACTCCTGCAGCAGACAATGCTGAAGCAACTGGTTACAAAGGAATTAGGTGAGTTCATTTAATATTTTTCCATATCGACTTAGGGGTAGGTAAGTTTAATGGGGCAGTTTTTACATTACACAATAAGGAACCTTTTTTAAATGTGAATACCCAAAAGTCCCATCTGCTTCCTGCCGTCCAGAGCCAACAAGACTCTAGCATCCCCAATAGGGGGATGATGTGACCCTAAGGGTAATGGGAAGAGGAAGGAGGTGGGAAGAGCAAGGCATATTTATATACGCAGTTTTCATTGCAATTAATTTAATTTAGGTAATGGAAGTAATGCGAAGGAAATGCGTTTTATGTTATTTTCGAGTAGGTTTCCTTGGGAAAGTGGATTTACTGGTTCGGAGGTGACACCGGATTGCTGCCCAGAAGTAGTGAACTTTGAACAACACATCACAGCTTGCATTGCTTTTGCTGCCAGGCAATACATTGCCATGACCGGGGATGAGAAATGGCTTGAGGTACCTAACAGTAATAATATATTTGAAAAAAAACATATTCTAAACTATTTTCAACATACTCGTATTCTCCCAGTTCATATATTCAACTAGGCAGGGCTAGGTTTTCGAAGACCCTGAAATTTGTTGTCTCCATAAATAAAAATTCACCTGGAAGAAAAGTGTTTTTGATTTGAAAAGGAATATTCTTAACATTTTTTTAATGCATTTGACAAGCAACCTACATAGTATGTGTTGTACCTGCATATTTTTGGTTTCAAAGTGGGATCTGTATCCGAAATATTGACTTTTAATTTATTGATTCCAGCTCTTATAAGTTATCCATTTCATAAAGCAAGGAAATTTATTTTTCTAGGAAAGTGGCTGTGACCTAACAAAAAAGATTGCCGAATTCTGGGAGTCGAGAGTAGAACTCAATTCAGCTACCGGATTTTACGATATCAATGGTAAGAATTTTTTACACAACATCTGGCATCCATAAGAAGTTCAGATTTTATTACGAATTGTTTTTAAGTTTACGATCAAAAGGCGGCTTGCTTTAGGAGACATTTATTGCAATATTACATGTTATAAAGTTTATTTTCTAACCTAAGTAATGCGGACATCTCCCATCCTTATCCTTCAATTCTCTCCCTCTCCCCTTTACCAACTTTTTAGTTTTAAGGCATAATAAATTCCATAAATAAATTTTCTAACTAACTTTAAAATAAGACACTAAGCAACGGCGGGCGTACACAAAAGGAATACTACAAAAAGTACGTAATATGTACCCAAATCTTGAACATATTATGTTATGTTAACATATGTTATGTTAACATATTATGTTAACATATTATGTTCAAGATTTGGGGGTTTCTGTATCTAAAATCTAAACCATTATTTGGTTTCAGGTGTGATGGGTCCAGACGAAGATCATCCAGACATTGACAATTCTGTGTTCACCAATGTAGTGGCTGCTCTTGCGCTATATTTGGGAGAGTAAGTACCTACCAAGATGGATTTAAAGTACCTACCTACTACCTATACATTCAACTAAATCTATAAATTAATTCAATATCAAAGTCGGTTCAAGCTATTGAATAAATCTCTAAGAATAGAAAAGGGTTGTAGGCGCTACCGGGACTTGAAATTGGAACTTTCCACAATCTGGGAATCTGCTCTGACTACGAAGTAATTGCACTGACTTACTAACAAAAGCACTATGTTAAAAGGTGTCCAAAAAGATAGAAACTCTGGCAGAGAAAGTTGCACACATTATTATTTCAAGAAATAATCTATTCAACTTCTATTCCCAGGTACACAACATGTCTATGCAACGGAGATTCTTCTGCCTCTGCGAACTGGAGTGAAATCGCTTCCCGCCTTACCCTGCTGTACGATTCTGAGCTAGACTACCACCCCCAGTTCCAGGGTTACGAGAGGCCCACGGCCATCAAACAGGCTGATGTAGTACTTCTGGGATTCCCGCTTCTGTATAAGATGAATGAGTAAGCACTTGGTATTTTAATCCTACGAAAGTACAAGATTTAACAGAACCATTATCTCGTAACTGGCTATTCCATGTTCACTTCTTGAGAATTAATGCGGTGTCATCAGCAGAGATACAACTTAATCATGAAGTGATAATAAACTTGTGATCATTGAAATTTATAAATAAAATGAATCCCAAAACAGTTCCCTGAGGAATTTCAAAATTTCAGAAATACTTGTCATTAAAGTTACATTTTATTGGATACGTACATTGACATCACTGAGTTATGTATACCTAATACCAAAAATTCCGCCATCATATTTTTTTTTATTTTTTTTTTTTTTTTATTAAAAACATACAACGAAGTTGCACTCCCATGAGTTATCAAAACTCATTAATTTGTTAAATATTTTTGAATGTGAAATACTAAAGCATTATAAATCAATAAAATATATTTTTTTGATTCTACGGATTCTTTCGTAATCCTCTAACTAGCTAGGGCTTTGCAATACCCTTTCATGTTTCTAGCTACTAGTACTACGGCTCATTTGGCCTTTTTACTATTACCTTCTGAAGGTCGTATTTATTTGACTGAATTTAAGTTACAATTAGTGTCATCGTGAGGTCTTTCTGAGGAAAAGTCTTTACTGGATAAAAAACCTCACGCAAGTTGCAAAGCAATAGGGAACATATATGAATATTAGTTTTTCTTATCTATGGCTTGATAGGTCTTCTGAAGTTAGTTCAGCTGCCTAAGCCCATGCATAAAGCGCTATAAGTATATTTATGAAGGAATGTTATTCTGTTGTATAATTTAATGGAAAAATAAAATCAAGAACTCGTCTTATCGGTTCACTTCAGAATTATTTATAAATATTTTTTGTTTTTAGATCTACAGTGGCAAATGACCTTATTTACTATGAGAATGTGACCCGAGAGAATGGCCCCGCTATGACGTGGAGCATGCACACTGTGGGGCACCTGCGACTGGGGAACAAAGAGCAGGCCACACGACTGTTCGATCGCAGCTATAAACCATACGTCAGAGATCCATACAAGGTAGGAGTGAAAAAATTTATGTGATAAAATCAGAAAAAGAATCTCAGACAGTTTTATTGAAAGTGAAAGCGACCAAAGACAGGATGAGGAAGAGGTGAATGAACTAAATGGTGGAGGACTGGAGCTGGATGAGAAAGACTGAGGACTAGATGTGAATGGCGAGGGAACGCAGCCAGTGAAGAGCATTTGTAGTGGTACTTGAAGTGAAATAACACAAAACTGCGCTGTATAAATACTACATTATTATTATTATGGGGCCAAAGACAGCCCAGTTGTTTCGCAGAAATTCAAATGTAACATTGTCATCAAATAGCCATTCAACGCCATGACAACGTTCAACATTTTGACATTTGAAATGTAACTGATTCTAGGTGCATTTCAGCATTCTATCAAATTGTAATAGGCTGATAAGCTTAACAACATACCTAGTGGTCCTCTTCTACCATTTGAGGACTCTGTTCCACGTTCATTTCGGCAGAAAAAAATAGGCCACGTTGATCCCGAACATTAAATTGACTTTCATTCAAGATTTTTTTTTTATAAAGAAAGACAAATATTTCCGGGTTACGAATAACCCAACAATATTTGAAAATCTCCTACTACCGCCACAGAAAGCGGAAAATATTGCATGTGTTGTGATGGAGGATTTAGCTAGCCGAGGAATCGAACAAGCGACGCCCAACTCATTCACTGATCAGTCTAAGATGTTCTGTTTAAAAAGATTATGAAAATATTGAAGATGTTTTCTAGATTTGGACTGAAGCAATAGAGCCAGAAATTGGAGCGGTTAACTTCATCACAGGAATGGGAGGATTCATGCAGGCACTTTTGTTTGGTTATGGAGGAATGAGCATTTATCTAGACCGATTGGAGATTCTCAACCCTCAACTCCCCCCCAACACTGCAGAGCTGAAGATTAACAGTAAGCTTATTAGATAAAAATAGAAAAAATATACATTTACCTAACAAAATAATATGTTTAATCCCTTTGTCAATACAATTTTGATGATGATTTTTATTGATAGCTTGACCGATGTGCTTTATGGGTGATCAGAGTTTGATCAAAAGCTGAAAAGAGCCAAGAAACGGCACAAATGCCAAGAATTAAAAATGGCGCTGATTGCTGAGTTTATCGTCAATCAAATGTAATGAAAACATTCCAAAATAATTTGATATTGCGTTTTAACATTTCCATAATATTTATTTACTCGTGATCTAGGCTAGGTAAATATGAAAAGACAAAAATGTGTTCATCCAAATGGATACATTTTCAGGGTCCTGTACCCATCAATTGTGTCGATACATTTCAAATTCGCCAAAGTCCACTACCAACCTTTGTTTTTTTTGTGTATTCGATTCAGAAAAAAAAAAGAATCTTTTGCTTTAGATCGATCTAACCGAAGTCTACGGCTTCCCAAAGAAATTAATGGTGAAAGTTGATATATTTTTTCAATCCAACCTAAGCCCACGTCCCACACCCGCTTCACCTAAGTCCAGTAATTCTATTTCAATATCGACTAAATCCATAGGTATTATATTAAATGCGCCAAAGTCCATAATAAAATCAACGAAGATGCATATTTACTTCAAGTAATTTATTTTCATTTTTCTGTGTTCCCAGGTACAATATTAAGTCATTTTCACAGGCTTTTACTGGTAGCTAAAAGTTGAAACCAGAAAAAATTGTCGTTATCCGAAAAATGTTTGAACGGGACTTAGGCGAGTTTGATGTGTCGACACAATTTAGTAACTGGTTTCTTATGTTTCTTATCAACTGACTCTATTTATTACAGGCATAAAGTACTTAGGATCTTTATTATCTCTGCACATCGATGCAACTGATAGATGGATCATGGTTAATGAAACTAATTCTAACCGACCTTTGGTTCTCCAGGATTCCCTTGGAGGGGAAATACAACTTAAAAATGATATGATAGGTAAAAAAAATTATACAACTTATTATTTTCAAACTCAGTTTTACAATAGCAGATTGGAGTTTCATGTCAGGAAGCATGCAGTCAACACAATGATACCCAGCTAGCAAAAACTATCGACTTAACCTAACCTAATTTATTATGGTGACTGTTGCCTGTGAAGTCTGTTCATTGCGTCATGTTCTCAAATCTAAATGATGGGTAATTCTTAGATTTGCAGAAATATCATTGTCTTAGTTTTCTTTGGCTTTCCTAGAAAATTGTTGTTTTATCGTTTGTATTATTAGCTCTGTGCCAAATTTCTTCCTTTATCAGGACCAGCATCAGCATAAGTAAGGACTTAGCCTAGCTGATGGCAAAGTTATACCCAGATATTTTGGTGAACAATCTGCAAGACATCTGGATTTCTAGATTGCAAATCTACTTCAACCCTAACTTAAGTGGCCGGCAGTGCAGAGATGTACAATGCATCTTTGCGTAAGGAACCGGAAGAAGACAGCGGGAGAGCATTCATGGAGGCGGCCAGGACTTTTCAAGATTTATGTCTACATTTATAATAACAGATGAAAGAAGACTAATTCAAACCTGTAATTTTAATTTTAATTGAATTCAATTCTTTGTTTATTCTAGTTCCACTCGTCCTAAACACAACTTATAACATAAGACTGGCAACACCAGGCAAATGCCCTTTGCCTGCAGATGTTATTGGACAAGTAAAGGATATGAGCAAATATCTGTTGTGATTTCTACATCTACCAAGTGATATTTTGAAAGACAAATTGAAACACAGACAAATCAATACATACCATCATTCATGATCAATGTAGATGGATTCAATGATACATATAATTTTGGTTGATATAAGTGAATACATACTATAATAAACAAAATAAATTATTAAAATACTGTTAAGAATTAATCTGTATTTCAATTAAGTGAAACAATGTTGATGTTCACAGAAAACCTATTTATATTTTTTAACATTATTAATTTTCCTTTTAATTTGTTTTTTTTTTTATTAGCTCCATACAGGAGGCCCTGAAGAATTTCCCTAAGGGCCTATGTCATCTTGAGGGTCTTTTTAGGAAAGGCAAGAGAGAAATTTCTAGGAAGGAAAAAGGCATGAGGTTGGGTAGGAATCTGGGGGTCAATGTGTCCAGGATTGAGAGACATATGAATCTATCCCTCCCTCTGTGGATAAAGACGATGGGTCGAGAGTCCAGCCGGAGAGGTCTGGTTAAGTCTCCCTCAACCAGACCTCGACTAACCTCACCCCTGCTAAGTCACCAAATGTAGCGAACCACTTGGGTGACCTATTGCAGAGGTGTCGGTTATCCAATAAATGATTCCTGGGGCGGCGGTACCCATACCTGCCTACCAAATTGTGATTTTTTTTTGGTTGAATGAATTCATTATTTTCTGCTAAACTTATATTAGTGATTTCTATTTTCTATTTTCGTCCTCACTTCAAATTGATGTTCAAAGATATTAATACTCTACGTAATTTCCCCTTCATTTGGAGGTACCTGCATTGTATTGTAATTCCTTCCATATCAGAATAGTTGCTTTGATGCCTCTTCTTTATGTTATTAACTAGCAGAGTTACCCGGCTTCGCTCAGGACAATAAGATAGTGTTCTGGAATGTTGCACAATGATGTTCCCGATTCTCTATTCTTGATCATTCCACGACATACTCCGCCACTCCTTCCACAACTTTCTACAGCTCTATGGAACCTTCTAGAACTTTCCGGAAGACTGTTCTAGAAATTTCAAGAGGGCGAAACTTTCAGCCCTTATATCTTTAAAAGCACGCCCTTTAGGTAAAAACGGATACCCTTATTCCCTAGGGGGGATAGAGATCTACCACACCATATAACTCCCTTGATTGAACCGGGACTCGTTTCTGAGTTTTTGCGAGCTGCACGTTTTTTTGGACTTTCTTTTATAATACATGCCATATTCAAATAAATAAAATGTTACTCCTTACATGTCCTTTCCCGTGTGTTCCCCTCCAGCGTTCCACTTCCACCTTCCCCACCACCGCTCTCCCGCTCTCTCGTCCCGCCAACCCCCCTGGCACTGCATTTCTTGACTGCTCTCCCGCCCGGCCCGTAGCCGAAACTTTTTTCTAATACTAACAATTTTATACTCGTGATATCTTTCTAATTCAATATCCGAATTGAAAAATTCAAAAAGTTAAATAAAGGTATTGAAGCTGTCTTGAATATGAAGTAATTTATTTTGATAAGGATTAAAACCAAGATGCAAATAAAGAGCCTTTTCAAGCGGCCACATTTAAATTAAAATTTTAAAATAAAAGAATACTTATTGTGGCATAACCATAATAGTTAGACATATGCCGTCGCAACTTTTTTTGTAAATAATGATATGTTCTATAAAGTCGTAGTACATTATTTTATTCTATCATCAATAGTTTTCGCAGCGCACGCGATTTAAAGAATATTTTAGGTAATTTTTTTACACCCTGGGTTATATTATTGAAGTTTTAGTAAGGATGCCTATTTTTTTTTTAAATATAATATAGCCTATGTCACCCAGGGATAGTGTAGCTTCCCAACAGCGAAAGAATTTTTCAAATCGGTTCAGTAGTTTCGGAGCCTATTCGATGCAAACAAACACACAAACAAACAAACAAACAAACAAATATTACCTCTTTATATAGCGTATAGTAGAGTAGATAATGTCACTCTGTATAGTATGTAAATGCAAAAAAAATACCACTGTAGATTATTTGGGCACCAATGTCCCTTTATTATTCAGAAAAATCCTGTAAGCTTCGTCCTTACGAACAAACTTGGCCATATTTACATAAAACAAATTAATACACACAATGTACACAAATAATGCTTTATTACAATTCAATAAAATACATAAATACATTCATTTGTTCATGATTAATTGTCAAGATATTAAGATTTACTAAGAAATACTCATAATCGTTTGTACGAAAGCTTTTATTTGCTTTATAACAAAACAATTACTAAGTCATGAAAGATATACAAAGTAATCAATAAAATTGTTTTCTTTGTCAATAAGTTTGATATTATTCCTAACAAATACAAGTAAATGGTAATATTTATAATTGGTTCCACTGTCAATCTGAAATACTGAATATTATTTACTTTGGTTTTGATAAATGGTAAAATACATACATATTAACAAAAAACATTGAATATAAAAGCTCATACACTATTTTAAATAAGCTCTTATGTTACATTACATAAAATTATTTGATAAAGCACAGTAAAATTAATAGTAATGGAGTGATGTTACATTAAAATAATATTTTGTATCTAGTTTCATCAGTGACAGTGTACGGGACCAAAATACTGAAGAATATTAATTCTACAGTATTTGATGGGACTTACTAACAAACTTTCACAGCAATTCCTGACCTTATTTCGAGAAAAAAATGTTGATCTATTATAGGTCACCGATATAGAAAAATTATGTTTTTTTTTAAATTAAAATTTTTTAAAAACTATACAAAGCCTACTGATTTTTTATGATTTACATGAAAAACAAAAAGTCTAAGGCACAAAATGCCATTTTATGCATTTTCTCTTCAAATATCTTCAGGAGTTGCCTTGGTTAAAGCCAGATCTGTGTCTTAACAACCTGTACATGTATTGAAAAGGGGAAGAAGCAAGTATTTTTTTAGTTATTGCAAATGTTTACCAAAAACAAATACAAGTACCGAAAAAATTTTGGTAAATAGATTTAAAACCGTTGTCAAGTTCATCTTCCATCCACAAGCAAATGCTTTTAATGGAAGTAAAGTAATTTTACAATATGTACCATTTTTAATATAAATAAATTTTAAAAAATTAAATTAATTCGGCTGTTCCAAAGGTTTTAAATGCTAATTACGCAAGCTTTATAAGCAAAGGATGTATACAAATTTTTAATTTAATTAAAAATAAAACAAACTAGTAGGTAGGTTCATAATTTAGATGCAGGATAATTATTTTTATAATGGTTGGAAAAACTTTACATGACGTAAAAATAAAATACAACTAAAAAATTACCTATCTTAATATACAAAAACAGCCATAATATCATAAATTATTATGTGAAAAGCGAATACATATCTTTATTTTTTGTAAATGGGGTGTCAAAAAATATTAAGAATGCATTCAGTAACAAATTTCTGCTAAAAGCTTTAGCTTAGATAAAAGAGAGTCCAAAAATGTATGATAATATTATGTATTTACATAATATAATTATTTACCGAACAATAACATCAATAAAATGATTTTCAAACTAAAATCACAACAATATCTCAGTTTGGTCATTATAAAATAATATCGAATTAATAATAAAATAACCCACCTTTTAGGCTAATGGTATTTAAAAACTCAGCACCATTTTTATAATTAAGATATCTATCAGAATTATAAATAAAAAGTGCTTACTTTTAGCCGCGATAAAGGATCTACACATAAATAATAATGATCAATGGAGCCATGAAATCTAAATTAAATTTATATGATGGGAGCATTTCAGAATCAAAAAAGATCAATTATCATTTTATTTACAAAGGAATTGAGAAATTATCTTAAAGACTACAAGTGGAAAGTGAAAGGGCACAGAAATTATTGCTGACAGAATATGGGTGCTAAAAAACAGGTGCATGAAGATGGCAAATAAACTCCATACAGCATCCCCAAAGACGACCTAAGCCCTTAGGGAAATGATTTCCCTCAAGGCCTTCTGTATGGAGTTCAAATAAAAAATAAAAAAAACTTAACAATATAATAATAGGATAGGAGATGACAAGCTTCATGTCTTATCTAATTAATGATAGGACGTAAAAAATAAGATCACATTGATATTATTTCAATAAAATACAAATCAACTTATTGTGTCATGATATGCCACCAAAATATGAAACCATATTTTACCTAGTTAAATTAACATAACGGGGTAAAAGTATTGGTAACCTTTATTGAACCAGTTGATGAAAGTAATTTGTTCATTAACCCTTAGTGTGCTGGCTAAAGCCAGCCATGACTCGCCAGGCGCCGGCTGATACTATTTTCTAAATAACTTACTTTTTTTGCAAAATCATGTTTTTACTTATACATATGTAAATTGTACCATCTTACCAAATAATGCATTTATACATTTATAAAACTCATCTATTTCTATCCTATGTAGTTTCCTCGGAATAGCTACTTATATTGAACTCGTAAATATGAATATATTTATTTGAGAGTTACTGTTGACTGCAACTTCAAATGGGACGTACAAATAAACAAAATTTGTAAAAGGATGAGGGCGATAGTGGGTAGGCTGTACAAACTGAAATGTTTCGTTCCGGTGAATATTTAAAAAATTATTTACTTATCACTTGCAGAATCAACTTTACGGTATGGATTAACCACTTGGGGACACTCTTGCAAAACTAATTTAAACCACATACAATCAGTAAAAAATGCTATGAATAAATTATTAGTTCAAAAACATATTTTTTCACAGAGACGAAACATATCATTATTGTATCGGAATTTAACAATATTACCGGTGCAGGACTTATTATGGTACAAAATATTGATTCAGCATATATATGAGTCTGATTATAAGAGGAAAGTTGAACATGAACATAATACAAGGTTCACAAAGAATGAAGGAATGCTTGTTCCAAAATATAATAACAACTATGGAAAGCGAACCCTGGAATATAACGTGCCAAAAATATTTAACATGTTACTTATTAATTTAAAAAATTGCGATTCTACAAATAGACTGAGATATATGCTGAAACAATGGTTACTAAATAGAGATGGCTTATATTAATTTATGTGTGTTAATTGTGACAATCTGTATAGTTATTGTAATATTATTATGTATACATGTTTAAATTGTAATTGAAAATTAACATCCTGTTGACGAACTGCTTTATTGCGGTTAAACGATATTGTACTTTGAAAACCAATAAAAAAAATTAAAATACAGAGAAATGTTATAAAAAATATATATATATGTAATGAAGAAATACGAAAATATTCTTGAATTACATTCAATTTTCAGCTAAATAAGCATTCTTTACAATAAAAATAAGTCATATGAGGTATTCCTGTAAACAAACAGTACTATGAATTTTGCAAATGAAAAATTGACATTTGGCAAGCAAAATGAGATGCGCTTTTTTACAGATAAAAAACCAATGTTTGCTCGTGCCGAAACGACAAGCTAGAATAGTAAGATGCATTATTTCCTTGCAGAGCGAATAAAATTTATTATAGTATGGTAAGAGCATTTTTAAAGGTTCAAACTACCATAAAATCGGACAAGTGCAGTGAGTTCCCAGCAAATCCATAGCAAATCCATAGCGTATTACAAGGGTTAAGTGAATATTTATTAATCTGCCATACTCGATCCGCTGCCGCTCGACGTCCTTCCCAGGCTTATACCATTATATTATTATTATATATTTTTACTTGGCAACTTAAACCCAACACTCTACCCAAGTAGGTAGGTGTGGCCGATATACTTAGATTATTTATATATACATAATATTATGAATATTATTTTTTTGTCAAAATATATTCAAATTCATCAATAATAATCAAGCCTGAGACCACAGGTTACACCTACACTATAGTGGTCATCGCATAGTTTGACACAATTAAAAGTATTAAAAAGTTATAAATAATCGGGCCACCGAGAGCTTGCAGGTGGTGATATCAGAAACTTACAATTTATATGATACAATAAAACAGGAATTTTTTTAAATGTACATTGACATCTGTAGTTTCAGAATTCACCACCGGTCAATGGCCATAGAATATATGACATAAAACTTCTCAAATTATTCTAATACGTTAATCGTTATAAAATTTGATTAGGACTAGCTTATTTACTTGGTTAAACCAACGCTAATCCAATTAAGCTACAGCACCAATACAATTAACATATTTAAGCAACAGTTTTTATAAAGATCTTTTTGGAAGACAGGAAAACATACAAAACAGGAAATTGAACAATAATAATTAATCATAACAGTAGTGACCAGTAAATGGATGAATCGAAATGTATTAATAAAGAATCATAAGATAATTTTTTTTTAAAACATGAAATAGGAAAAACATAATAAGTATAATTAAAGCATAATTTGTTTATTTTAAATATGTATTCTGATATGTAATTAATTTAAATGATAATTTAGAAAAATAGAATCTAAAATCCTTTAAAAAATTTCAAGTCAATTTTTAATCTATAAATATTTATTTTTACAAAAATAAAGTAATGTCATATAGCTAGCTACGTAGGTACCACTACACATGGAAATCAAAGTACATAAAATAAGAATTAAAATGTAATAAAATTATGTCACTGGCCATTAAATAAAACTAAGAGATAACATAAATCAAAAAAACCAAAAGGTAATTCTATAACAGTAGGTAAGTAAAAAACATTATATATCTTTAAAATATTGTTGAAATGTATTTAAATTCAACAAAGAAATGAGGGAAATATTAGTGAATGCTTTGCTTTGATTTTTGAGATAACGCTGCTATAAAAGGAAGATTTTCGATAATACTCAGGGTTTATCTAAAATCTTAAACAAATATTATTTCAGGTGAATAGAAAATATTCAATACATAAGTAAGCAAGTACTGAAAATTATTTAAAAAAATATTTAATAATAAATATTTCATAAGTAAAAAGCATAATCAGTTAAAACCAAATAAAATTAAGTCTGCTTTTCAGTTCATTTGAAAATGTGGATAGAATCAACTTTGTCAAATAATACATATAATTAATTTAAAGAAAAAATATATCACAATTCAAGAATGTCAAATCAATTTTGGTCCAATCAAAAAATTAACATAAAATATACTTAAGAATGTAGAAAATTAGTTATAAAAGTTAGAAATAAGGCGATACAGAAAATGGAAAGTTACAAAATTTAAGGAATGAAGAAGTCATGAAAGATGATTAAATTTTGGAGTTTTAGCGAAGGGAATAGATGAATAATTTCAGCCTAAATCGAAGCCGAGGATTGGCTCCAGGTTATAGTTGAATACTTGGAAGTCTACCTTGAAGATGTTGTACAGTTTCCGTACCAAGTCCAGGTCCAGTGGGCCGAAGTACTTCCGCAGCTTCTCGGCTGTTCCAGATGTTCTGGTGTCTCGAGGAAAGGGAATATTTGTTGCATTAATGGTGTGCAAGGCCAGTATTGAGTCGTCTAACAGTGTTTCATATTTACCTATAAAAAAAAATTCAAATGAAAAATATAAAAAACTAAGGCACTATTCACAGAATAACATATATTTTCGATTTCAATTTCGTTCGATAATGCTGTATTTTGTCCGAATTTACTATTCGGCACTCGAACCTATGAACAGTGACTATATATCGGATAAGTTAGTCAAGTATATTATTTATTGTAAGGCGTAGTTTATTGACAGCTTATCGAGAGGACGGTGAAATACCCCTTAAGCAAGATAGAGTTCAGACGAACACAGTACTAGCATTGCATGCATACATCATGTTTCAAACTGGTTATAAGACGTAAGAAAAGAAAATTCTTGTGAAGATAAAAAAGTTGATTTTTCAATTAATAAATAGAACACGCTAACTTTTGTGGATATGCATTCAAATTCAATGATCGTATACTTTGCGCTAGCAAGACAAAAGGCTGTTTCTTAGCGACTTTTGGCAATGACATTTACATTCATATATACATTTAGGTACATATACATGTGTGTAGATTAGAGATGCCATGAATAGTGATTTTGCCGAATACCGAATATTCGGCTAGACTTTGCTAAGTATCACCCGCTGGTGACAGGTTCCGACCTGCATCACTGAAGAGCGTGCGGTAACTACACCATGGGCGTATTTGTTTCATTTGTGAGTAGGTCTTGTTACAATACGCATTATTTGTTGATATTTATATCAAATTGTCTTACTTATCCACTGGAGCGATCACGCGAAATAAATATATTTACCTTGATTGCTCCAGATTTCCCAGAAGATTATTTTATAAATAAAAGTTTCAGAGTAACGTGTTGGTACTTTGAAACTGCCGAGAGGGGTACTTATTAGAGTCAACATAGAATATTTTCGATTTCTGTATATTGTCTGTGATATACTTGATAATGAATGGTGCAGATCTATGGAAAAAGGACTTAATTTTAAGCGTAAGCAGCTGATCAAAAATTCGATGTGAAAAAAATATTTATTAAATTTATTTTTAACATCGTTCTAAAATAAGTAGTCTAATTTATGATCATAATAGATAAAGCATTTCAAAAGCTTTGTTTCAAAATAAATGGCTGGCCAAGCAAATATTTTAAATAATTACAAAAAATGTTTATGAATGGTAGGAAAATGTGGTCCAATTTTGGACTACTATCAATCCATAGAGATATACTATAGAGGCGCTATCCAGTACATAATTCTCCGAGATTCGTGTTCAAATCATGCACAAACAGGCCTTCGGGAAAGTGAATTCTAACTGAAGCCACCGCGGCGAAAGGCTCGGCCGTCAGACCGTCCTTTCCTTTTACTCAAGCCCATAGTTTCATCCTTATTCCACGGCCGACGGTTGTTGTTGTACTAATAGAGAAATGGAGGTACTAACCTACGATTACGTTGAACCAATTTATTCGCTAAATGTCTCATCTATGTATATATATATATATCAATGTATCAATCGCAAAAAAATAAAAGTGGTCCATTTTTCGACTATAATCGCTCCAAGTGTGTATATCTTAAAAAATATCACTGTTTGTTGGCGAAAAGCTTTATAAAATGGCACCATTTAAAATAAACTTCAATTTGGGAATATTATGAAATTTGAAGTGAAGACAATAAATATTTACATGCATTTTTTTTTCATGATTTGGTATTCGGTATTTGGAATGGTTCTCAATATTCGTCCGAATATCGAATAGTAAAAAAAGTAGCCAGTAGGCCAAATTCTGAATAGTAGCCGAATATTCGTGGCATCTCTAGTATATATGTGGTGTCCCGCAAGGTTCCCACCTAGGTCTGCTATTCTTCAACATTTATATAAACGACATTGGATCATGCTTTCAAAATTCCGAATATGTGCTTTACGCTGATGACATGAAAATATTCAAAGTTGTGCATTCTCTCTCTGACTGTGAAGCGTTACAAAGTGACCTAGATAGGCTTTGCAAGTATTGTAAAGTTAACTGTTTAGATATCAATGTTTCCAAATGTCATACTATGACATTCACCAGAAATAAAAATGTAATTAAGTACTCTTATTCACTCAGCAATGAACCTGTCATCTCTAAAACGGAATGTAAAGATCTTGGTGTTTACCTTGATAGCAAACTTATTTTTAATAATCACATCGACTCAATCGTTCACAGGTCATATAAAATGCTTGGTTTTGTTCTTCGTATAAGTAAAGTGTTCAGTAACCCGCGCACAGTAGTTATGTTATATTTTGCATTAGTCAGAAGTGTACTGGAATATGCCTCGCCAAATTGGAACCCGCAGTACAAATTATACATAGATAGCATATAACATATTCAAAACAAATTTATAAAATATCTTAAATTCAAATACAACAATAATTATGAATGCACATTTCAAACTTTGCAACAAAGGCGAGTAATTGCTGATTTGACATTTATTCACAAAATTTTAAATAATAACATCGATTGTACCGAACTACTTTCCCTAATTAATTTTAACATACCATTAAGACGTACACGCCATACAGAACTATTCCACACGCTTAATTACAAGACAAATGCAGCAACTAATTCGCCAATCAATCGTGCTCTTCATATATTCAATAATATTAATCTAAATTATAACATCAACATTTTCTCCGATTCACTGCCCAAATTTAAAAAGAGCATCATGTCAATCATATAAATTGTTTAATGCGCATACTTACATACATACATACACACATATTCACACACACACACGCACCCTCACACACACACCTCTCCCTCAATAATTTTCTAATTTAATATAGGTAAAATTTATAATTTGTCACATAAAAACATATATTATATAACAGCGACATGTCATTGGTAGATATTATTGTATTAATTTTACAACTTGTAACTATTTTCTAACATGTAATTATGTACTGTTTGTTTTTGCAAAATAAATAAATATATATTATACATTAATAACACAATCTTAGGTTAGGGAAGTTTAAGTCAACTTTAATAAATAATTAGAATATTGTTTTACAATAACATATATTTAGAACAATCTTTTTCTTATTTTATTGACTGAGCGTAATGAAGTCCTGTTTTAACTTGATTTGGTATGTCATATATCTGTAAATTTGTTTGTTACGTTCCGGTTCAAGATAGTGCCCATGTTTTTTTTTTTTAAATTTGCTGTGGTAAAGTAAAGATCTTAGATTAAATTCACATATGTTAAATTGAAATAAGGCCTCTACACAAACACAATTAATCATATCCAAAAAAGGTTTTATAGATAAGTCTAATTAGTAAAATTGTTATTGTAAGGACCAAAATGAAAAAAAAAATAATCCATAATAACAAATAATATTCATCACTAATGAGTGGTGTGATATAAAATACTAAATTAAAGATTGATCGATAAAAAAAATTGATTGAGGCTTTAAAAGATTGCTATGATTGGAATACTTATTATGAAACTAAAGTCAATCATAATAATTTGTTATCATTAAAGTTTTAAACTTGTCAGGATTCAAGAAAATAAGGAGATAAGAAAATACATCCATTATAATTATTTATGCATTGAAAATATATAATGAGATATTCATATAATTAATTGGTATTTTATCATCATAATTGCACTAATTGGGTATTATTAATATAATTCATTATATTAATAATTCAGTGTCTGCTGAAGTCACACAAAACATGGATTAATAAAAATTATACTAATCAATTGTGTTACATAGAACCATTAACCCTCCCGCAACAGAGGGAGTAATACACTTCCTCCAAACGAGAGTTTTGTGCGATATCTAAGTTGTTTTTTATATCAATTATATTCTGTTACAATTTTTTTATATCTCTAAATGCAATTCCAAGAAATTACTCTCCCCTTCCCCTCTTCCCCCCGCCACAGATCCCCATCACTTTTTTTTAAATTACAACAAGTTTAATTACAATTGTAACAAGCTACGAGTGCGGTCGTAAAATGTGCATTTTATTGGAACAGGCAACAACAATAATGTATTTGAGCTACGCTCAATTTTGTACTATCTGTTTAACCATTTTGCATTACTTATGACCGAGTGTTGGGTGAAGATTGGCGATGTCCGGTTAAAACGGAAGGTAGAAACTAATATCTGCAGAGGTGCGCATTCCATACAGGCACATAATCACTGCTTACCCTACCATACTCACATAAAATTAAATTAAATTTTATAAAATTATAGCAAAAAATTTATCTATGATTTCAAAAATACTCGTCGTATCTCATTGTTGTCCGCACCCTACCGACCGCCCTACTGTAACAGGTTAAAAGCAGTAGCTAAGGTTTGCAAAATGTACACTCATGTCATATTAAAAGTTGGCTGTATTCTACCCAAAAAAGACATGTGTGTGTAATTCGCATTCAATGGAAGACTCGTTTGTGTTTGTGTCATTAAGAGAGCACGAGGGATATTCAATATTTTATGTTGTTTGCGTATCTTTAAAGTCACCCTTGCACACAATAGAGGCAAAAAAAATAAATTAACAATTTTTTTTTTTTAGATACAAGTATGTTCTATGCCACCAGTTAAAATTAAATATTTATAAAAAATACTGTCTTACTTTTAAAACAGTTTATAAAATGTCAGTTTTCAATAAATCGTCAATCGACCTTCGGTTTTTTTTCATCTGCAATCATATACAATAAGAAAAAAATTTATAAAAAAATAATTGTAATAGAGCACATCTCAACCTGTACCACCCCATTTTTATATTTTTAAAATATAGTTTAATAATGGCGTATTTTATTATTGTACACTACGTAAATCAACGAACTTTAAAATCAGTTTTTGGCACTAAAAAACAAATAATTTAGCATAATAAAAATATTACCCAATAAAGTAGTACTTTAACTATAAAATTAATAAACTAAATTATAAAAAAAACGGTGATGTATTCGGTAATATTTAATTTTTCTATGCACCCAAAATACATAAAAACAATTGCATCGTCGAACTACTTCCATTACGCGAAAATCTTTCGCCCCGAGCGGTCGTCTGTGACGCTATGTTCTGTAAGGTAGTATTGAAGATATTTTAGTGTGTTTGTGCTAAGAGAGAATACATATATACTAGAGCATGAAATCAAACAATAGAATTTGTTCGCGTAATTTGAAGGAAACATGTTAAAAAGTAATTTGAAAACGTGCGCAGCAAGGACACGGACGATCATATGCTTATATTTTTTCATACGTTCACTACTCTTAGCGTGTTTTTATAAAGACTCTAATTTAGAAGTAATTATGTCAAAAGGAATTAGATAACGAAAGTGGCGAATACGTGACATCCTCTAGCACCTTGTACCTTCTCACATCTTGGCTTATAGCTTCGCACATCTTGGCTTGTAGCTTCGCACAGGGTCCCAAATGTGGCCGATTTGAAGGTAATATGTGAAAAGAGACAATAACATCAACGTCCGCGCCCGGATGTTATTGCCCGGAATGGTCCTTTCCACGTGCTCCCTTCTAAAATCATTTTGAGTATTTGCTAAAAGTGTGCGGTACAGTCATCACTCGGTTTTACGAAATGATTTTTAATTGTATTTGTGTTTATTTATATGAGTTTGTTTATCGCGCTTATTAAAAATATTTTTAATATTATCTTTAAAATCTTCATATTCATAAAGGATACCTAAACATCAAATAGTGAGTCAATCAAAAGTCCAAATTTTGTTCCCTTAAAAAATTCAAAACTATATGTATGTAAAGTGAGAAATATGTGAAACCCAACATAAAATATCAATTTCTACAACAAATATTTTCTAAAAAAACAGGGCCCAAAAATGAAAAAAAAAATAAACATACATAATTTTGAGCTAAATACGGTAACGCTGCGGTATTTTATGAGGTTAAGTTAATAAGTTGTAAAAAAATTAAATTAACCACAACTGCTTAATATCCACTTCGCCTTTGTGGGATTTTTTGTTACTCCCTTGTATTTTGTATTATTATGTATGTATGTACCTGTATGAATATGTATCAAAAAAACTAGGCCAATAAAAAAAAATACAATTATTGTTTATGAAGCTCTTTTTAATTATATGCGTAAAGGTAACAGTTCATCGCCTCAGTTCTTAATTGTCCAAACGACCATTTTAGTTTTTGTTCAATCCCGACTTTAAAACTAAAAATAAAGCATAAAAAATGATAGTTTATTACTTAACTAAGAATTATTTAAACTTATCAAACCTTTACATTTACGGAAATAGTTTTATCTTAAACACCTATCATAATTTTTCATTGAAATAATGAAAGAAAACTTTCTCCCACTACATAATTTTCAAATGGTCGATTGGACAATTAAGAACTGAGGCGACGAGTTATAGTTTTAGCGATGACTTGGGTATTCGAAACAGCTATTTTAAGTGATGTTTGAAACAATTCAATAACAATATTGCTTTTTTCTGCTTGTGTTATATAATAAATTTAATCATGATTAATGTATTGTAGAGCAGATGAACGAAGAAAGAAGTGTAAGGAGAGATATGACGCGATTGTAAATGGTAAAAGAAGAAGAAGACAGCACCCTTGAGGTGATTTTTCACCAAAACGGCGCTATACGAATCGTATTATTATTATTATTAAATAGTTGAGAGTCAGAACTGTACCTAACGTATAATATTTTTCGATGTCGTCATATCAGGCAGTATTATCATGTAAAAAATAAACACTTTGTAAAAGCTCATCAGTGCATTTATAATAAATAAATATCCGTGTTGTCCTAGTTATTCGAAGCATGTAAGTATTTAAATGAGTCCTAACTCCTAATATATTATTTTATTAAAAAAGTGAGTGTCATATTTCAAATTTTGAACTGTTTCACAAGGGCTGTGCCAAGGCTGTGCAAATAAATGGTTAATTATTAGTATTCATAATTTAACTAAGCTATTAAATGTGCCCTTGGTTTTTAATAGATTTAAGTAAGTTTATCATATTTTTTTCTTGTGTAAAAATACTACCTAGCTGAGTACCCGGAGTGGCTCGGGGTTGTAAATGGTTTGGTGTAAAGTTTTGAGGTTGAGAAATCCAGTCTACCTGAAAACTAAGTATAGTTTTAAGGCAGAAATAATATTATTGCTAAGAATTGAAAAAGTTTTTTTAAACATTTGTTTTACAATACAAATAATTATTTGATTCATTTCTTCCTCGGGCTTCTCCGACTTTTTCAGCCATTGTCTTCGTGTAATCAGATGGTTACTATTAAAAGACAGTTACATGCAGTACCAGTACCAGATTGTTATTACGCTGTCTCGATGAGACTCTAGACTGGAATCTTAAATATTTATTTATTTATACGCCTGAAAGGCGTTTTACAAAAGCTAAACTTTACGAAAGCGGTAAGTATAATAAATCGTTATATACCGCGCATAGCAGAATATCTATATTTCATAGTAAATAATAATAATAGTACATAACAATCTTACTAATATTAAAACCGCGAAAGTTTTTATGAATGTATGTGTGTGTTTGTCTTTCTAAATTTTATTTCAGGCGTCGTAGTTAATATCTATCTTTCTATCTTCTATATAAATAAAAATGAATCGCCGAAATGTATGTACGCGCATAACTTCCGAACGACTGCACCAAATTGGATAATTCTTTTTTTGTGTTCGTTATCGTCAGGACCAGGTTTGTATAAAACTTCTGATGAGCTCTGGCATTATGAAATTCGCATAAAAAATTGCAGTAGGTGGCACGCGAGCTGTTTGAAAACTGAATGTACCGGGACTGAATGTATGGAATGCGGGAGGGGGGAGGGGAACTCGGGTAGGGGGTTCGCGGGAGGGTGAAGGGAGTGAATCCGGGAGGGGGAGGGGAACCTGGGAGGGGGGAGGGAAACTCGGAAGGGGGGAAGTGGATTGAGAGAGGGAAGGTGGAGGAATCGGAGTGGGACCGCGAGAGGAGAAGGGGACGCGGGAGAGGAAGCGGATGAATGGGAAAGGACACGCAGGGAGAAACAATTTCTTTATTAAATGGCATAGCAACGCATGCCGGGAACCAGCTAGTAATAAAATATATTAATCGCTGTTTAGTATTGAAGTGCGTTATATGGTTTTTTTCTTCATTTAATAAAAACTGTTTTTTCTATGGCTACTTACTGTAAAAACCTAAACTTTCAAATAAATAAGTTAATTTTTCAACGGTGTTTTATATTTCCGTGTTGTGACATCCCTAACAGTCCAGCAGTAAGTGGACGAAATCGGAGAGACATTCCTCGCTAGGCGGGCATGCACTGCACGTGTCTTTCTGTGTTGGAAGAAAAAATTTAAAAAATTCCCAGTATTTATGGAAAATTGTGTATATATTGTAAATGTGCGAATATTAGTATGCTTGTAGAATAAATCAATACACCTCCGATATCAATGTTATACATATTGAGAAGATGCAGATTTTTAAAGAATTTGGTTAACTTTTTGTCGTTTATATGTTTTAAATTAAAAATAAACATAGATTGTGGTGTTAAAACCCTATAAACATTTCCCAATTTCCTTTTAAAATCATACTATTTGAATCGTAAATATCCATCAGTTTTAAAAAAGCTGTTCATTTTATTTTTTTAAATTATTTTTCATCATAATAGGGAATCCTAAGCGAAATTTCTCCACATTATAGGGAAAAATCGAAATCCAGCGATCCGCGAAATTGGTTAAGATGTATTTATATTTTTTAATTTGTGTTCGGGAATGATCGTTGTAACTTCGGGTTTTTACGAGCAGATACTAGAGTCAAATCCATGTCAAGTAACAAAGTACAATAACATTTTGCGAAATCGACTTAAAAATGCAACGAGGGCGACACAAGCGACAAATTTTTTAACTATTTTGGCCAATTTCGGCAAAGTCGATTGCCCTGCTAGGCTCTTAAGGCTGTGCCTTTTGGTAAAAATCACAAATGTAACAATCAGTGTCATCTCTGTAGGTACCTCTATTAATTACGACAACTTACTAACTAAATAAAAATCACATCATGTTGTATGCATAAATGGTGCGGTAAAGAGCCAGAATTGGAATGAATGTGGATGAAGTGTTTTGTGTGCAAGCACAAAGGTATGCGACTTCCTACATACTGACTTCCTACAACTTTGGGGGGGTGGCGTGACAATTAGTTAATAAAACGTAATTGGAAAATTTGAATGGCAGTTTTGTGAAAAATCATCCTAAGAGCACTGTTATTTTTTTAAGTTTTTAAAACACGTTTCTATAACACAAACACGTTTTCTGTAATTTTACAGAAATTAGGAATTTATTTTTTATATGAATACCGCACAAGAGTTCCAACTGCTCCCGTCTGAAGCCAGAGAGACTATGGCGTCCCCAATTGGGGTATGTTGTGAGGCTGAAGGTAGGGAGGGGAAGGAGATAGGGAAGAGGAAGGTGGGGAAGTACCTGGCTATTCAGATCTAGTCACTAAACATGGCTAATGCCATTTCAAGCAACATTTCAATTCTGAATGGTGGTCTTACACCAGGGCGATACTGAGAAAATCTTCCACTCTGGAACGTGCCGCAAATATACTACATATTATTTTAAATGAATAAATTGTGGAATAACACAAATTAATCAAATAAAATTTATTTGCCACGCCGGTATTCGATCCCGCGACCTTCGGTGTGCGAGTCAAGAGCCTTACCGCTGGACTACACTATTTTTGTATACTACATAATACTTAGCAGTAAATGGAAAAATATTAGTAGTATTATAACACATAACAATAATAAGGAACTCCAGTGAAAAATATTATGGCTTTAAAAAAATATGTTCATATAGACCAATAAACGCTGATTCTGAATATATAACTTTTATTTAATAATATTAAACGTACATTTAAAAAAAAAAAATTAAAAAGTGCATTTTTAATATTCTCGTTAAAACACAGCGTTAAGTTGGTATGCTGTGTAATGCTGTCATGGTGACGTCACGATGGAAAATTCACCTGGTGATGCACTGTAATTCATTTGGGTCATTTATAAAGGAATTTAGGTATGACACAAGCGAATGTTCTATATATTTCTTATTTTTGAAGATGTCGTAAAAGCATATACCTTTATAGAAAGTTGATAGAATTGCCTTTTAGATTTTTGTATCTGACATATACGATTGTGTTTGAAAAATGCAATATTTTAAGTTTCAAAATGAAAAAATTTAAAAAAAACAGCCGACTGTAAACATATTCTATTAAATGGTCGAAAAAATTAGGAAAATTCAAAATTTAAAAAATACAGTCCTCTTACTTTATGAATTTGGAATAAAACTGTCACTTCACTTTTTATCTCGTTCATACAATTAAAAACGATAAAAAAATATTATAATAATTCCGAAAAAATAACTGAAAAAATCCGACATCTTGGACTCGGTTTTACGCAATTAATGCGTTGATTTCTCGAATTTGTATTTATTTACATATGCATAAGGCTTTTACATTATTAAATAATATTACTTTTATGGAAGTTTTATTAAATTCACGCGGAAAAGTCATAAAAATTATAGAGAAGTAAACCTTTGATTATGTAATGTCAGTAACCTAAAAACCGAACGAAACTAAATCACTAACAAAACATTATTTAAGGACTAAAACTGAAAAAAAGTAAAGGCAGCATTGGTACTTATGTTGAATTACACTAATATCACAGTGAATTAATCATTTAAACGAAAATTATCATCAAAAACATTAAACTGTAAATAAAATTCATCAACGTCATTCATTGTTTTGCAAATAATTTGATTTCGCCATTTGCAATAAATAAGCCATTAGCCAATCAACGCGTTATAATAAACAAGATGGCCGCGCGCCTGCGCAAATCTATGTGAGATTCAAGAAAACCAACATAACAATCATAAAATAGTGAATCGTTATTTTAGTAGATGACGTCACAAAATTCACCATAGATATGGGTGTTTTCGAGGGATCTCCAAAAATTAAAACTTTGAAAATTATTTTAACTATTAAAACTAACTCTAAAAAAAATAAAAAATATGCAGTAATTTAAGTTAGAAGGTCATTTTTCATAAAAAAAAATAAAAAAAATGGACTGGACTTCTCTATTCATACATTGTTTGCATAGTAACCAGCGATTGAGAGAAGAAATAGCGCAAGCGATTGAGAGATGAAATAATTGATGCAGTAACTCATTTGTGCTGTGTAATATTTTACAAAGTGTTGTCTACTTGTCAGTTGATTTGCCTGTACGATACTGCACTGTACATAAATCGTAACATTATTGCTTTATTCAACTATTATTTATTACTTTGATGTTCGCTATTTTGTAATAATAAATCGAACAGTTTTACAATTAAATGTTCTACTGGTTTTTACTTATGTATATTTTGTACAAGTACAAAAATATGTAGCTACATATTTTTAATCATAACGTTAGAAAATTAAAAGTACGGTTGATTGGTCGCTGAATCTACCAGATACATCTATGAGATAATTTATTTTATTTGCACAGAATTTTAGAAATGCTTGGTTAGATTAGGCTTTATTAAAAACGACCATGAAAACAAGGAATGTATAACTCGATAAATACATTCTTATCTAATCAAATAACACGATTTATTGATACTTGGAGGCTTTTCACACTTACCGACAATATTGTACTTTATTGCACACGGATGGCATAGACGATCGATGGATTCCCAGTGCTCGTTGATGGCATACGGCATGTCCTGGGACCCCACAGACGGAGGAGAAGTTAAAAATTCCACAAACTCTTTGAATGAAACATCGTTGCCATAGAACAAGGATGAATTCGAAGGATTTGGTCGGAAATTTTTTATAATGAAACGTCCAACACGTTGCTGAAATGTAAATAGAAATTAGTTAATATTTTGATTTTTGATATTATGTTATAACTTAAGGAAAAATAAGAATCTCTAAGATAAGAATCTTTAAGATAAGATAAATATCAGGAACTACATTGAGAACTTGAGATTAGATTTTTAATATGAAGAATTAAAGGCAAGCCTTATAAGGCGTCACAATGTGTTAAATTCCTTGCGAATGTGTCTAGATAAGAAATTATGACGAAATATTTAATGATTTGGATAGATAGATATATTACGTATGATAAAAAGTAGTGAAGTTGTGAAAAAAAAATTTGCACTGATTCTCAGAAAAAGATATGTCACTTTCTTGAAGAATTGGAAACCAGAAGGGAAGATGTTTAATCACAATTGAATATCTATCAAAAACATGAGTCAAACCTAACTAATTCTCTTCCTAGTTAAAGTGAGCTATCAGAAGCTGATAAGGCATTAACTACACAAAATGCATAGGAGTTTATGATTACAGAGGCATACTTCGGCCTATTTTCCATTGCATCTTCATCGCTGAAGGTCACAGGGGCCTATTGTTACTAGGCTTTTGTCATCCTCAACCTCTAACCGCAAACTAACAACCATCGTACAATTTCTCCAGTGGGGGACTTTTTTCTTTCTTTTTTTTTTCTTTATTCATCATATAACTTTATATACAGTCTTTACAGGTGATTCGATTACCACGCTAGGCAACTGCCAACTCTATCTTGGCACATACTGCTTACTTCATTCATACATCGTATCATACATACTCTTCTATTGCATTGACTTTTGGCATGACCTGACTCAAGTGCATATTTGATTCGCTTGATGCATGTCTTCTACCAACATTCCCGATTTCTTCTTCCATTCTATTTGCCTAATCACTCCACATGTCCAAACCATGCAAGTTAAATTACAGTTCGGGTCAATCATAACCGTCAGCTATAATGAAACCAAGGGAGAAGAGAAGTATGAATTTACAAAAAAATGGTAAACGGATAAAACAGAATATGTAGTGACAAACAGAACACGATAAAAATGGATGTTATGTAAGGTTTGCTGTTTCTTTTCTTATAGATAAGTCCTGTTTTGTCATGGAATGAAAAAGTGTGAATTGTTTTATTTACCTGAAAGTAGCTCGCACTTGGTGACTCATCTTCCAACTTATTTCTATATGCCGAGAGTAATCTCTCGAACGGGTGCCGAACGAAGATGAGTTTGGTGTAGTTGTCTACAATGTCCGCTCGTTCTTCTTCCGAGAAGTTTCCCAGACTCGGGAACATCCCGGTGGAGTGGGCCAGAGAGGCAGGAATGGAGAGGACGTTGGTGTCGTTCCACTTCTCCGTCAATATCATCAGGATGCGCTTCCAATTGGTGCAAGCCACCTGGAAAATAAAGAATCAATTGATGATTATTATTATAAATACTAATAAAAAAGTGGGAAAATAATGCGCAAGTTTGAGAATAACAGCCTCTCACAACTCTAACAACCCCCCGTGCAGATTCCGTAACATTTCAATTTCATACAACATAAATTCGGTTTCACGTCTGGTGCGTGGTGCGGTGGACTCGGAAGAAAAACTTTACAAAGATTACCAATTGGATTTGGATGACATATCTACACTGTATATGTAGGCTTTGGACCGAAGTATGTACGTAAATTTTATTTAGATTTTATGTAATTCACCTTCATGTGCGCATCGGTGACCGGACAACTCAGAATGAAAACAATTCAGAAGCAAGGTCATTCAGAGTGATGATAAAAAAATTTGTTAAATAGGTTAAGTTAGGTTAGGGTTACCGGCTATTTTAAAATTATTATTTTGGTACAATGCTGATTGTCCTTGTACTTTTACTTTAAATGTATATAACATTGTTGTTGTTAAAAAGTCGGGGACGCCCGAGGAAGACATGGCACGACCAAGTGAATCAGATACTTGAGTCGGGCCATGTGAAGAGTCGGAATAATAGAAGAGCATGTATGAGACGATGTATGAATGTGAACGAGGCAAAGAGTGTGTGCCAAGATCGAGTTGTGTGGCGGTCCGTCCTCTCTGCCTACCCCTGCGGGGAAACGGCATGATGGTTAGTTAGTTAGTTAGTTAGTTATCCTTATTCTTATTTTTGTGTTAAACTACTTATGTTAAAATGCTCCTGCTCTCAACACAGGAATTCCTAGTGAGACAGGCACAGTACAATCACCTATGTAACTTGATGAATAAAGATTATAATAAAAAATAAAATAAAATAATTTCATAGCTTTTAATGACCTTTCTGTGGTGTTTTTGAGTTGGTTTCATTCTGAGTTGGCATGGAACCGTGCGCATCATACATAATATGATCAAGTTCATGATTACAGGTTTTATTTTCTATTTTCTGCATTTTAACAATAATTTCTTGATATCATTAACAAATTTTCCAAAATGTACAAAGTTTACATGGATATTTTTTATAAATTCATAGACTTATATACTTGTGCTAATTCTTTTCAAAACGATTATCTTGATCTGCAGTATTTTAAAATCTGAAATTCTATCTTTTTTAATGCACCAGACCAAGGTGCGTGGGCGCACAAGGGTGTATTTTTCATAATTATTTTCAAACAAACGATGAATGGAATTTTTTATTAATACTCACAGTCAATGTGTACATATTTATTTATTTATTTAGTACAAGATTATACATTTGTATACATAATTTATGAAATGTTTTGACTGCCCAACTAGGAGGATTCCCGCTTTAGGACGTTATAAAAGTCCAGTGGCGGCTCGAGCACTTCTTTAGTGGTGGGGATCGACATTTTCTACGTAGGTAGATACTGTACTGTAATCTCACCACCCATAGAATATAATATAAAATTTCTCAAAAAAAAAAATTATGGTCTAATCATGCTAGTCGGATATATTTAACACAAAATAATACAAAATGTCTATAAATATATGCCAATTTACAATATACCTAGTATAATAAAAATAAAGCTTTATCTTGCAAGATTATTATCAAACTAATTTGCACGCGAGCGATTTCCGCACGTAACTTCGCAAACAAATGGTTCTGAGGGGATCCGAAGGATTGTCCCCGCGGGTATTTGAATTCACATACGGCTGCGCATGCGCAGTTGCATACTATCGCGAAACAACCCAAGGAAAGTGTAGGGATAGTTCGGATCGTCCCCCAAGCGCGCATTAGATTCCGCGCACTGAGAAATAGACCCGCAGTGTTTTGCACCGTACATTGTTCGCTGTACTCGCGTAGGGCGTAGGGTCTTATTAAAATCATCCGGAATAATTGTTTCTATTTTATTTCTGCAAACGTTTATACTTTTATGTTTAAAGAATTCATTCATTTTGGCGAAGACAAAACATCGACTGTTATTTCCTTTAGTAGGTTTTGAGTGTAACTTGTGGGGACTGTCCCCATTGTCCCCCTGTGAAGAACCGCCACTGTAAAAGTCTGTATACAAATTTTTGTACACAAACCTAAAGTATAGTCTGTGGTGTACGACGCTTTCAACAGGACCCTCTGACAAAATTGCTCCTCGGAGGTTGACAGTGATTAATAATTTGAGTGCCGATTGTCATCCGGGTGACAATATTTCAAGCATATGCGGCCACATTCGGCACACAACAATTTAAGCCATACGGTTCATCAGAAAAATAAAATTAAAATATATTTAGAAACTAGACATACACGTTTACGGCACCATGTGGGGGAATTTCGATACATAAAAAAAAAATGGTGGACCAGCGAATTTTATTTCCGTTTTTTTGGAAAAAATCATCGTTAAAAATTAAACACAACATTAAAAAATAAATATGTATAATAGAAGGGGGCCCTTTATAAAAAATTCCTTACGTGGTGCTATAGAGGCTAGATTTTCGAACAGTTTAAGACTTAGTGCATGCAAATCGGATGAACAGCTTTTTTAATATGCTGTCAACCAAGTTGAAAAAAGGGTTCAAAGTTTCAACATACAAACTGTTTCAAACGATTTCACGTAAAATGCTGTATCTCTGTCAATTTTACGAATTTCTTTAAAACATTTGATGAGAACATTCTTAACAAAAGCATCTTTCAGAAAATGAAATAAAAAATAAAAAAACAATATTTTTTTTACAATGGTCTGTGCCTTAGATCGCTTAAATGTTGAATTCCCAATTATTTAGACCACAAATCACCACTCCTTATAATGATAACAAGCATGGGGTATTTTAGTGACCCGTCACAAGTTTTGTTTTGCATCTTGGCATGTCAAAGGTTAAGAAAAACAATTAAGCATATTAAATGTATGTTCATCAATAAACAAAAATCTGAACTCCAAGGATGGCTGAAAAAATGGAAGAGAAGCTAGCAAAACTACATTCAACCACCAAAATAATTGCATTTTGCAATAATAAAGCTCGTCTTGACATAGAAACTCCTTCAAGTGTGACAGGCGTAGCAAAAAATTGTTACAAAATTTGATTGGAATCTCAATGTTAATAAGCACGCATTCAACTGAATGAATTCAGAAACTTAAACACAAATAAACAAAACTACAAAGTATTGGTACTGCTCGGCTGCATTTGATAAACAATGTATGTTGTATTATCTAGTGATAAAAGTTGACGACCTATCAACTTTTTTCGTAGACTGTCAACAATCCGCTTGTTAGCAAGTAACACGATGACACTGAGCGAATTTACTCTACAGATAGTGAATTTCCCAGATAGTAGCTTGTAAACTCGCCCTGTGTCATCGACGCTTTAGAGATGAAGCTAATAAGCGACAACAACCGTCACATTACTGGACTTAAAATAGTTAAGGAAAATATAACAACAACATGGAAAGAGGTGGTTACCTACCAGTTAATCTCAAATAACCCTAAGTGGCCTCTTAAAACTATGAATAAAGTCAGAGGTGTGAAATTAAGCAAATACGTACCTTTGGAACGTAGCAGTAGAGCAGCTTATGCTTATTATCGACAAGAACGTGCTCAAGGCTTTCTGGTTTCATGTCAATGACAGACATACTATAATTATAATTCTCACAGGTCTTCTGTATATGCTCTTGTCTGGCCAAATTAAGTGACTGTGTCAGCTCAAATACATGGTTCACAGAAGACTCTGGAGTTCCACTATCACTAATGTCATTAGAAAATTCAACGTCTGATTTCCCACATCTGGGAACCAGGAATGTTATGAATAAAATTGCATATATATTCATGGTGTTAGATGGCAAGTGTATTCCAATAATACAATACAATGCACAGATTAACTATATAATCATATCTCAGGTTAGTAGGTCAAATGTGTGCCTAGAATTGAGAATTTTTGGTGTATATTTTTGGTTTCTCAGAAAAATTCAATTTGTGCCACTTATTTCTTTTTGAACCATTATTTTTGGAATCACTTTAACCGCTGCTTCGTTTTACAGATATTAAAACAAGAAAATAATTACATTATCACACAGAACTTAAATAAACAATACAAACAATGACCAACTCGGTCTTCATTTATCTGTCAGCACTCGCATTGACACTTTGACACTGACTTATTGACATTCTAAATCAGTGATGCCATGTCCTAAAAATAAAATAAGAACATGGGGTAAAAAATCAATATTTTCCCGGTTCCATATCAGGTGGTAATATGGGAACCCACCATGAGTTTTCGATTTGAAATTGTGCAGGAAAAAAAACGAGAACGCATCGTAAGTAAGGGAGGAAATATCCCTTTTAATTAAAGGTCATCGTAAGTTAGTGAAAAATCAGTTTTTCTTCATCAGTCGACAATTTGTTTCAAGATCAGGGAAAATTACAGCAAGAAGTGTGTATTATATATATGTAGTGGCGGACTAAGCCCGTTAAAGGCTCATGGCGGCAAAGCTGAACCTCCCCCCTCATAGTTTAAGAAGTTGATGTATTTTTACAATCTTTTTATTCAGTTCACGTCGGCCTCTGGTCCTGGGTGTCTTCTCTCTGCTCTCTCTCTTGGTCCTACAGTGTGATACAGACAATAGGCCTGCACTATGTCTTAGATATACGAAACGTAACTGGCTATGAGAGAAAGAGAAAAAAGAAAATGTGTGCTCGCACCTCTCTCTCTACCCCTATAGTAATATACGAAACGTAACTCTCTCTCTTCCTATCATCACCAACTTATATCTCCCTCTCAACTTCCGTTCTCCTCGCCCGATCACACATTCACCAGCTTACTCCCCAAGTCAAGCGTGCGTAAAAAAGTTTTACTTCAAAAAACTCGCCGGGCCGCTTTCGAAATTTTGAACGCGTGACATAGCTTGAAATAAAACATTACTACTTGTATTGCAGTTAATTTTAATCTCCCATTGGAATTTGGAACATGGACTGCAAGCTACGTCACGAATTTTTAGCCAATCACCACTCTACCCCTTCGATGAGCTACCTTGACGCATTTTCTACGAACCTTGTCACTAGATGGTACTCATATCCTCATATGGTACTAGTTTAATTTATGCACTAGATACTGGTTACTGGCAACTGGGTGGTTTGTTAAGTTTGTTTTTTTTGTTTATGCTGGCAACAATTATGACCAATGACAGATTGACAGACAATGTTTAATTTTTCTCTATTTCAGTTTTCGAAAAAAACATTGCCCAAACTTTTATAACTGTCCTAAGGTGATAAAGAGGTATTAACAATCGTTTCAAAGTGACTCTTTACATTCAGATTATTGCATGCTATTTATTGACCTCAACCGGTGTTTGAGGACAAATGTTATGCTAAAAACCCAACGTCGAACATAACCATATAATATTATTATCCATGATTTTCCGAAAAGGTTACTCAGTGATGGCGCGACAGTTAAAGCCTATTCACGTTATTCCCAACACGGGCAGTCCACACACTGGCACTGTATTTTTCTTTCATGGCTCAGGTATGATTATTTTTTGCTTTAGTTTGCTTCGGTTTGCTTCCTGCTTCCACTCCACCGACGAACAAAAACCTTTTTGTTATTATGGCTGCTTTTTGTTAATGTTTTTTGGTAAAATTTGGATAGGGCCTGACACGCTTATTACGAATAATTTTTAGAAAAAAACTTTATATTCGCCTTAATTACTATAAAAGGAAACTTTTTGCATTCCGGGAGGCGGAAAATTATGCATTTTAATTTTCAATTGCGTAAATCCAAAATTCACTTCGCGAACGTCGGCGACTGTCAGCGGCCATTAGATACGTCACTGTTATGTTGGTATCACTGATGCATTAACAAGAGCTAAATACGACCGTAGCCATCTTCGTGGGTAACACAAAGAGGCGCGAAATTATGAAAAACAGAATTAATAATGTAGATAAACGAACCTCTAATCAGAATCACTTCAGAGCTGAGGCACTGGAATCATGTGTTGGATTTCATCGTCATTATAGTTGGAGGTGTTGGTATTCGTCGCATTAATAATTGAAGAATAGAAATAATAATAATAATAGCTAGAAGTTACGTAAAATAAAAATAAAACGTGCGCATTAGGTAAGCACAACTTTGACGAAATTCTGAAAATAAAATGAATAAAGGCCTTTAGGCAAGTTTTTTTACATTGAAAATTTTATTTTTACATTGAAAAAAATTTTTTTAAGTAAAAAAAAAAACGCCGCGTTTTTTTTTTTTACTTAAAAAAATTTTTTTCAATGTAAAAATAAAATTTTCAATGTAAAAAAACTTGCCTAAAGGCCTTTATTCATTTTATTTTCAGAATTTCGTCAAAGTTGTGCTTACCTAATGCGCACGTTTTATTTTTATTTTACGTAACTTCTAGCTAATCGTTATTTTATGGTAATAATAAATATACATAATATAATATACGAATAGAGGTTTGTTAATATTATAATTCTGTTTTGTTTTCATAATTCCGCGCCTCTTTTTATATCCCACGAAGATGGCTACGGTCGTATTTAGCTCTTGTTAATGCATCAGGGATACCAACATAACAGTGACGTACCTAATGCCCGCTGACAGTCGCCGGTCGCTTCGCGAAGTGAATTTTGGGTTTACGCAATTGAAAATTAAAATGCATAATTTTCCGCCTCCCGGAATGCAGAAAGTTTCCACTTATAGTAATTAAGGCGAATATAAAGTTTTTTTCTAAAAATTATTCGTAATAAGCGTGTCAGGCCCTATCCAAATTTTACCGATATTTTAATTTTATTTTTCAAAGATTGGCGCCCTGAAAAAACCTAAGTTTTCGACCTTGAGTGACCTCTAACCCAAAGTCGCCATTTTGTATGAAAGTGCCAAAATTTTTTTTTCAAATAATTGCTCAAAAGTTGATCTTTTGATTAAGTCATTAGATAAACTAAAAGAAAATAAACTTTCTCACATTTTAGATTCAATTTTTTTTTCCTATATATATATAACATACTAGATGGTACTTGGCACGCGTTGCTATGCCATTTAATAAAGAAATTGTTTCTCCCTGCGTGTCTTTTCCCATTCGTCCCGTTCCCATTCCGCCTCCCCTTCCCCTCATGTTTCCACTGCGATTCCTCCACCTTCCCTCTCCCCACTCCACTCCCCTCTTTCCCCCGTCCCGCAAACCCCCCTCCCCCTTTGCAGGTTTACCTCCCCTTTTCGGGTTCCCCTCCTCCCCCTGCGTATCCCCTACCTGAGTTCCCCCCCCCCCCCTCCCCTCTCCATCGTTCCATACATTCAGTCCCGGTACATTCATTTTTCAAACAACTCACGTGCCACCTACTGCTTTTTTTTTGTACAAGTTCCATATTGCCAGAGCTCAATAGTAGTTTTATACAAACCTTGTCCTTACAGTAACGAACACAATTTTTTTTTTATCCAATTTCGTGCAATCGTTCGGAAGTTATACGCATACTTACATACATTTTATTTATATAGATAGATAACGAGTTGCAGAAGTAAAAAGATGATTTAAAAAAAAAAAAATAATTCTCCATTTTTATAATTAGGTAATTTTTTTTGGCTATTCATTACAAAATTATTATAATTTTTTGAACTCATTTCCACACCACCACGACGTAAAGGTTGCCTTTATTCTGTAAAATTTAAAATGTGACAAATTTAATTTTTGAGGAGTTTTTGCCTCCTTTCATACAGAATGACCTTTAGCAGAGGTCACACGAGGTCAAAAATTTATATTATCAAAATATCTTTTACACCACCTTTTGCAAGACAAAGGCCTTTTTTATCCCGTTGATTGGACTTTTATGCCATGCTCAAAACAATTTAATTTCACAAGAGCATTAAATTTATGCTAATTTTATTTGATGTAATCTAGGTTCTACTGCGGAGGCCATGAGATATGGCGTGGCCGCAACAGTTGGCAAAGATTTCTCCTTTCCCCATATAAGGGTAGTGTTCCCCACGGCCCCCCTACAACCGTACACCCCCTGTGACGGAGAACTGAGCAATGTTTGGTTCGACCGATTGGCAATCAATTCTTCTGTTCCTGAAGTGGCCGACAGCATTGACCTAATCGGAAAGGATATTAAACAATTGATTAAGGATGAAAATGATAACGGTATTCCAAATAATCGAATTATCGTCGGTGAGTACTTTTGTAATATTTATTATTGTAGAATATCCCATGATGGGTTGTTTAAAAAAAAATTGTTAAAATGTTGAAATTTTTTTAAACTACCCATCCTTTGAAAAAAATGTGAGTCGACCATAGTTCACATTCAATTTTCAACACGTTAAAATATTTGACAGCTGTCCCACTACTTCTTATACTAAAGGTCAAAGCGCCATCTTTATCACCAATGATATTGACGTGTAGTATGTTTATGCTTATTTGTAATTTCTATAATATTTTTTTTTTGTATTTCTTGGGCATTAACTATGTAATAATATTGTTTTGAAGAGTTTTATTTCACTTGTACATTTGTTACTTAATTTTTATTTATCTGCTACCGGCAGGCACGGCTTGCCCTAAAATTCACTTGTGCGCCGAACTGCCAACAAAATTGAACGTTTTAGGGCCAGTTCAGACACGGCGATAACCGCGCGATTGATAAAATCGTGCGGTTTGAACCGCAAAAATGTCGACTGTTCAAACATCGGCGGTTAGTTAGCGATTAGCGATCAGTTTCAAGATGGAAGTCGAAGAGGAACTAGCGTGTCTGTGGCTGCTCCAGGAAAAAATAAAGAAAAGAAGGAAAAGGCAGTATTGGATGCATCCAATATTAAGGGATCGACTGACACATGGCCAATTCGTAATGCTATATCCCAATTTAAGAATGTCTGAGAGGAAATTTTTTGGCTATTTAAGAATGTCAATAAAATCTTTTGATGAACTAATTGAACTAATCAGGGAAGATATTTCGAGCTCTGAAACACATATGAGGGCAAGCCTGTCACCAGAAGAAAAACTCGTAGTAACTTTGAGGTAAGATATTTATTTATTGTTCATCAAAATTAGCATATATATTTTCTATTATTGAAGAAGACTGCGAGGCAGTACTAAATTGAGATGATGGCGATGGTGACCCAGGTGGAATAACAGCAGACGTTGATCCAGTTGTAGTAAAATATCCTTGCGGAGTTGTATACTGTTGATTTTGCCAATACGATGTGTTAGGTATTATCTGGTGAGCACTGATGCGAACAGAGGGTGGTAAAGCTTGTCCTTTTTGTATAACCTGAAGCAATTCAATTTTGGTGGCTAAACGTTGATTTTCTGGTACTTTTTTGAGTTCTTTGTATAACGATAAACAAAAAAGTTTATCGTCATCTTGTCTGGAAATACTATTTTCTTGAAGTCCTTTTTCAAAACTTTGTCGTGACTCAATGCTTTTTTCAATTAAATCACTTATTCGTTCTTCTGGTATATTTCTTTTCTTTCGTTTAGGGGGACCTACTTCAGTGTCTTCGGTTGCATTGGGGTTTACTTGATGTGTCTCATTATTGTCTTCGCCTTGCTTTTTCTGACTTACATTTGACTGTTCATTCATACTATTAGTAGTTTCATCGTTGTCGACACTCTTCTGCAGGAAAGAAAGCCTTGAAAAATACATATATTGGGCTCCTTTACGAGCACCTGAACCGGAAGGAGTTGTTTTCCCTTTTTTGTATTCTTTATTGTAACAATCCCGTATGTTTTTCCATTTTTTTTGGAGTGTTGTACCTGAAAATAGTGTCATTATTAATTTTCTTGTTTTAGGTATCTTGGTACGGGTTGTTCATTTGGAGAATTAAGCTACAACTATCGCCTTGGAAAATCTACGATTACAGGAATTGTCCGTGAAGTGTGTAAATCGTTGTGGAAAAAGTTGGTTAGTAAAGTTATGGCCGAACCAACTGAAGATTTGTGGAAGAGAATAGCTCAAGAGTTTGAGAGATATGCGAATTTTCCAAATTGCATTGGTGCTATAGACTGCAAGCATATCCGAGTTATAAAGCCTGTCGATTCGGGATCATTGTATCATAACTACAAACATTTCTTTTCTATAGTGCTCTTAGCAGTTTGCGATGCCAATTATTGTTTTACTTATGTTGACATTGGGGCTTATGGCAAAAGCAGTGATTCCGCAATATTCAAAAATTCTTTATTTTATAAACGACTGATAGAAAAATCATTAAATATACCACAACCCAAACCAATATCTAATGTGGATTCAACACCACTGCCTTATGTCATAGTTGGAGATGAAGCCTTCGGTTTATCAGAAAATTTAATGCGACCATATGCAGGCAAATGTTTATCAAGTGAAAAAAGGATTTTTAACTATAGGCTATGAGAGCCCGACGTAACATTGAGTGCACTTTTGGTATTTTGGCTAACAAATGGCGTATCTTTCATAGGCCTATAAATGTGAACATAGACTTTGCCGAAGACATAATAAAAGCCTGCTGCGTTCTACACAACTATGTGAGGAGTAGAGATGGTATAAAATATAAAGATACTTTATATACTGCACCAATGACTAGTCTCAATACCTTGCATGCAGGAAGAGGGGCACCGTCATCTTTAAATATCAGAGATAAATTTGCTCATTACTTTGTGAACGAAGGGAGTGTTCCATGGCAAGATTCAAAAATATGATTATGTGAATAAAATATAATTTTTACTTACCTAAAATAGCCTTTTTTTCCAACGTGTCTTCACCATTTCCAAATTTCTCCACCAACTCTTGCCATGCTCGGTTCTTTGCAATTTTATCCGAATAATCTGCACACTGAAGATTCCATATTACAGGTCTTTTCTCCACTTCATCAATAAATAACTCTGTGTCGAAGCGATCCATAGCTAGCTCAGGCGTGCTCTCGTTGTGACGTGTTGATCGCGCGGTGCCCGCAACGCTACTAAACGCTGAGTAAGATCTCCATAGTAATAAAACCGTGCGGGCGCCGCACGATTCTATTTTCTAGCGGTTGAGTGGCGGTAACCGTGCGATTGGACTAACTGCGCGATTATGCCTGAATGATTATATAAATACCCACGTAAATAAGACCCACGCGATTCCCGCGCGATTCTCAAGCCGCGTGGTTCCCGCCGTATCTGAACTAGCGCTTACAGTATTCCTACTTACCAGTACTTATATAATTTTTAAGGTTGTTAGTGAATGACATGGATGTGTCAAAAGCGGTAGTAGATAAATAAAAATTAAGTAACTAATGTACAAGTGAAATAAAACTCTTCAAAATGAAATTCTTATAATATATTTACTAATTATTTTAACTATTTCTTATCATATATTATAGAACCACGACAACTGCAACCATCTTCTACTAACCATAATATGTAGATATATTATGTTGTACTGTTTATTGAATAAAATATATTTTGTTCAGGCGGTTTTTCAATGGGAGGTGGCTTAGCTCTGCACACGGCCTATAGATGGAACAGAGATCTTGCTGGAGTATTCGTTCTGTCCTCGTTCCTCAACAAGGACTCAGCCGTTTACAAAGCTCTGGAAAGTGATTCTATGGAAGGTAAGACTTTAAAAAAATTAATAATTTTATGCCAAAAAATAGGTTCATTTTCAATTTGTTAATTTATAGTACCTACCCTATTAAAGATTTTATAATTCATTGTCATTTTCAACCCATAATGCTTTGACATGGGGTCTTTATTTTGCATAACTTTGGAGGCTTCGGTCTATTGCATACCCAGACTCTCGTACAGCCTATGCATCTGTAACCATCACTGTGGTAACTGACTAAACATCTTTTGCTGACATTTTGAGCACTAATCATCTTTCCCTTGTCAACGTTTGCCTCCATCTATAGTATGCCCAGTCTCTGGAGTTGTTCAACTTTACCTGGGGCGGCCCACCGGACGTTTTCCCTCTAAAATCGCACTCAGTATTTTTATTTGAATTCTTCTGGCATCAATATAGTGTTTCATATTATTTTGTGTTAAAAATCAAGGAGTTATAGTTATTAGTTAATATAAGTATAGCAACTATGATGCAGAGATGAGATATATAAATTATAATCTTTATTATTCTAGCACCAGAGTTACTTCAATTCCACGGAGGAAGTGATGATCTAGTTCCCTTGGAGGCTGGAAAGAATACATTTGATAAACTGTCGTCCCTCGGCGTGAAGGGTAAATTTATTGTAGAAAAGTACAACGACCACTCCGTTACTCGCCCGGAGCTATTCACCGTCCACCAATGGATTGCTCAGCATCTTCCGGAGGCGTGAGATGAATCTCTTTCATTGTTATTTATTAAATGTTCCTGCACATATTATTATGTGCCTGTTATTTAGTTGATAGTAATGATAGTGATTATCAAAAATTTTATATAAAATAAATTTCGCAAGATATTTCATTTTTATTCTGTTTTATTGTTTGACAAATAAAGGTCCATTAATCACTGAATAGATAATATATATAATAGAAATGCCTTTCATGTAGATTAAGTTGGAAACCGATATCGCAACTGACTTTAGTTCTAAACGTAATAATAATAACATAACATTTGTATAACATAGTTTTGTTCTATTTCACTTTAGGTGCACTTTTATTCTAGCCCATTTAGCACGCCCTTTGTCTCTTTTATACTGCAGGACATTGTATGTTGCCAATCTATTTTATCGAAGTGATAAACAAATTTTTATTCTAGAAATTTAATCAAATTGCATTTATTTTCTTCTTATTTATTAAATGGGTCTTTAATGCATGGTAATTTACAGTGATTACCAAAAATCTATTTATATAACCTCGTTGGACCCACCGTTTCCTGTGGGCGACATAAAAAAGTAATGTGATTCCTAGATTATTATTAATTCAAAATAGTTAAAATAATAAATAAAATATTTTTTTTTTTATAAAATTATTTTATGTAGTTTTTTAGATATATTCAAAATAAAAATTGAATTTGAAATACATTTTTCCCTGGGTCTGAGGAGGATAAAGAAGAGTGTCCAGTTGCGGTGTGGATTTGATTTTTATGCAAATCTACAGTTTTATTCTGAGATTGATGAAATTTGGCAATCTTGACCTTAAAAACAAGAGGAAGGTCTTCCGTGAAACGCCGGGAACTTCAGCTAGTTTAATATGAAATAAATTTCATAAAGTTTTATTTTTATTTTGTTTTATTATGTTTGACAAATATAAGGTCATTAGTGCATTGTAATTTACATAATAGTTCGATTGCATTAACTGATGATGTTTTTTCTGTTGCTATTCCCATTAATTATTACAATTCTGCACCTTTCATTAGGGCTACTTGAAATGATTGGAAAGTACAAGGTTATTACCCCCTCCCCCCTTTGGCATAAAATAGCATATAAATATGGAGAATATGTCAATATGTAATATTATCAGATTTTTAATAAAATAATTGAACATTGAGAAAATGTACCTGTGCATAAAAGGAAAGATTAAAATTTAGAGAAATTTAGAGACAAACAGTAGAATATGGTAGGTAATTTACAATGTCGGCGACCGATCGTAAAATCAGGCAGATCATGATGCGCCTAGCTACATCGTGAAGTGCCTGAGGCGCATTATAATTTGCCTGATTTTACGAACTGCCTGCGACACATACATACATATAATGATAAAATGATCGGTGGTGTATTTTTAAAATTTTTATTTATAAAATGGTTAGTGAAGGTAAGTTTCATTTTATTTTAAAACTTTATTCTTCATTAAAGTAAGTATACATCTCTTTTCTACTAGGGATGTTCAGAAAGTGAGTGTACTGTGACCATAACGGGCTGTGGTTTTTTGTTTTTTGGGGGTTGGCGGTACTGAGTGGTGGAAGGAGGTCTCCTGACCAAAACGAGTATCGCAGGAACGTGGTAGTATGTAAACTCACGTTGTGGTTTCCAGTTCCGTGAAAGAAGTCGGCAAAAAATCCCGCCAAGTGCTGTGATCCGCTTTTTACTCACGGAAGGAATAACACCTACAAGAAAAAAATGTGAGGATTTCTAAGCTCTATTGTGACTGGAGATGATAGTGGGTGACTCATTACATGCCTGGAAAAAAATCAGTTGTCAAAGTGGCACCACACCAATTCCCCATCTGTCAAAAAATTGAAAACCACAATTTCGGGCAAAAAAAATCATGGCCTCAGAGTTTCGGGACCAAAAAGGCATAATTTTGTTCGAATTTCGGCCTCAGGTTGAGACCATCAATGCACAACAATATTGTGTACCCTGAAAAAACTCAAAAGAAGCATTCAAAATAAAAGGAGGGGAATGCTGACCAGAGAAGTGCTACAGCCTTAGACACCAATACGACCATGGACTCATTTCATTGGGATGTTTTGAACCACTCCCCATAATCCCCTGACTGAGAGTCTTCAGATTATCATCTTTTCACCTCCCTTAAGGCATTTATGGATGATATTAAATTTTAAACCGATGAGCAGGTGCAGAAAGTGGTTCTTAAGTGGGGGAAGGAGCTGGCGGGAGAATTCTTCAAGGAGGGCATAAAGAAACTTGTGCCACGGCTCACCATATGCATTGGACGGGATGTCGATTAATCGAAAAATAGTCAACAAGTGTATCTACAATATCCTGTCATTTTTTTTTTATACGCTATTTCAAAAAATATATAAAAATTCAGTACACTTACTTTCTGAACATCCCTTGTATAATGCATTTTATGTGCATAATAATAAACTTATTAACAACATTAAATGTTAAATTATTTTGCTTTAACTATGTAAAGTGACCAGACATTCGTTGGCAGGAAACACGCGCCAACACAGAATCCTTGCTCTTGTTCTTAGGACTCTATCCTGTTGTATATTATTGTAGAACCCTCGACCTTTCGTTAGCTTGCACTTCAAATAGTGATGGATTCTAAAATACAAAGAAAATACATATTAACCCCTCCGATCTATTGCGAATATGCAAGTTTTTCGTCTTAAACGAAATGTCATATTTACAAAAACTTTGTGTTATTTCCGGTTCACAATTAAAGCTCTATAAATTAAACATTTCTGAACGTAGCCAAATACTAAAAACTGTTTTTGAAAGGATATGAATTAAGCTTTCAATTTGTTATATTACAAATCAATATTAACATTTGTAAATATTAAAATTTAGAATGCAAACATAAAAATGTAAAAATGACTCACATGATGTTTTTATGTGAAAATGGTACTAAAAATCACGGATTATATAAAAAAACAATACTTATTCTATCGTATAAATAAATGTATAATAAACAATTTAGTCACCTCACTTTTTTATCATTGCATAAAAGAATATTTAATAAAAAAATAACAATGGGCGGGTAGGCGATTTTGCGGTCTACCATGTATCTGACAGAATAGGTCTTTTTATGTATTTCTATGGACAACTTGAATAGTGATGGGCAGCGCCGGATCTGCCATACGTTCAAAAACGTGCAAAAAACATGGCGCCAACTCCGAAGGGACGCCGTGAGAAAATAAATATTGTATTAAAATTTAGTTATAATATTCCCTGAATAGTTTAAAAATTACCCATAGTACGAAATAATTATTACGCTATAGCAACACTTTCCAAAGAAACAGAATGCGCACGCATCAGGTTGAAATCAACGGCTTACGAATTTATAGTCAGTTACAGAATTTTTTTACAAATTCCATATATTTAGTTTAAACGTAAGATCTATTTTTCCATAAATCTTTTACGATGAATGGGTGCGATCCAAATTCAATAACCAATCACAGCGCAGTTTTTTTGTTCCTGTGAATCAAACAAACCGACTTGCGCCTTTCAAAATGCTGACAATTTTTGTTAGTGTGTCGTCCATACGCTCGCTATTGTTTTATTTTGTACGATTTAAGTCTCTAGGTGAAGGTAGTTAAAGACCATTTTCTTATGAAATCTTCAGTAAATTCCATAATCAAAAGCATCGCACGGTTTGCAGGATTTCCAGGTTGCAATGTGTGGCCGGTATTAGTTCATTTATGGTGTTGACAGTTTCATCATTGATTTAACATATTATTTGAAGTTCGTTAAATGTATAATTAATATGTATTAGATTTGTTGGATTTGTTATTTTACGGTGTCAGTGTAAGCGTCTTTCGTAAGCCGTTGATACTATACGTCAGTGTTTAGTGTTTGAATGGTGTTTGTTCGCTCAATTTGGTGTTTGTTCGCTCAATACAGGGGAAATGCAAGGTACAAATTTAAGGTTTTATTCTTATTAGATTTTAGAGCTAGTCAGAAGCTGTAGATGCTATTCTTGTGTTGTACGTTGCCATGAGAACGATTTGTATTTGCTTTTTCTATTAATATTCGCGTTGGGTATATACATAAACGCAGTAAATCTCAAGAATGTCTAATGGACCTAGTTCAGCGAAACCACCCGCATTGTCTCGTAACCTATATTTTAAATCATGGTACGGGCACAAACAAACAATTCGTTGTATTATTTTAAAGCATAACTCGCAAAAAGAGTTTTTCCTAAAATAATTAAAATAGCACCATAGTTTTATGTTTACCCAATAGATTCAGAGAGTACAGGGCTCCTGACGATTCTCTCTTTAAAAAAAAATGAGTGTGAGAGCTGCCGCCAGGTCACTTGGAAAAGTTACACCCTTTATACGTCTTGATTTTATTTGATAAATTAGTGTAAAAAAAAATAATTAAATAAAAAAAATAAAAAAATTGGGGTGAATGAATTTTTAATCAAAATAAAAATGTAGAGGGGGGGGGCGCCATCGGTACCTACTGCACAGGGCGCCAGATTTCGTAGATCAGGCCCTGGTGATGGGTAGCTTGATTTATTATGGAGCTTCTACTTTTTGTTTTAGGGATGTCACTAGAACAATAACAGAGTTATAACGATTTCTGTGGAAACACACGCGTTGATGTGAAAACACGCTTATTGTACTTGACTGCTATCGTTATATTACCGTGTATATCCGCTTACCTATCAGAGTGGTTAAGAAATAATCACTTGACAGGGGCCGTTGGAGGTGTAATTTGAGCAGCCCTCTCCCAACTTGCTAAGGCGCCAAGGAGCCAAGGTACTTATAATTCCTAATACAACAACCTCAAAGTTTTTTTTTGTTGTTTTAAGGCAATTCACCCTAAAGAGAGTGCTATGTAACCTCAAAGTTTTTACTAGCGCCAAGCGGCGTTTGGCTCAGGGCTGGCCATAAGTAAAGGAAATCATAATATTTATTCACATGTTTATATGTATACAGGGTGTCCGGGGGAAAAGTGCATTAACTTCGGGAGTTGATTTTACACGATATTATAGGTAAAAAAGATAAATAACTTTTTTCGAAATTCCAACTTTTAGGGGTAGTTTTGTGGTAAAAAGATAAAATTAGACCGGCGTGTGCGGCCAGCTTATTATTTTCCGCTGTTACGATACGAGCCAGTCACAACCATGCAATATTGCTACAGTCGCGCCCGGTAGGCTCTCAGCAAGTAAGATCGTACAGCACACTAAGGATTTTTAGTAGGTACGTCTTTTTGTATGGGAAAAAATATGTTGGAATTTCGGAAAAAGTTTTTAATCTTTTTTTACTCCTACCATAATGTAGAATCACCCCCCGAAGTTAATGCACTTTACCCCCGGACACCCTGTATATTGGTGACCGGTAGGGTTTAAAAAAAAAATAATTTGAAAGTGAGAGTAAATTTGTTTAACTCACAAGAGTCTCAGCTGCTGCCGTCTGGAGCCAGTGAGACTATGGCATCCCCAATTGGAGGATGTTGTGAGGTTGAAGGTAGTTGAGAGGGGAAGAAGAAGGTTATGAAGTACCTGTCTAATCAGATCGGTCACCAAATGTGGCCAAAGCGATTTAGAGCAACGTTTCAATTCAGAATGGTGGTCTTACACCAGGGCGATACTGAGAGTATGTTCCACTCTGGAACGTGCTGCAAATATGAGATGGGTGAGTTCTGTATTTTTCCGGAGGCCTCCAAGGCGTGCTTCCTTTTAAAAGTACTTGAGTTCTAGGAGCAGGTCCCGGGTCCGAGTTCTTTGGTGCGGACTGGGTACTCGGTGCTGTTGCGGCTAGATAGAACCTACACAACTCGCGAGTGGCGCAGACACGGGGATGCCGGTGGAGGCATTCGGGTTCTGGACTGGGTTCTCTGGGAAGAGTTGATTTGAAAAGGAGTAGGAATAGGATCCGCTTCTCGCGAAGAACCTGAGTTCAAGAGCCCACTACAGCTGAACCTACACATCGCTAGTGACTGGGCAACTTGAATCTTGCAGCTTCAAGACCTCCTTTGGAAATATCTCCTTGTCCCGTCATTAAAAGTGATGGAAAAAAAAATTGCTTAGATAGATTACGTTAGGTTAAGTTATAGCTATTTTTTTTTTTCATAACTTTTAATGACTTAGGAGTGATGAAAATAGATGATTCTGAGTTGTTATGGAACCGTATATATTTTGTGAAAGTATAATACATAGAATGCATGGAGTGTTGAAATTATGATAACATTACATCGGCACATCCATTCATAACACCTATGAATTAATAAGTCCATTGTAATAATCAGTTGGGTTGATTAAAATACAATGCCATAAAATTATAAATCACTTAGGTCAAATTTTCTAGCACACGCAAGATATGTAAATTCATTAATGATTTTTAAAATTGTACATTGTTAAAATAAATGTATTACGATTAACCAATTAAGTACAATTAATTATCTATATATAAATGAATCGACAGTCCCGAAGAACAGTGATCAGATCTGCTAAAAATTGAAGATCGTTTTGTTGGCTTATTTTAATTTCCTTTAGATGATTTAAAAGTTTGTATTTTTGGAATTTGAAACGCAAAATATCAAAACAACACTATATTTCTTGATCTCAAAAACAGTAAAAATGCAGAAAAGAAACTTTAAACAGCTCTACTGCAAAACTACAAAATCGCACTTCGAACACTCTTCTTCGGGACTGTTGAAATAATTATACATAGGTACTCAACGTTATTTGGTTGATGTATGTATTACAATGTAAACAAATGAAAAAATAAGAACATATAACAATAAGAATAGTAAAAACAAGTATCTAAATTTTTTGCATCAAGAGATAGATTCAGCCAGTTGGATTTTATAAAGGTACAGTTAGTTATTACGTATGTTTAATTAATAGTTTTTACCTTCAGTTGTTGAATTAATTCGACTTGATGCGGTTGCTTGATGATTGCAAAGGCTTCTTCGGCCACCTCCAATTCCCGATGGTCCCAGGCCAGGGCGGCCAGACATGCCCACAAAGACTCGTCTTTAACTATGCGGCAAATCTATAAGCATCCATTATCTTCATCAATATGCACTATTTGGATTAACAACTTATTGTAACTTACCTTATATTAACATTTACAGTGAAACTCTCTTGGTTTTCCAAGGTACAGGAAAAAATTAGGATAAATTGAGCCTTTCTTTCATACTTCAAGGGTTCAGAAACGATTTCTGAAGCACGAAAACATCTTATGTGGGAACTTCTAAGGAGGTTTCACTGTATTCATATGGATGCCATTGTCAATTATCATTGACTCAAACAATTTAAAAATGGACTCGGCAAATTGGTTTATGTATTTGAATTTGAGATACCTATAAAATTTACCCAACTGATAATCCAGGGGAGGATTAGTGGAATTATGGTAAAGGAAGTAAGTGCACTTCAATGGCTTCGAAACTTGCGTGCACTAGAGAGTACAGTTCTACAGAGTTCTTTCGATAGTAGACAAACTCCAATAGGAGAGTAAAATCAAAAGAAGAAAAGGATCAATGGTGCTTTACGTACATTGTTGTAAAATTAACCAAAAAAAATCTATGTATGAGCTTACGGGAAGTTGAAATATTTAATAATATAGTAAATAAATTTTAACAGGCAAATGAGACCAAATTTTTTCCTAAGTTTAAAGGTTTAAAGTATTGCAAACCTTGAGGGCCCGGGACCACTGATTCGCTGCAACCTTCCGTACAAGCTGGGCAGGAAACGGAGATATGGCAATATGCAGCAGGGAACCATCGCCTCTCCTCACCACTACTCTGCCTTCCTCTACACTTAGGAGGGTGGGGTTCTTGCCAAGATCACTGCGGTCAATACAATCACATTTTAATAGAATGTAATAATATGCACATTTATGAATGCTATGCGTATAGAATCCCATCTAAGAGTAAATTCAACTGTACATGGTGGTGTAAACCTTTGTACCTGTGACATTTTCAATGATGTATACTAATGTACAGAATAGCTGCCTTTATACAGTCGCTCTATCGCGCATTCTCAGGAGCGTACAGGATTGCGTATTGGTAAGCCTGTGCGCGCAATCGTGCGCGATCACTTTTTGTTAGTTTTGAAGCTTAACATTAACATGTGTACGTTACATGTGAACGGAAAGAGCGAACGTGTAAAGACTAATCATGCGCGATAGACCGCGTGGAACTGGCGCGTGTTGGAGTGTGTGCAATTTACAAAGTTTTACTCAAGTTCGCGTACACTCAGTATAGTGCGACGGAGCAAAATGCATAGAAGAAAAAGAAATATCATGGCACAAGTCATGATATTTGCTGGTGTTAGCCTACTCAAAAAGAAGAAGAAACGATCTGTATGGGTTAAGAAATACAGACAGCAATATTGTCATATGCCACTGATTGAAGAATTACGTGAAAATTATCCGGACGATTTCAAGAATTATTTGCGTATGGATGATCAGTTATTTAGTATGTTGTTAGATAAAATCAAACATAAAATATCAAGGCAAGACACCATTATGAGAGAGAGTATTAGTGCAGAAGCACGATTAGCAGCAACTCTTCGATATCTCGCCACAGGACGCTCATTTGAAGATTTGAAATTCAGTACCGGTATATCTGCTCCATCTCTTTCTTCAATAATACCAGAAACGTGTCGAGCTATTTATGAATGTTTAAGGGTGGATTATTTAAAGGTAAGTAACTTTATTATTGTTATAAATAAAAATCTAAATAATCAGTCCTGTATATCTTTAATCATCATCCAAATTATAGTTTTACATAGTATTTTTTATTGAGATTAATTGTGATTCATTTGAGATACATATCAGATTGTCATTGGTACGTATCAGTAGAAGATTCGTAAAAAGTTCTCAGGCTTGTTTCTTCCTGATTTTGGTAGATGCCTTCTAATATAGACTGTGATACGTCTGAACTAATCGATGAAGTCCTGTGCAAGTCAGCAGAAGACGGTGTTCGAATGGTCTTATTACAATTATTGTCGCATATGTCAGTTTCTTCCGTCAACTTTTTCAGCAACCCTTTGCGTAAAATATTATTTATTAAGGATTCCGCATAAATTGCCTGCACCGGATCCATTTTAGTTAATTTTTTGGCCATATTCATTCCGGCGACTTCGAACTCCGAAAACTCCTTGCTATTTGATTTGAGAGTATCTGCACAGACTTTAAAGAATTCGGCCTGGTAGTTGTTTGTAGCTTTTCTTTTATTTCTACGCGGTGTCGAGTCCCATCCAGTAGGAGCAGCATCATTCTAAAAATATAAGACAAAAAACATATTATAATTTCATTTTCAGATGCCGTCTACGAAGGAAGAATGGATCAAGATAGCAAAAGAATTTGAAGTGAAATGGCAATTCATCAACTGCGGAGGTGCCATGGATGGCAAGCACATTCGCATTGTGCCTTTGCCGGGTTCCGGAGCTGTGTACTATAATTACAAACACTTCTATAGCATCGTATTGATGGCTTTAGTTGGTCCAAACTATGAGTTTCTTTATGTTGACGTGGGTAAAAATGGAAGAGTATCCGATGGAGGAGTCTTAGAGCAAACAGAATTTTATCATAAACTGCAAATGGGCGATCTCAATTTTCCAGAAAATTGTGATACCGTAAATAACTTGAACTTTGTCTTTCTGGGTGATGAAGCGTTTGGATTAGAACCTAATTTTCTCAAACCATATTCTCAGAGAGAACTAGATTACGAAAAAAGGATTTATAATTACAGACTGTCAAGGGCCCGTAACGTAGTTGAAAATGCATTTGGAATCATTTCAGCTAGGTTTAGGGTATTACAAACAGCAATAAATATAAAAAAACCACAAAAGTATTTGTTACGTCGTCCTTGCTATTTGCACTTTACACAATTTTTAGTGTAAACGCAGTAACACATATCCTATTTCTAATTACCCACGAGACGAGATTACTACAGACTCTCAACAAAATTCTGTTCCATTGATCAATCTTCAAAGACGTCCCCACACACAGATCACTTCGGAAGCTAAACGAAACAGAGAACAATATAAAACATACTTTAATACAGATGGGAGTGTTGAGTGGCAAGATCGTATGGTTAATAGTGGAAGAACTTAAAAACAGAAAATATAATGTAAAGGTTGTCGGACCTTCTCTTAAAGTTGCGTGTGTGTGTGTCTTTGTGTGCGACAACCAATAGGGTTAAGTAACGTGAGTTCTTAAACGGTCAAAATGTTTTAACTGTACTATTGGATATATTTAAATGTATAATAATAATAAATAAAAATAAATTAAATTTACTTACGACTTGAGTTTGCTGTCCAATTTCACCAACGCCACTTTCTGTTATTCCGCCTTCGTTGGTTGAAATAATATTTTCCTCAACAGCTCTGTTTTCATCAACTGGATCATCCTCAATGTTAGATATACTGTCAGTAGGTAGTTCTTGGTCCTTAGTGAACAGCAAATGATCTTAGTACCAAAGCGAGGATTTGTACACTTCATCTGTTCCTTTTCCACTGCGGTGGCTTTTTTGAACTTTCTTTAGTTCCTTTCGAAAAGAGCCTCTTAGACTTTGTAGTTTTTTGACCACAAAATCTCGATTGGCATCAGGAAATCCTTTCTCTTTACAAAAGTCGATTATTTTGATGTAAGCTTCCTCCTTAAGATTTTTGTTTTTATAATGTTCCGACTTAATTTTCCATAGGGAAGGAAAAGACTTATATAACTCAAGTAACTCTATTATTAATTCTTTACTCCACGTGCGTATGTCCGCCATCTTGCGTGCGCGAAAGAACTGTACGTGTAAAGCAACCTCGAACCACGCGATTGCGTCAAATACTGATGAACGCAATCGCACGGTCTATCCCTTCCGAATCCCTCATCTTTACACGCGCATTCTTTCGCGCACTATTGCTGTTTCACGCGCGACAGAGCGACTGTATAAAGGCAGCTAATCAAATCACCGAAAAGAAGTCAAATGAAGCAAGACTCACCATCATTAATGGATTTCTGAAACCAAACCTGTTGCACGGAGCTTGTTTGGTAGTTACTTGTATTTGTATTTAAATGTACCTGCTAAAATATAAATAATAAGGGGTTCTACCTTACGTCTCTGTGGATTGTAGTCAGAGATAAAAACGCCGGTACTCTGGGACATCCAAAAATAGTCAGTCTTCCTTCTTGCAGAGCTACCAACACAGCGGCGTCTTCACACCAACAGATGCCACCTACTTGAACAGCTGAAACAGATGTGTACATAAATATTATTAAAAAAAATACTAAATATTTTAAAGGATATCAATACACTTAATTTTATGATACATGTACACAAATTGACTTTTTTTAAATTTGAATACCTCAGAAGAGTCCCAACTGCTCCCATCTGGAGCCAGTGAGACTATGACATTCCCAATTGGGTTATGTTGTGAGGCTAAAGGTAATGGGGGAGGCTAAGGAAATGGGGGAGAGGAAGGTGGGGAAGTACTTGGCTATTCAGATCTACTCACCAGTCATGGGTAAAGACGTTTCAAGCAACTTTTCAATTCTGAATGGTCTTACACCAGGGCGATACTGAGAGTATCTTCCGCTTTGGAACGTGCCGCAAATATACCTTATATAATTTAAATGATTAAATTGTGAAAACACAAATCAATCAAATAAAAATTTTCAATGTGCGCCGGGATTTGAACCCGCGACCTCCGGATCGTTAATTGGGAGCCTTGCCCCTGACCAAGGAGGCCGTCGAGATTGATTTGTGTTGCTCACATTTATATGTTTAATGAAAAGGCATGTTTTATAACTATACAGCTGTTAAGGGATGTACTTTAAACAGTGATTCTAACATTATATGGAGTAAAAAATGTAAATAAAATTTTGATCTTTGGTGAAAAAAAAGACTAAATTTTTGGTGCTTTCCTTTGAACAGCAAAAGCGGCATTGATTGATGCTTTCAAATTTTTAAATTGAACTTATTGAACATTATTACTGCTTAAGTCAATACCGCCAATGAACTATCCCCGGTACATAAGCCAGCCAGAGCGTGTATATTCCCTAGATAGTTTTTTTTTCCTCCCAAACATTTTTACAAATGGTTCTTCTGCGCTTAATGACCATATAAGTTTTTTTTTCAACATACACATACCTAATTTGTGAAATTTTATTTTCGATTCTTTTACAGAAGCTATGTAGAGATCCTTGTTAAAGTCAACGAGGGCCAACTGCCTCTCAGCAGGAGGGCCGGATTGGTTGAGATAAATTTCAGAAATGGACATTGAATGGGTCACAGTTGTGATGGTGTGGTCTGTAGAACTGCGCACAGCAAGGCCAGTTGGTAGGTCAAACATGTGGATAACTGAAAATAAATAATTATGATTTAATTTAGTCAAAATCACAAATCTTGCAGTAATCGTCTAACTATATTAGGGTCCAATAATACATAATAATAGATCACAAGCAAAAAAAGATGCGCAGACGCGCGTATGTTTACATGTGAAGAGAGGATGTGATTTATTAGTTGTTTGCTAAAATTCGATGGTGGCTTATACCGCGCCGTGTTTTATTCCAGGCGATGCTAGGGAAGTTTTGTTTGTCTTTTGTTTTTGGTCGAACTGTAGACTAAAGTAAGAAAACTCTTTGGTAGGGATGCAAGAGGATGTGCACTGTGATGACTGCTCCATTATTCTTATTAAAAGATGGATGTCCAGGGTTCAAAAAGTGTGAAGGTTTCGTGGTAATCTCAGAGAATCCAAGAGATTGACCATCTGGTATTTATCTGGAGATTGCGTAACTATTCATCAAATTATAAGTTAATATTCAAGTTCTATAAACGTCCTATTCAAGTTCTGCTCATATCCGAGTACTGTTAAACAACCGGACCTTTATGAAATAATAACAAAACTTTCATAGAACTTGAATTTTAACTTTGAAACTTTGATGAATTGTTCAAATTCTCTGAAATAACCTGTCCTAAGTGATTTGACAATCTTACGTTTGGGATCATTTTGATCGACGACAGCCATCATGTCAGGTCCCAACGTGATGGAGTTCTTGGCCAGAATGTCCAGTCTCATGGAGCCCCAGCGAGGACTTGCAATGAGTCGGCCCAGGTAGCTGTACACATTTACACTGGAGCGTTCCACCAAACAGAAACACCTGAATAGGATAATTTGTTTAATGTAATATTACTTTAACCACAGATAATAGAAGCAAGTAGTCATAGCATGAAAGCGTGCTGACTGTTTAACTCTTTGACCACAGCTATTTTACAGTAAAATAAACGTAAATGTTTTAGAATACAGTTTTGAGAAATGGATTTATTTTACACTACTTCTCTTCATAGAAAAATCGCAACTGAGGTGGCTTGGGCACGTACTAAGAATGTCTGATGACCGAATTTCAAGGAAAATACTGAGTGCTTTTCCAGAGGGTAGACGTCCAGCGGGCCGCCCCAGACACAGTTGGACGAGGCAACTCCAGAAACTGTGAGGAGAGGATGGGACTGCCATGGACGGAGGCCGAACAATCGGCACAAGACAGGGATGTATGGAGGAGCCTTGTCGATGCAGTGGGTCCCCGACCCGAATGAATAAGCGGAAGATGATGATGATGGATTTATTGAATGACAAGAAATTCCTCTCATGGACTTTTATACTGGTGTGCCTACTAATCGGCGCGGTACGGGCCTTCACAACAAATTTAATATATAATAATTTTGCAAACTTAACTAACAAATTAAATCAATATTATTTTCTTACCAAGTTGTAATTTATCTTGATAAACGTTTTTAAGGTCAAGTACCAGGCACAAAAAATAGTAGGGTAATATAAGGTTACGTTTTTTTGTTTTTAATTTTTATGATAGTAATATGGAATCGATTTTTGTACTTTTTGGCAATAGAGTTTATACTATGGAATAAAGAAGAACCCTAGAAATGCCTTCCGTATAGATTTGAATGGAAACCAATATCACCACGTTTATAGAGATCATGTATCTTTCGTACACTTGCCTGACTTTGTATATCGCCAATGGTAGTTCTGCATATGAAATCTAAGCGGAGATTCATCGTTTGGATCGCAAACATGCCCACAACCCACATGGCATTTCATATTCTTCTTTATACTATGTTTCACACAATAATTTCGCATTATTTTCAGCTCTGACATGTTTTTCTTTTAAATTTTGTATTTCTTACACTTAAGAGCTTACCTTTGGTTGCCTATGGGATCGGAAAAATAAAAATAAAAATAATTGCTACCTTCTCCTGTTAGAAAACATAACTGAAAGATTATGAGCTCCAGGACTGTGTTATACCTTTGCATACGTTTTTCCCTGAACGCACAACCGCATTATGTGCTGAAAGGGCTTTGAGAGTTTCATTGCAACAAATTTCATGAAACCACTAACCTTTCAGAAAGATGCATTAAGCAGATATTCCCTTCTTTAAGGTCAAATATGACAGGAGTATTCCAACTGATAGAGGAGTGGATGTAGCACTGTTTGGCCGTGACGGCCACCAGGTGACCGTGGCCCATGGCCATCTGGATGATGCGATTAGGAAAGTCCAGCTGGTCCGTGGTGTCACTGGCAATGTCCTTGATAGAGATGGTCTTACGGCCTGTCAAGGTGCATGTGAAATTTTTCCAGTCAAGTTGCCTAGAAACAAAATTTATTTTTTCTAAATACTACCACTTATCATTTTCAATGTATTCAATGTTGTTTGTTAAACTGTTGATGTTTAACCTTTGAATGATGTGAGCGAACAAAACGTGTCCATTGGCACAGCCAGCTGCGACCTGTGTCCCATCAGATGACCAAGAAATACTCTGAATACTTCCAGTTGTCGGGCGCTCCAAGCAATGGGACCACTGTAAAATAGGAATAAAATTTTAAGTCAAACCAAAAATACAATTTTTTCCCTTTCCACTAAGAAATACGAAGTTTGGAATACTTACATTTCAATGTAAAACAATAAGACAAATTAAATATTATCGTTTCTCCCTCATTTTTCAAACATACAAAAATAGTGTTAAAACTCATGCAAAGTAACTATACAAGTCCCACAAATAAATTTAACTAATGCAATGTGATTACTTGACTCACATACATACTACCATAACTTGCAATAGGCGACGATCGTAATAAAACCATTCTCAGGGTGACAAGGATTCAATGATAAATTTATTGTACCTACTTAATAAGTCAGGTAAAACGTCGTACATATGTCTGGTAATGTTATATTATGTATTGTGAAACAAGCTTATGGGTCCGAGTGGTTAAGTAATAAGAATTCTTATCCAATCAACAAAAGAACGCAGTTTCAAGGGTCAACCTACCCCAGTGGAGTCACACAGCCTCAAGATGTTATATCCAGCAATGGCAAACAGATCTCCAGTTGGTGCCCAGCTCACTGACAATACAGGGGTGTCATGTCTCATGCTGGTTGATAGTTGCTGTCCGAACAAGTCCCAGGTCTAAAATAAAACATGAAAATTTGAACAATACCGAATACTACATATTACTATTTCAGGTACATATTCCTCAAAAATAGTTTTTATGAGCACTAGAGGGCAGAAAATAAATAAGAATCTGATTCAGAATCATTGATATATATATACATAGATGAGACATTTAACGAATAAATTGGTTCAATGGAATCGTAGGTTAGTACCTCCATTTCTCTATTAGTATTAGTAGTTCGACAACCGTCGACCGTGGCTGGCGTGTGACGTATCAAAGTAGAATGGAAAAGGATTAAACCATGGGTTTGAGTAAAAGGAAAGGACGGTCTGACGGCCGAGCCTTTTGACGCGGTGGCTTTAGTTAGAATTCACTTTCCCGAAGGCCGGTTTGTGCATGATTTGAACACGAATCTCGGAGAATTATGTACGGGATAGCGCCTCTATAGTATGTATAATCTCTATGTTCAGAATCCACGGTCCAATGTCAAAGTCAAATAAGGTGTGGCGACTAGAACGGTCGCCCCTTTTTGCCACAATCCTTGCGCCGCCACTGATACAGCCAGCGTATTCTCGAAATGTACATACTACCTACATTGTAGTGTTTCACGCCGTATACGGCTAAACATTTCGGGAAGCGCAGCGAAAGGCCTCGACACAACAGCCGTCACATTCTTACGGCCGCGGAATGTTCCAGAGGCTTCTCCGCTTTGCGCGGTGGCTCAACATTACTTGACGTTCCGGGTACTCAACGGTCGGCTATATAAAGCGCAGCGACACCGCGCTAGTCAGTCAGTCAGTTCCAGTCATTAGTGCAAGTAACATCACTAACACACATAGACAGTGCATCGAGTGATAACGATTCCAGTGCGGTACCGGCCAGACTCTCGGCGACCCACTGCCGACTGTGCCGGTGCATCATTAACCTTTGAGGACGCAACAAGCGACACAATTGCCCGCGACATAAGGCCCGCCGCACCTTCTTGTCACGCAGGCAGCAACTTCTCAGCCACTGAGATTTCATTCTCCTCAGGTTCACCGCAGCCATCTCCGCGACACCGCGTCGAGCATCCATCCTGGACGTCAAGGTCTTCTCCACCACCACGGTGCGGAACAACATGCTGGCGACATGCAGACACGAGTTCTGCTACACCACTGCATCACCGACCAACTCATCACATGCAACACCATAGAGCCACATCATCATCGCTCCTGTCTACACCGTTACTTTACTCCAACTTACCATCGCTACGTAGCAGCAATAAAGACTGACTCATACATCGACTGACGCCTTTCATTCAATCGTCCCCCGTCTCTGCCGATCGCTGCCCGCTCCCTCAAAGGCAAGCATTTTTTCCATTCCCTTCCATATTTTCTCACGACAAAGAAAGTTTTATTATACGCTGGGTTAAATTAACGAAAGTAATGGAGTCATTATCATCTTTCTCATTTATTGAATTCATTGTACTACCCCTCTATTGTAACTACCCCATGCATAAGATAAATTATTATAATTACACATTACGGTTATCAAGTCACCTTATAGACACCATCTTCAGCTCCAGAAAGGATGAGATTTTTATTAAAATTCCAATCTACCGAAAGGACTAAGCCCTCATGAGCCTTCCACTTAAAAAAGAAAAACAAATAAATATTAGAGAGTAGTGAGATCAAGTAGGCAAAACAACAAAATAATTCATAATGTCAAGTCCAGACGCTTGTATTAATGTAACACAAATTTGTTACTGAACACAACGAAACAATCCATAAATTGTAATGTTCGCTGTGACAAGCGTGCTGATCCATCATCTGTCGGTTTATAAAGCAAATACAAAGGCCCTACAATGCTAGACTATGCTCGACCACCATAACACGGGCATCAGCCTAGCATAGTGGTCGAAAAATCCACAAATGATGTAACCATAATATGCATGAATAAAGAAATTTTTTTAAAAAAATGCTTGTTTGGACGGCTGTTGTAACAGGTTGGCAATTCGTAAGACAACAGGATTCGCGTTGAGATTGTGTGCCCTCCGTATAATTTGTGTTACATTAGACAAGTAATTACATCTCAAGTTAGTTGCATCTGAATTTGCCATAAGACTTATTAAACCTGCAAGGTCCTCGTGTTGCCCTGCAAGTGTGTGAGCACCAGGCTGTTGGCCTGAGCGTGCAGGACAGAGGAGCCCATAGGGCCCCAGCAAGCACAGTGAACTGGGACTCCTGCGCTAGCCACCACAGACCTGGCCAAACCACTGCGGGACCACACCTTGAGAAGGCCATCTTCGCCAGCTGAAAACAAATCCATATTAAGATTAAATAAAATTAATTTCGCAATCAAGCCAAATATACTTTTGGGCCGACTAGAAAATTTACTAACATATTTAAAATGATCATTAAACTATGAATGCTTGATGTTAATAGGATTTTTAAAGTTTAATAACTTCATTGTCATTTTTTATTATTTATTTTTTATTAGCAAATTTTTTTGTTACATTTAACAGGTAAATACATAATAACAAAAAAAAAATACATAGGTATATGTAACAAAAAAAATCCCCGAAGGCGAAGCCTGTGTGTGGGTATTATATTATGTGGATAACAGTGGTAGTTATAATAAAATTTAAAAAATATATATGTATAGTGGCTATAGAGATCAATCAACATGATTGTTGTACTGGAGTTAATTTTTTTTTTTTTAAATTTGGATATACATATACATATATGTATACACATTTACACCCTTACAAAAATACATTTACATTTCCTCATGACAAAGTAGCCATATTCAGAAAGACATGGAATATTTTAGCAATTTGGAAGCTGTTACATTTCCTTTTTTTATTCTAAATATTTAGAAAATTAATCATTGAAAACAAGATGTATTAACAAATTTAAATAAAAATATGAAAACAGATTAAGACATCAGAAAAAAAAAATTAACAGTCACAACGTGACTCGAACCCAGATCTTCTAGTCTCTCCGGAACTTTTTTTAATTGAGCTACTGAGATCTAATTATATTTGGTCATTTTTAGTCTCTATAAGGCAAAACCAAATGTTGTTAATTGACTGAGTGTTGCGAAGTCCTCTTTAAACTCTGATTACTCAAATGTTTTGAATTTCTGTAAATTTGTTTGTTAAGTTCCGGTTAAAGAAGGTGGCCATTTTAATGGTTTAGTAATTTTTCAAATGTGATCGATTGTCGAATCGTCGTTTTTATTAATTGTAGGTAGGTATGTAGTACCTACTTACACATATAATTTTTTAAGAGGAAATTTTGGTTTTGATTTATTAAATGAGAGAAAGTTAGAAACATCCTTTTTTGGACGTGAGGACCACTGTTTATAGAACTACTAGTAATTCTCAAATGTGTAGAAGTATGAGATCGATAAAAATGACCGAATATAATGAAGTAGGCGCCCCAGTAAAAGCAACCAAGAGGCATACTAAGGAAAAGGTTTTAATTTGGGTAGAAATTTTAACCTGTGAGGAAACCTGCACCATCGGGACTCCACTGACCGGATAAACACGCTCCTTCATGGGCATTCACAGACTTTTCAATTCTGCCATTTTGTGTTAGAAGGTGAAACCTAATGATTGAAAAAAATACATAATATGGAAAAAGTATCCAAGTATCTACACAAACAAAAAAATAAATTATGAAATATTTTTTAGTAGCCATTCACTGTTCTCATGAAAGTACTTACCAACTTACTTATTAGTTTTAGTAATAGCAACAGTTTCCATCAGCCAATGGAAAACCGTTATTGTAATATTAAATAAAATATTTATATTGATTACTAATTTATAGGTAAGTATTATTACCTTCCATCTGCTGTTGTAAGCAAAATACTTTCTTGGGATTGTTTATTTCCACTGAGGCCAGTTCCTAACTTTGGGAATAAGTGGATGGATGTTGGAAAAAAGCTTTCTGGCAACGAAGTAACAAGCATTGTTTCTCCAGTTACTAAATTCCATTTGAGCAGGGAATGGTCATCACTGAAATGTATCAAATTATTAATTTATCATTACAAAAAGCATTGTTCCATCAAATAAAGTTTATTTTAACCTGCAGGAATACAATTCTTCTGGATTATTCCAGCCAACACAAGAGACAATATTTTTGTGTTTGGGCTCAGCTGAAAAGGATATTTTCAGCTTCATGATTTACTTTAATTTGGATCCGACTGAATTAATTTTATACTTTCAAATCAAATAATTGTTTGTCAGTCAAAAAACGGTTTCCATGGCAACTCTTCATCGTTGCCAGAAACGCGACGTAAATGTCCTCATATTTTTTACCATTAAAAATAAATATTTATATTCTGGTTCATGCACTTGGATATCGGTACTTTTTTATAAATTCATTTTATATTAGAATAAGTTTAAAAATAATAATCTAAACGAAAATATGAAAGAGAACAAGACACAGAAATATATATTTCACTGATGGGAATAACCTTCAAAAAAGTTATAAAAAGAAAGTTTTTCTTATAAAAATTGAAAATTCATTTTATTTTACGTTCTTGCCCAATGTAGTTTCCTAAAAAAACTATTTTATCTGTCGTACACTGTGTAATGAGAATGTCGCTCCCCCCACCGATGAATTCTTTTCTAGTATTTTATCACGATCTCAAAAATATTTCGACTGCAATCAAATATCTACAAAGCGCATTTTACCATAATATGGCACTATTTAAAATACGTCGGATTGCTTTGCTGCCAGTTTTAGGCAAATTTTCCCAAGATCCATTTGTACTTAATTGGAATAATTAAGTTAAGGTATGATTTTTTTAATGTGGTTGGAAAACATTCATAACAATCACAAAAAAATGACGTGCAATCCGAAGAAAAAGTTTTAAATTGGTCTGTCCCTCGAGTGGTTAATGTATATATTCAGATATATGTAACTCCACCGTATCTATGGCATTTCATCTGTTTGTAAAGTAAATTAAAGTTCAATTTGCATTAGAACAACTCCCTTTTAATAACTTTGAAGGTTATTCTCATCAAAGTTATGTATCATTGAAGAAGAAGACAACACTTATAATCTAAAAGAAAATATGAAAGAGAACAAGACTGGTCCTAGTTGCGACCATTATCTTCTTATTTTTATCTGTCTTGTTTTCTTTCATATTTTAATTTAGATTATAAGTGTTATCTTCCTTTTCAATAATATATTACATTGATGAGAATAACCTTCAAAAGTTATAAAAAGAGAGTTGTTATACTGAAAACGGATGAAATGCCATAAATACGATGGAGTTACATGACGCTGAGTCAATAAAATTACAAAAAATGATTGTGTAACCTCTTCGGTGAAGATGGCGTTTTAGATAATTTGTAAGGTAAAATAATTGTACGGATTACAAATTTTAAGCCTGGCAAGAATAATCATCACATGTGTTTATAACCTCAAACTATTGACAATTGACATATCGTCTATATCGCGTGTAATCAATCGAGTCGAGGAAAGTTGTGGTGAATCACAATAAAACAAATCATATACGTAATTGTGATTTAGTGTTATATAGGCGTTACAATGGAGGACGTACCAGATCTAAGTAGTGACGAAGAGTGCTTTCAAGAGGATGAGTGGGAAGAAATGGAAGAATCTGACAGTGTACTGGAGTGTCTTTTCTGCAAAGAAACATTTTCTAATATAACTAGCGCTTTCAACCATTGCAAAACGGATCATAATTTTGATATTTCATCCCTCAAAATTAAACACGACATGGATTTTTATTCCTACATAAAGTTGATAACCTATATTCGAACGACAAATGCCGATGCTGCTTCAATTACAGGTGCAGCCAAACCTCTTTGGTTGGATGATGCGTATTTAAAACCTGTTCGACAAGAAGACTGGCTGACTTTTGATTTTGATTCCTTAAATGAGGAAGTGCCGGAACCGAAGCAGGGTTTCCACGCCAATGTTGAAAATGGATTAGTGACGTTATCAGAGGCTCACTTTACCGAGTTGCAGAGAACTATTCAATCACTTACGGCAAAACTAAATGAAGCTCACAACTGTCTAGCACTGTCAAAGGATGATATGGAAACCATGAAGAAGTCCATGCAAAACATAATGTGTGACGGAGGCGGAGATGTAAGCAATGATCCTGCTGTAGTGCTGAACTGTGTAGGGAAAGTGAATATCGAAGATGACCAAGGATACTTTAATTCTTACGCTCACTTTGGCATTCACCACGACATGCTGTTTGACAAAGTTCGAACAGAATCCTACAAATCTGCTATATTAGATAACCCCGATGTGATGAAAGACAAAACAGTGATGGATTTAGGCTGTGGAACTGGAATTCTGTCCATGTTTGTGGCTACTGCTGGTGCCTCGCAGGTGATCGCAATTGACCAGTCTGACATAGTCTATAACGCCATGGACATAGTGCGGGAAAACAATCTCCAGGATAAGATAAAAATAATTAAAGGCAGACTCGAGGATACAAAGTTACCAGATAAGGTAGACATTATTGTTTCTGAGTGGATGGGTTATTTCTTGCTCTTTGAAGGCATGCTGGACAGCTTTATATACGCTCGGGACAATTATTTAAAGCCAGGAGGGTTGCTACTGCCTAACAGGTGTAACATTAGCTTGGTGGGAAGTGGAGACAGTGAGACACATCACAGGTTCATCAGCTGCTGGTCAGATGTGTACGGGTATAAGATGAACTGTATGAAAAGTGAAGTGATACGGGAGGCAAGTATCGACGTTGCCAACCCAGAGCACTTGATAACAACTCCTCATGAACTATGCAATATAGATTTAACTACATGTACAACCGAGACTGTTAATTTCTCTTCCGAGTTTAAATTGAACGTTTTGAGGGATGGTAATTTATCATTCTTTGTGGGCTACTTTGATACATTCTTTGACCTTCCGACACCTGTTACTTTCTCCACGGGTCCTCAAGCTATCCCTACGCACTGGAAGCAGACGGTGTTTTACTTGAAGGATCCCATTCCAGTTAAAAAGGACGATTGCTTAATTGGGACTCTGATCTGCAGTAGGAACACCTCGGACATCCGAGGTCTGGTTGTACAAATAATTATGTTAGGAAAAACTTACAAATACATTTTGGGGTGAATTTTGATTTGTATTTCACCATTTCTGTATTTTTGTATTCTTTTTGTTACAAAGTTGAAATTAAACACTGGAAATATAAAATTTGATTTTATTTTACATTTATAAGTATTTTATTTACATGATAAATATTTGCAATTACAAGTAGGTATATATGCACGTAATGGTTAAGTATGTTTCATGAGATACAAACGATAGGATACAAATGAACATTAAGACATTTACATAAAGTTTGATTGAATAATAATATACTTTTAGATTTGCAGTTATATTTTTTTAGCTTTATGGATTTCATACATTGTCATGGCATTAAAATTGTGCTCTTGCTGCAATATCAGTTTAGGCCTTTATATTCCGTTAACCTTGTTCTTGTCTTTTGTATATTTAGATATACGATATGTAGTTTGGTCATTGAGTTATGCATATGTACCATAATTTGGCCTGGCTTTGGATTACCTTTTGACGCCTGTATTAAGTTGTATGTACATTTTGTTGCTCACATTCATTAGGATGGCGTCACTACTCTGGGAGCTTGGCTAAATTTCTATCAAATGAAAAATGCTAACTGTAACAGTCAGTCTGTTCTAAAGTATTAAATAAATTATTAAAGGACAAGCCTATTAAAAAAGAATGCCAGCATTTTACTATTTATTGATTACATACAAATAAATCTACCTCATAATATCTCAAATGAAATAAATACATTAGATTGAGTATTAATCAAATTTTGTCTGTCATTCACTTTGAAGATCTCCATTTCTAAAGGCGGAATTACATTTGTCTGTCATGTTGTGACGCAACAGAACGGTATCGGTTACATACATTTAGTGTTTTTCATCACGACACGGCACGACGGACTAATATAAACATCACCATACTAAATGTATGAAACCGATACCGCTCTGACGTGTCTCAACATGACAGACAAGTGTAATTACGCCTTAAGTGTCCCATGTATGAATATGTGTATATTGATGAATTTAAATAATGTTTTTCCTTTCATTGCTAGAGGAATAATATTATTATGTGTGAAGCACTACATGCATAAATGTAGTAGTCTCAGAGAGAGTACGTGACATTAGCGTTTTTTATCTTTTTCCTTTTTATACGAGGCATGTGAGAAGAAAGATTTTTTTATTAATGACGTACATACTACCTCTCTCTGGGACTACTACACTATGTATATTATTTATGTATTCGGTTAGCAAAACACTTTATATACACTTTTTATTCTAAAATAGGTAGGTATATTGGGAATACATTGTATTCTTCAAAAAGACATGAAAAAATATATACGTTCGTAAAATTGCTCTTCAGCAATAAAATATATACGAGAGAGGAGAAAATGATTATTTTGATGTTGTTCAAATAAAATATCGACATTCATTTTCAATAACCCTGTGTATTAACAGACATTTTCTCATAACAATCGTAACAATGTAATAAGATTGCATAATTTATTTTATTAATTTTGTATACTCCAATAGTTACATATATTGCATGTTCAAGTACGACTATTTATAAATATCCACTTGGTGGAATATAAAGATACCTATGAATATATTTCAATGACAATGATAATAATTAGACATCTACTATAAATATATAATATGTTCTACACACTACATTTTGATAAAGCTATGTTCCCGATCAGCTGGCGGTACCTAAACTAAACTAGTCCACCTACCAACACATCACGTTGCTATCAGGCCCGTGCTACTGTCAACTCTGGTTCCTCCAGTTCCTCCTAATAGAAACTACATATCTTTACATCTATAGTGAAGGCCAAATAGGAATAGATGCGCTGATAGATAAAGTTAGTAAGAGTGGTCCCTCAAGCCAAAAACAAAATAAAAATACATTAAACAACACTCGAAGTGAGTGTTTACACTAAAGCACGGACAATACAAACAAACAATAATAACATTTTACCAAGTATTTTGGACGGCACAACTACAAAATAAATATAATCCATTACAGAAGAGATTTTATTTCACTTTTCTAAGTACAGTGCCTGTGTTTGTGCAAAATTGCTCGTCAAATATCGATCATGATTTTGTTGCTTATTAATAAAACGGTTCTTTCCCTTCTCAACATCCGTATTATAATAAAAATGGTAAAATAAAGACAGAAAACTTTATGATCTGGGTTAATGGAAAAAAAAACATTATTTTCACAAAATAATGTAAAATGAAGTAGCTCGGGTCAGCAGGTTCCCTTGTGCATATTGGTGAAAGTTTTGAATTAATAATGTGGTTGTAGAGTGTTTAACCTAATGAATGCCTTTAGTAAAAAAGATCTTGAATAGAAGCTCATAGCTGGAGAAGCCCCATTTTTACTGCAAAATCCCACTCCTTAGCAATCTTTAATAAGCGGTAGAGCTTAGCCCATAAGAAAGAAAAGTGAGATGTCTGGCACAGAGTGGCCAATAAGAATAGAAGAGTCTACAATGCTGCAAGCGATTCAAATACATACATATTTGAAATAAGTAATATCTTTAACAAATAAATTGTGAGGGAAAATTCTATTTTGTAAAAATATAGAGTTAAATCTTCTACAGCGGCAAGTGCTCTAAACCAGTAGGTATCTATAAAATAATTACAATTCTGAATAGTTACTAGAGACAGTTGCTGTTTTTGATTTGTATTAAAGTATTTCCCTCACACAAAACCCGATGAAAGGAAATTTCCCACAAAAATGATTTAATTAATAAATAATTATTATTATATGTTAGAACTGGGGATTATTTGAAAGTTGCAAGACTGGAATTGGTGCAGAGTATTGTTTAAATTTTACACATTGATTTCACATGTCACCTTTTATTACATTGTAAACTTACTGCGTTGCTCAGTGATGAGTTGTATTTAAGTTTATAAAATTGATGATGAATGTAATTAACAACTATTCAAAGGAATACATCTGATGGCACTCTTTTGGCAAGTTTAAACATTTTATGTAGCCTGGTACAGGAAATGGTTTTTTGGCATAATATAATCCTTCGCCGTATAAATTCTTACTCTTTTCTATAATATATCCCTGTCAGAAGAAGACTGCCCTGTTGTACTGTACATCTTCCGATCCCTTTATTAACCGATTTAGGTAATTCTAATTTATTAAAAATAGTACTCGATTGAAGCTCTACTCAGGAATTCTGTTACAGGGTTCAGTAATCCTTTCCCTATTTCTAATTTAATTTATTTGTGACATTTAGCATAGAAATAGAAAATAAGCTAGATTTTACTTGGTCATCAGAAATTGAGAAACCAAACATTGAATATTACAATAATATTATGACGTAAGGTTTATTATGTGTGTACTTATGTATATTTGATCGGGTGAAAATCTTTTAGCTATTAATACATCTACGGCCAGCTATTATATTCAAGTACATAAGTTCAATCTAAAACTCAGAGGTAACCATTGAGTGGAATTGTTTTTATCTATATTCTTATGTTGAATTAACTATTTTATAAATAAATGATTGAAGATGAATTTCTATTTTGGCAGTCCCGCTGACAAAATTAATATCAAATAATTAAGGATAGTACATAATACCATATGAAATTATGTTTGCATAATAATAGGTATGCATAACAAAAGTTATTATTTATTATAATATTATATTTATACATGTGTAAGAAAAATAGAAATGGGTGATGATAATAATAGTACGTAGGTGTTTGTTGATGATTGGACATAATATTTGACATTCCATAAGCCTACAATATATTTTATACGGTTCATATAATTATTCTGGAAATACATTATTCTATATTTTCTAGCTACTTAAGGCGCAATGTAAATTTTAATGATAAAGTCAAGGTTACAAAGCTCGCCAATTGGAGATGAATGATCTAGTTTTACAATTTTACAATGCAAACATTTATATTATGCTGAAACCTTATATATGTACACAATAATACAACTATTGATGAGACTTTTAATATATTTTAAAAGCGTGTTATCATTTTTCTTAAGCTATATATTGTGCGAAATCATGGCTTCTAATAAAATTACAAGTTTATAAACGAGTGGACATTCTCCCCTAAAGAAAGTAGCGAGAGTTTCTCGCTAAATAAGTGGGGAATAACATTTTTTTTTGCATTGATAGAATTGCTTGATATTCTTTGCTAATTATATACATCTCACACAAATAAATAAAGTAGGTGAAGCAAGTTGTACATGAGTATTATTTATTCAAGATTCTTTTTAAGAAGGAAGGAAAGAACGATGGACATCAATCTTCGGTCGCGGGAGCCGGCGGATCGTCCTCCTGCTGGGCCAGAGCCTGCTGGGCACGGATCTCCGCATCTGGAAGAAACGCAATGTCATGTTTTATTTTTAATATTTTCCCAAATTGTTAGAAAAAGACTTGTGACGAGAGGAATGATCGTGATTATGGTTCTGCCACAGAGAGGTTTTCATGACCTCCCTCTTTGTATAATGGGTTGTATTTGAGAAAGAAGAAGAGGTTTCAGCGAATCTTTAATGGAATGTCTCACAGATCAGTTTATTATCGCTCCTTTCCACCTAGCAGGCATTAGAAATAAATGAGATTGTTATTAAGGGAGGGTACGTTGTCCAATGGAGTTTAAAATAAAAAAATTACAAGAATACTTCACGAGAGTTCTAATCGTCTGGAGGCGGTAGGATTTTGGCATTCCCAATTGGATTATTTTGTGAGGCTAAAGGGAAGGGTTGTAAAGCACATGGCTTTTTAGATCTCATTACCACACACTGCTAAAGCCATTACAAGCAGCAATTAGTTTCTGAACGGTTGTGTTGTCTTGCCCCAGGGCAATATTCAGAGTCAGGACATTACTCTCGCAGATCAACCATAGACAATACACATCTTACGCCGTAACCGCTCCTGAGGCGATATATAAAAAGTTATGCACCCCCTCTTCGACGAAAACAGGAGAGGGTGTCATTTTAATTACGGAGCTGCCTAGACCGGTGGATGACAGATTCAGTACAAAAAATATCCATTCCGTGGCGGCTCCCTAACCTAATTCATCTGACCCCCTCTCCTATCATAGGAAGAAATATTTGATAGCGTTGTGTGAACGGTACAAAAATAAGCGCTCGCGGCTCAACAGATATCTGCTCATGGTTTAAAGCTGTATCTGTACACAGCTTAACACTCGAATACACGCGCCCCCTAGTGAGACATAAATACACGCGTGTCATCTGTCAGATGATTGTTCACTTATTTGTCAAAAGTGAATAGGTATATAATTGTTTTTTCGAAATTTTGCAGAACTGTCGAGCTAGGCGAGCTTGAGGAATACTAGGGCGGGGGACCAGGCTCCCCTCCCTTCATCAAACTTATGACGAAAAAACAGAACCGGTCATCTGTGAGATGACGCGCGTGTGTCGGAGTGTTAAAGGATTTGTAAAAACTTTATAGTAATGAAGCAATTTTTATATTTTCACATAAACCAGATACTTTATGAGGTTATTTATAAATTACTTATAAATAAGTCGTTATCAAGGATGATTTTTTTTTCTGCTGTTTACATAGATCCATAAATATTTAAAGTAGGTGGTTATAATTATGTTTCATTTAGCTGCTTCGTAATAAAGTTCTTTGAATCGTTAACATGTTAACTGTCTCATTAATTAAATTACAAACTATAATATCACATAACAATGTGTCTATTCTGGAAGAGCTGAGCATCCAACTATCTGCCTACAACGTATTTTAAGATACTTTGGATACGTTGCTCACTAAACTGAGGAATCAACTTGGAGAAACTCATAGTCACTTTGCAAAGTGGAAGGCAGAAGAAGCAGTGGAAGGTCACCAACATGCTGGGGGTGTCACCAACATGCATCCGGTATGCTGATGCCGATGTCCTTAACTCTTCACGCAGTGCAGAACAGCAAGAAGCGAAGGAGCCTTGTCCACCATGTAAATTGGAGTAGGAATCATCATCCTCAGTATGAGGAACCGACTTAAGAAAAAGTCTCATTAATGTTATATTTATGATAGATATTGTTTACCTTTAGCAGCTTGCTCTTTCCAGATCTTCTTATTTTCTCCAAGACAAGTCGCCCACGGTTTCTTGATTTTGAATTTTGTTTGACCTGCTACAATACAGATGATTAGAAATACATAAGTGTACCGGACGTAAATTTAAGATTATGTTAAGATTATAATTTCATCTAAAGTTTTTAATATTATCATGTTTTTTAAATAATAAAATTAATCAGGGGTCATAGCAGTCGACCTGAGACAAAAGAACAACGCTTGACCCCACCCTCTCTGTGTACAAACCTACACACCTTTTAATATTAATTTTACCTTTTCCTTTGCGCAAATTCGATCTGTGCGAATCCGTTCCTATACAAACCTTCGCGCAGATCCAATTTGCGCAAAGCTTTGCCACTATTAAATCTTACCCTGTTTACTTTGCATAAATTTGCAATTTGTGCAAAGCCTTCTAGCTGTTGTACCTACCTACAACCTTTGCATAGATTCGAATTTATGCAAAGCCTATGCATGCACCCAATTTGTGCAACTGATTTATCCTGTAAAAATCAAACCCTGTCTATGTTTATAAATTTGTACCACATACAAAATAAACGAATAATCGGAGAAGCGTAGAGAGTAAGTCGAGATTGAACGCTGAGGCGTTCTTTGCTTCGTTCCGCAACGTCGGAACGAACGCAGTGGCGCATTCAACTCTAGAGAATGACAATTCCAAGAATTTCATCTAAATTCCGAGAATTTCATCTCACGAGATGTGAACAAAGGGATAGTACGGGCAGCCTCCCGTCACTAAGCCCGTTAAATAGGCCGATCTTTCGCCAAATTAGTCAGAGCTCCAGATCTCATCACCACAACAACATCTCGCCTTCTCTTCTGCCTTCTCCGATCGACCCCTGGACAACTTGGACTTTTCTTCTTGGCCCTGGCCGAACCGCCCTCCCTGAAGACATCGAAAAATACAATTGGTCGATCGCCTTTTTCAAGGCGAAGGTTTCCCCTCTACCTCTACCCCCCTTCCGCCCCCCTTGCCTTCTACCTTTCTCCCTACATTTACCCAATTTTCCTGAAATCTCCCCACTTTTCCCTCTCCCTACATTTTTCCCCACTTTCTCCCTAGGTGTCGAAGCGGCCAGCCGGCAACTTCCCACTTCATCGTCTGTGCGGCTGGCGACTACAGTGCCCGTCCCGTACAATAAGCATTATTGTACGGTATGATAATATATTAATAAAATTGTCATTAATTGATAAAAAAAACTTATTCAACACTATTTTTTATAAAGTTCTATTTTTTTGTGGTATGAATCTACCCCACCAATGATTCTTACAAATGAAATGGTAATTTTGTAAAGTCCTGAAATTAAATAATTGGCAATTTACCATTGAACAGATAATATGATTTGTACAAGTGTGATTTATACCGATTTCAAGAAAAACTAATGTTTCCAGTTTGAATAAAACATTTCAATGAAATTAAATGGTCAATGAATTGAATGGTCAATGAATTAAATGGTCTCATCACAAAAGAATTTTCGAAGTTTGGAAAAATTTGATCAATTTCACCAGAAGCAAGAAAAACTAGTCTTACATCAGGCACACGGACAAGCCCACAAAATATTTCTATAGCTTTATCTCTACAGTGCGGTGTAAGTACCTACTCATATTTGGACGGAATACATTATTGAAAATATATTTCAACACTGTGGGAGAAATTAAACCCACAACTTCCAAAATTAAAGTCAAATGCGTCGACTTTTACGCCGAGGAGTAGTCTAACCATTTATCACGAAGCAATTAGTATCGTAAGGCCGGTTTGACAAAACCTTCGACGTAATTTTGTCAAGTTTTCACTGTTCCGACCTTACGCGCGGCGTAATATTTACACCACTTAAATAAGGCGCATCGAAATGAAAAAATTGCAATCACCATTTTTTGGTCTGGCCGGGTCTGACTCCTCGTGTATGGGGTCGTGCGAGCCGGGCGAGCCCTGGCCCTGCGCGCCCGGTGCCGTGCCCTTGCAGCCCGAGTGCAGCGGGCCGAGGATGCACTCGAGCATGTCCGAGCACACGCCCATGCTGGGCTCGACGATGAAGTCGATGAAGCCGATCTGCGACTCGGCCACCAGCGTGTTGTTGCGGTCGCACAGAGGGCTGAAGGGCAGGCCGAGCTCGCGCTCCTTGTCGCCCTGACGGAAGAACTCCTCCAGCAGGAGCATGGTCCAGCGGTGGTGGATATCCCAGCGCTGGAATCAGTAAAAGTGACATTGTAATACGAGTTCCTTTGCTTTAAGAGAAAACCCAGTCATCGAGAAATTTGAATAATCGATATTTTACCAAAATATTGCTGTCACTGTCGCTCTAACTCACCCAAATACTGAAATAAAAGGGACAATTGCACTTCAGGCAGATAATACCCAAATAAAATAATCAAAATCGAGGTTTTGTATTCCCTATTTTTCAAGCAAAAAGCTGGTCGGGATGTTGTTAATCAATAAATTCGATTATTTTAAAATACTAGGTAGGTACTAAATAATGAAGCTGTAGTTGAAAACGATTTATTTAAAACTAGCAGGGTTACCCGGCTTCGCTCAGGACAATAAGATAGTGTTCTGGAATGTTGCACAATGATGTTCCCGATTCCCTATTCCTGATCATTCCACGACATACTCCGCCACTCCTTCCATAACTTTCTACAGCTCTATGGAACCTTCTAGAACTTTCCGGAAGACTGTTCTAGAAATTTCAAGAGGACGAAACTTTCAGCCCTTTTATCTTTAAAAGCACGCCCTTTAGGTAAAAACGGATACCCTTATTCCCTAGGGGGGATAGAGATCTACCACACCATATAACTCCCTTGATCGAACCGGGACTCGTTTCTGAGTTTTTGCGAACTGCAAGTTTTTTTGGACTTTCTTTTATAATATATGCCATATTCATATAAATAAAATGTTACTCCTTACATGTCCTTTCCCGTGCGTTCCCCTCCAGCGTTTCACTTCCACCTTCCCCACCACCGCTCTCCCGCTCCCCCGTCCCGCCAATCCCCCTGGCCCTGGCACTGCATTTCTTGACTCCTCTCCCGCCCGGCCCGTAGCCGAAACTTTTTTCTAATACTAACAATTTTAAACTCGTGATATCTTTCTAATTAAATATCCGAATTGAAAAATTCAAAAAGTAAAAAAAAAGTATTGAAGCTGTCGTGAATATGAAGTAATTTATTTTGATAAGGATTAAAACCAAGATACAAATAAAGAGCCTTTTCAAGCGGCGACATTTAAATTAAATTTTTAAAATAAAAGAACACTTATTGTGGCATAACCATAATAGTTAGACATATGCTGTAACGACTTTTTTTGTAAATAATGATGTGTTCTATAAAGTCGTCGTACATTATTTTATTCTATCATCAATAGTTTTCGCAGCGCACGCGATTTAAAGAATATTTTAGGTAATTTTTTTACACCCTGGGTTACATTATTGAAGTTTTAGTAAGGATGCCTATTTTTTTTTAATATAATATAGCCTATGTCACCCAGGGATAGTGTAGCTTCCCAACAGCGAAAGAATTTTTCAAATCGGTTCAGTAGTTTCGGAGCCTATTCGATGCAAACAAACACACAAACAAACAAACAAACAAATATTACCTCTTTATATAGTGTAGTAGATGAAATAGAAAGGTACGAATGTATCTAATAGAGGCCTAGGGCACTAGGCACTTTCGGAGCCGGGGGCCCCTATCGGGTGGGTAATAGGCAACATATTTATTTTCACGTTGGAACCTACCTATCTATTATGTCTTATAACAGTAAAAAAAGATTTTCCCCTTCGAAGTGGGGGTCCTATTGAAATATTTTTTTAGAAATCGGGTTTTTCAAAGTCCTCCGAAGTGGGGGCCCTAGAAAATTTGTTGAAATATTTCTTTCCAAGGCCTCAATGTTTACCATTTTGTAACCAAGCCGGGGACCCCTTTTAATTGGGGGTCCTAGCAAATGTGATGAAATATTTGCCAAACAAAAAAAAAGATGGTCGGGGTCCCCACGCACGTTGGGGTCCTAGGACCGGGCCCCTTGGGCCTCTAGCGGAAGTCCGGCCTTGAGTACAAGCGGAAATCCTGAGAATCTTCATCCCAGACAACCCAAAAAAATCCGATCCGAGCATTTAAATTTTTTTTAAACTTTTTTTTTGGCAATTAAAGAGTTAAAAAGCTTTCGTAGCCCGGTCTACATTTCAATCAATTCTTAAATTCATACATGTATTTTTTGCATGAATGTACCTAATTTTGGTAAAAGTTTTTCGGCCTCCGTGGACATTTCGTGTTTTGGACTTGTGTCCGAATGCTTATGGGGTACAAATATTAATCCCTTAGTGACTGATATTTTTTCAAATTTATCCCAGAAATTCCAACTTTGGACTCGATTTATACAAAAACAAAACGCTATACCACAAAATCGACTCCAAATGTGATTTAGATTCACCAATTTTACGCTTGTGCTACGAGTTTTCATACACCGTGCATGAAAACATATTTTTACAGATGAATTCAGCTATTTCCTGCATTTTATAAATGGAGAGAAACTAAGCTATTTTTATAAGAGAAACTGAAAAGACTCTTTAAAAAATATCTGCATTCTACCAAACACACCTTACTTAAGGCTCAGTTCCCAGCCCCAAAAAGAAGAAGATGGAGAGATATGAAATTACGAATGTTAGAAGAGCGCGCTAACATTTACAGCGATAAAATTGATACAAAAATCATGAAAATTTTTAATAAAACACGACTCGTTAAAAATAGAGCAAAAATCTCGCGATAATTGTCTTTAATTTTATTTAAAGAAACGCTGTGAATTTTATCATACATATAACTTGTAAAATAACCGAAACAAACGTGTTTATAATCATTTTTGGAGCATACTTTGCGATTTTTTTCTATCGAGGTAATTTTATATAATTTGCGTTTCGGCGTGATAAATTTCTAGATATTATCTTCAAGAATAACATATATTTTTTAAGAGCTTAAAAACTTCAAATGTTTAAGGGAAGTTTGCAAGAAATCCGTTGAAATTCGGAGAACCGCCTCTTAACATTTTGGGTAAAGGATACAAGAGCTACCGAATACAGTCTCAAATGCACAAAAAGGTTTATAAACGTTAAAAGTAAATTTTAACACGAGTTAGCACATGTCGTCGTGTATTCCACTTTATTTCTCGCATTCACTCCCTCAGATCATTTCAATCCGAGGTTGCGATGAAAGCTGTTGCCTGAATAAAAAAATTCAATGAGTGTTTACGAAAAAAACTTCCTCTCGAAATCAATGCTCAGGATTTTATACAAGTCCTGGGGCGGACCAAGAATTTAGAGAAATAAGGGGAAATGCCTTTTCCGAGTGCGGCTTTGTATATCAAATAAATGGAGAACCGTAAAAAAGTATTGTTAGAGTATCTCTGAATAAAAGAACTCGGTTCGGAATAATTCTGTTTAAATCTCTCAAAAAATGGCTTTTCCCGATACCATCCTTAAGAACGTGATCTGGATATTTTTTTCAATATTCTTAGAAAAAAATTATTAACCTAACTTTTTTCATATTCCGTTAATCAAATTCAATAGCTCACAAATGTTGATCGCATACAAATCTCAAGTGCGTTCCACAGTTGTGTGGTAGGCAGCTCTGGTCTTGAGCCACTACATTTTCTACCTAAAAAAAATCTTTCTTGACCGGTTTGCTCCTTTCAGAACAGATGGGAATGCTGTGTTTGTTTTACTGGTATTCCAGTGCTTCGAAGGACTAGCGTCCTTGATATGTTCGGCGCCGGTGTAAAACCGGGAGAAACTACAAATACGTATAAAAGATTGATTCGTAAATAACGTAAATAACGTTTTTAAAAGATCTCCTGTACAGCATTCTCAAATACGACATAAACCCTGAAAAATCCTTAGTCCCTATTGAGCCGAGCACTATTATTTAAAAAAAAATAATCTTCGCTAAAACGAAAACTTGATTTGCAAGTTTTACATAACGTCTTGACAAAGTTCAAGATACGGTGACTGGACAGACACGACCGATGTCATATTTTGTTTTAATATTCTGGAATTCCAAAGGAAATTCACGGAGTTTCATAATATCGCAGAGGAGTAGGTAGAAATATTCTTCCAGTGAAAATTCTGCACATGGTTGTCCCTCGGTGTGCAATTCGCTGCACTTCAATTCCGTTTTATTTGCTAAGTAAATGAGAAAGGGGAATATGAACGGCATGAACCTACTTTGAAAATAAATTGGCTTCGAAAAATGTGCATAGATAATATTATGATTTTTCTTAAAGATATATGCTTTCAAATTTACGTAGAAAACTTTAAAGAAATCCCCGAGAAATGGTTGAGAGTTGAGATAATCCCATTGGAAAAAATCAAAGGAAATGATGCGTACGGATGTATTATGGGAAAATGCATATATTATATAAAAGTAAACTGGGTAATATTTACTACCTTGGCAGGGTGTGCGATGTCACAGCAATGCAAGACCAAAGACACAGCCTTGGATTTGTCCACACTTGGCTCGGCCAGCGACAGGATATTCCTCATGTTCTTGATCTGCTGGAAGTGGAAGGACATGTCTGTGGCCAGGACCATGTCGATGACGAGGGTCCTGAACTCGCGGAACTCGTCTCGCGACAGGTTCTGTAGGATGTTGCAGTCATCGTCCTTCATTACTCTGGAAAAATAACCCTTTAATCAGGACATACCTAGCAAATAGTAGTTGTTGGTAATGGTTCCATGTCAACTCAGAATGAAACCAACTCAGAACCACTTCAGAAAGGTCATTAAAAGCTAGGAAAAAAATAATTTTGAAATATCCGGTAACCCTAACCTTACTTAACCTATTTAACCAATTTTTTTATCACCACTCTTAATTACCTTACTGAGGTGGTTCTGAGTTGGTTTCATTCTGAGTTGGTCGGTCACCGTTGGTAATAGTGTCACCCAATTTCAAAACAAAAGAAAAAAAAATATTTCACAACATTTCATAAAATATCACAACATTTTCACTACTCTTTCAAATATTTTTCACAACATTCCACAGTAATTCAAAACTTTTCACAACAATTCACAACTTTTTCACAACTTTTCACCTCATAACCAAAGCTTTCACGAATGGCAATATTATAATTTCATTAAATAGATTATCTATTTTAAGAACTGGAGAACCTTCTTTTTACAACATTTCAGCACTTTTTCACACCATTACACAACTTTTTCACGATACATTTCAGATCATTTCAATATTAATCAATTCAAAACAATATTTTTTCGGCAATTTTCGTAGTAAATTCTATGAAAGCAGTGTTGAAAGCAGAGTTTTTCGTGATCGCCTTAATTTAATTGAAACGAGCAAATAAGTTTGATTAAAACAGGGTTTTCATTATACTTAAGGCTGTTTCACGACATCCAGAAAAACGGGCTTGGCGCTAACAAAAATACAATACATACGATAAATACCATAGTTATAAAACCTGATATTAACATTCAAAGAAATTAAGCGAGTCAAAAGTTTTATATTAGGTTTATGATTTGTGTACTAGGTAATGATACATTTTATAATATTTAATAACATTTTGAGACACGCAATTATTATTTATCTTTTTTCAAAACATTCCCTTAGAAATATAATATCAAAAACACAATATCATAGTAGACATTTAACAACAGGTTTCCGTACACCATTGAAAACCCTCTGGATGACAGCACCAGATGTGGTGTCTACTGAGCACTGCGAGAAGTGCACTCACAAAGAGAAATGTGGAAAATATCCTCGCACGTGAAGCTGTGAGAGTTGTTATGAAAACGTTAATGAAAAGCGTAGAGTAGTGTAGGACAATGATGAATTACTTGCTTGTTTTTGTTCAAAGGATAAATTTAACACAAATGTTGTTTTCAACGTGATAAAGCGTAACATAACTACGACTAGAGAATGGAAAAAATTCAATGTGTGTGTTTTTTTATCGTTTTTCGTAAAACGAGCATTTTTTACATGATTATGGAAACTCTCGCATTTTCCGCTATAAAGGGCAGTTTTCCATGGTAAATGATCTTCTTAAGAGGAGAAAGTAAAATAATATGTATTTACTAAACTCTTGCTGTTACTGCCGCCGTTATCCGCATCCGCATCCCCCCGAATATTGAGCGGAAGGGACAACTGCACCGCAGGCTGATATATTATATATTATACCTTAATGAAACCGTCCAAATCGAGGTTTTTTCTCCTCCAAAACTCAACCGATTTTAAATTTTTTTTTTATCAAATGTATTAGAAGAAAACATACTATGTCTGTAAAATGCATTGTCTAGTTTGTATACTGAACGTCTGTTGATGGCATTCAAACTAGGCAAAATCAATGATTTTTGGAAGATCCTAACTCCTGTAAGAAATAACATATTCAAAAAGCAAAACGTACCAATACACGCTAGTGATCGATATCTATATTATGTTATAAATTATTTGCACTGTTGTCAAAATCCAGGGATGAAATTGGGAAATACGTTACTAGGGACAAAACGCCGCCCGTTTTCCTCTTAACTTCATAAAAAAAGTATTTCTAAAAATTAAAACAAATTTCAATATCTTCAATTAATTCGTTAGCAAACATGCAAAGATTGTATTTTAATATCTTTGGGTACACGGCTTGATGCAGCTATATTTTATGCTAACAATTACAATGAAATTAAAAGCGTAATGGTCGATCTGACCGATTTCCTCTGCCGCGCCGCTATATCACACTCGAAAGTTTTTTTTTAAATTACTGAGCTAAGAAACATTACTTTTTTATGAAAACAAATTATTCTCTTATATTGGTATTGGCATCTGTTTTTCCTCTTTCATATAATCTGGGCCTCTTCAAGACCCGCATTAAGAAATCCCTTCTTACAACCCCTCCCTTAACCCGTCTCATAACGCTGCGAAACGATGGCGACATAGTTCTCCTGCCTTTACACCGTATGGACGGGGACTCTCTTATGAGGTATCTACAATACTAAAGGGTGTTATTTTAGAGGTTTGGTTTTTAAACTAGCAACATTGTTTCTACAAACTGTCAATTTGACAATTGACAGTTGATTTGTAGTCAGTACGTTTTGCCATTTTGAAGTCAACATTCGCCATGTTATTGCCGATACATGGCCCCAATTGCTCGATAAATCGGACTTCACGATTGCGCTCATAGACATACATTGCGCTTCATTAGAGCTAGCCGTGGCGCTCATATGCCCGAAATCACATTTAAACAATAATGGCATAAAGTTATCTATTAAATAAAGCCAATATCATACACATTAATATTATTTTAATGTGTTGTTTTTCATTTTGAATTTGTATACCTCTAAAAAATTACCCTTTATGAAATTTAGAGAGTAGGTACATCTGTTTCCTAAGTAGAGTCAGTTGCTCCGATAAATTGGTGTAAATCGGATTGTAAAAAGTCTAGATTACTCGGGTTGGTTGTTCTAAACAAATTTAACTTTGTGACAGAAAATAATGCAGGTATTAATACAATTTTCATGCTCTATAATTTTTTTTCACTCTGAGAATAACACGAATGTGTCTAATTTAGAAATATTAAAAAATATATTTTATACTATCATATAGCTGATGTTGAGAGAAGTTAAACGTACATATTTACGACAGAATAAGGCATAATTTACTCCTGGAAAACTTTCAAAAAATACCCAGTTGTTACCTGTTTTTATAATGAAACGTACGGCGCAATTTAAAATTAATATTGATTTTTACTGTTACGTTTACACTGTGTTTTATTTGTAAATATCAGTAAACTACTTTTAAAATTGCGATGAACGTTTTGTTATATTGAAAATACCTTCACGAAAACATTTATTTTATTTTTATTTCCTGAAAAAAGGTATCTACATTTTTTAGTATTATTTCACCCGCCATGCTAGGGATGTCCCTGTATTATGGTAGGTTAAGTTAACAGATTTTATTAATACATAATATGCTTGACAATAATAGTAATTCGATTATATAATTCAGATTAGCTTAAAAATATTTTAGATAGTATTTAAAGAAGGAAAATTAGATGGGGATTGTGGGAAGATATGAAGGTAGATTAGATGAATGGAGTGTAAAATGTATGAGAATTATGATTGAAATGTATTGCAGATGTAAGTTTCCATAGCGTTATTTCATGTCTTTGAAAATAAGGAGTCAGGATTTGGTATTTAGGTTGTCAGGGAGAAGGTTGAAAATTTTAGGGATTAGGCAGATGAATTGTCTTTGTGCTGTCGTAGTATGTAGTTTGCATCAATTTAATAAGTCAAGTTCAGGGTCAACACCGTGACCTGCAATTTTCTTGTACGGACATTTTCAAGAGTCATAAGAAACTAAAGCGATATTACGTGCTAAATTATTTAAGACATTATAGTTTAATTTATTTTAAAATTTATTGTAGTCAGGTTTTAATCTCAGCTCTGTCACTAGTCAAATAAACCACACTACTTCATTGTTTTAACATATTATATTGTCATTTCATAACACAATTACTCCTAACATAAAAATCATTATTGAAAAAATAATATAAAACTTATTAAACCAATATTTTGCATATTTCATGCATTTTTTGTCACTAAAGTTTTGGTGGACTTTTTCCTTCCATTTTCCGCTCCTTACTTATGAGTAGTTGAGGGGGTTTTATAAGAACAACGCATTTAAAATAATTGTTTAGTGCTTGATATTCAGTGTTGGGGTGAGTGAGTGATTAAGTTCTGTGAGTACGGTGCTTACGCAGACCGTGTACTGCCTTTTAAAAATTAGCTCCACACAGGAGGCCCTGAAGAAAATAATTTCCGTCAGGGTCTATGCCATCTTTGGGGATGCTGTGTGGAGGGTTTCTTTGAGGAAGGGGTAGAAATCTGGGGGTCAGTGTGTCCAGAAGTGACTCCATTGCTGAAATCCATTCCTCCATCCATGAATCCATTCTTCCCGCTGGGTGAGAGAGTCGAGAGAGTCCTGCTGGAGAGGTAAAAAGGTCTCCCTCAACGTGGATTAAGGTTTTATAAAACCCAGGTTTCCTTATTCTTTCTGAGCCAATAACCAGATTAGGGTCATGGAATTTAGTTTTAAATCCTAAATTCGAAAGTCATCATTAAAATGAATTTGTACCCATTTATATTTGAGGATATCTCTTTAGGGAATATACCGGTCGGATTACACAATAGGCCACTTGCATCACATTTAAAAAAAAATTCCGGTTTAGGCAAATATTTATTAATTATCGTTTTTTCACACCCGCAAATATTTTATGGGTGTGAAAAAACGATAATTACATAGTCGAAAATCATTTAAAAAAAGAACGTTTTCCACACGAATAGCAATAAATTTTACGGGGTTCTCTTCGTAACATCTGTAAAAACACCGCCATCTTTATCAAAAAATCAAACCAAAGGATAAGTTCGCATAGAACAAACAATAAATCTAGTGAACGTTAAACGCAAATTCAAAAATTCGCCGAAAATCAAAGTGTTGCCATATAAAAAAAAATTAATCAGTGTGGAATATTAAAAAATTAAGGGAACATAATCGGAGACTGGGCATTTTCATGTAGTGACGTCACGAGCTCAAATAATGGATTTATTAATTTAAAAATAAAAAACTATACGTTTCTAAAAATTTTTACCAACATTTTCGTAATCATAGTATATTAAAACTATTTACACGATTTTTTCCAAGTCGTTATGAAATCCATGCAAGTGGCCTATTAGATTACTTTTCTAAATCACTGATTATAATTTCTGTGTGTCAGCATCAGCAAAATTTCTAATTTCACCAATAAGTTTATTAAGGGTACGGAAACGGGAAAGAGTATTATCTTTATCTTTTTTTCTGTCCATTTTTTAAGCTTACCTCTGACTTTTTTTTTGTGACCCAGTTCTTAATTCAGTTTATGGCCGCGACCCAAAAGTTAATAACCCGTACCATAACCAAATGTTTGACAATAATCTCTGAAAGGTCGTATCCATTCGTATACCATGTTGTGTATAAAAAGAGTGTGTATAAATAGCAATATAACATATATTTTGTTATTTTGCAGGTACTTATTTCTAATATCTTATAAGAATATAAAGGTTTCAGATAAGCTGTTATTAAATTGAGCCTATTTCGTAGGAATAATATTTTTAGAAATTTCATCTTCATAATATCCCCAAGACTTCGTCTTGGATATTAAAATAACGCCTTTTGAAATTTAGATTTCTTCGAACTCTTTATTATACTTAAGGGGTATTTCACCATCCTCTTGACAAGTTGTCAAAAATACTATCCACAGAATAACGTACATTTTTGATTCACGATAATGATTCCAATTTGTGAGGCGAGTATGGGTACCGCCGCACCGGGAACCATTTATTAGATAATCAACACCTCTGCCATAGGTCTGTACCTCTGCGATGGTTCACTACGTTTGGTGACTTTATAGGGGTATCCGGGTTCATGGGGTGAGCTTTATTCAGGTAGTGGCGACGGATGCATCTGCCCACCAACTGCGTGGCAGGCCGGATCAGGAGAGACTGGTTGAGAGAGACCTATTGACCTCTCCAGATGGAACATCGCCATTCACACTGACCGCCAGAATCTTACTCACCCCTCACACCTTTTTCCTTTTCAGAACTTCCTCACCTTCCTGTCCTAGAAAGATTCCCAAAACAGCATCCCCAAAGATGACACTTTTTATTCTTTTCGTGTGGAGTTAATGTGAAAAAAAACTGTATTTACTTATGAAATCCGAGTTTACTATTAGGTAACTACTCAAACGTATGAATAAATGCTATAATGTATATCGGAAAATCCGAATTGCTAACTATTTTTAGGGCGCGTTTTTCAAAACAAAAAAGTTTTCGGATTAGCAGAGTTTTCTACCTATTGGGAGTATTTATTCATATATTTATTAAATTTTATTTTATTGGATTGTAGTTAATCGAGAGATGGTAAAATACCCCCCTAATATGGATAGATTTAATAAAGCTCCCAAAAGAATACTTTGTCCGTTATTCAAATGTAATACAGATACCATTATTTGTAACCAATGTTGTCCGACTTCTTGCGTTTTGTTAATAAAAAAAATATATTCAACGAAGCTACATAATATTTAGGAATGTACCTACCCTTGTTAGTTCTGGCAAAATAATTGGATTATTTTTCGATATTATTAAAACAAAATCTCGGTATCTATGATTAAATTGCGAAAAACATAATTAGAAAATGTGAAAGTTTCCTAAAGGGTGATTAAGGTTTGAAATAAAAACTTGTAAATTTTTCATCCAAATATTTAAAATATTTTTACAAAGAAAAAGATAAAAGGGAATTTACTAATAATTTACGCGAAAAAATTAAAAATAAATATTTGAAAATTCGGAGAGGTTGGTACATTATTAATTCAAATAAGTAAGTAACTCGAAGTTTTTTATGAAGGTGTTTATTATGAAAAGTTTACCCTTGAAGCATGTATATTAAATTCATGTACAAAATTTACGTTGCCATGAAAATTTTATTTTATTTTAGCTGCTTTTAGGATTCCCGCAGAAACGGCACGGTGACGGGAATAGCTCGCGCCATCTCATTTATTTAATACGAGTGAGGGAGAGGCAAGAAAATGACTAATTTTTTTCCTTTGGAGGAAACAGACATGCCTACATTGAGTGTTTCGTATTTTGTCTCACCATTATTTAATGTGTATGAAAAAGTTGCAGCATTATTGTGATAAGGGACGTACGTTTATTGAATTTTTTGTCGCCGGTCCGTAAACGTGGGGATATTCTAGGCGCTCATAATATTTTACAAAGAAGATGAACTTACGTTATCCCAGTACCTATAAGTAAAATACATTAATGTGTACTGCGGTTACTTCATTGCCGACTTTCTAAGAAAAACTGTTTGATATAATATTATTTTCTCGTTGGTAGAAGGAAGCTTTTCTTGTTTCGTCCGATAAGCCGAAAATTATATCAAACATAAGATAACTGGATGGATTTCATATACTTAACGTAAAACAAGGACCACAATAAATTATCTCCGATGACCTCTGCTGAAAAGTTTTGTTTCGCGTGGATGCTTACTGTTGACTGGTAGTAATGAGGTCAGCTGGTAGGAAGACGTCCATTTATCCAGGATCGAAAAGCGCCTGGAGCTAGTAAAAACCTCAAGGGCGCTGTGTTAGGTGTTAGGTAATATTCGACCTGAAGGACGCGCTGATGTGGCTGTTACCACCATGCCCTGTCGGATTCCGACATGACGTTGAAATGTTGGTGGTGATAGATACAAACGTGATGAGGTCACTTAGTAGTAAGATATCTATATACCAGAAGGACGAAGGACTTATTGTGGTTATCATCACGCCCTGTCGGATTCCGACATGACGTGGAGATGTTGGTGGTGACAGATACAACAGTGATAAGGTCACCCAGTAGAAACGTAATCTACCTGAAGGACGCGCTGATATGGTGGTTATCGCCACGCCCTGTCGGAATCCGACATGACGTGGAAGATGATGGTGGTGACAGATTCAACAGAGATGAGGTCACCTAGTAGAAAGGTATAACTACCTGAAGAATGCACTGATGTAGTAGTTATAACCAATTAGTTAGCATCATCCTGTCGGAATCCGACATGATGTGCAGGATATTGGTGGTGACGGATACAGCAATATGAGATCACCTAGTAGAAAGGTATCTATCTACCCGAAGGATGCGCTGATGTGGTGGTTCTCCAGCACGGCACTGTCGGAATCCGACATGACGTGGAAGATGTTGGTGGTACCAGATACAACAGAGATGAGGTCACATAGTATATAGAAAGTATTTATCTACCTGAAGGACGCGCTGATGTGGTGGTTCTCCAGCACGGCCCTGTCGTTGTAGAGTAGTGCGGTGTCGGATCCCGACATGACATGGAAGTTGTTGGTGGTACCCGTATGCTCGAAGTCGTGGATGATGGCCGCTACCAGGGTGGCGAATATCTCCAGGTCAGTCAGCCAATTCTGTTAATAAATTTGAACAAATTAATATTATTAAAAAAATTTAAACATGGAAATTAAATTTAAAATGAGATTTTTTTTTTTTTAATTTGAAGACGACACTTTTAAAACCAACATACCTACCTAAGAGTAGCAAAATATTTCTCTTCAATTTGTTTAATGGTGACAACCTCAATGCTAATTGTATCTTTGTATGGATTTTTTAAATTTTCCGAGTGGACTCGTATCACCCGAGTGATAGATCTACTTCCTTTCTATTGCTTTAGCTATATAAATATCAAGTAGGCACTTCTAAAACTTTCTCTTACTTGACTACCATGATCCTAATTTTTTAAGCCTCACAAGATTCCTTGAAGTGGAGGATGCTTCTCTGAACAGTAGGAATTTATTTGGTACCACACATCTACCAGCTACCAACTATACAAAGTAATTAATAAGCTTTAAATTTGTGTATTGATATTTTACTTCTGAAAACAACTTCATATCTAAAATTTATATCTAGATATCGACATTTAGGCAATCCGCAAATAGAGAAACTGAAAACAAACCAGTTGTCGACGCAATCGCAATCAATATCCGGAACAAAATCGATATATTTCTGATTTGACATATCGCAGATTACTCGAAAACTTGACAGTTAGTGAGCCGCTACGCACTGCTGGTCACCACGGCAGTTGCGTTTCAGTTGCATTGTTGACAAATTATCACAGTAGTGGCTCATGAACTGTCAAGTTTTGTCATGTTTTGACATGTCAGATCAGAAAAATATCAATTTTATTCAGGAGGTTGATTGAAATTGCGTCGACAACTGTTTTTTTTCAGTCTATCTTAAAACAAATTTATATCTAGGTATCGAAATTTAACTTCTCAAAACAAATACCTTAAACTTAAGTTGATTTTCTTCAATCATGTAAACCAACGTATTAAATAAAAACGCAGTTAAAAAAACAAAAAAGTGAAGTTGTGGGTGCAATGACTCACAGCGATCACACCTGGAATGCTCATTTCCATTTGAAACAGAAGGATAGACAAAGCCATCAGACAAAACTGCGACATTCCAGAGATAAGGCCGGGCTGCGGTTCGCGAAGTCACATTTAAGGCAGGATTAAATGCAAAGTGTGTCTATCTCCTCGGGCGATGGAATATTCAACGAACGCTACCAAGGGATTTCATTAAAGAACGAAAGGTAGGTTATGCAACGCAACACAAAAATAAAGCGTTGAAAAAAATAAAGCACTTAGGAAACCGCACTAAACCTTTACCACGAACATTTAAGATCTTTTTTACGAACCTAGTACTCGCGTAATAATAAAATGACTTTTATCTACCAGAAATATCAACAGCATACCTACACAATTTTCGTTATTTGTTTTTGGGGAGTTATGCCCTGTTGCGCTACCTCCTTCTTTAGCCGACAGCGTTGCAGTGTCCATCATCAGGGCAGATCCGACAGATGTGTGTATTGGATCTGCCGGATCTGCCCTGTTGATGGACACTGCAACACTGTCCGAAACGTCGGCTAAAGAAGGAGGTAGCGCAACACGGCATAACACCCCAAAACAAATAACGAAAATGCTTATGGCCGTGAAAATCTAAAAACTTATCTGCATACACAATGTTTATTTTATTACATTTGTTTATTTTTTTGATTCGTCGTAGTTTTTTTATTAATTATTATTCAATCATTCTTAGCACCTCATTTTTGCACAATCTGAAATATCACAAAGAGGAAGTTTTGTTAAAAGTTGAGTCCTGAAAAAACCGTATTTTACAAATCTACAATAACCACGTTACGATATTGCTATCTAAAATCTATTGAAAACAAATGTATTCTGTTTAACGACAACTTGTAGCCAATAAATTTCAAGAGCCAACGATCAAAATAAGATATAGTGATATTGACGTATGAAAAAAAAACGAGTGTGCTTTAGACTTAGACCACACGACTGAAGTAAAACTTCACTAACTTATAAAATAACATATGACATTGGGGTGACATATGACTATGGGGTGACCTATAACCCTGGGGTGACCTACGATCGTGGGGTGACCTACGACTGTGGGGTGACCTACGACTTTGGGGTGACCTACGACCTTGGGGGGGACCCACGACCTTGGGGTGACCTACGACCTTGGGTTAGTATGTACGCCTTACCATATCACCGTTCGCATCGATCACCGTTCGCATCGATCACCGTTCGCATCGATTACCGTTCGCATCACACTTTTCGTAATTTATCACACTTTTCGTAACGCATTCACCAGCTTACCCCCCCAAGTCGAGCGTGCGTAAAGAAGTTTCACTTCAATATTATTCAGGCCACTCCAGTGGAAGTATTTTTATAGTGGTGGAAATAGGAAGAGTTGGACTGACTGCGTAGAATAAGATTAAAAAAGGATGGGAAAGCATCAGCGAAGAACATTATTTGTGTAGAATACTAAAATTCCCCTGGTTTACATCCGCGGATCCATAACTATTGTGTTTTTTAATAAATATAAATTTAGGGTGATTTTACAAATAAGGCGATTTTACAAATATTGTTATTTATTAAAGTCCGTATGTGGTGGATATCCGACAACAGAAAGAGATCTGCGAAATATTATTGGTTTATTCAATTCGTAGGTTTTTGTGATGTTGCCATGTAGGATAAATAAGTAAAGGAGAGAAATATAATAAAAGGGACTTGATAAAGGAAGGTTGCTGCGAAAAAAGCGAACAAACAAGGGCTTAACAACATACTTAAATTTTATCGCTCAGTTTCACAATTAGTTGCTGGGTTCTTTTGTAACGCGTGAACTTATCGTTCCCAGCAGTTTCCCTATTGTCTATATAAAGTACTTTCACCGTTGACTGGGAGCAACAAAGTTAATAAACCCATTCTAAGACACAAAAGTTTCCTTTGTGAGTGAACTTAAATTTTTGTTTGACTTGACGATCTTATTGTCTGAAACCGTAGTTGGAGCAAAGTTTTTTCTAAACGAATATTTATTTTCTCATAACGATGGAAATAGCTATCAGCCGAGGAGAATGTGCTTTTTATATTAACTTTTTTTTTGTTGTTTCTATTGTATATGAATGAATCTCAACATACTCACTATCCAACAACTATTTAAAAAATATTTAATAACGTTTGAATCTAAGCTACAAAATAATTATTCCAAATCACAAAATAACATTTTTTCCAGACTGTCCTTCCTCGTTCTAATTATAAAGAGTACATATTATCAAATAAGCTGTAATATTAATAATTCCTCCAACTCCAGTAAAATATTGGCAGTATCGACAACGCTGGTCGCTAGAGGTGCTAGTGTAGCATATTATTGACGTTTGCATTCCTTTCGATGGCGGCAAATTGAATTTGTTTGGTACTTGGCGGCGGCGTTTTGCGCTTTGCATTTTGATCAATATTGATTAAAAAATATATCCCTAAAAGTAGGTTCTGCGTGCACTTTATGGGTATGATAATTACAAACAACCAAAACACTGCAAGTCTTTTTGATGATGCTTTTTAAGGAGGTTTTAAAAAAAACGTTGACAGGTTATACATACAGTTGGTGAAATATAATAATCCTGAAAAATATGTTGGAGGTATTATTAATTTTGCAGATTATTTGATAATTTTTGCTCCTCATTATTAGAACGAGGAAGAAGAGTCTGGAAAAATAATGTGCTGTATCCAGCAATCACAAAATCGGAGAATCCAAAAGGATCGCTAATACGCAACTTCAAAATTTTTCTCATTTAGACGCCTAGACATTGGATGTCTATGTATAGACAGTTTTTATAGAGTAGGAAAACATTTTCTTTCTGAATGAAAATGAATTTTCTTAAACGCGATTTCATAAACTGCAAAAAATGCCATGGTTTTCGACGGAAGTAATATTTTTTAAGATCATTGAAGCCAACGAAGATACTCGTTCTTGTGAAAAAGTTTTTGTAAGAATCGAAACATCTCATTAATGATTCTAACTGGATTAGAGTTCATATTTTCAATAATATAGTACATAAATATTGATTATTTCTTCGGTCTCGAATACTTTCTTATTCCCGCATCGCTTCGTCTCTTACTAATTAGGGGCGAGGGATGCTATTGTTATTGGTAATTTTCACCTCGCTTCGTTCAGATCTGATCCCTTGAAGGGATTGTCGTAGCTAGCAATATAAGTTCATGAGTTTCCTTCCCGGTTCTAAACGCACATCTTCAAAATCTGGCAGGACTGAAAAAGACGTAAACCGTCGTCGGATTTCAGTTAACCTAGGGTGATTATAGTCTCATTGTAACCTAGATTCGTCGGTAAATGGCTAAACGAGCGGCTGAGGGAAAAATTAAGTTCCTTTGGGGGTAATCCCATAAATGTTACTGTTAAAGTTTATTGTACTGTCTTGCAATTATTGAACCGTGTCATACTTGCAAATTGATTGTACGCAATATAAAGACATTGTACTGTAAAAATTGTGGAATTTATTAAATTATCCCGTTAAAAGATAATATTAACAAATACGTATATTACAACATAATTATATCACAATATGTATTTTGTAGGTAAATATGTCAGTATTAGACAAGCATGTTTGATAATATATCTTTAAGAACATACGCTAAGAATAACCCCACCCTGTGCCTGGATCTGCTAAAGATAACTTAATTTTCCAGGTATAAAACTGAGTTGTTTTCCCCTTCTGCCCACCTGCTCGGTAGTAATTACTGCACAGATCTCGTTTCTCCCCAGAAACCGTTGAAAGTGCAGTAAAATTATGAATTAAAATATATGATTGTGAAGTACTATCAAATATTCAGATTCATCGCTCGAAGTTGTCTGCAGTTCCCAAGACCGTAAACTATCTGCGATGATATTATAAGTTTATACAAATTACACGTTGGTAAAACATACGCAAAAAAACTATTGGGGTTGTCCAAGAATTAAAAACGGTTTCTCATTTTCGGCGACGTTATTTCTCAAAATATGGCGGCACTAGCGTGTAGCTCAGACTTTCCTCTAAAAAACGAGCGTTGATCCGGCTTGGTAACTGCTTCAGTGGTTACAGGAACGATAATACAATTATCGTATCGCAAACATATTATTATTAAAGTAGTAAAAGAACGGTTCATTTCACAGAAATCCAAATGTGACATTGTCATCAAATGATCATTCAGCCCCACTTTGTTTTCTTACGGTTGAAAAGTTCCCGTTAAATGCCGATTATTATCCCTTTTCGGTCTTTGAACAAATCCGTGATCAGAGGAAAATACGTCGTTAAGTTATTACAATTTGTCGTTAAGTCAGCTTATTTCAATTTGATAGAAAGCTGAAGCGCACCTAGAATCTGCATTTAACGGGGATCTTTCAAATGTAAAAAAAAATATGGCGCTGAATAGCCATTTTCTTATTGTCTGCGTTCAGGTTGACTGAATTATTTGAGTCAACTTAATTTGGGAGGCTGTTCAATTTGGGATTCTTTTATTTAATTTGGGAGGCTGTCGTGGGTTCCGCCGCGCCGCCCGGGAACCATTTTATGGATAATCAACATCCTTAGCATAGGTCACCCCAAGTGTTTCGCTACGAATGGTGATTTTTAACAGGTGTGCGGTCCATGGGGTGAGGTTTGTATAGGTCTTGGCGGCGAATGCGTTTGCTCACCTACTGCGTGGCGGACCGGATCGGGAGAGACTAGTTGATGAAGACCTCTACATGCGTCCGTCACTTCTAGACATATTGATCCCCAGATCCCAACACTACCCTACCCACCCCTTTTGTCTTTTTCCTTCCCTTAATTTTTTTTTTACGTCAACACATCGTTCTCAAACATGAAACACACCCTGGGAGATTTTTCCCTCAGAGCCTCTTACGTGGATTTAATTTATTTTATTTTATTTAAATTTACTTAAATAAAAATTCCTTTAGAAAGAAAAAAAAAACTTTAAAACCTTTAAAAACATCTAGAAACTTTGTTGAAAGACCATCAAATAGAAATAAAAAGGTTGCTTGAAGTGGCAATAGCCGTAGGTATTAAGTGACCAGATCCGAACAGCTGGGTACTTCCCAACCTTATTTTTTCCATTTTCATCCCTTCCCGACTCTCGCCCAACATACCCCAGTTGGAATAATTTCATAGTCCCACTGGCTTCGGATGCTGGGTGCTGTTGAGACTGTAGAGCGGTTTCACAATAAAAAAAATACGTGTTATCATTAAGTATCCTAATAAAATGTCCATTATACGTCGCATAATTCAGTAAAATATATTATTTTAACGATTTTTCAAAGGTCAAGAAGGGTTGATTTAAATAAGAATTCCAACTATTATTCTTCAGATTTAGATTCAGTATTGACCAACGTGGAAGAAAACCTACCAGTAAACCTTTTATCAATTCTCGATCTTAACCTTAAACAGAGACTTGTCAATTTTAATGACATCGTTTGGACAAATTCACGAATCATGCCACGTTCCTTTATAATATTATGTATATACTACAAGTTACGTGTGTGGCTTTGTGAAATAGTAGGCATCAGAGCGAATGTATAATTTATATCGTCATTTCATTGTTTCAAGATTTTACTTAGATAATATTAATTACTGTTGTCCTGTCGTGTACACTGAGAGAATAAACTAATTACAACTTTACGACATGTTATTTACACACGTTCGCCTTAGAAAAAACCCATCATCAATTATTTTGCGGTGCATGCATTTCTTTCTTCGTTTCTTTCTTTCTCTCTCTCTAATTTATAAACTTGTCTTTTTGGGATGTGTGGGATTACACTAGTTTTATTTAAAAAAAAAAGAAAGACAAACATTCCCGAGTGATAATAAGCTGACAATATTTGAAAATATCCTATCACCACCACAGTAAATGGAAAATGTTGCTTGTATCGTGATGGAGAACTTAGCCAGCCGAGGAATCGAACACTCGACGCCTGGGTGGGACTTAAATGCAATGCCAACTCGGTCACTGACCACTGCCAACAACTGTTCACATTCTTGTTTTTTTTTTTTTTAATTTTACATTAGCTCCACGCAGGAGGTCCTGAGGTAAATAATTTCCCTTAGGGTCTATGTCATCTTAGAGGATGCTGGGTGGAGGGTTTTTTTAAGGAAAGGATTGAATGGAAATTCTAGGAAGGAAATAGGTATGAGGAGTGGGTAGGAATCTTGGGGTCAGTGTGTCCAGGAGTTACGGACTTATAAATCGATCCCTCCGACAGTGGTGCAACTCGATCGGTCGAGAGATTTCGGCTGGAGAGGATAAAATACCTCCCTCAACTAGTCTCTCTCGGTCCTGCCCACCACACGGTAGGTCGGCACACGCATCGGCCGCCAAGACCTGGACAAACCTTACCCCATGAACTCGGGCACCCCTGCTAAGTCATCAAACGTAGCGAACCTCTTCGGGTGACCTATGGCAGAGGTGTTAGTTATCCAATAACTTGTTCCCGGGGCGGCGGTACCCATACCCGCCTCCCAAATTGTTATTTTATTTTTTTTTTTTTTTTTTTTAATTGTACAACAGATTATTATCCAATTACCGTACAATTTTCTCATTTTGACAGTCTTAACACCTAGGAAGATGATTATTATACAAAAAAATCTTGAGGCTATCTAAAGAGGAGTTATATATATCTAGCGTTTCCGAAATTTCGTTCAACAGCACCATTCCTCTTGTCATGCTATGCTGTGCCAGAACATCCGTTCTACCGTATGGTACCTTGAACAAGTCGTGTCGCCGACTACGGCTGAAATTTTCAGGCACGTATAAGCCATAACATTCCAAGAGGAATGGGCTGTCAATACGGTTATGAATTATGTTATAACCAAGAATTGCAAGATTTGCAAAACGTCTAGTTTCCAAGCTAAATCTATTAGTTGCCTCAAGCAAATCTATATGGTGCATGAATCTTGGATACGTTCCATGCATCCACATATAGACATACCTGAGGAACTTTTTCTGGATTTGTTCCAGCATATTAATATACTTAGCTTGGTGCGGAGTCCACACACCACTAGCATACTCTAGCCTGCTTCTTATGACGCCATCGAACATGGCTATCATTGCTACTGGGTCATTAAATTGCTTACATATTCTGATGACGAAACCCAGGAGTTTATAGCAAGCTGGAGTGAGCTGCGATATGTGATCCGAGAATGTCAGTTTGGGATCAAAGACGATACCGAGATCTTTAAAGCTGTTGACTCGGCATAATGTTTTCCCTTTAATGTTGTATTCAAAAACTATGGGCTTCCGGGAGCGGGTATATGTCATAGTTACACATTTTTTTATGTTGAATTCTAATTTGTTTTTTACTGACCATTCAGCTATAGCATCAAGGTCAGATTGCATTTTTAAGCAGTCCTGGTAACAGGTTATTTCCAACAAAAGTTTGAGGTCATCAGCAAACAAAAGACATTTGCAATATTTTACACATACCTGGATGTCATCTATAAGTATAAGGAACAGCAGAGGACCAAGGTTTGACCCTTGAGGAATACCTGATAACGCCAGGAATTGTTTAGATTCATGTCCATTTATTATTACATATTGACTTCTGAGTTTTAAATACGACGAGAAGAATATAAGTGTTTGATGATCAAAACCAAGTTTGTACATTTTATGTAGTAAAATATCATGATCAACTCGATCAAAAGCTTTGGCAAAATCCGTATACACTACATCTGTTTGGTGTCGCGAGTCCAGTCCGACGGCCACCAATCGCGAAAGTGTTAACAGATTTGAAACCGTGGATTTTCTTGGCATGAAACCGTGTTGGTTTTCTCCTAGAAAAGGCATAATTTGGTGATGTAATTTCTTATAAATAATCATTTCAAATATTTTTGGTATAGTTGACAGTATAGCTACGGGTCTGTAATAATTGTTAATTGTTATATGTACTCTGGAAGTCAAACAAGCCACTAAACATTCATACACCAAGGATCGTGATCCTTACTCCAATTTTCATGATGGACAAGTCTCTTGCACTCCTCGGGGTCCTGCGCTGCATAAAGAGCTGCAGACACCGACGTACTGGATGCCAGAGATACTTGGAGTTTCTACAAGTTGGAGTCCTCAATTTAGCGAGCGACGTATTCAAAGTATCTAAAAAGATACGTTGTCGGCATATAGTTGATAGACGATATGTGGATACCTAGCTCTTCCAGAATTTACACATTAAAGGAATATTTTTATCCATGAAGTATTTTTTTCCAGCACCACATTTCGAGGGCATCTATCGGCTTTCTTTCGCTGGCTCTAAGTCTGATCTTAAAAATAATTATTTATACCAAATCAAAAAGAACCTTTGAATATGATCTTGTGGTGTAGACACCTCTCGAAGAAGCAAATTATTGTTTTCCGGAATTAATACTAGTAAGGTAGAATCCAATTCTACACTGTACTGTACATCAACATACTTGACACACATTTTTAAAGCGTACAGTAAAAATCAAAGGGAAAATTTCGCGGTATTTTCATGTTTTCCAATATTTTCCCGTGCCAATATTAGGTGTGATGATCTCGCCTTTGGGCCTACGAAATAATTCTTTTATAATTGAGAGATCAATTTAGAATTATATTTAATTTTTGTAACATGGAATGTTTTCAGCATACGATTCTCTGTTTCCAATTCATGGGGGTGATTTATGGGTCCTTACCACTAAATAACCACATGTGTTTGCGTAGTGAATTGAAGTGCGCCACTGAGCTCTTCTTTTAAGCGCTATTGGGATAATTTATGACTTCGGCGCAGACAAAATTAGTTTGTATTCTGTTATCTAAAGGTTACACACAAAAAAATAGCAAACATGAAAGTTGCACTGATTTCTTGGAATTTGGGACCTAATGTGACAGAACCCTATTAAAAACGTTGAAATATGCATATTGGGAGATGTGCCCACTTGAGGTTTTAAAAAGTGACTAAGAAATTATTGAAACCACACAAGGAGATGGATGGGAGTCAGGGGGCAGAGAGTTGGAACAAGACAGTCAGGGAAGGAACCTAGGGCCGCGCAGACGGGATAAAAATCATCGAGTTTTGATAAACGGCAGAATAATAATTTGGTGCGCGTAAACCGGGAATAATTCAGATAGTTATATATAATAATAAAGGAAGTCGGGGTAGAGGAGTGTTAGAGGACAGTCAGGGAAGGAACCTAGGGCCGCGCAGACGGGATAAAAATCATCGAGTTTTGATAAACGGCAGAATAATAATTTGGTGCGCGTAAACCGGGAATAATTCAGATAGTAATATATAATAAGAAAGGACAGTCAGGGAAGGAACCTAGGGCCGCGCAGACGGGATAAAAATCATCGAGTTTTGATAAACGGCAGAATAATAATTTGGTGCGCGTAAACCGGGAATAATTCAGATAGTTATATATAATAATAAAGGAAGTCGGGGTAGAGGAGTGTTAGAGGACAGTCAGGGAAGGAACCTAGGGCCGCGCAGACGGGATAAAAATCATCGAGTTTTGATAAACGGCAGAATAATAATTTGGTGCGCGTAAACCGGGAATAATTCAGATAGTAATATATAATAAGAAAGGACAGTGAGGGAAGGAACCTGGAGGCGCGCGGACGGGATAAAAATCATCGAGTTTTGATAAACGGCAGAGTAATAATTTGGTGCGCGTAAACCGGGAATAATTCAGATAGTAATATATAATAATAGATAGTCAGGGCAGGGAAGTGTTAGAGGACAGTGAGGGAAGGAACCTAGGGCCGCGCAGACGGGATAAAAATCATCGAGTTTTGATAAACGGCAGAATAATAATTTGGTGCGCGTAAACCGGGAATAATTCAGATAGTTATATATAATAATAAAGGAAGTCGGGGTAGAGGAGTGTTAGAGGACAGTCAGGGAAGGAACCTAGGGCCGCGCAGACGGGATAAAAATCATCGAGTTTTGATAAACGGCAGAATAATAATTTGGTGCGCGTAAACCGGGAATAATTCAGATAGTTATATATAATAATAAAGGAAGTCGGGGCAGGGAAGTGTTAGAGGACAGTCAGGGAGAGATCCTGTTGAGAATTAAGATCGTCAAGTTCTGAGAGTCGCGAGGAGACCAGCTCGGTGCTTCTAAATCATTTTAATTAAACAAAGAATAGTTCGTTCTTTATTAAACAAAAAGAGTCTACGCGAATAAGGAAGTCAGAGATTGAGGCTTGCGAGTTCATATCTGTAAAGTTAGATAATATAATTTGTAAATTGAGGCGGTCGGGACGTACTTACGGGGCACTTAGCAGAGTCAGGATAAAACAAATCAACGCGAGAATTGTGTTCGACGGCTGCATCTTGGAATAAATAACTGCATGACGGGTTGTGTTTTAGAAGTGCTTGTTTAATTAAATATTATTGTAGTGAATTGATTTGTGAAATTATTTTGTGCAACAAGGCGAATTTGGTAAGTTTGTATAAAATTATTAACATATTTAGTACGGGCCTTGCAGGAAAGAGTCAATTAGGGTTTATATACAAGCCTTAGGAATCTAGGACCTTTTTTTTTAAGTCGAGCGGAGCTTTGCACGTTTCCGGGTTGACCGGCTAGCAAGTACCTTTGTTGGGTGAAGTTATTCTTGAGACGAGACCGTTGTAAAAAATAATAATTTGGGGTTCAATGGACTAAAATAGCATTTGAAGCACAAAGTGCGCTTTCGGGCAATAAATCTTAGACGAGAGACTTCATTTAAAAGACGGGATTTTGAAACCACAAAACAATAATAAAACCCTTTAAAAAGTGCTTTGTTGGTGATCTAGAAAATTAGGTTACTGGGTATTCTCCAATACATAACGGGTACCAAAATACATAGGTATAGAATGTAGGTATAAATTAATTTGTAAAGCGCCTTGGAGGTGTTAATTATTATTTACGAGTTTCGTAATAATATTTTTAAACGTAGCTAGGGGACTATATTTAGGAAAGGGTTTTTGAAAAGGCATTGGGTAATTTAACAGTTTATAGAATGGTGCGTAGCATGGGCATCTTTGCTTACTAACAAAATCTGACATAATTAAATTCCCATTCCAAAAGTTTCCCACACCTTATTCCAAATTTTAGGTATCACAACAAGTCTACTACATAGGACTTTGCTTAAACTTGGTTCGATATCTAATCATATAATCACCTTTGGTTCACGTTTAGGTATATTTCTTTCGACTTAGCAAAAAAACTTTCATATTGTCGGTTGAATGCAGCCGTCGGTAGGTATTCACATTTTAGCGTGATGCGCTATATCCACCTACTTAATTAACAAACTCTTTTTCTTCAAACTTAATTGAGCGGGTTACGACTCGAGAATGGACGGCGGTTGTCGAATGAATTAACGGGTCCGGCTTTCCTATTTCACCATGAGGAAGTATCTCACGCGACTTTATCGGGGGCGATGTGATCGAAATGCAGGTGGGCTTACACTATTTTTCTAATGTGGAGGCGAAGTAAGCGATGGTCGTGTCTGGTCCGAGCAAATTGGAATCCCTTGTGATCACATCTCGGTAACGTGGATCTCGTACCCGCTCTAGACTGGATTGGAAGCGTGGCCGGAGCCATTCCATGATGTCGACGTATGTACGTCACTAAGGCATTGGGGGACTTCAGGAGAACAAAGGACGTGCACCCATTTCGCCCTCCTTCTACCGCCGCTCCGAGGTACCAGCGGATAAAAGTTGTCGTCGCGGGAGGCCAGTTTGATGCAGGACGAAGATTACGATCTGGCCGGACTACCTTCGTCATGGGGGAAACGAAGTGACGAAATTTGCGTGGGCTTCACTACCTTTTAGGTTACGCTCGTGTGGGGTCTGCCTTGTCGGCGGAACGAAGGGAACATGACATATGGAATCGTTTGGCAACCGATCGGCGGTTCTTTGTTGGAATCCGGATAAGTTTTCTTAACTACTTTTGGTTTACGCTTAGGTAGGTATATTTCCTTCGATATTCGATTTAGCCAAAAACTTTCACATTGTCGGTTGAATGAAGCCGTCAGTAGGTATTCATATTTTAAGCGTAATGCGTTATATCCACCTACATAAGTAGCAAAAGTTCTCTTAACTCCCTCACACTAGGAATAGGGATCATCCAGCATCAGGGTGGGAATGTACTCTGGACGAAAGCGCAGCCGGGGAAATAAAAGGGAGGGAAGCCAGATTCACGACCTGGTGCCTTTCATTCTTGGACCCAGCACCCTGGAAGCCGAGCTTGACATTCCTTTCTTTGAGCTGATGTTTGAGTTTGAGGTTGGGGTACGCCTATCGTAGAGCATATGCCCGTGACATTTCGGGGAAGGTCCCACGTTACGCTTGTGTATGTTATGCGAGAGGACGTATTTTTCATTCAAATCAAATACCGATGACCATCGCGATTGCAGGCTGGCGCATGTTTTTGTAGCGCGCCTAGGAAAAACGTAATCATTATTTCTACTGGTTCGAGGCGGCGTGCTGGACGGAGAACGGGACTATTGAGGACATGAGTGACTGCCAAGGCGAGGATCGGTGACATCAAAATTTTCCTTAATTAAATTCATACATCGCCAGATCAGAGGAGAGAGCGGCCCCACCGATCTCCTGACATTACCGATTGTCTAATCAACTTCGGTTTAATGTTTATGCCGGTGCTTTAGGAGTAAATGGAACTCAAGTCATCGGCATGCTGAAGAACTTCAAAATCATCACCATCATCATCAATCCAGAGTAGGATGTCACGATCTAAAACCTCGTGCCACCCACGCATTTCCTGAACAGTTCCTGACATCGGCTATCACGCCATTAATCGGAGCAGACCCTCATATCAAACGGTATGAGATGACCTTTCATCATCATCATCAACACATTTATAATTTGGCGGCGTATTGGTCGATATTATTCCCATTACCACTCTATGATCCAGAAACACACATCAAACCCTTTCCCGACAGAAGGCAAAACATGTCGATTTTCATTCGTCGCTTGCGACCTTAACATTCTCCGGAGGCGTTGGAATTGGAAGCTGATTCGGCGGTCTATGACCATCACCTTATCAGTTGGGCTATGGAGGAGTCCAATTATTTAAACAGCACATGTTCTGTCTCATGTTAATCCAAAATACCTACCCGTAGAATCAAATTAACAAAATAAAACAAGCTAGCTAACTAACAAATTGCATCTAGCACTGTAAGTGTAGAATTATTGCACTCCGTACTGCTTTGAGTGTAAATCTTTTGTTAGAATATACATAAATGTCAAATTATCTTCGTGATAGCATTTTATAGAGCTGCAGAGAGTACGTGACATCGCATCGAAAGGTAGGATCTTCTCAATTCGCCGTTTGAATGTAAATTTATATATTAGATGCTAGGAGGGAAAATGCAGATTACTTCAATAAAAATAGTCGTCGATGAGCGTAGGTGTATAACAGGTGCTAGGGGAGGAAGCTGAACGAATATAGATAGATAATTAGTTAATTTTCAAGCTAGTCAGACTCAGTCATTGTTATTCGAAGCCTTGCAAATTGTAACACGCCATATCTAAAAGAACAAGGGTTTACCACAAATAAATTATTAATTAAATTGGATTAACTATACCAAACCACTCAAACAAAAAAGTACACAACGTTGTGGGGTTAATTACAATTGATTAATTGAGAGCATCTCGTCACGTTTGCATAAAAATATTACGTGATGGGGTTGAGAAGGCGCTGCAAAAGAAATGCCGGGGAGAGACGCGAGAACGGGCGAGCTACGAGTTTTAAAGGCCGGGCGGGGTTGCGCCTGTAGCTGTAGCAAAGTAGGAGCATTTGGAAATCAAGAGGAAGGTTTTACTTCGTAGAGGGGGGGGGGGATTGTCACATAGGTGGCTTTAAAAAAAAATGCAATTCACCCTAAAAAGAGTGCTTTGAGGGGTAGGTGACTTTTAGGACATATATTGTAAAACCGAATTTGAATCTGTTATTTTTTGCATTTCTGAAAAGTAAATATTATTTCGTAAAATCTTTTATGCAGAAATATATCTACATATATGTGTAGTGCTCACATATTGCTACCTTTACTTTTTTGCCTTATAACTGACTAGCTAACATCACGCCTTTTTCTTACAGGGATACGAAGGGAGGATAAAGCGTCACATAACTCTGTTTAGCACACACTCCTTGCTTTATTCACGTATACAGGGTATTAAGGGACGTACTCGACTTACTTTAATCGGTGATTCCTGATAATATTATTAGTAAAAATCTAAATGTAATTGTGGTATCCGGTGACTATTGAGATGTTTTTTTTTTTTTTTTCTTCAAAATCTAATTTTTTTTTTCCACATATCATTTCTGATCTCTCAAATGAGTAACCGCCCGACCCGACCGTGTCACCCGACTGCAACTGTCTGATGCATATTGATTTTTTATGTTAAAAAATACATCCAAAATGTTACCACAGACCAATTACATCCACATTTTTTAATCCAAATAATATCAGGTAGCACTGGATAAAGTAAGTCAAGTACGTCCCTTAGCACCCTGTATAGAAGGGGTGGGGAACCTTTTTAAAGTCGAAGAACATTTTGATGTATGTAGAGGCAAGCGGGCCGTACTTATATTTTCCGGCGAACGGGAGGAGGGGGTGGGGGAGGGGGGGGGGGAGAAGTGAAGGGATATGGGGAGTGGGGTGAGAATCATTGGCATATTATTATAAACGTATTTTACCAAGGCCCGACTTTTTTACACCACACTCGACAAAAACTCTACAAATAAAGAAACGGAAAAATGTGTGACCGAACAAATGAGTCTGATACTAGAAATTTATAATAGCACTCGTAACGCAATAATGGTTTCCATTGAATCATTTCAGCAGGTAAGCCAGTGAATAATTTCACATGCCTGGTTTTACGAGTAACTTACGATTGATTCTGTTACACGCGGACTAAACAAATGTCTTTTCTCCGAATTTTGCAGCATATGGTGCACATCTTGAATTTTAAATTTCACTTGGAAATGAGAGTGGTTTCCTTCGAAGTGTGTCACCAGATGAAACCGCAACTCAAGTTTTGTGTTACATTCTGAACACAAAACCGATTTTGAGTTAAAAACGAATCTGTAAGTGAGTCCACAGCATTATCAGGATAACACTATAAGACGCAAATGACTTTCCTCCGAAATTTGCAGCATATGTCGGGCATCCAGAATTGTATACTCCACTTGGAAAATAAAAACGGTGTCATTTGAAATTTCGAAATGAGTTACCAGAAAAAACCACGACTGGAATTTTATGCGGTATGTTCATATTTGAACACAAGATTGGTTTTAAATTAAGAATAAATCTGCGAACCATAGTCCACCAGTCCATCATCTTAAATTAAATTGTACTTTGAAACGAAAAATAGTGACACTAAAAAGAGACAAACACACACTTCTATAGGATTTAGCCTGCGAGAGATTGAGTTACTATATTCGGTCTCCTCTTTGTGCGGTGCTTCGTAGCCTCCCCATTTTTGTTTGCTTTAGTTTTCTGAAGTATTAAGTTTTACCGCGTGTAAGTGGCACTCTCGGTTAAAAAAAAAATGCATTGAACACGAACATGATTTGATATCTATTTAGGTATTTATGTAATTATTTATTTAATTATTATTAGGTAATTTTCGCAGAACTAAAAGTTATCGCAGGTCGCATCAAATACCCACCCCTGCTGTGTAGGTACATTGTCTCATACATGCTCTTCACTTATCATGACTCTTGACATGGCCCGACGTGTATTTGATTAACATCTTCCTCGAGCGTCCCGGACTTCTACCAACTATTCCCATCAAATATTCCCCTCCTTCACACTCATTCTTCGCAATCACACTTCTCGTTCATCCACTCTACTCTATGTGTCTAAACTATATATGTAATCTTAATTTCGCTTACATCAGCCTCGCAATATTTCCGGATCTCCAAATTGATCGTACGTGGTTTTTATAAACACATTCGCCCTAGGGATCTCATTTTTGCCTTATATTTTGTGGTATGTTTTAAAAAAATGTATTGTTTATTGTCTGAGCGTAGCGAAGTCCTGTCTTAACTCGATATTTTGGAAACAAATATGTCTGTTAATTTGTTTGTCACGTTCCGGTTCCGGTTCGAGATGGTGGCCGTGTTGGATACTACCTTTTATCCGCCTTGAAATGATCGTTGTTCCTACCACGAACTGTAAAATTGGAATAATCAATGTTAAGCTATCTACAGTTTGAAAAATGAATTGTCATTGAAATGGTGACATTTCTTTGGATAAACTGTATAATTCCTTATTTGAAAAAAAAACGTAACTCAAAGTTTATAATAATTAATAATTACCTTCTCACAAATCTTGTGATTTCAGAGGAAATTTTGCGTTTTGAATTACGAGTATCGTGTGAGTGAATTATAAATATAATTTTTGAAACTCAAATTGGGTACTTACTAGCTTCCTTTTTCAAAAAAAGTTGTGCTTTCTGAAAAGGTCTGTACTATAAATCTAGGGATTTATAGCTTAAAAAACGCCCGATTTGCGATCATCTTCATGTTTTATTCATTCTAACCTGACATTGTTCGGTCTTTCTATAAAATATTCAAACTTAACGACAAAGGTCAGGTGGTTTATAAAATTTATGTTTCGTTTGTGAAATTGGAAAAACATTTTTAATGATTGGGCAAAAATCAGTGCGCATGGATCAAAATATAAATATAGATATATTTTTGATTAGTTTAAAACAGTTTTATGTGAATACCGCACAGTAGACCCAACTGCTCCTCAACCATCTGGAGCAAGTGGGACTATGGCGTCCCCAATTGGGATATGGTTTGAGGCGAAGGAGATATTGAAGAAGGAAATGTAGAACTACCTGGTTACTCAGATCTGGTTATAAAATTCGTCTAAAGCCATTTCATATAACTTTTCGATTCTGAATTGTGGTTATTCACCAGAGCGATACTGTGATTATACACCACTCAGGATTATGGGCTCTATGGGATAAATAAACCTTTTGAAATTCTGATCTTCCATAAATCCAAATCATTCTCACTTTCCTTCCCAATACAAGCATTATGAATTTTTGATATTTAGAGGTCCCTGTCAATCGCAATTTTCAAGAGAAAATTAAAGATAAATTATCTGTTAGCTCTAACATTATTCCGCTTTCAACTAATGAAAAAAATCCTTTCCATATGCCACCATTCCCCCCTTGAAAATTTAATATTCTATCTATTCATATCTATGATATTTGATTTGAAAAGTTTCAAACTTTGCGGAATACGCCAGACATTTTTATTTCCATAGAAAACCTAGGTTTATTGGAAGAATTTGCTACTTTATACGACCGTGAATATGATTTTTTTTTTTTAAATATTAGAGTATAAAAATTAATAAAATAGCATTGGATAACCACGGTTACACAGATGTAATCGTTTAACGTTGCCGAGTCATACAAAGCAGTGTAATATTTCGGAACGGTTGAATCTCACCAAAACAATACTGACGGTGTCATCTGCAATGAGGCATTCATTTAACCACTCAGGCCCATAAGCTTATTTTAACGATAATGTAACATTACCAGATATAAGCATGACGTATGAGGCGTACCTGACTTATTAAATATTCTATGAAGAAATTAGTACACCCTTCCTACTAATAAAAGAAAAGTTAACTTTTTTCATATTTCACAATAGATAAGAAAAGTTCAAAAAGAATTGATCTGCTTTGAGAATAATTTGATGGTTTAATGGGAATTTCAAATCTCTGCAGGGCACAGTTTACAATTCAAGGTATCTACCAAGCTCGATTTTATTATAAAATCCTAGGTTTCTTTCTGGATTTCATTTAAATTTAATTGGGTACCTAAATGTCTAATCTTGTTAGAATTAAAGAAAAATAACATTTTAGCTTCTTGGGACGTATGGCACCATCGCAAATACGCACTACCTCGAAACGAGAACGAGTAATTTTATATTAGTCAAGTTTAGATCTCTCCGCGGATGGACGTGTGCACGTCATCATGATAATTCAATTATAATTACTGTGTTTTTCTGAATCTTTATGATGAATTCTACGAAATCAGCTGATTAGCATAACTATTTAACTTGTGTTTTAGTGTGATAAAAAATATTGAAGTAACGATTTTTCAAAACGTATTTTTTCTTAAAGTTTTGAATTCATCGAGACTTTTAAAAATGCATCCGAATATATCCGGCAAAATTTTACGTTTTCTGTGTTTAATGGATATTAATGTGTCACATTAACTTTAGTTGTGTGTTGTATTCAGGGTTTACTTTAACAACTTTTAATTTTTTCAGCACCAAGGCGATTTTTATCTGTAGTAATTTTTTTATTCAAATTTCATAACACTAGAACTTACCATTATATATAGAAACACTCTTCTGCTAAAATGAAATGTTGTGTAAATTTTTTGACTCAATCCATGTATTACTTTACGAGATTTGCGAACCCAAACATACAGAACCAAAAATTTTATATGTATAGATTGCTATGTAGGTATTAAAAACGACTGTATCAGGTTGAATCGCACAATATATATTTTTTAACAATTTTTCTCATATAATGATAATTTATACTGTCCCAAAAACAAACTAAAATAATAAAGTCTAACTAGATACTCAAAATAACCAACTGTGCAGCGCATTATCTAAATAACGATTCCATGGAAAATAATTCCCCTCAGGGTCTATGTCATCTTTGGGGATGCTGTGTGGGGGTTCTTTTTAGGGAAAGGAAGCAGAAGGACGTTCTGGGAAGGAAAAAGGTGTGAGAGGTGGGTAAAAATCTGGGGGTTAGTGTGTCTGGGAGTGATTAACGTATGTATCTATCCCTCCCACTGCGAAGGCAATGTCCCGAGAGAGTCCTGCTGGAGAGGTCAAAAGATCTCCCTCAACAAGTTTCTCCCCGATACGGCCTGCCACGCAGTCGGTGGGCAGACGCATCCGCTGCCAAAATCCAGACAAACCTAACTCCATGAATCCAGGTGCCCCTGCTATGTCACCAAACGTAGCGAACCACTTGGGGTGACCTACGGCAGAGGTGTTGGTTATCCAATAAATGGTTCCCGGGGCGGCGGTACCCATACCCGCCTCAAAAATTGACTATCCCTGGTTCATTGGGTGAGGATGCTTTTGCTCACCGACTGCATGGCGGGCCGGATCGGGAGAGACTGGTTGAGGGAGAACTTTTGACCTCTCCAGCCGGACTCTCGACCCATTGCATTGCATTGCAGTGGGAGGGATTTATTTGTACGTTGACCAGTCCTGAAAAAATTGACCTCCAGATTCCTACCCACCCCTCATATCCCGTTTTCCTGACCCGAACTTCTTCTCCTTCCTTTACTTAAAAAGACTCTCCACACAGCATCCCCAAAGATGTTACATGCCCTTAGAATTTTTTTTCCTGAGGACCTCCTGTGTGGAGATAATGTCAAAAAAATATTGCAAAAAAATTATAATTAAAATAATTATAATTTCGGCGGATTAATTGTCGGGTCACCGAAATAACGGTGTGATCTAAAATAGGATTATTCACCCATAATTTTTAGATAAATAAAACTAATAATTCACAAAACCAAAGCTCGTTACCGAGATTTTTATAAGACAAACAAACGGAAGACCTTCTGATGTATTTCATATCACTTACGCCAACATAAAATGTTTTTCCCTCACATTTTTATAAAAATAACATTTTGAAATTTCGCAAAATCCTCTCACAATTTGATTCCTCCCTACCTGGAATTTACATGGCAAAACAGATTCCTTGCCTCCTCATCAATATTCAATAAAATATGCCAGGTTAAGTGTTCTTGAAAAGTCGATTAGAGGATCCATCAGAGCGCGGGAGTACTACACAAATGTATGCAGCCAGAAGCGTAGCTACTAGCTACGTGTATCGCTTTATACAGGCTGCCAACATAATATAGATATTTAATAAGATTAAACTTTTTCTTTTATGGCAACACTAAATAACACCGATTTTAGAAAAAAACGTATATTGGGTGGGCCATAAACATTTGCACTTTTGAAATAATCATGAAAAAAAAAAACAGATTTTATTGATATTAATGATTATTGATAAGAAAAAATGCTGGAAAATCATTTCCTAAAAATAATTTCGTCAAATTGACCGCTGGCATTCCTCAAATCAGGTCCTTAGATCTTCAAAAACTTTTCGACACAAATCTCGGAGTATGTTGACCATTTCTTGATGGATGTTCTCCTTTAATTGGAGTATAGTCGCTAGATTATTTACGTAGACTCGACTTGTAAGATAAAATATACATATACACAAATATATCTCATAAAAGAAATCAGCTGGGGTTAGATCTGGGCTGCGGGGAGGCCATGGAATTGGAATATCTCCTCTGCGCGAGATAAGTTTGTTAGGGAAAATTTATTTAACCAATTTATTTTGCTCCATGACCGCCCTGTTTGTTTTTCTGTCGGTTCCTTCCAAATTTTTAAACCATGATTTAATTAAATTAACACTTGGGCAGTGATTAATACTTTGTAATTAGTAATGCGAAAATAGGCGGCGTGCATCATTATTTTGTAAATCAGAATAGAACCATTGTTAAACAGAAAAGAACAAAATCATTGTTTTTGTAAAAATGTTTTACCCAGAAAGCGCGTAGCTCTCCCGTAAAGCGATCCACTGTGACTAAATTTCCAAGAAGCGAGGAGCCACGCATAAGTGACCCCGCTCTCCTCCCTCGTTCGGAATCCCAGCTAGCACGATTACAAAAGTGCAAATGTTTATGGCCCACCCTATATATTAAAATGTGAGATTGTATTATTTTGACTTCCGAATCTGACATTTAGAAAATTTACCCATCTCAATTAAGTTTTTTTTTCAAAGTGTGATAAGTGCGCGCTTTGCTTTCTTAGCAGTTTATTTTGAATTAACATCTAATAAATGTTGTCTTTGAGACATAGAGATACATTTAAAAAATACGAAAGAACCTTAAAAAATAATGACACGTGTAAAAAAATAATAACAAACCTGTGGAACGATTTGCCGGTCTCTGTGTTTCCTCCGTTGATCAACATGGGTCTCTTCAAGATCTAGGTCTCCTTCCTTTCATAAAAAAGACCCTCCACACAGCACCCCCAAAGAAGGTATACGCATTAGATAAATTATTTTCCCCATGGCCTCCTGTGTGGAGTTAATGTTAAAATACAATACTAAATAATAAATTTTCCTGAACGGGTTATTTTACAGAATTTGTACAGTAAATTCATCAAATTTGCGAGTTATAACTATTTGACGTTGATGCGAAAAATACACCATTTGACCATAAGGCTTTAAAGTTATATTATTCTAACTTTACATTTTAAACCACACGATGGCAGCGCCCTCTATTTCACTATTTCTTGACACATTGTACTTATTAGGGGATGGAATAAAAGCGCACGTGACAGATAAAATATTTACGCTGGGAGCCAGCAGCGGTGATTTTTGTTTTAAGGGAACCAAAATGCCATTACATTGTGACATAGATGTTTTAACACCTCTAAAACGTGTGAAAATAAAAATATTTTGTGTTAGCATAATTTTTTATTGCTCTTTATAATACTAAAACAGAATAATTTTAGAATACCAGTTACATTGTTACGCAGGAGTTTTATCTTCTCTAAACGTGGGAAATAAAAAAAAAGTTTTTAGCAACATTTTTATAGTGTTATTTTTTATCTTACTTTTTGATATTCGAGGTGGTGTCGCTGAGAGCTTCGTTAACCTGTATTTCTGACGCGTGCAAAGTTTATGAGAAAAATAGTAAAAGCTGCAATGGAGCTTTCTGTAGTATTGCTGTCATTCGTTTTTGTGAAATGTTTTTACGGTGTAGAAGTAAATGTCTTGACTGAAACAGCGTAAGCTTTCATATGGTGAACTGGAGTCATGAAAAATAATAGGCCCTTTTGGTTTAGAATTTTATTCAAGTAAATGCCACTGTTTTTAGTTTAAAAAATCATTTCCATCATCCTTAGCTATAGAGAATTATTAATTACTAACTGTCCCGGCCACGCGCTGCTGTGGCTAACGAAACACAACGCCATCTACTGATTGGTTACCCAACCAAGATAACCAAGCGTTGTGTCGATAAATTAACAAAGACCGCCATCTGTTAGAAACTTATGAAACTTACAAATAATTAAAAAGCATTGTCCATAACAAATTCTGCATTGCAGTAATAAATATTGAGGTCAATAACTATCCTACCTTTTAAGTTGGATTAAATTACACACAGTAAGCCGAATTTCATCAAAATCGGTTAAGTAGTTTCGGAGTTTATCTCGAACAAAGATGGTGACGCTAGATTTTTATATATAAAGATTAATATTTTATAAAGAATAAGATTTAGTTGTTTCAAACTCCATTCAAATTATTTGATGAAATACAAAAAAATATATAAAAAAATGGTAACTGTTAAGCGAAGATCCTCGGTTTGTTTAAGCTTTTGATAAAATTGTGATCAGCATCATAACAACATGACTATTAATTCTAAGATTAGACGCAGTGTTGGTCGTACAATATTTTACAGCTGTGAAACAATCGAATGTTCAGATATAGACATTTATTTGAAAGTGGATAGTCCAGTCAATATCACAACTTATCAAATATGTTTACAATTCAACTCAATATGGTACCTATATAATTAATAAATATTTTTTTATCTTTAAAAGATACAAATACCATATGGTGCGAATAAATTACTTTGATTACAAACATCAACACATTTGAATGGGTACAGTAATGATAGTTGTCCTCAATACATCGCAAAAAACTTGGAAATTTGGTGACTAACTTTCAAACGAAAGAAAGAACCAAGACCGTCCTTTTATGGGGAGCGCCGTAACTTTTGCACTTATGAAATCGCTCCTGTTGGGTAACCTGACGAAGTACGGGCGCGTGTTAAGTGGCAAGCGAAAGTTCGGATCTTGGAATTTTTTTCGCCCTGGATGGGCTTTACGGGTTAACACGGCGCGGTCCGTGTTTTTACGGTTTTACAAAAGTAACATTCCTTTGTGATTTTTCGACGCCTATTTTATGTCCATTATCGATTACACATTACGAATGTAAATGTTGCACTGTTAATTTAGTTAAAATATAGATAAATAAGTTTGAGATGGCCAATTAAAGCCAAAATCAGAAAAAAAAAAAACTGGACTGCCACGGAAAAGGAGCGACAGGTGACTTAAATGTTATAGTGTGCTACGAGTAAGTACCAAAAGCTCGAGGATGTCGACGAGTCAGCATTCTGGTGTTGTGGCGATACTCAAATAATCTTTACGTCGAATTTTAAATTCGATTAACAATTATATGCTTGCAAGATCCAATTTGTGCAGGAATTAAACAAATATTTTTATTTTATGGAAAATATTCGTTGACATGCTCGAAAGGTTTTCCAGTTTTACAACAATTTGTTTTCGAACTTCACCCATTTTTATCTGAAAAAACGCTAAAATAAAACATCAAACGGCTCTTCATTCTGCAAAAGAGATGGTTTGAGGCTATGTCATAAATTGTCTTAATTTCTTCGAATACGAACGCGGAAATCTGTTAATGTAATTTCTGCAAAATATGTCAGAACGTTGAAAGAATATTTCGTACCAAAGTTACAGCAATCCTTCAGGAACATCACTAGGACTAGTGCAGGTGATGTACCCCCACCGCAGCCCAGACTTGACACCCCTTATTTTTTTAATGAGTTTATCTCAAAAGTCGGAATTATATGAATAAAACAGCCACAATACCCCAACTTAGGACGAATTTTAGAGATAGCCGACAACCCGGTTGCAATATTCCAAAGAGTTTTTAAAAATCTTATTGATCGAAAAAAAAGCACCATTATATTTCGGTCCATCGCCACACAGCAATTGAAAATTGCGCGCTATGTTCCTTTACCTTGACCCCTCCTTTCTTCCATTAAAAATATTGTCATGCGAGTGATAGTTTTTCAGTTATTTCAATTGCCTAACTAACCCCATTGATCAACTAGCTCCGCCCTACCCTACATTAAATCTAAGTATTGCAAGTTAAGTTAGTTTTTTCGGCTCTTTTTATTCACTTTTCTTCAATTTTCTGATATGCCATCATTCACTTTTGTCGTGGAACCATATATATTTTTATTTTTTACGTTTTTTTCACATCGATGGATAAATACTCGTATTTGCGATTTATGTAGCATCGTAGCCCTGCTATTCCTCGTGTTATTTTATCCAAGTCAGGCACCAGATCAGACAAAATAATTGCATTACTGGTCGTATTTTCGAAGAGCTTCAATAACATGTTGTTCGAAATTTTTGTGCATCCCGGTGTAACCTAATAACTACGCCGTTTTTGTGAAGATATTTATAACCTTATACTATTTAGAATGAAGTAACAAAACAATTAAAAGATAAACCAAGAGAAGTGTGCTGGGGAGGTTTAAGGGTTTATTATAGTTTTAAGGATTCATAGTCATGATAAAAATCGTAGACTAAAACCTTTGGCTCCAGCCGCACGTTGCCCGCATAGCGCACTGAGCTGCTTCCGACAAGCAAGTGGGTTAATAAATACTTGAACAATGATGGGAAGGCTCGAATACAATATTCTTTCACAATTGAATTCATACACTTTAATTTGTCTTTTTGACTATATTATTATTTATGTGCTAGATTGGAGCGGCTTAGTGCGTTGTGCGGCCGTTGTGTGGACATAAGAAAATAATAATAGTAGGATAATTTGTATAGCGCAATTTTTGTAAATAATCACCTCACGGGTAATGCAAAATCTTTATGCTGAAGCAGCAAAACTTTTGATTGATGAACTTAGAAGCAGAGGGAAATTGGAGAGCTTTTTCAATTTATTTATAGATCAACGAAATTATTATAGATGACAACGTCATTTTCATTATGACATTATATAGAGAAATTGTTTGAAAAAGGATGTTGAAAATGAAGCGAAAAACATATAAAATTTAAAAAAAATTGAAAAATCTTCATGTTTAAATAAACTTTTTCTTGGTGTTATATTCTTTAAACTGTTCTTGGAAACCGACCGGTTTCCTCCATACTAAAATCAACGATTTAAAAAAAAATTAACCCTTATGTACATAGGAACTTTATTATAGAATGAAGTCAGAATCGCTTGCGCTAAATACTGGATTAGAAAATACTTTTCATTTGATGTATGCAAATCCTCTGACGGCTTTAAAATAAATTATCTATGATTTTTCGGCGTGTCATTTTTTCTCAAGGTCACAGAGGTTCCATAGACAACATTTTAAGGTGCAAACATAATTTTAAGCTTTAATTGCGTCCTTCTAAGCTTAACGACTGTCGTCACCCGAAGGTGAAGCTGCAGCGTGTTCGTGTTCACGGCGAATATTCGCACCCCTACTTAGCTACAGGGTTCCCAAGAAACAACATTTTAACACGATGTTTAAGAGCACGACATAATAACCACCGATGATACAAGGTGTTTCCAAATAATCACAACGCTTAAGATATATGGTGTTTCGCAACAAGTAATTATCACCGTACTTAAGATACATGATGTTTCGGAATAAGTAATTATCACCACGCTTGGCTACATGGTGTTTTAGAAACGAATAGACAAAATTAGCTACCAGGAGTACAAAGCGGGTAGGAGTAAATAATATCTCACCATCAGTCCTGTCTGGCAGAGCATGTAATGAACGGTTTGTGCCACGTCCGCCGCGTGTAGGTTGTTGTGGTACGGGTTCTTGTGGCGGCAATATCCTTCCTCTATTCTCGTGAGGAACGTTTCTAAGGTGGATGGAGGTACCTGGATAACAAATAAACAAAAAATGTAAATGCCGGAAAATATTGGGATCTAATTTTTTTTTGCAATAGCTCCACACAGGAGGCTCTGAAGAAATAATTACATCTTTGGAAGGAGAGGATGTTCTGGGAAGGAAAAAAGGAGGAGTGGGTAGGAATTTGGGAGGTCAGTGTGTCTAGTAGTGACGGACGAATGAATCTACCCCTTCCACTACGGTGCAAGTTGATGTTCCGAGAGAGCCCTGCTGGAGAAGTGAAAAGGTCTCCTTCAACCAGTCTCTCCAGATCTGGCCTGGTCTGCCACGCAATTGATGCTAAGTCATAAACATAGCAAGCCACTTGAGGTGATCTATGGCAGAGATGTTGGTTATCCAATAAATGGTTATAAATGGTGGGCGGCAGAACCCATACCCGCCTCCCAAATTGTATTCTTGGAAGGTGATTATTTCGATGTCTATATCCAAAATTAAGAAAGCTGAACAACTACATGGTAATATAAAATTCTGTGCAAATTTCTGTCAACATGAAACGGAAAATTTAGGATCGAGTTCTTTGAATAAAACGGAAATAAGTTCACGACAATCTGCAGACATCCTATTTTTCTCTTCTACTAAGCCGTGCCAAGTTTAATCTTTCTGAGAATAGGCTCAAAACTTTAAAATTTAGAGGGAGTTGGAAGGAAGGGAGAATAATATTTTAGAGGTCAAAGGTTACAGTTTCTCCCTAAATATTCGTGTATCATAAGAGTTTATACGTTGTCTGGAACGTTGTTAATCTCTTAGGTGTTAGACTTTAGCTTCAAATAGTCACAATTTAATCTCAAGACTTTCAACAACGGAACTTTAAATTAACAACTCGACTATTTACTCGTAGTTCACGCGTTGAGACGACACTATCACTTTTAAATATTATATTGTTCATTCTTCTTATTTATTATTTTGTTAAGTGATATTTTGCTTTTAAGAACTCTATTATTAATGAATAAAATTTTATTTTAACAAAACTTAATTATTCTTAATTGTTTTGCTATATGTTTATTATTCACCCGTATATCTGTAGGCCTTGTAGGACTTTTTACTGAAAAAACCGTTAAACCATAAAACATAAATCACATTTTTTGCTTCTGGCATTCAGATTATTTATTTATTTACACATATACGGAAAAACACGTGCCATTAACATAATTGACATTACTTATAAATAGTACAACAACATGAATAATAAAAGTATAAATGTAAGTTAAATTTATGAAAAAAAGGTAAAAAGTAAGGTAATAAGTAGTGCGTAAAAGGTAAAATGTATAAAAGTATAATTATTTATTTATTGACGCCCTATTGGGCTTTAACATATCAAATACAAATAACATTTATAACAACAGTACCTATAACATAATTAAAAAAGATTACAAAATATACAAATAAAGCATAAACTCAATATAAAAAAATAGGAATACATACATCTAAAGCTAATTCCACATGGATGGCTTTAGAGAACTCGTAGGTACAACAATTCATATAACTACGAGCAACAAAAACATAAAAAAAATTCAAAACACATTATTTTTTACTTAATTACTCGTATGCTATTGGAATAAGAACAATAAAAAACAACAAACAAAAGAACATCGAAATAAAATAAAATGATTTCTTATTCATTATTTACATCTAAAAGGTGGTGGACTAATTTGGCTTTAAATGAATCGAAGTTTAAATTAAATATGTCAGCGATTATAAAGTGTAAAATATAAAATATAAAGTACAAACTATAAAGTTATAGACAAAAAGTAAAAATAAAAAATTAAAAGTTAGAAATAAAACAATAAAAAGTAAAATGTAGAAATATAAGATATCTTTAAAAGGTACCTACAAGATTTAAATATAAAATATAAAAAGTAAGAAATCCTGGATTATGTTAACCGATATGATAAATTTACAAGTACCTATGATTTCTAAAGCATTAATTTTTAGACTGAAGTACTGGTAGGCATACATTATACATTATGTTTACATAATTATATTTACGTGTACTAGCAAGCAAATTTAGTTTAATGCATCTTTTGCATGGGGCCAGATTACCGACGTGATCGATATTAGCATATTATTATTCATTGCCTAAAATATGCAAGCGATTTAGGATTGAATTTTGTTCTGCGTTCGTCGCAGTATTGTCACAATGAAAAGGTGTTTTTTACTCCCTGTGAAAAGTTTTGAATAAAGAGAGTCCTGAAGAGTTCTGATCGCCTCTAGGAAACGCCTCCATTTCGCTGGTATTCTGATATCTCCCGGTTCCTCATATCTAAGGATGTGATGTTTGCCTCCAGATCATTAAGCCATATTTATCTTTAGACTTCCCCCATTAATTCGTCTTGCAGGCGTATTACTTATTAGATTATATTTTTTCTATTTTATAACCGATATCTGTTTCTCTCCTGTCACTAAGGGACTCACTTGAAATAATTTTAATGTATGCGTTTGTTCCAATAAAACACAATGATTTCATATTAGTTCATAATCCTTTTTTTTATCTTCATCGCGCGTCATTTTCAAAAATCTGCTAATTTCATAACCAAGTCTTTGTTTTGGTTATTTTTGGGGATTGAGGGTCACACTTTATCCTTTTTCAAAGACTATGTATGGGAAAGACTTTCACTGCCTATCATATCTGCCTGGATACAGATTAAGATTGACCGATAGACAAAATTTCCGGCTAATTTGAAATGGTTTCTTCGGAAAACACGCATTTCACGCGAACGTATCCATCAATAAAATCTTTACATATGTTATTGTAAAAGCCCGTAAATTGGTAAATCTTAGGTTTTACTAGTAAATCTTAGGATTCACCAGCATTAAATTTTCCAGTAAATCTTAGAATTTAGTGGAAAATCTTAAGATTTACCGTAGGACTGTCTTTTACAGTAACATACATATATAAAAATCAAAATTTGCTTGTTTGGGGAGATATATTTATATGAGTAAATGAGATCTCTATGCGTTGCTAAACCATTCAACCGATTGCGATGAAACTTTGGGGGTTTAATGTGCGCATGCCCGCGATTGGATGTGCACATCAATATATCTATAATAGTGAGCTCTGGTGTTATGAAATTATGCGTTGCTAAACCATTCATCCGATCGCGATGAAACTTTGGTGAGTTGTTGAGCACGTCCGCGAAGGTTTCTATATATACTAATGAGCTCTGGCGTTATGAAATTTGTATAAAAAATTACAATAGGTGGCACGCGAGCTGTTTGAAAACTGAATACACTGGAATGTATGGAATGCGGGAGGAGGGAGGGGAACTCGGGAGGGGGGTTTGCGGGACGGGGGAAGCGTGAGGGGAAGGGGACGCGGGTGAGGAAAGGTAGGTGGAAGGGGAACGGGGCGAATGGGAAAGGATAAGCAAGGTGAAAAAAAACTTAATTAATTGGCATAGCAACGCGTGCCGGCAACTCGCTATTATAAATATATATTATAAAACATTTTTACTTCGTCGAATTAAATACAATATAAATTGTTTGCCGATCTTTTAAATTAATATTAAACAACCCAATATCGTTGTAAACAAATACACAAAATTGAAAGGCATTCCCGCCAAATAAATTAATATTAAATTCGAAGAAATATCGGAAAACTCTTCTGCAAACTTTACGAATGTACATAGGAAGCATGTTACAGTATGGCTTCTACCGCTTAATATTAAAACTGGGCTTGTTATTAAATAAAGTTAATTTGATATATAATAAAAGATCAAACATCAATTTAAAGTTAGTCTAGATTTGATCCCAGAGATCATGTTTACTGTAGTTCATTACAAATAATCTGTGTGCAGTGGTATTGTTTGTAGACAATTTTTTTATTAAAAATCTGTATAACTTTTTCATTTGTTATTTCTGCAAATGATTTGAAAATCATTACTGCGTATTTACATATTATATATGCATTGATACATTATATTGATATGCACAAGGTCTACTATTTGAAGATATATACACATGAAGTTCTAGAAATTATTTTTACAAATAAATAGATGCCTATCTATAATATTTTTGCTTTCTCCTGATAATTAAAATAACCGGAATCAAAAATTTATTCAACAAACTAAGATAATAATAAGTTTCGAGTGGTATAATTATCAAGAGAGGGAGAAAAGGCGCATGGTTTTGAAATTAATATAAGTAACGTATAGTCAGAATTTGTCAATGTAAATTTTTGATTTCAAACACATTCACAAGTACTTTCATACTTAAACAATCCCCGAGATGTAATTAATAATTATTAGCAGACCTGTATCAAATTTTGTCATAGTATTGTTCTTGGCACCTATTTAATTTTTTTTTACAAATCTCATATTTCAGATATTACTACCATTCATTTTTGTATTTTGTAAGAAAAATCAATTAAATTTGGTACGTAACATAGGTACCTATTTAAAATATATCAAATGATTCGATTCAAAGTATTAGGTGAGTAATTCGAATAAATTCATTAATTTAAAGAGTTTCGAAAATTGTAGTTTGATTTAACAATCATTGTTTTGCAAAATGTCATTCTCAAATTTTGACATTTTTGACAGTTTCGTAATAGTTTTTGTAATGATTAAAAAACTTTTCCAGAAACCTTCGCGAGGATGGAAAAAAGGTGTTTTGAGAGTTTCAAACATTTCCAATGCTTGATTTAGCAACGATATTAGATATATAGATATCTCATATGCATACATATACCCAAGCAAGCATATTTTGATTTTTATATAATATGTACATGTACTTATATAGATTACATACTAATTTGTTGCGGCTTTTGTATTTAAATGTATAAAATGGTGAAACATTCTTTTGCCAAGAGTTTTTTTCTAAAATACACTATAAAATGCTGTAAAAAACCCAGAGGCATAAAGGTTCGTTAAATTAGTATGATATTTTGAAATATCTTACTAATGACCAAGAAAACATTTTTTTTAAAACTCAGAACAAGTTTTTCTGCATTGAACTAATTTGGCGGTTAGATATTATTTTAGATTTCACGACTAAAAGTATTTTTTGGGTGTTATGCCGTGTTGCGCTACCTCCTTCTTTAGCCAACGTTTCGGACAGCGTTGCAGTGTCCGCCATCAGGGAAGATCTAATTTGGCGATTTTTATGAGTAATATGAGTATTCTGCCATGTAGAGGGTATATACCTACACTTTTACATATAACTGCATACTCAACTCAAATTTTGATTTTTCGGAGATATCTGACTAATCAACTGGACGATCAATTTATGGACATGAATTTCTGAAAAGGTGAGTTTCGCTCTGATTTCTGTTCTTGATTCTTTTATCAGTTTTTGTTCGTGTGGGAGTCTTTTCCTAGCCTTAGGGATACTTCGGATACCTTAGGGATAAAATGCAAACTCTTTGTATAGAATCTGATACGCGCTTTCGTTACATTAACCTTCCGACAGACGTTGCTGATCTTGAGAATTGATATTCTTAAATCGTTGTTTTCAAGAATACATGATTTGGATAAGTGTGGCGGGGCAAACTTTCTACTGATTTAATTACCAATTTTGCCATGTCACTGTCCTGAAGGTAATCGGACGGTGGTATCTTAAACCACCCCTCGAATTATCTTCTATATTTCCCATATTGAACATAAAATTATTAATTGCTTCCCTCAGTAACTAGTAATTTAAAATAAAATGTTTTGTGCTTTTTTGCCAATTACTCAGTAAATAGGTATCAAAAGGAAACATTAAATGCATTTAAGTTATTCGTTAGCAGTAATATGAACTGTAAAAGGAGTGAGAACATTCCACTTGACTGAATAGGTAACGTTTTCTCTTTGATAATTTTGCTTTGCTGGAAATGTTCACTCAACGAAGAATAAAGTAATGAAATATTATTAAAGATTTTTATGGCATGACTTGCTTTTAGGTAGATTTTTTTAAATTTGATAAAACCAAGATATATCTGTGTTGTTTGTCTGTGTAATTAATTATTTCAGGATAAATATAAGCTCAATTAAACCACAACATAAATATACAATTTTCAGTACTCACCACGTGTTAGTAAAAAAATAAACAAAAAGTACAGGAAAATAAAAAAAAATCAACAAAATGATTTCTTTGATGTAAAAAATATCTTATTAAATTACATTTAAATTCCATTTGAACAAATAAATTAATGAAAAATGGTGGATCATTTTGTTGTGGTTTGGATTGTTGTCGAAAGGGTGAACACGATTATGGATATTATAAAGAGTCAGTTTAATATATATTACCTTGAATTTGTGTATGATTCCGTAGCGGTTGAGTAGATCGTATCCCAGGAATTTCACCGGCTGACTGTTGGCTGCCTCGCTTAGGGCGAATACGTCAAACGACCAGTCGTCCAGAGTCTGAAAGGTTAAAGGAGCATCGGACTAACAAAGCCTATTGTGCTTCTAGTACAAAAGCCTTCACTCGAATGTTAGTAAAGTTAGTTGATGTGTTTGTATGAATAAGCACACACAAACGAACAAAGAACATAATACACTATACAGATTGCAGGTTCGATTTTCCAGAATACAAATGACATACTTTAGTTCTGACGTTATACATGATTGGCAGTTGCGTAGCGATCGTTTGGGTAATTGGGCAGCTGTTTGAGACCAAGTGGCATTGATGGGGTATAATTTATTAATATATCACCTCAAAAGCAAAAAGACACTTGAGTATTTTTTACGAAAAATGCCTACTTTTAAAGTTAATCGAATGTGGTGTGATTGAGGACAAAGTTTTTGTTAATATCTAAAAAAAATACAGGTAGTAACGCAATTTTGGAAGTCGAGAAATTTGTCTACTTTCAAAAACTATCTCAACTATTTTTAAAATGAACTCATGGAAAATTGAACTTTTCCTCGAAAAATTGAAAACAGTACCCTAAATATAAATATATTGTTATTACGTTTAGGTAATTCGTATCACTACATTTAATTTAAGAATGAATAAAAAATTATCTTACTTCGATGTTAATTGATTGTGAGCTACCGAAAATATTATTAAATCTCTAAACGTCATTCAAATAAATACAGGGTAGGGGTAAATAGAATCCTATAAATAAATCGTTTCAAAGTGGAATAACCATAGCTTGATAACGGCCGCTGAAGGCCGAAATAGCTGTCACAATAATAAAAACTAAAATACTTGCTGAAACAATTAATACTCTAATTATTAACACACTTTCAATATTTTGTGAACCATAATGCTCGTGACAGACTCAGCTATAAAAGCGCCAGCGTTATTTGGGTTGGCGTATTTCGGCATATGCTCGCCATGCATTGCTAGGGAATGTACAGCGAGCGATGCGTCGAAATACGCCAACCCAAATAACGCTGGCGCTTTTATAGCTGAGTCTGTCGGCCCCATAACTCTGTCCTTTACTTTATTTATAGGGTAAATTTTATTATATTATGTATTAAAAAGTAACCCGTACAAATACCATGTAAACAAATATAAACTTAAAAATATCTATCACAATATTTTCTACCCATAAAATGATTGCATTCTATATCGAGATGGGTACATGGGAACTATAAAGACAATGAGTTGAGCCCAAAGATATTGTTGAGCCTGATTCACGGTTTTGCTTAGGACCGGGAGGTACGATATTACACCACTGATATTTGACATTGCTTTTCTGTCTTTGGAATATGTATAATAGAATTTTAGTCTGACACACTGAGGTTTGCAGATTCCTACTAAAATCTATCATAGAGTCACCAGAATTACTACAAATATTTGGATATTCTCTGACCGAAATGAGTGAAGCAGATGATGACTCGCATTTTCAAGAATTATACTGCGCATATGATATATGGGCGAAATTACATTTTGGTACATGGTGGATTAAATCAACACATCAGGTATGGTTGTAAATCTAAAATTACTAGCCATCATTTCAAATAACTCTCCTTCAAATGTCCCTGCGTTAGAATAACTCGATGTGCATACAACAGTATGATGTTATGACGGTAGGAAATTGTGTCCATATCGCACTCGTAAAGGCAAGTAATATCTATTGTTGTTTGTGTTCCAATAAAAATCAGAACGTGATTGAAACACCATATTTTGAGTTTCTGGTGATAAAAATGATGGTTTGAAGCTTATTTATACCATGCATTACATATGTATTTATTGTAGATAGATACGAATGAACGACAAGCTTTACCAACATCTTCCTGTAAATTAAATTATTAAAACGATGTCGATTAAAAGACCGGTCAATAGCTGAGTTGATATCGAGGGTTGGGTACCACCCAGGTGTCGTGTGTTCAATTTATCGTCTGGCTAAGTCCTCCACCACGACACGAGCAACATTTCTGCATTGTGTGGTGGTAGTAGAAGATTTTCAAATATTGTCAGGTTATTCACAACCCGGGAATGTTTGTCTTTCTTTTAAAAAAATGTTATTAATATCTAACTTTACCACCTATCATCATCTGAGGTTTCCAGACAGAAAAATTTTTGCAGAATGCGCGCCGATATAGTTTAACAGAGCTTTCACGCAAATAAATATTCTGCTTTTAATTTTTCGAAGAAAACTTCTTCGGTAAGGTTTTCACTTTGTGATGGCATTGTAAAATCTACGGGTTATAAGGCATCACAGACAAAAAATTTAGAAATTTTAGAAATTAGAAAAAATGTAAATAATAAAGCAGACATAATTAATAAGCAGCAAATTTTTATAAACCCTCTTTTGAACCTTTTCCCACTTAACCGGTCTTTCCCTACTAATGACTTTGAAATCCCTAATTTTGATAAACTTCCCCCACTCTTACCCCTTCCCCTTCCTTCTACCCTTTCCTCCCATATGTGATATATATTTAAATTTTTAAGTTTACTATACATTTGATCCTGATGATGTGAACATCGTTCATGAAACACGTTGATTGTATATAAATAAAAGTGATGTAAACAAACTTATTAATTTGTCTATTCATTAAAATAAATATTCTGCTTTACAGCAACCCTATTTTCAATATAAATAGATTTTCGGCTTTTGTTATGGAAGGGAGAGTAAATTGACAAATACCAGATTTTCAAAATATTACGTCAGCTATGACATGTTCCCTGAATCGCGTAAATCTTTTAAGTACCGACTTAATATTATTATTATCTTCTTTACATTTGCACAAGAAAAATAGGGTGGAAATAATTTTAGCAAAGCTTTCATCTATAAATGTTTTCTCCAGGTAAAAAGATAAAGCCTTCTTAAAAAACCTTTTAGTGCGTAAACTTCTAGTTGGAAATCTTCGGTAAAATTTACGTCATTTTAAACCGGCGGCATTAAATAAAATGAAAACAACTGTAATTTTCTTTTACACAACATTACAAATAAACAACTTGAAAATAAGTATTTCTTTAACAAAAATATATGAAATTATTCAACTGAGGTAATGTACTAGGTAACATACAACCATAGAATAAGAAAGAATACAAGAAATGTCTTATTGGCGTGTTTGGTGATCCAAATATTTGTCTAATCGAGGCTTAAATTACCAACATAAAACTGTGTTAACGAAATTAAAATAGGATGGAGATCTACGATGTCAGGCCAGTATAAGTGAGACGGAGCGGGCGATGAAATATTTAGTTCCTAAGAAAAAATACAGAACAGTTATCGGTACTTCATTAGAAGTTAGCAAGTCTATTGATTAATGACTTAGTGACGGACTACGGACGTTTTTCTTCTCTCGACGATGTTATAATAATGGAGACAGAATTCAAAGTATATTTACATGGTTTACCGATCGCTTTCATCAGTAGTTACGTAGAAATACTGCACTTATAATTTATAATACTGGCAATGTTTTCAAATTAATGTTTAATTCCAATTGATCAAACGATTTTGGTCATGTTAAATCCATATTTTAGATAGTTTATATAAATCAGGAACCAGCTGTTACGGCTGTGAATACATGCTTAAATGCCCATATGACCATTGTTTTTTAAAAGAAAGATCTGACAATAGGTTGAAAATCTTCTACTGGTATTATTAAAAGCAGAAGATATTAGCAGTTACATATGCAATGATGGACGCTTGGACGAGAACCCCACGTATTTGACAACTCTGCCAAAAATTTGTTTTAATTATTAAACATTCTGTAAGTGAAGTTGTGTTTTGAGCCTGCAAAAACTATGCGGACGTCGATATAATATTTCACACTTAGCTAGTGTTAATCCATAAAAATAAACGTCGTAGCTGAGTGCCTGAGCGAAAATTATTGCGCCCAGTCGCGTTATTGACAACGAGATCAATCAAACTTGACCACCATTACTTGTATGGTGGTCAAGTTATTCCGCTTCGCATTAAATATATATATATATATTTTTTTTTAATAGGTATACCGCACAAGACTCCCAACTGCTCCCGTCTGAAGCCAGTGAGACTATGGCATCCACAATTGGGGTATGTTGTGAGGCTGAAAGTAGTGGGGAGGGGAAGGAGATAAGGAAGAGGAAGGAGATAGGAAAAAGGAAGGTGGGAAAGTACCTGGCTATTCAGATCTGGTCACCAAACACGGCTAATGCTATTTCAAGCAACGTTTCAATTCTGAATGGTGGTCTTACACCAGGGCGATACTGAGAGTATCTTCCACTCCGGAACGTGCCGCAAATATATTATTTTTAATGAATTAATTGTGAAATAACACAAATTAATCAAATAAGATTTATTTGCCACGCCGGGATTCGATCCCGCGACCTTCGGTGGGCGAGTCAAGCGTCTTCCCACTGGACTACGCCGGCCGTCAAGTTAAAGTGAAGTTCATGCAATTTTTAGTACGTAGAAAATATAACCAATAAGGTTGATCTATGATTTGAGATTTTTACGTCAATTGTAGGTATTATCGTGATATATTTTTAGGGTATTAGGATGCTGGGTTGCGCTACCTCCTTCTTTAGTCAACGTTTCGGACAACATTACATCCAGCGTACAGCATGCAGTCTATCATCAGGGCAGATGTGTAATCTTACACATTACAAATCTCCCCTGATGAAGGACACTATCCGAAAAGTTGGCTAAATAAGGAAGTAGGGCAACACGGCATAATACCCCAAAAATCAATCACGGTAATAAGTTTGAACTACATTTTAAATCAGTGATCACTGAGCTCGATCGGCGAAAGGGACTTTAGACTGTAAGTAATGTTTAGTATTTTAAAACAGATTTTAGATACCTGAACTTTTTACGTAACACTTGTGAAAGTAGCTACTTAATCATAATATTATATCGGTGTTCTTATGTTAGATACATGTTGTAGGCTACATTTTTTGAGAGTTTGTGATCGTGAAATTTATGTCAATCCCCTGTGTTCGGGATAAGCTCATAGGTTAAAACATGTCACATGACTCAACATTATCCCCTTTCCGAATACATTTTCAGCTTTAGAGATAAAAAATATTATTTTTTACCTTTTTTCTTAAAAGTTGAGGCACGTGGCATTATATTAACCCGTGAAAAGGTATTTTAAGCGAACAGAATTTACCTGGCCCAGTTTAAGAAAATCGGTGTCCGTCAAATTTTCCTATCAAGTTCAGAATGACTGTTCATTTACGTTGAAATTTTATTAAAGGTTGTGGGCGAAAACGAATAGACAATTTAATCTCCGTTCACTACGTTTTTCTTTTAGTCCCAAGCTAATATACCAGTCATATACACTGCTGCAGCTAGTTTTCGCAAATAAAGAGAAGACAGCAGCGTTTTAAATACCATTATGAATAGTTTAAAATTCTGGTTGAATTTATTTTAGTATATTTTTTTTTTAAATTTAGTTTATTAATGTGTAAAATAGGTACACACGGGCATAACAAAAAAAAAATGCAGAGAGATGATAAAGAATGAATCAACCTTCCAATAACAGTAAACAACAATATGAAAACTAAAAACAATAATTCTCCTACCAATAAACGTGTTTTCAATTAATTTTACACATCTATTTAACAGTTTACGTCGCGTGGTACAATAAAATTTAAAATAAGTTTTATTAACCTCAACAACAAAAAACAAAGAAAATAAATTTTAAAGTTAAGTTAAAACTCCCCTTCATTTCTTCGAGATTCTAAAGTTCTGTCTTGCCACTACAATAGACGTTATTCAGTCGACACATTCGTACAAGAGGTTTGGCGAAGATTAACATAGTTCTTTGGAAAGGAGTGTGGAAACTTTGGGTTTTCTTAGTATACGGTGATTGGCATTGATGTCGATTGTGGCCAAAAAGAAAGATTATGCAACTAGTTATAATTTTAAAAATAACTTTGATTTAATTTTAAACACAATTTGTAGCAAGTTGTAAGAAATACAGTTAGTGTCCATTATTTGAGAAAGGCTATGTTATAGAAATTATTAAAATTTATGAAAATTTCATATATTTAAACATGACAATTCTTAAAATGCCGTAATATAATTTGTTTCATGGCTGTTACACATCCCGTTTAGTTCCGCCAACAAAGTTTTTCCGCGCATTGCTCTAAATATGACAAAAATAGCAAACTAATATCTTATTCTGCGCACGTATTTCGTGACATCCCGAGAACGGTTTATTGAGATGAAAACAGACAGAACGTTTGCATTTGAGGTTTAATGAACAATTTTTGCGATTATAATATTAATTTTCAAAGTTGTTATTCTCCGAAGCAAAAACAATAACAAAACGCTTCAAATCTCTTTGGCGCTAACATAATCCTATCCAAATAAATAGAACTAAATAATATTTAATACCTTTCGGAGAGGGGATACTATTTGTTATCATAGAAATTATTATTATTCAATTCCTGGAATTCGAACATTAGAATTATTATGTCTACAAAGCTTCTACACACACTAAAATATTTTTGTTTTTGTACTAATTTAAATTTTTAATTTTATTATTTTGGTTCAGTTATTAATTTATCTAGCTGTTTAATTTACCGTTAATTATTTAAACAGGCGTGGGCAGTGCTGTTACGAATTAAAATAAATAAATATATATATATATAAAAAATTGGTAAACATCAGAAACTACATTCACTAAACTAGATTAAGTAAGATGAATAGTTTGGGATCTGGCTTATAAATGTTTACCCGTTCATTTATTACTCTGATGAATCTTTTATATGCTAAAGCCATTCTTATGCGGGGTCCATTGCGCCGGCAAACGCCAGAATTTTGCTTGACAGTCCTATACAACAATCAAGGTCACAATTTTTGCCAACACTCAAGGCCGCAGTGTTTGTGCTTCCCGTGTTCGGCGGAAAACAAAACTTAAACATCTCATCCCGGGTGAAGCGGGAAGGCAGGCGGGATCCAGCGGGGGGGGAAAATTCATTTTTTGACAGAAGTCGCGCGGTGCGGTCCGTGTATGTAGAAAAATCGGAACGGATTTTTGTAGTTATGTGCTATGTATGAGCGAACATAATCACGAGTTTAAAATATTATTATACCTAAATATAATATAATAATAGAAATATTTGATAATATAATATCAAATATTTATAATTATTCTGTTGTTGACGTAAATATTTACGTACTTTAGAGTAGAATTAGATTTTAGATAGATAATAGAATTTAGATTCTATAGTTCTAAATTAGGTCGTGCAATAAAATGACGTTATTTTATAATGTCATTGGTGCAATAATCGATATTAGTCGGAAATCTTTCCTGATAAACCCTGATCTGTGTTTTCTTCCTGATGCAGGTAGCGTCTTTTCTACATCGAACGCATTTTAACATTTATGCAAACGATAAACGTCAATTTTTTTGGTACGCGGACCTAATAATTATGATTTTAAATTGTAAATAAACACAATGTCGTAATGGATGATTATTTCTTTCGTGAACTCACTTGTAAATAAAGTCTATTAATTTATTAATCGGTTTCAGAGACACGGGAGAAATTGACGATTGTAAATCGATATTCTATTTTTGATGCTACGTAATTATTTACGTAGCAACAAAACGTATTCACTCTAAATTCTTAATAAATAGTAACTTTAGGTCGTGCGTATTAGTCGGAAATCTTTCCTGATAAATAAATCTATACAAATATCTGTGTTTTCTCCCTGATGCATCTCTTTTGTGTCATCAGAACGCATTTTAATATTGATATAAACGTCAAGTGTGCGTGCCATGGACACGTCCGTACCTCAGACCACTTGTCAAATTGTGTGGACCGCGCGAACTTCACCCCAAACGATGTTGGTGTAAAGTTATGGCCTTGAGTGTTGGCAAAAATTAAACATTTATGACCTTGATTGTTGTGTTGGACTGTCAAAAGTCTGGCGTTTGCCCGCGCAATGGACACAGCTTTAAACATTTATGACCTTGATTGTTGTGTTGGACTGTCAAAAGTCTGGCGTTTGCCCGCGCAATGGACACAGCTTTAAACATTTATGACCTTGATTGTTGTGTTGGACTGTCAAAAGTCTGGCGTTTGCCCGCGCAATGGACAAAGCTTTTTACAGCCCTAGGGGGCGCTTTTATAGTTCCCGCGGCGACAGCACGGTAACAGCACGGTAACAGCACAGAAAAGCGAAAAACATAAGTTCAAAAACATAATGCTGTATCTCTTTCTTACACACTAAATAATAGTGTGACAAACGATGTATGTATATCTGATATCCCCCTTAACAGATATCATCTCTCTCACATGTATTGAAGAAATGAAATGTGGCATGCCGTTGCGTTCGACAGCGCAATGCCGTCGCCATGTTAATATTAAAAGCACCCAATGGCTGTTAGGATGCTTGGAAAATTATTATAAAAACAATTAATAAACAATTGATAACTTCAAGTTTTGTTTAGCTGAAAATATTTTATTTTCAGATTTTGTGTGAAACAGCATTATTATTGAATTCGGATGGTACCACTGGGCGTGTATACCATTGGCTGCTTTTATAAGGCAGCAAGCGTACATTCCTTATAAAAATATTGCTGCAGCCTTTTCTTACATACTAAAATAAGACAAAATATGTACGCATGTTGATTTGCTCCAAAATTTTTTTTTTCTGGCATTTCCCTAACTCGTATTAAAGAAATGAGATGCCGTGAGCCGTTGCCGTCGCCGGATCGTTTACACGGGAATTATAAAAGCAGCCATTAACACATCATTTTTTGCAATTATCAATATTACCCAATATTGCACTATCAGATGACTAATGTCATAACAATCTCTCAAAATGCCAATTGCTACATTTTTATGTACGATTATTATTGTTCTAACAAAATAAAAAAGATTGTTATAATCAAACAAATGAATCATAGATTCGTTCGATTAGTCAACGTGTTTATCTTCATCATATTACAACATCAATAAGCACATATTTAAATATCATTTTTATATGTACGCAGCTTCAATGGAAATCGAACCTGCAACTTGCAATCTCTACATTTATAGAATAGTACATTGTATACATTAGTTGGGTTATATTTAAAAAAATATAAGTTATAAACATAATGTCTGACAACTATTGATGGAAAATATTGCTAGTGATTTTTAGAGCCTTGCATGTGCCGGTTTTTGTTTAAGGGTAAAAATAAAATTATTCATAAACTGCTCGTTCATATTGTAATGTTTCAAAATATTATACCAGTGATTCAACCCAATATTATATTTGTAAGTCTTTCTTGAAAGAATTGAGTTTTTTTTACAAAAGTATTTAATCATATTCGTTATACATTTTTGTGTAACTACATTTTTGAAGCATTACTAGTAAAAAAAAAAATCTCTAAAATAATTAAATAATCGTCATATATGAACGAGCAGTTTATGAATGCTTTTAAGTTTACCCTTAATAACCGGAATTCTTTCTACTTTATATAAATCAATCACTTTGTGGTCATAATTCGAATAAAATCACTTTGCTTACCGCTTTATTGACGTATTTGTTGCTGAAGAGAAACGTCTGCGCAGCCTTTATCATACAAAACTTACATTTGAATTTGACGCAAAAATACTGAACCAAGCTGAAAATTTATATTTTCAATGAGAAGGTATAGCAAATATCTAGTACAAATCTGTGCTAACATATTTATGTGTTTTATTATAATAAATTAAAATATTCAATTTGTCATGATGTTCGAGGAAACTTTAGTTAATGGTAATTATTAAAAATACATTCCCGGTCCTAAATACTACAAAAATGTAAATGTAGTAAAATATAAAATTAAAAAATTAAATATTTTTAAAAGAAAGATTTTAAGACAGAAATTTTAAATTGATATTCGATAAATTTGTGTTCCAACGTAAAACGGTCGTTTTTAATTTAAAATTTTATAAAAAAAAATTCTTAATAATTTATAATTTTTGTTTTATAATTCATAACATTTTTATAGTAGGAAAGGATAAACATTTTTTATTTATATAATTATCATTAATTTAGAAATAATTGCAAATGTTGCCTTTAAAATAATGACAATCCTTTAATGGCCTATATAATCTATTTAAAATCACATTTAATTAAAGAAGCTCGTATCCGTACTTGATATTTGTTGGTGACCGGAAAACTCAGAATGAAATCAACTCAACACCTTTTTGAAAGTGATAGTAACATTAGGTTAAGTTATGGGCTATTTTTAATTTATTTTTTTTCATACCTTTGACTTTTCAAGGAGGTATTGAGTTGACTTGATTCTGAGTTGGCGTGAAACCCTATTTGGTATAACTTTTGATAAAAATAATTATTTAGTTTGGCCAAGTGTTTTGTCCTCATTTTCAAAATGTAAGTTTATTAAAATGTGAATGCCGGTAACTCCATTAATGGAGGACTGAATGCCGTTGGCGCTAATAAAAAACTGTCAAAAGAAGCGAAGCTAGCAGTCCACAATGGAGTCCTCGTACCTACCCTGATGTACGGCAGTGAGGCATGGAACTGGCAGAGGAAGGATGAAAGTAAACTGAATGCTGTTGAAATGAGATCCCTGAGGCGTATGTGTGGTAAAACAATGTATGATCGTGTGAGAAATGTGGATATCCGCAAAGAATGTAAGGCTGATGTAAGCATTATGAGTAAGATTAAGAAAGGGACCCTCAGATGGTTTGGGCATGTAGAGCGAATGAACGAAGAAAGTAGTGTAAGAAGAATATACGACGCAAATGTGAATGGTAGAAGAAGTCGGGGTCGTCCGAGGAAGACATGGCACGATCAAGTGAATCAGATACTTGAGTCGGGCCAGGTCAAAAGTCAGAATAATAGAAGAGAATGTATGAGACGATGTATGAATGTGAGTGAGGCAAAGAGTGTGTGCCAAGACCGGGTTGTTTGGCGGTCCGTCCTCTCTGCCTACCCCTGCGGGAAACGGCGTGATGGTTAGTTAGTTAGTTAGTTTTTAAGTTTATAACGAAAAAGGCCGCCACGACTTCCTCTTAAGTAAATATATACCTGGGCAGAATCTTTTTTATATTTTTACTGATGATAGCAAATACGCCACAAAATATCAATATTGACTGATTGAGCGAAAAATGCAGTTAAATAATTATTGTTCATGCGTTTCCATCAATAATTCTCAACAAATCTGCTTATAAACGATATCCCAATAGAACGCCTGAATAAATAAACTTAGCACAATTTTTTGTAGCTTTAATAAAACGACACCTAAAATTTGCTATTATTCCGAATAACAATTTTGGAACACTGCCTAATTATTGCGTTATGTGCAGAAATAGTGTGTAGAGTTTTCAATGATAATATTCACGAAATGATTCAGCAAATTCTAGGAAACAAACTCGATTATGGTCGACCGATGTGTTAATTCTGAAACACAGATTCAACATCAGTTCACAGTTTATTTTCCTTTTTGAAAAGAACTCGTAGGGAATTCTCACGAAAGATGTGCATTTGGATACTTGAAAGATAAAAAAGGGACTGAAATTAAGATGAAAATGAGAATCAAATGATATCAAAATAAATGAAATGATATAAAAAAAGTGACTGATGTATCTCAATTGCTCCTAACTATCATCTGGAGCAAGTGAAGTTATGGCATCCCCAATGGAGTATGTTGTGAAGCTGAAGGTAGCGGGGAGGGAAATAAGATGAGGAAGAAGAATTTAGATGCCTGGCTATTCAGATCTGGTTACTAAACATTTAAAGTAAAGAACTATTTTGATATATTTTTTCATCCACCATTCTTGATATGGCTTTAACCGTCTTTGGTGACAAGATCTAAAGGCCAAGAAGGCTAAAGTGATTTTGATTCTGAATGGTTTTTTTTTAAAGAATGTTACTGAAAGTCAAGGAGTCAAGTCAAGTTTAAATCCTCAGGCCTTTTTTAAGGCCTCAGTACTGTGTAGAAAAAAAAATAGAAGAACTCGTAGATTGCATTCCTGATGCATACAACAATATTTTTAGCACCATCTCTTTAATCAATGTGATCTAAATAATAATTTGTGGTAAGAAGAGGTCCCAAAAAAACTTTCTAATGAATTCCCCCCTCCCTGGATCAAATCCCTCATTCAGGGTCGAACCCCCCATAGGGTCAAAACCCCCCCCCGCATATGAATGCAAAAGCTTCGCACTTGCTGAAAGCATCTACTGCTCTGGAATGCGCTTCTAAATTATAAGAAACGAAACGAAATCAAATAATATGAAATCTATAAAATCAGGCGCTCTTATTGGGAAGTCGTAAATATAAAATATCTCTTTAAATTATGGACAGTATGTTTACCTTAAGAACCTTGACCACGTCTGGCGGGAATTGCATCATGGCCGAATTGGAGACGCGCCGGTAGATTCGGTCCACGAAGATGCCGGCGCGGATGGCGTGCGCCACCGAGCGGAACTTGGGCTTCTCGTCAGCCTTGCGCCGCGTAGTAGCCAGCTGCCGCGTGAAGGTGGACGCCAGCCACTCGCGCACCTCCGGGGGCACCGCGTCCGGCTGCACCTCGGATAGCTCGTCATCCTCGTCCGCCAGCCGCCTAAGGGACGCGACACGTGACACGCGACGCGCAAAAAAACGCAGTTAGTAAAGTCGCACAGTGTGAAATAAGCCTTATTGCAAAACGGTTCCATGACAACTCAGAACAGTGACAAAACTTAACAATGAAGAAAAATGGAGAGAAATACAAAACAAACAACAAATCCAACCTAACCTAAACTAATCTCTTACTTTATCATGATCTATTTTGTCACAGTTCTGTTTTATCCTGTTGCCTTTGCATAATATACACAATTAGGTTAAAAAATAATTAGAAAATAAAATTAGAAAACTTCACTATCTCACCAATTATAACTAACTATAAAGATTTCAACGTGTATTTTGGCACATATTTAATGATAATATGTATTTGCATAGACCTTTTCCCAAAAAAAACAAATTAGAAAATATTGTCAGATAAAAAAAATTCCACTACCTTTTAAGTTATGAATAAGTCACAAGCTTTCACCGTGAATGATTTGGTGATATTATTAACAAATTAATAATACGTAATTAAGGTGATAGAAGTTAATAAGTAACGTAATTTTAAATATGATTAGTTATTAAACTATCAAAAACGTTTAAATTTAAAATAAATCATTTATCTAACGTTGAAAAAACATTTTCACTATATTTTAAAGTCAAAATAGCTATTTTAAGAATATCTTAAATTAAGTTAAAAATATTATACTTTTATTGTAATGCTGAATGAGAAGCAATTTTCTTTGTGACACTTTTCATCTACACGAATTTATGTTTATTTTTGTATTGAAAATTATAATGTGTTTTTTTTCCACAAAAATTGTAAATACTTAGAAACACTTTACGCTCTAGAAAATTAGTGGAGTATGGTATTAAAGTTTTAAAAATGAATGCTTGGCATTACACCATTATTGCTTCGGTAAATCTTACAACTAAAAAATTACAAATACTCATGAAGTTTTTTCTTAAATGCCACGAACTTGGGTTTTATCTATTTTTAGAATTATTCTATTGTAACATCTAAAAAAAAGTCGAATATTAAAAGAAAACGCCGTTTTCATACACCCCCATGCATTCCCAATTCCCAAACGACCATTTCTTAGGGATTAAGAAAAAGTTTTCTGTTTTAAATTTTTTTTTCGGTAAAATATAAATTGTGAATTATCATGTATAAAAATAGTAGCATCGCATTACATTCTTTAATAATACTTTACATTTATGAATAAACCGAAAAAAATGAAATAAAAGGCGAAAATAAAATACATTTTAACAAAATAAAATACTGTTTTGTTTAAAACCACGAGTTTTATTAATTTTTTGAACCGACCGGTTTCGCTTTACTCAAGCATCATCAGGGTACAAATTAATACTTAATAGTATTAATTAGTACCCTGATGATGCTTGAGTAAAGCGAAACCGGTCGGTTCAAAAAATTAATAAAACTCGTGGTTTTAAACAAAACAGTATTTTATTTTATTAAATATGTCAAACCACAAAGTGATTGCTTTCTACAATAAAATACATTTTCATAAATTTAGGCCCAATCGAACATATTTGAATTAAACAATAGATTAGATAAAAAGTTTAAGGATTTAAAATCACTTCTCTGCTGATCGCCTTATTAATCACTTGAAAAATACTTTCCCCGTAGTTAGGATGTCCTTAAGAAATATCTTGGTAACTGACATCAAGATTTAAGATTAACTCCATTTTGCAAGAGCTCTTTAATCTTTGATTTCGTTTTTTGAAAACATCACGTTCAATGGAAGAACTGAAGGGCAGCGTGTACCTTTGGATTATACGCATTTCACTCTTACGGCTTTTGTAGGAGTGAAGAGGCGGCTATTTTGTATTAAAGCAAATTAGCAGTATTTGTGCGCAAAATACATGATGTTTTTTAACCAACGCCAGTGGCGGAAAACTGAAAACACTTAGTAAAAATTAACCATGAACGAATATTAAAATTAGCCTGAAAGCATTGTGAGATTTCAAAGGTCCCGAAGGCTTTTTAAATGATGCTAGATCAAAGCCAACAGCTGTGAGTAGGTGAGCTGACCCGTTAAAGAAAACCGGGCAGGTAATATAGAGACACGAGCAGGTGGTGAATCCTGGGGAAAACGCCACACTTCTCTACGAAGTAACGCCCTGACGAAGGTATTATACACGTTTTTCCCCTTTATAACATTGACATAGATCACTTTCTTTTTGGTAATTATTCGCATAATTTTTTAAGCTCGAAAATTAAGAATTGTGAATGTTACTTTTGGTCCACAAATACAGTGACATCATTTACGTCAAAATAGCGCAAATAATATTCAAAGATAAAAACAATTTTTAAATTTATTTAAATCACACTATTATTAAACATGGTTGGTAATTAATTTTACCATTATCTCGAAAGTGTAATTAATATTATACATACAATGTTAGAATTTTAGAAATTATTCATCGTAAGATGTACAAATGTACAAACATAGATGTTTACATTGAAAAATAACGATAATCTCAGTTTTACGTAAAAAAATAAAAAAATAACGAAAATCTACATTTCAAACCGATTAGATAAATACACCTATTCAAGTAGATTTTTATTAAAATATCCAAAGGTACACAGTTGCTCGGAAAACATTTAAGGCAAGAGAATTATTTTCATACGTATATAACTTCACAAGTATATTACTATATAGAATTTTCTACACAACACTTACCACAAAACTGTACATTTTTCTAAGTAAAAATCTATGCAAAAAAAAAACTTTTCTTATTTACTACGTACGTACCTAAGACAAGTACGTTAATCTTTTTTATAAATTCATTTATATTTAATTCAAATCCTAAGTTTCGCCTTATACAGCCTCTACAGATGATGCAAAGGTAATCCTTGCAGTAAGTTTGCTAAAAAAGTTAAAGAATCCAAACATTTTTGAAAAAAGTCAGCGAAAATTAACGAAAAACAAATGTTTCAAATAAATTTTAGTAAAAGAATGAAATGGAAAATATAATAAAATTAATGGAAATATTAAAAATGGAAAACATTTGATTCATTATTCTTAACGGTTCTAAACCAATTCTGATTCATTATTGGTTGTCCATATGAAACGACTACTTGATTATTAGTGAAAGTTTCATACCATATGTGGACATGTTCTATTCTGTTTCGACAAGGGTCTTTAGCTCGTCTCAAACAAATTGTCAAATTCCTCATTGCTCTCTGCAACATTTATCACAAGTTTAGAGCTAACAATGTTACACTTATTTCCCACTTTCAAAGAAGATTCTCCGAGTTCAAACTCAACATAGGGATTGGATATCTCCCCTAGAAAACCCTGGAGACAAATAACAAAAACAACCAATTAATACGCTTTTGAATATGTGTCAAATGTTTTCAAAATAAATATTATTCTATACACATCATGTTATTCAACAGAAAATGATAAAAAAAATTGCTATAAAAAAGAGCAGAGTGTTTGATTTTCATCTTCAAATATAATTTTACTTAAAGAAAATAAGTATTACACGTGAAATCAATTTCTGTTCTTGATTATTACAAACATATTTTGTTTTTTATATATCTCTAGACAGATTATATTAGTAATGAATGTGTAATGTGTGTTCTATTCGGCCAAAAAACAAGAAATTGAAGGGGACATAATACAATATCATAAAAGCACACAAAAACGACACTCAATAGGTAAGCATTACACATGTAGTAATTTGTAAATTTCTACAAACACAAAAACCAAAAACAAAGCAATATCTATCTACGTAATGAATGATGAGAAAATAATGATACTTGATTTATGTATCTACAGATATATTTACCTGATTATAAAGTTAATTATGTCAAACGCGACAGTACTATATCTTTGAACTCCGTTATGCATTTTCATAAAATTACAAATATTGTAAAGTATTATAAAATCCCAATTTAATCTTATTTTCCAGAGAATTGTTAGTATTTCCTTCAAGAGAGAATTCAATGTTGATCGACAGCGACTTAGGAACTTATCCGCTTAAGGAAAGAACCGCGTGTTTTCTCACCAATTTAATAACTTGTACTGAAAGAATTTCTGGGTATTGTTAAGTTGTTCGTGCAGACAATGCCGGAGGGGCGGCGCTATTGGGGTTGATCTTGTTTATATAAATTTTTATTTACACACAAGTTGAAAAACTTTGAAAGAGGGTTAGACAACTCGGTTAAAATACTTTCCGATAATACTGTCAACGAATGAATAATCCTACTAAATCCTGAACTTAAGCAACGAACGTGAATAAAATTTATAAATCTTGAAACTCTTGATTTTTGTGGTATTGGCGAAAATAATGATATCCATATAAATTTTTTTAATAAAAAAAAATAAACATACCGTTTTCTAAGCTTTTTAATATTGTAAAATATCATTGCCGCAAACATTTTGTTATAGTTTAGGTTGTCATATTATTTAAACACTGTCACTTAAAATTATTAAAATTAATATTTGATGATATAATTTGTAATAGATTTATTTTTTCGCAGAAAAGTCGGGCAGTGTTCTTGACTTTCTTAGAGCGTCTGAAAGGTTTGAAGCCACCCACCCGCTTAGACTGATATTCCGAGAGAGCCTTTTTGACTGTCTAAAGCGATAAACCTATAAAGTATATCTATTTTATTCTTATGGCATTTGGCTTATTATTGCCTGGTAATAGAAACGTGTATCTAATTATTTTACGGCCAGATCGCGTGCGGGAGCCGCCAGGGATACAAGGCAGGAATTAAGCCGCACGACATGAATATATTCATTCACTTTAGTACTCGATAAAAATGACAATGAAGCCTCGAAACATTGCCACAAATAGACAAGTTTCATAATTGACGTGAATAAATTTATACCCATAGTGTACCGTATTTGTTATTGAGAAAAATCAATATTGCCTGAAGTCATGGAGATACAAAAAAAGAAAAATTTGTTTGTTCGTTTTTTTTTAACGTGAATACCACACAAGTGTTCCAACTGCTCCTGTCTGGAGCCAGTGAGGCTATTATATCCCCAATTGGAATATGTTGTGAGGCTGAAGGTAGTGAAGAGAGGAATTAGATGGGGAAGAGAAATAGGAAAATACCTGGCTCTTCAGATAGGTTATCAAACACGGCTAAAGCCATTTCAAACAATGTTTCAAATCTGAATAGTGGTATTATACAAGGGCGATGCTCAGAGTATCAACCACTTAGGAACGTGACGCAAAAGAGTTCAGGGGGTGAGGTTTGTCTAGGTCCAGGACCAGGACATACTGATCCCCAGATTCCTACCCACCTCTTAAACCCTTTTCCTTCCCAGAACTCTCCTCTCCTTCCTTTCCTTAAAAAACCCTCCACACAGCATCCTCAAAGATAGCATAGGCCCCGAGGGAAATTTTTTTCCTCAGGGCCTCCTATATGGAGCTCATGTAAAAAAATATATATTTACATACTATATTTTATTTTTATTTAATTAATTGTGAAATACAACAATTTAATCAAATAAGATTTATTTGCGAATGCCGGATTTTGAACCCGCGACCTTCGGATTTATTAAACAACACAGAAATACAAATTATACCCACCCTAATTTTCAAAAGGTTAAGGGTTAAGATTTAAGGTTCGAAGAAAACTTAACATTTAAATATCTTTTACTTGATTCATTCTTTTACTTGAGATATACATTACACATGCTCAAATATATTATTTCCCACGAACCTACCAAGCATCCCTGCAAATCCAGCATTTTCTCTATCTATGTGGCACATTTCCTTTTTTTCAAACGTACTTTTTTAGATCCGGAATGAAAAATAGAAGAAGGAAGGGAAAACGAAAGGAAAAAGTCTGATTACATAATTAAACAGGCAAATAAACTAAATCGGATTCCAGTTAATCTCCCTGCATATATTTTATTGATTTCTCAATCTAAAAATGTCCAAATACAATTGGTTTTAGATAAGTTACTTATGTAAATTCTCTCCTACGACGATATTGAAAATGCTAATTTTGTTAATACTGATTCATATATTCTGAAACCACAGAGCCCCACATCTGAATATTATCAAGACATTCTAAAATATGCTCTCACCGTACATTTTTCATATGCCACAATATAATATTTTACATGAGAATTTTGTGAATTATGTTACATAAAATCCTTTACCCAGTTAATCTGCAAATATCAGCAACATCATCAGCTTTCGAAAGAATGAAGGAAAAATTTCACAAGCTTACAGATCAAACAAAGAAAAAGCTTTTAGATCACACAAGGAAGAAACTCACTTATCAAACTTTCGTAATAATAGTAATTAAAGGAAATTAAAACTTGGAAGTAACTTAAGACGAATTAAATTCATAAATAGTTTTACTTCAGAGTAAATTGGAAACCCGCGATTTCGTACCATTTCTGATTCAACGTATTTTTTCGTAAAAAAATATGATAAAAAAATAGGTGTTTTGTCTCAAGTTTTGCATTAAAACAAAACCGTTGTTTATAATGTAAAGTTAATTAGCCTTTTAATATTCTTTTTATTTCGTAGAATCTTTTATTTTTAGTTTAACATGTTCTCCAAATAGAACCCCTTATCGATGTAATGCGTGTGGAAGAGTGGCCGACATAAAATATACTTGAGCTGAAAATACAAATACGAGGAAGTACAAGAATGACGTCGGTTGGTGTCATCTAGAAACGTGTTCGTTTTAAGTATCTACATACATATTATGTATGTTAGTAATACGTATATCTTTTAATATTCCAGTTTTCTAAGGTCTCACATTGCTATTTAAAAGCATAATAATTTAAATTATAAAATAGCAAATTTACAAAATGAATGGTACTAATTTTTTTATTAAATATATATAACTCTACTAAGGCAATCTTTATCAAAATAATGACTCAATGAGTATTTCAACTAAAAGCATGTTGGGTGAATTGCCTATATCTAGGAGCTTGGCGTGACTACGGACATTACCCGCCTCAATTAATTGTTAATTTGTATTTGTTACAATTCCTTTTAAAAATATTATGCTTCCGGTTACTAAATAATATATTGAAAGATTCTATAAGAGAGTGAACTTCTAAACTTTATCATCTTCGATTTTGCCACAATAAAAGTTTAACGAATTGTAAGTACACTGCCAGAATTACATTCGGAAGAAACAACACATGGATGAAATTAAACATTTATAAACCTACATGAAATTCATGACTGTGTAATGTCGTCTAAACAAAAATTGTTCCGTGGTTTAATAAAAACATTTCTTAAATTTTCTTCATTTAAACATTATTATATATTTAACTGATGTGAATAACCTTAAAAAAAAAATCAAAAGAAAGTTTTTCTTATAAAAATTGATTATTATATATTGTGAATACTATCATAATTTATTGTTATCAAGTTTAATTTGTAGAACTCCATTTTGATATTTATTTATTTTATATTAATTACCAGCAGAACTTGTTTATAAATAAACTGTTTTTATTAATTTAATAATAAAATTATTGAATATATATATATAAATATAAATATATAAAATAAATAAAAAAAACGATCATAATTACTTTCAATGAGAAATCATAGTAAACCATTTTAATAAATTTGTCAACTTTTAAGGTATTTAAATACGTTATTTTGATTTACCAATATTTTTAAAGCAAATTCTCATAATCAAATAACTTTTTAAAGCTAGACATCTTTTCTCAGGAAAAGTGTAAAATGCGGTGTTTAACACAGATGTTGCAACAGTAGTTGTAAATCTACGTATAAACATTACTCCGTAAGGGTGTCCCAATCAATATGGGATGACATCAGTTTAATCAGTTGCTTTTTTATTTATCATTTTTACATTTATATATTACATGTAAAAATATTTTGTAACCCTCTAACCACTCCATACAAGATATAAGAAATATCTACGTTAGAAATATATTACATTTCTCATAAATAAGATAGGAATTTTATGAAGGTTTTCATTTTGGCACTTGGTTAATAATGACATTGTTTAAAATAAATAACCCGTCCCTTAATTTATTTTATTGACCAGGTCATAACATACGATTATGTCGAGTGTTAACCCTTAATTCTCCAAATTGCTTTATGACATAGAAGAAACCTTCTTTATGACCACCTCTTGACAGAATGTAGCATCAGCGGCATTACGTTTAATGCTTCCTATACTCAAGGGGTGCCTAAAAGCACGCTATCTAGTAATTAAAACGGAAAACGTCGTAAATAATGTCTAATTACGTGAAAACAAACATAGAGCCAAGACTTCGTATGCTTTTATATTGAGTATGTATTAATTATTAGCTTATGGTGATATTGTAACACATTAGATCTTTATTTTATTTATGGACTTTGTAGTCGCCTTCACCAATCAAACTGGGTGATTGCTAAATTCAAACAAACAACTTTGCTGCAATCGAGATTATAATGTAATCAATGTATATTATAAAAGAAAGTCCAAAAAAAGGTGATGGCAAGAATTGAGCATCTGACAGCCAGAATCGACTTCATTAAACCGAGCAAGGGGATTTAACCCAGAAAAAATTAACAATTTTTATGATTTATTGGAAAAAATCATGTCCACTAAAAAAACCTTGTCCACCATGGAAATCAAAACGGGGATCACGATCCTCAGTAATGGAAAAACTACTTGAGAAATAACAAAATCTTCAGAAACAGATTATAATCACGGTGGTTCTTAAGCATATTTCTCGACATTATGTCCATACTAAAGTCGAATACCTCAATGCTTAAATTGTGTCTTGTGTTTTGCAAGGACAGAGCATATTTTATTGCAATCTTATTGCTTATAAAGTTTAATTATTTAAGTAATAAAAACTATAACTGTTAGTTACAATGTACAGGTAATGGTATAATGGTTTAATATACGTTGTAGCTACTACGTACATTCGATGAAATAAACGTAAATTGGATGTTTACTCCAAGAAACGTCCCTAGGATTGCTGTCGGAGCTTACCGCGTTAATAAATAATGATCTTACTATGTACAACATGCAAAAGTTCAATTCTGATAGGTCAGGCAGAGAAAATTGTCATTTCTCTTATGAGACATGTCGAACCACTGGAGCGATTTCGGTCGAAAAATGGACCACCTTTATTTTTCTGCGATTGATTTCGGACAAAAATGGACCATTTTTTCCTACTATTCGTAAAACATTTATTGTAATTATTAAAAAAATTTCCTTGGGCAGCCGTTTATTTTAACACAAAGCTATTGAAATGCTTTATCTATTATGACCATAAATGTCGCAAATACAAACTTCGTAAACTATTTTAGAACAATGTTAAAAATAAATTTTAAACATATTTTTTTCCCGCCGAATTTTTGAACCGCTGTTTACGGAAAAAAATAAGTCCTTTTTCCATAAATAAGTACCTTTAATTATCAAGTACACCACAGACAACATGCAAAAAGCGAAAATATTCTATGATGACACGAATAAATTTCCCTCACGGCAGTTGCAAGTAAAAAATACCCAGGATTCGCACGATTATAAACTTTACGATTTTTTAATATATTTTTTATAAATCCTACAAATGTAATATAAACGGTTAAATACAGGTTAATTCATTGGCTATATAGCACTGTAATAAGTTTTTATGTTTCCATGTTAAAATTCGAAGGTATGATTTTTTTAACGTTGGTGAATAATTTCAAAAATTACCTTCTAGGAAATCTCAAGCAATCGAGGCAAATTTATTCATCTAAAATGTTTAATTTTATTTTTAATGTTTACTTGCATACACAAGGAGATGTTTTATTATTTGGTTTCTTGAATACGAAAGAAATTCACGAAAAACTCATTTTCGTTACGATTTGACAGCTGTAACTATATTTTGGTTATTATTGTCATTTAGATAAAATATTGAATTCAAATGTTAAAATTATGTCCATAAAAATTCTGTTATCAAATACGCGAGCTTTTTTACAGATTGGAAGAGTAGACAAATATTACTTTTGGGATGAAAAATGCAACTCAAATGTTGTACATCACGCAAAAAATTACGAAAAAGCCTGCGCATTTCCCATGGATGAATAGTTCGACGATTTTTCGTATTCAGTTACCGATATTCCAGTTTACATTTAATTTTTTTAACAACCTATTCTGTTCGTTGCACTGAACCTATTCGAATAGGAAAAAACATTTGGAATGTTTCATTGTTCTTTTTTAAAGCGCTCATTTAGAGATTTTTTTACAAAAATGTCTCCGTGTAAATGCTCCAATACTTTCTCTAGTTTTTTTTCCAGTAACATGATTAATTCAGCATAGAATTCATTACTCGAAAAAATTGTCTGTCCTTTTACCACAAGTTTTACTTAGTTTTATTGTTTAATTGTTATGAAAGATAGAAATTAAAAAAAAAAAAACTATTTATGGCTTTGCTCTACTTTTTCCAAGTTCAAGACATATTTTGTTTTTTTTTTTTAACTTTTCTTTTTAACATTAACTCAGGAGAGGAAGTTCTGGGAAGGAAAAAGGTATGGCAGGTCGGTACAAATCTGGGACACAGTGTCCAAAAGTGACGGACGAATGAATTCATCTTTTCCAGTGCGGTTTAATCCTGCTGAGAGTCCTGCTGGAGAGGTTAAAACATCTCCCTCAACCAGTTTCTCTCGATCCGGCTTGCACGTAGTTGGTGGGCAGACCATCCGTCGCCAAGATTCGGACAAACTGACCCCATGAAACCGGGCACCCCTGCTAATTCACCAAACGTAGCACAGTGTTGTTAACCTAAATGGCATTGCGTTTTTTTAGTGCGGTTGGGTGGTTTCGGATTTTTATCTGTATTTGGTGTCCGTGTATTTCCTATTTCTGATCTCCTTATATTTTGTATCAAGCTTTCTTGAGATTTAAATGTTGTAATGTTGTTTTGGTGTTTGGGTGGAAGTATAGTAGAGTTAAGAACCATGGTATAAGAAGCTTCTTTGCATTTGTAGATACTTGTTGAATATGTATTTAATCCTGAGAACTTGTGTTTCTGATATAGTGTTAGTTGTTATTTCTTGTGTTTTGTATTTATAAATATAAGGTAGTACGATTTTAAAATAAACATATCATGTACTACAATTTACACGCTCATTAATTTGTATATTTAGATCTATTAATTATTTTCAAAGTTGTTTTCCTTAATTTATCGGCGTTGATCACAAACGCTGTCAATCCAATGTGTGAAATACATAAAAATTAAAAATAAACTTCTCAACCCCAAACGTCAAAGGTTTTTTTGCAACCCGTGGGTTCAGGAATAGAAACGATTACTTAAAATATAGAGCAATCGTTTTTTTATCGTGAATTTAGTGATGCAATTATAGTTAGAAAAGAGCTTAACTACTTAAATCTTCGGCAAGTTTATCATTACAGTTGCAATGAAAAAAAAAGTATAAATGAGATAACTAGCTAAACGAATTCGCTAATAATAATAATTTAAATTCCACAACACTCAAAACGACATGCCTTAAAATGCGTTTATCACTCAAAAGCTAGTGCAATGCAGGGAGAAAAATACACAAAACAATTCATTAATTGATTCATTGAATACAATATAACCAAGAGCACTTATATACACAGTTGCTCGATAAAATTTATTCTTTTGAGTCATTATCAACGGTGCTAAACAGAATTGCACCTCATTATTTTACTGAAGTCAATAGTTTGGATAGATGGATATTGACAAACGGTCTGATACTTTGGCGTAAGAAGGTAAAAAAGAAGTCGGTGGTTTATTTAAATCGCTCTTTTATAATTTAAATTCATTTGGGGAGCTGAAAAGAGAAAATATAACATTTTTCTAAAAAAAAAAAAATATTTTAATTCTATAAGTTCTACAATTAATCAAATACTAATGAGAAATCCTCATTTTCTGTGGAAAACTGATTTATTTTCGGACTTTTTCTGGGAAGTAACTTTTATGTGGATTTGATTTCATCTAATTGATTGAAAACTCATTTCCTTCGATTTTTAATATACCAATATTTATTCTCATTAATTTGAAAAAATGCTATTCACGTGACTAAAATATCGGCAATACTTTGAAATATTGGACTTTGATGAGCTCTGTAGCTGTGTGGATTTTCTTACATGTACTATTTATAAATTGGGTAGGAGTATTACAAGAAAACCTTTGAATATTTTCATATTTGAACTTTCGAATCCTAGTTATAAAAGTTTGACCTATTTTTCACATAAAAAGGTCATATCTATAAAAAATAATGATGTATATTTTGGGGCGACTGTGTATATATTTTTTTTATTAAATAGAATGTTAAGAGGAGAAAATGTTAAGGGTTAACTGACATTATATTTGCTTTTTAATTTTCTCTCAACCGTATTGGATATTTCGTTTCAATGGATCAGTAATTATTTGAAATAAATGTTAAAGGGCTCATTTAATGTCAATAAAGTAACAAATTCAAAGAAAAGGTTTAAATGAGATAGGATAAATATCAATCTTGCAAAAAGTTATATGAATTTAGATTTATTTTAAATGTTCTCCAGGAAAATTTTGACTGGGGACATTACAATCTCGTTTGAAATTTTGATGACCACTAAATCGACAATATGAGTCGTTTGAACTTTTCCCATTAAATGCCGATGCTCAGCTCGTATCAGGTTTAGAATAAATCGTAATAAGCTGGCTTGCCAGTTGACCACAATTCCACCAAAACCTAAAACTGACTGATATTCGGCAATTTAAGGGGAAAAATAATTCAAATTTCAAAAACACGATGTCTAATGACCATCACACTTGGAGTTAAAACACCCCTATTTTAGGCGTCTTTTACAGTCCGCACAATCAAAACGTGTTTCACGCGTTTCCTTTTAGAACAAATTAAAACAATATTTACGAATTAAATTAACCCTTTTATACACCAAATGAAATAAAACACAAAACATAAACTACAAAAACACTCAAAGCATTAAGAATAAAACATAAATTGAAGCATTTTTTAGGAATAATGGTTCCTTGACATCGACACACCTAAATACGAGGGTGGGGGCCGACTGCTGCCTCGACACCACTGGTCTACAAACACCAATCACAGATATTATGAGCACAGTGGAAACATCGACGGGAACACACAACATCTGGTGACAGACAAAACAGAAGCACAAAAACAGCTCAAATCGGCGAGAGCTTTACAACTTATTACGTTTTTATTGATTCGTGACATAAAAAAGTATTTCTATTTGCAATGAGACCACCCAAGATAAACTGATGGAAGTGCCCCGTAGAAGAGAGCTCAATTTCTAATTACTAAGTGAAAAAGATCAAAGAGTTACTAGATTAATTAGATGATAAATTTATTGGCCTTTCTGAAGTCTAGGGTCGATAGGATTTATACGAACACATGAAAACAAAATTCACCCAGCAATATAATTAACATTTAAACAAAGTTAGATGTTATATTAACGTTGCATCAGTTTAAAATAAAATATAATAGTATTGAATCAAATAAGGTATCAAAATCTCTACGTCAAAAAGTGCGTACACCTAAGCCGATTAATTAAAAAAAACACATATTTTTCAAATATTCATCTGTAAAATTGGGTTCAGCTCAGTTGGAGGTGTCCCAAAAGGATTTCACATGAAAAGCAATTAGCAAAAACCAACTTCAATTTAAATCCTCTTAATTAAAGGGTACAGGTTGAAGGCGCTTTATTAAACGGCCTTTATTTAATAATCACGGTCAAATACAGAGTGGGGAAACGAATAATGGAGAGACCTTTTAATTGACCTGCAAAGGTAGCCTTTTCACAAGAACTGTTTTCAAACAATGTGTTTTTTGTACTTTCCCGTCCGGTGCTGATTTAACATTAATTTGTAATTATTAAAATGAATATGATAAATTAGGTGTTCAGGTTTAAGAAATACCTATTTTTATTTATTGAACAAAATAATTACTTTTGATAGCAACTGGGTCACTTAGTTGTGCTAAAATTACACTGTTTTTATGCCTCTGTTTGCAATTAGAACAATAAAGTAAATTCAATATAAACAATGAAAAATACAGAAGATTGTGAAAATTTACGTTGACATAATGTTTCAATGTACATAAGCATAATATATAACGGTAACTTTGAATGATTGATTATTTTCGGGTAAATATCTAAAAATTTTATATTTGATTTTAATAACCTCTTTTCAACATTTTTATTCGTAATCCATAAAAAACAAATAACACCACAAATATTCTGTTTCTATTTATTTACTACTAATATTATTTTTGTTATAATTTATTCAACATTAAAGTAAATGGTTTATCTATTTAAAAAATAATAATTAATTTAAGAGGTGGTGCAATTTTTAATAAACCATGCCCTAAAACCTATGGTTGTCCAAGAAAATCAAAAGTAGTATTTAAAATTTAAAAGCCTAGGAAAATGGTTTATGTAATTTCTATAAGAAATATTATGTGCAATTAAATATATTTTTTTAATTTTCGTGTGCTATCATTTGCGTCATTCAAAGTTGTGTTTGAAATACATTCCAAAATAAAGGAAGCATAAAACACAAGTAGTAAATTAATAAATAGACATGCTTTCATAGAAGGTGTACAGATAGACCAACAGTACATCTGATAAGTTGAGGAAGATAGTAATCAGATTAAAATAATATAAGAAGATTGTAATCATCTACGACAGGAGGCTCAAGTCCGGAACTCCACAATCAAGATCACGTCCAGCTAAAAAAAACTATAATTCCTAAAAAATAAAATCTACTTAAGAAGACGAAAGATCAACAACAACGTTTGGCCAATATTGGGAGTCCACTAAACATCACAGTAAGGTGGGATTTCGAAGATATAAAAGAAAGCTTTCAGCGAAGGCTGGTCGTACCGCTGACAGCTCTGTTGTAACCTCTCCTAATATCTCATAAAGGTTGCAAGTGACAAAAAGAGTGGCTTCAACGAATCTCTCAACGACAGGACCATACATAATGGTGATATTTGTAAAAGGAGAAAACGCGATATCGGATAGATAAGAAAGGATAAAATCCTGAATCCATGGCCACAGAAGGAAGGAAAAACTTCTTATCTTGTGAATGCAATAAACTTGTGTCAGAAAAAAAAGATAGTGCTGTCGGCAAAAGAGATTCGGAGTAAGTATCATGCAAATGTGCGATTTCTTTAATGATTAAGGTTAGGTTTTCCTTCCTTTCGTAGCCGCAGGCTGCGTGCGGTTTGATGGATGTCTGCCGCGGGGAGAGAGAAAACTTTTTCAATATCTTCAAAGTCCTCGCAGCATTCCGGCGGTACATACACCTAGAGCCCCTAGCGGCACCTAGGGGAACCCCCCTGTGGGTGGTGCCGTGTGTAGGAGTCGAGTGCTTTACCGCCCGGGACAAAACAGCCGCGACAAAACGGATCCGAAAAAATTACCGCAGTGAATGTAAACTTTGGAATATTGAGTTTTAATGATGTACTTGGTTCCAATTTAATGAAATACGTTGTTATATGGTAGGAATGTAACAAATCGTTTTTTTACGATAATATTTAGCGACCACACTGCATTGTTAATGATTACTACATTAATTAACCCGCTAAGGGCATCTTCAGACAAGTAAATGGAAATGTTCAGACCAGTCTAAAGATGTTGGTAGCGGGGGGAAGAATCTTATTATTCATAATATCCCTGTAATTCTACAACGGTCATTGGTTTCGAAAATAGAATTGCAATATACGCTTTCACCTGAAAATAACCTTAGGTTAGGTTCGTATAATCAGTTTAAAAAAAATGCAGCTGCTGTTTTGTTGGGGTCGTTTTGTCCGTCGCGGTTCCGCCGCGTCACCGTGTTCGGGATGGGAGCTTAGTGGTGTAGATTGGTAGTGGTATCGTTGTGACCTGGCCCAAACGGGGGTCCGCAGCCGCCGCTTCTGCACGGCCGTGGAGGCGGGCCGCGGCGGCTCCTGCGGCTCTGCCCCCCTGTGCGCGCCCCCCGCGGCCCCCCGCCCCGCCCCCGCGACCCCCTTGCCCCCGCTGCCCGCTCCGCCTGGCGCCTCGCCCGCTTCCACAGAACTTGAGGGACACGGGCGGACAGTCAACAGGTGACAATATTAGAAATTACATTATCACATCGTGCGCACACAAAATCTCTATGTCAAAACGGGAAATGAGAAAAATATATGAATTATTTTTGCTTTGCATCAATTGCTGACAGCCAAAATATCCTAATCAGCACTTTTGGTTATCCTCTCAAAAGAATTTTCGAAAGTTACAACATTCATGAATATATTTTTTTAGTTACACACCTTTATTATTTTTAAAAAAATAACTGATCCGTACCAAAATTTTTAAATACAAATTTTTATTATAGCACATAATTCACAATTTTTTGGCGAAATGTAATTTAAAAATGTGTTTAGGTAGGTATGTATTATTAATACATTTTTTCACGAATTGTTTAGCTGATATATTTTGGATGTTAACTATCGATGTGATTTCGATCTTAGGTCAGTATGTGACTAGAGCGAAAACGATGTGTAATTGAAAACGTGACTGTATTTTCACTGGTTTTATTGATTGACTGTTTTTATACAAAAAGAGTCAATCAACATAAAAAGTGAACATATTGGTGAAGTTTTATTAATTTTTCTTTTAAAGATTTTATAAATTAATTATTGAATGATTCGTCTTCGCAATTTTTATCGTAATGTGACCTTAGAATGACTTTGAATACGTGTTTTTATGGTACCCTTGTTTGAAATTGACATCTATAAATGAAGGTCCGATCAGATGAAATCATCATAAAAAAAATCTTAGATAAAAATTAAGAAGGGTTATATACAAAATTATTCATATTTTCTTCTCAATAATTGTGCCTTGAACTGATAATACGAGAACTTTCACAGATTTCGGATAAAATCTCGCGTTGGGAAAAATTGTCCTCGAATAAACCAACAAGAGTTTGCTAGTTAAGTGAGTTAGTAATTCAAACTTTTGCAGGAGAATACCATCAATATTTAACGAGACTAAGATTCCCTGTTTGTGAATATTAAGTAACTGAGAAGTTAAATTTTAAATGTCAAGTGTAGACGAGAGAACCGAGCTTCTCAAAAATCAAGTACTAGAATATTTTGATTAAAGCCTTTTCGTCCGAAATCTCTACTTTTATAAGTTTTAAAGTGGTGTACAACTCAAAAAACTTTAATTATTTTGGCAAAACATATACTTTGTCTGAACAGGTTTCATAATTTTACATAGTTAGTAGTGAGAAAAGTGTTAACTTTGGTAAATGTATCTATAATAACACTTTATACATTATATTAAAAGTAGTAAATCGTGAGAGGTTATTTTACTCAACCTAAATTAATTTAAACATTTAAGGTTAAATTTAAATTTTTTAGTACATATTTTGCTTTCAATTCAGACAATTCACTGAAAATATGGAGTTAAATCCTAAGCTTTGAATTATTCGACTTTTCCAATTTACTTTTTAAACTATAAATTTAAAAAATATATTATTCCGGATATTCAAACGCATTTGTATCAACAAACAATATTTATTATTATAAATTTACTCTTAGAAAAGTTAACTTTAATATGCCATTAGTGTTTGAAAAAATATTTAATGTTAACTTCTGGACAAAACCGTTTTGGACGAGAGACTTTATACAAAAGTATTTGAAGAAGCTTTTTAAGCACCGGGTTATGAAATAAAAGCTCCCCAACGAACACGGTTGCTCTAAGCGTACAAAGTAATTAGGGTTGATTTCACGATGTATGTATTTTGGAATACTTTGAAGTAGGCTGCAAAGGTTAACGTATTCGCTAAATTCACCTTGAATAACAAACTTCTATTAAGGCCTCAATTAATTTAGAATGAGCGCACACAAACATTTTCTAAATTATGTTTGAAAGAGAGCTCATCGGGTCTTGTTATGTATAAATATTGATTAAAATTAATGACAGAAGTATTAAAACACTAGTTTTTAGTACTCATATATCAGTTGAAGGCATAATTTCACAAAATTTAGAAGGAATTTTTTAACTTAAAAATTTGATTATTGTTTGGATTTGGTAATGTCTAGGCGTTATGTACTTCATCCTCCTTTTTGAGCCAACTGTTCGGACATATTTAGAATATCCAACATCAGGGCAGATGCGCAATACATCAACATCGATGAGAGACATAATAAGGCTATTCTAAACGTTGCTTTAAGACAGATGAAAAATATCAAAACAGCCCATCATCCCGATAGACAAACAATTTAATACTATTGGTCATGGGAATCAATCATATCTTAGGAACATATATTATTGGTCCAAATAATAATTTTACAAATTATTCGGTAGACATAAACTAAGGTACATTATTATATTAGTTGATTTGAATGAATCCGAATATTGGTTTTGTATTCAGATTGTAGATTGGGAACCTGAAATCAGACAACGGTTATGAATTTAACAAGTGACTGAAGAAAGTGGGGGTAATTTGATGCCATGTGGTAACATGTGAAGTGAAGTGTGGACTTACTTGGTTTCGTCTATGAAGACCGCCTCGAGGACTCGAGCGGCATAATTGAGGTTTTTCTGAAGTACTTCCGCCGGGATCTCCCCGCGATGAAGCTGGCGCAGAAGGCATCGCAACCTGAAATAAATTCGATACAAATATGTTAAATGTGCTAATGATCCCTAACTCATAATTTATCGAATGAATTAATGGTTCACCAAAACGTAAATAATTGTCGAAAGCATTTTATTATTTTATTTTTATATATTTTTAATTTTTTTTTATTTAATATATATACAATGTACATTATTTATATGATATAATTATTTAAGTACATATGTTCAAATATTTAAATACCACTCTTCCATGGAAGCATAAGCTTGTATTTTTAATAGATTATATTTCAAAAACAATTTAAAGTAAGTAAATCAAATTTAATAACGTTAATTTTTGTTATTAATTGTTATCAAATTTATTTTGTAGAGCTCAACATTAATTTTATATTCAATAATATTTTTATTTAATTTTTAAAATTATTTTATTATAAACAAGTTCCGTTATGTAATTATTATTACGCGTGACAGCTGTTTTGATATATTAAATAATAATATCATTGAACATATAAAAGAAATAAAAAATTGTTATTGCTTAAACTAAAATTTATGATTTAATGATAAAATCATTATATTTGATTTTATTTAAAATAAATTGAACGGAGTCTACTAATTACATACAAAACATTAAATAATACACATTTTTTAATTTTTTTTAATTTAGTACATTTTAAAACTAGTCTTAATAAGAAAGAAGAAATAATAAGTATTTTCCATTGTTTTTTTGAAAAATTTCCGTTTTGCTTCATTTTTAAAACCTTCTTCTAAAAAACGTAAGAGATGTTTTTTCCATAAATATTTACTTATAATAAATTGAAATTGGTACTTTTTAGGTTTTTTTTAGAATTGGTATACAAATTAAAAATATCACTCATAAAATAATTTAAAACCTTCCATAGAAAGAATAATTTCTTTTGCAGTGCAAACGAATTTTCTATCAAAGAATTTAAAAACTTTGTGCATTTTAATTAAATAAAGAAAAAACACAGTTGAAGAATCCAGATACGTTTTCAATTAAGCTTTGAACTTTGTGGGTTTCTTTATTTTATTTAGGATTTGATATAACCAAAAAAGGACAGAGAATTTTCTATATCCTTTTTTATGTTCTACATTTTTAAAATTAAATTATGAAATAAAATATAGTCATTATTAAATTTAAAAAAAATCAAACTGCAATTCACACGCGGTAGAACTGACACCTTCAGAAAACTAAAGTAGACAAGAGTGGGGAGACCACGAAGCACTCTTTTTATCAATGTGAAGGATGATTTTTTTTAAATAAAAAGGCGATTTGATTGAAAGATGATTTTTTCCATATTTTTGTCGTCGAATTCCAGTGAACCTTTTCTTATATATTTGTTCATCTTATTGGTATTTGTGTTTTCTTCTTCAGAGTCGCTAGATGTTGTTTTCTTTGCCTGTTAATTTTGGAGTTGTTTGAAGACTGGATATTGATTTTACAAAAATACATATTTTTTTTGATTTCGTTGTATTCGATCCTTGGTCCGCTGGAATGTCTGGCCGCTGATGTTCGTTAGGCGGTTTATACCACCATACTAAAGGAGGTTTGCACGGGACCGTGGATTTATCGTATTATATGAACCGACTACCCCTGAAAAAAAATAATATTTTATTGCTCTCTCATTCTTTCCCAGGCTAAATCCTATGGATGTGTATGTTTGTTTTTTAGTGTCACTCGCTTCCGTTTCATCGAGTTTAAAATCACAACGGTGCTAAAGAAGTTTTCACTTAAAAAATTGATAATTCCTATAATTTGTACACTAGATATAGATTCTCATGATCAGAAAAAAATTAAATGTAATACTTTTGAGTAACGTAAAACCTTTTTTCATTTTGGGGAAATCTATTTGTAAACTCTTTTACAGGCACAAATCGCTTTTAATTTTGATCAAAACTGACTGTTTGGATTCTTTCTGAAATTTTACTTCGTTACCAGATTTTCGGAAAGTAATCTTATTTCCGCCAACGAGACAGGAAGTGAGTGATATTTTTAATAAATGCATTTCCAGAAAACTGTGCATTAAAAACGTTTCAGTGCTTTCATGTCTGTATGAACTAACCTTGTTAAATAAATTTTCTATAAATCATGGGACAACCAACTTACGTACAGATAACCGAAGTGAGTATTTTCAGGTTCATGATTATTTAAATCAGGCTAGAGAGAACAATTTAGTCAGAACTCAACATTATATCTATTGTATTTATATGTATTTCCCCTTTTCTGTGACATTTAAATTTGCCATAATATCTACTTTCGACGAAACATTCTCAATTTTTTTGGGTTTCAGGAAACCAATTATTCCGGTCAGAGTAACAAATGAACGGCGTACTTGTTTTTGTTTTTAATAAAATGGGTAATTTTAGTTTTCTTCTTCAAACGCAGCAAATTTATTTTGTGGCACCATTTTATTTCAAAATTAATAGATTACTTTATTTCAATCACATTTATTGTTTATAAAAAAAACCGACGTGTTTCATAGGCGTGCTCACTTCAAACGCGGTTAAAAAAATAAATCTATTAATTTTGAATTTTATTTTTTCCTCAAAAGTAGTTTTCTGTCTCTTTTCAGCATGAGGACGAACAACTATAGTTACAAACCAACCTATTTTGTATTGGAAAATCACGTAAACTGTTTTTTTTTTTAATACTAGTCGTTATGGGTACCGCCACCCGGTATTTTCACGGCGGACGCGTCTGCCCACCAACTGCGTGTCAGGCTGAATCGGGAGAGACTGGTCAATGGAGCATCGCCTTGCAGGTTGGATTCATACGTCCGTTACTCCTGGACACCCTGCCTGGAATTCCTAACCACCCCTCAGACCTTTTTCCTTCTCAGAATTTCCTTTCCTACCTTTTCTAAAATGAACCTCCTTGCAGTATCCTCAAAGATGACGTAAGTCCTGAGGGGAATTATTTTTCTCCTGTGTAGAGCTAAAGTAAAAAAAAACTGCTCCCAACAATCCGGAGATAGTCGGATCGTGACATTGCCAAAGGGGTATGTTGTGGGCTGATTGTAGTGGGAGAGAAAAGAGATTGAAAGAGGAAGGTTGGGAAGTACCCGGTTATTCAGATCTGCTAAAGTAATTTAAAACCAAGTTTCAATTTTGAATGGTGGTGTTTAACCAGGGCGATACTGAGAACTTCTATCACTACAAACATTTTATGTTTTTCAAGCCTTTCCATATTCTTAGTAAAAAAATATACTCATATAGTACAGTGAAAAATGGATATTTATGCATTCGAGAAATCGGTTTTTTTCGAACAATTCCAAAATAATAAATAGAAAAAATAACGTAGAACGAAGAAGAAAGCAAAAGTGCCTTAAACGCAAAATTTGAATTGAAACAAATAATGTGTTCCATTTTTATATGTATATTTAAATGCTCCATATGTATATGAGTAAAATTTTAACTGTTTTAAAAACACACAAGTTATCCCACGAACTAGCGATGCCTTTGTTGTTTTTTTTTTGGATTATTATTAACTGTATTATTCTTGACTAACTTTAACTGTTTATTTAAAAACGCTTGTATTGTTAAATTATACCAATGAATACTACACAAAAAAAAACACAGCGCTTCTTCTCACTTTCACTAACCTGACATTGTATATCTCCTTTCCATTTGAATTTCTTAAACACAGTTTTGTATTGGAAAGTTAAGCCTCGATTAGCTAAGCGCACATGAAGTGAAATATCACAAAACCGCGCTATATAAATACTACGTTATTATTATTAGGCAAATATTTGGATCAGAAAGCATGCCCACAAGACATTTCTTTTATTATTATTTATTCTATCAATAACAATTATGACGGGCTATAAAAAAATATTTTTTTATATAACCTAACTTTGCTAAACCTAAACTAAATTAAATTAGATATAAATAAAGTTAGAAATAAATATCCCACCTTAGCGCAGCTTTATCGCAGGCGTCCGGCGTGTCGACAGGCGGTAGGCAGTCCGTGGCCAGGTCTACCTGGTCCAGCAGGTGGTCGGGGGGAGGGGAGGGTGCGGGGCCCAGCGGGGGCGGGGTGGGCGGCGCCCTCCCTCCGCCCCCGCCCCCACCCCCACTGCTGCCCAGGCGCTTAGCGCTAGAGCGGCGGACAATGGTCAGCGAGCCTTGTTCTGGAACAATGAAATTTTACAATCAGTGTGTTGTTCACGTAAAAAATGTTTTACAAAAGTTTAAAAAAAATATTACGTTAAAACTTTTATATTAATCGTGTATTGGTATAAAAAATGGTATGTTCGAAATTTGAATCTACAATAGTAGTTATGTGAACAGTAGATTTCGCTTCCGAAAAAGCATGTTTCTAATTTTCTCTTTTATAATAAATCAAAACCGAAACTTCCTCTGGAATTATACGATGTTTATAAAAGAACTAAAATACCTACCTAACTAACTAACTAACCATCACGCCGTTTCCCCGCAGGGGTAGGCAGAGAGGACGGACCGCCAAACAACTCGGTCTTGGCACACAGTCTTTGCTTCACTCACATTCATACATCGTCTCATACATACTCTTCTATTATTCCGACTTTTGACATGGCCCGACTCAAGTATCTGATTTACTTGATCGTGCCATGTCTTCCTCGGGCGTCCCCTACTTCTTCTTCCATTCACATTTGCGTCATATATTCTTCTCACATTATTTTCTTCTTTCATTCGCTCTACATGTCCAAACCATCTGAGGGTCCCTTTCTTAATCTTACTCATTATGCTTACATCAGCCTTGCATTCTTTGCGGATATCCACATTTCTCACACGATCATACATGGTTTTGCCACACATTCGCCTCAGGGATCTCATTTCGACAGCATTCAGTTTACTTTCATCCTTCCTCTGCCAACTCCATGCCTCACTGCCATACATCAAGGTAGGTACCAGGACTCCATTGTGGACTGCTAGCTTCGCGTCTTTTGACAGTGTTTTATTAGCGCCAACGGCATTCAGTCCTCCATTAATTACCTACCTACTTCATTTATTATAAACCATATATTTTAGAATCATTTAAAAAAAAATTAAAACAAGGAATTTTACATAATTTTTCCAAAGAAACGCCTCTATTTTGATGATAATTTTTTTTTCAAACATTCTTCAGATATATAGGATAATATTGAAAAAATGCTAATAAGAAATTCCAAACAAGTACGATGATTTCACAATGAAAAAATTTATTTTACTAAACCTTCTAAACGCCCACCATCTTAAAGAGGGAACGGAACGTACAAACAATTTTACAGACAGCCAAAATGCAAAATGGTTACTCAGTCAACATAGAAGATGGATCATACTAGATAAAGATTACTATAAAATCTCGTACAGCCTGAGAACATTTTTATAAGATTCCGTAGGTCCCAAAGACTGCGATGGGCTGGACATGTAAAAAGAATACCAGATGCTACAAAGTAGTACAGGTAAAATTTTGCCAAAATGAACAAGTTAAATGACAAAAGTTGTGCAATCGTGAAACTTTGGTCAAATATTCATCCAAAAATTGGCGGAACAACCTTCAAGGGAGGAAGGGAGAAGGCGAATTTATGAAAAATATGCGTTTACAAACTTGGTCGAGTTAGTTATCGTTTATGATGCTGATTTCAGTCGAAAATATCAATTTAATTAATAAGAGAACTTTGTATAAATCACTTTTTAATGAACAATATCGACATGTTTCCATAACAATGTTATCTTCTTCAGGATATGTTAATAGTTAATATTTTATCCTGAAGAAGATAACATTGTTATTGAAACATGTCGATATTGTTCATTAAAAAGTGGTTTAAAACAAAGTTCTCTTAAGTTATCTCTTATTAATTAAATAATAAATAATGCCACAAAGTTATTTTGTAAAGATTGAAGAAGAAAATATCAATATTTGGTAAGATAAGACGGGATTTTAGTAAAGAAACCACACCTTAATTCGATTAATACGAGCGATTGGGCTACGGATCCAGCAGCTTGCGGGTTCTCTAAATGTTGCTGACATTTAGAGAACCATCTTGATTGTAATTAAAAACAAACCAAATTAAATTTGGCATAGTGAGATCTGCAATATTCATTGAAAAATCTTCTTCAAGTAAAACTCGTAGTTCTGTGAAAAGACATCACGCCCAAAAAAATCTCTTATTCAATAATAAATCAAAATCAAAATTTCGTCTGACACCATAAGATTTGTATGTAGGTACATACCATAAATATTTAGAGTAATTATATTGTTTTCATTTCAAAAAGGGAATTATCTCAATGATAATTCTTTTATGAAACTTTCTTAGGGCCGGTAGGTAACGTAATATTTATTATTACGAATTGTCAGTTTTTAGTAGAAACCACGGTCATGCGAACTCTGGTGGGATAAAAAGGTAGTAACTAACACTGCCACCATCGTGAACCGGTACCGGAAGGTAACAAACAAATATATAGACAGATGGAATGTCAAATGGTTTAGTTAAAACAGGACTTCGCTACGCTCAGTCAATAAAAGCAATAATAACATTAAGGTTATTATTTAATTGGTTTATTTATTTTGATAAAATATTTTACATTTCAATATTATTCCAGTAATGTTGGCCTAAATGGGTGACTTACCCGTGCTGAGGCTTCTTTATACATAGTTCCATGTGAGGCCAACATTTTATAAAAAAAATATACATAATAAATTAAAAATACATATATGTGTTAAGGTGATGTTTTACTATTTTATGTTTTGAAATTTTGGTAATATTGTCTTTTTTGTTCTTCAATCCATTTTATAATTTTATGTCTGAATTTATTTTTGTTTACCTCAATTTTATTTTCAAGTGTTAGACTGTTTAATGCTTTTATATCATGGTATTTATTGTGTCATTGTCCAAAATTTGTATTTACCGTCGGAGTTTTTATGTTTTATTTGTACGCTTCTCTAACTGGTCCGTTAGTGATATTTTGTGTTTGTTGATTTTTTTACAAAAATTTAGTTTAGTAGTGTTTTAACATATAATTGGCGTATATCTAGTACGTCTCAACTGTTGAATATTTGGTCTGTGTCAGTCAATCTATTTTTTTAAGGATTAACTTTAAAATTGTTTTCTGCGCGATTTCTATGTAATCGATAGCCAATATTGTTGTTCCTCCCCAAGCAATTATTCCATATTGTATTATTGATTGACAAAGTGCAAAATATATTGTTTTCATTTATTTTATTTAATAAATGTTTCTTATGTTTAGGAAAATGTGCATTGTTTTGAGGAGTTTGTTTGTTTGATGTGATGTGTCCATCTAAGGTCAATTACGATATAGATACTTTATTTGATCTGTTTTTTCTAGAAGAGGGCAATCGCAGATGTTGGTGTTTAAACATTCGTGCATTTTTATGTTGTTTTTTGGCTGTCCCGTGCTATTTATACTGTACGTTAATAAAAAAAGTACGGTTAATATTGTAGGTACTCAGTACCTAGTAGAGTCACTACTACTCCCAATCGTCTGAAGTCAGTGGGACTATGGCATCTCGAATGCTGTGAGGCTTAAGTCAATGGAGAGGGAAAGACATAGAGAAGAGGAAATAAATAAACATACATACATAAATAATAACTTGTTGATAATATTATGTATGAAACTTCCGGTCCTTTAACGATGGAATGTAAATAATGAGCATCGATTGAACAGTGTAGTATAACTAGATGCAGAGCATCAATAATGGTTATCGGATGACATATTAATGGGAATAGCTTGCTTACGGGAATAGAGAGCTTGTTAGCATGCAATGGGCGGTGCATTTTATAATAATTATTTGTTTTTCATGTAAACAAGCGCAGTGTAATGAGCTTATCAATGGGTAGCAGCGCCACATAACATTATATATTTTACGAATTTATGATTAAACCTTCATTTACATAATTTATTAAATTGAGGACCGTTTTAAAGCGCAACCGTTGTCTTTTGAATGGTAAAATTTTAAAGTTACACTATTTTGTAATATGGGAGGCGGGTATGGGACTGCAACCCCGGGAACCATTTATTGGATAACCAACACCTCTGCCATAGGTCACCCCAAGTGATTCGCTACGTTCAGTGACTTATCAGGGGTGCTCGGGTTCACGGTGTGAGGTTTGTCTAGGTATTGGCGGCCGATGCGTCTGCTCACCTGCTACGTGGTGGGCAGGTTCGAGAGAGACTGGTCGAGGGAGGTCTTTTATACTCTCCAGCCAGAATCTCTCGATCCATCGCCTTGCACCGCAGTTGGAGGGATGGGTTTAAACGTCCGTTACTCCTAGACACAATTACCACCAGATTCCTACCCACTACTCATACTTATCTCCTTCCCAGAACTTCCTCTCCTTAAAAAAACCCTTCACACAGCATCTAGTCCAGTCAGTGGGGGATAAAAAAGGGCTTCACCTTGCAAAAGGTTAGGTAGTAGCGATTTTGATATATATTATTAAGATTGGGACTCTAAGGAAAAAAAAAAGTTTTCGACCTTGGGGGGTCGAGCTCGACCCGCCATCTTGGATTGAAGGTGCCGAAATTTGTTTTTTTTCAAAATAAGTGTGAAGTGGTTTATCTTACAACCAAATCGTTGAAGGCAAACTTGAAGACAACTAAATTAACTACATTTTTTGTAGATAGTTTTTTTTGTAAGTCTAATAGGTAACAAGTTACAGCGGTTGAAAGAAGAAAATTTTGACTAAAAATCGTAAAACTCAAGTTTTCTTGATAAATTTTGTAAGAACATATTACACAATATCAATTTAACGTATTTCCACAACACAATATAATTATATGGCAAAATTTCTTTCAAATAACAGTAATTTTCCGTGTTACATAGAGGAGAGAAAGAGACGCCAACATACTGTCCTAGAACGGGAGAATCCTAGTTGGACAGTCAACGCTTCTTTGTACTGATGTATTCTTTGTAACAAAAACAAACAAATAAAAAAAAAAAATACAGCGTGCCTACATTCCTCACTGCAGCGTTGCCAACTCAGCATCTATATTGCTACAGGCTAGGATCACACTATGACAAACCCTACGTCATCGAGTGCACAGATGAAACTACTTTGTAGTGATAATGAACATTTAGTAAGCCTTAAAAAGCTTGTCTGCCAGTGCGTCTTCATCGAGTACATGAATTCAAAGAACATGATGCAAAACCAGAAGACATAGCAGATGCAAGAACACGCTTTCTTGTTGCTTTGTACGGGGGTGACCTGGATGAGCAAACCTTTGAAGAAGTCCGCTACGAACGTATCGCAAAGTCGACAACAAAAAGCAAATTCAATCTTCCCCTTTGCCACCAACGAATGGCGCTGCATGGTACCATGCATTTAGGACATACCATCAAGTCCAAAAATGGTATGGAAAAAAATCCAGAAAACTGGGGCTGGAAACGTGGCACCAATGGGCTTGTTTAAGAAAGAATGACAAAGATGCACCCGAGACTACATTAAAATTTATTTCATGCAATTGAATATGAAGATATTTTGTTAATGGAAGCCCAGAATCTCAGTACCACAGGCAATGAGTTAGATCGTACTAATACTAGTCGAACTCTGTGCGGCTCAAGCGCCATTTCGAAATCTACTATCGCTGGAATATCTGTGGAATAGACCTACTGACCTTAACATTGTCAGAAAATCCCTATAGGCTGTAAGAGAGGTGTTTGCAAAACAATGAGAATAAATCTAAAATCATGATGCAAACCATAACCCCACACCAAAGAATAAAAGATAAAGTTTAAAATTTAAAGACACTTATAATTTCGAAGTAGTCGAAGAGTTTTCATACCTGGGCTCCATCATAACGCAGGACAACGAAAACCCAGTAGAAGTAAGAAGTGCATCACAGCCGCTAAAAACACTTCGGTACTTCGCGTTATTGCCAGTGTTCAAATCCCGCAACGTCCATAGGAAAACCTTATATAAAAACAATTATTAGAACGGTCTTGGTCTATGGATGTGAGGCGGGAACACTAACAGCGAAGTCTGCGAAACAGCTGGACGCCTTCGAAAGAAAGGTACTTCGAAGAATCTTAGGAGCGCGAGCGGTGCGAGAGGGAGAGGCATGGAGAATCCGCCACAATAAAGCTCTATGATATTTACCAAGCTCCCAGACTCTATATCCATCTAAGGTTCCAAAGACTAAGATGGACCGGACATGCGCATCGAATGCCAAGTACACGAGTACCGAAGAAGGTTCTAACAGGACACCCGGGAGGTAAACGTAAGGCGGGCAGACCTAGGCTGAGATGGGAGGATGATGTCAGGAAAGATGCAAGAGGATTACTCCACGTCGCAGATTGGAAGAGGACAGAGGGCTGTGGAGGCTTATGTTGAAGGAGGCCAAGGCTCGAAATGGGTTGTAGTGCCAATAAAGAGGAAGAAGACCTACTGGAGATTCAAGGTCAATACAAGATGTCGCTACTTCCGTCGGCAGGTCGGACGGGGACGTCTCCCCCCTAGGTATAACTGCTACGAATTTGTGAATTTGTGGTAGCTCTCCGGATGTGAAAAGATTTACGGTAATATATGTTGTATCAAGTGGCTTTATATTACATATATGATGTCATTGCTCTGTCTCAGTTACTTTTTCCCCGTGACTAGCTACAGTGGATCCGAGGATCGGGCTGTTTTTGGAATCAGTTCTTATTGAATCTGTAAAATGGTCACCAACACTAACTGGGCGAAGCCAAACTTATAATAATAAACTAGCAGTAAAAACCTTCAGAGCGCATTTTTATCAGCTAGTTTTGTGATGAATAGCCCGAAAAAATAACAAAAATTGGGATTTTCACCGTTTTTAGAAAAATATTTCCATTTCCGCCACTGTAACTCGTTACCTATTAGACTTACAAAAAAAATTGTAATACAAAAAATGTGGGTAATTTTGCTGTCTTCAAGTTTGCCTTCAAAGATTTGGTTGTAAAATCAACCATTTCACAATTATTTTGAAAAAACCAAATTTCGGCACCTTCAATCCAAAATGGCGGGTCAAGCTCGACCCCCCCAAGGTCGAAAACTTTTTTTTTCTTTAGAGTCCCAATCTTAACAACATATGTCAAAATCGCTACTACCTAATCTTTTGCAAGGTAAAACTCCCCACTGACTGGAATAATCCCCTAAGATGACATAGGCCCAGTTAGAAATTATTTTCCTCAGTGCCTTCTGTGTGGAGTGTGGAGCTAATGTAAACTATGGTATATATAACTCCGTAGCTGAACAGTTAAAATCTTCGACAACGATTCTTGAGGTTGTGGGTTCGTATCCGGGCTTGCGCATTAAAATTTTATTTAATCAATATATGCTGTTTCATAATTAAAATAAATCACTTAAAAAAATATAAACCTAGTATATTTGCAGCATATTCTAGATTGGAAAATACTCTCAGTATCACTCTAATGAATAACCACCATTCAAAATTGAAACGTTGCTTAAAATGGCTAAATCTGAACAGCCAAGTACTTTTCTACCTTCCTCTTTTCTATCTACTTCCCCTCCCCACTACCTTCAACCTCACAGCTTACCACCCTAATTTTGGAGTTATAGTCTCATCGAAAACGGTTTTAACATTAAAAAAGCGTACAGTTATAAAAGTAATAGAGACATGTTTGGTAAAAGTTTTGCACTCAGTACAACATTTGAGGTCGGTTGTTTACGTTAAGTGCCAAAACTTCCTCCAATGTATGACTTTGAGTATGCAGTCAACATCACTGTTAATAAGACTTAGCGTGGACTTAACTTTGATGAAACTCACGATGTACATATAACTTAACTGCACTTTCAGTGGAGAATCATGGAGTTGACGAGAAATGCATATGAAACCTTATTCAGCTGGAGTATACTCATGAACAGTTTCTTTGTGTTTCATCGTCGAATTTCTCAAAGAAAATAGTTTTTTTTGCAGCCTTTAAAACCATTCTTTGTGATATCAAAAGTTTTAAACTTTTTCAAATTATAATTATGTATGTACTTTAAAAGCATTTCTTGGGTTGTTTTTTACCTAAAATGTGCGCAAATTTTTTTTAAAGGGGATATTTGTAATAATAATGGTGAAGATAGAGAAAAGAACAGAGAACTAGAACAATTTATCAAATTTCAAAGGAACTATTTAAGTTCTTCGAACGTCCAATTTAAAAAATCTGTTATTATTAACTTACTTTTTAATTGGGAATGACTCATATGTATAGTGTGTGGTATCTGGACGAAGCTATGCAGATAAAGTTCATGTCAAGAATCAGAATAACATAGGAGTAATGTTTGAGATGATGTACCAATGTGCATTAAGCAAGGAGTGTGTGCCAAGATGGAGTTGTGTGAAAGTCTATCCTTTTTATATATCCCTTCGAAAAAACCGACGCGATGCTTAGTATCTCATCGTAGTTATCCAGTTACATATTTGAAAAAAAAATCAGAGTGTGCTATTTACACGCGGTGGAAGTGAAACCTTCAGAAAACTAAAGTACACAAGATAAGGGAGGCTACAAAACACCGCACCGACTATTTGCAGACGATACCTTAATCTATATTTCGTGTGAAGATTACATAGATGCAATTAACAAAATAAACGAAGACCTACAAAATATATCAAAATGGCTGATATTAAACAAATTGAAACTGAACGTAAACAAAACAAAATATATGGAAATAGGCAATAAAAAAACGTAACACAGGGTTAAATTTGACAATTAATGGTGAAAAAATTGGAAAAGTAAATGAAATCAAATACCTGGGTGTAATACTCGATTCAAAACTGACTTTCACAGCAAACTTTGAATATGTGCTTAAAAAGGTGTCAAAAAAGGTAAATTTTCTTAGAAGACTAAGACATAAATTAAATAGAAACACTACGGAGCTCATTCATAAAACTATTGTTGCTCCACATTTGGATTACTGCTCTACAATGTTATATTTGGCCAATGAAGGAAATTTAAACAAAATAGAAGTTATACAGAACAGAGCTATGAGATGTATACTGGGAAAAGGCAAATACGCAAGGATTAATAAAATGAGAGAGGAGCTAAATTGGATTCCAATAAAAAAAAGACTACTATTAAATGTATTAATTTTTGTGCATAAAATTATGAAAAACCAAATGCCAAAATACTTTAAGGATGAAATTGTTTTTAATAGAGACGTACATAATTATGAAACAAGAAATATAAACAGAGTTCGATTGCCACAAATGAAGAAATCAAAATCACAGAACTGCCTAATGTATAGAGGACTAAAGATGTATGATGAAATGCCTGAAAGTATGAAGAATGAAGAAAGAATGAATGTTTAAAAAGAAATGTTATGCTTACTGTAAAAATATTTAAATTTATCAAATGAAATGTTACATTGTGCTTATTAGTTTATATTCATGTAGTATAAACTAACTCAATAAATAATAAAAAATAAAAAAAAAACAAAGAGGAGACCTATAGGTTACGAAGCACCACACATAAAGAAGACAGATGATACTATCGCATTCTCTCACAGGTCAAATCATATACATGTATTTGTTTCTTTTTCGTGACGCTATTTTTCGTTTCATCGAGTTTAAAATCACAACGGTGCTAAAGATTTTTCACTTTAAAAAAATGCACCTAAATCTGAATTTATGCTTGGGGCCTACAAATCTATGCACACATTGCACACTTTTCATTTTGAAAACAAGAAGGATGATTTTTATATAAAAAAAGAACCCTTTGTGGGTCTTTTTTTCAAATTTGTTACTAATGATATTTTCTCTTGAAATAGTTATTGCGATAACAAATCCATGAGACAAAAGTAATTGGGACAAATTTATCCTGTAGAGTTTCTAGACATCTTCTCCTCTAGTTACGTTTAGGTTTCGATTACCCTTCACTAAGGTACCCTTTTCTAAAGAGGATAAAATAGCAAACTGGTTCAATTTAGCTGGAAAAATCCTAATGGATACAGCTTGTTTCAACGTAACCAGAACTGGGAGCAGAGCGTTTACTTTGTAAAAGATTTATGGCTCGGCATTAAGGCTGAAATATAAAGCCGAGGTTTTAAAGCTAGCTGATCTGATGCACAACGAGTTCGGGGAAAATAATAAAAAAGGTTTGTAAAGTGAAACTAAACAAAGCAAGTTAGTTTTATAATCTTATTCCTTCGCATGGATTGAAAAAGGGTCTGGCAACACAGAATTTATCAGCTGCATGGATTTATTTAACAATTTTCATGTTTCGCTCTTTAATCAGCTTATCGGTACTATGGTGATTCGCTGTTTAATGATTTATTTTTATTTATTTAAAAAACGAAAATGAATATAAATACTTGAGTGCTTTAACAATTTTCTAGCGAAATATGCACAATTGTAGCTTTTGAGGTTTTACACTGTCGTAACTTTTTTTTGAGAGGTCGTGGTGATTTGAAATTTTGCGACATTTTTAATATAAGTTAAATCATATATCTAAGCCAAATAGAAAAAAATATTTATACGTTCCAGAGATAGGAGGTCAAGTTTGTTTTAAAACTGTTCATAAGCGGCTTAGAAACAATTGTGAATAAAAATTCTGTAAGGAAATGATGGAAGATATTTTTTTGTTTTTGAAATATACATCGTATTTTAGACAGAATGATAATCGCAAATCATAAAGTTTCTCCAAGTTTTTTAAGTTGTGAATGGACGGTCCCCTGGTGGTCTCTGGACAGTCTGCCGTCAGTTGTAAGTTAAGCTTACTGTTTGACTTGCTTTATTTCCAATCTAAGCGAACGTGCACAGAGATTTGTGGTGGTTTGAGAGGTTATCTGTTTTATGAGTAAAACACTTATGTTTTTGTATTGGATATTGTTGTAATTGTTTATAATAATTCAGATGAATTGCAATTTACAGTGATTTGATTCAAGTTGTGAGCTCTTGGGCTCTAAAATGTGGAATGAAAGACATTAAATTATATCGAAAATATAACAGTAATAAAAGAGAAAGTTGAAATAAAGACTTCAGAAAATGATAACGTATACAAAAATTCTATAGAAAAGTCAGATGAAAGGTGAAATAGACGTTAAACTTAAGGTAAAAGAGTCTTAAGAAGAAAGTTAGAAAAAAATAATTAAATTTAAAATTTTAAGTAAGAAATGAAGTACAACGGGACAACAAATTAGTACAACAGGACAACAAAATTACAGTATACAATTCTTGTCTGGTAGACCTAACAATATTGAGATACCCCTTTTCATACATATATAAATATTATGAAGGCGCAATTGGGCTTATGCCGCTGGACAAGTGTTAGAATAATTTTAGAACCTTCTTAGCACGGTTAAGAGAACTCCCCATAAAGGGCAGTTTTGTGAGACTTTTTAAATTAAAAATACGCACTACTCTCGGCCGTCATTTAAAATGTTAAGTGGATAATCCGCCACGTTATGTGTCCAAAGTGACTATAAACAGACCGTTATTATTGTATGTGTGTGCGTTGGGTATGGGTGTGGTCGTGCTTTCTACAGCCGAAGTATTTCTCGCGGACTTTTATTAGGTTTTCTTTTAAGCGAGGGTGGGTTTCGGGGGGCGTTTTTCGGCAGGGCTGAAGTGGATGACAGTTTCGCATTACATCTAATGAATGTGTGAATTTCTTGGGTAAACAGTGAAAAGGGCGAAGTTCAGATTCTAATATCAGTTGTAGTGAAATTAATGTGCCTGAAATACTAGTATGGAGATATCCGTAGACTCAATAATCATTTCGTGCACCATTCTCCAATTTCGCGGACTTATTAACTAATATAAAGAAGTCTGAATAATTTTTAAAACTTTTAAAAATTATTTTTAATGCTTTATAAAACTAGGAAGACTTCGGTGGCTGGGTTATGTAGAAATAATGACCGAGCATCTAGCACCAAAGTCCCCGCTGAACCCAAGACCGATAGGGCGAAGGAGCCTGGGAAGGCCAAGATTAGAATAGAGCGACAACGTCCTCAAAGATATAACTATCTTGGAGCTTCTTAACTGAATATAGCTGGCACAAAACCGAGATAAGTGGAGGAAGACTGTTAAGGAGGCCAAGACCTTCCAGGAGTTATGGAGCCAAGATTTATGATGATGATGAATAATTTTCATTTAATAATTCTTTATTTAAATGCATTTATGATAATATTTTCCATTGAAATTACTTCCTAATGTACATTATTGTTCGGTATATTATTGCTTTATTCATGTGGATATTCCATAAGTTTCTATCATATTCGCATTGCGTATTATCCATAATGTTGTTATTGGACAAAAGTGAGTAAACAAATTAATAAAAATACCTACATTATGTTTTCAAGTTTAATCAGCCACCGGAATGATGTCATTAAATACTTTAGAAGTTATGTTTCTTAATCGTCAACATTTTTTACAAGGTTACCTGATTTGACCACGTTATGGTTAGGCCGGGTTAGTTTTTTTTAAATTTAAATTTAAATAAAATTAAATTTAATAATGGACTTGAACTCCTAAACACCTGTCAAAATAATAAAAACTAAAATCTTTCACACTTTTATCGCTAATACTGCCTCCTATGATCTCAAAAAAAATTTAAAAAATGGCTAATAGATCAAGACTTTTTATATTGATTTTTGTTTTAATCTTGTGTATTATATGACTATGAGTAATTTGCCTGTATTATATCTGTCTGTCTTTGTATTTTATGCCTTTGTATTGTAATTACTTAAAAGTTATTCTTCTGTTTCTATTTTCTATATTGTGGTATCTTGTTATAATTGTTCTTTTGTGTTATATTAATATTGTTAAATCGATTTGCTGACAAACTGTTCTGGCAGTTTAGCAGGTGCTTAAAATGAAGAATAAAAAAATAAAATAAAAATGATTAAATATTATTTAATTTTTTTAAATTATTGTGATATTGAATGTATCTATGAGTACGACATATCGAAATAATGTTATAATATTTATTTTGGTCCTTAAAATCAATGAACAAACACGAACATTTTAAATATTATATATCTCTTTTACCTTATGCATGTAAATTATACCGTACATTTGTGTACAGAGTTTTAAGGTACTTTTACGTGCTTTGACCAGTGATTCCGGACATTATTTGGAGTAAGAAATGTAAATGAAAATTTTGAAGGTTCTTTCTTTCTTTAACAAAACATATGTAATCAGTAGGTATTGGATAGTAAGGGTCGGGGTAAGGGTTTGTTTCGTTACTCGGTTGAGTAATCAGTGGAATAACATGTGGAAGAATTTTTGTTGTTGTTAGGTTTTGAAAATAAAAAAAACACACAAAAAATAGTTATCGGAGACCAAAATTCATTTACATTTTTACATCAAATAATGTTAGGAAACACTGGTATCACAAATAAGTCAATTATGTCCCTTAACACCTGTGAAGTACATTTGAGGCACGTTTCAGAGTGTGTGATTTTTTCAGTAATTTAGACCACTAAATTATGGCGTTGCTTAATGGCTACAATAGTGTTTGTGTCCCTGACTTTAGTCCGGTTCTGACGAGGGTCCCAAGAGACGGTGAAGATCGTTAACTTATATGGGACGTAAAAATGTCCACAGCGGACTAGTTACCTACTTTGAGGACAAAAATCTGGACCAAGTCTGTCCCTTGGAAAGATCAGATTATAGTCAGCAGATAAAATGTTTAACAATGTCGTCTGCGGCATTGGGCCCTCGTTTCAAGGGCACTTCGGATAGGAATTTGCTAATAAGACTTATCTATTCAGGATCGTTTACCGTACTACTTATCAGATCCTTTGGCACCGGTACAGCCTTGGTATTGTTAAGCCGGCTTTATCCAGTTTAACCATACATATTTCTTACAACGGACGTGGCTACAAGTTCACCATTCCGACCTTACGGACTACGTTATATTAAGGAAAAGGGGGTTAGAATTTATCATAGGAAGATTTTGCTTTTTAAATCGTTAGATTAGGTAATGAATATGTAATAGGTAAGAGGTAGTGAAGTTTGGGTAATGAATATACTAATATCGATCACGCCGGTAATCTGGCCTCGTATAAAATAATCATTAAACAAATTTGTCCGTAAGTACCACGTAACCCTAATATATCATGTAGGTAAACATAATATGCCTACCAGTACTTGCACTCAATGAATTAGAAAAATATCACAGGTACTTGTAAAATTTATCATATCAGTTTTCATAATAAACATATATTTTTTCCCCATAAGAGCATTTCTTACTTTTTTTAAAACTTTTATACTTTTTTAAGATACCTTATAAATAGTTTATTTTTAATCAAGTTTTTAGTGTTTACTATTTTATTTCTTAACTTTTAGATTTACTACTTTATTTCTTAAGTTTTAAGTATTTATTTTTACTTTGTATTGTATACTTTATACATCTTACTTTTTACGAACTACTTAACCTATTTATTACCCCTTACTATTTACCTTCTTTTTTAGATTTATCTTTAAATTTATATTGTTACATTCTTTATGTTGTTGTACTATTTATATGTTAATTTAATTATGTTAATAGCACATATGTGTATATGTGGAAATGAATAACAAAGCTCTGATTTTAAGCAAAGCTATAAAATATAAGTTGAGAAATTTGGTAAAAAAATAGAAAAATTTAAGAATTTAATTTAAAAATTTAAAGAGAAATTTAAATAGTTAGAAAAATAAGTAATTTTTTGACAGTTGATAAATTTGAAATACAATGTTTCGCTTGTATTCCAGTGAATTCCAGATGATATATTTGAGTAAGAGGTACTAAGATTTATCTCCAACTTAAGTTATTAGTCAAAAGCATTAGTTACCTATATAATATTATTTCTAAGTGGTAATTTACCGACTGCAAAGGAATTATAAGTTCGCGTTTAGTGTCTTAGTTTTTAAGTCACTTCACTGAAAAAAGGTTTTCATCCTTATAGATTTTCCGTAGAATATTTTCTAAATAATTAAAGAACTCATTGGTACCTATGAATTGTAAATAGTCGATATGATAAGATCACGTGCCCCGTCACAGCGCCAGCGATCAGATGTTTCAAAATAAAAAGGTGCTGGAAAAGTCTGAGGCTTTTAAGCTCCTCCTCGATCATGGCTTACACTTCAGCAGATAACTAATAGCGGCATTAGTGAGGGCTTCTCGCCAATCACACGATAGAGGACCTGATCTGCTATTAAAAATTACTCTTCTAAAATGATTGTATTTTCTTCTGCTGTTCTCATTTTCTTTATTTTGTACTAGCTGAAGTCCCCAGCGTTGCCTGACCTTTACGCAGAGTTTTTTTAGAAATCTAATGTAGACAGTGACCTTCCTCTTATTTTGAAAGTCAAGTAAGCAAGATTTAATCAGTTTCGAAATATAAGTGTAGATTTGGGTACAAATCAACACAAAACCGCCAGCCCGGCGTCCGCCACGCGGCCGCCCGCCACATACACTCTTTTTTATACAAACAGATTATTCATCTTCTTTTCAACTACATCTCTTCGCAAACTTCTTTGTGGTTGGTGTTCATCAATTAATTGAGTTTTTATAGTAATATGATTTCCATCAAGTGCTAAGTATTCGCTTTTGCTATTTTATTTTACACCTTTTTAATTTTTTTAAAATCATCTTTATCCAGACTTCTTTTTTATGTACTAATCGTTGAATTGAGTTATTGTAATACATTTTTTATTAGTCAGGCATTTACAATAAGTGGAAAAACCATATAACATTTTAATAAGATATGTTTTGTTTTGTATCCTAGCAATTTAATACAAATGAAATTTGAATCAATTACCCATACCGACGGGAGTTTGGGTAACAGCCAAGTGTAAAGATAAGAGAGGGCAAGAAAAGAAGAATGAATTTTAGATTTTGGTTTCCCGAAGCAGAGCCAAAACCAAGTGGTTTTTAATTTTTTGTAAATTTTTTTATTTGATGTAGAGGATTTGCGCGAATTAATGTTGTTTCGTTGTCATAAAATACTTGAATTGGTTTCCGATTTTTATACATATATACATTTCTTAAAAGCATTTATTTTGTCCAATAATTTCAAATCCAAAGTCGTTATCTTGACAAGCGATCAGAGCTTTTCGGTAATATTTTAGTTCATCTTCTTTATTTCTTGAGTGAAAGAAATAAATCGAGAAGTATCCGAGGGCCAAGCAAAGGGCAAACGACGAAGAAAATATAAAAAAAGAGATTCTATTTAAGAATGACGAGGGATAGGAGCATTTCCTTTTTTGTCAAGAAGGCTGATTAATGTATTTGATAGAAATAATAAAATACGTGTCCCAACAAAAATATAAATCTTTCCTTGATGGCCCCCAAGGTCAAGGGGTAAGGCTTTCGACTACGATTACAGAGGTCCTGGGTTCGCAAAATGGATTTTATTAAACTAATTTGTTTATTTCTTAATTCTTTCAAAATAATATACCTATAGCGTATTTGCCGCAATGGAAAATACCTTCAGCGTAATAATGATGGTCTTTGGCCAACTTCGTAATCGAAACTTGCTTGAATTAACTTTAGCAGTGTTTGGTGATTATATCTAAATAGCCACCTCCCTCTTTCCTTACTCCTTTTTAGTTTCAGTTTCAGTGCCGGCAACCCGGGCTATTATTTTATTTATGAACATAGATTTCTTTTACCTACCTCAATAGAAAAAGTCTGTTCCGAGGCGGGTAAACTACCTTCTGCACCATCAAATATCCTAACTAGTTACCCAATAAAAAAAAAAAATAAGATCCGAAACATTTTTTTAATACCGGACAAATATTTTTGAAAAATGTATCTCGTTTGTCTCTTCGTAGACGTAGACTATATTATGCGCATTTTTGTATATTTTTATTAAAATTATGCCTAAATTAAAACACGTTTTGGTACTTAAGATATGACAACAGTTTGTTTTTCTCGTTTGTCGAAAATTATGTGAAAAATAATATAAAATATAATACGATGATTCGTCGTATTTAAAAAAATATATATTACAAAGCCCCATCCCAGTTTAATAAATTAATATTTCTTTAGGGGATGAAAGTAGTTGCATTGACTAGGAATTTCAGGCAAAAACTAGGGTAAATATAATGGAAACGAATTTCATCGTTTGAGAGATTTTCTGCTTTCCAAATCAGCTTAAATGAACTTCATAAAAGACCACGCTAACGAATTTGCGTTGGATTTTGATGTTGTGATTTTAAATGGGGTAAAAAAACTCTAAATAGAAAGCACGAGGAAATTATGGCAGAGAAGGAAACAATTGATCGACGGAAATGAAATTCGTTTACGATATTTTCAATGAAATCCAAAAAAAAAACAATTGGAAAACTGTTGATTTGGTTTTTCGGGAAAATAAAAATTACATTTACGAAAATCAGTGATGTTTATCATGATATCGGCATTTTTAAATTGAAAGATAAACGAACCGAAGAAATGAGAAAAATACGATTTGAGAGAGAAGTAAGTTCTTTGACTCTGAATTCACAGATCTTATTCAAAACCCAGAGTAGACAAACTATTTTTAAATTTTTTTTTTATATTAAAGGCATACATTTATAAAGCATGTGTATTTTTTTAGGCACTGATTCGAAATTATATATATAATATTTTCTCGTAGGTATATTTTATTTTAGTTTAGTTTCTTATTATATTTTAGTTTATTATATTATAGTTTATTTTCTTTGCGTTGTATTCCAGTATGGAGGATACTCTCAGTTTCACTCGGGAGAGATCACCAATCAGAATCAATGAGTTATTGAAATGTTTTGTGCTTTGAGGTACGTTCCCTCTGTTTTCTACTAATTTTCACAACCAACTCGGACCGCCAAACAACTCGATCTTGGCACATACTCTTTGCTTCACTCACATTCATACATCGTCTCATACATACTCTTCTATTATTCTGAATTTTGACATGGCCCGACTCGAGTATCTGATTCACTTGATTGTGCCATGTCTTCCTTGTGCGTGTCCGACTTTTTTTACCATTCACATTAGCGTCATATATTCTTCTTACACTACTTTCTTCATTCATTCGCTCTGTATGCCCAAACAATCTGAGAGTCCCTTTCTTAATCTTACTCATTACGCTTACATCAGCCTTACATTATTTGAGGATATCCATATTTTTCACACGATTATACCACACATACGCCACAGGGATCTCATTTCAAGAGTATTCAGTCTATTTTCATCCTTCCTCTGCCCGTTCCACGCCTCGCTGTCATACATCGGGATAGGTACCAGCACTCTATTATTGACTGCTAGCTTCGCTCCTTTTGACAGTTTTTCATTAACGGAGTTCCCTGCATTTATAAGTTGCGTAAGACTGTGAAAATGGAGTGGCTGCGCGGCGAGTTGCCACGACACGACGCGCGACTAGGGACACGATATCGACACATATACGAGTAGAAAATATCGATACTGTACTCATGAGTAGTATTGGAAAAAAAGGATCGTACTCGTAAAAGTATTGAAACAAAAGTATCGATACTGCAAAGTATCGAGTACATTTCATAGGGCCTGATTTACAGCTCTGACCGGGCTAACTACGTATCAACCCCCCCCCCCTGGATCAGAATTTCCAAATTCAAGTATCTATTTTAGTTATAAAAGGTAAAAGGACGTTAACGTCAGTGAAATGAAAAAAGAAACAATCAAATTTCAACATGTTTAATCAATAATAAAAAAGGACCTGTAAATTTACAAATTGCTGTCTTAGGTCTTAAGTACCTACTCATAACAAAGGTGTAATGTTTTTTATGTATATAATCAACTGAAAAACTAAACGTGCGTAGTTAAAGAAATAATGAGACACAGCTGCCCTTTTAAAACATGAATTATAAGGTAAAACCAAAATTTTTGCAATCTATTTTTTTCTCTACTTTGTGTTTTGGCAGGATAGTCGAGACATTTTAGTGTATTAAATTATTTATTTATTACTTTACCACTTATGGGCATTATTTTTTCTTATTACTATTCTAGACATGGAGTCTCAGATGCTTCTGAGTTGACATAGGATTTTTTTCGATAGCTACTGGAAGATGTTATGTCTTCCGCCGAGTCTGTAATCTCTATCTACCAAATTTCACTATGAGAACGAAAAGGACGAACGGGAACAAAAGGATGTCAACCGAATACAAGATGATCATACCTTGCTGGTGATGTCCTGGGTTCCCACACTCAAGCACTAAAGAAATAACTCCACGGTTGAAAAATTTAGCTTGCGCGGATCCGGGTTTCGATTTAAGGCGACGAGACAAAGTACTTGGCTGTCCCTACCGCACCGTTGTTGAAATTGCACTGAAGGTTCGCGGTTAGAAATCCATCTTTAACCAGTGATAATGGAAAGATGGATAGATAAGGATAGGTAGGTACGATGGACAGGAGGAATACTTGGGTGTAGGTACAAGTATGCCCGAACAGGATATTTTTGGAAAAAAACATCATATTAATTTTAAAACCTAATAGATTTATGACAATAAAAAAAATGTAATATTATAATCACCATTTTAATCATAAAGATATAAATCTGAAACAATTTACGAAATATACACAGTCACAGATTAGAAAGAATTTGAATATTATGTCAGTGACTAACTGTCATAATTCGACATCGCCATCAATTCGTTTCATGACACACTACATTGCTTGTGCTTGCAACTATACCAACGCAATGGAATGTTTTAGATGGTTGCTATGATTGAACTAGATGGCGTTTCCATAAACAAGAGCCGCTTAGCCAGATTTTTAAAGGTATCGATACTTGCCAAAAAGTATCTACTCATTGAGTAAAAGTATCGAATACAAAGTATTGAATACAAAAGTATCGGTATCGAAAGGAAAAGTACTCCATATCACTTTTTTCGTGTCCCTACTATAATTAAAATCTATAATTTAAATCCCGCTTGTTGGGCCATGTTTCACTGATCACCGATTTAAACGGTCCCAGAGCCCTCTACATAATTTCTACACTTTCTTAACTGACAAAAATAAAAAATCGGCAATAATAAACAAGAACATCTAGTCCAGAAGTAGGTACTGTGGGTCACTTACTAGCCAGTTGTCCATTCCTCGCAGGGGGCGGGGGCGGTTGGGAGGGTGGCGGGGCAGGCGGTGCCCCCCTCGGAGGCGGGGCGCCCCCCTCCTCGCGGGTCCTGCGGTCCGGGGGGCTGGCAACTGCAACAACAATAACCTTTTTAGATTTTTTAAATAAATATATATATTTATTTATGTACTTAGGTATTAAAAATAATGAGTTTAAAACATATTCGAACTAGACAATATTAAAGTTGTCGATTTATAAATTGTTAACCATCAACATTTTGTATTTTTGAGAGTATTCAAAAACAATTCCAGTGCCGATAAATCGACGTTTTATGAAATATATTTTTTTCATTTTCATACCATAAAAAACACAATTTAAATTTTATTTTTTATGTGATTAAATGACCAAAGTCCCAGCTGATCCCGTCTGGATCCAGTGAGACTATGCCATTCCTAATCGGGGTATGTTGTGAGACTGAAGGTAGTGGAAAGGGAAGGTATGGGGAAGAGGAAGGTGGGAGGTGGCTATTCAGATCTGGTCATCAAACACGGCTAAAGCTATTTCAAGCAACGTTTCAATTCTGAATGGTGGTTGTACACCAGGACGATACTGATACTGAGAGTGTCTTCCACTCTGGAACATGCCGCAAATATACTATATATTATTTTTAAACAAATATTAAAATTATTTATGATATTAACTAGTAAATATCATAAATAATTTTATGTACAATTTAATTGTAGGAAGTAAATTACCTAACTCACTGTGTAACCCTATCTGAAGTAGGTGACATGAATGTACAATAAAAAAATATTTCTATGGAATTTTATTGACAGATTAGGTAGTGTAAAATTTAAATAAATATTCTCTAGATAAATATTTCGATTATCAGAGGTGAGATAAAAATTATCGTTGTATCATTTCATAAAATCTACATTATTATTTTATAGTTTACAAATTTCTACATGACATTACGTAAGCAACACACTTTGGACAAGATGGAAGCAATCCTGCTTAATTATTAATAAAAATAATTGTTTTACATAATTTAATAAATTTTTTGTTTTGTTGTTTTTAAAACCATTTCCAAGTGGTATTAATTACTGCGATTTTCGATCGATTCCTGGTAAGTCTTTGTCAAGGATACTTTGTTAGTTAATCAAGGATACAACCCCCGTATTACATACACAAATGTGCCCCTACGTTCAGACAGAAAGAAAGCTCATTTGAATGTCTGCTGAAGATCGTTTTTTACATTATGCAGATTTTGCCAATACCTGAGACACTGAGACACAGAGAATAAAATGATTAGCTTGATAAAATTTTCAAACTTCAAAGTAATTATTGGGACGGCATGGTTCCAGATGACATTTTGTACTTCTGAAATTGTTAAAAACTTCTATTCCAAACACTTTTTATTTATAAAAAAGATTAACAAAAAATACTTTCCCTTTCATGCACTAAATCGTGCAAAACGATAAAATCATGCTGAAGTCCAAAATAATAACAAAAAATGAATGTTGTTTTTTTTCCGAAATGTGAAAAGACGACAAACATATATTATGATCTTAATTTTTCTAAGTAACCAATATTTAAAGTTCAATAATATATATTGCTGGAAATTGGAATTGTACGGTACTAAAAATACTTGACGTGAAAATTTGAAAAGAAAACTTTACTAATTTTATAATGCCATAATTCACAGATGAAATGTTTTTGATGTTCCAGCTTTGAATAAACTAGATTTTCTTTAACGAGCATAGAGCAAAATACATCGTATTTGAATTTCATTTTCACACTTTTGTTCATTGAATGAATAAGGTGGAATATTGTAAGTGGAAATTCATCCACTTTCCGACACCCGATCGACCTGAAACTTGTCGATGAAAATGCATTCTATATTGGTAGCAATCACGTACATACACGTAGACAGATACGCAATTCTGTTAAATTGAATGACAGCTAATTATACGGAATAAATATCGGTCTCATCCAATCGGGATTCGGCCCATTTGGTAACTTGACTCCAGTGGGAAGGTTCAATCCTCGCACAAAACCACGGACGTACAAAATATATGGACTTGCCCTTACGTGATAAAAGGCGTGTTATTTCCCCCTCCCATTGGAACCATTTTTCGGAACCGGCTGGGCTTGCGAGAGCCCCGCGTTGTGACGTCTTCATTCTTGTCCGGATCAGTGTCGAGCTCTTATCGTACATTTTACGCACGGACGTTGTATGTCTACGGAACACATACTGTGACATCGATATACATGGCGACGCGAAACACAAAGCCGCTGTTTACTAGGATAAGTAAATCATGAAACATTTGTAAAAGTGTCTACGGAAACAAAATATTCGAATATGAAAATACTCAGAACCTTACTTTGCGAATTTGGACTTGACATATCTGTTCATAACGTGGCATGCAATTCGCGCTCCCATATAAAAAGGTCTATTCATTCAAAAGCAGATTTTACTTTCAAGAACTAAATGGTGATATTATAGTGCGAGGTGCTTATATACTGTTAGATTGATTTATTGGCGAATCACAAGTCTCTTTCCTCTCTTCGTCCCGCCATAGTTGCTTTTTACCCCTCATCTGTAAGTTCTCGTCTAGCTATTTGTATGTCTATGGTCAAAACCATCTTTTTAAGTTTTAAAAGACATTTGAAATTAGATGTTATCACATTAAAAAAAAACTTTGTTCTTCATAGGTTTATTTTTTTTAACGATGAAAATGAATTTTATTTAAATCTCATTGTGTACCACCCAACGCCATTTTATTAAACAAATGTATGAAGTATATTAAAAATTTAGTAGCCTGGGGAAAGGACACAGTGTACAACATGAAATGAGAGGTTAATAAAGAAGTTGGAAACAGAGAACATATTTAATTAAATATTCATTAATCCCTGACAAAGCTTTAGCCTTTTGATATTATAATGTTGAAGAGAAATGTCTGAGAAAATGGCAACTTAATTAAATCGTTTTAATATTCAGTATGCCTGCTGTATTTGTTCTCAAATTACATTCGTTATACAGAAGGAGATAATTAAAATCATCATTCAATCATCCTTGGTTAGGATTTATCCTTCACAAATGCTTTTCACTTGCTGCTGTCCCTTGCCATTTATCTCTGGACCTCAGTCCTTCCTGTCATGTACTAATATAATGCTTTTTCGTTTCCGACGCTTTTATTGGAGCACCCTTTATTTGATAATCAAAAATACTAATTTCAGTTGTGTCTGTTCTGCGTAACACTGGTTCAATGATTTCTAGGAGTAAAATTTTTTTATTTGAATGAAATTCAGACAAGCTATAAAATGTAGATAGTATTGGGTGCTTGCATAATGAACCCCTAGAAGTTAGAATGTAGGTACTGGTAATTAATATGGAAATTTAGACCTTCAACAAAGCACATAAGCAATGATAAGTAGAAGTGCATTTGTTCCTTTGTTTCCTATGTGCATTGTTCACTGTATTCGTGCATATAATATGTATTGTACAGGGAGCACGTTCTTTTAGAAAATTTGTATAACATCAGAGAGTGCAGTTACGGTTTGTGCACGCAACTGGATGGCGCCAACCAGTTCTTTACGGCTGGCTGGAATAACTAGGCTCTAATTACAACCAGCTTGCGAGACCTTCCAAACCGTTCAGATCACCCTTTGCCCACACAGGCTGGGGCACGAAATCTCGAGTGGTAGAGCGAAACGCATTTTGTGATTCAACCCTTTAGGCTTGTTAACTGCTATGCGGCACATCCCAAAAGCAGATACACTATTGACTAGAATAATATTGGAAAGGAAGCCTTGCGATATCACATTTTCAAAATAACTGTTCAATTTTTACGGTTTGAATTATTATTTTTGATTATCTCGAACAATATTAATGAAAATTGGTTGTACCATTTTACACAATACACGTTTCACCTACATTTATGTACTACAAACATACATTTATGTACTTCATACCTACATTTATGTACACACCTTCATTATGAACCGCTGTACTTGGAATATTATTGCATATTCCTAAATCCTTTATACCACCGTTCCTGTGTGTTCCAATATGTCACGACCGCATTGTCAGTCATAAATTGATTCCATCCGCAGAAACAACCCCGACTCAACATACTCAACATGCATATCCGCCATAAATAACAGCGTACCGCGAACTACTATTGTAACAAATATTCCGCGATAAATGCAGTATGAAGTAACCATAAAGGAGAATTCTACAAGGCCCCGCAGTAAGTCCTATTTATTTCCTTTCCTTAGGTGACGTATTTTCTCTTTGTGCATTGGTTCATTACACACATCATACGAATGTCATTACTTATGTCTTACTCCGCTTTTCGTATTCAAACAGTTAGATTAAGCTTTATTATCACGTAATTATGTCGGGGATACGAAAAAATATGCAAAAATACGAATGTTAAATTTTAATTTTACTAAAATTAATTCAGTTACGCGGTATGCGAACTTTGCTACGACATTATTTTTACATTTATCATTTTTTATCAATGCTTCTTAGACAATCAATGCTGCCGAACATAGATTTTTTTTTATTGCCATATAACACAATAATTTAATCATGTTATAAAGTGAATGCATTATTGATAAGTTTGAACCTGTATTGATAACAGAAGAACATGGAAAGAAAGATATCAGAATAATTACAAATACATATTAGACAAACCCTGCTTTGCAAACAAACCAATAAAAACCTGGGATATATATCTTATTTCTGGATGCCATGCAGCTTTCGATGCTTGAACTTCAACCCAGAGTTCAACTAGGAATAATTCGAAGTAGTTACTTTTGGTTTTGATTTTTGTTTGTAATTCTGCAAATATCATATTTGGTTGTCTATTAATCAAAAAAGGAAAATTCCATATTCTCCGTGTATCGAGCTATTTACTACAAGGAACATTCCCTATTATCCGTGAAGTGGGCTTCACATTTTTACCTTGTGCACGCTGAGTCAACTTTTAAAGTATAATGAACTATTCTTAAAATCAAGATGCGTTTTCCTTTTTTTGGATTACGGGGAAATTTCGTATTTATTTTTAATTATTCATTAAATTTCACTGAGCCTGTTTTAACTCGAAGCGCTTTGCATTTTGATGTCCATAAATTTGTTCTCGAGGTATTTTTTTTACATTAGCCCCAAGAGGCCGGGAGAAAAAATCCCTCAGCGCCTATGACATCTTTGGGAATGCTGTGTGGAGGGTCTTTTCAGAGAAAGAAAGTTCTGGGAAGGAAAAAGGTATGAAATAGTGTATATGCGCAGTGTATTTTTATTATCCATATAGAACATCGAGGTGGTGGCTGTGGAGCGGTATGATGGATGGATCGCTGCGGTCGCCCTTCTTAAGGATTCGGTGGACAACCGCCATTTCTAAAAATCTGGCACCTTTCCTCTATAAAGGGAATGTTTGAATAATTTTGAGATCACTGGGGTTATTTCTGCAGAATACCTCTTGAAGACCAGAGCAGGTATTCCGTTGGTACCCAATCTCGCATAAAAAAAAAAAACAAATTATGTTTTCCCTAAGAATGATGGACTTTTATATCGGATTCTGTGTCGACATCTTATGCTTTTCTTTGCAAAATCTAGTATTTCCATTATTCAGCCCAATTAACCGAGGGTTCGTAAAACTCAACCAGTGCCCGGTATTTTACGATGGTGTTCCTGGGGTTTCTTTTCTTTGATCTACGCATCGGTTTCGGGTTCTCAAATCGTTCCCTCGAGAACAGTTTCAGGGAGTGAGAAGTGTAGACCTCTATTATACGCTTGAATTTCATACCCACATAAGACCCCTTCCAAAGATCAACGTAAAGTAGTTTTTGGGGTAGCGCACGTAATATTCGTGTTATTCTTACTTCAAAAGCAATATGGTCATTATGTATGATTGTGAATGAAGCAACGAGTATGTGCAAGACAGTGGTGTTGGCGGTCCATCCTCTGCCTATCTGATTAACCCTGTGGGGAAATGGCGAGATGGTATATTAACTGTTTAGTAATGTTTCGTTTTATTTAAGGAAAAAATAGTTTTTTTATTTTTTTGTTTTTTTTTTGTGTTTTATATAATTTTTGGATTCATATTGCTTTTTTATAAAATTAATTTACTTATTCTTATTATGCTGTCTCAGTAGATGTAAAATAACAAGGAGGAAATCCATAATTGGTTTTATTTTGGCTATTTAATATTATGTACAAATTGAAATAAATGTAAACTGTCGATTTCCTGAAAAATAAAAAAAAATAATTATTAACAATAATTGTATTTTTCACAAGTTATATAAAAAATATATGTTTAAAATTCTTTAATAATTTTTGTTTTTTTTTTTTTCAGTAGTTCCACACAAGAGGCCCTGAGGAAAATAGTTCCCCAAGGAGCCTACGTCGTCTTTCTATATGCTACATGGAAGGTCTTTTTAGCTTTTTTTTCTGGAGAGCGTGAGAAGCTGAAGTAAAGGCCAGGAGTGAAGAAAATATGAATCTACCCCTCTCACTGCGGTGCACGGTGATGTTCGGAGAGAGTCGTGCTGGAGAGGTCAAAAGTTCAGCCAGTCTCTTCTGATCCGGCCTACCACAGTTGGTACAGTATCCGCCGCCAAGATCCGGACAAACCTCACCCCATTAACCCGGACACCCTTGCAAAGTAGTCAAACGTAGCGAACCACTTGGGGTGACCTATGGCAGAGATGTTGGTTTTCCAATAAATGGTTCCCGGGGTGGCAGTACCCATACCCGGCTGCCAAATTGAAATTAGATAGATAAATCCATAGTAGATTGATGATGAAAACTTCATTAGTAGGTACCGTCATATCACTGAGTCGGTAAAAAATGCGATATACCCACTGAATAATGTGAGATGGTGTAGGTACTACGTCAAATTATTTTGATTGATTGATTATGGATATGTTCTGAATAATTATGATTAATTTATCGATCATTAATTATTTAGCGATCATCCGAATAGAGGTAAATACTACCTACCGAAGTTAATTTAGATACTAATTTTCTAAATGTTACATAACTTATTTAAAAAATATGTTAATCAAAATTAATACGTTCAATATTACATCGTGTTTAAACCTTTTTGGAGGGCAAAGTTCGTGCAAGAATTACTTTGTACTTATAGTTTTTGCCTATTATAACCACATACATTTTGTGATTTTTTGACAAATTTTGGCAATTATTGGCGAAATTGGCGTTCTTAACAAAAATTATAGTTTGGAATTTTTCAGCAAAAAAGGATAGTTTATTTTTGGATTTTTATTACAGAATGAAAAAAATGAACGTACGCAGCGTTCTTTTTTTAACTTGAAATTAGCATAACTATAAGAGCTTTGCAAAAAAATACAAGACTTAATGTATATGTTCAAATGTACAGCTAATATTACTTGCTTATTTTATAAAAATACGAGAATATCGCGTGTAAGAGACGAAAATTTGAATTGTGCATTGGCGAAATTCTCGTAAAAAAACACGTTTTTGCTTAAAAATTACGCAAATGCGATTTTTTAGATGTCTATAAATATATGTTATGTTTGTGGTGGTTCCAACCGTCATGTCAACCTAAAATTACATTATTTATTTTTGAGCCCTTCCACCATCGTCACTAGTCACTAGCTTCCTTTCAGTATCCAATGAGTTATTTTAACAGCCTTACATTATTCACATTTGCAGATACATTCCTTTTTATGCAAATACAGCACAAAGTCCCATTTACCCCGAACCGTCTGGAGCGAGTGTTATTATGGCACCCCCAAATAACGACGGCCGGCGTGGTCTAGGGGTAAGTCTCTTGACTCGCAATTCGAAGGTCACGGGATCGATTCCCGGCATGGGCAAATACATTTTATTTGTATAATTATGTACACTTTGAATTCATTAAAAAATAATATATAGGTTATTTGCGGCACGTTCCAGAACAGTAGATTCTCTCAGTATCGCCCTTGTGTAAGACCACCATTCAGAATTGAAACGTTGCTTCAAATGGCTTTAGCCGTGTTTGGTGACCAGATATGAATATCCAGGCACTCCCCACTTTCCTCTTCCTTATCTCCCTCCCCTCTTCACTACCTACCTTCGGCCTCACAACATACCCCAATTGGGGATGCAATAGTCTCACTGGCTCTAGATGGGAGCAGCTGGGACCCTTGTGAGGTATTCACATAAAAAAGGGTACATTAGAGGCTGATAGTGGTTGACAGGGGAAGTAAATAGAGGGAAGAGAAGTGGGGAAGAATCTGGTCATTCAGATCTGTTCACCAAACACGGCTTAAGCTATTTGCCACTTCAAAAAACGTTTCAGTTCTGAACGGCGGTCTTTCATCAGGGCGATACTAAGAGTATCTTCCACCCTGGAATGTGCCGCAAATAAAATATATATTATTATTAAAGAATTGACCGAGAACAACACAACTTCATTAAATGAAATACACAGTCTTACTCGCACGCGTCGGGATTTGAACCAGCAGCCTCGAGAGCCTTACCTCTCGCAAACCTTAAGAACCTCACCTCTCAAACATGGAGGTTTTATCAAGCTTGACTTAATAGCTTGTTCAGAGAGGTTTTATCGTGTTTGAAACTGGTTAAACAGCTGCTTTGGTTAAATAAATATCCTCCAACAATATTACAATATTTTTGCCAAATACGGATGCTGAAAATGACGGCAATTCAGTTTGTTGCGAGAACTAATCAGCTTTCAACATTGCCAAACAAAATAATGAACCTTTCATGATTATCCTGAAATTAAACTTGTCGCTGCTCTGTGTGCTGGTTAACAAGTAAAAAAAAAACAGCATTAATAAATGTTTTTATTAATAAAACAAAATTAATCGAATGCATCATTTTTGTATATTGCTTTAAAAACGACATTTGGTACTCAGGAGAAGTCAAGAAAATCAGAAAGTGATATATTAGGGTAAATGAAGCAAGGACTGTGTGGCAGAGTAAGTGTTAAGGGGAATTTCATAATGTGTGGATAGGCCATGGTGGTTAAACATAAAGTGGATAAAAATATTGTCATATTTTCAAGAATATTATAAATATATATATATATACAAGAATCCAAAGTCAGTTGTGAATGCCGTCCATGTCTTACAAGCATTTCAGGAGGAACTAGAGTCATTAATCCCATCGGCATTGGTGCATAATCGGGAGACATGCCAAACGCGCTCCCAACTTTCGCACACGGTTAATATTTGTCACATGTCGTTTGTACGGTTCATTTTTGAGTTCAACAACTCGACAGTGAAACGATTTGCCGAAATGATCTGCATTTCCTCTCCCCTACACCATGGGTCTCTTCCACATAACATCCCCAAAGATGACACAAGTTTTGAGGGAGATTATTTTCGTCAAGGTCAATTTGTCATCTTTGAGAATGTAAAAAATGTAAAATGTAAAAAAATAATAACGAGAGATGAGAAAGATTCGCTACTGGTACCGATTTATCGATGAATAACTCTTTTCTTTAATGTTTATTGATATGCTATCAATGCTCATCAGTATTATTAAAAAAAAGAACATGTTGTGTATTTTTGACAAATCATAAATTAATTATTGACAGCGCGTCAATCGATTCGAAGATAAAATCAGCATATTATTTATTTGTTCAAAGATAATACGAGATTATTTAATGGAGAAGTTAATGATTGAAATAAAATTTGATAATTTCTTGATCTATCCATGGTCAATGGCTTGAAAATATTAATGAAAATATGTTAATTTTGTCGCAAAAAATACAATGATATATATTTGGTTATTCCATGTAATTAAAATGAAAAACTAATATTTTGTTCCTATATTTCTCACATTATTATTGTAGGTCTATCGACCACCGTATTGGGCTGGTGCCCATCTGCCCATACCATGGTAGTCAAAAATACTTTAAAAAATTAATTACAATGAATAACAATATAAACCACATAAAATTTTGATTTAAAAAAATCACTACTTAATAGTGGCGTTAAAAAAAGAAAATAAATAAAGATTTACGTCAAAATTAGATTAATGTCAAAATAAAAATCAAAACGCCAAAACTTATGTAATACGAATAATAAATATTTTCTACCATATCGTACGTTTTTCTTTATTTTTTGGTATACATTAACTCCACACAGGAGGCCCTGATGAAAATAATTCCTCTCAGCACCTATGCCATCTTTGAAGACGCTGTGTGGAGGGTCTTTTTAGGAAACGAAGGAGAAGAAGTTCTGGGAAGGAAATCGTACAAGGGGTGGGTAGGAATCTCAGGGCCAGTGTGTCCATGAATCCATCCCTTCTACTGCGGTGCAAGGCGATATTCCAAGAGAGTCCGGCTGTAGAGGTCAAAGGGACTCCCTCAACCATTCTCTCCCGATCCGACTTGTCAAGCAGCTGTTGGGCAGACGCACCCGCTGCCAAGGCCTGGAAAAATCTCACCCCTTAATCCTGGGTACCCCTACTAAGTCGCCAAACGTAACGAACCGCTTGGGGTAAGCTATGGTAGAGGTGATAGATTCATGGATGATTCATTGAGCTGCATCTTTAACATTTAAACATTCGTAGGTCGGTATAACATATTTATACCGAATTTTGTACATTATAGGTGTTATTTATCACAAAAAAATGTTAATACTGCCACTGATTGCAAACATCGCAAAACATACACTAGAAGTTTGATAAAGATAATTGTAATCTTTTTATTGATTGCAACAAATTCTAGTTTCTTGCGTAAAGCAGCAATAATAAGATATACGACAATCTATAAATCATTCAACTAATCAAACTGTTTATTTGCCAGGCCCAGATAAAAGAAATCATAAATCAATATAAAATTACAGGTAATTAAAAAGAAGGCAATTAAAAAACTTACATTTAACTTCAATTCTAGTACATCCACCAAACTATACGAGAAAACAAAACTGTTAACAGTATGAAAACTAGATGAATAATTTTTTTTCTCCTAAAATATAAAACAAATAATAAAATCATATGAACAAACACAGAATTCATTAAAAAGTCACAAGTAGACACATTTGAAAAAAACGTGAGAAATTTTTATTTTTTTCTGGAATAAAAAAAGTCTTAAAATTGGTTTGGGGAACCCTTTCATAGGTAAGAGGAAAGTGATTGAAATAGCGTTTTTTGGTGGGTGCATTTTAATACCATTAACATGCAATCATGACGATGCAGAAATACGATTTTCAGATTGATTTCAATAGCCTTATTATTCCCACATGGGGTTGTTATGTTTGCCTACTCTCCGCAAATAATCCTTGTATTTATGAAAAGCGCAATAATGCGAACAGAAAAAACAGGATATTCCAAACGGAAAATCCTTTCGTGCCAAGTTTGATGGATTACGTCGATTATTTCGTTAAAAAGGCTCTTTTCCTACAATTTGTTCATGCCTTTCTTACCACTGGGAAAATAATGTTCTAAAAAACATGGAAGGCATTGAAGAAAACGCTCTTACTTTTATAAGAGTCAAGTAGTCTTATCTTGTCACATACAAGAAAAAATGAATACGGAGTAAAGTACCAACTATGTTATATTGAACATGCAGAATTCTTGGATTATTAAATACGTTGTTGTAGTAATTGACATTATATGCATAAGAGTTTTTTTGGATATGGAATTAGTCACAAGGTAAGACATACACATTTTTTTGATAAATTCATAATTAACGGTGTTTCTAGAATCACCCACCGTGATTTACTCAGGTGGCTAACTGCATATCTTCGGAGTAGATTTCAATGTGTATCAGTGAATTGCTAATATAATGAAAACGTCGCATTTGCTAAGCGATATTTGGATGAAACCTTAAAAAAGTAAAGATAAAGCCATACAATTTAAAATAAATAAGAGATAATAATTAATGGTGAAAATCAATAAGAGGTGGTCAATAATCTAATTTAAACGCAATCTCGCAAAGTATTTTCCTTTTTTTTTGTATTTTTTCGGCATTAACTATCTTGTAACAATTTCTAGATACTTTGTTTTGGAAGAGTTAAATTGCTCCTGTTTGAACATGTCGACAACCTTAAAAAATCGCTAGTGAATGAAAAGGACGTGTCAAAACCAGTAGCGAGTTATTAAAAAAATAGTAAAATGAAAAAAAGTTGCAAGTGAACATTATAAAATAAAACCTTTCAAATACAAAATAGTATTTTCCATGCTGATAGTTTTGATAGTGTAAATTACTGAGAGGAAAATAAAAGCAAATTTATTCCGGAAGTTGTAAAGTTTCCAAAACTTTAATGAAAACATTGCTGGTTATACTAGCCAGCGCTGGGGGCAGTCAACCCGAATTTTATTTCGCGTTTTTATAATTATTATGTAAACGACATTAAATTTTCGAATAAACCATGTTTCACGTCTTTACCGAAAACTTCAGGGATTGATTAAAAACTGCATTTTTAAATGTAAAAAATCTGGTTATTTAATGGATTTCCCAGTCATATAATGTGGCTAAAAGCAAAATTAAGGTTTAAAAACAATATTTTCTCCATTTCTGACAAACACAACAGATAAAACTTTGTTAAAAAAAAACAATGAAATAACATTTCTGCCACCTTCAGGCTCATTCGCATGAACAGTGCTTAGAATTGCATCGTTGTACCCACTAAACTCATGGTATTATACGGAGTTTTCTTATTTTTCATATAATTACTAGCTAAATTCAATTTTTATAAGAAAAACTTTATTTTTATACTTTTTTGAAGGTTATTCCCATCAGAGAAATATGTCATATTAGAATAAGTTAACAATAATAATCTAAACGAAAATATGAAAGAGAACAAGACACAGAAAAACAGAAAAAGACAATTGCCGCAACTGGGACTCGAACCCAGACCTCTCCGTCTAACCGGGACGAGCGCGTTAACCAATTTCGCTATTGCCACCTTCTGTCAAAACGTCATAATTGTCAAATTATGACGTTTATACTAGCTAAATTAGTTTACAACTCCATTAAGAAAAATAATATGACCCGAGGAAAACATTTAAAGGAACCTTCAATATATATGCACATTTAAATATTTGGTTGTTAATAATTAATAAATTATTAGAATAATTACTTGTACTAATGTTCTCGGAACGTACGACGTCAAAATGTACCTATCATTTGGGTTGTCATCAAACGGTGAGATTGAAAATTGATTCGAGTATTATGTTACGCTGAAATCGTATCGCCTCAATACGTTATAGAAGATTTTACAGGGTAGGTATTAAGAATTACTTGCCTCGTCACAAAAAAAAAACTTGAAATGTTGTGAATTGTATAATTGTAAGTTCTCCCTAAAAAGTGTAATATTGTACTAACAATCACTTAAGGTATTTTAAATTTACTATATCTTAAAATGAGTTTTATAGCTCATCGCGATGCTATGTAACAAGATATAAAAAAGCCTGCGTATTTTTAATTTCTTCAATGCTGACGCAATTTTTTGAAACAGAATTTTTGAAATTTCTGAATAGATCCATTAATCAACTGAGAAATTATTGGTGGACAACACGAATAAATCCTATTTTCATACCCGGAAGAAATAGAGTATTAATTAACTCCGGGTAGTTCTTATTATTCTTCGACATCACTTGTAAACAGGAACTTCGTGCAATATAGTACTTGAAAATGCTCTAGAGAATAATAATTGGCTGAATGTCCTGAAAAACACATTTTCAGGGGAATTTATAGGAAGGAATTAATCAAGACGAAGTTCGGACTTGGTGTACGGTTAGAGTGTGCTTTCATGAATTGAGTAGGTTCTCGAGTCCAATTAATTATTTAAGAACCAAATTGTATCTCGCCGAAGGTCTTAAAGGATGTTTATACTTGAATCTTGTACATTTATAGGTTAAACAACACCGGAAAGGTCCTCGTAGTGAAATCCTGCCAGAGTTTGACGGCGTCCGTGGTTGGGTGGTTACTTGATCCTTGGCTACAAATCTGGAGATCGCTGCTTCGCTTGTAGCATCATCAGATACAGACTTAATGGAAATTTACAAACTCTTCCAATTTATATTTTAAATTAACAGGGTTATTGACAGTTACAAAAAAAAATTCTATTAATTTAAATAATAGGAAGTTTCAACACACCAATCTTTTAAATTTTATTTTATTTTATGGTTTTATTTTATAAAAATTCATTTTATAAATATTGTTTTTAAATAAACAGCTGTTTCGCGTTCTGAAATAATATACATCGTCTTTACGTAGCTTCAACACAATTTGATAATGCTTTCATAAAGCTAAACAGATATCACGCGTAATATTAATTGCACAGCAAAACTTGTTTATAAATAAACTGTTTTTATAAATTGAATAATAATTTTTTTGTCCGTATAAAAGAAAAAAATAAACTGGATTTCTACAAATTAAACTTGACATTAATAAAATAATACTAATACTGTTTTTACAAGTTACATTCAATGGTATTCAATATTGTTGGCACATATTACAAAATTTTCAAAATAGATGAATGGAGGAAGGGGAAGGGGGGCTGTTTTGAGGCCGGATTTGGGTCAATTGATTTTTATGAACCCCCGGTAGGTATTTCCGGGCTTTCCAAGTTAAAACCTTTAAAATTACTAAATACGAAAATGAATGTAAATTATAGCAAATTCTAGTCTACATAAAAAAAATTGAACTATTGTGATGAACAATTTATCCTTAGCGGTCAAAATTGGTAAAAACTGAATGGTAAAAATGTTGCGGTTTTTTGGAATTTTATCAAACATCAGGAGGTCTGTAGACTGCAGAGGTCGAAAACTTTTTTCCATTAGCCCTCCATCATGTACCTACAACATACCAAAAAATCATAACTTTCCCATTTGATTCAAGGTATCTCCCCCATAAGTAATAAATTTACTGTATTATATAACAAGTGTTAAAATTTAAATGGCCACTGTGATGTAAAATAGTGGAAAACTGTAGTTTTCCATCCCAATACATTTAGCCTCGCGACATAACCCAATTCTGGATTCCATCGTCTCACTGACTTCAGATAGGAATAGGAGCGGTATTCACATAAAAAATAACACTTATAAAATTAATTGAGGTTTCGCAATAATTTTACCATAATTTGGTTGCTGTTGTATAAGGTGTTACAAGATTTTAGATTCACCTCTACAATTTTTATAAGTTTTTATTTGTATTGAAAAGTCTGAGACAAGTAAACAACAGTTTTAATGAGCTATCCGCAGGTTATCACGGACTCTTAGCAGGCACAAAGCAGAGTGCCGCGGAGGTGTGTTGGATGGTTGCTCGCAGCTCGCAGCTCACAGCCTCAAGTGGTGGAACTTTTAGGGATGCAGTGGCGAGCTTATTAGTACAAGTTTAATGAGAGAGCTCTACTTGCACTCATTGTCCGAGTCCGCTCGGAGATAAATTCTAATGGTAGGAAAACACAAGCTTTATCTCACGAAGTTCATTTAAAAAAATGCATTTTTTACGGTTTTTTGTATTATTTTGAATATAGAATAAAGAAAAATACAAGCAATGACTTTTGGGCATGTTTTATGATACAAAAGATTTAGATTTTACCATCATTATGAAATTCAAACGGAATATCGATATACCATGGCAGGTAGGTGTATCTAAGACAGACAGAACGCATGCTGAATGGGCCATAAAGTATGTCCTTTTTTTTTTACATGAGCTCCACACAGGAGGCCCTGAGAAAAACAATTTACTTCAGGGCCTCTGTCATCTTTGGGGATGCTGTGTGGAGGGGTTTTTTGGGAAGACGGAGAGGAGAGTTCTGGGAAGGAAAAAGGTTTAAGAAGTGGATAGGAATCTGGGGTTCAGTGTGTCCTGGTTATCCGCCTCCAATACCTAGACAAACCTCAACCCATGAACCCGGGTACCCCTGCTAAATCACCAAACGTAGCGAACCACTTGGGGTGACCTATGGCAGAGGTGTTGGACTTAAGAAATGTAAGGCATTTCCAGTGATTTTTATTCTGTGATGTGAAATAAATCGTTTATCAATTTATAGATCACGGTGTTTTTCAAATGTGAATACTACAGAAGAGTCTCAAGTGTTCTTGGCCAGTGGGACTATGGCATTTCGCGAAGAGGGATGCGTAGTTTAAAAAAATTGTACCCAGATAAAGAAATACGTTTTTTTATGAAAGCAATGAATACGGATATCTTTATTATTACCAAGTTGAATTTGCAAAACTCTATTGCATATTGTGATGAATCGCAGTGGATACGAAAATATCGTAGCTTCCACCTTACGAATGAATAAATAATATTTCAGAATTATAACGAAATCAACACACTAGCGACACCTAGCGGATAAAGTTTGATTGGGCCATGGAGACAGTAGAGATCTATAATTATTAAATTCATGTCAAGTTTTGGTAAATAGAACACAGAGGCTAATAACATCTCTACTTTTCCCAGGGAATCCCAGATATTAGGCCCAATTATAAACACTTAAGATTGATCAACCAATCAGAGAAGAAAGGCGTTACCTTTTTTCAAGACAAAGAGATGGACTTTGGACCAGGACATTAGATGATAATTAATGTGTTTTTTCGATCTCACGGGAACGGCGGGTCAACGTTCGATTATATAAACTGTCTCGAGGCCGAGGGCATTTGGTACAATGACCCTAGATGTAAAGAAACATTAAATGCAAGAGAGGTATCGACAACCGCAGTTAACGAACAAATAAATCCATATTATGTTGAAAAAAAATGATGCAATAAAATAGCAAGAAAATATAATGAACGGAAAATTCAAGAAAAGACCTGGAAAACGTGGGAAAAGCTACTGTAGGGATACTCAATTGCATAACGAGAACGTGAAGAACAAAAGGATGCCAGATTCAGAGGAAAACGTACGTTTGATATTTAAAAGAAAGAAAAACGATGGAAATTAGGAATTTCACTTTTAAATGAAGCAATACGGTCAGGGAAAATGATTTGAAAAGAAAATCTAATGGAAAAAATGGACATTTAAACGGAATTATTTATTGAACAATATAAGATTTCGGCTTAATTTTGCGTTTTCAGACGAGTTTAGATAGATATCGTTATATATTTGAAATAGGATGGTTATTCTAGTTATATTACGTTAGATTAATTCAAAGGAAGGGATCGTTTTTACGTCATCTGCTATGAGAAAATACTATAGACGATGGAGCAAGTTGGTGAGACAATTGATTAAAAAAAGGTTGTCGAGCTCACACATGATTTTGTTGTTTAAACAATGAGATTTTCAACATGGGTTTTGGTGATTAAGACAGTTTTAATGGCTTTTGGGGCAATTAAAATTAATATGGGGCTTATGCAATATTTGGATAAGATAAAAGAGATAAAATTAAACGAGTTAATATTAATTTCTTATTTACGATCAAGTACGTAGAAATCGAAGCATCAACATATGTCAACGAGGATACTTTATGGGATTTTAAGAAGAAACGAGACGCAATTTTAGACGTTTTTATATAAAGCCATTAACCGGACAGATATCCCAGAGTGAAATTGGAATTTTCTTCGATGAAAATTATGAAAAAATAGCAGATTGAATATTTATGACTAGAAGGTGAAGTTTTCTAAGAGAAGATAAACATTGGAAATTATACAAATCATGGTAAAAAATGAAGTAAAGACAATTAAAAGATGATTCCGTAAGGAAAACTCATGAAAATTCAGAAGTATCGATGAAAACAATAAATTCGGCTTGGAATGTAACTAATCATATAGTTATGGACAATGACATAAGAATGAAGCAGAGAAATCATAAAAATAACTTCGTATATAAAATATAATTGAAGAAAAATAAGAAAATTCAAGTCTACGACATAAGTAGAGACAATACAGTTAAAAATTGAATTGATTCATATAGGAAACATGAAAATATGCAGAAATTTAGGAAAATGGGAATTGGAAAATGCATAATGAAGATTTCGACACGAGTTTGTTCGTGTTCTGGTAGCGATAAACCAAATTGAGAATTATATACAGTTTATTGAAGACGTACCTATTATATATTGAGAGAAAAAAGGACACGAAAATCATGATATTTTAGTGAAATTCGTAAGACCAGAAGACAAAGGAACGACATGGCAAAATTTGACAAAATATGCAGGTTCGATACTGGAACAATTTACGGCAGAGACAGAAGACTAGGGCTGAACTTCGAAAATCAAAGGGGCCGGACTTAAGACGTTGATACGAAAATAACAGAATTGATATATGAAATCTCGAGTTGTTAGAGTTTAAATTAGAAAATCAATGAACGCGTAATTAAGATGTTCTAGTCCTGAAGGTACATATAAAACTAAGGACTTAGAAGAATCAGGATCAGTTTTCGGGAATCAGTTTTTCGGGATCAGTTGTCGGGAATCAGTCGTCGGGGACCAATCGTCGGATTAAAATCGTGGAAGTTACGTGACGTAGCGTCTAAAACGGTTATTAGTTGAAAATTTCTTAAGTGTTGTAAAATTTTGAGACTTAGAAAAATTCGGAGTGGGAATTCTGAGACTGTGAAATCTGTGGAGTGTTGAAAATTAAAAAAAAGTGTTTTATATCGTTTTACAATAAATTCAACTTGTCTTTAAAATAAAAAGTTATATAGTGTAGCAAATTTAAAAAGAAACAACACTGTTTAAAGAATTTTATAACAGCAGTGAATAATAATAATAAAGGCTTTAGATCATAATTATTTAAATTCCGTTTTCACCATTTATAAAAATTATATTCAGTGGAGTGATTAATTATAATAAAAAGTTTACAGTGTAGAGAAGTTTATAAAAAAGGGAGTTTATAATATAGTGTAACGATTTAAAAAAAAAAATAATAGTGTTTAGAGAATTTAATAATAGATAATAATAATTGTCGAACCCCATTAATCTAAAAAAAAAATTAATATCGAGTTAATTCGGCTAGATAACGTACGATTGAACGGAACATTTCTATCACAAAGTATTAATCTATTGTTAGATTAAATAATAATAAATCTATTATTTCGTAAATAATCGTGAAGTGGTTATTGCTTAAAAATTATAATTTAAGCAGAATGTTATTTTAACAATGGAATAATTATAATAATAAATCTGGAAGTTAAAATAAATAATAAATACATAAGCATGATAAAAATCTATTCGGTATTTAATTGTATAATACTTTGTTGCTAGATAAAAGTTCGGTGAAAAAAGAACACGAAATAAATAATGATAATATTACTCCGGATAATAATCATGAATTGATTTGTTAAATCTAATTTAACAAAGCGTCAAGTTAACCAACGAGTTTTGGAAATAAAATATATTTTGATTGATAAAGATTAGTCGTCAATTAATTCCGTTTAGATTCAACAAAATAGCGGAATAATAAATCGAAAGGATTAATTTAGATTTAGTTAGACAATAGCTGAATTAGTTTGAAAAAAAAATATAAACAAAAGGGTTGGTCGTGTAGCACCCGATCGGAATTGACTTGTTGGGGTAAGTTTTTCATAAGGATAAATATTTTCAGAATCATGGACGAGGCAGAAAACAGCTGATCATCGGTATAAAAATTTATATTATTATGACAAAATATTACTTGATTCAAATCTGTGCAGAATTATATTTGTATGTATGTTTATGTATTTATATATTTTCCTGAAATAAAATATCTCAGAGAGATATTGCACAATTATGATTAAATGTTTATGGCATATATATGTCTTACATCTGCTAATACATATATGGGTAAAAATATATATATACTTACATTCCCAGAAAAAAGGGGTTAATTAAACAAAACATCTTTTATATTGAAATTGAGTGATATCTATCTCAGATACCTACTTATAAATATATCTACACTTGATTAATTTCCGAGTTCCTATAGAGTCATATATCTTATATTTAATTTATTGAAAATATGTAGGTTAGGTAATCTTATTCTATGCTAAATTATCTCAATATAAGTAATATATTTATATATATATTTATACGAGTGGTTTAAAAGTTATTTAAGTAACAGGAAATTAGCCGTTAAAATTGACGGCTTTACTTCATATATATTTATCGCTACCAGCGGCGTTCCACAAGGGTCACATTTGGGACCAATTTTATTTTTGTTATTTGTGAATGATGTTCTTTCTATTTTCAACGATGTCCAAGTCTTAATGTTTGCAGACGATATGAAAATATATAAAGCTATAAAAAGTATTAATGACTGTCAAACATTGTCTAATAACTTGTTTAAACTTTTTGTTTGGTGCCAAGAGAACCATCTACAACTAAATTTAAGTAAATGTTTTATTATGAGATTTCATAGAATAAAAAATCCAATAATTTATGAATACTCCATTAATGATGTAGTTCTAACAACTGTAACCGAGGTGAATGATTTAGGTGTAAACTTTGATCAAAAACTGAAATTTATAAATCATATTGAAATTACATCAAATAAAGCTTTGAAAATGTTGGGTTTTGTGATAAGAATTTGCAGCCAATTTAAAAATATTCAAACCATTAAAAAATTGTACATGTCATTGGTTAGGAGTCAAATCGAGTACAACTCGACAGTATGGACACCTAGTTATGCTAGTCATTCACTCACGATAGAAAGAATTCAAAATAAATTCTTAAGATATATTAATTTCAGAATGGGTATTACAAGGGAATGTATCAACTATGATTATCTACTATGTCAACTTAATTGTAGAATAGTATATGACCTAACATGTTTACATAAAATCATAAATTCAATAATTGACAGCCCAGAACTATTATACTTGATTTCTTTCCATATACCTCGCAATTCAACATCGAGGCACTATCTACCATTCTATTGTGACAACTCCAACACAGAATCACAATTGTATACCCCTATTCGCCGTATACAAAATTTGGCTAATGACTTTAAAGATGTTGTTGACATATTTAACACATCATTCACTAAATATAAACAAGTCATAGTAAAATTTATATCAGAAAGAAGAACCACAAATTTAATAATTCCAACTGCATAGCTCTGCTTCGAATTATTTCACATGTATTGCACTTTTCCCAGTCTACAGTTTTTCCATCTTGCATGGTGGAGTATTTTGTTTTTATTTAAATTTGTTTTTTTACTCTATTTTTGTTTTAGATTTGGTTATGATTTTGATTTTGATATTGATTCTGATTTTTATTTTGATTTTGATTTTGATTCTGATTTTGATTTTGATTTTGATTTCGATTTCGATTTCGATATCGATTTCGATTTCGATTTCGATTTTGATTTTGATTTTGTTTTTGTTTTGTTTATGATTTTGTTTTTTATTTTGTTATGCACATTTAGATTTAGATGTTCTTTGTTTTAAAAATAATGTATGTAAAAGCCCAGCCGGGCGTGAAATTCCAAATAAATAAATAAATATATATATGTGTATTTAGAATATAAACCACATTTATTTACGTATAAAGCCTATATAAATATAGTTATATATATATACTGAATAATAATTTAGCAAACGGGGCTTCGATCAGATATAAAGTGAAACCAATACAATGAAATAAAGGAATTTAATTAGGGCAAATTGTTTTGGAATGCATAGTGTAAACAAAAACACGTGTCTTTTCATGTACATATTCAAGAGTATGTTATTGGGTTAGTGGGTCACGAAGTCAGTGACGGTTTTGTTTATAAATTCAAAGGTAAAATAAACAATTGACATTCTTTAATAGCTTTGGGCTAACATTACTACGATATTAAAATACAAAAGGATTAAAAAAACAATTTATATAAAATGAAGTTAGTATTTATTTTACAAAACAAAAAAATATAAATCATCTATCTGAAAAATTTGGAAAATTCACGGGATAGCAGCGAAATATGATTTGAAAAATTAACAATAAGATTAAATTACGGTTTATAATTACATGAGACTTTTGAAAAATCACGGGATAGTAGTATAAAAATGAATTGAGGAATTACATGAAAACATTTGAAGTTATGGGAATAAAAGCCTCACAAGTGTCAAACACTTACATGAGACTTTTGAAAAATCACGGGATAGTAAAAATTTGTATCAAAGAGTTGAGTCTGGGGAGGGGGAAAATCTAGAATAACAGTTCAACAAAACAAATCAAGAAATCAATAGAGAAGGCAATCTCTTAAATAAAATTGTCAACCAAACAAATCCAGAAATCAATAGAGATGGCAATCTCTGAAATAAAATTGTCAACCAAACAAACAAAAACCTGGAGTTATTAGCTCTCCGTTAATAAAACTAATAAATATTCTTAGTTTATTCTTATATATTGATATTTCCTACTTTTAATATGTATATGTTCGGTCATCGGCTAAGGTTTTGTGCAGAATTCCTTTTCACGAAATCCGAGCTTGGAATGCGAGGCTAGCTAGCTTCACATTGCGAGTTATAATCCTTCCCAAACGTATGTATACATATATATCTTTCTATGTACTGTGGATTGGATGATGTGGACTCGCTTACAGCTAGCGCTTTAGTCTCGACAGAGTCACTTTCACATCGTCTCTTGTGCGTGGGAACGAGGACTCACGCCCCGAGTTTTCACAAAGACCGTGAGTATATGATTGTGTATAGAACGAAACCGGTTCGATCTAAGTAAATAGTAGACTTCGGAGGAGTTGGAATTTGGAGATTTCGGGGCTTTGGGAAAGACCTGTGTGACGTGCACGACGACATGGAAGATTGACAGAACAAGGTATAGATACCCTCTGGCAAATCGCGTCAGCTGACTGTGCGAAGTTCTAGTTGATCCTTGACCACCCTGTTTATCTGCAGGAGGATTAGAGCCAAATTATGCAAGCAAAAGAGCATTTCTGAGTTCGTTCTAAAAGACAATCAATTAATAACAATAATCTACTAAAACAATGTCATATGTACGTTATAGCATCAGGACCAAAATAGGGGAGAGCCAAGCAGTAAATAAATCTTGAGTAACAAAAGACTTCACTAACAATTAACCATTTGAGTCATTCTTAATCATACAAACAATTGAACAGGTAAATGTCATTAATTACAGGTACATTACGAATTCATTAGAGGTAGGAAGTCGAAATAGTGTTTAGGGAAAGTTTAGTTCATAAAGAAAATAAAATAAAATTTAGAATTGCAAGAAATAGACCAATCAAATTCGATGCTCAACGCTCCTTTCAAAATCAAAGGGTACCACAAAACAAAAGTAATTAAGTTCCCACACCATAAATAAAAAAATAACACAACGTTTGGTGGAATTTATTTACAACATAAATACGAAAATTTACGTTCAAGGTCGTAGATAACGTATTAATTAATTAAGTACTTATATCTATAAAGATATGTAGTACAAGGGAGTTTTAAATAGCTTCCTGTAGTAATCAAAGAAAAAAAGGGTCACATTTTCATGAAGGCTTGTGTGTCATACATATAAAGCCTTAGAAAAATTAGATACCGATCAGAGCCAAAAGAAAAGTTCAAGAAAACTTAAAAGGATGAAAGAATGAAAGAATTAAAAAATAAGTAGAATTGAAAATAAAGAAGAGACGAAAGAAGGGGTTCATCACAATATTCAATAATAATATTACTCAACTTATAAAAACACAGTCTAGATTTAAACAAGTAATGCTGTGTAATTATTATTACACATGGACACAGGAGGCACTATTAAGCAATCTTTGGTGATGCCGCATGGGGGGTCTATTGAAGGAGGAAGGGATGGAAATGGGTCTTGAAGAGACTCAAAAAGCGCAAGTTTGAAGGTGACTATTTTACCCGAAACCGGTCCTGATAGTTAGAATAAAAAAGTGGAATAATGTTTCCCATTGGTTTTCATTTAACTCATTACAATGGAATTCCATCAAAAGGGCCAAATAAATGCCAATTTTGAAAATTTTACGAGGCCTACAACAATATAGTATTTCTAAATGTTATATTTTATGCTAACAAACTATTAAATAAAATTATCTTAAAGAAATTATTTTTACATCCTTCAGTACTCATATTAGTGAAATTGAAGACGCAACATTAAATATCCAGTTCCGATACCACCCAACTTCATAAAGACATTTTATTCAAAGCTCTATTCAGAAACAATAAATTTCAGTCGAAAATATATGTTACCGATTCCGATACATCAATAGAAATGAACATCTTAAAAAATTACCAGATAATCAATGAACCCCTAATAACAATTTCAGAGAATTAAAAAAAAACAACAATATATATACATTGAAAACTTAATTCAGAAATTATAAGAATATAAGTACATATATACACATTTATAAAAAATTGATGTGATAGTACCTACATATATTTCTGTTACTAATTATGTTTATATTTTTATATACATAAATTTCTTGCGAAAAATGAATACATAGCATTTCAATACGTTCTTCTACGCTAATGAAGGCAAGTTTGTTCAGCTCATTGAAACAGCTGTTTGTGACGCATATTCCTATAATAGATTCTAATAGAACTATTAAAACATATCTCTATCCATATGAATAAGTCATCAACTTACTAAAGTCATTTTATCAAAGGCGGTGAAAAAGGAAACCAATAAAATGTCAGCATGAGTACATTAGACAACAAATATTAATTACATATATCATAAAGTTTTCCGAGAAAACTTACCAAGTGGAGCTAAAAATTCAATTTATTGGTACCTATTAAGTAATGATATACCTAACAATCATAAACGGAAATCTTGCCGTGATGATATTTTATTTTAATGTATAAAACAAAGTCGGGTTAGTTACACCATTTATACCTCAAGAACGGCTGACGATCTTTGATTTTTTTGGATTTGTCTTCGCTACGAATAGCAGAATAACTATTAAAATATCGGAAAAATACACGAAAAAAAAATTTTTCCCCAAAAATTTTGTATAGAACTAATTCTCTCTTTTGAAAGATCTGCAGCAATATTGTGATTCGTATAATATTGAATAGTGAGTGAATTCCAAATATTCATAAACGACAAATGTCAACGCGCTGATTGTTTTGCTTTTTTTCTTAAACATATAATGCTGCCCCTCTTTCTTACACACTAAATGTCAACAGTCGAAAATGAGACAAACGGTGAACGTATGTCTGCACCTCCCAAAGAAAAAATACAATAATTATAATTATAATAAATTCCCCTCAAACGTATAAAGAGAATGAAACGCAATTCCCGTAAATAAGTTGAAAAGTATAAAAAACCCCAAAAAAATTCAAACACAAATCTCCGTGTTTTGCTTTTCTCAGTATCTTTGATATTGACAAAAACAAAACACTTAATATTCATATGTCTATGCAAAACACGAACAGTTACGTACAGATAATTACTTCATTTGTGTAATTTTTAACTTAATAAAAAAACTGAATTTAATTCAGCTAATAAGTTAACACAACATTAAGTTATTGATTCTGATGCGGTACAACGGTATGCAGGACTTAATAAAGAGGACAGTTTTTCTCTCTCTGGTTTGTTAAAAAAATTATTGTTTATACAATTTTGTTTGATTCACTTGAATATGCAATGTTTTATAAGGCGTACCTCACTTCTTCTACCACCAGCTTCATTACACTCTTGTTTTATCCATTCACTATACATTATTTAATGATGACCTCCATGGCCAAGCTGGCTGTGGATACAGAGCGCAAAAATGTTTAGGAACGTGTTATTTCAAATACGGTAATTTTAAACAATATTATACATTGGAGGTACTGTTTACGGGTAGTTGGAATTCTTGTAGGTTATTAATAAGAAGAAAAAAACTTCAAAAGATTAAAATACAGTAAGGATCGATTGTTTTAAAATTTTTAAAAATTCATCAATCATTTGAAGTTAATTTTCATATTCTGTGAAAGGTTTTTTCAAGTTCTGTGAGTATTTTAGTTTAATGAAGCAACTGGCCTATAATGATATAATAACAGAACTTGGGTAGAACTTAGACAGAACGTGAAAATTAACTTAAAATATCTGATGAATTGTTAAAATTTTTTTAAACAATCCGTTCTAACAGTCGTGGCATACAATTTTTTTTGGCGATGAAGATAGGAATTCGTAGGAAGACTGGCCACAATGCAATCATTCATATAATCGCTCCAATGGTTAATTGTCAGAAAATGTATAAAAATAGCGTAGATTTTCTAATTCAATATAATCTTATAATAATAACTATAGCCCATAAAGGGAATGGACTTCTAGGGAGATAAAAAAAACACTACTTGTCAGGCGTTTTCAATTCCATTCCAGTTATCCAATAAGAGTTCAAGCAAAAAAAAACCTTAGACATAAGAAACCAATGGGGTCGAAGGGTTGGTAGGTCGTGGGGGGACACATCCCGCTGGATGGTGTGTGCCTCAAAAAAAATACCACAAACGACATAGCCGCATCCGCAGCACTACCAACAAGTCCAACTCTCTGGCGTCCACGAGCGGTCATCATGGCCCCGCGACCCTGGGCAATGTGATCTCCGGTCATAGCCGACAGAGAGGGGGCGAATGGCGAAACTCTGGCGCCATAAAACCGGAACCTCCCAGCTAAGGGAAGGAAAACCCCTACAGAAAAACCCTCGTCTCCAGCGTAGGGAGTGTGGCGAACCCATCGCTCAGGGAGTGTAAACATGACCTGCAATAGCCATCCCAAGCTAAGGTGTTAGCTACCGTGCTTAGGGCTGAATGGCACTGGGGAACAGTGTCACGAACGGTGCCTCCGAGACACAAGGTCGAATCTCGGAGTATTTAGACCTTACCCCAGCATTCGGGGCTCTGCTGGGGTGGACCATGTATTTCCCTAGATACTCGTGGGACCAAATATGGACTTTAAAAATAATAAAAAAAACAACAATGATGAGGGGCCTTTGGGGAACCTGAGGGGAGAGGAAGGGAGAGATGAGGCCACCTCGGTGGACTCTTCCCTCTTGGGGCCTTCGAGGAACCGAGAGGGAGTGGAAAGGAGAGATGAGACCGCCGAGGAGGTCTCTTCCCTCTTGGGGCCTTCGAGGAACCGAGAGGGAGTGGAAAGGAGAGATGAGACCACCGAGGAGGTCTCTTCCCTCTTGGGGCCTTCGAGGAACCGAGAGGGAGTGGAAAGGAGAGATGAGACCACCGAGGTGGACTCTTCCCTTGTGGAATCCTCGGGGAACCCAAGAAAAGAGGAACCTCAAAAGAACTCAACGCGACTGAATCCTCCAGGGGATTCAGATGCGGATAAGAAGGGACCTTCACGGGACCTGCAAACTAACTCCTGTAAGAACCCCCACCTCCAACTGGGACCCTCGAGGTACCGGAGGAGAGGGGGGGGCGTAAAGGAGGACCGTCTAACAGCCACCACGGAGAAAGATGCGGTGAAGTCCCTTACGGATGAAGTGGGGAAAATCCGCATCAACAAAAGACGCAGTGGGGCTGCGAGGAAAAAATATAATAAGGAGAGGCGGGGTTCCGACCGGGAACCTCTGATACAGGGAACCGGTCAGACAAAGCCGGGAACCTCTGGAGTCAACTGGCGACTAAAGAGAGGATACCAGGAGCAACCAGGGACTTCTAAAGTCAGCTGGGGACAGCCAGGGACCTCGAAGGACAGCCATACCGGGGCTCAAAAACCAGGGACAGACTGGAAGCAAACGGGGACCCTACAGGGTAACCGGGAGCAACCAGGAATGCCCAGGGAACAAAAGGCCGGAAAGAGGAGTAGGACTTCACCGGAACGTAAACCCTCCGGGCTAACACCGGAAAATGCTCGGAAAAAGCCCCGAGGAACTCCCACCCCTGCCACCTATGCGGAAGCCGCTGACAATAAAATTAGGGTGGCTATTGTCCATAGGAACAGGGAGGAGGAGTTTACAAGGGAGCAGGAGGCCTTTGTGAGTGAGGGTGCCGGCGATCTGATTCTGAACATCCCAAAAGGACAGTTCAGACCCGGATTCGACGAGTGCTTCATTCAGAAGGGCGTACTGAGAATGACCTGCTCCGACAAGGAGTCTGAGAAATGGCTAAGGGAGATAGTGCCGACCTTACGGAAATGGCAGGGTTGCGACCTGGAGGTGGTAGGGTTAGATGAACTGCCAAAGTATGTGAAGGTCAAGGCGGTAATTCCTGAAAACGGTGCAGTAAGCACCGAGAGGCTGCTGCAACAGCTGGAGAACCAGACCCCGCGGCTACACACAAAAAAGTGGATCGTCCACGACTCGATCAGGGAGAAAGATAGATATCGCCTGATCATGAGCGTGGATGAGGACAGTGTAAAAGTGCTGCGGGAAATGGGAATGACGGCGCACGTCAGTATAAGGAAGGCCACCTTCACGGTGCGCGGACCCAATACCGAGGAGCGGATATTGGATGTAAAGGGTAAGGATTAGACCCCCAAAAATGGCTAAAAACTTACATTTCATCCAAATAAACTTACATCGCAGCCCAGCAGCGGCTGCCGTGCTCAACAGGAGAGTTACCCGGGACCGTGTGGATGTCGCGCTGATTCAAGAACCCTGGACTTACAGGGAGAAGGTCAGAGGACTAAACATGAACCAAGGTCTACTCTACTACAAGGAGTCGGGGGACAGACCACGTGCCTGCATCCTCATCAGAGGGATAGCCGGCACACTGCTTCCCGAACACTGCAGCAGGGACCTGGTGGCTGTGAAGCTACAGGTCACGCTGGACGAAAGAAGCCGAGAAGTAGTAGTGGCGTCAGCGTACATGCCCTATGACTCTGCGGAACCACCACCCTCTAGGGAAATAACGAGACTCATCCAGGACTGCAGGGAGGAGGGTAGGGAACTGATACTCGGAGTAGATGCTAACTCGCACCACACTGTGTGGGGGAGTACGGACATCAACAAACGGGGACAGGACCTCCTGGAATACCTGATGACAGTGAACCTTGAGATTCTCAATAGAGGTAGGGAACCTACCTTTGTTATAAGTAGCAGACAGGAGGTGATAGACCTGACTCTAGGAACTTTGGGAGTCTCAGGATGGAGAGTTTCGGATGAACCATCCCTGTCGGATCATCGACACATAGTATTTAAACTAGAGGGAGAGACAAATAAAACGGGGACCGACACATACAGGAACCCAAAAGCAACTGACTGGACTCGGTATTCAGAAGAATTAAACATAGGAATGACAAGATTCCCAGCGAAATACGGCTGCCCTGAAGAAATTGAGGACGCAGTAGAAATACTCAGGGACTCAATGATAGGGGCATACGAAAATAGCTGCCCTCTGAAGACAAGTACCAGGGACAAAACACCGTGGTGGAGCAGAAAACTGCAGGAGCTACGGAAACTAGTAAGGCAAGCCTTCAACAGGGCCAAAAAATCTGGAAACTGGGATGCTCACAAGCAATACCAGAAAGAGTACAAGGAAGCAATCCGGATAGCCAAAACAGGCTCCTGGGAGAAGTACTGCGGGGAGGTGGAAACCATCCCGCAAGCTGCAAGAATTCAAAAAATTCTCGCTAAAGACCCAGGGGCAGCTAAAGGCCCATTTCGGAAAGCCGATGGAGGCTTCACCGATAACTGCGAGGAGGAGCTGGAGGAACTGCTGGGGAAACATTTTCCCGGCTACAAAAAGTTAGAAGCAGGTGACACCGGTCCACCACCAGCCCGAGTTATACGGGATGGTAAGGACTGGGATACTGCCGCTAAAATAGTGACTCCCTCCAAAGTTAAATGGGCAATCGAAGGGTTCGACCCTTTTAAAAGCGCAGGAGAAGATGGTATCTTTCCGGCACTTCTGCAGAGAGGTCTGGATACAATCTTACTTCCGGTGACTAAGATCCTGAGGGCGTGCTGCGCCCTCGGATACATCCCCATACCATGGAGGAAAACAAGGGTAGTGTTCATACCTAAACCTGGGAGAACTGACTACGACCAACCAGGCGCATTCCGTCCAATTAGCCTCACCTCTTTTCTTCTAAAGACAATGGAGAGGCTAATGGATAGACACATAAGAGACGGGGCACTGAGAGAAAAGCCCCTCCATGAGTTACAATTTGCGTATCAACCAGGTAAGTCGGTTGACGCGGCACTGCACAGGTTGGTATACAAACTGGAGCAGGCGCAGGCAACCGGGGAACTAGCAGTAGGACTCTTCCTGGACATAGAGGGAGCATTTAATTGCACCTCTATTAAATCCATCGATGAAGCGGCAGAAAGACATGGACTCGATAAAACCACCAGAAGGTGGCTGAAGAACATGCTTTCAGGTCGGATTCTTACGATGGAAAGGGGTGAGGTGAACCTCAGAGTATTGGTGACGCGAGGGTGTCCACAGGGAGGGGTCTTGTCACCCTTGCTGTGGAGCCTGGTGGTGGACAACCTCATCAGGAAACTCAACAACAGGGGCCTGTATACTCAAGGGTATGCGGATGACATCGCAACCATAATAAGGTGTTGGGATGCAGACACATCCAGAGGCCTCATACAATCAACACTGGCAACAGTGGAAGAATGGTGTGAAGAAACAGGGCTGTCGGTCAATCCAGACAAGACAGAACTAGTAATCTTTACACGTAAAAGGAAACTAGAGGGATGGAGCAATCCAACCTTCTACGGAAAGGAGGTAGAACCCTCTGACACGGTTAAGTACCTCGGGGTTATTATAGATGCCAAACTGAGCTGGAAAAACCAGGTGGAAACTGTGGGCAGAAAAGCCTGTGCTCTCATGTGGGCAACTAGGCGAATCTGCGGCAGAACGTGGGGACTCAAACCCAAAATGATGCAATGGCTGTACACAGCCGTTGTAAAACCAAGAATCATGCATGCAGCCTTGGTCTGGTGGAGGAGAACAACACTGAAAACAGTGATGGCCACACTCAACCACATACAGGGACTTGCATGCAGAGGAATCACAGGAGCTATGCGAACCACTCCAATACTAGCCATGGGAGTGCTGCTGAACCTACCCCCACTAAACTTAGAAATAGAGGGGGCGGCGATGGCGGCAGCCTACAGGTTAAAATGCAAAGGTCATTGGAGAGGTGAGTTGCCCAAAAACAGTCATACGGAGATCGGAACAAGACTGAGGGCAATTAGCCCGACAGCTGGAATGAAGCAGGACAGCAAACAAGCTGAATACTTCTTCAGACAGCAGTTTGATGTGACGTACCCCACCCGGGAAGAGTGGGACATGGTCCCAGGTCCAACCTCCAGACAGGAACTAATCTGGTTCACAGATGGGTCCAAGATGGAGGAAGGAACGGGGGCCGGGGTATGTCTACAGGGATCCAAGAGGGAACTCAGTATACCTCTAGGAACTCACTGCACTGTGTTTCAGGCTGAGATGAAAGCCATCATGGTCTGCGCACAGGAGAATATACGTATCGGGTACAGGAATAAGAACATAACTATTTGTTCTGATAGCCAGGCAGCCCTAATGGCACTGGAAAGTAACCGATGCGACTCCAGACTGGTGATGGAATGGAGGACTGTTCTTACAGAACTCGCTACCATTAATAAAATAACACTGATATGGGTACCAGGACATAAGGGTATTGAGGGCAACGAGCGGGCTGACGAACTAGCAAGGAAAGGGGCGAAAGCACCACTTGCGGGATCCGAGCCGGCTGTAGGAGTAGCAGCTTGCCACACGAAATTACATATTGAGAGATGGGTCAAATCCCAGCACTGGAAGGAATGGGAGAGGGCACCCGGAATGAGGCAATCCAAAGTACTCATAAACGGACCGGACCCCAGACGGACCAGGAAACTACTCGATATGGATAGAAACTCGCTGAGGGAACTGGTAGGACTACTAACGGGACACTGCCATCTCAGGAGACACATGCAGCTATTGGGAGTGGAAAGCACCAATAGATGTAGAAAATGTGAAGAGGATGAAGAGACTCCAATTCACTTGTGGTGCCAATGTCCTGCCCTGGTGGGAACTAGGCTCAGATACCTGGGGAGACACATCGTGGAACCAGAAGACTTAGCCACATATCCAATGACAACTCTGGTGAACTTCATTAAAGGGACTGGGTTATTGTTAAAGGATTGAGGTAAAATGGGAGATAGTACAATGGGCCTATGGCCTAAGTACTCACGGGAACTAACTGTAAACCGTCTCCGTAAGTTAAAAAAAAAAAAAAAAAATAAGAAACCAATAGAATTTGTCAAACAATAAAAATAACAAAGGTAATTTTATTTTTGATGTAAATATTTCTATGTGCAAAAGTTATTATGGTGAACTATAATACAATCACTATACTTTATTAAACCACCGCCTTGCCTGATAAAGTGATGAGTGTTTTGTTTTTATTGCAGATAACTCGTCGTTCTATATTATTTCTTTGGTGACTGGACAATTAATGTAGGTATAAATACAATCATAATACACACATAATCCCTTTAAAAAGTCAATAAAAGTAATGAAAAAAAAGGTGAAATAGATCACGTCAGGTTAGGTTATGGGCTATTTTTTGTTTAAATTTCATACGTTCTAGAATTTTGAAAGGGGTATTGAAATGCAACTTTGTTGGGTTGTTATGGTACCCAATTCTTTATGTATTTTCTTAAATAAAGTAGATATCATCCGGGTACATGATAAACAACATCATTGTTTGCATAAATTCGAGAAAAATATTCACAGCGGAATAATATCTAGAACAATGTGATTAAAAAGAGTTAAGACAGTGAATTACAACATATATAATATATACAGGGTAAACCACGTAATTGATTTTTTTAGCCGGTGCTCCTGATATTATCAGGTGTAAATAATGTACATGAAATTTTGGTTCCTGGTGACTTTTTTGTTATATTTTTTTATAATTTTTTTTTTCATCAAACCTAACATTTTTTTTCTTCTACATGACATCACTGGTCAATTAGCCACATAACCGCATAAGCCCCCATCCGGACCCTAACTATCCAATAACTAATGATTTTTAAGGCTTTAGGTTGAAAAAAAAAATCAAAAATGAGATCGTAGACCAACATTTAATTTACATTTTAATAATATTGGGAATCACTGGTTAAAGTAAGTAAAGTACGTTCCTTAACACCTCTTCACATGTATGAATTTTCTTATATAAAGTAGACAATTTTCAGGATCACGATAAACAACATAACTTTTAAAATAATATGGATGAAAAACATTCCAAGCGATCTGTAGTGGTAACTAGAACAATGTGTTAAAAGTGGGAAAAACGTGCAGGAGTACCTAAAGCGGAAGCAATAAAGGCACGGAAAATAAGTTAAACCCTCCAGGTACAATATGCGGAAGATGAATTGTTTTACAACCGGAGAAAAGCTTTGCGAACTTTGTATGAATCTGCGCTGGTCTCAACAAAATAAAAGTTAGTATTGTACAAAACGTTTTTATTCGACAAATTAAATTGAAAAGCCCGCCCCGCTTTAATTGCATTGATTTTTTAAAGTAAAACTTATACAATGTAAGCTGGTGAATGCGTTACGAAATGTGTGATGCGTTACGAAAAGTGTGATGCGTTACGAAAAGTGTGATGCGTACGGTAATCGATGCGAATGGTGATCGATGCGAACGGTGATCGGGCGAGGCGTACATACTGCACAACTAAGGTAAGGCGTACATACTAACCCAAGATCGTAGGTCACCCCAAGTAATCCCGGAGGTAACTTGTCCAAATCCCGGCATGCACAAGTAAATTTTATTTGATTGATTTGTGTTTTCACAATTGAATCATTTAAAATAATATAAGGTACATTTGCGGCACGTCCCAGAGTGGAAGACACTCTCAGTATCGCCCTTCGCCCTGGTGTGAGAGCACTATTCAGAATTGAGTTGCTTGAAACAGCTTTTGCCGTGCTTGGTCACTAGGTCTGAATAGCCGGGTACTTCTCCACATTTCTCTTCCCATCTCCTTTCCCTCCACACTTACCTCAAGCCTCACAATATATTCCAATTGGGGATGCCATAGTATCACTATGATGCAGATGAGAGTCGTTGGGTCTCTTGAGCGGTATTCAAATAAAAAGATTTGAGATTTTAATATTACTATTCCATTAGAAGGATCTGCTTTTGGAAGGGGTGTGTACATTATTGCAGTAATTTTTCAGTATGCTATTTATAATATATGTAAGTACATGGTACATGTACAATGTACGTGTGCTATAGAAGTAGATAAATAGCAGTTATAAGGGAAATAAATGTATGCTAAATGTGTTATCAATGTAAGTACATTGTAGGTATATGGTTTCTATAATAACGTAATAAATAATGACGCATAAATAATTGAAATGTAGCTTGAAATGGCTTTAGCCGTGTTTGGCGATCAGATCTGAATAGCCAGGTTATTTTACACATTCCTCTTCCATATATCCTTCCCCTCACCTCAAGTCTTTCGACATACCCCAATGGGGTATTTTCATAAACTATGAATGTCATTAAAAACTTGTGGAAGGTTTATTTATTATTTTGTTTTTGAAGGTATGTTTAATTATTGATTTTAAAAACCGCACATTCCGAAACGGTTCAGAATGGCTACAACGTCATTACGACATAGAAAATGCTAATGTCTGGGTAAACGGGTGTCACGGACAATGCTCGGTGTGATGTCAATGCCACCGAATTCACGAATAAAAACGAACATGTGGTTTTGGCGGAAAATCGAAAATAGCATTTATAAAATAAATTAAAAATACCTTCATTATCATTAATTTTTTCTTAATTTTTTCGTGATTAAAAAAAAGAAAAATACGAAACTCACTGAATCCAGATGGTTACAAACTGTTGGCACATTTGTGCGGTATTAAACTTTAAAAATAAAATAGTGTTTAGAGAAGAAATAGTTAAGTCCCTACTTATGAAAAATGAGACACATGATATTTTAAAAATCAATTCAAGTGGAAACAGTGTTTTTATAAGAATGTCATTAAAATATTTCTAGACGGGGTTTAATATTGGATTTACTGATAGTTTTTTTCTGGTAGTAGATTGAAAAAAGATTTTCCTTCAGCCTAAATTCCAATAAATGATACATGAAATGTTTATAACAAAAAACGTGATGCGGAGGTCATTTGAAATGATTTTAATGAACACTGGTAGTTAAGGTGGTTTGTGAAAGCGACAGAAAAAAATAACGCAACAATGTCGAGATTATGCAAATCTCTGCTTATATTTCAAGAACCTCGAAACATATAAATATTATTTCTTTTCCATAAAATATCTTTACTAGATTGTGAAAGTTGAGTGTCAATATTTAAGACGAGCGATAAAGAACGTGCCTTATAAAAAATTTCCCCTGGAAAAACTTTCTTATATATTTTCACACATAACCGACGCACGACTCGCGTACGGAAAATTGTACGAATAAAGCAGTCAACACTGGAAGCAAATAACACGCCTGAAGAGACGTCAAATTCAAACTCTCTTCTAATTTCGGTTTTTTTTCAATTTCGACGCAAAATTTATTTTCTTCTAAGGCGAAAAAGTGAATAAGCGCAAAAACAAATAGTTTTAGTTATATTAAGTATTTTCAAATTGTTAATTGATTTAAATTTAGTCAGTTATATAGGACGATATCATTTATTATTAACATTAACATTTCAGCGATAACTTCCACATGATTTTTTTTCTAACAGCACTTATCATCAGAAAATAACTGACAAATTTATCACATGATAAGTTCCCTAGGAAAATGAATCTCACAAGAAAAATCTGAAACATTTATCGTCAAACTACGTCTTTGTCGGGCAATCAAAGACTTTTCTTCATTGTTTATGTGGTTTTTATTTCTATATAAAAAGATAAAACAAGGCCATGATTGGTGGCAAAATATTTTATTCTACCAGATTTATCCAAGATCCTTAGTAGATAGTGAAGGGGTTGGAAAATGCGTCCTAATAGGTAGATACATTCAGTGTTACTTAACATATCCTTAGGCGCCGGTTAAGTCGTTCTTAAGCCCGGTTTACAGCCGATTATACATACTCGTATATGTCGGCCTTAGTTTGTGGTTTAAGGCCCATTTACCCATTCCTACGCCGTGGTAATAAGTACGTGCCGCGTAATATTTACATCGCGTTTATGAGTAATTCTTAATTTATTTATAATTAATTGTAAAGCTGATTCAAATCACGGGATGCATAATTGGAGGATTTGTGAGGCTGAAAGGTTATTTATAAAAAATTTAAATTATTTAAAATATTTACCTCAGTACTTACCTACTGCCAATAAACAAAATATATTACAACCTGAGACGATCAGATATTTATTTACCATTAAAATAAACACTGTTAGTAAGTTTAAAATTTGTTTGCCCAAGTCAAAAATGTTAACAAAAGAAATAACCATTTCGTTAAATATGCATTTAGTCCACCTCACGGATAATACGGAACGTTCGTTTGATGCACGGATAATACGGCATATTCCTTTTTTAGGTTGAGGTTAAACTACGAAAGCTGCATGTCATCATAATTTTTAAAAACATCCCAGGTTTTGAATGGTTTGTTTGGCAAAGCAGAGTTTGTCTAGCGGGTTTGTGTAATTATGATTGATTGTCTATGAAATAAAAACGGTAAATATAAAATGGCGTTGCATATTTTTTTGCATGTTTTTTGTCTCCCGCGACATAAATACTCACTTTTCGTGATAATAAAGCTAAATCTAACTTTTTGAATAAAAAATATTCCGTATTAACGAGTAAGCAGTTTAAAGCATAAATAATACCATTTCAAATACAGAATTATTATTTTTAATCATTAGAATAAAATAATTTTGGTTTCAAGTTGGTCGCTTGTCCGACATGTTTAATGTTTATTATTAAATTGTCCAATTTGACAATTAAAAGTTCATTGAACCTGAATAATTTTACGCAATACGCAGGAATACGCATTTTGTTTTTGTGTGTGTGTTTTTTAAAATATTTACTATTTAAAATATTTATAAATATTTACTGACTTTTAAGTAAGTTCATACCTATGTTAGAATAGGTATTTCGAGAGGAAAATTATAAAGGAATATATAGTAGATGAAAACCCAATACAAGCTTTAATCTTTGTTAGTTTGCAAAATTGTACCCATATTCTTCTTTCCCGTGTACAAATGAACTCTAATATTTTTTTTATTTAAATTAAATTTAATAATGTCATTATTCATTACTAAGTTCTGCAAGTATTTTAGTTTTATTTATTATTGTGACAGTTGTTTCGGTTTAAGTAAAGAGCCATTTTCAAACTCAAAATAAAATTAAAATAATAAAATACTTGCGGAACCTAGTACATAATAACATTATTAAATTAAAATTAAATTAAAAGAATATTTCATATCACGCTTGAATGCGTCTGTAGCCAAAATTAGTACCTACGTTTCATTCATGGAATTAATGTTCTCTTTAGATACCCATGCATGTTATTTTATTCGGTTTTCTTTTTCTACATATTTTCGTGCGTTTTGTGTACTCCTAAACCACGAACGATATATTTCGTACAATAAAAATGTATATATAGCTGTAAGTATTATGTTTCACGTATAGCATTGCATTCCTGCATGAGAATTGGTTACTTTTAGATACTTTTACGGATTTGGAATGAATATACGGCATTTATGTTACATATTACAATTTGGGAGGCGGATATGGGTACCGCCGCCCCGGGAACCATTTATTTGATAACCGACACCTTTTCCATAGCACTCCCCAAGTGATTCGCTACGTTTGGTGTCTTAGCAGAGATACCCGGTTCATGGGGTGAGGTTTGACCAGGTCTTGGTAACGGATGCGTCTGCCCACCTGCTATGTGGCGGGCCGGATAGAGAGACTGGTTGAGGGAGGCCTTTTGACCTCTTTTGACCCATCGCCTTGTATTGCAGTTGGAGAGCTGGATTAATGCGTCCGTCCCTCCTGGACACACTAACCCCCAGAATCCTACTTTGCCCGTATATTTTTTCTTCCTATCCTTCCCTCATTCCTTATCCACCCCAAAAAGACCCTCTAAACAACATTCCCTAAGATGACACAGGCCCTGAGAGAAATTATTATTCTCAGGGCCTCCTGTGTGGAGCTAATGTAAAAAAATGCCTTCAATTAATCCTAATATTATGTAAATTAATGAACTGCGAAGCTAAAATTATTATCTTTGTGTGCATACTGGATGTTAAATTAAACTTTATACAACACACTGACGAAATCATCAACAAAGCCAACACAACGCTGGGATTTATAATTCATATCTCAGAAACTGGGCGTACTGTACAGGGCCCGCAGATACTTTAATAGTACTCAACTGTTAACCCTGTACAAATCGCAAGTGCGCCCCACGGTTGAATTTGGCAGCCACCTCTGGTCTGGAGCTCCAAAATACCTAAAAAAACCCTTGACTCTGTGCAGAAACGGGCGGTCCGTTTAATAGATTCTCCCATCTTAACAGACGGATTGCAATCTTTAGAGCATAGGCGTCAGGTGGGAATGCTGTCCTTGTTCTACCGGTATTACAATGGAAGATGCTCCGAGGAACTAGCGTCATTGATCCCCTCGGCACCGGTGCATAGTCGGGAAACACGCCAAACACGCGCCCAACATTTGTACACAGTTGATATTAGTCACATGAGAACGGGTCGTTTTTACGATTCGTTCTTGAGTTCAACAGCTCGGCTGTGGAACGATTTACCGGCCTCTGTGTTTCCTCCCTCCTACAACATGAATCTCTTCAAGACTCATGTTAACTCCTTCCTTTCCTCAAAAAGACCCTCCACACGGCATCCTCAAAGATGACATAGGCCCTGAGGGAAATTATTTTCCTCAGGGCCTCGTGTGTGGAGTTAATGTAAAAAAAAAAAAAAATATTACAAAACCTTTCCACAATATTAAAACTCTTTTTTCCCTTTACACAGCGTACATCCGTCCCTACTTAGAACACTGCACTCCTTTCTACCAAGCCCATGTCGAAAGAATCGAAAGAATTAAAAAAAATTAAACAAGTAAATTATTAAAAAAACTTACACTCAAATTATACCGAATCTTTAAACTTTCACAATTTTAACTCCCTCTACACACGACGATTAATTTTTGACCTAGCTTTGTTATTTAAAATTATTAATAATGGCCCGGACGGAGAGAGAGAGAGAGACAAATCCATATTCCGACAAGATCAATAAGACAATCCAACTTTTTTCATTTGCCCATATGTCGAACTAACATTAGAAAAAATTCCCTAATTCCCCGTATATGTGCACAGTATAATATAAAATTTTACAATATAGACATTTTCAACAATACCCTTCAGAAATATCGAATAGTTGTAAAGCGTACGATAGAAAATGAATACAAGAGTGTGGAATGCATCGGGAGCATCTCCTATCCTTATTCCATTTTCCTCTTCCTCTCCTCCTCTCCAAAAAAAAAATAATTTTTAGATATAATAAAACTCCATCTCCAAGTAAGTTTAACATAGGAGACCTTTTTGACTTAACTTAATTTAACTTTATATATATGTATCTCTATATTTTTTGTATATAAGTTGTTTGTCTCTTACAAATAAATAAATAAATATTATGCACTGCATAATATATCCAATAACTGTTGATCATGTCACAAGGGGATTACGAACAAATTACACCACCTGTAAGTACGGTGATAAGTTCTTGTTGATCTCTCCAACCTACAAGTCCCCGGTGTATGACTTTGGCTACGACACATCTGACTTTTATGACATTCAACCCGAGTGCGGCACGATGGCAGATTTAGATGAGCTACTCGACAAAGCGAAGGAAATAGGTATTTTTTGTAGTCTTACATATCTGTTTTTGTCGTACAATCGTGAGGACGTGCGACCTTTACCGTCTAGGGAGCTGTAAGGAATGAATTGTGAAGAGGAACTAGGGATTTTCTCTTGCAATATTGAAATTGTATTCTCATTTCTATGAAAGCATAGCTAGTAACAGAATTTGATTTCAATCGCAAAATGCTTAATTTAAAACATTGATCTTCTATGTAAATTTTTTTTAATAATTTTTTTAACTATTAAATGTTAATAACACTAAGTACCTACATTGTATATGTATCTATTAAATGTAGGTATAATTTAATGTAAATTTTTGAAAACATAAATAAAATATCATTTAAAACATATTATTTTATAAAATAAATAAAACACTTTGTATTTAACTACGAATTTATTTTGGTATATATCGACCGGTTTCGCTTACATCAAGCTTCTTCAGGATATAAATAATAATAACTAAATAGAGTTATATAGTTAATTATCCCTAAATTCAGCATCATAACGAATAGCGGAAATTTGAAATGACACAAAGGACATCAAATCCAAAAAAGTGTTAAATGTGTCGCTTTTTTTTCCCTTTCGATCTGCTTCGACGAAATATTTCTAGGAAAATAAGTGCATCTTTTACGACTTTTTTTATTTTAAGAGGATTTTTTATCTGAAAAATAAAATACTTTGGTTAAAATTATTTTAAAAAAATGCTCAATATACTGAAAGATCTATTCAATGGTATTTAGTGAAAAAATTAATATTATAGATCTACAAAAAAACGAGATATGTTTTTTGAAAAAATAAACTTTTTTTTCGCTCTCCTGAACAATTAATATTTTGTCCTTTATAGCATTTGAAATTTCTGTTATCGATATATATTTCAGATTATATAGTTTTAATGGTCAGCGAAGAAAGAGTGAATTAATATGAATATTTATTTTTTAACGGGTAAGTGAGCTTCACATACAAATTTGGCAATTGATTAGAGTATTTAAGTACTAATAACATGAAAAATATAGTTTTCATATTCGTAGGAAAATAACATATAAGTATATAAAAAAGTTTAATGCAAATTAGCGTGTTTGTGTGTGTTATAAACTAATAAAATAGAATATATAATAGTGTAGGTGTAAATAAGTATACTCGTAAGATATATCATAAAATAGAAAAGATAAAAAAAAAAAAACTTATACCAATAAAAAACTAACACAATTTAGAAAAAAAAGGGATTTAAATAATAAAAGACCTGACATATAACAAAGTGTAATGTACATAAGCTAGTATGTAGGCATATGCATACAATTGTATGTAGGCATTACAACAAATGATATAAAAAAAATAATGGTATGATATATAAACGAGTATATTTTATAAAAAAGAGCTAAATTAATAAAAGTTAATTATTAGGAGTTAACATTTTAGAAGATGGTATTTTGTTATTTTACTGTTATATTTTTTAAAAAAGTGTTGCGCCAAGAATGTTTAAGCAAGTGATCGCGATGGATAGCATTTTATACAATAATAATGCATGCTTTGTTTCTTTACCTATGCATTTGGTGAACTACATCATGCGGAAAGGTTAAAACATTAATGTAATTCGGCAATAATCTTTTCCAAATCCACAAATTAACATTTGTGTCTGTATAATTTACTTGGCGGTATGCAAAATGAATTAATTAACGAACATTTGTATATTTCAGATTTCAAATATGGACTTTGTGCCAAACAGAGCTATGAGAGTAGTTCCAACAATCTCTCTGAACGAGAAGAGTCCTTATGCTGACTGGATCGCGTGGGAGAATCCCATTATAGTCAATGGGAAGCGGAGACCGCCGAATAATTGGGTAACACACCCCACTGTATATATACCCCTTTTGTAGGTAATGTACTTGTCCAAAGCTTGTGTAATTATGTGTAATACGTTGTGTGGCTACATGTGAAACCGTACATAATGTTTTACAATTAATGTGGCCTGGTACAGGGGTGATTGTGGTGTTCCCATTTATGGAAAGATACTAGATGCTTTTGTATTACGGTAAGTACTTAGTTTTTAAGGTTTAGCGTTAAATGTCAGAAATAGCTACAATTTAACGAGTATTATACAGATTCTTAAACGGGTATTTACTATTTTGAGTATGCCTTTCTACGTACAATTGCCCCAATGTAAATAAAGTAATCAGCTTGATGTGAATGCAAAGAAAGAAATGTTGATCAACAGCCGATTATTATTTTTGAATAGTTTTAGATCCTTTGCTCGTGGAGAAAACCGAAAGTTGATTGGCATTTATCAACCTCCTGAATAAAATCGATATTTCCTGACATCGAAAATTACTCGAAAACTTGACAGGTCGTGAGGCGCGTCGACTACCACTGCGAGTAGCAGCGTCGCCTTTGGTAACTGGTCTTTAACATGTTGCAATAAAATTCGCAAGTTGATTTCCTGTGGATAGCGATTGAGTTGCTAACTGGTTTTTTATCAGTTGCCCCATGAGCGAATGGACTTATATTCTACAATGTATTTGTGAAAAAGCTATGTCGATTGAAAGTTATTCTCCTTACTATAAAATATTTAAATATGTAGTCACAAATAATAATTAGAAATAGAAACGTCAAAGAAAACTTTTTATATCCCGTTTTATAAATGTAGATATTTTTGGGATTTAACTTTTTTTAAGTTGGGCATTTTACAGAAATCCACCTGATATTTGCAATTCAACAAGCAGACCAACTTCAAGAATCCGAAAGCCGTTGAAGAAATTAAGGCTAGTTCAATTTTTACAAAAGATATAGAAACATATGTACAAAATTCATCAGGAATGCTAAAGAATTATATTACAGACATTAAATAGAAGAAAGCAAAGGTAATCCAAAAGAAATGTGGAACATTTTACGCGAAGCTACTCATACTAAGCCTAACTTAAACACTGACCTAAAACAACTCAATATTGATGGACTGACTGTCGACTTCTCAAAGAATCCGGAAAAAATTCTAAACCATGGCAATGATTTTTTCACTAATATCGGGATAAAATTAGCAAACAAAATGTCCTCCCCGAATTCTAATACAAAATTACAGGAAAAACCACATATAACCCATTCTGAACAATTTAAATTTCAAACGGTTACTCATGACGATATTAAGAATACAATTAACTCATTAAAAGACACAAAGTCCACCGGTATGGATGGCATCACCGTAAATTTACTCAAGACACTTGTTCATGAACTATTGGAACCTCTCACTTGTATAATTAACCTCAGCATATCACAGGGAATTTTTCCTAAACAATTAAAGCATGGGCTCGTCATACCCATACATAAAAGTGGTCTAAAAGTGGACATTAACAATTATAGGCCCATAACAATACTTAACTAACTCTCGAAAGTAGTTGAAAAAATAATTAACAAACAACTGAAAACATTTTTGGAAAGCAAGCATCTACTCTCCGAAAATCAATTTGGCTTTCGGTCAAATAAGAGCACTGCCGATGCTATTATTGCTGTTACAGACATTCTTGTTTCAAATTTAGATAAGGGTAAAAAATGCATTTCTATCTTCCTAGACCTCTCAAAAGCTTTAGATACTATCTCCCTTGACATCCTTGTTAATAAACTAAACACAATTGGTATAAGAGGGAAAGACCTAGAATTTCTTCAAAGTTACTTAACTAATCGAACTCAAAGTGTCAAAATCGAAAACAAATTCAGCCAACCCCTCCCTACAACCTACAGAGTTCCCCAAGGAAGCGTCTTAGGCCCTACTTTGTTTCTCATATACATATACGATCTTTGTAACCTAACGATAGATGGAAAAATTGTAAGTTTTGCTGACGATACTGTGCTACTCATTCAATCCGATACTTGATTAGACGCATACAAAATGGCTGAGAAATCAATTAACTCTGTTAAAAAATGGCTAGATATTAATTCTCTTGCACTAAATACTACCAAAACAAAATATATTACTTTTAGTATTAACATCGTTGGCCAACCTAATCAAGATGTTGAAATAAAAGTACATGAATATTCTTGTATTCATGATACATTCTGTCAATGTCCTTGCCTAGATCGAACGAACCATATCAAATACCTTGGTATTACATTTGATCAATATCTTAAGTAGAATACACATTTTTCTACTCATCACGAATAAACTTAGAAAACATATTTATTTCTTCAAAAACATTAGAAACATACTAGATTCCAAATCTATGAAAATTGTTTATTACTCCCTTTGTCAATCAATCATTGAATTTGGAATAATCGCATGGGGAGGTGCAACACTATCCGCTATAGATTCATTATCGAAGGCACAAAAAATAATTATGAAAGTTATTCTTAAAGTTCCCATAATAACAAGTACTGTAGATATATTCAACAAATTCCATGTATTAGATATTCGACAAATTTACACAAAAACAATCTTAACTCATCTGTTTAAAAATAAAACAAATACATTTTATGAAAATACCCAAAATATTGTAAACACGCGGCACAAAACCAAAGAACTCATACAAACACCTAAAACAAACACAACATTTGGTCAAAGAAATTTCAAATACATTGCGTCTAAAATATACAATAACCTACCTGACAAAACAAGATAATCGAATAATATTAACAAATACAAAATTCTGATAAAATAATGGATCATCGAAAAAGGTCGTGTAATAATTAGTCACCTCACCCAAATATAATCCTCTTATCCCATTATTGTTACTACTACTACCAACCGGAAATTTTTTGTCAAATATTTTTACTTTATTGAAAAATGTATTTTATTTAATATTTATAAAATATTTGTAAACTAGTCTGTCTCGACACAGGATTTCCTAGTGAGACAGGCAAGGCCAAAAAAATGTTAACTTTATTGTATAGATGCATAAATAAATAAATAAAATAAAATAAAAATATGTCTGGAACTCACAAGATTGAAACAGTAGATCTGTTGTTCTCATCATATGCCGAATATTATGGCTGATATGATTTGAAGCTGTACAGTTACCCATACCTAAATATTTTTTAGTAAAACTTCTTACTTCTAATAATGAAACGTTTGATAGTTTTATATTTTTTGAACAACATTTGAAATTTAGAATTTCACAAAAACACCAAAAGGCTCAAAAACTTTCTCCGTTCGTCAGTGTTGTCATTCGTAACTTTCAATGTTTCCCTTTACAGTTTTGAACGAAACGTCTGAGTAATAAACATAAAACGATTCAAATGACAAAGCAAAGTTTAAGTAGCAAATTGCTCGTTCTTTGCAAAATGTCACAGGATTTTGGCTTAAAAGGGGAATCGCCGGTTTCCGCATTGACGCAATCAACTTCTTGTTTGAGGCAAACAAGAATGATTTCAAAGGCAAATATCCCAACGAGCCCGTTTCTGGATTAGCCGGCAACACTCCAGAGAACTACGAATACTTGGACCACGTTTATACCTAGAATATAAACGAATCTTTTTGGATGGAATATGAATGGGGAAGGGTTGTCGATGAGTTCACTAAAACCTATAAAATAATTCGGTTCATTTTTTCCATCCATTAATAAAAAAAAAACAGGGTATGACTTTGCAATGTGCCAAAGTAGTGCCAATGTGACGGTCGGCGTAGCGCAGCGGTAAGATGCTTGACTCGCGCTCCGTAGGTCGTGGGATCGAATCCCGGCGTGGAAAATAAATTTTATTTGATTAATTTGTGTAATTTCACAATTTATTCATTTCAAATAATAAATAGTATATTTGCGGCACGTTCCAGAGTGGAAGATACTCTCTGTATCGCTCTGGTGAAAGACCACCATTCAGAATTGAGACGTTGATTGAAACGGCATTAGCCGTGTTTGGTGACCAGATCTGAATAGCCAGGTACTTCCCCACCTTCCTCTTCCATATCTCCTTCCCCTCCCCACTACCCTCAGCCTCACAACATACCCCAATTGGGGATGACATAGTCTCACTGGCTTCAGACGGGAGCAGTTGGGACTCTTGTGAGGTATTCATGTAAAAAAAACGTGCCACGATGATAATATATTTTATAATTATGTATAGAGATGTCCAGTGGGCCGCCCTAGACACAGTTGGGCGAGGCAACTCCTGAAACTGTGTGAGGAGAGGATGGGTCTACTATTCACATAGGCCGAACAATCAGCACAAGACAGGGACTTATGGAGGAGCCTTGTCGATGCAATGGGTCCCCGACCCGAATAGGACAAGGGGAAGAAGATGTATCATGTATGTATAGAGATAATGTATTTTTATTATTTAAAATAATTTAAATTAAAAAAAAAAACATATATACAAAAGCGAAAATGTTGTTTGGGTTTCAGGTCATATTCAAAATTGTAATGTCATATTTATGTTATCTGAAATCTTTTAAGACATAAAAATTTTCATAATAAAATATAATCTCCATAACAAATAATTCAAATATTGATTTTGAAACGAGTTTACACACGAGACATTCATTTCAAAGTAGCATTTTTATTATTTTAATTTGCGATATTAACTTTTTTTATTAATCTAACCCAACATAACATTAACGATAGCATAAAATTTTTTTTACATAGCGACTTAAAAATGTAATATTTCCCAATATGAATCTTGAAATAAATTTACTATTCTTATTTACTATATTCATTTACTTAATTTTTCTAAAGACATATTTTTTAATTACCCTACAAAATGTTCTGAAGAAACTTTTAACAGTTTGATTTACAGCTCATTTAAAAAAAAATTGTAACCCATGAAAACTCGGCTTTTCGCATAAAAAACTGAGTAAATTTTAAAAATTTGTAAAAATGTAGAAAGATTTTTTTAATATCCTGTATATACCTATATAGGTAAGAAACGACTATCATATGAAGATTAGATTCCCGCGATTTCACTTATTTTTATTCATTATTAAAAATGGAATTTTCTTGTCTATCGCATCTTAATTTCTACGTTGATTTACAGACAATCTCTCCCAAATCTATGATAGGTATCTACATTAATCATCATTCACATTGCATAAATCACGATAGATGAATTGCAAAATGGACTAAAGAATCAAAGTTTCCGGATTATATTAAAAGTTTTGCAAAGAAATCACCCAAATTATATTGCTTATTCTGATAGTGCAAAACAAAGCAGATGGTTCATGAAATATTTACAATTTTACACAGGGTCAACGGGCCCCTTACTGTACGCTCAGCTTCAGTACCTAAATCACCTGGTGAGATCCATATTAGCAAATTACCTATGTGAAAAAGTTATTGTATCAAATAAAACAAAAATAAATTAAAAACTGACTCTGCCGCTTTAATTTTTTTTTAGCTCCACACAGGAGGCCATGAGGAAAAAATTCCTAAGAGACTATGTCATCTTTGGGAATGCTGTGTGAAGGTTATTTTAAGGGAAAATAAGGAGAGGAAGTTTTGGCAAGTAAAAATATATGAGGGTTGAGTAGGAATCTGGGGTCAATGTGTCCAGGAGTGACCGACGTATAAATCCATCCTTCCCATTGCGGTGTAAGGCGATGGGTCGTAGAGTCCGGCTGGAGAGGTCTAGGTTAGTAGAAAGTCCGTGCAGTTTGGTCGTAGTTTTAACAGTTTAATTCGATATGTTTACATTTTACGTGAATACCGCACAAGGGTGAACTGCTTTCAATTGTACGATGCCAGTAGGACTATGGATTCAATTGGGGTATATTGTAAAGCTGAAGGTAATGTTAGGGGAAAAAGAAGAGGAGGAAAGTACCTGGCTATGGCAAAAGCCTTTTTAAGCAATGTTTCTTTTAAAATCGGTGGTCTTTTTATGAAAGTGAAAGTATCTACCACTCTCATTGCTTGATCTGATCCTATTGTTTGTAGTACCTACGATTTTCTAGGTTAATGATGATAGAGGTTTACACGGAAATGAAATGGGCCATGCATTATTATGGTAATGCAACTGCCAAAGAGGCTTTCATCCCATTCAATTTGGATTGGATGCCGGAATCATCCGCGAGGGATATTAAATATTTGATAGACAGATCGCTGGCCTATATTCCATTTGGAGAGTTTCCTAAACGGGTGGCCTGAGGTACTTAAATAAGGCATTAGTGGCATAATTTTTGATAATAGTTCTCAAGCAATAAAAATTCTTCAATCCTCACTATATACCCATGTGCGGGTTAGGTAGGTTGAGAAAAATACTTTTGACGTAAATATCAGAGTATTTTTATTATGTTGAATGTATTGATGGTCGGGATGCATATGACGTGAATCACATGATGTCAAGATGTAAATCTGCGCCCGTGCGGGTGGAAACTTGTTGATGTTGTGGTCAACTGTTGGTGAAGATCACGGATCTTCCAATGTTCCTCCGGGTCGACGCTCGACACCGTGGGTGGTGGAGATGAATGGTGGAAAATTCCCACGGGCCGACGCTCAATACCACGAGTGGTGGACATGAGGTGTGGTTGTAGCGATTTGCTCGGGGCTCGACGCCGTGCTTGTGGAGGGAGGCATCTACTAATATCTACAGGAATTCCAAAAACTGAACAAATCGGACTAATATCTATGAGAACCAAAGTGAGGACGAAAATCTACAGCTCAAACTGTTGACTAATATCTATGAGAACCAAAGTGAGGACGAATATCTATAGCTCAAACTTCTGAGTAATATCTATGAGAACCAAAGTGAGGACGAATATCTACAGCACTGGCAGAGGTTGGATTTGCAATTATGTAAAGCATATTGGCATAACGTAGCATTGCGTATGCAGTTTAAAAAACTTAATTTACGTTAAGTAAGGTTAGGTTAGGTTAGGTAAGTATTACGTAATTGAAGCAATTTATGATTTTCCGTACAACCTCTTGCTCAGCTCCCCTCTGTAGATATTAGTCCCACCTACTCTCCACAGATATTAGTCACCACTGGGACCGTCATAGATATTAGTCCGACCTTAGCTCTGTAGATATTAGTCCTCACTCTGAAGTTCATAGATATTTGTCCAACCTATGAGCTGTATATATTCGTCCGACATACAGGCTGTAGATATAAGTACCTGGAGTCCTTGTGGAGGCTCGAAACCGGAGACACAAATCGGTCTTTGACGGTAGAAGCGGCGGACGGCCGAAGAAGCGAGTGTTTTCGGTCTCAAGCCGTGGTGAGTTGTTATATTGAAGGATGTGAGTACTAGTAGTAAATTGAATGAATATGTTCACTAGACTAACCGTGTTTTTTGTACTAGACTGACTAGCCAGCGCGGCGCGCTGCGTTTATATGTATAAACGCGCGCCTTGTAGAGCAATCCCGACAGTTTTACAAGCTATGGAAGGCCGTATTCTCGTTGCAACCCCCAAAGCTTCTAGGCTGCAATGCGCATGGCCCTTATCGCAAGTAGCGTGTTGCTACATATGCATAATTTTCGGTAATTAATTTATTAATATGGGCCAGTTATTTGACTGTCACGTGACGTCACATATTTAATATCTTTGAGCACCAATTTAAATATTTTGGTAATCAAATAGTCAGTCCGCGTATGTTTAATTTTAGATTACAGTTATTCTGGATGACTTAACCAACATCAAATAACCTAAAATAAAGTTTGGCGAAATTTGACAACCTTACAGAAAAATTAATTAATCCTGACACCAAAAAAAGGCTTTGAATTATAACTATAATTTTCTCGATAGATACAGCAGTGTTAGATTATGAAAGTTTCCTAGTATCCATATCCGCAATACACTTGACTTCATTACAAGTATGGCAGGTACTCAATAATCATCAGGATTATGATTAACTTTTATATAATTTAATAAAGAGAGCATGAAAAGCATGCAGTGTGGTTAAAACTTCAATTTAAATCTAAAGGTCATAATAGACGAGCAGCTTGTTGCAGTCTATTGTGGAAAGCAGAAATACTGATGATTTTCTGTCGAGATAACATTCTACAATGAGTCAGGCATTGCAGTCGCAAACGGTCATCGCCGGGAGATTCCTTGTTACACGTATTTGTTCCTGCTGGATGTTTGAAAAATCTTCAATACATTTAAATAAACATTCAAAAACAAAACTCCGGTAAAGAAGCAACTATTCCAGAGGTACTGCATGAGCTTTTACACTAGCAAACTATGATCAAGGAATACATAAGGCGTCGTGAACCTACTCCGAGTACGGTATACCCACGTGTACAGGGCGCTTCGGAAAAAAGCTTGGTTTCACAATAACCTAAATTTCAATTTGGAAATTCCCCGGGAACCATTTATAAGAGTAACACCTCTGCCACCTTGGGCTCCCCAAGTGGTTCGCTGGTTCGCTACCTTTGATGATTTAGCAGGGGTGCCCGTGTTCATCAGTTGAGGTGTGTTTAAGTCTTGGCGGCGGAACGCCGTCTACCTATCCGATTACACCAGCTGCGTTTGAGAGACCCTTTGATCCCCCAGCTGGTCACTCTTGACCCATCGTTTTGCATCGCAGCTGGGGGGTTGGATTCAAACGTCCGTTCCTCCTGGAAACACTTACCCCTAGATTTCTACCCACCCCTCACACCCTTTTCCTTCCTAAAACTTCCTTTCCTCCCTTTACTTAAGTAGAACTTCCAAACAACATCCCCACAGATTACATACGCCCTGAAGGAAATTATTTTCGCCAGGGCCACCTTTGTGGGGTAATTATTATGGGAAGAAAATCTTACTCTTTTGTTATTTTAGAACCCATTTTCGTTTCTACGACAACCAGTTTGCTATTCAATCCATCAAGGTATGTCAGATCAACTTGATGGTACTTGTACACAATATTGTTTACAATAATGTCAGAGTCATGACCGAAGAGGATACTGAAAATGATGTTGAACCAAAGTTAAACAATACAACGTTGGTTGAGCGGTAGACGAACATCATCGAAAGAAGCAATTTACCTATTTTCGAGAACCAAAATGGTTGGTTGGATCGTGCTAATGCTTTTATGTATTTCCAAAGATATATGAAAATTATGCTTTTATTTCAGATAGATATATATAGAACAACATGGAAATAAATTATTTAAAGTTTAACTTCCAAAGGCCTGGATAAAAATCAGCACAATTTTTTTTGCTGAGAAGTTTTCGTAGAAAAAATGGGTGAATTTTTACTAATTACTTGGATGGACTAGGAAAATAAAACTAACAGTCGTTGTCCCCAATCGTCCTAATCAACTAATGAGCCTAAATTTTGACTCAACACTCCTCAAATGCACAAATGCGCTTTTCCAATGAAACTTTTCCAATGACCAACAGGCGAATCGAACGTTACTAATGATGGATGGTTATAAAAAATTTGAACCATCATCAAATATCTGAAGTTAATTTTTCCGTTCTGTGAAAGTTCTATTCAAGTTCATTGATTATTTCAGTTTTACGAAGCAACTGGTTTATAATGATATACATAATAACTAATAACAGAACTTGAATAGAACATAAACAGAGCGTGAAAATTAACTTCAATATTTGATGAATTGTTAAATTTAAAACCCGCTAAGCTGTACCTAAATAGTAGTATTTAGGTACAGCTTAGTAGGTCACGTGATACACACTCCGTCTCATTCCAGAAGCACGATAACACACGAGTGCGTATCACGTGATTTCGTCGCGATGTGTAGCGGCGTGATCAGTAACGACGTGTGGCGGAAAAATATTTTATTTTTAATTGAAAAATAGTCATCGAACAGCAAAATTACACCTCTGTTTTTAACTCCAAATAAGCTCAGGAATCTCTAGTTAATATACTTCGGGTACGTACCGTTACAACTTGTATAAAATGTTTTCACAGACCTTGTTGCACCGCTTACCGCCCACCGGATGTCGCTCTTTGATGGGTTAAAATGATCTTAGAGATACTCAGTTTCTCTACTAAGATTGAAATATTTATAACTAGTTGGTTCCCGGCATGCGTTGCAATGCCATATTCAAAGAAATACGGAGGACTGCCTGCGCCTTCAAGCTGATGTTGATAAACATTTCAGAATGGTGTAAACGAAACCAACTTCATTTTAATGTCTTTAAATGAGAATTGAAATTAAAAAAACTAAAAAACTTTTTCACTTTGTTCTACTTATTTATTATTACCAGGACCGGTTTGAAGACTGGTCTGAAAATGTCCGTAGTAGGATGAAACCGGTCCTGGTAATAATAAATAAGTGGAACAAAGTGAAAAAGTTTTTTAACTTCAATTCTATTACAATGGAATTCCACCACGAATTAACAATGCAAAAACTAGTCTTTAAATGCGTAGTTCTGACTTTTACTAGAGCATTTTGTCTCACCTACCATAGGTACACTATCCGCGGTCATAATCTCAAACGAGTTTCTAATATAAAGGATCTTGGGATTATGTCTGAAAGTATGTTGACATTTCGTCCTCATATCGAAGGAGTGTGCCAGTCGGCCTTAAAAATGTTAGGGTTTGTTCTCTGAACCGTCAGAGTTTCTTTAAGATACCCGTGTTCTGAAGATTTTATACTTCTGCCTGGTCCGCAGTAGGCTGGAGAGTGATTCGCTTATCTGGAATCCTCATGAGGTGGGGTGCTCCTTCATGTTGGAGATGGTTCAAAAAAAGTTTCTAAGAAGTTCGGATTTGTGACATCTATAGTCACAAAAGATAAAGAATTTCAAAAGCTTCGTTTAAAAATAAATGGCTGGCAATGGAAATGTTTTAAATAATTACAATATTTTTTTTACGAATGGTAGGAAATTGTGGTCCAATTTTGGACCGCTATCAATCGCAGAAAAATAAAAGTGCTCCATTTTTTGACCATCATCGCTCCAGTGGAACATTTTTACATTTGTAATGCATAAACTTTATCTATTGCGCAAATCCACAATGTTCGTACGAGTTTGTTATCGGGGATTAGATGGAGTGAGGATATGACTCAAAACAAAGAACCTCCACTGATTTCTGCAAACTACACAATTTCCTTTAGAAATTACTCAGTGACATCAATTTAACATTTATGTAATACGGTGAAAGGTTGATAAGAGTAAGTAATGCTGATTCAAATATGTTAAATCAAATTCAAACATGTGGAGTCACACGGAATCCCCTGTGAGGGTGATAAGAACGCGTTAAGATAACACTCGACGATCGGCTACGTATAAAAATAACACACAGCGCGGTAAAATACCAGATGGTTTAAGCCCTTCAACAAGCCAAAATATAAATTAAAAAATCGATAATGTCCAAACGAAATATTATTATTGTACCTAGAGGTATGTACAGTATAGTCCGTTTATTATGACTCCGCCTATTTCGACCAACCGCTTAATATAACGTAATTACAAAACGAAGTTTGATTTTCATAAAAAAATCTTTATAACAAAGTCGGATATAATGACTTCGTCTATAGTGACATGTCGCTTATTGTGACCCATTTTTAATTATTAAAAAAATTACTTCGGTTACAGTGACCGACATTGTTCGGGAGGGTCACGTGGGGCCCGACGACGTTCAGCGCGTGTGTGGCACGTCACGAGTCTTGATATGCTGTGTTTCTCTCTATTGAAATAAATACATACATATATATCTAACAAAAACAGGAGGTTGTTTATTTTCTACAAAATGCTTTATATGACGTCGGCTTAGTATGACGTGTTTATTATTTCCCTTCGATGTCATTATAAACGGATTCCACTATATATATTTAGAAGAAAAATAATATGGGTAGCGCTAAGCGAAGATTCCTTTTAGCTTATTAAATTCAATATAACCAATGCACTACACTAAGTACCATTATTTTCCAGTTTCAGAAGCGGGTATAGGTACCGCCGCCCAGGAACCATCTATTGGATAACCATCACCCTTGCCATGATCACCCCAACTGGTTTGGTAACTTAGCAGGGATACTCGGGTTCGTACTGTGTGGTGGGCTGAATCGGGAGAGACTGGTTGAGGGAGACATGTTGATTTCTCCAGCCGAACTCTATCGACTTGCACCGCAGTTGGAGGGATGATTTCATAAGCCCGTCATTCCTGGACACATCAACCCCCAGATTACTACCCACCCCTAATATTATTTTCCTTCCTTTTCCTAAAAACACCCTCCATACAGCATTCCCAAAGATGACATAGGCCCTAAGAGATGTTTTCCTCTGGACCTTATATGAGGAGAAAATTTAAAAAAATATATTATATTTATACATGTAGGTATATAAATATATGCATTAACAGCAGCAAACAATGCAAAGATTTATTTCACAACCTGATAATTCCTCTGCTTTTGAATCTAGCAGAAAATATGTTGTAAAAACACAATCTTCTTTAATATAACGAAGTTAAATTTTGTATGTAGTTATAGAAATCTAAACATTGGTATTAGAGAGCAATGAAATTATCTTATCGAATGAAACATATCCTTGAGAACAGAGGATTTTTAATATTCACACTCACTTTTTTATTTTTTTTAGGAATGTTTATTCAGTATTATATATATTAATTATTAATTGTTTTTGTGTTTAATTCGTAGAACTCCATTTTAATTTTTAGAAATTTAATGAAATTTAAATTTGATATGTTATTATCGAGTTCTGCAAGTATTTAAGAAAGTATTTTAGTTACAGCTGTTTCGACTTGTAAGGTCATTTTCAAACTGTGGTGAAGCCACGTACGGACGACTTATTTATAACATTTTTAAATGTCAATTTATGAAGGTGTCCAAATTGATTTATTACCGGTAAATCCAATTTGCAGAGACACTAATTGAGAGAGTGATTAAGTGGGATTCCGAATCTTTCCCTTTTTGGTTTCACTTGCACTAAGTGCAAGGGTTTTCTTTATTGATTTAGAATGATGTTATTTCTATGACTCATTTAAGTGCATTATATTGTTTAGGTTTGGTAAAAATACTAAGTAGTGGAGAATAAATAATTTTCCTTACTTTATTAATAAGTGTTATGTTGGGGTCATTCGTTCGTTTATTGATTTCTAATTGTTCAAGCAAATTTAATCTAAGACCCTTTCGTTCTATATGTAATGGTTTTGGCTGGTTGTTTTTAAGTGGAACGTGATTATTTTCTAAGAGATGTTCTGCGAATTTTGAAGCGGTGTTTTTATTTTTATAACATCGTAAATGTTCTTCTTAAATACTTGTTCTTCTTAAATACTTGCAGAACTCGATAATAACGTATCAAATTTAAATTTCATTAAATTTAAAAAAAAAAAAAAAAAAAAAAAAAAAAAAAAAAAAAAAAAAAAAAAAAAAAAATGTTTATTCAGTTTTTTATTTTACAATATTAAATCTTACAAAATTAATCAATCAGTTTGATTAAATTGTTCAAATTACAATCACCTTAAAATGGTAACATTAAACCAATCTTTATATAAAAGTGAAAGATTGTGAATGTGTTCTGCAAGCGTTTACTTATCTACAAAACATTTCTCACAACTCAATAAGTCGTGTTACAAAAGATGAAAACACAGTATTTCTCAAAAACGCAATGTGGCATGAACTGCAACTGTTTACCAACATCATCTGAGGATTGAGGTGACTTGAGAGTGTGGGGTATCGGATGTAAGGGCAACACCCACACTCGTTCATGCTCGATGGTTTTACGCTAGTTCCAGCAAGTCTCAACGTGTAAACCGTCTGGCTCGATGCTTTTTTGTTCGATATCGAGCCATCGGCGCTATGCAAAAAAGGTTCAAGATCCGCAATTCTTTCTTGATGTTTGACAGAAAGTGTAGAGTAGTAGAGTAAAAGTGTAGGGGTTATATTAGATTCCCAACTAACATTCAACAAGCATGCTGAATATACACACAAGAATGTTAACAAAAACTATCTAGTAAAACTGCAATCACTATCTACAAATCATTTATTGCTCCACATTTTAACTAACTATCCTTTTCCTATGTAACGAACGAGAACAAAATGAGTTTCAAATTCTCCAAAACAGGCCAATTAATACTTCGGCGAAATAGATTTTCAAAAGTAAACAAAATGTTAAAGGAACTTAATTGGCTAACCGTGAAACAGATGCTGACCTTGAAAACGATGATATTTATACATAAAACAATAAACAATATTTTACCAAAATACTTATTTTACTAAAATTACATTCATCAAGGACATTCACAGACATAACACAAGGACGTGCAAGGAAATCAGACTTCAAAAAAGGTAAAGGCGAATACGCAGAACAGTTTACTGTACAAAGGGATGAGGTTATATAACACGCTACCAGAAACTTAAAAGACCACACCAATTTGAAAGTTCAAGATGTATTGTAGGAGCTACATAAAACTACATAAAATTTAGATTGAAATGTGAAATATTTTTATAATTAATTAGAAATTTTGTAAACTTAAATGCACAAATTACTAAAATAGAAATTAATAAACAAAAATAAAGTTGGCGACAAGGGCGGCCGCTATGGGCCGTTGTTGGCCGCTATCGATAACGTTAGTGTGGTTGCCAGATTAAAATATAAAGATATGGCGTTGGTTCATGTTTACACCATGTTCATGTTCATGTTTGATTAATTTGTGTTATTTCACAATTTATTCATTTTAAATAAAAAATAGTATATTTGCGGCACGTTCCATAGTGGAAGATACTCTCTGTATCGCCCTGGTGTAAGACCACCATTCAGAATTGAAACGTTGCTTGAAACGGCATTAGCTGTGTTTGGTGACCAGATCTGAATAGCCAGGTACCCCCCCACCTTCCTCTTTCATATCTCCTTCCCCTCCCCACTACCCTCAGCCTCACAACATACCCCAATTGGGGATGCCATAGTCTCACTGGCTTCAGATGGGAGCAGTTGGGACCCTTGTGAGGTATTCATGTAAAAAAAAAAAAAAAAAAACGCCACGTCGAGCTGTTCGAGCATGTGCATGCAACGACGAACAAGGTTCCAAGTCAACACGCTCGATGACTCCAGTTACTAATATCTACAGCCTGTATGTCGGACGAATATCTACAACTCATATGTTGGACAAATATCTATGAACTTCAGAGTGAAGACTAATATCTACAGAGCTAAGGTCGGATAAATATCTATGACGGTCCCAGTGGTGACGAATAACTATGGAGGACCTGTATGGAGGACGAATATCTACAGAGGGCAGCTGAGCAAGACGTTGTACGGAAAAGCATAAATTACTTCAATTACGCAATACTAACCTAACCTAACCTAACTTAACATAAATTAAGTTTTTTAAACTGCATTCGCAATACTACGTTATGCCAATATGCTTTACATAATTGCAAATCCAACCTCTGCCAGTGCTGTAGATATTCGTCGACATCACCTGTTCCATAGATATTAGTCAGCATTTTGCGCTGTAGATATTCGTCCTCACTTTGGTTCTCATAGATATTAGTCAGCAGTTTGAGCTGTAGATATTCGTCCTCACTTTGGTTCTCATAGATATTAGTCCGATTTATTCAGTTTTTGGAATTCCTGTTAATATTAGTACGCCTTCCGTTCGATCGAGCCAAATCCTCGAGTACGAATATACGTGTATGAGCATATGCATGCGACAGTGCAAAGATAAATATGTTTAAAAAAAGGACGTGCGAAAACACGTATCATCTATTTGCTCAATTTAATAATCTCACTAAGGCCGTAATCCCAGGATCTAACACGGCTTTAGGATGAAATATCCCAGCCTTAAACATGTCACATATAAATATAAAAATTTTTGGCAATAACCTGCAGAAATAATTAAAAAAACACTCATTAGGCAACGATTTTTATCTATGGGATCATACAAGTGACTTACTACTCGCAGCCAGCAAATCTTTATGGCCCTCGTTCGGGGAAAGTCGTTTATTGATATTCTAAAATCAAAATAATTTTTACCTAATAAAAATATAATAAAATTATAAACAATACAAATAAAATCTAATGACAGATTTTCATAAAAAAATATAAATTATATCAAACAACTAAGGGTCCAATACCTGTGGGTTAAAATAGTATTAGCTATTAAATGCAACAGTATACAAAAATATTAAATAAAAAAGATATAAAAACACAAATAATAACAAATATAAGGTAACTAATAAACTACTGAACAAATTTCAAAACACATTCTATTGAAAAATCTATCCTAGCTACGCTAACAATAGCAATAATCACACATACATACCTACATCTAAACTGAACACATGTTTATGTTGTGATGCTGAAGGAAGTTGAGAAGGAGTGACGGTTTTAAAATACCAGATTCAGTTCAGAATTAGCATTTTTAAAATTATTTTTTCTGTATTTATTTCCTATAATTTTCTTGGGAGTTTATGTCTGATAAAAGTGGCTGGTTTCGGTGATTTGTCTTCAACACGGCCGATAGAGTATCGAGTGGGTCTTTTGGTATGTTTATGAGTATCAAATTGGACACAGAATATTTTTTTAAACGTGTATAAAGGTAACACGTCAATATAAAAAATATTATTAATTAACTCGAATACAAAACGTGTCATAATTTATGTAATGTATTGTAAAAGCTTTCAAACTACTCCGCAAGGTGACAGCTGGGAAGTACTTCTCTACGTGACCGACAGAGGCGCAGGGATGGCCCCTGCAAACTTGGCGGTCAGCTCGGCAGCGACCGGCAAATCCAATCTTGGTCCCTCCATGGCCCCTCCCAGTTAGGTTGGCTAGTCTGTAGCCTTCTTATTGTAAACACGTAAACATCAATAAAGAAGATTGCCATAAGAATCTACTGATAATTATGTTATCCTCCACAAGCTAAATGTCGGAATATTTAAAAAGCAGAATACAACAGTTTGTGTCTTAAAGAAAATAAATAAATGAAAAAGCTTTAAGCATCTATAAAGCTGGACACACACGGCAGAGCTATTTGGCCTCGAGTCGTTTGGCTGAATCCATTTAGACACAGTCCAAATAAGAGTCGAATCGAGTCAGTTGTGCATATCCAGGGTTTCCATGTCGCGAAAATGGAAATTAGTAGGTCATCAGATATTTATAGGGGCTAGTTATTATGAAAACCAAAGACAAAAGTTTCCCCAGTATATTTTAGGAATGGCATCAATATTAAAGTCACTATCGAGTGAACAATTGGAACTTGTGAACTAAAATCGTATATAAATGGGTCATAAAATAGGTTATTTTTTCACAAATATTGAACAAAGTTAATTTAAAGTAGGTACTTATTAAAAATGGTATATGTAAATAGAATAGTTTTTTTTTAATAAAAATTCAACATAGGTTAACAAAAAATCGAGTATATAATTTTATATTATAATTATAATTTTTTTATTTTTTTTTTTATATATTTTTTTTTTTATATGGGATAGTTAGAGTTCTTGACCAATTAGTTAAAATTTAAAAAATGACACATTTAAAATCATTTTCTGTTATATTATACATAGGTAACTGTATCGCTTGTTCGAATTTTTAATATAATCCATTCCAATTTTGAAAATGACACTTAAATTCACAGCAAATTTGAGATGATTGAACCAGAGTTACCTACGCAGGACGCATAGACATCCGAAATTAGTATTTTTGGTTATAAATTTCATTGTTATCTTGTTTCAGGTATCTGAACGTTTTGTTTCCACATTTCTGACAAATATATATATATATATATATAAGATACCTTGAAAAATAACTCATGGTTGGATAAAATAATGCATGTTGATGAGAACAAATTATACAAAATTGCTATTATTATTTATTGTGTAAGGTAAGTAATGCAAGCGTGTTCATTTAAAAGACACTAATTGATACTGTTATGAGAAAATATGAAGTTCAAATGTTTTTTTAAACTTTACTAAGGTTTTTAAGAATAACACATTGATTCTTTTCATATCTAATGATTGAAACGTAATATATTTAACAAATAATATTTCGTCGTATTTAATATTTTGACAGCACATTTAATTTTTCTAAACTCCATGGCTAATGATGGAATTGACGTTGAGATCTGAAAATAATTGCGTTAACCAAGGCATTCCAGAATAGTGCATAATTTACAGGTGTCAGAGCTCACTTTCGTAAGTTTTTGGTGAGATGTAGGCATATTGAAAAAAGATTTACTACTGTATACACGTAATTAGGTAGAAATACTTAGGATTAATTGTTTTACTGTGGACATTGGAATCACGTTAATGTATTTATTTATTCATATACCTTACCTTAAGATACTCATTACACGAATGAGTTTTGAAAACGAATCAAAATGCATGGAAATCAAAACACTAACTCAACGGAAATATCATTACACTGAAACAAACAAGAATGACATAACTAACCCGTACGTACGTGATATATATACGTTAAAAATTGGAAAATGCAAACCTAACTGATAACCGAGTTTAATGGCAGCATCATAGTAATAACATATAATATAATGATAGCGCTGGCAGTCCTTCTCGCAACATGCTCATAACGGCATCAATTGTCCTAGTATAGCACAATGTGAACCATCAGCGGGACTCTAAAATCTACTCCTCTAGATGCGTTTGCGAGATGATGTCGTTTCCCCGCATGCCTCCGTAGTACTGAAAACACCTCTTAATGGAAGTAGAGAGGCTTCTCCGGTTAGCTCTTACTCCAGAAGATAGGTGTAAAATAGTAAAATTAAGTGGCAATAGGATGGCGTGAGAAGTGCCTACATCGTACATGACCCGATTCGGAGACATTGTCTCTTAAATTCTTTATCTACTCTATCAACAGGATTTGGTGCTTTTATGGCCGTTGTGCCTACATTGTTGAACCTTAAATAGTCTGTGATGCGTAAATGTGGTGTGGTGCAGACAGCAGACTACCGAACATGTGGTCAATGAATGCACGCTCCATTCACTTCCCTGAACTGGATTGATGAGGTCCACAGGGCGACTCCATAGGCCCTCGACTGTCTCGCAGACCTAGGTGACCCTCTTACCCCCCTCCACCATAACGATTGAAGAAGAAGATGAAATAAGAGTAATAAAACAAACAATCAACTAACTTACTGTGTAGGTAGGAATATTGTGTTCAAAACTTCATTAAATAGCTTCGCATCATTATTGACCAATGCCTAAAATGGACACTCCATATAACCATTATCAAAATAGCGTACGATAGTTGACCTACAGCTTTAGCTGTTTGAGACATATTCTACATAATTCTAAGAATTTACTGTCTATTCTAAATAATTCTAATTCTAAGAATTACCAACTTCGTTTTCTGTCAATCGTCATGTACAATAGGATAGTGTGGCGATTATAAAACCCACACACAATCTTTCTTCTACGTTGCACAAAAACTAATATTTAAAATGATTAATATATCCTTCTGAACTAATATTCAAATAATTTAATATCAGTAAATTAAATAGGTACTCTGTTTCAAACAAATCCGCACCATTCAGAAATACAGCAAATCTCAGGCAAAAATACATGCTACCGATTCCGACATGTACAAAAACTTTGGGTGCAACATAATCAACAGAACTACAAATACCGGGAACGAATTTCTATAAATTGCAAGGAAATACAACAACCTTGACAATAGTTTCAAAGAATTCAAAACATAAGTTTAAAAAGACATACTAAAACCTTCAACTAAATACTGTATATTTCTTACAATTCAAATGTAAAAGCAAAGAAAGAAGGCGTTAATAAATTAATATAAAAAATAAATTGTTAAAAATTAAAAAACCACAACACAAAATTTTTTTTTTCTTAAAAACTAAATAAATAACACTCAGATTTTTAAGGGAGTACATAATCAAAAAAAAAATAGAGAAACAAAATAAGGAAGATGGAATGTTTCATATATTTACATGTTATCTAATGCCATCATTACTCTGTTATCAATTATGTTTATATGTAAATATTTTGTACAAATAAATTTCCTATAAAAACTTAACACATTGGTAACAATCACAATGTCTTAATCTTTAGTAAATATGTATAAATATGTTTAGTCAGTATATATAAAATGTTAAAAACAATGCATCGTAAATCTCAATAAGTAATGCTCGGTGCGTGCGTGTCATGAACTCGTTCAATATGAAATACCAGCTGACGAGCACCCAGCGTTGCTCGGGGTTGTGAATGGTTTTGGGAAAGAAGGAGTTTGGGAAAGTTTTGAGGTTATGCTTGTGTACCTAAAAACTAGACGTATTTTTAAGGCGGAAATAATATTATATTTTTGTAAATAATTAAAAAAAGCTTATTTAATTTCACTTGATCGTGCCATGTCTTCGTGCCCCAACTTCTTCTGTTTATTTGCACGTCATAAATTCTTTCTTCGTTCATCGAGTACGCTTCATTTTACCACAAATATTGTCTAACCTGTCTTCCTCGGGCTCCCCCTACTTTACCTACTATTCACTTCTCGTAATATAACGAAATCTACCTTGTTACTGTTAAAAACTACATATTATTGACTTAAGTTCGAATACGTATCTCATTCCAGTGCGGAGATAATGTCTTCCTCGAGCGTCCCCGACTTTTTCCACCAATCGTTTCTGTACACATTGTTTCTATTTAAAAAAAACTATATTAATACACTGTTTAAAGCTCAGAAAATTCTAATAAAAGTAATACTTAAATTACCAATACTAACACCCACTTCAATCATATTCGAAAAATTTCCAGTGCTAAAAATTCAAAAATTATATTCCAAACAAATACTAACTTTCCTTTACAAGAACTTAAACACATTCAATACTTCACAAAATTCTCGCAATACTAGAACAAGACATGCACACCAACTACAAATACCAAAAACAAACACATCCTTTGGACAAAAACTCTACAGATACCAGGCTATTAAACTATACAATTCACTTCCAACACAATATAAAACAACTAATATTATTGAATACAAAAAAAAAACATATGGAACTGGCTACAATCCTTTTAACTTTTAATTTATAATTTTGTCGTATAGAAGTCGATTTTGTATTTTAATTTTATTGTTTCTCTATGATTTGATTTTTTATTGTTTCTTCTTTATATTAACTTAGACTACTATTTGTTTTTGTTTTACTACTTACATTTTATAATTTATAATTTACAACTGTAAAATGTCCTTTACTACTTACATTTAATAATTTACTGAATATAATAATTTGTTAGTATTAATATTAATAATAATATGATATAATTTATAGAATAATTTACTGTAATTTACTATGTACTTACATTTTATAATTTACAACTGAAAAATGTCCTCTACAATACAGGTGAACTCCTAGTGTGGAGGACAATATACTATACCTTTGTAATGTAAATATACTAAGAATAAATAAATAAATAAAAAAATAAAAAATAAATAAAATAAAATATTATATCGACTTTATTCAACTCCGTATCTCACTCCAGTGCAGACCAAATGCGTCTTAGAGCCTTACTCGGACATACATGACTTTTTCTACCATTCAAAACACTGTATAAAAACTCTTGACAAAATAATTTACTTTGAAACTTTCAGAAAAATCGATCCACTGATTTTTGAGTTTATAGAACACACACAAACGGACATTGTCTTTTATTTATATAAAAGATAATACCGTAGTCTCAGAGCTCTACCTTCTATGACGGCAGTACGAAATCTCTCTGTGGGAATGATTCTTCAATTGAAGGGGATTTATTACGATGTACATAATTGCAGAGACAATATAGATGACAAAAGATAAACACTTTGTGGTTATATATTGCAGCACTGCCATGATTTTATCAGTCGTAGGATATACGCCGAACGGTATGTAAATTCTCACTTACTTCTTGACAAAGTTTTTTTTAAAAGGTTACATAAATAATTATTTTCTGTAATTATTATAGGGTGTTATTAAAAATAGCTTAAGCCTGTGACAATTAATGAATAAATACAACTATGAAGCGATGTTAAAAGTGATTTTGTTACTAAATTGTGGTGAATACAATAATTTTTGTGGTTGAGGAAACTTAATTATAATTACTTGGTCATTACATGTAGTGCCATTTTTGTGAAATATGGGCACTTCAAGGGTGCTTAATTTGATTAAAACCTATCAACTTTAATAAAATTACCGCCACAAAACTTAACACAAGCTCTGCATTATTTTACATAATTGCCTACATTTTATTTTATTCATCAGTGAATTGTTTATTACTGATTTTTTTCAACCACCATACTAGACATATGCCCGTTTTGTACGGGTCAGTTTTTTGTACACTGCATTTGGAACAGAGCATTAAAATAAAGCATATTTAAATGATACATAAAAAAGTGAATTATAACAAAAAACATATCAGTATAAACTAAAGGAATTATTTGGAAACCAAGAAATATTTTTAATTTTTACTAAATTTTTTAAAATAAATTTTAAAATTCAACTGAATAACCCAGCGGAAAAAATACATATTTTTTAAAATAAAATCATATCAGCTTTTAAAGTTTGTGAGTTAATAAAAAGATATTGGAAAAAAAAGTATTTTTGCCAGACAGAAGGATTTTCACTGACTTGGTATTTCTGTATAAAATTTAAAATGATTTAGTTGATAGTCCGGTATTGCTTGAACTGATAAGCTTCCGGATTCCACTACGTAATACTAGAAGTCAGGATTTATTTCAGTGCAGAAATTCTGGAACTAACTACCATATGTATTCCTCTTTACCCAAAATACTAATGTAGGGAAATAATTTTACCAAGTCAGTGGACATCTTCAATTTATCTGTAAACAAATTCATAATACTGTTACTGAGGCAGTTCAGTTATGTACAATAAATACTTTATTTTATTTAATCACAATGTTATTTAAATGTCATATGTAAAAGCCCCGAAAAAGAGCGTAGATAAATAAATAAAAAATAAATTAACTGCAAACTATGTAGGTGGATAAAAGAAATTGTTGGACGGAATTCATTTGCAATATATTTTTATTAAAATAAATGTCGAATAGAATTATTTATTTTGATAAATTTTGAACAAACTATTGTCCAAAATTGAAAACTTGAAATAAAAAAAGCGGAACCTAGTGATGTTTATATTATTCTGATGATCATATAAAAAGTTAGAAGTTATCATCTTGGGAACATGTTTGTTGTATTCGTGTTGGCGTGGCCTACTTCTATGCAATATTGATAACTTAAGTAGTGAAAGCAAATAAATTATTTATTATAATTTCTAGTACTAAGATAGATATTGAAGCATCAACATAAATGTGAAATAATTAAATGACGGTCTCCGTGGTGGACGAATTTTATAACTCTTAGAGATTCATAATCTGAAGGTCGCGGGATCGAATCCCGGCGTGGGCAAATAAATTATACGTGATTATATTATTTTATTTCACAATTAATTAATTTAGAATAATATATAGTATATTTGCGGCATGTTCTAGAGTGGAAGGTACTCTCACATCCCCTTGGTGTAAGACCATCATTCAGAATTGAAACTTTGCTTGAAATGACTTTATCCGTGTTTGGTGACCAGATATGAATATCCAGGTACTTCCCCACCTTCCTCTTCCCACCTCCTTCCCCTCCTCTCTACCTTCGGCCTCACAACATACCCCAATTGGGGATGCCATAGTCTCACTGGCTCCGAGTGAGAGCAGATGGGACTCTTGTGAGGTACTCACATAACAAAAAAAAATTGTTGCTGGAACTGATTTTAACGAAAATTTTATTAAAAATCACACTTTTTTATGTAAAGGTTGTCCGGGTGCACAAACTTTGGGGGGGGGGGGGAGTTCTACAAGATGGTAGAAGCAAAAAATATTTACAACTTTTTCGAAATTCCAACTTTATTTTTGCGTACAAAAATATTTTTCAATAAAAGAATATTATTTATTACATGACAACAATTGAATCTTTTTACCTAAAAACTACCTTAAAACATTGTAATATTGAAAAAAGTGATAAATTTTTTTCACTTGTACAATCATGTAAAAACACCTCTCGAAGTTTGTTTGCTTTACATATGGACACCCTATATTACATTAAATATATTAAAAAACGAAAACTTAAAAAATTCCTTTTGAAAGTGCAAACAAATTTTTATTTTTATTTTTATTGGTATAACCTTTAAGGTTATACCCATCTATGCAGAAAATACGAGTATATATCATTTAAGAAGAAGAAATCAAAACCAGAATGAGACAGAAAAATAAAAAGGTAACGGTCACAATATGAACTCTAACCCAAGATCATTTTGTTATTACCCTTGCACCAAACCGGCCTATTGGGACGTATATTTTTCTGTCATTTTTTTCGATCTATGTTTCAAATTCAGAATTAACAATATTATTCTAACAAATAATTTTCTCCATATTTTTAGCAGCTATCATATATATGAATTAATGATTGTTTTAGTCTTGTTCTCTTTTATGATTCATATAGATTTATTAGTACGAAATTTTCTTTAAAAAAAATTAATACACGCATAAAAAAAAGAAATATTATTATTATCATTTTTCGCAATCGTCCAATTTTTACATAATAGATAATGGAAACAAATTGCATACCTATAAAAGTTTTAATAGATAAATGTGACACATGATTCGTCAATATTCAACAATCTTAATAGCCTCAAACTTAACTTAATCTTAATTTTTAATCAAAATCAAAATTACTACATACGGCAACATCATTGTTACTCGTGTATCTAGTACCTACTCGTCCAATCTGATAATCATTTAATTCTGATCTGATCGATTTTATTGTTATATTGATTATAGATACATTTTTACAATGAAAATTAATTACATTATTTGAGATAAAATCAACTAATATCGGGTGCAATCTTATCAGTGTAGTGTAAAATAAACATGCGTGTTTATAAAAATAAGTGTAAAATAAACATTCGGGCAGTGTAAAAAAACATAAAATGTAGAAAGTAATTAATAAATGTTAAAAATGAATAGTAGTTTTCTCTATTATATACGAGGGGGGCCCAAAAGTAACTTTTTTAGGCGCTTTTATTATTTCCACGGTTAAGACATGGCAATGGCATAAAAAAAGACAATAAAAGTACGTTCCTTATCACAATAATGCTGCAACTCTTTCTTATACACTAAAAAATGGTGAGACTAAATATGAGATATACAATGCACATATGTCTGCTTCCTCCAAAAGAAAATGGTAATTTTTTTTTTGCATCTCCTTCACTCGTATTAAGGAAATAAGATGCCGCGTTTCGTTGCTGTCGACGTGCCGTTGTCGTGGGAAATATAAAATCAGTTTTTTGTGAAATGGAACATTGAAGTTTTCAATTTTTTTCTTGAATACAATAATTCATTTTCATTATTTATTTTTGGAGTGTTATGCCGTGTTGCGCTACCTCCTTCTTTAGCCAACGTTTCGGAGAGCGTTACAGTGTCCATCATCAGGGCAGCCGTGTTAAAAAAATACTAATTATTATTTTTAATTGATAAACTAATGTTAAAGACAAGATTTTTTTGCAGAGCACAAAGGGTAACAATTATTAGCCTAAAACACTCATCTACATTGAAAACATTATTATTTGGCGGGCAAGAGATAAGCCGACGTAGCTCAGTGGACAGAGCATTTGACCGGAAATCAGAAGGACACGGATTCGAGTCCCGTCGGCGGCATGTATATTTTCTCGGGAGATTTTTTCAATGTAGATGAGTGTTTCAGGTCAATAATTATAACTTATAATAATTTAAAAAAAAATACTGTTTAAGGCAAAGAAATTTTACTTATTTAAGACATCAACTTTCTTTTTAACCCCCGATACGCAAGGACCGGTGCCATAAGTTTGACCGCACTCTGTGTGTCTGTGAGTCTGTGTGTCTGTGTGTCTGTGTGTCTGTGTGTCTGTGTGTCTGTGTGTCTGTGTATCTGTTTGTCTGTGTGTCTGTGTGTCTGTGTGTCAGTATGTCGGTCGGTGGCATCGTACCTCAAAAAGAATGGACCGATAATGATGCTTTTTTGTTTGTTTGAAATCTGACGTGATCGAGATGGTTCTAAGCTTCAATTCATGAAAATCTGTTCAGGCGTTTCAAGCTCATCAGCTCTTTTTTTGTGTCGGGGGTTGCTTATAAAACAATATCGATAATGATAAAATTTCAATCTAAAATAAATATTTTTTCCTTTTAGCTGCACAAAAATGGCAGGTCAACTAACGCTGGTGGCCGCCCTACTGGCGGTTCACTTGTGTTCTGCATTCAAATATGATCCCATGCAGAACCGACTTGGAAAGGCTACAGAACTAGACTGGTGGGAGAGTACTGTATTCTACCAAATATACCCGAGGTCCTTCAAGGACAGCGATGGAGATGGCATCGGAGACCTGAAAGGTAATTTTGAAGATTATTCTTTAAGAGGGAACAAAGAAAACCGGAAATATGTCATTTTTAAATAAAATTTTAGACGAATTGAATCTTTTCAACAAAAAATTATAAACTGATTTCAAAAGACTGGTCTTTTATCTAGTAAAGCTATGCTTTAAATTTTGAGAAAATACTTTATTTTTAGTACAATAAGGTTTATTCGTAGGTCGTTGGCAGATTTGTTAAATTTTCAAACAAAATTTTGTATTATACAACACACATTTCAAATCATATAATCACACAATCAATATCAATCAATACAATAATTATTAAACGTATGTTTCAGAATTTTAATTTTAGTTTAAATAAAATCATTTAAAAAAAGATCCCCACAAGTGTCTTTTGACGAAAATACTCCAGTTTGTCTATTTATTTAAGGTCTTACAAACTAATACATTAAAGATATTTTTTATATTCTTATTTTACTTAGATGTTATCAAAAAATTATAACAAAAAGTACATCATTTTGATAGTTTTTTCATCACGCCTTTCAGCATTTTTGAAGGTAGGTATAAATTAAAGCAAATTTAGAATGAAGTAAAATCGATATAGAGTTATTATTATAAAAAAAACTGGAACGGAGAATAATTTATATTTCTTATTGGAACCGCCCTGTACGATCGTAAGAACATCTTTCGACGAAATAAGAATTCTTGGCCGCTGGCTGGTTAATGGCCCTTAACTTATCTAATCTGGAGTTATTCTAGTTGACAATAATAAATGCTAGTGTTTGAATTTTTCCTCACTCACGAACATCAGTGCAAAATAGTTACGTTAGGTTGATTTGTTCCGTGACTTTTCATCCCGCGACAAAATATCCTCCAACAAAATATCCTACGGACAAAACATCCCTTAAAAAAATATCTACTAAAACCTAACCTAACCTAACCTTACATAACCTAACCAAACCTAACTCAATCTAACCTAACATAAGCTAACCAAACCTAACAAAAAATGTACAAAAATAATACAGACATCCTGCAAAGACAATAAATTATTTATTGTTCAAAAATAGTAAAATAAGGTTAGGTTTTAGAAAAAATTCTTTTGGAGGATGTTTTGGCCGAAGGATATTTTGTCGGAGGATATTTTATTGCGGGATGAAAACGCGTATTACCGGTTGCTTTACAGAAATTCAAATGTAACATTATCATCAAATGGCCAATCGCCATTTTGTTTTTCTTTTTACATTTATGTATTTTTCGGCTTTTTAACAAGTTGTGATCGGCTGACAAGAATATGTAATACCATGACAGTTGTGCTTCTTTGCCGATCACAATATATTTTAATTTCTTAGCAAATAGGTTTACACTTCAGGATATGTATTAAATATAAACATATGTTTTTTTTATATTAGCTTAGCTGTGTAGAGGGTCTTTTTAGGGGATGGAAAGATATAAGTTCAGGGAAGGAAAAAAGTATGAAGGGAGGTAGGAATCTGGGGGTCAGTGTTTCCTGGAGAGACGGATGAATGAATCCATCCTTTCCACTGTGTTACAAGGCAATCTTCCGAGAGAGTCCTGCTGGAGAGGTCAAAGGGTCTCCATTAACCAGCCTCTCCCGATCCGGCCCCTCACGCTGTTGGTGGGCAGACACATCTGCTGCCAAGATCCGGACAAACCTAACCCCATTAAAGACTATTTATGTAAAGGAGATTGTCAGTGACCCGTGGCAGAGGGCAGGATTTTGACGGACTCAAGTCGAACGGCGGCGTGGATTTGATTTTCATAAAAATCTGCAGTTTTTAAATAATGTAATCTATTTGAATTGCGATTTTATTTTTTGAATGAATGCAAATCTTGGTAGTGGAAATTAACCCACTTCCGACCGAGCTGAAACTCGGCGGATAGAGTCGTTGTCGGTAACAATGCATTCTATTGCTACGGCCAGACCCTTGCGACAAGCTGCTTGTCGCAAGCTCAGGCAAGCTCTGGCAAGCGAATGGCTGGCGTCCCCACACTTGCAAGCGCGCCAGTACATTCAAAGCGCGCGCAGCGCCCAAAAATGGCGGACGTCGAAGCAGCTGCATCAGCTGTCATTTTTGCGCTAACCTATTTCTATTTTAAAGCGAAACAAAACGAAAAAAAGTGAAGAATTCGAAAGAGAAGATAGTGGATGATTAAAATCCATAGAAATCGTACCAGGTAATTCATTTAATATTCTGATATTTTGTTTATTGTCCGTAAGTTGTACCAACGTGTGGATGCCACGCCAGCGTTTGCCGCAAGCGCTTGCCGCTTGTGGCCAAAATATCCGACCTCGATCGGATCGGCGGCAAACTCTCGCAAGCTCTTGCAAGCCTACACAATTACACAAGCCAAGCCACACGCGCGCTCCAGACGCTGGGACTTGTGGACGCTTGCGGAGGCTTGCCATGTGTTTGGAGCCGGTATATTAGTGGCACTTACGCACACGCACGCGCACACACCCCTTTTTCTGAAATTGGATGACATTATATTTAAAAGTTCAGCGGTTATTATACGAAATAAATGTACCATGCAATTTGGATTTAGCTTAGGTGTCAGCAGTATTCACACTGTGAACGTGAAAAAAAGCTTAGGCAACGCCGGGACTTTGACTAGTCTTTCTATCTATTAATAAAAAGAAAAGTGTCTGTGGCGAGTGGCATAAATTTAAATTTTGTACAAATCTACAGATCCACTCCGAGATTGATGCAGGGCCGTATTTACACTTTTCATTAGTATAGGCCGCTTCATTTGCGCCGCCTGATATTGCTTAAGTGTGTTCTATATTATTTGATATTGCTTAAGTGTGTTAATTTCAATTGCATTTTCTTCGAAATAATCAAAGTTTTCTTACTCTGGTATAATAAACTCGAGAACAGATCCATAAAAATCGATGAACTCTGAATCTGAGCATTCACTTTATTTAGTCTTTCCAAAATAGTATTCCAAAATACGATTAGTAACCAAATAAAGGTAGCCCACTGCCCAAGCATTTTTTGTCAAATATTTGAACCATAATCACACGACACAATCCGCGGTCCCGTATGGGATGTCTGGGCGGCTAAAAGTTCCTTAAAGCGGGGAAATAGGGGTAGAGGGTTATACATTTTTTTTTTTCATAAATCGATGGTAGAACTATTCAAAAATATTTATTTATTTATTACACGCCCTGATGGGCTTTTACATTATAGTTTATAAGTTGAGTATAAAAACAATGAAAAAAATATAATACAATGAGAAAAGAAAATACGTAATACAATGTAACAACAATACATTACATACAATACAATTCAAAAATGATAAAAGTCTCACATTCAATATAAACAAAAATTGCAGAAATTATGTAAATCTATTTGTGTCTAGAATAATAAAAGTGATAGAATATACAACCTTTATACTGATTACTTTTATAAATGAAATATATCACCTAGATTAGAATATTTATTTCCGAGACTATGAAGTTTTGGAAACAGAGAATTTTGATAAGTGTCCTGGTGTTATTGAAGTAAAAGGGTAATAAATGTCGACATGATTTTTTGGGAATATGGATATTGATAAATTGAAGTAATTCAGGACAGTCAATTTTGTAATGCAGTATTTTATGTAACAGTATTAAATGTGTGCTTATTCTTGTTTCTGAAAGTTTCAATAGAGACATTTTATCCAGGAGTTAATTGTAATCAATGTTTAGTAAAGGAATACGCAATTTATAGTTTATGAACCTTAGAAACTTCCGTTGTATCTTTTCAATGTTGTCTGAATGAATATTGAATAAGGGAGACCATAACGTAGAGTAATATTCAAGTTGGCATCTTACAGGGGTTTTATTTAACATAATAAATGTGCCTAAATCATTAAAATCTTTTGCAGCTCTTAAAAAAAAGCCAAGAGTCTTTAGGGATTTATTGATAATATTATTAATATGACATACAAAGGTGAGTTTACTGTCAAACATAATGCCTAGATCCATAATTTCATTAACACAATTTAAATTTTCACCATTTAATGAATACTGAAAAAATATAGGATTATTTATTTTGAAAAAATGAATGAACTGACATTTATTTATGTTTAATGCTAGTTTGTTGATACATCACCATTCAAAAAGATATGTCAAGTTAGTTTGAAGTGTAATACAATCATTAATGTGGTTAATCTCTTTATATAGTTTCATTTCATCAGCAAACAGTAGCACGTTTATGTTTATAAATATATCAACAATATCATTTATAAATATAATGAACAAATGTGCCCGAAATGGGAGCCTTGCGGCACTCCACTTGTTGCTATAAATTTGTAAGAATGTGTGCCATTTATTTTCACACTAAGACTTCTTTTGGACAAATAACTAACAAACCAAATTAATAAGCTACCATAAACCCGAATTGATTTCGGGTGAAAATTGTGACCTCCAGGAATAATTGTCCAGTCGGGTGGCGACTTACAATGCGCGGCAGCTGATATCTCCGTTATTTTTTGAGGAAAATATTTGAAAACTTTAGAATATAATCTTGAATATATATCTGTAAAATGACCGCAAGGTACAAACAAAATATATATTATATTCCTTATGTGTTAAAAAAATTCATGAAAATCACTAAAAATACGCCGTCATACACCTATTTCCCCTCTTAGACGCTCGTGCGCCGCGTGAAATAAAGGTAGCCCACTGCCAAATCATTTTTTAGAAATATTCGCACCACAATCATCGGTCCCGTATTGGACCGTTGGGCATTGAACGACACAAATCCGCGGCACTGGGCGTCTAAAGGTTAATAGATAGAAAGCTCAATCTATGCGCAGTGACTTTTTTGTTGTTGTTTATAATCGTACACAAATTTAACGGCTTACCAAAGCGAGCGAGCGCCGCCCCCTGAACTCTGCCGCCCCTAGGCCGCAGCCTATAAGGCCTATTGACAAATCCAGGACAGGATTGATGAAAATGTTCACACTTGACCTCCGAAAACCTGATTTAGAAACACTCCAAAGTCAGGATTTCAGCTGGTTTACGATATATTAGATACCAACTAGAAAATACTTGGTAAATAAAACGTTACACCAAGTTAGTGGAATATACTATTCAACTAAAAAATGTTTTAAATTATTTTTCTAGGTATAATCAGTAAGCTGGACCATCTCAAGGATGCTGGAATCGGTGCCACCTGGTTGTCACCCATTATGAAATCACCGATGGCAGATTTCGGATACGACATTTCCGATTTTTACGATATTGACCCTACTTTCGGAAATATGGCTGACTTCGATGAACTTATGGTGAAGGCGAAATCACTGGGTATGTTTTGAATGATTTCCTTCATATCCTTTTTTTTACATTAACTCCACACAGTAGGCCCTGAGGAAAATAATTTCCCTCAGGGCCTATGTCATCTTTGAGGATGCTGTGTGGAGGGTCTTTTTGAGGAAAGGAAGGAGTTAACATGGGTCTTGAAGAGACTCATGTTGTAGGAGGGAGGAAACACAGAGGCCGGTAAATCGTTCCACAGCCGAGCTGTTGAACTCAAGAACGAATCGTAAAAACGACCCGTTCTCATGTGACTAATATCAACCGTGTACAAATGTTGGGCGCGTGTTTGGCGTATTTCCCGACTATGCACCGGTGCCGAGGGGATCAATGACGCTAGTTCCTCGGAGCATCTTCCATTGTAATACCGGTAGAATAAGGACAGCATTCCCACCTGACGCCTATGCTCTAAAGATTGCAATCCGTCTGTTAAGATGGGAGAATCTATCAAACGGACCGCCCGTTTCTGCACAGAGTCAAGGGTTTTTAAGGTATTTTGGAGCTCCAGACCAGAGGTGGCTTTCCTTGAGAAACATAAACATTGAAAACATGTCAATAATCTTAATATTTAATCTTGACTTAAATAATATCACCCCGTCTATCAGGGGCGCCACGTCTTTTTCTACAATTAAAATGCGACCTTGTAACACGTAATATTTAAATATTAAAGTTTTCTGTAGAGCTGTTATCAAAAAACTTCATCATGGATTAACGTTGCGATATTATTATTGGCCAATGAATTTCTACCTTCTTTATACATGATGTATTATTATTTATATGTCAATATAAACTGAAAACCGTCAATGGCAACGACAATGGGGTATTTTCACAAACTATGAATTCGTTAAAAGTGTGTGGAAGATTTTAATTTAATTTTTCTGATTCTAATCATTGTATTAAAATGTGTAATTAAAAATTCATTCATAATTATTGATTTGAAAAACCGCACATTCCGAAACAGTTCAACTGGCTACAACGTCATTATTTATTTATTTATTTATTTTATTTTAGGGAAATCAACAGTTTACAATAATGATTAATTTATACATGTATAATTAACCTAACTGAGAAACCAATTATAGATTTCCTCATTATACTATTACATTGTATGTCTAGAAATTAAACAGTAATTTTAGAAAATTAAAAGATAGTACATTAAAAGATATAACATAGGTATAACAGGTGGAAGGTAGTACATAATATATCATTAGATTTATGAATTTTGTAGTCATTTAATACATTTTAATACACTTTTGATAGAATTTTTATATTTATTTTCGTTACAATTGAAGATATCTATATCAGAGAAAATGTTATTATATGTTGAACACACTCTAATAAGGCAAGCATTTTGGTTTGAATTGGTTTTACAGTGTTTTTCCTTAAAAATATTACACGAACGTGTGTGCCGTGTAGGTACTTTAAAATCTATTCTGTTCAATAATTCAGGACAGTCGGTTATATTATTTACGATTTTATATAGCAACATTGCATCTGAGAATTGTCTGCGTACACTCAATGCATCAATTTTGAAGAAATTTATTGCGTCAAGATAATTATTAAATCGATTGTACGATTTGTAAGAAAGGTATTTTATGAATTTTTTCTGAATCGATTCAATTTTATTTATATGTACTGCATAAAATGGAGACCACACAGTTGACGCAAACTCTAAATGGCTTCGTACATACGCAAAGTATAGTTGTTTGATAATTACAGTGTTTGTGAATTCTTTTGTATTTCTTACTATGAAACCAAGCATTTTAGCTGCTTTATTTGTTATTTGATTGATATGGCATTGATATTGTAACTTACTATCGAGAATCACACCTAAATCACGAATATTGGAGCAGGTTTCAATTTTGTTTTCATTTAACAGATATTGATGTACAATTTTTTTGTCATTTCTTGTGAATATGATGTGATGACACTTTAAACTGTTTAAAAATAACTGGTTATTCTCACAATACATAGCTACGCTGTTCAAATCATCTTGTAATTTTATACAATCATTTAGGTCATTTATGGGTTTGTACAGTTTGGCGTCATCGGCAAATAATTCTAATTTGGAGTATTTTACGACATTCACTATGTCATTAATATATAAAATAAAAAATAATGGACCGAGATGAGACCCTTGCTGGATGCCTGAAGAAATTTCTTTGAAATCAGATTTAAAACCCTTTAATGCTACCGCTTGTAATCTTTTGAGTATGTAGGAAGTTACCCAGCGAAACAAGTTACCACGTATGCCAAAAGACCAAAGTTTCTGTATTAATAATTTTTGATTGATTTTATCAAAAGCTTTGGAAAAATCAGTATACAGAGCGTCTACTTGGGTGCGGTTGTCCATGTGATTAACAATAAAATCGGTGAATAAAACAAGATTGCTTTCTACACTTCTGCCTTTTATGAAACCATGTTGTTGTTTTATTATAATATGGTTTAGTTGTGAAATTATGACATAGAAACCGCAACTGGCTGGTATGATGGCTGTCAAACCAAAGTACGAATTCACGAATAAAAACGAACAGGTCGTTTTGGCGGCAAATCAAAAAAAGCACATTTTAAGTCGTTATAGAAAAGTTATTCGTTGGCAAATAAATAAAACAATGTATTCTGGGCGTAATTTTCTTCTTAATTTTGTTTTACATCTAATAATCTAAGATGACCCGCAATGGACGATATTTTACTACCATATGAGTGAAGATATTCAACTACCAATGTCAATTATAGAAACGCCGCCAAAGAGTAACACTTGTTAAAATGATTTATTCAGTTAAATTAACACATTTGAAAATATGTATTTGTAGAATTCATGTATGTCTACAATAACAGGCTTTCCTTATCAGGAAATAAATTCAACTGTATAATAAAAAAAACGCAGCAATGTTTTGAGTGTTCTGATTTGCAAATAATGTCTTAACGCACATGTTTACATGTTATTGGTGGTAAGGCCCAAATAGATTGCATAATGATCTCGGGACGCTAAATGAGCATGGTTCTTGCTATCGGTAAATTTATGATCGGACTTCTGTGAAGTCTTTGACCTCGTCTTGTAAATAGAAATAATACAATTAGAGATTTAATTAATTTCCGTATCAATCTTATAAACAAACGTTGCATTTCTTCCGAAATCGTGACATTTTTCATAAGTAAGCTCCAGATAAGAGATTTTGAGCGAATTTTCGCATAGTACGTTTTAATTTTATAAATTTACAATTTTTTTGATACCACAGGAATTAAGATCATCATGGATTTGGTACCAAATCACTCCAGTGATCAGTGTCAATGGTTTTTGGATTCCATTAACAAAACTAATGGAAAGGAAGATTACTACATATGGCAAGACCCTGTATTTATTGGAAACGACACCACAACACCCACACCGCCAAACAACTGGGTAAGTTCTATATAAATAATAATTATTGTTTCAAACATACATAATTCTATTCAATGTATTCTTTTTATATTAGTTTGTTTTAAAATGATGTAGCTATATATTAATCAGTATGTTTCAACAAATTCAAATGTCAAATAAAATGTCAAATTACATATTAATAAAATAATTAAAATTATGGGTGAATGGTTCAAATGTTGAAATGCTTTTCCTAAAACTATTTAAATCATATTTCGCTTTTCACTTAACAAGATCAACACTAAATACTTATTTATATAAAACAATATGAAAAATTGTTTAATTTCGTTTTTTATTTAAAAAGTTTATTTTTATTACAATTTTTTACTATTTTACCCATACACAGGCAGTACCTTTAATGGGTTCCCAATATTTATGTTCATTTTATGCAAATATATATTTTTAATTGTATGCATTTCCGTTGTAAAATAATTGAGATAAAAAAAATAAAAATTGCAATGAACACATTTTAAAACCGAGATGATGTTAGAAAAACAGAAAAAAAATAGATTTTTGGTATTATTGTTATTAATTATTAAGTTTCAAGTAGTCTAAAGATAGGCGAATGTATTTTATTACTTCCGTAGTAAAAAAATGAATGGCGAATCAGTGAATGTAAAAACAAACAGCTTTAAGATGAAGCCATGCGAAATAATGCAAAATCATATATTTTTGATTTGAAAATTTGATCGCTTAAAAGTATTATAGATAATTCATTTAAATGAATTAAATACTGCGTGTTGGCCTTTAAAAATATCGGTCATTTTTCGTCTTTTAAGTCTTTTAATAAGCCTAGAAACAAATTAAAGTATAAGGTCTATAAAAAACACTTTCAAGTGCAAAATCTCCTACTTAAAAACTCCCTTTCGAATATGGTTTTATTGTTTAATGTGGCAAATTCAGTTTCTTTTATAATAATCGCAAAAAATATATATTTGCGCCCGAACTTCACAGAATAAAATAAAATATACATTTTCGCGTTGTTCTTTATGTTATCAATTAATATGGTCGCCAGTCCAGGAATTTGGATTTTCAAAGATAACCTTACGCCGTCCACCTAAGGACTACAGACTTGCCACACCTATTTTGTATCAGTTCGGCACCGGCTGCGGCGGGGAATAGACGTCATAGACTTCGCGACGCTTGGTTCCGTGATATCAATTATCTATAAATTTCCTTGTTGTACACAATAAACAATGCGTAAAAAAGGAGTTAATGTTTTTTACAGGCCTTTCCAAAATCAACCTGCACAAAAAATTCTTAAATACCTTTTCCAACCTTTCCAAAAGCATTTTCTCAAGTATTTTTAAACTCCTCCCACAATGAGGCGTGAATTCCGATTTCGATTTTTTCCTGGACTATTGGATCACCTTAATATGTAGGTACCTAATATGCATATTAACGTAGAAATTAAATAAAGTAGTAATATTAACAGGTATGTACTTGCTATTTTCTTATTAGGTCAGTGTGTTCAGAGGGTCTGCCTGGGAGTACAGCCCAATTCGTAAGCAATACTACCTCCACCAGTTCACAAAGCAGCAACCAGATCTCAACTATAGGAACCCAGCAGTAGTCACGGAAATGCAGGTGAATAAATTAGAAAAATTGACAACAATTACGCTTTGCGTGCTCAGAAAACCATTCAAGTAATTTGAAATGAAAAATGAAAAATTATACTTAATATTTTCAGAATGTGATAAAGTTTTGGTTGGAAAAGGGAATCGGAGGATTTAGGATCGATGCCATTAACCACCAGTTTGAGATTGATAGAGTTAATAAAACCTTCCCAGATGAGCCAAGAAATCCAGAAAATGACGACAAGGATGACTATGGTTACGTCGATCACATTTACACCAAAGATCTCGATGAAACTTATTGGGCTATATATGATTGGAGGACAATCTTTGACAGTTTTTACGGCAAATTAAACGAAACACGGTAAAATATTCATGAATTACCTGATAATAATATTTACACACTTTGGTCAAATTTTGTCCCTTTCGTACCCTGCTTTGTGCAAGTTTGATGGATATTTGTGTAAATCTGTCTTTCCCTATTTTTAAATTGGATTTGCCTCAAGTACTGACATCATATCAATTTTTAATTTTATTAGTTTTTACATTTTTATATGAAACATGTTAGGTATATGTATATAAAAAATAGAAATTATATTCGTAGTCCTCCTCACTAGGAAATCCTGTGCTGAGGGGGACTATGCTTTTGGATAAGTTTTCAGTGATTTCTATGGTTTAACTTCATGGTTTGGATAAGGTTTTCCAGAAATTTCCAAATATCTTTTTAAGCACCTCTATTATAATTCAAATTGACTACATTCTTCTTTGTTTCTCCATATTATTTAACATGTCCAAGAACACCAAAAGTGTGAAAGCATAGAGCTTGTTTAAAATAATTGTTTTTTTAATTGCAGAATCATGATGACGGAAGCTTATACCGACATAAACAAGACGATGTTTTATTATGGAAATGCAACCAGCGCCGGTTCACACATTCCGTTTAATTTTGGACTCATCAATGAAGCTAACGAACAATCTACTGCTGGACAAATCGAAAATGTTATAAAGAAATGGCTCTCTAACATGCCCGCTGGCAAAACAGCAAACTGGGTGGTAAGTGGACAATATAATAAGTTTACTTTTGTTTACATAATAAAATAATGTATTGCTTTTGTAATAATCATAAGAAACTGACAAATTAATAAGCAACAAAGCATTTAATAGATAAAGAGGTTAATTGCCTACATACAAACATTGATTTCTACACACAATAACAAAAAACCATTAAATTTAAAAGCGATCACTACTCGCCCTTCCTTTAAAATCATCAATGATCTAAGACTCATTAGTCTTTTTACAGTAACATGGATACAATGATAAGTTAAACGTTAATCAGAGAATCTGAGAAAGAATATATGTTTATTTTCATAGTAATTGCCTCTGGTTTGGTCACGATACACGATAGAATTATGGACATTACACGATAGAATTATGGACATTAATCTATTTGATGAGAACAAACCTCAAATTGCTTCAATTTATTTTGCTTTCATAGTCATTCGATACTATTACTTTGTGGAGGTTCTAAAAAAATTTAATTTGAGGGTTTAATCTCTAGATTGGCAACCACGATCAATGGAGAGTTGCCACCCGCTATGGAATGGAGAGGGTCGATGGACTGAACATGATGGTCATGTTATTGCCCGGAGCCGCCGTGACCTACAACGTAAGCATTGAATTTTAAATAAATTCTTGAATTATATTGCTGCAATTTACTGGCACTTTGGAAAATACGTAGGTATCAGTTAAAGCTTTCTTCCCGCACCCAAAGTGAAAAGCGGTCTGAAAAAAACAAATCAAACTGAGCGAATACTAAATTATGCAGAAGCTTCGTCAACAGTGAAAGACGTAGTAAAATAATCATTTATCCTAAGCATTTTTTGACATGCTCAATGCAAATTAAAATGGCCCATTTACGAAATTCCAAGATAGTACCGTTTGAGTCTACTCTAATTCCTCAACCAATACAACGATTTCAAGAAATTAAATAATGTGTAAACAGACATAGGATGGGTTTGAGAAGGGGTTCCATTGTCATCGGTCAAATTGGTAAAGAATTTCCGTGATCGAATCCCGGTGGCACATAAATAAGTATGATTAGTATCTATTATTAACAAGTACATTGTAAACACCAATATTTTTTTTATAATATTTACAGGGAGAGGAGATTGGTATGAGTAATACCAACATTACATGGGAGGAGACCACAGATCCCCAGGCCTGCAATACTAACGACCCAATCAACTACTGGAAGTCCTCCAGGGACCCCGCTAGGACCCCATTCCAATGGGATAATTCTAGTTTTGCTGGTATATCTATCTATTCATTATATTAATTTTAATGAAAATAAGTATAGTACACTGTAATGGCGGTAAAAAGGAAAACTGTATTATCCCTCGGTTCGTCATTCTACCGCCAGAGTACAGTAGCGCTTTCACCACTGGCGGCAAAATGACTAAATCAAACCATCGATAAATCCCGAGCAACGCAGGGTAAACGAAAGCTAGTGTACCACAAATGGAAGCAAAGATTATTTTAATGATTAGTCTGAATCCGGTCACATCATTCCGCCGACGTTTGGTTAAATTTTTTAATGGGTGATTTGATCGCAGGCGTCAAGTATAATGGTCATCAAATTTTTGCGACGCATGCATAAAATACTGTTGTTCACCACTGGTGTGGTCAAATACGTACCTACTTAATAATACGAAGATTCCCGCAACTAACACCCCCTAACAGTCCTAACAGATACAGATGGTGGTAAATAGATTGCAATTGACGAAACAACACTACGTTACAGTGTTCATCGTCAGGGGAGACGCCCGCTCTGGATCTAAAACTTCCAATGTTGTCAAAATCACCAAATAAATCTTTTTAAAAATTAAAAAAAAAATCTGTATTTTCCTGGCTCTACTCTTATAAACAAGGAAATTGATGATGGGGCTGAAATTCGAACCGCAAACATCACATAAAGATCTTGGATAAAGGAATGGTAGGTATAATGATAGAAAGATGAATAAGTGGATTAGGTTATATGTTTATCTCCAACCCCAACTGGAACTACGCTGAAATTATATTTTTCTTCACTGGTTGGAAAAGGGTGAAAAGATAACAACAGGGTTAGGCAAATAATCTTTTGGACATGAAAACTAAAAGCCATGTTTTTTAAAGGTTTCTCAACCACTACCAATAAGACATGGCTTCCCGTCAATCCCAACTACAAGGAACTTAATCTGAAGTTACAGAAGGAAGTGCCTCGCAGTCACTACAAAATTTACAAGAACTTGGTTTCGATGAGAAAGATCTACGCGTTCTCACACGGAAAACTGGAAACAAAAGCAATAAGCGATGAGGTCTTGTCTTTCACAAGGTAAAAATATATGTTTTAAATAATTTTTACTATCGTGACCTAAACGGTACAAATAACGTCGCGACGGTACAAACCCCAGACATTATGACAAAGTTTTATTTTGTACCATACTAGGAACCTTAAAAAATGCTCCTACTACATGTATTCAAACTAATTTTATTCGCTTGGTAAGGAAGTAATATTACATATTATCGTTGTTTCTTCACTAGAAAACACTGATTTTTATATGGGTATAGCTTGTTGCAAATTTCGTTCCAAATGACACGATTTTTCATTATCAAAAGTAACAGTGCTGTATTTATTTACATGACTTGTTTTTTATTTGAATAACGTTTAATTTGCAGGAAAAATAGTAAAATTTAAGAATATTTTCGTATTTCTTCATTATATTATATTTTTTATAACATTGGAGAGAAAAAAAAACATTTTTCTGATTATAAGAATCTGTCCTGGGGAATCTACATAGGATAGATTAATTTTTACAATTTTTACAAATACATAAACACATTATCTCGTAAGACGGTATGATTTACAAAACCATAATTTTTCAAAAAACAAATAAGTTGTTACGAAAATAGTGTCAGCCGAAGCCTGGCGTTTTAGCTGGCATGGTAAGGTTTAAGTTTGATGGGTTGGGTTTGGTTTACTAATATTGAGTTTCTGAACTTTCGTCATTTGATGACCGTTATATCGTCGATCAGCGCCATTTTGAATTATTGACATTTGAATGTTCCACCCATTTTCGACCCATTTCAACTAATGACTCAGTTGGGATCAGTTTTCAAACATGGCGGTCAGGTTGTTATGAGTGAAATGTTTGAAACAGGCCGAGAATCGCTGTTAAACCGGGACCGTTTAAACGTGAAAATGAATTCAAAATGGCCATCAATGGTCATCAAAAAATGTGACAAGAGTTTTGAACTATGCAACCTAAGTGTTGTTTTTTAAAAAAATGCCTCATGTGCAATAAAAGATCATCCTTTATTTCGCAAGATTCGACCAGCACCCATACCCCATTAGACCGGTCAGTGGTTGAGTGGGCACAGCGCTTGGGTCCCACCCGGGCGTCGCATGTTCTATTCCTTGGCTGGCTAAGTCCTCCATCACAACACAAGCAACATTTTTGGCTTTCTATGGTGGTGGTAGGAGATTTTCAAACATTGTTGGGTTATTCGTAACCTGGGAATGTTTGTCTTTCTTAAAAAAAAAATCCTTAGCGCAGAATTCACACACGGATTTGCTCGCAAAATCAAATCTTTACATGTTATTAAAATATTTTTAATGAGGTGTGAATAAATTGGATAGTTTTAATTACTTGTTGATCGTTTATTTTTTTTTCTAATTATAGATCGGTGGAAGGAAATGAAACATACGTTGTTGTCATCAATTTGAGTGGAACGAAACAAGTCGTGAAATTGCCTTTCGAAGGACTTTCCGACACACTTACTGTGATGGAAACGAGCATTAAATCAACAAAGGAAATTTCGTAAGTATACTTAAGAATAATATCTATTATTTTTTAATGTGATTGAAGTAATAATTGATCACTGCCATCTGTTGAGTGCGGTGATAAACATTTTAGTTCATTCTAAATAAATTACAACACAAAATGGATTGTAAGATAAGAGGCGATTTATTATCAATTTGTTCACAAATAGGTGCACTTTCAAATATCAACCAAAATATTGGTTAACTAGATACTATTAATCAGTTGTGAAATTTGCCTAACAGAGAGCGTCAGAGACAAACCCAAAGCTTTGCTTGAAAAAGAAATAAATATGAATTAATTAAATAATTAAAACACTTTGTTTTTACCACAATAATCTTTATTTAAAAAGTCGACATGTTTCGAGAACGATGTTCTCTTCATCAGGACATTATATGTACTATACGGACATTATCAGTACATATAATGTCCTGATGAAGAGAACATCGTTCTCGAAACATGTCGACTTTTTAAATAAAGATTATTGTGGTAAAAACAAAGTGTTTTAATTATTTAATTAATAAAATGGTGCCACAAAGTGAATTTGCAAAATTTGAAGAAGTAAATATGAATTGATCGGTTATGTATTTATGCAAAATAATTTTATAATATTTAACTTTTTTTTTTTTAATTTTTATAAATTTTACCTTAATAAAAAATGCACTCGTTCTAGAAACTGTTTCAAAGCATTGAAAACACTTAAATTCGCAGCTTTGCTTACAATGTAACAACACATTATCTAAGGTGATGCTTAAAGGAATAAAGAATTATCAATTGTTTGTGCCCATATACGCCAAATGAATTTGAATAAATGGTTTTGTTGGTATAAAAATAAAATTCTTTCAAGAAGGACACATTGTATCGGTGATTCAATCCAATAATGTATTTGCATGCCTTTATTAGAATTGAGTTTTTATATGAATAAAACTATTCATTCATATTTCGTAATAACGCGCGCAAACAAAAAGCCATCTCCAAACGTCCGCTATAGGCCCTCGATGTAGTTGTGTGTGAAAAATAGTACCTATTACAATTGTACTTAATAGTTTACGGCATAACTTGAAAACAGTTTTTTTTCCTAAAATAATTAAATAACTGCCATCTATGAACGCGCTGAATTTGAACGATTTTAAGTTGATTCGTAAATTCGTTTTTTTTTTTTTATCTAAATCATGACTAATTGTTTTGTATCCTAATCTTTTTTTACATTAGCTCCACATAGGGGGCCCTGTCTATTTTTTTTTCAAGGAAAGAAAGTGGCTGAGTTTGCGTCGCGTTTGAGTTCTAGCCAGGCGTCCTGTGTTCGATTCCTCAGCTGGCTAAGTCATCCATCACGACTAAAGAAACATTTTCGTCTTACTGTGGTGGTAGTACGGGATTTTCAAATATTGTCAGGTTATTCGTAACCCGGGAATGTTTGTCTTTCTTTTTAAAGATAAAAAATAGGTATGAGGAATGGGTGTGGGGGTCAGTGTGTCCAAGAGTGACGGACTAAGAATTACAATTTTTTTTCGTTATTCATTGCTTTGTGGTCATATCACTTGTGGATAATTCGACCACCATCTAGGCTCATGCCTGTGTAATGGTGGTCTTAAGTTATATTTTACTTTGCTTTATTAGTACGTAATTAGCGTGTTTTTTTAATGTTTTTAGGACCATATTTTTTTAAACCTGCCCACGCCCTCACTGTGCCATCTCAATGCCCCCTAATTTTCTCTGGGTCTTCTACTGCCCCCGCCCCCCCCCCCCGTGAAAGCCCAAACGCCCCGCGGGGGGCGTTATGCGAACCTATGACGTACACTATACACGCTTTCAAAATCGACTTAGGATGTGTTCAAAAACCAACTGAGTTTTTAAAAATCAAATATCAATCTATTAAAATCAAATTTCAATCAATTAAAATCAACGTCTTAAAATCATAAAATAAACACAAAATATTTTAATAAAAAAGAAAAAGCGGGTTACTATAATTAATTGTACATGAAAAAAAAAATTTAAAAAAAAAAACTACAAAAGAGGCAGATATTTATGCGGGCCGCACAAATATCTGCCACGGGCCGCTGTTTAACGACCACGACTATAAATGGTTCCCCGGGCAGCGGTACCCATACCCGCCTCCCAAATTAAACCTATACGTAGGGTTTTTACAAGAGGACGAAACATAACATACAAAACAAAGAGCCTTATTCATTGTAATTTTTTTTCAGATCTGAGGTGACAACCAATGCAGTAGATCTCACTCCGTATGAGGCGTTGGTACTGAAGTCCAGTGCAGTTAAATTCACCGCAGGAATCGTTATTTTAATGGCTGCATTGTTTGTTAAGCTGTTTTAAAAAAAAACACCTTTATAATGTTGATGTGTATCAAAAAGTATTATTAAGAATCATGAACTACATATAAGAATTATTCATCCTTCATGATGTTATTTTAATATATTTTTTAAAGTGAGAAGTACCATTGTATGTATATAAAATTAATGAAAAAAATTAAAGTTTAATTCTCCATTGTGATATTTTTCAAACACTTATGTGTAGGTACAACATATACACAAAAATAGGTTGTGACGTAGGTTATCTTTTTTGTTCTTTTTTATGTGTTGTAATATTGAATGTCGAATTCTATGAATTTTATTCTATGAATAAATTTTATTAATATATATAACATAACATACTGAACATTAAGGATATAAGCAGGTACAATACATATAGGTATGTAGTTTCATTATAATGTAAAGGTGTACAAAGGAGTTCAATTACTTTAAACATAATAAGAGTAAAACAGAAGTGCGAAAATAGTTTTAGAGGAATGTGTATTTACTATGTTGATAATTTTATCAACTTAAACATGAATGGTTTATTCTGAAGTAAGTTTTAAAGAACATAGCTAAATTAACAGAGCGATAAATAGTACACATGAAAAAAAGTACATGAGTTGCATTATCATAAAAAGTTATACGAATGAGATCGATAAACGTACAATATTATAAAAAAAATAAGTACTTAGGTAATCTATACACAAGTATTTTAAGTTTGTTAATATTATATCGATCTTGAAGAGACCATCGAAAATAATATAGGTAATCAATAATATATTATAATAGCAAGGTACCAAGATATAAGTGGGAATATAAGTCTTTATTTAATATGTGACCTGATGACTAGTTCATTTATTATTAATTAGTACAGGTTAGGCTTAATCCTTTCTGAAAACTGGGAGCGGTAGGTAGAAAATATTTGATAACAATTGGTTTTTCATGAAGTTTTTCTAATAGTTTAGAAGTTATTACCCACTAGTTTCATTTGAAAGAACATTGGTTTTCAGATAGCGCGTTCACCTAAAAGGACAAATCTAAGGTAGGTATACTGTACAACAAAAATAAAACATTTTATAAACTTATAGTGAAATAGATAACTTTATGGGTGAAATCTTAAATTGTCATATTTAATCATTGAAGATAATAATAAAAGCTATCTAACGAAAAATGTGAAACAGTAAAATTAGAAAAGAGTCTGTCGCATTAATAAATTGAACTCATGTCCTCAATCTTGCTGGGGCTTGATTGAGGACAATATCACTGAACTAATCCGACCACATCTTTTTCGGTCATTTAACTGTATCATACTTCGACTAAAAACTTGCAACATTATCTTCATAACACATGTAAAGATGGCATATGCGTTTTAAGAAAATGAAGACAATGTTGGTGGTTCTTAGTCGAAGTATGATACAGTCAAAAATGACCGAATCGGATATCAGCACCTTGGCGCAGTGGTTAGCACAGTGGCCCAGAAAGCAGAAGGCCCAGGGTTCGGATCTCCCTCCGTGGTTCGGATTCCAGAGATGTAAATATCTTTTCTGATTTTTCTGTTTCCAGATTTTAGATTGAGTTTCGCTAATATTGTCTTCATTTGATTAAATATTACAATTTGAGGCTTTACTCATAAAGTTAAAAATAAAAGCAAAGATTAAATTATTATCGCCTGTTTTCATTATTTGTGTTGGCGCACTTGAGGTTATATATTAAAAATAAATATGATCGAAGGGGATAGATTCGAATTAGCTCTGAGGTCAGTAGTAAGCCTGGCAATCCTGAGGGCCTGGGTTCGCTTGAGAGTTTTTAAATATTATCTTCAACGATAAAATTTGATTATCGCCTGTTTTAATTTTTTGTGTTGGCACACTTGAGGTGATATATTATCACAGAGCTGCACTTTAAAATGAATTGGTATTTCCATTTTATCAAAGACCAAAAATGTCTATGGATGGTATTTATGCAATATCATATTATCTTGTCTTTAAAATCGTTCCAAAAAGAATCGTAATGAGTTCTGAACGCATCACTTACACTCAAAACAAAAATAATCATTTCTGAAGAGGTCTAGGTATGTAAAAAGTCTTCTGAGAATGAAAAATTGTTTATATCTCCTAGCACTTGCACACCTGTAGATGTGCAAATGTCGGTAACGTCACCCAGCACGACTAATGATCTCAAACGAACAACGGTTTAACAATTCGCGCGCCACTTATTGTGATTTTTTTAAAATCCTAATTTCATAACGCCAGAGCTCATATTATATACAGAAACCCTCGCGGTAATGCGCACGACCAATTACCAAAGTTTCTTCGCAATCAGATGAATGGTTTAGTTACCGCATAAGGGACAAACAAAGAAACATACATTTTTATATTTAAAGATATATATGTAGAATAACTTTATTGAGAATGTTCGCGAATTAATCATATTTGTTTTAATTGATTATTTTAATCAACAAAACCTGGTCACCGCCCCGAAGACAACCTAAAAAAAATTACATACAAATTAAACGTTGTAAAAAAACCTTGAGAAAAATTCGGTCCAGATTAAACACCTCTCAAAATATCAAAATGGATACCACCTGAGCTAGTACCTAAAACCCAATACAAAATAGCGCGCAAAGCCAGTTACACTAGCAATTTAGAAAAGAATTCGCTCTAGACTCTAGCGGCCTTACTAAAAAAAAACCACAGCACGACCGATTACCTGTGTTTTTGTAGCATCATGGATACAACACATTTACACTAAAACACGAAATATTACTAAAAAAGAATTTCACTCTAAAACACGTTTTAAATTTGGCAACACTGCAATTTTTCAAATTTTCCATACAAATTTTTGGTTTCATTCATAGCCGCTAGATGGTGATGACGTCGCGCCTGCACAACTTGCCCGCGCAAAAAACAGCGGTTGGTTTTCATGCATGACGGGAATATTTTTACTAAATGTTGAGATTTTACTGAATGATTTCTATTATAGTGACCAATTCACTCTTCTATTCATGTAATTAATACATTTGCCGTGTTATTTGTGTGGTATTAGATCAGTTTTATCAAGTTATTGCACAATAAACAGTATTTAAAAGTTGAACTGTAAAAATATTGTTTTGGGTTACATAAAAGTTCAAATTTACGTTTTTAAATCTTTATTTTATGAGAACTTCTTAAAAGTGGTGTTTTTTTTAAATATTAATATCAAATTCACGTGTTGGTAAACTTATCAAAGAAATTAACATCTTTAGTGGTTCAAGAAATGTGTTGAAATGTTAGAGATATTTTTAAGGTTATTTTTTTGGCATTAAAAAAAACTTTTTTATTGTATGCACGAGGAAAAAGTGAGGTGACAGTTTCATTTCAAATTCATTATATAAAAGGTCTGTATTTTTTAAATTTTAATTTTTTTAATATTTCTGTACACTTTCATCAAAAATGTTTTGGTAAGAAATTATTTTACATTTTTTTCCGTGTTTAAATCTTAAAATATGTCAGTTTTTAAAAACTAAAATGTATTTCAAATACACAAATCTAAACGGTAATTTTATCTAGTTTTTAAAAATGGTATTTCTTTATACGGCACCTTCAAAAATAAAAAAAATACATAGTACATTCAAAATACTTAGGAAAATTCCAAATTTCGTTCAGACATCATACCTAAAACAGAGATAAACTACCCCCCCAGGCTGTGTAAACGGCGTGTATTTTTTTCCAAGAATTTTTTTTTTAATTAGTAATGTTTTCACATCCGCGGCCGTTTGTCAATTGAATAAATTTTTCACAGGGTTTTTTATTAAGGCCGTGAATCTTTAAACAGTTAGTAAAAAAATCTGAAAAATATGCATTTCTCTAATATACATAGGTATGTACAAAATGTCCGAAAGGGTTCAGAAGTTGGTATATAGGGCCAAACCACTCAATACATAAACCGAGAGAAAGTTTTCATCTCACGATAAAACATCCCCCGACAAAATATCCCCCACAAAATATCCTACGGACAAAACATCCCCCGAAAAATATCTACTAAAACCTAACCCAACCTAACCTAACCTAACCCAACCTAACAAAAAAATGGAAAAAAAATAATTCAGACATCATATATATAAGACAATAAATTATTGTTTAAAAATAGTAAAATGGGACAAAAATAATACAGACATCCTGTAAAGACAATTAATTTAATATTAAAAAATAGTTATAAGAAAGAATTCAGCGTAGTGCAGATACATTTTTTCTTGGGATATTATGTCGAGGGATATTTTGTCGGGTGATGAAAACGCGCTTTACCGTGACGGCTCGTGAGTCTTGGGTGAGCATTATTGATATTACATTTTATTTTCGAATATTCAGTTTTTTGTATAAAGATTTTCAGGAAATCGGTGCAGCGCATTGCTAAACTGAAATCTCCTTAAAATCTTTACTAAAAACCGAATTTTTGAAAAAAAATTAGAGTATTGATATAAAAAAATGGCATTATTGATATTGCAGCGGAAAACATTTTTTTTCGAATATTCAGTTTTTTGTATGAAGATTTTCAGGAAATCGGCACAGCGCATTTCTAAACTGAAATCTCCAGAAAATCTTCATATTAAAAACCGAATTTTAGAAAAAAAAATAATTTTGGACTAAACAATATCAATAATGTCGGACTTTTCAAACTAAGCACTATATCAAACTCAAAATTCGTGAGTATGTGTATTAACCAAGTAAGGTAATTTTTGGATGACATTGAACACACATGTTAAAAGATTGAAATTCTTTAACAGATAAATAACAACATTAATACTTGGATAATTTATATACCGCCCTTTTTGTGAGAAATCACCTCAAGGTTGCTGTAAAAGTTAATGTATAATAAAATTGGTATAACTAGATTTGTAATTATAACTAGTGACTTATATCTAAGACTTGTAGCTATTGGCTTATATCTAAGACTTATAGCTAGTGACTTATGACTAAGGCTTACATTGTCTGGGACCTAGGAGTCAGATTGTCTAAATTGACAACACCAGTTTTCTTTCAAATCGGTATTGATCACATTTCTATCCATTTATCCCTTCAGTGTGCCAAGCACACAATGAAAATATAATTTCTTTCTGTTCTGAGGAGATAAAGTATAAGCCTCAGCATTGGTAGTTGATTTAATTCCTTCGTGCATAGTTTGTTCAATGAAAACTGTGAAATTGTAAAAACTGGGTGGTCCGTATCTTATATATTCAAGTCAACGATTATAAAATCCCTAGAAGGGTGATCTATTTTGATTTTATGGGAAACTGGTGTAGCCGATCTATATAAGATCTAGCTAGACAGATTTACAATAAGTCATTGAAATATTCGTATGATCTTTCTCTTTGGAAATCTACCAATATTTTAAAACCGTGGAATGTATGAAGCAAACAATAATCAATTGTACATTTTTATTATTTGTTTGGTACTTAAATAGATCTAGAACTAATTTACAATTGAAAATTAGTTAGGTATTAGGTTTCCTTAATCGTAATGACGTTGAATATAGTGATTATAACCATTAATCAAAACAACACCTGATGTGTAGGTGACGTATAAATGATGGAGGGTTATAATGGATAAGCAATTAAAAACACTATTTCAACTGTAAATGATTGCAAGACAATGACCAGGTATTTGTTATTATTTTCGACAATGTTTTGGTAAATTAACACGCCTCCTGTGTATAATAAATGCTAGTTCCACACGGCGCCATAAATATTATCCAGAATTTGGGCGTGGACTACATTGCCATACTCTCGCCATGCAATCCCGTACAAACGACCAATACGAAACAGATAATAAAATAATAATAATTGGACAATTTGTAGAGCGCCGTTTTTGTTAAAAATCACCTCAAGGGCGCTTTACAATTCATTATGAATTCCTAGGTTCTAATTAATTTTATTATTTACAGAAAGATACAAAAACATACTTACCTGCAGGTCACTTCCGAAAAACACACTTTATTAGAAAGATATATATTATATTATATTATATTATATATATTATATTATTTAGATATAGATAGATATATATTATATTATATATATATATATATTATATTAAAAGTGTGGCGTGACATAGTGACGAATCAAATTTCGTCACAAATAAATTTGAATAAATAATTTAATGCTATGAAAGAATCTCGCTTTGTGCATCCAAAGACAAAGAAAATGTTGACTGATATGGGTTGAAAGGATAGGAACGGAATAAGGGAGGAGTGCGGGTTAGGGCAACGGATCCTATGAGTTTTTAGGGCATGCCGAGAAAACAGTCCAGACCGAGACGGGGAGGGAGGAGACATTAGTGGTGGTGCACCAGTAATCACGCGCTCCTCGCCCAGCGGCGTGATGCTGGGCGGTGGACCAAGAAGTGACATTTGAGTCAAGGAAGTGATTCGCAAGATGTGGTTCTTCCACCCGGAAACGTAACGCTGGCGCTGGGCGTGAGACGAAGTAGGACGTTACCAGACGCGACCAGTGGCCAAAGTGCGAAGTGATGCAGGCGACTTCAGGCTTTAGATTCCGGAGACTCAGCTTGGAAGGCCTGAGCCACTAAACTGTAGAAGCTGCCATCGAGGACATCGACCTTACTAACTCCGTGATACAAAGATAGTTTCAGTGAAGAATTGACAATGACGATGTGAACAATGAGAAGCGATCCCAAACCATATGATAACTAATTAAGATTTAGATATTAGTAGATCTAAGTATAATTGAGATTATACTTAGATACACTTGGCCAAACCTAATTAAAATCCATACTTTTAAGATCTCTATAATAAAATTCATCCCCCTTTGTTCCGACCCAAGCGACCTGAACTGGTGAGAAGGCAGATTGAAGAAAGTACAGCGTTATGTATAAAACTGCACTTATTAAAAAAATTAAATTATTTTATTATTCTGAGCCAGTTTCCAGTAACAAGAAGGAATGTTACAGCATACATGATATGCCGTGATCTGCTAACCGAGCGATGAAAATGATTTTATATCCTTTGATGTGTGACCGGCAGCCTACAGCAAGAGAGGGGGGATCAGATAAATTAGGGTGCTATTGTGGACATGCAACTGTCATCTGTCAAGGTGACAGATGCCTTAAAAAGAAATATTTCGCGCTTTCTCTCTCCCTCCCTCACAATTCCTCTCCCCTCTGCAAGGAAGGGGAGGAAGATTATAGCTTTCGTGTGAGACTAAACAGATAATAATCTATCTAGAGCACGCCCACAATAATGCTCGTGTAAGACTAGCACAATTTTCAAGCACAAACATTTATTTTGAATTATCATAATGTGAATATGAATGAGGCAAAGTTTGCGTGCCAAGAGTCAGTTGTTTGACAGTCTCTGCTTCTCTGCCTACCCCTGCGGGAAACGGCGTATTGGTTTGTTATTATAATTAAATGGGATGGTCCGATGCTCTGTTGGGAACCCGCTTTCACAGCGCAGGTGTTAAGGGCGTTTAAACAGCCAGCGCCCGAAAATCCACATTTCGTCGAAAGATGTACTTACGATCGTACAGGGCGGTTCCAATGAGAAATATTAATTGTTCACCGTACCAGCTTTTTAAAATTATAACTCAATATCGATTTTATTTCATTCCAAATTTGCTTTAATTTATACCTACATCCAAAAATGCTGAAAGGCGTGATGATAAAACTATTAAAATAATGTACTTTTTGAGATTATTTTTTATCAAAGCATTTATCGTTTTTCAATAATGTCTAAGCAAAATAAGAATGTTAAAAAAATCTGAAATATATGAGTTTGTAAGTGCGCAAATAAATACACAAACGGACCAATTTTCGTCAAGAAACACATGTACGTATATATTTTTTAACGATTTTATTTAAACTAAAATAAAAATTCTGTTACATACGTTTACCAGATAATGTATTGATTTATTTTACTGCATGATTATATGATTTAAAATAGGTGTTGTATAATAAATGTACTTTTTTGAAAATTTGACAAATCCGCCAACGACCTATGGTCTATAACCTTATTATACTAAAAATTATCATTTTTTCTGAAAATTTAAAACTTTTACTAGATAAAAGAACAACCTTTCGAAATCAATTTATATATATTTTTTTTTAATGCAAAAGAGTCAATACATCTGTACTGATTTAAAAATGACATATTTCTGGTTTTCTCTGGTTACACCCTCTTACCTGTGCCCCCAAAAGTTTAAGTTTAGACTTACGGAATTCAATACTTTGTATGTGTGTCAGCACTATGATACAATAAATATAAAATTATTATGCAACTCAAGTAGGACTATATTGGGCACGGTGACCGGACAACAACGTCATGAAACCATTGGGCACGTAGCGAAACGCCTTGAAAACTGACATCCTTGGGTGGAAAAAAAAGTGTAGATTCTCAGCAATAGATTTCGTCCCCACATTCTTCTTCACCATCCCCTTAAGTATCCTCACTGTATTCATTCTCACATAACATACATAGGTACCCCAATTGGGGATACCTCATATTCTCACTGGCAGTTGGAGATGTATAATGATGGAATTATACATCCGTTTTTCCTGACCACACTGACTCCCATACTGCTACCTCTCACATATTTTCCCTCGCCGAAACTTTCTATCCTTCCTTTCATTAAAAAAACCCTCCGCTCGGCGACGAAAAGTTAAACAATTCAAACATCCTTCCTTCAACGGCATATTTAACACGCCGCGCCACTAATGTTAACCGAACTCGTGAAGATAAATTTTTATTTATTTAAGTTTTTATTCTAGCCGGTCTGGGAAGATAGTGCAATCCTCGTCTGCCATATAACATATTAATGATGCAACAGAACACTGGTTCCGCTTCCGCTTCTGCAGAAGTTCCGCAAGTTTTTTCACTTCCGTTTTCGTTTCTGGTTCCGCAAACTTTATAATAGAACTCTAAACGAAGAATATATAAGGTTTAATATATGAAGAACACCGAAACTGACTTAAAGGTGTAAAAGCAGCCAAATTACTTTTTATTAAATATAATTTACCTCTGTTTAATTTTGAGTACTAAAAGTACAAAATACAAATTTAATTAAAAATAAAATTGTGCTTTTTCTTCATAGTATTAACGCTTCCGGTTCCGCTTCTGCTCCGCTTCCGTTAATATTTACTTTTGATATCTGTTTCCGTTTCTGCTTCCGTTAAGACACTTCCGTTGCATCACTATTATATATGCAACTATAACACAGAGTAAAATAAAAATTAAGAAAAATAATAAATAAAATTAACCTTATGAAAACGTACAATGGAAACAACATTCAATACATTAATAAGTAGATTTGAGAATTGAATTAATAAAACAAAATTTAAAAAACGTATTAATTAAAAAACCAAAATAAATAAACAGAATTGTTCATCAGGGAGGTCGCCTCATCATCTGCATTCAGCGTGGTGCGTTTAGTGGGGATGCAGCCACGACAATGATATTGGATGATTTGCGTGTCCTACCCCAGAAGCTGGCTAGTCGGTGGCAAAGTAAGGCTGGGAATGAGTGCACCCTCCCTTCCATGGAACTAAAATCCAATGGAAGCGGCATGCCTAACTCAGAATGTATAAAACCGCCAAAACCAGTGTAGCTCTAAAAATTTGTGGCCGCCGGGAAGTGGGGATACAGACGGGGTAAAGGGGCCAGCGTGCGGGGGAGGGCAGCCGCCAGGAGATAAGGGCCGAATTGGGAATGGGCTTCACATTTTTTTTTATTATTAAAAAAAACGTTCGTAAATTTTTTATAAATTTTGAACATATGTATAATAGTTGTTTTCTGAACAGGGAATGGTGGTGAAAAATAAGTAATGAAGAAAAGGGAAGTACTTAACAAAAGACTTTTGAGTAAGTTAAGTAATTTGAGACTACATTATTTAATTTTTAAAATGTCCTGATGTATGTTACTCATCTAGACCCCAAACAATCACATAAAAAACAGACATATCGTGACAATAATTCGAAAAAAAACCTAACGGAAGATACGATTATCTGACCAATGTCATGTTGAATTATTCCGACTGATGACGAAACTTATTACTGTTGGATACTAAAAAATATTTTGCTGACACCAGATGTTCATCAAAAAAATTATTCATACCATCAAGAGTTTATACTGCTTTCATCAATTCAGGATGGTAGACATATACAAGTTCACCCTACAGGCTCGTCGGATACATAGATAATATATCATACTCCCAGGTGTCCAGCAGTCAAATGATCCCCGTCTTCATGATATTGTCGAAAACAAAGAAATTTTGCTGCCACCAGCTATCCAGCACCTAAATAATTTACACAACATTGTCGAATATCAAGATATATCTATAATTAAAAATGACAATTCCAAAACCAACATTGACCTTATTATGAGTAGAACTAAAATTCGCGTGCAATATGTCAACAAAAAAGTGCAATCAACAATAACTAAATATATATTTTTTTTAATGTGATCACCTCACAACAATCCCAACTGCTCCATTCTGGAGACTATGGCATCCCCAATTGGGGTATGTTGTGAGGCTGAAGGCAAGTGAGGAGGGGAAGGATATGGGGAAGAGGGAGGTGGGGAAATACCCGACTATTCAGATCTAGTCTCCAAAATCGGCTAAAGCTACGTTTTAATTCTAATTGTTGGTCACTCAGCCGAATAACCGAACAACTTCTAACCCCGCCTTTAGCTGTTCTGTAGAAAAAAAATGTCACAGAAGACCAAACTTTCAGTTACATTTTTTACTCCAAATAATGTCAGGAATCACTGATTAGAGTAAGTCAAGTACGTCCCTTAACAACCTATATACACACACGCACACGCGTATATATACATAACATAAAATTCGAATATTTATTTATATATATGTAAATAACAAATAATCGAATATGTACATATGAATAACACATAATCGAATATATATATGAGGGGAAGGAGATAGGGAAGAAGAAGGTGGGGAAGTACCCGTCTATTCAGATCTTGTCAACAAACATAGCTAAAGCCATTTCAAGCAACATTTAAATTATTATGGGTGGTCTTACACCAGGGCGATACTGATAGTATGTTCCACCTGGAACTTGACGGAAATATACCTTATATTATTTTTATTTATTAAATTTTGAGAACACAAATCAATCGAATAAAATGTATCTGTGCGCACCGGGATTTGAACCCGCGACCTCCGGATTGCTAGTCAAGAGCTTTTCCCCTCGACCACGGGGGCATGTCAATGTGAATTTTACATAACAATACAGCGATTATTTTATTTTATTTTATATACTATGAATTACAATTGTAAACATATGTAAAAGGAGTGATAAATTAGTAGGAAAAGAAATAAAAATAACAGTGCAAAAAAGACGAAGTAAAAACGTTTAAAAATGAATAAGCTAAACGATAAAAAACACGTACATACGACATGTGTAAATCAGAACTTTATATTTGTGCGTTATGATTTATAAAAAAATAAAAGTTTTTTGGTAACTTTTAATTATTATAATTTAAGTTGACTGATTCGGCCCATTGCCATTCCGAGATCACGTGATAGCGACGGGCCGATGGCGGTAGCGGTTGAAATGAACACGTCGACAATGTTTAAACACTTATATGTGAAAGGTAAGACCGTCTTTCTTTTTAAAGGTCTTCATAGAACTACTTTTACACAATTTTACGGCGCGTTGGACCATTTTTCTATGTTTTATGAACGTTTTACTGGGAGCTCTATACGCGACCGAGGTGTAAAAGCCAATGTCAACCGTCTAAAAACCGTTCGGTAAAATTTTTGAATAATCACACTTTGGGTCAGTGTGCACACTTTACATGCCGTCTCTCTAATATCCATACTCTTAGCTCCCTTCAGTGAACATCCTGGAGGCACTGCAGATCCTTGGTAGTTGCATAAGTTACCTGTATGAATTATGGTAACACACCTCAATTTGTCCACTGCTGGGTAATGTGTCCACAGCTCAAATGTGTACAGGGCAGTGAGTGCAGCATGTTTTAAAGAGTAATTTTCTTACATCGTCGCTACAGTGGTATATTAAATGCTCTTCTGTGTAATTCCATATATTCTATATCCTTCATATCTTCGGTTAGGATATTTAACCTGTAAGGTCACAAGCCGTCTAGAAATATTGGAGAAATATTTAATGGCTCCTTGTTGTTGAAAATGACAATGACTGACTTTTTAGAATTGTACAACAAGTTATGCGAGTTTGCGTACTTTCCACGTTTTTACACAAGTCGACACTAGTTCGCCTGGTTTTACAAATTAAAAAAATAATCCATTTAATTAAAAATATAATCAATTTGCGGCAGCAATATAATCGGAAACGATACGATGAAAAATCTTTGTTATCCACACTCCGGTATTATGTTCGAGATAAAAGTTGGTTGGTATAAATAATTGGAGATCGAATATGAATTTATCAGTCGTAGGAAACACGTCAATCGGTATGTAAATACAAACATTAAAATTTATTTCTTTTATTGATGCAATAATATGTGTGTGTTTATTTATGAATAATTGATTTATTTAATGATATTATTATTAGATTCAACTCCATTTAGGGTAGGGGGGGGGGGTGGTAACCACTGAATTATGTATTATTCCATACAGCGTACATATTTACTTATTTTTGGAATTGCTTTTCCAATTACCTTTTTTTTTTTAAATAGTAATGTCTTATTTACATCAACATCTCCACTTTTTAACACTTCCGTTGAATTACAATAAATTGAATATTAATTCGAAAAAACTATCCCCCTAAAACAATCCTTTTGACTGAATTATGGTAAAATCTACAGATATATAAAATACACAAGTAATCAATTTAAACAAATCAGGTGAACCTTTTAGATAATCTACTCGATCTCTATTGATCACACATACTTATTTCAGTTGTCTGTTTACAATATTTTTTTAAAAATATTCACTCCACAGGAATTATTGTGCATTTCGTCATACGAAATAGTTGCGATTATTTGAAACTCGCCTTAAGAAAACTTTTTTTATGAAACTTTTTATTGATTAGTGTTCAAATTAGGCTTAACAAGTAAGATATTTGTACCACTTTTCCATTAGAGAGCAATTTTTTGTGGATGGATTAGGAGCGTACTTTGCAAACATTCAGTTTAATTATATATTGGTATTATGAAGCAGTTTGAAAAGAATAAATTACAATTTAAGTTTTTTACAATACAATACATAGGATTATGATAGAAAAAAAGTTTAAAAAAATGTAGTTTAACAAAATTTATGCAAGGTTTTAAGGGTCGTACTTGACTTACTTTAACCAGTGGTTCCTGACATTATTTAGGGCAAAAAATGTAACTAAATGAAATTTTGGTCTACGGTGACTTTTTTTTCAAAATGTTTTCTTCAGAATCAAACAAAAAAAAAACATCTTCCGCATTTGGTCACTGGTCACTCAGCCAAGTACCCGACAAATCCCTCATCCCGCCCCTGACTATCCAATACCTACTGAATTTTTATGTTTTTAGTTGAAGAAAAATGTCAGTGGAGACAAAAATATCATTTGCATTTTTTTCTCCAAATAATGTCAGGAATCACTGGGAACGCCCCTTAGCACCTTGCATATGCCGGTGTAATAGTACCTACCCGAAGGGATTTTAAATAAAATGCTTTGTTTTTAATGATACTCGAAAATACAAAAACATTTTTATGAAATTAATACTGTTCTCTCAATGAGTTAATTTTAATCATTCCGTATTAAAGAACAATCTAATGAAAGCTGTTTAAGTTCATAAAGAAACAGTATCTATATTTATTATGCTAAACAAAATATGATATATAGATAAGATAATGTATTAAAACATAAGATTAATAATAATATTAAATAAGTAAAGAACCGATTTATATTTTTATCAGTAGTTTCCTTCTATACTAAAGGCATTTGAATGGTTCAAATCTTACCTAACCAACAGAAAGCAATGTATTAAGTTACCATCACACAAATCTTCTCAACCTATCAGAATCAATGTTGGTGTACCACAGGGCAGTGTACTTGGTCAAATACTTTTTCTCATATACATTAATGATTTATGTAGATTAGAAATTGATGGTAACATAATCACTTTTGCCGATGATACTGCCCTAGTACTAAAAAGTAAAACATGGGTAGAAACTTTTCATAAAGCAGAACTAATTTTGCAAAATATTAAACAATGGCTGGATGATAATTTACTAACGCTAAATATAACTAAAAACCAAATACCTAACATTCAGTACAAACAATCCAAGTCAACCCTCAAGTAATCATGTACTAAAAATACATTCTTGTAGTGATATATCCAGCTGTCTATGCAAACCACTGGAAAAAGTAGATCCCATTAGACACTTAGGCGTAATAATTGATAATAAACTTCGATGGGAAGATCATGTAATTAATGTCACAAGCCGTATACGGAAACTGGCATATATCTTCAGATCATTGCGCAATATACTAAAAAAAATACACTGAGAACAGTATATTTTTCCCTGTGTCAATCAATTTTATCGTACGGTATAATTGTCTGGGGAGGATGCTCTAAAACTGTATTAGATCCATTAATAAAAGCACAAAAATTAATAATACGCACTATTTATAAAGTACATTATATACACCCCACGAACCCCTTTTTAAAGACTTTTTAAAGTTTTTAAACCCCCTTTTTAAACCACCCTTTTTAAAGACTTCAAAGTTCTTAATATAAAATCCATATATGTAAAAAATATTACCTCTAATTTTAAATTCAAATTAACATAAAAATATATTATAAATTCAAGATATTCAAACCAATCGAATTATATTATTCCAAAAACAAAAACTTCATTGGCACAATCACAGTTTAACTTTCTTGCACCTAAAATTTTAATAACTTTTCAATTGAAATAAAGTCTAAAGCCAAATATCTCACTTTCAGAAAGGCGCTTAATGACCTTCTGATGAGTGACTATGATAGTGTTTACAACTTGTTTCATATACTCGGATAAAGATATAAATTTTCAACATCATTACATACTGGTACCATATGTTTACAGGTTAATTTTATTTACATGTTTGTTTTACGCACTTCTTTTTCTCTTTTCTATTTTTTATTATAACTTTACCAATTTAACCATTTGTTTACACTAGACTACACTCAAAGTTACTATCCTTAATTAATCACCATGAAACAGGTATTCGCCTAGTATGGTGATTTAATAAATCTTATCTATAGAAATGTCAAATATATGTAACATGTTATAAATAAAATAAAATAAAAATAAATACTTAATGTTGAGGTAGTAGGTAATCTTTTCTACTTTGATATAAATTTCTCAATTTTCATAGAAATAAGTTACCTAATCTAACCTAGATGAAATATTCTACAGGCTTTAAAAATACTAAACCTGAATGTTTAAACTCTGCCATATAAAAACATATTTTCTAATGAAAGGTCACCTTAATAAAACCGGGCGATTTTAAAAGTTATCATAATATCTGGTCGGAATTATTAGGGATATACGTCTATAATCCTGATTTAATTAACATATTTTCCTTTCATTTACCGAAGAGAACTGCTCGATCCAAAATTCCATTGTAATATATAAATATATAAATATTTATTGTACTTTTCACCGGTTAAATTATTATTAGGGATCTATCAACCACCGTGATATTAGACTCGTAATATCAGGACTGAGTTATTTAGGTACTTCGCTTGTGCCTAGAATTAATGCAGTCGGTAACAATAGTTTAACACGCGCAGATAGCTCATGTAATATTTTCGCGGATATAAGAAGACTAATTGTATCAGATCTCTTCAATGAATAAACTGGATTCCTGTAAAAACATACTTTTACTTACTTTTTAGAAGAGTAAATCATTTACTCCTGCTTCGTCATAATACCCAACGTAATATTACATAAAAGCCTAATAATTAGTGCATAAACATAATTAATAAATAAATATCTAACGATATCATTATTAATTGAGAAGGTACGGGTTGAGAACAATCCCCCAAATATCGAACATATTTATAGTACCGATATAAACAGGATATCTTTGATAGTAATTAATTGAACGTTTATTGATAAGACGTTGTCTTAATTATTTTAAGAAGCTATCTTTTAATCCCGATCTGACATAATATTGTGATTTCATTACAAAATTTAATTTAATGGAAGAAATAACAATGTAATTACTTATGTGATTAATAGATTAATTAATTGTATTTATATAATCTTATTGTTATCATGTAAAATAACATATTTTCATTCCGATGACGATGATGATAAATTCTGATCTTATAAATCGACATGCTTAGCTATGCAGTCTTATGCCGTTACTGAAAATATTGTCGTGGATACTGAACATTTGTTCTTTGTGAAAAGTACATTGAAAATTTTTCTGAAAATCAGAATTAAAGATTTTTGTTGTAAAGTCCACAAGTTTCCAAGATGGTATACCGATGGTGTAAAATAATCCTGGATCTTTTATTTTAAAACGTATAACTAAATACATAATAATTATACTCATTATTATAATTGTACAACCGACACTTGAAAGTTGGTCATTGCTAGTAGGTACTTATATATGTTATGTAGATTCACAATTCAATTTTCAATTGGGAGGCGGATATGGGTACCGCCAACCCGGGAACTATTTATTGGATAACCAACACCTCTGCCATAGGTCACTCCAAGTGGTTCGCTACGTTTGATGACTGATGTCCGTGGGGTTAGGTTTGTCCAGGTCTTGGCGGCTAATGCGCCTGCCTGCCTGCCACGTGGTGTATTTCATCCTCTCCAGCCCAAATCTCACGACCCATCACCTTGCACCGCGGTTGGAGGAACGGATTCATAAGTCCGTTACGCCTGGATACACTGGATACCTATTTACTTCCCAAAACTTCTTCTCCTTCATTTCCTTAAAAAACCCTCCCTAAGATGACATAGACCATTAGGAAATTTTTTTTCCTCAGGGCCGACTGTGTGAAGCTAATAAATAAAAAACACAAATTATCCATGATTTAAAAAATCGTTTGATCTCTAGTTCCTCTTTGGGCCACTTGCAGAGATAGGTATATCAGTAGAGCAGTTTTAATGATTTTGTTTTATTTTTTAAATTTCAGCCATTTCAAAATGGTCGGAAAACTAGCGCTTGTGGCTGCCTTCATGGCAGTCCACCTGTGCTCTGCATTTGTCCTCAATCCGACAAACAACCGCCAGGAAAAGGCCACCGGTTTTGACTGGTGGGAGACCTCCGTGTTCTACCAAATATACCCGAGGTCCTTCAAGGATAGCGACGGAGATGGTGTTGGAGACCTTCAAGGTAAGTCCGTAATAATTACAGGCAAATCATTTTAAAAAGGACACTTTTTAATATATTTTTATGCACGCCGATTATACCGAAATTTTCAAAAAAGTCTAACGAACGTTAGACTTAGCGGTCCTCCGAACTAGCCCTCTCTAACTAGTCGCTGCGCTCTCGATAACTTCGAAAATGCCCGAAGGTATCGAGAGCGCAGCGACCATTATTAATTATTATATAAAATTTTATCTAAGAAAAACTCTCTTTTTATAATTTTTGAAGGTTATTCCCATCAATATAATATATCATTTTTTTTTTACATGAATACCTCACAAGAGTCGCAACTGCTCCCGTCTAAAGCCAGTGAGACCATGGCATCCCCAATTGGGGTATGTTGTGAGGCTGAGGGTAGTGGGGAGGGGAAGGAGATAGGGAAGAGGAAGGTGGGGAAGTACCTGGCTATTGAGATCTGGTCACCAAACACGGCTAATGCCGTTTCAAGCAACGTTTCAATTCTGAATGGTAGTCTTACACCAGGGCGATACAGAGAGTATCTTCCACTCTGGAACGTGCCGCAAATATACTATTTATTATTTTAAATGAATAAATTGTGAAATAACAAAAATTAATCAAATAAAATTTATTTGCCACGCCGGGATTCGATCCCGCGACCTTCGGTGCGCGAGTCAAGCGTCTTACCGCTGCGCTACGCCGGCCGTCAAAGTAGAAGATAACAATAATAAACTAAACAAAAATATGAAAGAGAACAAGACACAGAAAAATAGAAAAAGATAATGGTCGCAACTGGGACTCGAAACTAGACCTCTCGTCTAACCGGGACGAGCGCGTTAACCAATTTCGCCATTGCCACCTTCTGTCAAACCGTCATATTTTTGTCATTCTCATATTTCAAATTTTAGAATTAACAATTTATCTTCAACTAATTCGAGTTTTTCTAATAAAAAAAATGAATATTCATTTTGACTTTTATAAAAAGTCAATGGTTCCATATTGTAACATATCTATTTCGTGAGCAGGTACTGCGCAAAGTAGGTAATGTTTATTGTCTATTGATTATTATTTTTTTTTCTGATTTTAACTTTGTTGGTTGGCAAAACTGGAAGGAGACCGGAAAGAGGTCATTCAGGGAATCATGGCGGAAGACATAACTTACATTTTGTGGGGGGGAGTGTTTTTCGGGGCGATTGGAAGGATAAAGTGAGATACTAGTGCTATGTAGCCTAGAAATATTATTTTTACACGTCACGTGAGTGTGTGACGACTCAAATGGCATTGAAGCCTATTTATTTTGTTTAATCCCTCGCCGGATTTATTAAGTTAATTTAGACCGGAATCCACGGGTGATGTACTGCCCGCAAGGGTTCTTTTGCTGGTGGTTCCTTTGGCCGGTGAGATTTGCTCATGCCGCTTGATGGGTGAGAATCTGCTGTGCCTGTTTTGTTGGGAGGACTCCCTTTAACCGAGCGGCCTCATGACGTGCTGGACGACGTTTTGGGGATTGCTGTTGACGTTTGGAGGAGAATCACGACGACGGGACGTATGCGGTATTAATAACTAACCGTAATTTTGATTTAACTCTCTCTCTCCAAATCTATTGATAGATGCTAAAGGTATTTATGTTCTTTTTGATAAGCCTTCTTTGGTGATGATTTTCCTTCCAAAGTGCAATAAAGTATTATTATAAATTTCACTAGAAAAATAGGTGCTTCATTTATATGCATGACCTCAAATCCCTGACTCCACCATCCTGAGAAGGATGTTCTTTTGCTCTAAGATAAGCTGTCGGTTGATAAAGGTGGGTTACCTACATCTCCCTTGGTATTACAATATGAATAAATTCGGATATATTAATTTATCCTAGATGCAATCCAGGTTACAAACCAATTCTTAGAATAATTGTTTCGAATAAAAAAATAGTTGCGTATAATATGAAAAAAAACGAATAGTTGAAGATAATATTGTTAATTCTAAAATTTGAGATTGACAAATATGAAAGTTTGACAGAGGGTAGCAATGGTAAAATTGGTTAACGCGCACGTCCCGGCTAAATGAGAAGTTTGGGTTCGAGTCCCAGATGCGATCATTATCTTTTTCTATTTTTCTGTGTCTTGTTCTCTTTCATATTTTCGTTCATTGTTTTAATATTTTCCAATTATTATATATTCTTTACAAATATTATAATTAAATTTAAAATCATTACTTTCATCAGGTACTGAAGTAGGTAGGTACTTCTACTTTTAGAAGTAAACCGTTTAAATTATTAAATTATGACTCGCTATATAAATAGATTTATTTCCTTTTTATAAAGTCAATATTAATATATTTTATTAAAAACACAGGTTATTTAAAACTTTTTTGTTCATTAGGCAAGTCTCTAAGAAATAGTTTGTGAACTCGTGAACCCTATAAACTTCTTGTTATATTATTTGTAAAATTATATATATTTTGAATTTACGATGGTATTCAAAGGTAATTCATCTATTATGGAAATAGTCTCTTTAAAATAATTTAACAGTACAAAATTTCTGTTAAATCCCTGTCCCAAGTGTGATTGATTAGAAAGACAATTATTCCTGCCAAATTAAAGAAGACCTTTCCTAAGCTCAGGAAAGTAATAATATTGATTATCTTTGCAAAAAAGAATTTTGATTGAAAAAGTTTGAATAATTTCAGCCAAATTAAGGGAAAATTTCGCTTACTTCGGGCACACCGGACACACCGAAAACACAATCGTGGGTGTTCGATCAGTAGATATATCTTTTCAGTGGTGTTATATATGTTTGTTTGGGCGGGGGGTCGTAAAAGCTCTTCTTCGAAATCGTTTGCCCCTGGGGTCTGATAAATATTAAAATCGAACGAAGTTTTCATATTACTTTTGGCACTAATGCCAATATATTAAAAATAAAATGTTTTATGACTTCACGGCTTCAGATCAAAAAAAGTAATTATGGTAATAACTAGATTCATAACGTTATTTGTTTACTCTTGTGTCTTTTATGAGAAAATTACTTAGGACGGCATTTGATATGCACAAAAAAATGTAACAAATATAATTGGGATTTTCACACTCGAACATGAACGTTATTAATTATTACTTACTCTATCTATTTATTACGGTTCTACGACAACTCAACAAAGTGGCATTTCCAAATCCCTCCGAGTCGATAACAATGACTTTGTGACTTTTAGAGATTTTTTTTTCGTCACTTTTAATGACTTTCTAAAGAAGTGATAAAGTTACACGTTGTTGAGTTGTTCAGTCACCGTTTATAACAATATAACAAATTTAAAATAAACTAACAATTTGTAATAAACGTAGCGATCCTTAAGATAACCTTGGGGATAGGAGTCTTGTCACCACCATTTTGTAATTTGTGAAGTAATCAGAGTCAAAACCAATTTTTTTTTCTAACTAAGTTACTGTCTTAGGAAATCGAGCGAGGAATTTTTCACACGTCGTACTATTACAGAAATAAGCTTATATAGATTTACATTTATTATACTGAGGCACTCGTTTAAACCCCTTAAATTTTAGGAAGACAGTCCTAGGCAGATTTAGATGTTCACGAAACACCACATGCTCAGTAATTTCAATCCTTAACCTTAATAAAATCATAAGATTATACGATTCACAATTTATTGATTATGCAATGCTCACATATTTAAAATCTTTCCAAGGATGATTAGAACGGGTTGCTTAACATAATTTATTGAAATATAAAATTTCGAAGTTAAGTCAGGTTCTGTGTAAGTTATATTCAAGTTCTGTTATTATTTCAGTTCTGTGAAGCAACTGGCCCGAAATTATATGAAAAAAACAAATCTTGAATGGAACTTTCACATTGCAAATTAACTTCTAAATTTGATGAATTGAACAAATTCTATGAAACAATCCTTTCTTATTATTACAATAGAATGCTTTTCTTCTTGTAAATTTTAGATAATTTATTAAAAATATTAAAAAAATTTATTAATCAGAACACTTTAACTTAATATTGTGATTGAATAAAAGCCAATTATTTGACCAATAAAATTGTAAATAAAACATAATTAAAGATTTGTATTATTCTAGGTGTTATCAGTAAACTGGACCATCTCAAAGATGCTGGAATCGGCGCCACGTGGTTGTCTCCCATTATGAAATCCCCAATGAAAGACTTCGGATACGACATTGAAGATTTCTACGATATTGACCCTATTTTCGGCACAATGGCTGACTTTGATGAGCTCATGGTGAAAGCGAATGCACTAGGTATGTTTTCAAAGATTTTGTCAATCTTAAGTTTAAATGTTTTTCTTACAGCAAAAACTCTTGAAAGCTGAGGCGGCTCTAGGGCCCCAGGTATGGGAGGTCATTTGAAAAAAAAAAGTGAAATTACCTTTTTTCGATATTGTGAAAAATGCCGACATATTATTATCTATATCAATTTGAAGACAGGTAGGGTCATGAACCCGCAACTCAAATTACATGGGTATTATTTATAAATTGCAAAATCACTAAATAATTCATATACTTGCTGGCACATAATTTTAAAGAGGGCACTTTTCAATATAGTTATGCACACCGATAGTATGTATCTAAGTATACAAAATATAAAAACAAAATTCGGTAGATTAGAAAAAATAGAAACCGAAATAGAAATATCAAAAATTTAAAAACAAAAATTGACTTTGAAACACACGTCCGCAGTCCCCTTTTACCCCTAAAATGTCCAAAGATATTGGGTGAGAAAAGACATTTATCAATTTTATTTAAATTTAGACTTGCTTTTCAATTTGACGATGATTTTTTTTTGCATTTTTCAGCTACCTAACAAAAACAGATTTATTATTAAATTATATTAGATATTTTTTATCTATCTAAAGCAAAGGTCCCTTTCAAATGATTTACCTGTAACTAGATAATTAAATGTATAGAATCTGCTGTCACTTAGATTAGGAACCTAAAAAACAAACATTGTTTTAAATCAAGCTGTTTTCTATGTCCGTTGAAAAGTGATCATAATATAATAATTAATAATATTTGAAAAGATCTACTTCTCGATGTGCCACCAACTAAATTTGAAACGTCGCGTCGTCGATAACAACGTAAATAATTATTATTCAAAATCTTTTCCGGTACTGTCCAAATACAATGGACGAGGCATGCGTGCAAAATGCAAAACCGACCTATGTTGTATCGCTATCTCTTTCAACAACGAATAAGATTCATAATGCTGTCTCCCTTCCACGACATTCGGTCATGTCCAAAACTTCGCTAGGGTTTCTGTGGTACCTATACGCGGGAATTTTTACTCCAAGATAAAAACATAGTGCCATCGCGTTTATTGTATGGCGCGCATAGAGATAGAAGATATCCTATAGCGGGGGCAAGTCAAAAATTGACCCAGGGATCTAAATATTGTGAGAATTGGAGCTTCCATTTGACACGATAGATGTCACTGCTCGTCACCCGGCGAGTCGTCGCCGCTAACTGCTATTATTTTGCGGTTCATTTCAAATTTCAAGTAAAGAATTCGATGCGTTGAGCGGTTTATTCCGTAAAAAAATATTATTATTATGTCTTATAATTTTGGGGGGTCAAACACCCATTGTCCTAAGGGGAGAGCCGCCACTGCTTGAAAGTAAGTTCTGGCGTCATAAAATATGCACACATTTTTCTGTCAGGATTCTAAAGTTTGTCTAATTAATGTTTAGCTCGAAGCGTAATTTGATCGTGTGCTATGGAGCTTTTAAATATCCCTTTAACTGTTAATACAAAAGACAACGTATTATTTTTATAAATTCTAGATAATAGAATATTTTCATTGAAAATATGAAGTTCACGACGTTTAACGGTTTTCTGCGATATTCTTATAACGGCTTGATTGTCGAAGGAATTTTTATTAATACTGGCGCTTCCTACCAACCATTATACGACTATATTAAGGATGAAGCCAGCCATATATTAGGATTCCTTATATCGCCATGGATGTGGGTAATAGGCATTAAAATCGATTGGCAAACGGAGTCTACAAGTCACGATTTCAATTTACTTATAAATTAAACTGATTCATAGTAAAGATTTATCTAAAATAGTAGATTAATCTAATTAAGCTCCGTCTTACACTACTAAGGGCATAATATGGGGTCTCTCTTATGCAATTGACGTAAATACACAAACAAAATGTTTTTTCTCTTAATGCAGGAATCAAAATCATCATGGATTTGGTGCCAAATCACTCCAGCGACTTGTGCCAATGGTTTAAAGATTCCGTGAACAAGGTCAATGGAAAGGACGACTGGTACATTTGGCAAGACCCTAGTTCATGGGATACTACATTGGATATTCCATACCCACCAAACAATTGGGTACGTTAAAACAGCTAACTTATGTATAATTCATTTAAAGTTATTGGTATTCACTCTCGATACTGTTTAAATTCAAACAACATGAATACTTGAATACACTCTGCAAAGAAAACAGATTTCAGGTGCAGTAAGGATTTAAACAAGGAATTAACATTTTCCGAACTCCTTTTCAAATCTGCGTATCCGTGTATTTTTGAAATCATAAATAATATATTTAATATTTTCTGAGAGAGGTGCCCATCATTATTTTGTTTAAGAGAAGATTCAAACCCAATCCAAACCAATTACTGGTAGACGGAATCGAGAAAATGTTGTATTTGTAAAATGCGCAGTTAAACGAAACGCATTTTTAAAAAAATTTTATTCAAGTTAAAATAAAATTACATTTTCACTCATTTAACTAGAAATATATACATATTAAGATAAATGAATATTTCAATATAGCGCTATTCTATTTAATTATTTTGTTTATCCAGAATAAATATAAATATATTTTTTTAATTTACCCAGCTTATTTTCACTTTTAATGTCATTTGGGAGGCAATTATATAAGTTGCCCCCCTCGTAACCAATGGATTGTTTACCATAGTTAGTGTGGATGGTGTTTAAATGTAGGTATGTTATTATTTAAACCTATTTAAAAAGGCCACAGGCTAAAAATGTAGCATCTACCATACGTCCATAAAGTTTAATGATGCGTGAAGACGGGAAAAATTCCTAACGTTATTTTGAAAGTGATAACTTTACATAGGACTTTCTGAACATTAGGTCAAGTCAAGGTCACCCTTTAGGACAAAGTTATTCGCTGCACAAAATGTACAGTTTTTGTTTACGTAGATATTAACTAGAATATGTTTTTTATTTTTATTTTTATTTAAGGTGAGTGTATTCAGAGGATCTGCCTGGGAGTACAATCCAGTTCGTAGGCAATACTACCTCCACCAGTTCACAAAGGAGCAGCCAGACCTCAACTACAGGAACCCGGCAGTTGTCGAAGAAATGAAGGTAAAACGTCACGTAACATGAAGAACTTAACACCGGATTTAATAATTCGATCTAAATTGTGCCTATATTCAATACGTTCTCTGATTATTCAATATTCTATCAAGTATGCACTAGTATATTTATAGAGATTTGGATAATCATTGGTGAGTCATTATTGGGTTAGATGGCTTTTTCTATAGTACGGGTACCACGTTGTAAAAAAAAACTGAATATTTTCAAAAAAACAAAGATGGTTTTATTTATTCGCTTGTTCACAAGAAAAATGTTTATATTTTCTTCTTGACACAATTCATAAAAGCTGTTTCACTTCACCAATGCAGTTGAATATATGAAAATGTCATTGGATAACTAAATGTCTCTTTGTCAATACGAAGACTGACATATGCAAAATCGCAGAAATAAACTTTTCAGAATAGAAATTTATTTATTATTGAAAAGTGGAAATATTGTATTCAAAGTCAGATTTGAGAAGTGATTGAAATTTTGTAATTGTATTAAAACGTTTCTCTTTCAGAAAGTAATTGCCTTCTGGCTTGATAAGGGAATCGGTGGGTTCAGAATTGATGCCATTAACCACTTGTTTGAGATTGATAGAGTCAACAATGGATTCCCGGATGAACCTAGAAATGAATGGAATGACGATAAGGACGATTATGGCTACGTGGATCACATTTACACCAAGGATCTTGATGAGACTTATTGGATGGTCTACGAATGGAGGAAACTCTTCGACTCCTATTACGAAAAGGATGGCATTACCAGGTAAATATTTCGGAACTGTGAACATATCTGAAAATAATCATTTTTTGAAGTGAAAAGTCTTTAGCCCGTTGTGATTTGAAACTCCATGAAGCTGAAGTGCGTCACTTAAATTTATTATTTCACGGGTACTCGGTTCTAATATAATACGTCAAAATCTCAGTCTCGCGCAAGCTTCCCATAGTCCAGTGGCATAAAACTAATCTAGTGGCCAGGCATTCAGACGACTTGGGTTCGAATGCTATGAAATCCAAAAAAAATGAACGTTTTTATTTTTGCAACATCAATATCCAATCTTCAAACCACAGGAAAATGAGCAGGCGAATGAAAACGACGTCTGGCGACTTTATAGAAGAAACCATAAGTATTAATATGATGACCGATATGTATAGGAAAAGGTGCACTGGAATTCGACAAAAAAAATTATTGAGAAAATCATTCTTCATTAACTAACTAACCAACACGCGCGCCGTTTCACTGCAGGGGTAGGCAGAGGGGATGTACCGCCTAACAACTCGGTCTTGGCACACACCTCTTGCCTCGTTCACATTCATACATCGTAACACACATGTTCTTCTATTATTCTGACTCTTGACGTGGCCCGAATCAAGAATTTGATTCGCTTGGTCGTGCCATTATTTTGAAGTGAAACTTCTTTAGCACCGATGTGATTTGAAACTCGGTTGAAACCGAAATGACGCACTAAAAAGAGACAAAAACACATACATCTATAGGATTTAGCCTGCGAGAGAATGAGATAGCAATAAAATATTTAATTATTTCACGGCTACTGCATAATACGGTAAATCCACAGTCCTAAGCAGGCCTTCTGTAGTGCAGTGGTATGAAGCGCCTTAGCGGACAGAAGTTCAAGCGGACCAGAGATCGAATCTTACAAAATAAAAAAAAAAAACATTTTTATTTTTTTGTAAAATCAATATTCAATCATCGCCACTCCAAAATGAACCGGCTAAATGCTTGGGAGAGAATGAGGTAGCAATAAAATGTTTATTTATTTCACGGGTAAGTACCCAGTTCAAATATAATACGATAAATTCACGGTCTCACGCAAGTCTTCTTTAGCCTTGTGGTACAAAGCGCCTGACGAATCTCAGCCGCTAGACATAGACATGCAGTTGACCAAGGATCGAATCCTTCAAAATCCAAAAAAAAAAAAATTTACGTGAAACTTCTTTACCACCGTTGTAATTTGATACTCGGATGAAACAGAAATGACGCATTATAGTACCTACGAAGCGTCAAACTGCGCTGATTGGCCACTTTGATTCTTTTCAAGTCTCCTATTGGTTGAGGTTGTTTTGGTGAAGTTTCGATTCTACCGCGTGTGAACTGCACTCGCCTTTTTTTAAAAAAAAAAGCGATTGAAGAGAACAGGAGATTCGAAAATGATGCAAGGCCCTGTGTAGGTACCTAATAGTGATGAGTAAGGGTGATGGACCTATATATGGTTTGGGCATAATAAAAATAAGAAAAGTAGAGGTCCCTTCATACAAATTTAAATGGAAACAAATGTTTTTAGCCAACCAGCCCAGCGCTCCGTCTGACTCGCCTACAGTATATTTCCACCCGATTTAAATTTCGTAAACACAGTATTGTTTTGCAAATTTAAGCTTCGATTAGGCAAATATTTGGATCACGAAACACGCCCACCAGGCACTTCTTGTGTTATTCTTTATTCTATGGGTTTGGGTACGCAGAATAGTGTCAGGAGAATATGAGATGCAAAATTGGAAGACGAAGCACATTGTTAGGGTGGGGTTCAATATCAAGAGTTGATTTTACAAAATGGCATATAGCATTTATGATAATATGTAATTAATGATTGCCAAGAAAGAGTCGTTACGTTATAGACTCCCCTTGGGTGGGTACTGCTGTGGAAAAATAACAACATGATGACAGTTTAAAATTAAATGCTTTTTCCGCCGAAGATTAATCTACTGATATAAGTTTTTTTTTAAATCATCAACCATAGATAAAGTAACAACAAAGGAAGTTGTGGCATAAAAGGGGGCCGGTTGTCGCTGAGCTACGGCCAAACTGCACGGACTATTAAAACAGCGGAACCAATGAAATGGCTTGCAGGTAAAATCAAAAGCGCGGAGGCTTATAATGCGTAGATGCGATTTGCAATACTATGGGCAAACGATGTTAACGATATATTTGAGCACGTAGTTTTATACTTTTAATTTTAATTAGTGTCCGAGGAATTTCTACCGAAATCGAATTTTCGGTATCTATCTCAGTTTCGGCCTAACTTTTTTTAGTAATGTTAAAAATCTATTGTTCTAATCTATTTGGGTTATTTTTTACACCTATACACACATAAACAGGTGTTAAATGAAATAAAAATAACAATAATTGAAGTATATAAAATAAATATATTTTTTTATATTACCGCTATAAAAAAAAAATTATAAAAATTAACAAAACATTTTAACTACTTCTTGGAACAAATATTTATCAAAAAACAACACTTACATTATAAAGGAAGGACCTCATTAATTGAGTATTTTAAATTTAATTGCGTTTACAATCACAACATTCTTATTACACGAGTGAAACAAAAATTAACAATTATTTTAACTACTCCTTGGAACAAACATTTGTTAATAATCAACACTCACATTATAAAGGAAGGACCTCATTCAGTATTTAACCAGCTGATGCGAACTCAACTCGTAATGGCGGGTGACACACGATCCACGAATTTACCCGAAGTCAGCCGAACGACGCGAGATAATTCACGAATGCAGAGTTTCAGCGCGGCGGAAGGTTCGGCAGATTTTCTACCGAAACAGAAACTGATGCCGAAACTCAATTTTTTTGCAGAAAATTGACGAAACCGAAACCGAAACTTCGGTCGGTCACTACTAATAATAATATTTCGATGATTTGTATAGCGCCGTTTTTGTGAAACTACTAATGTACTAATTATGGTTCATGCTCTATCTCTCTTATTTCTGTTATCTATGTGTGGTCAAACTAATCGATCGGTTTAGTCCGCTTATCTCAGAAAATTGTTTTCTGAACATATCGATGGACAGCAGTAATAAAAGTTGATTGCAATCAAAATGCAATAAACCTCATGAATTTCCGATAAAAATTCCGAAGGCCAGTGCGAGAACAAAACGTATTTGGTCAGAATTTATGAGCACTAAAATATTATTATAGAAGGCTAGAATAACGCACCGACACGCGAGTGTTTAGAAATTGATTTGCTCTTCTAATAAATCATGAATATTTTAGCTAAGTGGTGTTAGGATCATTTTATAATAATGTTAAAAATTAAAAAATTAACAATTTTACTAACGTAAAAAGAGCATTTAATGCATACGTCCAATTGAACGACCACATCAATATGCTAACATGTTCAGGGGAGTACAAAGAGGAGTCATCGCCACCTTTATCGGAGTTTTGCTCAAGGCTCACATTTTAATTAATTCCTACGAATTTGTCGCCTTATATAATAGGTGTATATTTTAAAACGGATACACACGGGACGGAAGTTATTTTAAGACTAGCTGAAGTCCCCGGCGATTCCAGGGCTTTACACAGAGTTTTCGAAATCAAATGTAGACAGTGACCTTCTTCTTGTTATGAAGGTCACATGTGAAAAATTTCATCAACTTTGGCAAAAACTGTAGATTTGAATAAATCAAATCCACTCCGCCTGCTTGCAGACTTTCTCCTTTACATTTCAACCAATTTACACGAAACCTTGACAAATTATTCGTTCGATAGTTTTTGAGTTTATCGCGAACAGACAGACAGACAGACGTGGCAGAGGACTTTAATTTATAATATGTAAAGATGTAGAGATTAATAAAAACAACACCAAACCATTACAATATTTTCCATAAAACGGTTTTAAAAAATTGTAAAACCTTTTCAACTCTAGATTTTATTTTTCCGGACGCCGAATTAGTAACTTATCGACATATTCAGTCTAAAACATCTGAGATTCTAGTAATATTACTTTCATAAAAATTAATTAAAATACACCCATCGTAAAGATACAATATATAATAGCCGGGGGCGTACACCGTATATTTTTATACGCGTCATCTTCACTTACATTGTCAAGATTCCGACATTATTTTCGATTCGGATATTTAAAACCTATTATTTAAGCAGTATTTAAACCATAATATGATGGTTCTTCACTTGGCTATTCGTATTCGCGTATTTGGTTTACAATCGACATGTACGGGCAATTATTAGCCTAATCGGCAAACATGGCAAATACCAAACACGCATTACCGCGCAGGCTTATAGGTCTTTTGGCGCAGATCAAAGAAGTAAAATAGTCAAACAAAAAAAGTTAACTATCTATACATTTGGCATGTATAGTGAGCATCCACCAGCACCTTGCTCGCTATGGCCGGTTAGCAACTTTGTATTTTTCACAAATTTTATATTAATAGTTCCTACCACGCATTACAAGAAAATTCATTCATACTGTAAGCTATTAAATTACTCTCTTAATAACACTGATGTTAATTTGTTTATACTATTGGCTCCATGTATGGATGGTCGTACTTGCTTTTATTTGCATGTTTGTCTGTTCGTGAACTATTTTGCCAAATAGAACAAACAAACGCAATGCCGAGTGAAGTGCCGCCTTTTAAACACTGATTCACATACGATTTGTAAATTATGTCAGGTTCAAAATATTACTACTTTGATCCATCTTAATCAAAATTGGTTTCACAGAGGTAATACTGATTGATTAAAAAAAAAAATTAATTCGGTTCATTAAAGAGCGAAGAAATGAAATAACGCACCAAATAATTAAAATGTAAAAAATAAAATAAAACAATAAAAATTGTATGGAACGTGTTCGTTTTAAAAACTGTGCCCTCTATTTAACCGTTTTATTATTATGAATTACAATGGCGGTCACCAAAGTAATAAATCACAATTTAAAAATAACAAGGTTACGCACTAACGCATTTGTATCAGTGCGCGATACTGAAAGAAAGTAACATTAAATTACTAGGAAGTGAAATGTTAATTTAGTTTGACATAAAATTTAATAACTTAAATACATTTTCAGACCTTTATATTAACTTTTCCTTTGGGAAAGTTTTATTTATTTATTTTATGAGCAGCGAAGTCTCGAACGGTGAGCTGGTGATACTATTTATTTTTTAATATTTTCCACAGCTTTCACTGCATTTTTATTTTATTTTAAAAATTATATTTTTCTACCACCAAAAGGATAAATTTTAAGTCGATCCATACGATTTTACATCAAAAACCATCACCATAGCTATTCATTTCTTCGCATTTTTCCACAACGGCTTGGGATAACCAACAACCATAATTTCACAATCAGATCGGGATACAGTGAAGTCAGTAGTGTTTACATCTTGTAATTTTTGATAACCTTTCGCAATCGTGAAATGTACATGGTACAAATTAAACACATACTTCAGTGTAATAAATGTATTATATCCCGCACTACGTATTTTTATATATCTAGTTTTAAATTTTCACCCTAGTGAAACTTGAGCCAAGCGAAACGGTTGAACTGTGCACCGGTATTGCGATCCCCACGTTAGTAGGTGCACGCTGGACGCTCCTTTGATCTGGTCTCCGGACAATCTGCCGTCAGTTGTAAATTGAGCTGCTTTTGTTGACTGCCTTCGTTTCCCAAGCCAAGGGTTACGCGGTCAGAGAGATTGAGATGGTTTGAGGTTATCCTTTTTTTGAAGTAAAAACACCTGTGTTCGTACAGGATATTGTTGTAATTGCGTTTATTTATTCCATAGACATATGAATATTAATAGACCAGAACATAGAGGTGAGGGGTAGAAACCAACTACAGCGGGACGAAGAGCAAGAAAACGGCTTTGGTGATACGTGATTAGTCAAAACTCAATCTGACAGTATATAGGCATCTCGCACTATAAAATCATCATTTAGTTCTTAAAAGTAAACTCTGCTTTTGAATGAATAGACCTTTTTACATGGGAGCGCAAATTGCTCGCCGCGCAATGAACAAATTTGAAGTTCAAATACGTCAAAGTAAGGTCGCCTATAAGGTCGAGTTCAATATTTTGCTCCTGTAGTTAGTTAATACACTTTTACAAATGTTTCATAATTTACTTACCCCAGTAAACAGTGACGGGCACACGCCATGTCTCTCGGAGTGGTAGTGTATGTAAGGGTGGTTTGGTATATTTATGGTGTATGTTCAAAAACGATCATATTATGTGATCTGAATTAGCTTAAAATAGTGTAAAATAATGCTTGCTTATGGAATGTAATACCACAATTGGGTTTATTCTCTTTTTCTCTTCTATTTTTACACGTTTTTATAGCACAAGCCACCATTTTTACCGTGTTATTTACGATGAGAGCTCGACACTAGTCCGGACAAGAATGATGACGTCACACTTTTTAGATTGACGTGTGGCTCTCGCAAGCACAGCCGGTTCCGAAAAATGGTTCCGACGGGAGGGGGAAATAATACGCCTTTAATCACTTAGGGCATGTCCATGTATTTTGTACGTCCGTGATTTATTCAGATGAACAGCAATTTACAAATATCTGATGGTAAACTCGTCTCAGTCGTCCCGTTTTCATTAAATTACTTACGAGAGTGAAAATATTTTTGCAGGGTCATGATGACGGAGGCTTATACTGACCTTAACAAGACTATGCTCTATTATGGAAATGGAACAAGCACCGGATCTCACATGCCCTTCAACTTTGGACTTATCAACGAAATTAACCAAGACTCTAATGCAAATCAGCTTGAAGATTTAATCAAGAGATGGATCTACAACATGCCAGCTGGCAAAACTGCAAACTGGGTGGTGAGTACATAGTAAAAATACGAAAATTATAAATATTTCTTCCATATTCAACTAGCGCAGACCCCTGAAAAATCACGGGACAGTCTGAATTCTTGATTCCTGATAAAGCAGTTCCAATTTTAGAAATAATAAGAGTTTTTTTTTTTACATGAATACCTCACAAGAGTCCCAATGGCTCCCGTCTGAAGCCAGTGAGACTATGGCATCCCCATGGGGTATGTTGTGAGGCTGAGGGTAGTGGGTAGGGGAAGGAGATAGGGAAGAGGAAGGTGAGGAAGTACCTGGCTATTCAGATCTGGTCACCAAACACGGCTAATGCCGTTTCAAGCAACGTTTCAATTCTGAATGGTGGTCTTACACCAGGGCGATACAGAGAGTATCTTCCACTCTGGAACGTGAAGCAAATATACTATTTTTTTTATTTTAAATGAATAAATTGTGAAATTGATCACGTTTGATTATTGTTTTGATCACACCATTGATGGATACTTTATGGCTTGTTTGAATTCTTCACAGAACTGATTTCAATTTTGAAAATGACCCTTGTTCAAGACAAATTTTAGTTCATTGAACCAGATTTCCGAAAAATCCGATTCTGATTTCCAGATAACCTGAGTGTATTTGATGATGGTACTTAATTAAAAACATCAATAGATGTACTTTTGAAATCTACAGAGAAACGAAATAAACCGTTTTACCGTTTGATGACACTGAAATAAAAGAGAACAAAATAACAAACGTGGTCTAATCCATGTAGTAAAGCTATTATTATTATAAATGCACATGGGAAAAATATTTCAAGTATTATAGCTGATGTAACATTAACGTATCGGAGCGGCGCGTGCTAATCTCTAAACTCCCTTTGACACGTTTTAATTTTCGCCACGCTTGGCGAGACGTGAACTGAAGGACCACAAAGGGAATTTCGAACTAGTCGCCTGAATTAGAGTGGCTTTTATCATAATTGTCCCTCATGTTAAAACCTCCGAATTTAAAGATCAATTTTCTTATTTGTTTTTTTTTTATTTTGTTTGATTCCGCTAATTATATAACTTAAATCGTTGAAATAAGGTTTGAATACCAGGAGTATTTTAAATTTATGCAACACAAAATTTTCTCATTTTGTATGGTTTTTAGTGGGATCTGTTTTGATGAACAGTTTTTGAACAGTTTCTTACTAAAATTTAGAAATGCATGAATTTTCTACGTATCGAGAACGGCAATGTTATTTTTAAGGTAAATTTCAAATTTTATCTGAAAAAAGCCAATAGTTGGGAAACATTAAAATTCACCAGAAAGTTGGCAGCACTTTGCTCTTTCTTCGAAATCATATTTTGTTTTGATGGTGGACATAGACATATTTAAAACACAATTGATATTTACAAACGCCATATATTTTGATTGAAACAACGTTGTGAGCTGAAAATAGACGAGATGACCTGGGAATTCTAGGATGAGATAGCCGTGGAGATTTCATGATATGTCACAATTTGAGAGCTTTTCATGGAAAGTACAAACATATTTTATGATTTACGGTTATGATTAACATACTCCGATTTTTAATTTTCTGATCTCCCGACACTCCAACTCTCCGATTGTTGGCAGATTTGGAAATAAAAAGTAAATGGTGTTCAAATTCAAAGCGAAATCGTAAAACTGAAAAGGCGTTTTAGATTTGCACGGCCATTCACCATGCGCCAGCAGTTTCATCAAGGATTCGACGTTAAAAAGAATTTTTTCATCTTATATGAATGCAGTTTTCAATTCTTATATTAGTGGAGAATAATGCTACGAAAATGATTCCGGGCGCCCGAAATGATAGTGATGAATTTGGGTTTCTTTGTGTTGAATCAGTTGGTGGAGGTTTTTGAGGCAACTGGCATTTATGCATTACAAAACACTTTTGTAGTATCTGATCGTATTATTTTATTTACTTTATAAATGAACACAATATAATCTTGAACGAACGGAGATGTCACTAGGAAAAGGTTCGGAAGGAAGTTTTGTAAGAAACCTCACTCCCTTCTATTTATAATATTCCAGAAATCTATATTTTGTTACTTTGATAAATATCAAGAACATCTGCTAAAATGCAATAACAACAATTTTAACCAGATAGCACTGTGTTTTTTAATAAGTACTAATTTGAGAGTTTTTCTTTTAGATCGGTAACCACGACCAGTCAAGAGTTGCCACCCGCTACGGCGTGGACAGGATTGATGGACTCAACATGCTGGTCTTGTTACTGCCCGGAGCCGCTGTGACTTATAACGTGAGAACAAGAAAATTTCATAATTAAATAAATATCACTATTTTCATTTTTCTTATACTACTACAGACCAAAATGTCTAAAATAAAGAGAGAGTAACAACTTATCGCGATGGTTTCCGAATCTCTCATATTAAAATAACAAAAAAAAAACTAAGAAAATGATTATGTCTAGTCTAGACAATTTTACAAAAAAAAAATTTATACGCCTAATTGTTACGAGAATTAACACTCTGGAATTTTGATTTTGTTTTGATAAAATATTTAATTTTGTATAAACAAAACACATTTTATATTAATTGTTTACACGACTATGTTTGGCGCATGGCGTCCATTGTTAGGTGTGTGGAAAATAAGTTTATTAAAATACGCCCGACGATAGATATTATGTACCGGATTGTGCGTAATTTTTTAAAATAGATGGTGAAAAGTGTTTTATACAGAATGTTACTACGGGTTTGTGTTACGGTTTTTGTGTGTTATTGTTATTATATACCGCGATGACGCTTGTTTACAGGGGGAAGAGATCGGAATGGTCAACACTGATATTTCATGGGAAGATACCACAGACCCAGCTGCCTGCAATACAAATGATCCCATCAATTACTGGAAGTCGTCTAGAGATCCTGAAAGGACCCCATTCCAATGGGACGACTCCGCCTTTGCAGGTAAATTGAATTTTTAAATTGAATCATTAAATAAAATATTAAGGTTGGGGTAATTCAAACTCTGCCACATTTGATGAACTAAATATGGTTTTGATAACCCTCTTCATTCTACAATGAGTAATAATGGAGAGTTTTATTTTATAACTAGCTGACCCGGCGAACTTCGTACCGCATCAGAATCAATAACTGTTGTGTTAACTTATTAGCTGAATTAAATTAAGTTTTTTTTTTTTTTTGTTAAAAACTACACAATGAAGCAATTATTGATGCGTAACTGTCCGCGTTTTGTTTTTGTCAGTATCAGAGATGGCGTTGTGTACGGATTTATAATTTATGTGATTTTCTTACTTTTCGACTTACTTTCGGGAATCGCGTTTCATTTTCTTTATAAGTGTGACGGAGATTTATTATAATTATTGTATTTTTCCTTTGGAGGGGTGTAGACGTAGACATACGTTCACCGTTTGTCCCATTTTGACTGTTGACTGTTGTGTGTAAGAAAGAGAGGCAGCATTATATGTTTAATATCAACAACTCTTTCCTCCTTCAATTCTTTCCTCTTTCAACTCTTTCCTGAATGCATCCACAAACTTCTATCGCAATGAATCTCGCCCCTTATACTCATATCCCTATGAAAGTCTTACTTTCTATCCAAAGGTGCACCAATCTATAGGAATATGTAAAAAAAAAAAAAAAAAACTCAGCTCAATTTAGTAATGCAGAATTCAACAAAATAATGAAAATAACTGGCCAAATTATATAAAAAATTTCACAGATGGTTCCAAACACAGTTTGGACTCCCATTGTGAGCCAGTGTCTATGCACCTTACAGGAAATTATGTTTCCCACGCAGACCTCCCAAATAGTGTTCCATTTTCTCTGCTGAATGCATAGCTCTCGTATCATAGAAGCTTTACGACTCGTCAAATCTATCAACATTAGAAATGATCTCATCCTTTCAGGCTCACTTAGCTCACTACAAAAAATAAACGCATCCCTTCTCAATTCCAGTAGTGACTCTCTAACCCTTTCTATCCGAGACCTCTTGCACTCCATGTCGCTGGCTCAAGCGTATTAGTGGTCTTGGCCTGATCCCATGACACTTTGTTATTGTTGGAAATTAAAAGGTTGATTCTATTGCTAAGGAATCCATTGTCCATGGTCCATTAAGTAGTATACATATTCCTGTAAGACACTATTTCCCTATTTTTAAAAATAAGGGACAACGCCAATAGTCCTCTGAATGGAAATCATCCTCTCTGATAAAAGGTCACCAGTACTCATTAATTCAACCTTCTCTTCCTGTCAAGCCCTGGTTTCACAAATACACTTCCATTCCTAAAAAAATACATCTCTTCCATAACTCGAATGCTTTTAGGTCATACTTGTTGTCTTGGCCTGATTCCACATAGTCAATTCACCTTATTGTGATTGTGGTTCAGAGGACACTTTAGACCATAATTTTTTGAGTGTCCTATAAATTACCAATTTCCAAACTACATACCTACATGAATTGGTAAAACCTAAAATTGAATTCTCTACCAGTGTACGCTGCCTTATTAGTGTCAACTCTACTGAAATTCACTATTTGTTAGCAAAATTTATTTGTAAAAATGGCCTTAACATAAGCATCAATCACATTTCTTTCTCTTCCATACGTATGCATTTTTTCCTGCAGTGTTATTAGTACAATTGTACAGGTTCCTATTTTTTGGAACCTGTACATCTTCCTACTCTACTATTTTGTAATTATTATCAATACCAACTCTGTATGTTAGTACAACTTGCATAACCATATGAATATTTGTCTTAGCCCATTGTCTATATTTGCTAATATAATTTATCTATTCCATGTAAAAAACTGAAAATGTAACTAATTTAAAAAAAACTGAATATGTCACTAATTTTAAAAACACTGATAATGTAAAAAAAAATGAAAATGCGAATAATTTTTAAAATAAAGAAATGTCCAAGGACACCCTTAGATAATGGGTGAAAGCCAAATAAATAATTTAAAAAAAAGTTTAATAACAAAAGCAAAACAATCAGCGCATTGACATTTGATGGTTTGAATTTTTGGAACTCACTCACTATTCAACATTATAGGTACTTATCACAAAATGCCTGCAACTCTTTCAAATATGAGAATTCGTTCCATAAAAAATTTATGGGGAAAAGAATTTTCTTAATAACTATATTTTTCGTTATTTTTTGTGATGTTTTAATAGTTATTATCCTTTCCGGGGCGGAGACAAATCCAACAAATCAAAGATCATCAAAATCGGCCAGGCCGTTCTCGAGTTATAAATAGTGTAACTAACCCGACTTTGTTTTATATATTAAGTCAAAGATCATCAAAATCGGCCAGGCCGTTCTCGAGTTATAAATAGTGTAACTAACCCGACTTTGTTTTATATATTAAGATGTACACTCGTTACGCATTTTTTTTACAATTCGCTAGCGTTTTTGAAACTTTTATGTTTTATGTTTCATTGTCTTTCACTAGAGTTTTATAAACTTTTAGATTTAATTTTAAAAAACCCCAGTGAATGACTCACGAACGTGTCGAATTCGGAAGCGATAAAAAATAAGTAACAAGTGTACCGACATCATAAAATAAAAGTCTTCAAAAACAAAAATTCTCGAAATTGTTCGGTAGTTAATGCCCAAGAAATACAAAACAATAATTTTTAGCAACCATTAATAATTGATGATATTATATATTTTTACTAGTTGTACCCGGCTTCGCTCAGGACAACAGTCGAGAGTGTTCTTGAATGCTCCTTCAAGAGCATTAGCGAACAATCCAGAACATTCTCGAAACTTTTAAACTCACCAACATCCTCCACCACTCCTTCCAGATCTTTCTAGAGTTTTATCGAACCTTCTAGAACATTCCGGAAGACTGTTCTTTTAATTTCTCCATGCCCTTTAGGTAAAAACGGGTACCCTCATCCTGGAGGGGGGTAGAGATCTTCCACACCATATAACTCCCTATTGATTATATATTGATTATTAAAATCGTCATAATTCTTCCTTACTCTATGGTCACAACAATATACTTCTGATATATGTAGCTAAATTTTACTTAACAAAATGGCGAATTTATTGGTGTGATTAGTCAGATCTGATTAAGCATAAATATTATGTGAACTCTTGTTGGAGTGTTAAATTAAAGAATGTAGAATATATAGCACTTAAAAGGTCTGTAAACACGATACATACAAATATAGATGTTGGATTTATTTGCATCTACGGACACAACCGTTTGCGGTCAGAGAAAAACAAATCCCATGAAAACTAGAATGGGAACGGACTTTAGCCCACAAATGATAAATTGTGAATTTCCTTCAAGTCACCATAGAACAAGTGCTTTTATACCTACCTTTTTATATTTACCAATTTTATATTAAATTTCTTTTATAATATTTAGATGTATACTTTTACATGGCAGACAGAGAGTATTACACTCATCTATTTGTTAAGCTGAAATAAATAATAATTATTTTGATTTTTAGGTATTCAAGGTCACAAATTGATAAAACCGTAGCACAGTTTTCTCGTATCGCATGCACTTTGAACAAGCAAAAAGGCTTTTTGTTTTGTATCAGCGAAATATTAAGGAGACTCGATACCGAGAGAGAATTATTAAAACTTCAGCTGCCTACTCGTACGTTGTGACTAAATCTAATTTTCGGGAACTTCCGCCAGTGATGCAAGCCTGCGGGAATGTCATCAAATTTTACGTCATATTCCCCGGATTTTTTCAATACAACAAAATACTATTTTATGTCTTTGTAACTGAAATCAAAATTCATTCATAAATCGTAGAATATTATAACAAAAATATGGTTGTAAGCTGCAATTCAATGTATAATGGCCCAGTATTCTACTGCAACTAGTCCAAATCTGTTGTTTAGAGATAATCAATGTTTTTTTGCGCATATTTAAATACGTACGCAAAAATGTCAAATTTCAATAGTTTTCATAGAAATTTATACATGACCTCAAATGCAAATATTCGCTTTTAAAATAATATCGACAGTTTATGGAAACAATTCGAAATAGTTAGTAAAAAACTGAGTATTTTCAATACAGGCTTTTCGACTCTTTAAGGAGCCAAACATTTTTATTAATTTTATTGTTTTTTAAAACTAGGAAGAACTACTTTAGAAATTTATTTTGATACCCTTATCATATTTAACGGCTTCTCTGGCTCATTTCCGTCCATCGATATTATGCTCGTGGCATAATATTTTTATTTTCGTCGATGTTTTCATAAAGGTTTACTGAGATACTGAAATACTGAGATGCTGATAAGAAACGATGAGATATTTAATAATTTAATTGATGATCTAAAGGTTTCTCAACCACTACCAACAAAACTTGGCTACCCGTCAACCCCAACTACAAAGAGGTAAACCTGAAGCTGCAGAAGGAGGTACCTCGTAGTCATTACAAAATCTACAAGCACTTGGCCGAGCTGAGGAGCCAGGAGCCATTCCTTACAGGAAGGCTCGAAACATACGCTATGTACGATGGTATCTTCATGATCGCAAGGTAAATGAGACATTACATTATTTTAAAAGAGCCCAAATTTAAGATGAAATGCAATACATGTGTGACATTGTAATACAGCAACTACTCCATACTGTCATATAGAATTAGCAGTTGCTCTACACAGCGTAAAACTCGCGTCCAAAAAAACTATGATTCTAATTTTCTTTAATTTCTTAATAATAATATGTAAGTAAGTACTTCAATACCCACAATTATAAACTTTTTTAATATTAAATATAAGTTTTAAAAAAAATCGAATAAAGAATGACAGTTCTTTTTTAAAACTTTCGTCAGGGGGGTAGTTACTACAACACTGATTATTCCGATTTGACAGCTTGTATCATGATCATGCGAACTCTGACGGGATAAAAAGGTAGTATTAAACAAAGGCACAAAATATATTTATAGGCAGATAAATGCCAAAAGGTGGAGTTAAAACTTCGCTCGCGCTCAGTCAATTAAATGATCAATTCCGTTGACAAGGTTGACAACCTACTAATAAGTAGTTTATCGAGATTTTTTTGTCTCTTTTGTTCTACTAATTTATTTGTTATATTTTATTACATTTAAGTTAAATAAAATGGTTTAAATAAAAAAAAATCTTTAAGTAGATGACAATAATTACGATCGTTGTTTTGAGTGTAGAATACGAATCATAATCCAAAGTTTATAATCAGGTGCAAATATTGCCTAGGTACGCTAAACAACTGTACTCCACTTTAACTATTTATTAAATAGATATATGCTTCTTCACATATTTAGACATCCAAAGGCAAATCAAATCTATCCGATTAAATGTTACGGAGGCTATTCGCCGCGGCCGTTATCATAATTTTTATTTCTATAAATATTTTCATGGCTAAATCGGATACTTCACAAAACATAAATATATTTTAATATTTTCTTTGTTGTACCATTTTTCAACAAGTTTTCTAACGGAAAACTTAAATTAACTAATGCTACTCTTCCCATGCATGTATAAAAAATATTTTTTACCTTTCACTTATTTTAGGAAACTGGAAAACTACCAAACTTATGTCGTCATCATTAATATGAGGGGTCAAAGTTACAACGTAGACATTCCATTTGCTGGACTTCCCACTGACCTGATTGTCGCGGAAACGAGCATTCAATCTAATAAAGATATTTCGTAAGTATACATATTCTGTTTCACATCTTGTTAATGTTTTTTTATAATAATTTATTTTTATTTCATGTTATATAACGTTGCCAACTTTTTATCCTACTTAACCCTCCGCCCGTCACGCGTTTTTTGTAACGCAAGGTGTCGCGCGGGGTCGCTTAGGACCCCAAAAATAAATATGATTAAATTGTTGTTATTGCCTACATTTTATATGTTATTTTAACTGATTACAGTCAAATGATAATGACTGCTTTGAAATAAAAAGAAATATAAAAAATCAGATATTTATTAATGCAAGAGCTTAAAAATCAACAATGAACATTTTTTTGTAATTTCGAATCATATTTTTTTAATAGAAAATTTAAAAAAAATCTAACCAATTTCTATCAAACTTATAACTATTTGAGGTTGATACAGACTTAAAACACAATGAAAAAACATATGAACTTGATTTTTATTGGTATTTTGTTGATTTTTTTTAGCCTCACACCGAAACAAAAGTCTGTATCTCACATCGCAAATGCGCAAACTGAATTTTCTCGGCGCTAGCGTCAAGTGTAGTCCCTTTTAAGAAGCTACCTAAAGTAAGGAATCAGTGGGAACATTTAAAATATGCATAATTAGCATTTCTGTAAAACCTGGGATTTTAAAGACCCCACGCGATGGGTCTAGGGTTAACATGTGGTTTCACTCTCATGATAGATGCAATTCAGTGCATTAAATTCAACAGCCTAAAAACAAGAGTATAAGTCATTTAGGTACCTTTTTGTAGTGTTAAGTTATAAAAATGGAAGGAACATAAATTCAGTTAATTAAATTCAATCATCAGATGGTGATAGTAAGGAGGCCAAATGAACCGGAGAACTAGTTACTAAAAACACGAAAGGGTATTGTTTTATCAGCGAAAACATGTTTTTAGGCTTACTGTTTTATTTTAGCACTCTTTCTTTTTTATGTATTTTTGTAAAGCTGTTTGTTTTCCAATTAAAGAAATTATTATATTATTTAATTAAATGAAGAAAATATTAGCGAAACTCAATTAAAATCTGAAGACAGAAAAATCATAAAAAGATATTGGTTCCACTGGGACTCGAACCCAGATACCTTAGCATTCATGGCCAACTGCTCTACCGATTGAGCTATGGAACCCATTTCCAATTCGGTCACTTTTAACTGTATCATACTTCGACTAAGAACTACCAACACTATCTTCATTTTTACTCACATATTATTGTCTGCTATCTTTATATATGGTTGCAAGATTCAACCCGAACTAAATGCTATCTAGATAGTGTCTGGATAAATATTTATCCATTTTATTTTTAACACGTGACAACTAGGGAGAGGGAAGAGAGAGAACTGACATGCTGAACTATAAGTAGTATTAAAAAATAATTAATTCTTTCCTTAGATCTTGGGTACAAACCCACTCCGTAGACGTCATCCCATACGAGGCATTGGTCCTGAAAACGAGCCCAGTTGTATGAAAAGTCCAGAAACCCGTTAGCAGCGACCCGTGCAAGACCTGTACTATGGATAACAGCTGCGCTTAGAAAGTAGTACCTACTGTGATTTTAAACAAGTGATTTATGTTTTTGAATAAAACTATGTGTATTTTTGCGAATTTTCATACTATTTTATTTAAACCAGTAAAACAGGTGCTTAAGAATCTTAGAAATCTTAGCTTCTTTAATAATAGCAGTTTATGTACATTAAAGGCAAAGCGATAACCCAAATAATGTGTTTTTGATTTGTAAAATTGATCGCTTAGACATATTTAAGAAGCTTTAATTAAATAATACTGCTAGTGGAACACATCTTGGCCTTTGAAATAATCGAGTATTTTTTTGGTGACCGAACAATTCAACAATGTACGACTTCAACACTTCTTTAAAAAGTCATTAAAAGTGATAAAAAGAACTTGATTAAATAGATTATGTTAAGTTAGATCATCAGCTATTTACAAAAAAAATATCATCACTCTTAATGACTTTTCAGAGAGGTGTTGAAATTCCACTTTGTTGAGTTGTCATATAATCATTTTTTTTCAGAAGACTTTTTATAAGCCCAGAAAAACATAAAATAGACCTGTAAAAAAATAAATTAGACTTGTAAAAACAGCTTTGTAGTTCAAAATTTCCTACTAATGAACCCCTTTTCGGTTATGGTTTTACTGAATGCAAAATTTTTGAAGATGTTTTTTGGTTGCATAAATGAAAATGGGTTGCTAGTGTTAAGATCGCCATGTACATAATGTGTATTATTGTTAGTGATATACACGTTGTGGTCAGCGACTTAAGTTATTACTGTGATATTAGGAAAACGGAATAATATTCAAAATACATTCTGCAATTAACACATTGTTTACCTCAGATTGCAGCTAATAATGAAGAGACACTGGACAACATGGCATGCATGTGGTTTTTTATACCGACGGTCCCTAAGAACGGCTAAAAATTGAAAATCGTTCGGTTGGCTTGTTTTGTTGATTAAAATGTCTGTATTTTCGGAATTTCTAATGAAATATAATGCCAAATATCAAAACAACACTGTCTTTCTTGATCTCAAAAATATCAGAAATGCAAAAACGAAACTTTAAACTATAAAATTGCATATCCGACATTGTTCTTTGGGACATCGACACAATACGTCAGTTGAACGATCTTTACAATGAATAATGAAAAATTTTGTGTGCCAAACAATCTTTACATTTTCTTGATTCATCTTACAAAGGTATGTAATTATGCATAGAAGTAAGGTAAATAAAATACTCACATTACAGACCTAAAGCGTAATGCCATAAATTTTCACTTACCTTAAAACACCCTAGTTGAGTAGGTATTAAGTAGATGGGAAGAGAAGATTGATGTTAAAGAAACTCTCTCTTACCTGAAATGAAACGAAACACAAAATTAATATCATGATTTGAAGAGATATATTTTCTCATACAGCATCAGACCATATTATACAAAAAAACTTGAAATCAAAGAAAAGGTGTTTTTTTTAGTTGGTGCATACTTGTATTCTAAGCCTGTATTCTTCAGATTTAGTTATTTAACACCATTATAACCAATTTTAATAAAATTGGGTGATCGATATAAACAAAGTTCATTTTCATCATATCCCTTTGATTGAGTTTTCCTGAAGAGTTAAGGAATAAGAAGCCCCTGAAGGACTGCTTGCACAACAAAACTGGCTTTTGAAGAGCTCAATTTGAATATGTTTTCGCATCCAGTTTTTATTTTGTGTTTTAACTTTAGCACGTTAATCTTTTAGATTTTCATCTTTTTTCATTGTAACTCTACACAGGAGGCTCTGAGGAAAATAATTTTACCAAGGGTACCAGTCATCTTTGGGGATGCCGTGCAGAAGATCTTTTTAAGGGAAGGAGGGAGAGGAAGTTCTGGGAAGGTAAAGGTTTTGAGGAGTGGGTAGGAATCTAAGGGTCAGTGTGTCCAAGAATGACGGCCTGTGTAAAACGATGGATCGAAAGAGACCAACTGGAGAGGTCAAAGGGTCTCCCCAAATTGACCTCTCCCAATCCGGTCCGTCATGCAGCTAATGGGCAAGCGCATCCGCGCCTAGACCTGATCACGCCTCACCCGATGAACCCGGGCACCTCTGCAAAGTCACTACACCTAGTGAACTACATGGGGTGACATATGGCATGGTTCCTGAGGCACCGGTACCCATACCCGCCTCCCAAATTACAGCTAATTACACCTGGTTTACTTTTTATTCAACAATATACATCTACAAGGAATATCAATTAATAACGACGTGACTTCAACATTGGCTGAACGACTTCTTCACATATAAACCACCAGATCTCTTTAGGCGCAAAAGACATGTGGAGTGTCGATACTTCCACCACCATTGGGAAGAGAGGTAGTGAGAGACGTGGCACGGCCCGTCACTCCGTGACAATAGGTGCATCAGGAAAAAACTGTTCATTGTTATTAAATCATTGTATTTATCAATTAACCAAGTCAGTACAAAACTTCTTATATTATTTTAACAGAACCCTATAAATTAAATTTAACATTATGAGAGTTGGGAAACAACTCCCATAGACATGTCATTATGCATACATCACGTACATTGATTATACAAAAGAAGCTTCAAATATACCTACTAAGTATATCAACACACTATCCCCAAGATACTCCAGGAAAAGGTTATATAGCGGGCAAGTATGTACTTCCCGCCGATATACTTGCGATCAAGAGAAAGGCAAGGAGGGTGTATTTTGTTTGTTTTTGAATTTGAATGTATGTCCCCGATCCTGTTCAATGTGTATACGGAAAAGTTATCAAATCACCTGGACACGAAAGCGGGCTGTCGTATTCATAATTTAGGCCTAAATCACTCACGCCATGCGGAAAACATGCTTCTCCCATCTCAGTCGATCAAGAGGTTGAGAATATTATTAAGAATCTGAAAAGAATATATGCAAATGACCACAACATGATATGCAACCCCAATACTACTAAAAAGATTATATTCCACATAAATATATATACCCAAGTACGTAAAATTCTTGGAGCACATCATTACTGAAGACCCCTCGGACGATGGTAATATTAAACTACAAATGAGAATGATCAGTATACAGTTTTTGCCCGAAGATTCTTCCAATGCATATTGTACTAGACTACATATTTGGATACATCGGCAATGTTGACGGGACTAGGACTAATGGGACACCGGGTCTCTGGAGTCAGGATGCGGCTAATGACCTCCGAAAACGCGGTGGTGAACGCAGCCTTCAAGCACCAAACGCCACTCCTGAGTTTTCCATTCTACTTATTTCTTTTCCTTAAATTTACTGTAGACATATATTACCCTATAAATATGTATGTCAAAACGGGACGAGTGGGATTGCATAATCCTTCCCAAATCCTGGAATAAAACATTATTATTATTGTCATTATTGAAGTGAAACTTGGGGAAAGCTGGTTAATGCGTGACGAGAGCATTACGAAAAGTGTGATCAGGCGATTCGAACGGAAGTTGAGAGGGAGATATAAGTTAGTGAAGATAGAAAGAGAGAGAGTTACGTTTCGTATTTACTGTAGGGGCAAGAGAGAGAGGTGCGAGCACACATTTTCTTTCTCTCTTTCTCTTATAGCCATTTCGTATATCTAATACACAATGCAGGCCTATTGTCTGTATCACACTGTAGGAGCAAGAGAGAGCAGTGCGCGCCCACATTTTCTTTCTCTCTTCTTTTATAGTGACGTTTTACTTCAGTCGTGTGGTATAAAGCACTCGTTTTTTTATTATCACCTGATATGATTTGAGATTTCCACAGCGAAAAGTAGTGTCATATGTTTTGATACCTTGTTTTTAGGCAACGATCTGGACAGCATTACTGTGTCCATCATCAGAAGGGATGTGTAATCAAGATGGACACTATAACGCTGTCCGATACTATGCTTAGAAAGGTTGCAAAACACGGTATAAAATACCGGTAGCAAAACACGGTATAAAAACCCAAAAATAAATCACGATAATTATGTCATTACCCGTCCTTTGGGATTTAATTGTAAACAATGCAGAAGAAAGATAGAGATCTATGATTTTATATTTTTTTGGCATTTTTTTGTTATTATTTTTTAAATTGAAATTATAAAGCAAAAATACAATTAAATAATATGATACATTACATCCTTAATTAACAAATTTATTTACACGGTTAGAAGAGAAGTATTCGCGGGTCCTATATGTGCAGCTAATCAATTTACAAATACATCCATACAAAAATAATAAAAGTACAATAAAATTTCTGAAAATAGTATGTACAAAAAAATTACAGCATCTAAGGACAATAAACGATTAAGTGAATAAATGAAAATACATAGAAAATAGCAGCGGAATAACAACAGCAAATAATACAGAATATAACAAATAAAAAGTGGTAAATGTCATTGTTGGTTTTGGATAACAATGTACCTTTAGTTGTTTTTAAAATTTTGAATGTTTCGCCCCGGGGAACCATTTATTGGATAACCAACACTCCCGCCATAGGTCACCCCAATAGGTTCGCTACATGGGGTGAGTCTTGTCTAGATGTTTGTCTTTAATGGGGAACGCATTTGCGCACCTACTGCGTGGCGGGCCGGAGAGTGAGAGACTGGAGGGGGAACTATCTCCATCGGCTTGCACCGGGACGCTTGGATTCATACATCGTCATTCCTGGACACATTGAGACCCATAATACAACCCACCCGTTTCCTTTTCAGAACTTCCTCTACTTCACTTCCCTAAAAATATCCTCCACACAGCATACCCAAAGATGACACAAACCCTGAAGAGGGTTATTCTTAGGGCCTCAGAAGCAGAATGAGACGATCTCCGTAGTGTAGTGGCTAAGATTCTTGACTCACAATCCGGAGGTCGTGGGTTCGAACCCGGTGTGCGCAAATAAATTTTATTTTATTAATTTGTGTTATTTCACAATTAATTAATTAAAAAATAATATATAGTATATTTGCGGCACGTTCCAGAGTGGAAGATACTATCAGTATCGCCCTGGTGTAAGACCACCATTCAGAATTGAAACGTTGCTTGAAAATGGCTTTAGCAGTGTTTGGTGACCAGATCTGAATAGCCAGGTACTTCCCAACCTTCCTCTTCCCCACCTCCTTCCCCTCCCCACTACCTTCAGCCTCACAACATACCCCAATTGGGGATGCCATAGACTCACTGGCTCCAGACGGGAGCAGTTGAGATTCTTGTGCGGTATGCACTGTAAAAAAAAAAAAAGAAGCTTTTGTAAAAAAATCCTAAATATTCGTAAAGACGTCGTTCAGCTGTCTTGTTGCACCTAAAGAACACATAAGTGTAAGACATGTTCTATGTCTTACACTTCGTTTTGAGGACAGTTCAGATTCCTTAAAAACTTTTGGGATAGACTTTCTTTCAAAAAGTTTTTCAACCCGTAGGACCTTAAATTTATCAAAAATATAAGTCCTTAGAAAACTCTTGCTTTCTTACGAATCACTTTAATTATAATTTGTTGTGATCATTTCATTAACTTCAATAATCATTTTACCAACTTAAATTATCATCAATAAACATAACAAGCTTATGAATCACCCCCTATAAATCATTTGGTTTCTACGTAAATTAATTATATTCTTTCAAAATTTAGTATTATTATATTTTTGGAATCAATTGTCGTAAACCTCGACCTGCAGAATTAAACTTTTATTTCTTTCTTAGAGGCAGCCCACAAACAAAATGTATTGCCAGGGGAGAATAAAGCAATTAACAAGCCATGAAAATAAACATCCTTTATATTCAGTTGAGATAAAGCATAAGCTACTGGTACCCCTTTGTCTTTGATTTCATTATTTCTGAAGTTAATTCGAAAGGGTGAGCGAGGTTTGTGTGTTTATTGGAAGAACCGTCTTTTCTAATAAGTTCGCTTAAAGTTGAAGAGTAGATATACGGCATTACGTATTTGGTTCTTTGATGTTTTTATATTTATTACCTTTGATTCTTGTTTATATTATAATGAACATTACACATAGCTTATTTTTAATCTTAATATAATTGACTTTTTTTATAATACGCTTACCTGTATATTTGTTAATTTAATACATTTATATTCATATATCATTTTAAATTCATTCCATTAAGGAAGTGTTTTTTTGGCAATACCCCATGAAATTTATTTATTTTTATTTAAACGCCATAAAATGGCTTTTCCATTCAAGTAATACATGATGCAATGGTGTATTATAATAATAACAAAAATAAAATAGTTAAACAATATTTAAATAATATTCTAATCTCGAACTAAGATTAGATCAACCCGTGGACGCGCATGTCTCCGCCCCTTCTCTCCGCTGCTTACTAAGACGATCGCTAACACATTCAAACCCACTTTTTAAATAAATTGAATTATTAAATTTTATTTTATTTATTTTTCTGACAAAAAATGACAACAATTTATACCTTTTAATAAAATTAATGGTGGTAATAGTATTACCAAATACATATTGTACTTTATGTGACATGAGATTTATCAAATTGGCTGAGAAATTAATCTGAAGTTAAAAGTATCATCAATGCCATTTAAAAAAAAAACAGAAACCAAAAAAGCGACCGTAGCGGGGGGAGTGGTATGCGCAGTACAAACCAAATTTTGTACCGTAGCGGGTTGATCTAAATGCGGATGTGAGAATAGGTTTATATAAGACCTGACATAAAACAATATGAAGTTTATATGATAAAAGCTAGTATATAGGTGTATGATACAAATATGTGTTACAACCAACAAAATAGTGGAATCTTTAGGAATAGAATGTTGTCATATGAATAACATAAGATTATATTTACGCAATGTCTACCATAATAAGAAGCGCTGACAAACAGCTTTAATCAAATAATGTCTGTATGTTGATATTTTTTCAATATTTATCACATTATCATGTAGTGTGTTTATCGGAAGTGACCTGCAGGTAAGTATGTTTTTGTATCTATCTGTAAATAATAAAATTAAATAGAACCTAGGAAATCATAATGAATTGTAAAGCGCCCTTGAGGTGATTTTTCACAAAAAACGGCACTCTAAAAATTGACCAATTATTATTATTATTATTAACGTCATTGATTATCATAACATATTTATTACCAAGCATGTGCAGGCGATTTATTATGGAATTCAGCACTTGATCATGTATTGTCCCAATAGTAAGTTAATTTGTGAAAACGGGTATACTTGGTCGAAGGTGAAAACATATTAACGAAAGAAGATCAGCGGAGTTCAACAAATTATTAACAATTTTAAATAAAAAAAAAATAAGTCCGAACAAATTCTTCTTTCTTTTAATATATCGAGTTCGAGTAATTGTAAAAGAGAGAAGTAATTAATGTTTTCAACGAATAAAAATAAATTAACTAAAATACATTGTTTAATTAGAGGAACAATTATTGTGAAATATTTATTAAGAAGTAAATGCGTTTATATGACATCTTGTAATAAAAGACACAAAACATTTTTTTTGAATCTACGTTTATAATGTATACAAAATTATGATGCGTGATTTTGAATATAAGTAAAATGATTTATTTTTGATACATTGAGAACAATGGAGATGCTGTGTGGAGAGACTTTTCAATTAAACAAAGGGGACAATGTTGTCATCTACTAACTTCTTGGCGATTCCAATATTACAGAGAAAAATAAAAATTAGTTGAGTTTGTACCTACCTGTTTTATTGAATGAAATAGATATTTTGTATATTTTTAAAACAGGTAAAATAATAACTATATAACTTTATAACAAAACTATGAACAAGTGCCATTAGTTAAAATATCCCTATAAATGTTAGTCTATTTATTATTACAACTGGTGGATCAAAACATATCTTCACACTTTATTTCAGAAATACATTTTAAAAACATCAATAACATCATTACAGGATTTTCTAATGGTGTCGGTGTGAGTATTAAAAATATATAAAATATTCCATTGAAATTTCCTCATATTATTCAGTTATAAAGTGAAGAAATTTACTTTGAACTATTTCAATTGCTTTTGTGGGGGTATGTCGGCTAACATTTTCTCCCTCGCTAGAAACTTGACGTGTCTATTGTGGTCCGTTTTCCATTTAAGTTCTGCATGGGAACTGTATGATAAATACAGAACACAATAAATTATTTGGAAAAATTATTTTCAAAGTTGCCTTTAAAATCATGAAAATTCGATTTCATTATTGACCTAATTTTTTAATTGAAAAAATGATTATTAAAAGTCTTCTGACCACCGAATGAATATTTTTTAAATCTTACTTTTGAATTAAAAAAAGATCATTCAGTTTTTTTGGGGTATTTTTTATTTTGGTTTTAAAAATAAAAGATAAAGTAAATAAAGTTTTGTTTGAATGAGGCCACGCAGAGACGCAGAGTGCAGTAAACGCGCTCGACTTAGCACGCCTGTGCTTGGTCCTCTGTCATATTATTACATTCAAAACACTGTATTTCTCATATGTTCGTAGTATCCTTGAATACGTATCTCAAGTGTGGAACCCAGGCTATGCAGTGCACAAAAATAGAATTGAACGTGTTCAAAGTAGATTTTTAAGGTATATCAATTTCCGCTCTTTTCGATCTCATGTTAGTAATGAAGACTCTGCAAAATTCTTCAAAATACAGACGCTAACTTGTCAAAGAAATATAGCAGATTCGGTAATGTTATTTAAAATTACAAATAACTTAATCGATAGTCCTGATCTTCTTCAACGCCTATCATTCCACGTTCCAAATCGCAACAGTAGATAGTCGCTTACTTTTGATCTCCCTCTTTGCAAGACTAACTCCAAACATAACTCATTTATCTACAGATCCACACATTCATTTAACTTTAATTATTACCACATTGACATTTTTATCTGGACCTTAAGCGACATAATACATCTCACTAAGCAACATGACTCAAACTGGGAAATTCAACCCCTATATATTCCCGTCCTTTGCCTCTTAATCCTATTCCTATGTTCCTCCTTCCCCCCCTTTTTTCATTTATTGTAACCAAAATAAATTATTTAAGAAAATACCTTTATAATGTCACACTTTATCATTCACTACCATCAGTGGAAAGTTCATAATTGGCATAATTAACATCTTATTATTGTATTATTTTGTAATCTCTGATTTGCGGTCAACTTTCTCTAAAATAAATAAATTAAAATAAAATAATTATTTTGTTAACTATTCAAAGGACGTAAGCATCTAGAGCTAGAGCAATCGCGGCGGCTACTTTATAGTAGCTAAGCATCAACTGCGTGACACGACAGTGAAGAAAGTGGAGCTCAGACTCCTTTGTCTCGATTTAAGTGCTCTTTCTGTATTTTATTTATTAATACTGGGTTAGCTTATATCGCAAGTGCTAATTAATTTAACAAACATAAGCATACATACGACCTCCGTAGTCCAGTGGCTAAGACTCTTGACTCACAATCCGGAGGTCGCGGGTTCGAACCCGGCGTGCGCAAATAAATTTTATTTGATTAATTTGTGTTATTTCACAATTAATTCATTTAAAATAATATATAGTATATTTGCGGCACGTTCCAGAGTGGAAGATACTATCAGTATCGCCCTGGTGTAAGACCGCCATTCAGAATTGAAACGTTGCTTGAAAATGGCTTTAGCCGTGTTTGGTGACCAGATCTGAATAGCCAGGTACTTCCCAACCTTCCTCTTCCCCACCTCCTTCCCCTCCCCACTACCTTCAGCCTCACAACATACCCCAATTGGGGATGCCATAGTCTCACTGGCTCCAGACGGGAGCATTTGAGATTCTTGTGCGGTATTCACTGTAAAAAAAAAAAAAATAACAGATATAAACATTTAGCAAACATATTTTTCATAGTTATTTTTTTTTTTAAGGGTATTCAATCATCACATGATTGTGGCAGACATATTTTGTTTTTTCTCTTTTAAATCAAAACTAATTTTTTTTCGCCGTAATTTTATTTTATTTTTATTCATTAATCACATGATCGTGTGTGCTAATAATTTCACAATATAAATATTAAATATAACAATTGTTCACATTATTTGGCAAACAATCATTCAATCAATTTGGTATTCAATCACAAGATCATGGTTTAAATAATACTATTTGGACGGCCTGGTACATTTATAGGAGATTTCTTTGTGCTGGATTTTTCCTTTTTGGCAATCTTACTTGTTTTGCATTTCACGTCCCTTTTCCATACTGTCCGTGTACCGTGTATCTCGTGATTGTAATTTATTTATTCTATTGAGACATTGGGTTAACCAATGATACTTTTAAGTGTTTTTATTCACTCCTGGTCCTACAGTTAAATGTAATTGCAATCAAATAATATTATAGGTTTGCTGTAAGAAATTACAAATGTATGAGAGATAGCGGATGAGACATAAACCTACTATTTAATAGTTACTCAAAATACAGGTAAATATTTTTTTCCGTTCTGTTTTTTTTTTCAAATTGGAGAGCAAGCACCATAAACGAGTATTTACTAGAATTTGAATTTAGATTAATTAAATCAAAAACCAAATGTCTATGGAAATACTCCAGATTCCTACTCATCCTTTAAACCTTCCTTCCTTCTCGTAACTTCTTCTCCTCGAAAAGATCCTCCACACACCATCTCCAAATTATATGACATTGCCCTGAAGGAAATTACTTTCCTCAGAGCCTCCCGTGTGGAGTTAAGATGAAGTCATACTAAATAATGCAAAATTATAAAAAATCATGTTTTTGGTTTTGAAAATTTGATCGCTCAGAAGTATTATAGATACACTGCGAGTAGAACATACCTTGGCCCTTAAAAATATCGGTCATTTTTTTATTTTAATAAGCCTAGAAAAAAATAAAGTATTAGGTCTATAAAAACACTTTCCGGTGCAAACTCTCCTACTTATAAAACCCCTGATTTCGGACATGGTTTTATTGTATAATGTGGCAAATTCAGTTTCTTTTATAATAATCGCAAAAAAAAATTGAAGTTTTACGCCCGAACTTCACAAAATAAAATAAAACATGTATTTTTTCGTTGTTATTTTTGACATCAATCAATACGGCCCGCACTCTACGAATTTGGATCTTGAAGTGTGACCTTTATGGCGTGGGCCCAAGAACCATGCACTCGACACAACCTATTTCGTATCAGTCACGCCCCGGCCATAGCGGGAAATAGACGTGTGGCTCCGCGCCGCTAGCTTTCGTGAAATCAATTTTAAATTTCCGTTTTATTAGATACAATAAACCATGCTTAAAATAGGAATTAATATTTTTTACAGGCCTTTACGAAATCAACCTGTAATTTTTTTTCTCAAATACCTATTTCAACCTTTCCGAGAGCTTTTTCTCAAGTATTTTTAAACTCCTCCCATAAAGGGCGTGAAATCCGATTTCGATTTTTTCCTGGACTATTATTATTGGATCGACTTAATGTAAAAAATAATAATTACTCACCTATAACGTAAGAGTAGCCATCGAGCGTGAGCACGCACCTCCTGGCGCTGCCGCCCGTAGAGCGGTGTCTCACAGGGCGGGGAGGCGCGCCCGCCCCCGCCCCTGCCCCAGCCGTCACCAGCGCTCGCCCCCCGCCGGGATCGCTGTGGCACTTGTGCACCAGATCCTTGGTCCGCACCGCCCCCACCGTCGGCACCGGACCCGCCCCAGAGTCACTGTCCAGCGAGTTCTGTCGGCTGGACTGGTCCACTGAGTTCTGACGGCTGGACTTCTGACTGCTGCCCGCACTCTGGTCGCTGTCCATTTTGTTAGTACAGCGACGAAACTTTCCGAAATTTTCTGTATAGTGAAACTGGCATTATATTTGAAAGTTCAGCAAAGTTGTCAAAACCATTCCGAATTTGCTGCTACCTGGTGAAACCTTCATATTTTTGCTAGCACATCATCAACACTTTACACAATTTTCTACTGTCTTGTAAACCTGGCCTTGGATTTCAGCTTCAACACTTTTAACTTGGTGAAACTAAAACTATTTTGAAAGTGCGGCATCAAAACTTTCCACAATTTTCCACTAACGGGTGAACTTGGTATTATTTTTCCAGCGGCGTCAAAACTATCCAGAATATTTTACTATCTTGTAAAATTGGCATTTTTATTACGTCGACCCGCAACGCACATGTACATTAATAATAACCCTGATGAACGATTTACATACTACGAGTTAAACCCATACTAAAGTCTCACATACTCGTTCCTCAGTAGAGATAATGTAATCACAACAGGTTTTTATTGACTAGTAAACGTGGTCGATATGTAATGTAGGTACCCGTGTTTTTTCTATTCTATTAATTAGCGTTTATGTTTGATTAACCATAGTAATATCACATTTTCCTTCGGTTTACTGGTCGTTTAAATGTCACGTTGAACTTCTACTGCGGTTTTACTGTTTTTTAAGTCGTGCTCCCCACAAAGGTGTGGCCTAAATGAAAAAATCGATACCCGGACGCGGAGCCGTAGTAAATGCATTTTTATAACCCGATCACGTTTGATGTTCCACATTTTAGCTCACATCTTTAAGTTCAAAGGGGAGGAATCGATCCGTGAAGTATTACTATTTTGTTCCATTAGTAATTCAACCTTCACTCGCTTTTGTACTGATGAATCACCGGGGAATTGTGATGCTTTCAATTTATAGAGTTTATCTGGAAATAAAATAAATTTTGTTAATCCCTGCTTTAATAACTAGTTACTATTTTTTTCTGCAAAACACCGTTAACAGTTTGTTTATTTGTGTCAAACAACGTGAATATTATTATGCTTCATTAAAAATATATATTAGCATTACATAATTACCGCGTATAAATCGTATTAAAAGCCACAATCAAAAATAAAAATCACTTCGTCAATCTAGATTTAATTTGTGAGTTCGATTCATAATTAATAACATTCAACATATAATGTGAAGTAAAGAACGGAGCCCAAAATTCCGGTTACGGAAGAAGAAAACTTTTTTTTACATCACCTCCACACAGGAGGTCCCGAGGAAAATAATTCCCTCAGGGCCTATGTCATCTTTGGGGGTGTAATGTGGAGGGTCTTTTTAGAAAAGGGTGGAGAAGAAGCCTGGGAAGGAAAAATGTATGAGGGGCCCAGGAGTAACGGACCTATAAATCCAACCTTCCCACTGCGGTGAAAGGCGATGTTCCGAAGATATCAAAAGGCCTTCCTCAACCAGTCTCTACCGATCCGGCCCGCCACGCGGCTGGCGTATCCGCCGCCAAGACCCGGACAAATTTCGGCCCATAAACCCGGGCTGCCCTACTGAGTGAGTCATTAACCTTAGCGAACAACTTGGGGTAACCTGTGGCAGAGGTGTTGGTCATCCAGTAAATGGTTCTCTGGGCGGCAGCACCCATACCCGCCTCCCAAATTGGCTACTGGCATTTTGAAGTTGAGCAACAGCTTATGATGGCTTAATTGGGACGACCGGCGTGGTCTAGGAGCGAGGCTCTTGACTCGCAATCCGAAGGTCGCGGGATCGAATCGCGGCGTGGGCAAATAAATTTTATTTGATTAATTTGTGTTATTTCACATTAATATAGGTACAGTAGGTATATTTTCGGCGCGTTCCAGAGTCGAAGTTCATGTATCGCCCTGGTGTAATACCATCGTTCAAAAATTGAAACCTTGAAAAATTGAAAAATTTAGCCGTGTTTGGTGAACAGATCTGAATAGCCAGGTACTTCCCCACCCTCCTCCTCCCCATTTCCTACACCTCCCCACTACCTTCAGGCTCACAACATACCCTAATTGGGGATGCCATAGTCTCACTGGCTCCAGACAAGAGCAGCAGAGACTCTTGAATACCTCATGTAAATAAAAACCTTCCAATATTTTAACTTTGGTGATTTAGCAGGGGTGCACGGATTCATGGGGTGAGGTTTGTCTAGGTCTTGGAGGCGGATGACCAGGACACACTGAACCCCAGATTCCTACCCACCCCTTAAACCCTCTTCCTTTCCAGATCTCTCCTCTCCTTCCTTTCCTTTAAAAAAACATCCACACAGTATCCCCAAAGATGACATAGGCCCTAAGGGAAATAATTTTCCTCCGAGCCTCCTGTGTGGAGCTCGTTTAAAAAACAAAAAATCCTTAATAAAATTAAATAATTCACTAACCAACAGCGAAAGAAACATAGGTGGCTCCCTATAGTTTAGGAATCTGGGGCTTAGTGTGTAGATCCCTCCAACTGCTGTGCATGGGTCGAGCGATTCTGGCTGGAGGATAAAAGATCTCTCTCAACCAGTCTCTCTCGATCCTGCCCACCACGCAGCAAATGGGCAGATGTATCGGCCGCCAAGACCTGGACAAACCTCACCATAAGAACCCCGGCACCCCAGCTAAGTCACCAAATGGAGTGAACCACTTGGGCTGACCTATGGCAGAGGGGTTGGTTATCCAATAAATGATTCCCCGGGCGGTGGTACCCATACCCGCCTCCCAAAATGATATTACGTAGGTATTATTTGAATTGGGTACATAGATACAGGTACCACATAAAAATAGAGAACTATTGTTAAGTTTAACCGAAAATCTGTTATAATGCTTTTTTGCCAGGCGATAGTAAAGAAATTTAAAATTGAACTATTAATTACTAATTCTCTCCTATAAAATTGACAAGTTATTCCACCCATCTTTTTGATTTGTTGCCTAGAGAGGGACCTCTATTGTGTATGCTGGATAGATATATGATAATATATACAAAATAAATCACTACGATGATATCACATTTTGCTATGTTGCATCGTAATAAACAGGCGAATTATTTAGTTAATGAGAATAATGCAAATAACCGCCTTTGGGTTTGTGTTTTGTCATGTATTTGTATTATACCCGTAAATAAATTGATAAATTAAATAGATTTAGTTACCTTTTGGTATATAATTGTTCTGGTGCTCTCTTCTATCGATTTTAAAATTCATAGATTAGTATAGTTTAATAAGGTTTTGGCTCATCTACCTCTCTTGTTTCTATTTATACGAGTATATCGTTGTGTATATCAGTACAGACTACTCCCATAAAAACATATTTTTACTAAAGTAGGTACATTATTTCATCAAACCCAGCATTGATTGATGAAATTTTGTAAACTTGACCTTCAAAATAAGATGAAGATCACTATCTACGTGAGATTTTAAAAAACCACCTATGTCAGCTTTGAAGAGACCCTCCTCAAAGATGATATAGATGGTTTTTAAAAATCTCAAGTAGACAGAAGTAGTTTTTCAAAACCTCATACGGACATAGACAGGAGACCCTTCTCAAATATGACATGGGTAAAAACCATCCATATTATCTTTGAGAAGGCTGTGTAGAGGGTCTTTTTTAGGAACGGGAGGAGAGTAAGTCCTGGGAAGAGTGGGTAGGGAGAGGTAGATAGGAATCTGGAACTTAGTGTTTCCAGGAGTGACGGTTGTATAAATCCATCCTTCCCATTGCAGTGCAACGCTATATTTCGAAAGAGTCCTGCTGGATAGGTCAAAATATCCATCAACCGCTATCTCTCGATCCGGCCCCCACGCAGTAGGCGAGCAGGCGCAACTGCAGCCAAGACCCGGACAAACCTCACCAAACGTAGTGAACCACTATGGGGGTGACCTATGGTAGAAGTGTTGGTTATCCAATAAATGGTTCCTGAGGCGGCGGTTCCCCTTCCCGCCTCCCAAATTGATTGCAATTGTATAGGACATTAAAAATCAAAATGCGTTCCCGTTGAACGAGACACTAATATGAACCACCTACGTTTTCAATTTAATATTAACTTCTCCCACAGCGTTATCCAGATTTGCCTTTCGGGCAAACTATAATGAAAACTGAATAATACATTTGCATAAGCGAACCCCGGGGTGAATAATATACCCCTATTATTAATGGACCACTGATAAACAGGGTTGTTTAAAGAGTAGAATACAATATTGTACGAAATGTCCGCTGTGAGAGAATTATCAACATTTTGTTTTGAAAGTCAATATTTATATCGCTACAAAAAACTATTATTCCATGCTTTTTTATTTAAAAAAAATGCAAATTGAATTATGATAGCAAAACGGTTTAACGAGCAAGCAAAATTTTATTGGTACCCTCATTGTTACGTCGTTCTGAACTATAATATAAAAATTGCGCCTATAAATTAATTATTTAACATTGCAGAGCAAGGTTCGTAGAAAATGAATTTAACAAGGTTCGCTCATACAGGCTATACATCAAGCAACGTTTAGATTATTAATGGTGGTCTTTCACGCGTTTCACCAAGGCGATACTGAGAGTATTACCCTGCTCGACTCTTTGTATGTATGAAATTATTCTTAACTTTTTCCTTTAATGTCCCTAACATGATAGTTTGCTAAATGAGACTTTCAATTTGACAATTTTAATGTCTATAAACACGATGTATATAAGGCGCAAATAACGTTAATTCTACGTTATCAATATGGAAGTAACACTGCAAATATTTCTCGGATTTTCCTCTTTTTTCCGAACACAAGTTTTATAATAATAATTATTACAATATTACCAACGTATTATAAATAAATCTTTTCAAATGCATTCAGACTTGCTTGACGCCACTTGGATTACAGTTAATTCAAATTTTCAAATGAAAAATGGACTTCTGGCTACGTCACTACTTTCTAGCCAATCACCGCACTACCTTGTCAAATAAATTTTCTACGAAACACATTTTCTACAAATCTTGATTAAAAAGGAATTATTTTTAATAAAAAAAATAAGTTAAATGAAGACAATATTAGCGAAACTCAATCGAAAATCTGGAGACAGAAAAATCAAAAAAAGATATTGGCTCCACTGGTACTCGAACCCGGGACCCTTTGCTTAAATATGAGCAAAGGGTCCTGAGTTCGAGTCCCAATGGAGCCAATACCTTTTTCTAATTTTTCTGTCTCCAGATTTTCGATTGAGTTTCGCTAATATTGTCTTCATTTAATTAAATATTATAATTTGAGATTTTACACATAAAGTTATTTTTTTTTAAATTAACGTTAGAATACGGTTGCCTAGCATTGTAATTGACGTTATTATTGTGAAGGAAGGAAGTGGTTTCACAAATATGTATGTTCATTAAGTGGTACCTCCTTGCCCCCTAGTCACTATCTTTTAAGTTTCACAAACGGCATGTTTGCGAAACTTGGTGGTTGATTAAGTATATCACAAATGGCTAAAAATTATAGTCAGTATTATTATGTGATTATTTTCTAGTGACTAAACGTTATTCCAATAGTTACCTACTGACCAACCATTTTAAGCCATTTGTGATAAACATAATCAATCACGAAGTTTCGTAAATGTGCCATTTGTGAAACTTAAAATATAGTGACCAGGCCCCATAGGAAGTGAAACGATATTCTTATGTGTAAGTATATATTTTCGGAGTTTTGCTAAATTTCAAACATTTTTATAAATATTTTATATCAAGACATAGTATAATGCTCAGTTCATGGAGAGTAGATAAAATAATATAACGTTCAATGACACAATTTTATTAGTGTTTTTAATAGTCCAGTATAAAAAAATGTGGAGGGAGCGAACATAATGTAATTTAAATTAACGAACACTTTCCAAGAGACCTCAATCTCATGTAAAACGTCAACTTTATGTGTACCTAATTTCTAAAGCAAATTAATACAGCATGTACATCCATAAACTTCGTATTATATGGAATAATAATTGTCAAGTTAAAATGCTTAGTTTTTATTGTCGTCTTCTCAGTGATAAATAAAACTTGCCATTACTGAAACAATAAAATAATAACATATGAGTATCTTTAATTCATTACTTCATGTGAATTCGTATTAAATTTATGGTACAATGAAATGTTCAGTTGTGAGAATAGATGATTACATTGCCTTTTCTATCGCATTAGAAATTATTAACGAGTAGATTTACTACCAGATCGAATAGTGTATTGTCTACTCCAGTGTCCCGCAAACTTTTTGAGTTCAAGGAATACCAACCAAATCAAGAAATTTTAGAGGTACACCAAAGAAAAAATCAATTTATTTTATATTTATGACTGGAATTGACTTAAAAATTCGATGAGGGCGACACATTTTGGCAAATTTTGAGAAAATCGATTGCCCTGATTAGAAATGTGAGCCTGCTTAACTAGGCACAGAAGATCAAAATTTTTTAGCAAACGTTGATAATGTTGCTCTCATGTCTTCGCCGATCGTCCTCAGACGTTCTCTTTTTTTTAATTTAATCGGAGTTTCAGTATAATTTTTTAACAATTGGAATTTATTACACGCTAAGCTACTGCAAGTTAAAACCCCATTTCGCGTAAGTAGGTCGTATAAAATGGTAAGAGAATTGCAACAGCAAGATTTGAAAGCAGTGGATAATCATTTTTCAGTATAAATAGTTCAAGTACCAGTTCATTTTTTCCGAATCGGCAGCCATAACATTTGGAAACATTTCATAACTACCATATCCATAACACATTTTCCGATTGAAAATTCCGATTGATTTTTCCTAAAATATTAGAAATCCTGCCTTGCATTTTTTTGTTGGGCTCATATAAATGAGCAATACGAGATATGCAAGTTTTGCTACCTATTCATTTTTCTTAAACAGAGAAGTAAAATCTGAATCCTGGGTCTCTAAAAACTCTGGGACTCATTTTTGGTTCGCTTGCGGTGAGGCACACCAATTGCTGACCACGGTACACCGGTGTGCCGCGGCACACACTTTGCGGAACACTGGTCTACTCCACTTCAGTCCCTGTATCTTTCAGGTGATTTTACTTGTAATCTTGGTATTTTTACAGTTATTATTTTTCCAATGTTTTAAGTGATGGCTTTGTTTTTTCTTTTATTTTTCTACAAACTTTTGTAATATAATATTAATCATATTATCTGTATTTACCTCAAGTTATGTTCATCGTTCATTACACTAACCCATCACAACATTTTCAGAATAACTCCTGTTTTACAGGGACATTTGAGGGTTTAGCTTGTGCATCATAAGTCTAGATTCGTTTATTAAAAAAAAATATAGTCCTTGTGAGAGCCCCGAAGGAGTAACCATCTGTGATTTATATCAATAAATAATGTTCTTTGAAGGGCAATCCAAGTACATACCCACTTTTGGAAATAATTAACAATATTTTCATATTGCACGTATATAAAAATAAGTCAGTGGCTTCATCGTGATTTTTTTTTTACATTAGCTCCACACATGAGACCCTGCGGAAAATAATTCCCCTCAGGGCCAATGAAATTTTTGGGGATGCTGTGTGGAGGGTCTTTTTAGGAAAGGAAGGAGAGGAAGTCGTGGGAATGAAAAAGGTATGAGGGGTGGGTAGGAATCTGGGGGTCAGTGTGTCCAGGAGTGACGGACTTAAAAATCAATCCCCCCCACTGTGGGTAAGGCGACGTTCCGAGAGTTCTGGTGGAGTGGTCTTCAGGTCTTTCTTAACAGGTCTCTCCCGATCTGGTCTGCCACGCAGTTCTTGGATCCGGACCAACCTAACTCAATGAACCCGGGCACCCCTGCTAAGTCACCAAACGTAGTGAACAACTTGGGGTGACCTACGGCAGAGGTGTTTGTAATCCAATATATGGTTCAGGGGCGGCGGTACCCATACCTGCCTCCAAAATTGTCGTGATGCGATGATTTAAGAAAATTTCGATTTAATTATTAGGGTAAATGAAGATCTTTCATTTCAAATTACAAAATATAGCAAGCTCCTACCTTTTAAATGTAGACACAACGGATTGAAAAAGGAGTATACGTAAAATGATATAGAATAGTCACCTGGTTGCGTATTTTTAAAACCTATACCGTTTCCGTCATGGCGGCAACTAAAACGGTATAGGTTTTTTTGTGCAAAATCTTCCACAAACCCTTCGCCTTCGGTCACCAACGCAACTGAAATGGTCTAGGGTCTAGGGATTTTCGTGCAAAACATCTACAAAGCCTATACCATTTCAGTCATGACGATAAATAGAAGTAGCAGAGTTGCTTTTGTTTGGGCATTTACTTTGAAACTTTTTTTCATCTACAAAGCCCATACTATTTGTATGGAGATAAATGCCAAACAACTCTTCAATACTGCTCGCTTCGATCAGATTCATACATCATCTCATATATACAAGTCTACACTTACTATATTAGTCATGGTGATGAATCAGGATGCTTCTCCGCAGAGGTAGACATAAGGGATGGACCAAAGAACAACTCGGTCACAATTACTTCAATCACATTCAAACATCTTCTCATACATACAATTCAGTCATGGCAAGAAAGTATATTGCCATCAGGCCACTTCGCTGCAGAGTTAGGCTTAGAGGATGGACCACCAAACAACTTGGTCACACTTCTTGTTTTAATCACATTATTGCATCGTATTATATGTACAAATGCTTAGGTATAGGATTTGTAAATACGCCGTCCGACCAGTGGAATATTTTAAATATCATTGGTTGATACAATTTCCCTTTTCATGAAGTAATTTTCTTGGGTGAATTACCTTTTTAATAAAAAAAGTGAATTTGTAATTTGCATAAATTAATAATAATGTTAAATTAAATTATTCAAACATTGTTTTCTTAAACAGTACCTAGTAAGAAATAAGGTAATAATATAAAATGCTAATTTTTCGAAGAAAACTTCTTCGGAAAGGTTTTCACTTTGTGATGGCATTATTTATTTAAAAAAAAAGACAAATAACTTTGTTTACATCACTTTTATTGGTACACAATCAACATTTTTCGTAAACAATGTTTACTTCATCAGGATCAAACGTATACTCAAATTTGTGTTTTCACTTCATCAGGAACTTCATCAGGATCAAACGTATACTCAAATTTCAAAAACGTATACTCAAATGTATACGTTTGATCCTGATGAAGTAAACATTGTTTACGAAACATGTTGATTGTGTACCAATAAAAGTGATGTAAACAAAGTTATTTGTCTTTTTATTAAAATAAAATGCTACTTTGTTCAGAGGTGTAAAGGTTGACGTTTCCTACAAATACCAGAGTTGACAGTTGTAGCAGGATTCGAAACACAAAGTCAGAGATAAAACACATAAAACGGAAACTTAACTCTTTGTTGCACAAATTCAATACAGTGTCATTGTTATTTTAAGCCTTACAGCAGTGATATCTTCAGGTTCGAATAACAACGCAATTTATGCGCTAGCTTGCATTTAACTTCTATTCTCCGTGTTTTGTATTTCCGGTGTACATTGTAGAAACCTTATCCTGTAAGGATAATAACGAAATAATGTCTTACTGTATTCGATTCTTATTCTTTGAATTTGCGAAAGGATTTTCTTGGTAATAGGAGATGCACACTCTAAGACGTAATGAGCGTAGAGTGAATTCAAATTTGAAAATTCTGAGAAAGAAGACTATTGAAAGTTAAGTGAGGATTGAAGTGGTGTGTGGTTCGAATATGACGTAGGCCTAGCGCGCATCACGATTGTATTTTTTGCGACACTATTTTAAAATCGTGCTATAAGAAATCGCAAAAATAATACTGCGCGCATCGCGATGAAAAATTGCGATGAATTGTTCATTCTCAACATGGATTTCGTAAAAATTGCTTGTATTGTTTTGCTTCTTCGGAAGAGGAGGAATAAAAGACTAATAAAGAGGATTAAATACTGGACTCATCCTTTTACTCATATTCATTCGTTTTTATTATTTATTATTGTGAACTACTCAAGTAGACCAAAACACGGGCGCATCGGTACAATTCGAATTGGAAAGTGTGAAGGGTCACTGACAAAAACACCGCACACAGAGCTAAAATATTGTGCATTGTGATGGGGTTTGAATGAACTTCATAAAATTTGAGTATATGCCAGGAAGAATGAAGAAGAGCCAAGCAAATACAAAAACGACCAGGAAGAACCATTATGAGTCGAGAGCTAAGAAGAGACAAGAATAAGAAAGACATAAATAAAAAAAACGCACAATCATATCCTTTCTTCCCGCTTGTCCTAAATTCAAATATTGGCTCATTGGGTTTCCATGTATACCGATCGATTGAACTCCAACCTCCTTCCCATCCTCAGATCACAACTTTCAAGTCTTAATAAATCAGTGTCCTTATGGTTTCCTGATGTACCGGTCTGATCGGGACAGGAGTGCTCCTGGTTGGAAAGGTTTAATTGTTTCGTATCGCATCGTAACCTTTTCCGCCGACACTTCACTGAAAATCAACTGTTCAAGGAAAAAATGACTACTGAATAAAATCACTTAGTTACAATAATATATCAAGTAAAAGTTCCGTTTTGTTAAATGTTAAATATCATCTTTTACTCGGGCATTTTACAAAACTAGAGAATTAATTGCAACTATGCATTTTTTAATACTGTCCAATAAATCTACATATAATAACGAATATAAACGAGGTTTTATGAACAAGTCATAAAAATCCTACCAAAAAATACTATAATTTGGTGGTTAAGGGCCTTATTAACCTACTATTTATGGATTTGACTTGCTAAATATATGTATTTTCAGTTTTGCTTCGAGCTTTTTATCAGCCTTAACTCCAAGCTTTACCTACCGGTTTTTCCACAAATGAACACAATTACCGAACAATTTATAGATATCATGCAATTTATTATGAAATGAAAAGATTGGAAAATTACTTTATTTTGTGCACATTTTTTTTTATCGTCTCAATAAATCAATAGTAATATTACCTACTTTTATTTTATCATCGTCTCCACAAATAATTGTAGAATAAATCAACAATATGTCACAAACACATAAAAATACAGTAATGAGAAATAGTAAATACAATCTTACTAATATTATAAATGCGAATGTTTGTTTAGATGGATGTGAGTTACTCTTTCACGCAATAAATATCGAATGGAATTAAAAAAATCTTTCACTAATCGAAAGTTACATTATTTGCGAGTAATACAGGCTATATATATATTGGTAAGCTCTGGCGTTATGAATAAGCAGTGGCGTTATGAAATTATTTATTATACGAGTACGTTTATTGTCCGAACGAAAAAGAAAGCGTGTTGCTAAGTAATTGTTTGACGTGGGCTGTCATTTTGTTATTTGTTAAGGTTACTCTGGAGATTTCTTTGATTGCAAAAATTCAAATATGCACATATAAAATAGGTATTAATCTACATTTTGACCTTAGCCAACTGCTAGCGCGTATTTGATTATTACATTTTAATAGGTGACATCGTGAAAAATAAATGTAACGGGTATGGAGGAGGAATGCGAGCGAAGCCGGGGGCAAAAGCTAGTATAATATAATAAACGAAGTAGCAATAACAAACAGAAGAAGTAGGTAACATGTGTAAATGTGCATACCTATTGAAGATTTAAAACAATAACATGCAAGAGGACGTGACATTATTGTATTATATTGCGTCGGTACTACTAGAAAAGGTTAATAAGAAATAGATCAAGGTAGAAGTATAAAAAGATCATGGGCAGTTTAACTATTTTGTAATACGTGTCAATAGACAGTTGTTGTTAAACTATCTCTCAATGACGTTGAAATTGACAATGGTCAACGAATCTCTGTTGATTGCCGAGTTATGCAAACAAAAGTGCAAGGGATCTCACCCACGACTATACTTGTAAGGAACGTATATGTAAGTTAAACACTTTCAACACAGGTGGATTATCTACATGTACAGAGATTGGAATCAGTATGCATCTGTAGTCAAGGGGTAAGGCTCTCGACTAGCAATCCGAAGGTCGCAGGTTCACATCCCGACATAATTTTTATTCGATTATTTTGCGTTATTTCACATTTAATTAATTAAAAATAAAATATGTTATTTTTGCAGTAGGTTCCAGAGTGGAAAGTACTCTCAGTATTGCCATGATGTAAGACCACCATTCAGAATTGAAACGTTTCTTGAAATGGCTTTAGCCATGTTTGGTGATCAGATCTGAATAGTCAGGTATTTCCCCTTCTTCTTCTCCATCTCCTTTCCCACTATCATCAGCCTTATAACATACCCCAATCGGGGATGCCATGGTTTCACTGGCTCCACACGGGAGCATTTGGAACTCTTGTGCGGTATTCACATAAAATGATTATTCTGATCTGTCCAGTGCATATATCCAGTAGGTAACTGTGATCAAAGTGTTTTGTGCTTCGCATTATGTAAATAATGGATTATCACTCCTCGATTTCAATCCCAGGAATAAATATGCGCATAATTATTATTATTCTTATCTCGATAGGTCCGCGAGATTATACGTAGTAATTACGACCAATAATAATTAGTCAGTAAGCTTCGTTAGCAAATTAATTGATCAATAAAGAAAGCACCAATTATTAGGGAAGCTTTGAAATCATTCCCTGGGCTAAAATTATGAAAGGGAGAGCTTCATTATGATTTGGGGAGCGAACGGAGGGCGGGGGCAGCAAGGAGTTGAATAAAGGAATTGATTGAAAAAGTTAGAGAAATCGAATAAGCCTTGTTTAAAGTTCGCTGATGATTAACTTAGCGCAATCTTTTAGAGATCTTAATATTCACAGAATTGGTGTATTAATAAATTAAATTATTTAAGCCGATTTGTAATTAAATGGTTTCCGGAAATAAAAGGTAAAAAAACAATAAAAAGGTTTTTGTTATAGATATCGTGTGCAATAAACCCACAGTGATCTTTGAGTAGTCATTTACAGTAAAATATTTTTTAAACTAGCGAGTTCCCGGTATGCATTGCTACGCCATTTAATAAAGAAATTGTTTCTCCCTGTGTGTCCTTTCCCATTCGTCCCGTTCGCTTTTCGCCTCCCCTTCCTCTCCCGTATTCCATACATTCAGTCCCGGTACATTTTAGTTTTCAAACAGCTCGCGTACTACCTATTGCAATTTTTTCATACAAATTTCATAATTTCAGAGCTCACTATTATATATAGAAACCATCGCGGGCATGCGCACATCAAATCCCCAAAGTTTCATCGCAATCGGATGAATGGTTTAGCAACGCATAGACAACTCATACCTATGCTCAAATTTATACACCCAAGCAAGCATTTTTTGATTTATATATATATAAGTAGATAACAATAATAAGACTGTTGACTGATAACAATTATAAGTGTTTTTTGTATTAAGTTTTCAATTGCATATTATACATAATTTTTTTAAAAATTTAACTCCAGACAGGAGGCCTTTATGAAAATAATTTTCTCCAGTGTCTACGTTTTGTTTCTGAACACTGTGTGAAGAGTTTTTTTAAGGAGAGGAAAGAGTAAATATTGGTCTTGAAGAGACCCATGCTGTACGAGTGAGAAAACACAGAGTTACACAGTCAAGCTGTTAAACTCATGAACGATTCATAGAAACGATCCGTTCTGATGTGAAAAATTACAACCGTGTTCAAAAAAATGTTTGGCTATAGGTACATAACAGAAAAATTCTACCCTTATACACATCCCAACCTTTTGTATGTCACTGTTGGGGACCTATATCATATGGTTCAACGAAGGTTCATGAAGCACGTCTGTAAAAGAAAACTTCAATTACATGTGTTTGAAAGTACCAGCGAATCAACAACTTTTAATTTATTAGTCCTCCTCTTTTACGCTATTACAACCGGATTAAAAATATATATTCCCACTTATCTTTGTATGGATAAGCTGATAATGTGCAACATAAATTTTAAACCCATTTGTAGAATGATTGTGATATTTCTGTGATGTTGGTATTTTTTATTCATACCTACAAACAATTTCAAATAAATAGTAAGGAAAGGCAGAAAACGTGGACGACATTACAAAGTACTTACCAGGAATCTTTATAAACCAGTACATATATATTTAGGAAAAAAATTAAAACTAAATTCGCGAATATTTGATTTTCACAAAATTTTATTTGGGCAATTTGTCGTTTGTGGAATGTTGAAGGACTTGGAAGGTTTCAACGTCTAGGTAATTTTCTCGAAAAATGTGATTGAATCATAGATATATCGATATTTTTAAATTTCAATTAGAATATTCAAAGGGTAATGAAAAAGACAATACATCGTTATCTGATTAACCTTTCATAAAAGTAATTTATTAATCGACAATAATGACGAAGAAACACGTTTACAAAAGTAATTTATTATAAAGTGCCGCACCCGACCTCATTCTCATTCCCAAGTACCTATCATTAAGTTTATTTTTAGCAATGGGGTTTTGTATGTGAGAACATTAATAATTAAGTTATAATTTTAATAATTTTCATTTTAGATCCCACGTTTTGATTGCTCTTTTCCAAACAACGAAAGCTTCTTTTAGACCGTTTTAATAATTTTACATGTCGTATAAAGTGATATTTTTTGTAGGTGTTCATTTCATTTTTGATTTAATAATCTTATACAATGTTAAATTAATTTGTAAACCAACGAACTAACCATCACACCATTTCTGCAGGGTTAGACCGGAGAGGATGGACCGCCATACAACTCGCATTTTTAACAAATATTCGCGAATTTAGTTTTAATTTTTTTAATAAATATATATGTACTGGTTTATAAAGATACCTAGTAAGTTCTTTGTAATGTCGTCCATGTTTTCTGCCTTTCCTTACTATTTATTTGAAATTGTATTTAGGTATGAATAAAAAATACCAACATCACAGAAATTTCACAATCATTCTAAATTTCTAACAAACTGTATTAAACAGATAACACTCGCCATTTTACAATATAAAATCAGTGTTCATAAGCTAGGGAATGCTTTGAGGATACTAATTTGATCGCTATTCTTGTTCCATCACTGAAGAAGCTTCATTAGTGATGAGCAAATAAATTGGATATGCCGATTTTTATTAAAACTTTCGATATTCGATTCCAACATCATCAATCTTAACCCCCTGAGAACTATCGGCAAAGAATCAAAGCCTTCAGCGTAATATTGATTAAACGTCTTCGCCGTGATTATGGTTCCTAAATAAATAAAGAATATCAGAAAATATATAAATGACTAACAAGTAGGCCAATGTGAACTTTATATAGTGAAGTGAAGTGTATTTGTGGTAACTATCAGATAACATAATGAAGTATGGTCCTGTATATTTTCTGCCAGTACAGTATATTTTTAAGCAGCATCGCTTTCATTGTACATATAGTTTCGTATCAGTGATCGATAGTGGATGCAATTTTTAGCCATAAGGTTTTGTAATGGTTTATCTAGTTTGTAGTTAGAAGTGAGATTGTAGAAATATATTATAAGTTTGTACAGCGCCCTTGGGGTGATTTTTCACAAAAACGGCGTTATAAAAGTCATCCAAATATTATTATTATAATAATAAATCTAACTTTTCTAATTGATCTCATTTTAAAAATCTCGTACCTAATTCAGATGTGTCCAGGAGGAATCAAGCCTCGTAAAGCCTCAACCAAAGGGATTCACAATGAAGAAGAGGCCATACTTAAATATATATAAATACGCATATATATGGTTATATACATATGTATGTGTATTTATACGTATTTATTTTATTCATTTATACACATATATATAGTTATATAAATATGTGTGTATTTATACATAGCTGAATGGGCAAATGTTTGCAAATAGTGTCAAAGTTTAAGTAAATTTTTTTGCGTAAAATCACTTTCCGTAAGTACGTAGGTAATAATAAATCAGCGAGTTTTAACCGAACAGCTGTTAAATTGTGAATTTAAATGCTAAGGTTTAATTTGGAGGCGATAATCGCGTCAAGACATTAATTTCAAGTAGGTCGGAGGTCGCAATTAATTTCCCCCTGAAGATTAATTTAAAAGTTAAGATTTTCAATTAGCCATCATGACATGTTCAAATGTCAAACGTTTAGAACTATATGCTATGCTTACCTATGTCATAAATTACGGCTTCGAAAGTACCTAATCAAAATAAGTGCGATGACTTTAGAACTTTCAATTACAAATACCATTTTCCGGTTGCGTACCTACATTTCAAAAACAATCAGGGAATACTTTTTTTTACGCAATACGGGACAAGAGATCCAATTGCCCAGTGCCAGTGGGACTATGCCATCCTTATGTTGCATTGTTGAAGTAAGAGTGGGAGAAGAACACGAAGAAGAAGAGAAAGGTTGGAAGTTCAGGAAATTGAGATCGAGTCGGTAAAAGAATCTTTTATTTTTCTAAATGCAATGCATTTGCAATTTGAATGCAACAAATTATTATAAGTAAGCGTATGAATTGAAATCTCTGAGTCCAGGGCAAGGAGCTTAGCACTCTACGAAGAGTTGAAGCCCTACCTAGATAGAAGGTATACAACTTTAAGTGATCTCAGATATGGGGGCTCCATCGAAACGAGAGTAAAGTTAGCCTCTCAATAACTGGGCATACTGTACAGGGCCCGCAGATACTTTAATAGTACACAACTGCTACACCTGTACAAATCATAAGTGCGCCCTACGGTTGAATTTGGTAGCCACCTCTGGTCTGGAGCTCCAAAATACATGAAAAATACCATCGACTCTGCAGAAACGACTCTGATAGATTCTCCCGTCGTAACAGGATTGCAATCTTTAGAGCACAAGCGCCGGGTGGGAATGCTATCCTTGTTCTACCAGTATTTCAATGGAAGATGCTCCGAGGAACTAGCGTCATTGATCCCTTCAGCCCCGTTGCATAGTTGGGAAACACGCCAAGCGCGTGCCCAACATATACACACGGTTGACATTTGTCACATAAGAGCGGGTGGCTTCTTGGACTCGTTCTGTGTTCAACAGCTCGGCGGTGGAACGATTTGCCGGCCTCTGTTTTTCCTCCTTCCTACAACATGGGTCTCTTCAAGGCCAATGTTCATTTCTTCCTCTCCTCACAAAGACCCTCCACATAGCATCTTAGATGATATGACTGAGGAAAATAATTTTCCTCAGGGCGTCAGGGTGTTGAGTTAATGTAAAAAAAATACAAACAGTTCTAGATGAAGTAGAAACCTTTACACCTTTTCGGCCGTGAAGATTGCAAAACGCTCGTTACGATATTCTTCCCTGAAGTAATAACCTAAATCAGAAATACCCACCTAATATAATCGTTAAATCAGCACAACCAGGTGCAAAATTGCTTGCGCGTATATTAAAAATGCGTATTCAGTTAAATGATAACTGTGTTACATCCATTCCTGCTATTTTCTCAAAACTTCTTTAAAATCGCTGCTTTGTGACAAATTAATTATTTATCGCCTTTGGCGGGTTCATTTGGATCCATGTAAAACTTTTTCCAAAGTGAAAAGAACAAAACAAAAGTGATTTGAATATCCAAGTAAGCTACTTTGGCCGTTGACCCGGAGATCCTTAACTGGGACTTTTGAACTTTGTGTTGGGGCCAACCCTCGTCCCTTATATTACGGCCTTTTATAGAAGGTTGCTGGAGGGGGGTCGAACAAAATACACCACTGAAATGAGATCCCATCAATTCTGTCTTTCTCCAAAAGAACCCCTTCCATAATGTAAATGGTATGTGTTATAATCCACTATATAATTCTACGACTCGTAAAAGCTACAACCTACCCCTAAAGGCCACCTTTCTTTTTTAGATTGAAAATTGAGAAGAGCTTTTTTTTAAGAAAGACGAACATTCCAGAGTTACGAATAATCTGACAATATTTGAAAATCTTTTCCATCACCGTAAGCGGAAAATGTTGCTTTTTTCATGATGGAGGACTAAGCCAGCCGATAAATCGAAATCGCAATGCGTGGGTGAGAATCTATATATGAGACGGAGTTGCTAATTCAGCCACTGACCGGTCAATTTAACCATATTTTTTTAAGTCGACAGGTTTTCACTTGAGTCGAATATATATGTCTGATTTTATGTAAACACCACAGATTACCACTATCCGGAGCCAGTGTGACTATGGCATTCTCGTGTGAAAGTTGTGCGGCTGAACAGAGCAGTTAAGGGAAGGAAATGATGTAGAGGAAGGTCGGGAGTACTTGGCTCTTCAAATACGAGAACTGAACACGGCTAAAGCAATAATTTTAAACATCGTTTTGATTCTGAAAGGCAGACTTTCGCTAGGACGATTCTGAGAAATAAAAAGAAATTTTTATTTTTAAAATATAGTGTGAAATTTGCGTAGGTACGCTAGGCCTCTTACATGTAACCTCCGGTTCGTAGCAGAGGGTCTTAACCGCCCGACTACTGCATTACACATGGCATTAACTATTTAACAATTTCGAGATATTTGGTTTTGAAGAGTTTTGTTTCATTTGATACTTAATTTTTTATTCATCTACTACCGATTTCAACACATTGTGTTATTCACTAGTTATAAGGTTACACGGATGTGAAACCGGTAGAAAATAAATAAAAATTAAGTAACAAAAATGTACATGTGAAATAAAACTCTTCACAACAAAAAATAAGTCTCATTACGACGCGACCGCGACGTCTGTAAAAGCTTCAGTCAAAATAAAACCAATTCTGCATCAAAAGCTCTCATTCCTGCGTAAGCATCTTATTTTGCTGGTACACTTTTTATTTCTTTAACATCTTATAGCGTGAACTTAATGACGCTCAATACAAATAACTAGTTAACGAAATGACATGATTCTTGTAGAAAATTAAGTTACTCCGTAGCGGAGATAAAATACGTCGTCGATATTGAATTAGGTATATTCACGCTGTTTACTTCACGGATCAGCTGTCTTACTAGCTATTATTATAATGACTTGCAAGTTTTTCATCAATATTTATGTTGTGGATAGATTTAGAGTTTTAAGAGGAACGGCTGCGGGGCCTTTTTCACACAAAACTTAATTTAGGATTTGAGGCCAAAATACCAAACAAAACCGAAATTTTTTTTTTTTAATCAAAAAGTGTACAGAATGGCATTTTATTTTTATTTTTAGATAAGCTCTACACCAGAAGCTCTGATGAAAACAATTTCCCTCAGGGCCTATGTCATCTTTGGTGATACTGTGTGGAGGGTCTTTCTGGGGAAACGGTATGAGGGATGGGTAGGAATCTGTGGGTCAGTGTGTCCAGGAATGCTACGATGTAAGGTTAAGGATGAAGAGAGTCCGGCCGGAGAGGTCAAAAGGTCTCCCTCATCCAGTCTCTTTCGATTAAGCCCACCTCGCAGTAAATATGCAAATGCATCCACCACCAATATCTAGATAAACCTTAACCCATGAACCCTGCCAAGTCACCAAATGTAGCGAACCACTTGGTGTGACCTATAGCAGAGATGTTGGTTATCCAATAAATGGTTCCGCGGCGGCGGTTGGCATACCCGCCTCCCAAAATGTAAAGTAATAAAACGGATAAATGCTACTTTATTTATTTGTGTTTTAAATTATAAAGGGGGCATCCATTAATTACGTGAGCACAAACGGGGGGGGGGTCCAGCAAAATCTCACGTTACTTGAAAAAAATTTACGAATTGGCCCAAATTTATCTCACCGAGGGGGAGGGGGGGGGGGGTCTAGATTTGAAGAAAAACTGCTCACGTAATTAATGGATGCCCCCAAAGTGTAGGCCATTTATGAAATCAATTTTTCGTAATTTTAGAGGCAACTCTGGCAATTTACTAGTGAGTAAATGATTTTTATTTTAAAAAAATTACTATTTTTATTATGCAAAAATTATATTAAAAAAATAAGAGTACCAAAGAAAGCTTTTTGATGGACGTAATTTCAAAACACAAATGACCGATTTACGTTAGAACACAAGTAAAAAAACCGCTTTTATTAAGATATTTTATTTTTCTATTTTAGATTTAAACGGTAAAAATTTAATTTAATTTAAAAGGGTATTTTATATTTCATTATATTTAAAATGGAAAAAATATTTTTTTAACAATATTAATTAGCTCACAAAAAAATGTCAAAGTTTCAAAGCTTCTAAAATCGTGAAAAAATGAATTCTTCAATTTTATAAATTAAAACGTAAATAAATAATAAATAAATGCAGGTGTGTAATCACACATTACACATCTGCCCTTATGAGGGACACTGTAATGCTGTTCGACACACTCATAATAACCCAAAAATTAATCACGATGATTGCTGAATACTTTGCAATTGATTAAGCAAGATAAGAAAATTTACTTGTTGTAACCTTCAATATGTATAAAGATATTAACGATGTTTAGATTAAACACAATGTTTTGAAATGAACAGAGATAAACAATATATTAGACGTGATTTAAAAGGCGAATGGGTGTAAGAAAGGCGTTGAAAAAGTGTTTACAGAATATCGATCGTTTTATTGAGAGCGCATTTGCATATCGGTGTGTGCGATGGACTAAATGCGAATGATTTGAATATGAAAAAGTTCTGAACACGCATATACATACAATTTAAATGTAGGAATATTCGTTACATACAGTGTTATGCATTTTTTGCTAGTAGGTTCTTGACTAATTTCTTATTAAAAGGAAGTAGTAGGTACCGATGAAGGTATCTGCATGCAAATCTACTGATATTAAAAACAGTTATAGAAATTATTATTATAAATTACTACTCTCGTACTTAATGTAAATCGAAGAAATACATTTATTTATTCAAATCCTGGAAAGCATTTAACTGCATCGTTTGCTTTTTTTTATCCATTTGTAAACAAAATTAAGATTTTGATCCGAAAAAGCGGTGACCGGACAACTCAACAGCGTGGTACTTGGTACGTGGCACTTCATTACTCATTTAAAAAGTCATAAAAAGTGATGAAAAAATATAAGGTAAAATAGGTTAGGTTTTGTGCAATTTTATAAAATCACTTTTCATGACTTTTCAAAGTGGTGTTGAAATGCCACTTTGCTGAGTTATCATGGAACCCAAAAAGCAGAGCGGTTATCACGGTGTCAACTCGATTAGCATAGATTATTTATATTTCGGACTTCATCAAGGAACTTAACATTGTTGGAATGCTTCGGAACGTAATAAATGGTGATGAGATCTGAATACCCAGGTACCTGCATAATATACCCCTTCTACACCCTTATCAACTTCAACGGTTCTATTAAAAAGTTTTTTCATGAGAGTAGGTCCCGCACTACACTCCCAACTGCTCCAAACCGTCTGAAGCCAGTAAGACTATGGTATCATAAATTGGGGTATGTTGTGAGGCTGAAGTGAGAAGGGGAAAGAGTTGGAGAAGAGGAAGGTGGGGAAGTTACCCGGTTGTTCAGATCTGATAACCAAACACGACTAAATCCATTTCAAGCAATGTTTCGATTCTGAATTGTGATCATTCATCAGGGTGCTGCTGAAAGTATACACCTCTGGAAAGTGCCGTAAATATACCTACTGTTTATTATTTTGAATCAATAAATTGTAAAATAATACAAATTAAACAAATAAAATTACGACCGCGACCATTGGTGGATGAAACAGATGCTAACCGTTCAACGTTGACCGGACAACTCAGAATGAAATCAATTCAAAACCTCATTTGAAAAGTTATAAGAAGCAATTAAAAAAAATTATAAACAAAATGGTTCATGGCTACTTTTCAACTATTTTTTTCAAAGCTTTTAATGACTTTTTAAAGAGGTGTTGAGTTGACTTGATTCTGAGTTAGCATGGAACCCTTTTCAACATTGAAAAAATCAAAATTTAGGTAAGGTTTAAATAAATTTAGCGAAGACACTCAAGTAAAAATAATAGATCCGTAAGTAAGTAGAAAATTAATGCAATATGGTGCAAGCAAAGATATTCAAATACAAAATTCAATATCTTTGGGTGCAAGTTATGAGAGAATTAAGAAGAAAAGGCCAGTTCATTCAAGATAAGCCTTGTTTCATTTTGTTTGAACTACATACAGCCACGTTGCAAGCAATCTAAGGGATTAATCCTAGTTTGATAATGTGGTACCAACTTCACAGCGGGGACAGTAAAGCTCTACCCAAGCGCAGGAGTTTTGGACTACGAGGGAATTTTATAACGTTGAACTGCGAATTAATCCACGGCTGAACTTTGATATTATTTCATATTACGTGTATTAACGGGAAGTTAAAAATATGTTGTTGGGTAGCGAGTTTTCTGGTTATTAACGAGAGATTAAAAGTATAAACTAATCGAGAGAAGTTAAAAACACATATTCATACATCTCTATGTACTTGTTAATAAAATATTTTGAACGGTGGGCTTTGGTGTTGTGAATTTGGATACTATTTTCTTGTGATTTTTATTCTCTGGAATTTCTTAACTTTTTCTCCGCACCAAATTATCGGCTTGTCACATTTATATTATCGATAAAAATTTAAAATGGAAGGAACAAATTTGTCAAGTTGTAAAAAAAATTAGAAAATTGATTTACATATTTTTAAGAATCAGAAATTTTTTATCTGTAAAAAATTTATATCTAATATATTACGCTTTGGTTCAATCAACTTTACAATATGCTATCATTAGCTGGGGATCCGCATACAAAACTAATCTTTCCCCAATTGAAGTTGTGCAGAAGCTAATTATTAAAATCATATTAAAAAAACCATCTGACTACCCAACGGATAAATTATTTAAGGAATTCCAAGTACCTTCTTTCAAAGATCTGTACAATAGAAATACATTGATTCAAATTATAAAAGAAAAAGAGAAGTATCAATTTATAACTGAAAATCGTACTAGACATAAATATATTTTTTCATGCCCAAAATTAAACACTTCCTTCGCACAAAATTATTATACTTATCAAGGAAGACTTATTTTCAACCGATTACCGGATGAAATTAGAAAAATTAATGATAAAATCCAATTAATAAACTCTGTTAAAAAATTTTTTAAAGATAATCTCAAAAAAAAAGTTTCCGACTAATCTAATCTCAAGAACAACTTATAACTCAGTTTCCAAGTGATACCCCGTTTTTCAAATAAGGTAAATTTTGTTTTGTTTTTAACAACTAATTACAATAACTCAAGATACTTTATTCTAATAGTAAAATTGTTTATTAGTAGAAAAATACTTTTAATTTCATATCACCGAACTTACAACTTATTGTTTTTTACATTCACATAGTAATTTAAGAACTCATAACATAATATAGCATTAAAAAATGTACACTACTCTTCCAGACACAAGCTAATGCTTTTATGGAAGAGTGGTATTAACATTCGAACATGAACATGTATACTAATTATAACATTATCTAAATGTATACTATATTTTATATGCTAAATAAAAAGTAAAAAAAAAAAAAAAAAAAAAAAAAAAAAAAAAAAAAAAAAAAAAAATATTAAAAAAGAAATGAAAATTGGCTGAACACTGGCATCAATTTACCTATACGCACATATTAATAACCATAATCATAATCTGCGAAATAACTATTCAATAATGTAGGTATATTCGTGCTTTGAATTCGTGAAAAAGCAATTTTAGCAAATAGGCATCCCGTCATAGCATAACACATTGAATTCACATTTGAAAAAAAAAATTAACTGCCTTTTTTTGAACAGGCGTCGAAACACATAAAAGGTTATTAATAACCTTTTATAATTTTCGGTATTTTACTCGGAAATCAATAAGGGAACAGGTAATAAAAACAAATTCAATTAGTTTTTTATTATAAGTAACTATATTGAAATAAATTTATCGTCCATAAATGGTATGCCTTCAGAAGGCGAAACAGCTGTCACATCGAATAATAATTGCACAGCAGAACTTGTTTATCAATAAAATGTTTTTTTAAATTTATAGATATGTATTATTGATCATGTAAAAGGAAGAAAAATGAGAAATGCTATGTTTTTTTTGCTGTCAATTTTCCTATTTTGGTAGATCAGGGGTGAGATTATCCACCAGATAAAGGTTTATCACAAAGTCGTTCATGAGTCCGCCATACATAGCTTCCAGCATAAAAAATGTACGACCAAAAGTTTTTCCGCCCAAATCCGTAAAGTTGGCCAGATTCGGAAATGAAAATAAATATGCCGAGGTTGACAAAGGCAAGGGAATAATCTAATTTAACCTTATAAAAACTATTAAACTTCGGTTATACTTCCTTGAATTTTTTGGTTTCCTACCATAAAGTTGTAAGAAAAACACTCCCGAAAATCTGATTGTTACGGTTCCGAAACACTGTTGTTTTTTATACGCGATAAAACAGCCACAAGTACTATTTACTTACCAATGAGTACCGGTTTATATAGTCCGCACATTTTTTTGCTGTAAAATTAATGTTGGATTTATGTTTTGGGCATCCGTATAAAATTTAAAAAAATAATCTCATGAATTAATGGTTTATGGTGTTTCCTGTGTTGAATCATTCAGAAATAAGCGGGTAGTTTATTAAAAGTGGGGTTGATAATTATTTTCCAATATTGAATTGTTTATTATTACAAGGGAACAGATTTTTAGAAGGGGAAAGGTGAAACATTATGCAAATAAAAGTATTAAACCAAGGTCTTAAAAAACCTAAATACCTGACTTACTTACCAGAGATTTCTGACATTATTTGGAGTAAAAAGTGAAAACGAAATATTGATCTCCGGTGAAAAAAAAATGCTTTAAATTTGTCGTCTCTGGTCAAAAAAGTCACCGGAGACAAAAATGTCAGGTACATATTCTACTTAAAATCAGGCTGATTTTATCAGCTCAAAATATTTTTACAAAAGAATCAAAATAAATCGAATAATTCTTGAATATTATAATATAATAATATAATAAACATGAAAAATTAATGAAGACAATATTAGCGAAACTCAATCGAAAATCTGAAACCGAAAAATCATAAAAAAGGTTCGGTCACATCTGGGACTCGAACTCAGGACCTTCGGCTTTCCAGGCCGCAACTCTACCAACTGAGCTAATCTGACTGTATCCGATTCGGTCACTTTTAACTGTATCGTACTTTGACAAAGAACTACTTATCATTATCTCAATTTTCTTAACACATATTTTAATCGGGTGCTATCGTTATGTTTGATTTCAAGAGTCAACCAGAATTAAATGCTATCTAGAGAGTGTCTTGTTTAAATTTATTCATTTTTATTTAATAGGCGACATCTATTGACTTTTCTCAAGTCCAGGATGAATATTTATTTTTATTTTTTAACTTAATGAGTAAAACCTCATATTGTTATATTTAATTAATGAAAACAATATAAGCGAAACTCAATAGAAAATCTGAAACAGAAAAATCAAAAATAGATCCTGTCACATCAGGGACTACATTAATTAAATATTACAATATGAGATTTTACTCATTAAATTTAAAAAAAAATATATATTCATCCGAGACTGTATCTTTTTCTCATTTTTCTGTTTCAATTTTTTGGTTGAGTTTTGCTAATATTGTCTTCATTAATTAAATATTACATTTTGAGGTTTTATTAAGTTAAAAAAGGAATAAAAAGCATAAAAAAGTTTGAAAACGGCTCACCTCAGGTTTTTTCTAACTAAAATTACTGATTTTGAAAAAAAAATGATAAAACTTTCGTATTTTATTACGCCGATGTATTAAAAAAACGTTGTCGTACGCACTTTTTCGTCGTTTCATGTAAAAATAAAAAGTTTCATAAAATTAAAAAAATTAAAATCGCAAGGCGAAATATCGGGGAAGTGAGAAGGGTGAGGAATTGGTTCAACCTTCACGTTTTGCAGAGGTTCTATTAATTGTGGTTGAAAACTTTGGTTTTAAAAGGTGTAGGTACTAATTATTAATTTTGTGGATAACTTTTAGATTTGAAGGTAAAAGCGTGGTGTTTTCTAACACCTTTTAGATCATGTTTCTAACCACGATAGAAAGGGGAATTTCTATGAGACCTACATGAGTTGTTCCAAAAAAACGAACAAATTAGCCCGAAGGGTTAAGACTGTAGAAATTGTGTCTTGTGTACGTACTCAACCGTATGCTGTTCTTGCACACTCCCCCATCACAAATGATAGCCCCGCAGCAGGCATCATATTATGAAATACCGCTTATACAAGTATTCACTTATGTGTAGGTTTTTGGGCTAATGCACTTTTGCGGACAATATTAGCCACGAAGAATATTATTTAATAATAAAAAGAGATGTATTTATTGTCAGCCCTTACATAATCTTTTCATTCTTGTCATAGTTTTTCTATGTTATTATATAGACTTTGGAATGATTTCCGATAGAAATAACAAAAATGGTGGTGATATTCAAAATAAATGTAAAAAATTGGGTTAGTCTTCCGCATCCAAGAATGTCATTTGACAATGCTATAAATTCCAACGACCATTTCGTTAGCCGTGCCACATGTCCAGTAGAGTTCCGCTTGAGTGTGGAGATTGTGAAAGCTATGACAGCTATATTTAACTTGCATCTAATCCACCAGTTAGTTGTTTCTATTTTTCTTTCATTTTTATATAAAATCTCGCGTCACAATGTTTGTTCGAGGTAAAATCTGGAACTACTTACCCGATTTTGATGAAATTTGGATTACTCTATGTAATTTGATCCAACTTAAAGGATAGAATGGTTTTTATCTCGATTATTGACCTCAATATTTATTATTGTTTGTTATAGGGCAATGCTTTGTAATTATTTGTAAGTTCCATAAGTTTTTAACAGATGGCGGTGTGAGTTAATTTATCGAAACAACACTTAGTTATCTAGGTTGATAACTATCCAGTAGATAGCGTTGTGTTTCGTTAGCCATAGCAGCATGTGGCCCGGTTCGCAAATTTAAGAATACAAATGGAATCATATTTTCCTCGACTCCTTCTCGTGTTTCTACCATTTTTGTCACCACGTTCTTATGTTTACAAACATTCTTCAAACGTTAATAATATTCTGCCAATACACATTATTTATTGAATATGTGTTCGCAGTTGCCAGACTAGATATTGTATTATCCGTTCACTGGTCTGGATTTCTTTTCCCAGTTTTAGAACTACGTATAATCCGTCTAGGTAATAATAATTCATTGTTTAGAAAGCGCAAAGACGAACAGACGATGTTTTGATTCTCTTGTCTAGTCTGATATCTCACAGCTGCAGGCTATTCACTAACGAATTCCAAATAACATAATAATAACATAGACGCCAACTATCCACATTTTGTTTGGACGTACAAATTGGTGTTATTTGTGTTATCCATGGTGTATTTATTTAATTTACAAATGATTTATATCAATAAATTAAATTTTATATGTAGGAACAGTGTATCGAATAAATTAAAGCTTTTTGCAACGTGAATACCTCACAAGAATCCCGACAGTTCTCTACTGTCTGGAGACGGTGAGACCATTTGCTGAAGGGAGTGGGAAGGTGAAGGAGTTAGGAAAGTTGGGGAAGTACCTGACTATTTAGCTCTGGTCACTCACTCAGCCATCCACACCGACAGAACTACAAGTTACTTTCGATTCCGAGTGGTGATCTTTCACTAGGGCGATTCTGAGAGCATCTACCAGTCTGGAAAAGTTTCACTAGAATTTCATATTAGTTATATAAATCCTCAAAAAATGTTATTTATTTTATCCATTTACACTGAAACAAAATTACCCATAGATTTCATGAAAACAAAAAAATTTAAATCAAAAAATTCGAGTATTTTAATGATATTTTTGGTTTTGTATGTGACGTAGATCCATCAGTTTCTTATTTGCATCTCCAGTTTCTGAACACTATATATAGAAAGGTACATACATTAAGTTTGGCATGGTAATTTTTTTTTACAGAAAAAAATTGACATTTCTTGGTGTATGTGTTGGTATCAGCAGCAATACTTATAACGTTATAACAAACCACGAAAAGGTCAATCTTTGAAAAAAGGCAACAAAAAACCACATCATAATAATAATAGTGCCTTTATTTGTAATAAGTGGCAGAAAGTGGCATAGGCGTACCTGTAACGCAGGTGATCAGTGATCACTGATTACACTAGACTGTGTCACAAATTATGCAAGATAGAACTACAAAAAGTGAGAATGTGTTTCGGCATGTGCGAGGCGCGTCCGTAGCCCGAGGCATCGCGTTCAGTCACCGCACACACATCCGAAATGATAATTTTAGCTGGCCAAAAATACTACTTCTACAGAAGGAAGATTTTATTTACTTAACTGGAAATAATAATACCAAAATAACAGATTGGGTGGCGCGTTTGCGATTATCAAATCTATGTTTTCGAGTCACACAAGAGTCCAAATTGTCCGGAGCAAGTGAGACCATTGCATCCCCAAATGGGATACGTTGTGAGGCTAAGGCAAATGAAGAGACACTAATGGGGAGGTGGAAGATTTGAAATAACATTCTTTCAACGGGATGATAATGAAAGTAACTCCAACCCCAAAACTTGCGGCAAATGTGCACTATTTAATCACAACCTAAAAAGTTATTTTTACTTGATAGTGCATTATGGTGCCTAAATGGGGTCTAGATGACTCTGAATAGTGTGATTGTGGACATATTTAAACAACAGAATATATAGTAGAAGAATGTCCCCTTCATCAGTTTCCCGGAGGCACATCTATGCTGGACCAGGTGACTAACGAAGCCATCGATTGGCTGAATAATCTAAGCGAACCTCTGTGTTTTGGCAAGTGTCAATGTATTAGAGAATCATGATCATTAAAGTTTCTGATACTGAAAAGAAATGTATACTCGTATCTTACTAATATTATAAACGCGAAAGTTTGTATGGATGTATGTGTGTTTGTTACTCTTTCATGCCAAAACTACTGAATGGATTTGAATGAAACTTTACAATAACATAGCTGAAACATCAGAATAACATATAGGCTATATATAATGGTAAGTTCTCGGGGTTATGAAATTTGTATAAATTAAAATGGGAGTATTTCATATATTTTAGCGGTAAGGAGGAAAGGCAGGGGGGAGGGGAAAGGGGAAAGGGGAAGGTGGGATTTGACGAGAGGGAAGAGACGAGAAAGGGGGAAGGCGGGGAAGGTGGAAGGGAACGGGGACGCGCGGGAAAGGACATGCAGGGAGAATCAATTTATTTCTTTGAATGGCATTGCAACGCATGCTGGGGACCAGATTGTATATATATATAAAAATGTGACCTTGCGGCCAAATTACATAAAACCTTTAAACTCCAAGCCAATTATTTTAATCTGCTTACAAAATTATTTCGGTTTTCGAAAATGTTTGATAAATTTCACAAGAACTAAGAAAAAACGGAGGAATTCTATGAAAAATTTAAGCCGTTTCGTAGAGAAGACACCAAAAATATAATATGAAATTTTTTTGGGCAGCTGGGGTTGAAACTAACCTTTGTGTGCCGCTCGCAACGAGGCGCTACCGACACAGACAGTACTGACGCGTTTGTCCACTTCAAAGGACGCCCGCGACTACTTTCATCCGACTCCGGCACTTCGTTGGACAGCATTCCAATTTATGTAAACGAGTTCTCACTTGCTCACTCGGCTGTCCAGATTCAATATTGAATTTTCGCTCTCAGGTTTTCATCGCCATTCAGGCATTTGATATGTCCTGAGTTGAGGAGCGTTTTCACGAAGAGAAACATCTATATAAACTTTTCTTTTTCGTGGGACAGTTTTAAGTGGGTAATCACTCGGGGTTAATATTATATGATTTTTTTTAATTCACATCCATTTAACTGTTAGACATGGTGAATAATATGAGAACTCTTCGTAGAGGTGAACAATCTTAATTTAAAAATAATGTCTTCACTGCACATATACCTGGTAATTTCACTTTTAGATTGGTATTATAGATTATAGGTTTCACCATTAATTGGACAACCACGCCTGCCATAGGTCACCCAAAATGATTCGCTACATTTGGTGACTTAGCAGGAGTGCCTGGGTTCATGGAATGAGGTTTGTCTTGTTCTTACGTACTGCGTGGCGGGCCGAATCAGGAGAGGCTGGTTGATGGAGACCTTTTCACCACTCCACCCGGTCTCTCGGCCCCTTGCATTGCACCGCAGTGGGACGGATGGATTCATACTTTCGTCATATCTGGACACGCCGAGCCAGATTCCTACCCACCCATCACACCATTTTTCCTTCCGAGAACATCCTTTCCTTTCTTTCTCTAAAAAACCCTACACACAGAATCCCAAAAGATGACACAGACCTTGAGGGGAATCGTTTTCCTCAGGGCTTCCCGTGTGGAGATAATGTTAATGTGTTTGTTAACGTTTCTATTTGTGAAAATTTGGCATTTGGTAGTGGGTACACATCTACATAGAATAAGAATAAAGAAACCGTTTAGGATAGAAATTTCTCTTTGAGAAAACGCTCCTTAATTAGTACTGCTTTTTTCTGGAAATGTTAAACTTACTGCATTGCTGGTAGGAGCCTTTTTTTCTTGAAACCATTAAACTGTAATATCTTAAGTGTGATATATATTTATCACTGAAAAAGAAGATAATACTAATAAATCTAAGCGAAACATGAAACAGAATAAGACACAGAAAAAAAGGTATCGGTCGTAACTGCCATTGGAATTTTTATTTTTCTGTCATTTTTGTCGACCTCATTTTTCAAATTCAGAATTTAAAATATTATCCTCAACTAATTTTATTTTCCCCAGATATACATTTTTTAATTATTACAATTTTCTTTAGCGAATTCTTTTATTACTTACATAGAAATGTCTCGAATTAACACATACGATTTAATTTACATAGGTAGACCTTTTCCGGTAGACCACTTGGATTCCGGTATGGGTACCGCCGCCCCGAGAACTATTTATTGGATAAATTTTGTCATAGGTCACCCCAAGAGGCGTATGCGTCTGTCCATGAACTCCGTGGCAGGCCGAATCCGGAGAGACTGGATGAGGGAGATTTGATCTCTCCAGTAGGACTCTCAAGTTTGAACCGCAGTGGAAGGGATGGATTCATTCGTCCGTTACTTCTGGACATAATGACCCCCAGATTCCTACCCACCCCTCATACCTTCTTCCTTTCCAGAACTTCCTCTCCTTCCTTTACCTTAAAAGACCTTACACATAGCATCCCCAAAGATTACGTAGGCCCCCTGTGTGGAGCGAATGTAAAATAAAATACACTTCTTGACTTTTTCTAAAAGCCTAAGGATGGGTTGTTTCAAAAAATTTGAACATTGGAGTATTTCCAAAAACGAGGGAATCTATTGAAAATGTACAGAATATTGAACGATCATTTTTCTGATTTTAATCATCCTGCTAAAAATGTTTTTTTATGTTTTCATTAAATATTATTGATTTTAAAAACGATCTAAAACTGAAAAAATCAAAACGGCCCGTGGTTGGCGAATCGGATTGTGACGTCACAAGCGTTGCTCAGCTTGGCCATCCACGGAGCGTCCGCGATCATGACTTCAAACCATAGCCCCCTTCAAAATATCGTTTTAGCGGTATTAAAAAAATGGGAAACTTTGACTCGCTGTTTAAAATGTATTCGTCAACATAAAAATAAAATAAATTGCTTTAACCATCGTAATTTTTTTGCTCAATTTCTAAAGCAATAAAAAAAACGTGGAAATACCCCATTCATCAATTTTTTAAAGTTAATTTTCACGATCTGTTAAAGTTCTCTTCAAGTTCTGTGAGGTTTCCGGTTCAGTTTTGTAAAACAACTGGCCTATAGTGAGATAATAATGGAACTTGGAAAGAACTTACACAGCACGTGAAAATTAACCTAAAAAATTTAACGAATTTTTAAATTTAAACAAAAAAAAAACTAAGTGAATTTTAAATTTTTATTGATGAAGGATATTTATTTATTTATTTATTTATTTATTTATTTATTAACGCCCTAGTGGGCTTTTAAAACAGAAATTAAAAACATTAAAAAATTAAACATCATAAAAGAAATGAAATACTATGAGTAATAAGAAAAAAATCAGTAATAAGACCAGAAATACAATAAAGTGCAATGTGAAAAAGCTAGTTAGTAGGTATAAACAAACAATTTTATGTGTATAATAATGTACGATGATAAAACAGAACTAAATAGAACAGCAAAATAAAATAAAATAAGGTTATAAATTACTGGTAAGATTTTAAATGAGAGGAGGTTTTATGAAAAGAACAAAAATAAGAAAAGTTAATTATTAACAGATAAAATAGAGATGAGTTGTCTCTTGAAAATTGCAAAACTGTCAACACCAAATATATCTATAGATTCACAATGTTTATTTGCAAGTCTATGCATTCTAGGGATTGGTGAATTAATAGAATAGTTAGTATTGAGGGTATTGTTAAAATTGAAAATATCTTTATTGCGAGTTAGTCTAGCAGGTACATTAATACAGATTAATTCTAATAAATTAGGGCAGTCAACTAAAGATTTGATAATTTTGAATAAAAATAACAAATCAATTAACACTCTTCTATCTGATAATTTAAGGAGTCTGGTTTCTGCGCGTAAGTTATTATAATTTATAAGTTCAATTGGAATTTTCATTTTAAAATTAATACACCGAAGGAATTTGTTTTGTACCTTTTCCAATAATTGAGAATGGATTTTGTAATATGGTGACCAAATGGTGGAATTGTACTCTAATTTGCTTCGTACTAACGAGCAATACAGATTTTTTAATGTTCATACATATTTAAAATTTGCACCTATTCTCAAAATAAAACCAAAAATTCTCATTGCATCACTTGTTATTTCATCAATGTGAACATTGAACTGTAGACTCTCATGGAATATGATACCAAGATCACGAATCTGTGAAACATACACATCAGTAAAATATATCATTGGCGTAGAATATTTTACATTTGTAGGTTAACATTCAAAAGTTATTCCAATAAAAAATGTAAGGCAATACTATGGCACAAAATTATAATTCAGTATATATTTACCCAGCAGCATAAAGAGAAATTAGAACATAAATACAGCACTAGATTCACGCGCAACGACGGGTTAATAGTTCCGAAATTTAATAATAAGTACGGACAGAGAACGTTTGAATACAACATACCGAAAATATTTAATTTATTACCTGACTATAAAGCAATGTAATTCTATGAATAAGGTTAAATTTATGCTGAAAAATTGGCTATCGGAAAAAAAATATTTATATTTGGATTGATTGGAAGCACCTGCTGACAAGCCAAATCAATTGGCTTAGCAGGACTTGTTTGTGATTTGTAATAACTATCCTTACAATAATAAATAAATAAAAAAAATAAAAAAATACAATTATTTTCAATGTTAATTGTGAAGCATTTGATATTTCCTGAGTTCTTATTATGCTATTGTCGTTTTATTAATGGATTAACTAACGCATTCGCGATAGACACCTTTTTTCCTTTGAAACCATTGAAGTGTATCACAAGCATAGTACAATTTACAAAGGATTTTCTGCTTACGTTATTTGCTACGTTTGCAATCAACATGTAAATAATAATGTATATCGGCACCATGCAGCCAAAATGCAATGACTAATATATAACTTTATCGTCATTGATTTTTGGGAGTATAATGCCGTGTTCCACTACCTCTTTCTTTAGCCAACGTTTGTAATCAATTACACATTTGTCCTGATGATGGACACTGTAACATTGTTGACTAACACTGACACATTAAGTCGTTGGCTAGACCTAGAGCAACACGGAAAAATCAATCAAGATAATTCTTTTGGCAGTGAAAATCTCTAATCATATCCAATTAATAGCTTCGTCGACACTGCAAATGAGCCGTTCTCAACTAGCAATCCATTTAGTTCTAGTATTTTCTATTTCAGTAATTAACAGCTTAAAAAATCTGCAAATAATCCAGAACAGAGCAGAGAGACAAATTTTGAAGTGAATTAAAAATAAACCATTACATAACATGACGATTGTTAAACGAAGATTTTTCTAAAACCCTTTAATTTTTATCAACATTATTTTTTAAAAATTGTTACTTACTTAGAGAAAAACTACATTACAATAAGGACTTCAATACACACCATACATACAAGATAGAAAGAAAACATCGTACTCATTAAAATGAACAAAACAAAACACATAATTATTTACTGTATATTTTAGACAGAATTGTTTACTCGTATAAAGAAATCCAAACTATAGCCTTTTTTACATCTGCTCCACACAGAAAGCACTGAGAAAAATAATTCACCTTAGGATCTATATCATCTTTGGGGATGCTGTGTGGAGAGTATTTTTAGGAAAGAAAGGAGAGGAAGTTCTGGGAAGGAAAAAGGTATGACGGGTGGCTAGGAATCTTGGGGTCGGTGTGTCCAAGAGTGACGTAGGAATGCATCCCTCCCATTGCGGTGCAAGGCGACCGTCTCCCTCAACCTGTTTCTCCCGATCAGGCCTGCCATGCAGTTCGTGGGCAGATGCATCCACCGCCAAGACCCAAACAAACTTCACCACCTAGAGTTCCCTAGAAGTTTGATCTACACCGACTCCATAGAAAATCGTTTTTGTCAATTTACATAAAGCAGGCCGCAGACGGGCATATGAAATGGGTTATAATCTGTTAAGACTTCGATATGTAAAAACTTTCGAAATATATATATATATATATATATATATATATATATATATACATATATATATATTTTTTTTTTAAATTTATGATGTCTCAAATTAAAATATATAATTAAATTAAGACAATATTAGCGGAACTCAATCGAATATCTGGAGACAGAAAAATCTATTGACTTCACTGGGACACGAACCAAGGACCCTTTGCTTACATGGCAAGTGCTCTACCAACTGAGTTACGGAACCTGAGTTTCGCTAATATTGTCTTCATTTAATTAAAAACTTTTGTTTAATTTTACACTAAGGGAAATTGACCTTACTTCAGGTACACCGTTAACGTCCACAACACGGGTTTTCTTTTCATTACTTTTACTGACTTGCAAGGTCATTTGGAAAAAAGTAGGTAGGTTACTTTTTTTTAAATATGAGAGCGACAATGAGACTACTGTTATTCCAATTAGGGTATGTTGTGAGGCTGACAGTAGTGAAGAGGGGAAGAAGATTGGGAAAATGAAGGTGAGGAAGTACCTGACTAAAAGTAATCTTTTGCGACAGTGTAACGCGTGTTAAATCGGCAGTATACGACACATTTTGAATTTTTTTTAAATGCGATATTTCATTTAAAAAAAATATATTAAGACACAAAAAAAAAAAGTTAAACTAACGCCAGAGATGACCGCGCCTTTGCTGCGTAATCCTCATTAAGAGAAGTCAGTTGTGGGAAAATTTGCAAATCGAATGTCATCGCGTAGGTACCTACTACCTAATATCCAAATAATACGAAAAACGGATAGTTTTAAATGGTCGACTATAAGGTTTATAAGTATGTAGCTATGATAACTAATAAGTAGTAATTGGTATTATTAAGTATGTTATTAACCCACACCAACTGGCATCAACTCTCGACAGACATAGACAAGCCATAGAAAGCCATAGAAAGTCACAGAAATTTGAAGCCGATAACGCACGACGGACGCCCTCCGACTTCCGACATGTGACAGATTTTGCCTTTTTTCTTATTTGTCTCGGAGCTCCAATATAACACAAAGCAATCAGAATCACCTTTTTGATCACTAAACACAGCTTTGGCAGCCATAGCAACAATACTGATGGTATTGTGAACTTGTTTGCAAAATTTTTTAAAAGTGTTTATTCAACAGACTCAAATAATGCTCCTGTTCCAACAACAACTCTAGATGAAACTCTTGATATTTCACAATGTACCATAAGTCTATCTGATGTAATTACTAAAGTTAAATCCTTAGATATACACAAATCTGCGGGACCGGATAATATCCCTACAATATTTATTAAAGAATGTATCAAAGTAATTGCTCTTCCATTAACCAAACTTTTTAATTTGTCTTTATCTAGTGGAATTTTTCCCGATAAGTGGAAAATTAGTTATTTGACTCCAATTTTCAAAAAGGGCGATAAAAGTGATATTTGTAATTACAGACCAATATGCATTCAATCCACCATACCGAAACTCTTTGAAAGCCTAATACTTGAAAAACTTTTTACACAAATAAAACCTGTAATATCACCTTACCAGTTTGGATTTATGCCGGGTAGAAGTACTCTTTCTAATTTGATTATTTATGAAAATTTTATAACTAATGCTTTTAAAGAAAAACTACAAGTAGACTCTGTGTATACTGATTTTAGTAAAGCATTTGATTCAGTTTCCCATGAAATTCTCATTTGGAAATTAGAAAAACTTGGTATACGTGGCAATTTATTAACCTGGATTGAAAGCTATCTTACTAAAAGACAACAAATTGTTAGAATAAAATCCTCTTTGTCCGAAAAAAATTATGCAACAAGTGGAGTTCCACAGGGTTCACACCTTGGCCCAGTCTTATTTATCTTGTTTATAAATGATCTAACAAAAGTTTTTCATGATGTATTTTTCTTGCTTTTTGCTGATGATCTCAAAATGTTTAGAATTATTAAAAATATTTACCATTGCAACATTCTTCAAGATAATATCAACAAATTGTTGATTTGGTGTAATGAAAATAGACTCTACTTAAATATCTCAAAATGTCAAGTAGTAAGATTTTCTCGAATAAAAAATCCAGTGATCTTTAATTACAACATTGATAACAATACTCTTGAGACATTAACAAAAATTAAAGACTTAGGCATCACTTTTCAATCAAATCTTTCATTTGTTAACCACATAACAGAAATTTCTAATAAGGGCTTAAAAATGTTGGGATTTATAACTAGGCTAACTAGAAATTTTAAAAATATAAAGTGTATTAAACTGTTATATTTTGCATTTGTTAGAAGTCAACTTGAGTACAATTCTCCCGTCTGGAACCCATATTATAATACACATGTACAAGCTGTTGAAAGAATACAAAATAAATTCTTACGTTTTCTAAATTTTAAAATGGGTATTCCAGCAATTATGTTGAACTACAACACTATTTTAAATGATATGAATATGCTCAAATTGTCAGACAGAAGAATTTTCACAGACTTGGTATTTCTTTATAAAATTCTAAATGATTTAGTTGATAGTCCATTATTGCTTGAATTAATAAGCTTCCGGATTCCTCTACGTAATACTAGAAGTCAGGATTTATTTCAGTGCAGAAATTCTGGAACTAACTACCATATGTATTCCTCTTTGCCCAGAATACTAATGGAGGGAAATAATTTTACCAAGTCTGTGGACATCTTCAATTTATCCTTAGACAAATACAAAATGCTGTTACTGAGGCAGTTCAGTTATGTAAAATAAATACTGTATATTTCTTAGTAAAAGAAATATATACCTTTTATATTTATTGGTAAAAGAAATATATAGTATTTATATTTTATTTAATCAAGTGTAATTTTTAAATTGTATATGTAAAAGCCCCGAAAAAGGGCGTAAATAAATAAATAAATAAATTAAGCATTTTCAAGCAACGTTTCAATTCTGAAAGGTGGTCTTTCAAAAGAGAATTTTTCCCTCAAATTCGGTTACATTGCATTTTTTTCATTTCAAATCAATGAAACTACGTACGTTACAAATACTGTGCGGCAACACTTTTTAATGCTGTTTCTAATTAAATATCGTACTACTTTTGCAAGCGTTGAATATTACTGACGTACATACGAGTACATTTATATTTTTAATCAATCACCACATTACGCCCACAACGTGTGAAAACCGGTTTGGTGGATTTAAACTGTTTTCATAAGCACACACCGATGAAATGAAGTCGTTATCGTAACATCTTAATAGACCTGCGATCGACATGTGTGATGAATTATAACAAAATACTTTTGACAGCCTGATCATGCAATATCAGTGTATCATGTTTGCTTCTGTCATAAGCAATTGATTGTAGTTATCCACACTCGCAAATGCAACGTTATATAGTTCAATGGTCGATTTAAATCTCACTAATGTATTATGACAAACATTCTAGATCAATTAGCGAATAAGTTGTGTAATCGGAGGCTTTCGAATGGAAATTTATTTTCCAGTTCGACGCTTCGATGTTAGTTATGCCTAATTTGAATTATAATATACTCATTGAAAAGAAAATGAATAAAGCACAACCCGGTACATATTGATTTGCTCATATTGCCAATATTGGACAGTAGCAAACACTAATGAAATTTCAGTTTTTTAGTCAAAGATGACTGGTAAAATAGCGAAATTATATTACGTCTACTCAGGAATGCGAATTTTCGAGAGTATTTGAAATTTAAAGCAAGGAAAAACAGTGATGTATGATAGTGAGGCCTGAAAAGGTTATAAAGGTTTTAATGCAGTTCGAATTGAGGCGTATATGCAAACCTATTTATAAAGGAGAGATCCATCTTACTTGCTGGGTCGATGAAAGCGTGTTGAACAAGATTTAGGAAAAAATGCTTAATTCTCTCTTATAGCCAGAATAAATGCCCAGAATAAATAACCATAATTAGCGCTGTACGCAGACAAATGCCAAACCGCTTATGTTCTTTATCGGTAATAAGTCCGTGTTTGTTGAGAACAGCTTTGATTGTCGGAGAAAGTTATTTATTTGGCTGCAACGACTCGCGTAACGAGGTAAATTAAAAATACAGCGCCGCGATATGCAAGGTCATAATATGCATTGCTAATTAACTACAAGGTAGGGGTTCGAAAACTTATTGAAAATTTAATCACAGAGAACCGAAAGCAGGAACGAATTGAATTTTAAAGTATTCTCAACCTTACCGAGACTCTGTTTTGAATATTATTTTAAAGTCTAACGTAAAATCGCTGAAGTGAGTGCACATCATTCGGTTTATCCGAGTTCGGTTGCACCTGAGGGTTCGATATTATGGATTTGTTTCGTTGTATCAAAAACGGAAAACATTGCGGTTGCAATCTCCAATTTAGAATACCGACTTTTTACTAGTGTGAAAAGGCAAACATTTTTTTATTTATTTTAGTTTTACCTACCGTGATTAGTTTTAGTCAACCCATCAAGTACATTTCATCACATGAAGGGCAGAATATAGAATGCAATGCTAACTTCATTGCACCTCAGTTCTGGCAGCTACTTCACTTCAATTCGGTTTTACAGCACAAATAAAACATTCGCACTTCTCATAATAATGATGCTGAACTGATCTACTAACAAAAAACTAACTATTTTAAAACCCAGCATTTCAATAGTCCACTTGCGTGTACTGCAGCTATAATTTACGTTGCGTAGTGAAACTATATTAAACATTTCTCCGGCCGGACGCCTCCTCTCGGTGCGCGGGCGGTTGGATACATTACCTGCGTTAATTCAAAAATAAACGTTACGTTTTGTCAATAATTCAACAGGTCATCAACGTGCAACCACGAAGAAAATACCTACAGTCCCCTATGAAGTCATGTAGTAATTATTTTGTTTTCGATTTGAGCCCTTTCGGTAGTTTTGTCAGGTAATATCCCGATGAATAAGGTGCTTGCTTTACATTGACACGGGTGCGTATAAAACCTGTGGCGAGTATTGAATAAGTCTTGAACGAACGTGATGTTTGGGAAAATATATATGTTGAGTGACTGTGTAAGAGACAGGTTCAAGAGATTTAAATTAGAAGTACCAGGTAGTACACCAGATTTAAATTTTCGGCAATGGCTGAACATATATATGTTGAGTGACTGTGTAAGAGACAGGTTCAAGAGATTTAAATTAGAAGTACCAGGTAGTACACCAGATTTAAATTTTCGGCAATGGCTGACTTCTTTAATGTCAGGGACATTAAAGAAGTCAACATCAAAGGAGATTTTGTTCACAAGCGAAACAATTCCACCAACTGGCAGGACCGATGGCAGGTTGGTCCGTAGATTGCCTATGCCAAAACAATCTATCTTGTGGCTGTCTACGATAATTGCCGGGGCCATAGAGACAAACCGTATTCATTATCTCTGGATTTATAAAAATTCCGGGATGTGTGCACAATCCTTCTTATTCCTAAGCTATATCTGCTGAGCGTTTAAAATATAATAGTGTATAGAAGTCAAATATTTGGAGCCGCAGCTAATAGTTATTCTTCTAAAAAATATTTTTTTAACTGTTTTTTAATAGTTTTTCAATCAGGGAGTATTTCTGTACCTTAAAGGATAAACCACGTAATTCGTTAACAAAGTCTATGGCTATAAGTGGTTTATGCTTTAGGGTACAGATTTAAATCAGGGAGTGTTTTAATCAGGAATATTTCAATCAGGGAGTATTTAAATCAGGGCGTATTTCAATCACGGAGTATTTCAATCAGAGAGTATTTCAATCAGGGCGTATTTTAATCAGGGAGTATTTCAATCAGGGAGTATTTTAATAGGAGAGTATTTCAATCAGGATGTATTTCAATCAGGGCGTATTTCAATCAGGGAGTATTTCAATAAGATTTTTTTTAAATCAGGGAGTATTTCGATTCATTCGATGAACGTACCACCGATTCATATATTCAAGTCGTCTTTTGACAAGTGATTTATTATGCTTAAGCATTCCAAGATTCGTGAGACCTTTAGCGATAACTACACAAAAAATCTACCGTTTTATCAGGATGTCTCCGCGACTCGCGGACCGCGAGACCATATAAGTTAAGCCGAATTTAAATATAATTCGTCGGAAGTTTTCCTACCCAGCAAGTGGCGATGATAGTTAAGCCAAGGGAGACATTGTAAAAAAATGCAAATAATCGGAGAGATAAAAATATTTAAAGACAAAATATTAAATAAACGAGAAGTTGGCGTCTCAAACGAATGCAAATTCCAGAATGGTCAAGAAAACTAGTATAAAGCGCAGACTAGAATACACCTTTATGTCAAAGGTAAGTCTGCATGTAACTTTATAAGCAGTAGCTTGCTTTTCAAAGGTTGCAAATCCACGCACTATAGGTACTATGTAGAGCATGACCGATACGGAGACGGTTTCAGACCACATTTCTTGTTTCTATTCGGTTTCGTTGTCAGTCGAAGAAGTGGAAGTTTTGGTCCATAACAATAGCATTTATAATATTTATGTTTGTAGTTTTGGAATTTTCAAGCAAGAGGTCAGCCATGTGTGTTTTCTTCTCCCTGCTCTAATGCTGTTCCATTTTCTCCATGTAACTCCCTACCTCCCCTCTACTAACCAGACTCTGAACTACTGTCCCTCTCTAGAATTTTTCTCTATCGGTCTTCCTATTTTTAACTTTTCATATATACTGGGTGTTCGAGGTAAAGTAAAACCATGGGGAGGTGAATCAACATGGCAGCACAAGTAAAAAAGATATGCAAATTTTTAAGAAATTTTAATAGTTGAATATTTTGTATGGAAAAAATAGTATTCTTCCATGGAAAAAAGTTTTTGTGTGGGAAAAAATTGGAATTTCTTCCCATACAAAAATATCGAATAAAGTTATTTATCTTTTTTATTACTATCATCGTGTAGAATCACCTCCCGAAGTTTGTGTTCTACCCCCGGACACCCTATAATATACAGGTTATTTTGGTATGTACTTTACTTACTCTAATCAGTGATTCCTGAAATTGTTTGAAGTAAAAATTTTAATGAAAATTGGGCCTGCGGTGACTCTTACGACGTCTTTTTAAAAAAATCAATTAAAGAATTAGTTAGCTTACTTTATTACGGTCCTGAAGAAGGTTAATTATACCCGAAACTTGTTGACTATTTGTAAAATTGTATAACAAGTTTTTAAAAAAGTAATTTTGACCGATCAGTGGTTGAGTGGGCATAGCGCTTGGGTCCCCGAGGGCGTCGCGTGTTCGATTCCTCGGCGGGCTAAGTCCTCCATCACAACACAAGCAACATTTTCGGCTTTCTGTGGTGGTAGTAGGAGATTTTCAAACATTGTTGGGTTATTCGTAGCCCGGGAATGTTTGTCTTTCTTTAAAAAAAAAAATCTTAATTTAAACGTTAATATCAAGCCAAAAAGGTAGTACTTTCTTCGAAAAGGTATTTTATTAGATCATATTTGCCTTCGTCATCATCTTATCTAACTAACTGATTACTTGTAAACACTCAGATGAACCAAGAAACCCATTAATTTGTCATCCCACAAGTAGCGTTTACTTCACTACACCTGATTTCGATGGAAACTTAGTACATAAGTTGGTTTGGTTAGACTTTAATACCATGCACTATGCACTACTGCGGCAGTGAAGCGTATTTTCGATCGCTAGCGGTGAGGTTCAAGTGTATCAATCTATATCCAGCTCTTATGCAGATACAGTATTTGGTTCACTCTGCGCGACAATATTCGTAAAGAATTCCACTAGAATTTTCGAATGCAAGTTTATCGAGCCGGGAATTGTAGGTACTTTAGCATTGTAAGCGACCAATGAAAATACCATTGTGAAAATGTTTTTAACTCACCTATATACTTAAATTGTCATATCCAATATGCTGTATGGCATTTTCTAGTTCAAAGCAGTCTTTTATGCAATACTGCAACGATTCAGGAATTATAGTATATCAAATGTTATGTTTACATAAAATAAGGAATATCAAAAGTTTTATCCAAATTTCAGATGCCAAGTAAAGTTAAAATAACATACAAAGGTTGTAAACACGTCAAGATGTATTTCGCAACTATGCTGACATGAATATTGTTTTATCTTTTTGCCAATAAAAGCAACATCCAATGGTTCTGCTGGTGGTGTTATAAATATATTGTTTCTGTATTGAATCGCTTTTGACATCGACGTAATTATATAATAGTCGGTAAAGAGACGGGGTTTCCTTTATTTCGAGAATCTCTCCTTGTTGGCATGATCTTGATGGCAACCTGCAGCAATTTCAATATTTTACGTAGATAATAACGTAGAAGGTCTTTATTCCAGAATGTGGGGAGGTCCATACAATTCCAAACATCCCACAGATAATACAAGTTAATAGTTAAAAACAGGGATTCAAGTGATAACATATTTACGATTGAGAATAAAACTAAAGGCAAGATAAAAAAAAAGAAAATAAAGAATAGAGAGTGGTTAATATCGTAAGAAAATAAATATGAAATGAAATATAAAAAAAAAATCATTTATTGGTCGTTTATTGGTTCATCAGATCAAAAATTGGGGGGGCGGCGGTATTATTCTGCAATATTCTTCGATGCTTCATCCAGAATCCCGATTGGATTAAAATGAATAAATTTATGTTTAACGAGACAAGATTGACCTACCTACACGATTTTTTTGTTGTTTTTGTTTAATTTTTTTTTTAATAATATGTTTTACATGGTACATAGAGATAATTTTACATCATAGGTTTTTTTTACTCTTCCATTGATTGCTTGTGTATGGAAGGGGAGTGTACATAAATGTTGTTATTAGTTAGTACTTAATAATTCATTGTACATAAATATATTTGTGCTTTAGTATTTATTTTGATAAAGTTTGAATTTAAAAAAAGAAAGAATGTTATGGAAAACGGGGATGTTTGTAAGATTAATTAAGTGGCAAGGTTTATACAATTATTACCAAGGATCCCATAAACAGGAAGAGACTCTTAATTTTCAGTGACTGGCTTGCATTTCCCAGGCGAACGACATATGGTAGATGATTGGCCGATAAACCGGCGAGCATACGTTCGTAATTAAAGCGGGCGGTGTACTGGCAAATTCTCGTATAAACCGAGTCGTGGACGGAATACATTAGCCTCAAGTCGGTTTATTCATGTTTATCTATTTCAATGTGTCCCGCGTAACCCGATTGTAGTACATAGGTGCTTTACCGCAATGTTTATGTCAGACGCGTGCACGTACCAGTTTACCGAATGTATCTTTACCACGTTAACCCTTATGGACACATAATTTATCCCTTCCACATTAAACCTAACGTTGGTAGGATGAATTACGTAGTCTAACGGAAATACTTTGCTGCACACTGTTTGACATCACTAAATAATATTATTGGCAAACTTGCGAAAGCTAAATAAACATGGAATCTAATTATGAGGCTGAATTACAGCAATTCTATTTATTTAGGTCCTTTTCGGCAAGTGAGTACGAATAGTTTATTTGAAGACATTTTCTAGACCCGCTTTGAAGTCATTTTCAATTCATTTTATAACATGCTCGTACCCAATTCATAAAGTATAGTTTTATTTATTTATTTTAAGCCCAGAGGGCTTTTACATGTTTGGATGTACAATTATTTCATGATAGATGCTTTTTAAACAGATAAAGAAATATAAAAAATAAAATTAGATAAAAATGCACACAAGTCCCAAAAATACAAAAAAAACAAAAATACAGCGATTTGATAGGTTTACAAAAATGCAGATATGTTAAGGAATAGTTTTGGAATAAGATTTTTAAAAAATCCACAAAATTCGCCAAGTTGATGTTGAATATGTCAACATCACCTAAGTACTGATTTCCCATAGTGTGAAATCGTTGTATCGGAGAGTGGGCAATGTAGTTCCGCTTATGAATGCTGCAGTAGAATAGTATATTTTGTCGTGTGGTTACTGTTGGCATTCATAAGTTTATGAGTTGTAGGAGTTCGCAACAGTCTTTAGAATTTAGAGTTAAGTATTTTGAATAAAAATGTTAAGTCTTTTATTTTACGTCTGTCTTCTAGTGTGTGTGTATGTTTAGAATATTTAGTAATTAATATATATTATAAAAGAAAGTTAAAAAAAACGTGCGGCTCGCAAAAACTCAGAAACGAGTCCCGGTATGATCAAGGGAGTTATATGGTGCGGTAGATGTCTATCCCCCCTAGGGAATAAGGGTATCCGTTTTTACCTAAAAAGCGTGCTTTTGAAAATATAAGGGCTGAAAGTTTCGCCCTCTTGAAATTCTAGAACAGTCTTCCGGAAAGTTCTAGAAGGTTCCATAGAGCTATAGAAAGTTCTGGAAGGAGTGGCGGAGTATGTCGTGGAATGTTCGGGAATAGGGAATCGAGAATATCATTGTGGAACATTCCAGAACACTCTCGAATGTTGTCCTGAGCGAAGCCGGGTAACCCAGCTAGTAGATTATATTTTAAGTCTTCTAGTAGCACATTTAATTCAAAATTTATAAAACGCAGATTTTTTTTTGAGTTTGCTCAATGTTATTAACGTGAATTTTGGAGACCAAACTACCGAGTTATATTCAATTTGGCTTCTAACTAGAGATACATATAAGAGTTTAATGGCTTCTATGGAATTAAAGTTTTTAGTTGTTCTTAATACGAAGCTTAATGTTTTCATATCTTTGTTTATGAACGCACCAATCTATAAACTTTCTAATATTTTACTGTAGTATATGGCTTTCTTCAACTTCAAACATAAGTATATTCATACTAATTCTTTATTTGAATGACAACACAAGTAAGAGTTTTGAGGTACTTACCTAAAAAGTCTCCATATTCATTCTTAAATACAATTAAATTAATACTTCATACTTCAATACCACGTATTTTCAGCTCCAGAAATCATATTTATTTTTATAGTGTAACGCTTTATGGAAATTATTTGATTAATTTTAGAAGCTAAATAAGTGGAAATAAATACTATAATGGCAAAATCAAAACAATAAACCCATTTCGAAAACAATACACCATGACGTATGCGTCAACTTGACGTCAATGATCTGGCATTATATTTACGCAAGGTCGCGGTTGTGGCAGTCGATTAAAGCATAATTTATTTATAATTCCCCTAAAATAGCCCTTCAAAGGGAACTCTTGATTAGGTATCCAATGAGATATTTGAAGAAATTTTCTGGGTTAAACGAATAAAATATGATATAATCTGTAAAGCGGTAGGGATCCCTAACTTCAGAAATAGGATAGAATGGGAAATGATTACACAAGTTTTTTTTTTTTATTTCACAGAAAGTAAATCAATCTTGATGGTTTTTATTTTATTTCTATGCTTTTACATACAGTTTAACAGAATATAAGTAAGACTAAGAATGATATGTACTGGAACTCATTCATTATATTGTTTCGTAAACACCTTACTGGGCGAACCTGTGCTGAGGTGTTCTTGTATTTTTGTAGGTTGTATTATTGTTCATTCATCATAAAAAATTAAGAGAGATTAAGATATTAAGAAAGAAAAATTCTGATGTGTAGTTATTTTAAATGAAATAAAAAATATATGTTATGGTGTTTAGCGAGATAGTTATGAGTATTTTATTAATTATAATCTTATAACATAGTTAGTATTTAATGAAGTGTTCTGGGAAATCTTGAAAAAGTAGAGGATACATAATAAGAGAAAATACTTAAAATAGGAAGTTACCGTTTATTAATACGAAAGTATATTGTGAATAATGAAAAAAGGTACTGTTCAACAATAGAATTTTTTAAATATATTATTTTAATTTGGGTTGGGTTAATGTTTTGAGTACAGGGAATACCTTGTTTTTTGATCCAGGCTGTGCTATAATTTTTTGCGAAAATTATAGATTAGTTTTTGTAGTTTCAGTGTGGTGGTCTTGCAGTTGTTTGATTGTGTAGTACATAAAGTTTCTTTGCCCGTGAGAGTCCTGTATATCATAATATCATATGTGCTATCGGTATATTTAGTGTTTTATTTGTGGAAGCCGTGCTTTTAATTGCTGTTTGAGGTTGCGATGGAATGTGTAGTTTATGTTGGAAGAAGTATAATTGTACAGATGTATCATAAATGTCTAAATTGTACTGACTTCTAGTGTTCCGTAAATAAATTTCATTAGAAATGGTTTAGAAAGGTATTTAGAGGTAGCTTAATTGTTGCCTTTTGTAATTTTTCTATTGGGTCTAATGATTTGTTCGTTGTACTTCCCCAAGCCAGTGTACCATAAGTGATAATGGATTAACAAACGGCACAAATTTGGTTCTAAGAATTATCCTTGGAAAAATGTTTTTCATTGATTTTATGAGTTACTTGACTCATTTTAGTTTATTAGAGATGTAAAGTTACTTCAAATGTTTTACATAAGGCTTGAAAATACATCTCTTTCCAATTTTTATCCCAGGCTGAGCCATTGTGTGAGAAACATAAACCCACCGTTAAAAGTTTAGTCGATAGTCTTACTGGTTAATTTATGAAAGATTTTGTTACATAAAATAATTATCTATTTTATAATAATTTATTTACTTTATGTAAAAAAAAACCTAATTAATTGCCGATTATTGTAATATTTTTGTCTACAATACTTATTTGTCTGCTAACTTTTCTATTGATACATTTAAATTTTCACTATACGTATCATCCTGACAAAGAAACCATTGGTTTAGAAACATTATATTGAATAAATAGTTGTGTATATAAAGTGATTTATTTATATTAAAATAATTTTTTGTGGATTTTTTGAGGTGATCCTAAGATCGACCATGAAAACGGAACTGAAAATGTAAGAACACACTCCTTGGAAAAATAAATTAAGATATTGTTTGTTTTGTATACTAACTTTGGTGCGTAACAGTTGGTAAGAATTTAACAATAACAAATAATAAAAAATAAAACAAAGCACCTAAAGCAAGACTCAACATCTGTGAGCCAAAGCTTTAACAGGCCTCCAGCGTCAGCGGTGCTCATTAAAAGTTAAATCAATTGAACAGCATGTGAACCATTCAGGGTTGCAAAACACGAACGGCAGTAGAAACCAGCATGTTTTTGTCAACACTTCCGACGTATACAAATGTCTGTATTTGTCCAAACGAGTGAAGTAAACGACAACCTCTGTAATTCAAGTCGTATTTATGATTAAGCCCCGCACTCCCTCATAGATTGTAACCGGAGTAAAGTAGCTACGGAGAGAAAATTATCAAAGAGGATGCGTTTTGTACTAAGTTTGAAGAGAGACTCGTTCGTTGAACTTATTTAGATAAGCCACTATTTAAATCAGACAACTAAATATAAATACTAGTAAATAATTTCAAAGCATTTGTGATTTTTCATTTTCTTCCACCTCCTTTTACATAGGTGCTTGACTCATAATGTTGTCTTTTTTACTCATCTGTTTTTAAATTTATTAACTTTCTCTATACAGAAGGCCCTGAGGAAAATAGTTTCCCTCAGGGCCTATGACATCTTAGGGGATGCTGTGTGGAGGTTTTTTTAAGGAAAGGAAGGAAATGGGTATAGGGGTGTGTAGGAATCTGAGGGTCAGTGTGTCCAAGAGCGACGAACGTATGAATCCATCCCTCCAACTGCAGTGCAAGGCGATGGGTCAAGGGATTATGTCTGGAGAGGTCAAAAGACCTACCTCAACCAGTCTCTCTCAATCCGGCCTGCAACGCAGTAGGTCCGCAGATTCAAAGGCCGCCAAGACTAGGACAAACCTCAACCCATGAACCCGGGTATTTCTTCTAAGTCACAAAACGGAGCGAACCACTTCAGGTGACCTATAGCAGAGGCGTTGATTATCCAATAAATGGTACACGGGTGGCGGTACCCGTACCCGCCTTCAAAACTGGACTTTACTTCCCAGTTTGGGAGGTACAGAGTATCGTGCTTTAGTTATATTGAAGCTGCTAAGCTTAAAATAATTTTCTCCTAACGCTACCCATATATATATTTTTAAATATATACCTCTAGGTACTTCGACCAAGTATTGGTCGTAGTCTAGGTATAAATAACATCTATCTATTGTCAAACATAAGCATTCGATACTGAATGTGTATTTTAAGATATTATTTTTTGTCTTCGCTTATTCTTATTCTTTTTCTAAGTACAAAATTATATATTTAACTCAAGCTTCTACGAGGAATACATAATTATCACTTTTTACCTTCTATAAACAACATGTTATGTAAGTAAACAATATATTATGAAATTATGAAATGAATTTCAAATTTGTCAATTTGTCTGGCCTAAAATAGGATCCATTCATAGTTAGCTAGTCAAAGTTTCCACATATGTTTTATTGTTCAATTTTATGTGAATTAAATTATTATTATTATTAATTATGTTAATCGCACATTGTGAAAATAAATTAAAAAATAATGTTCTTTAAAAGTTATCCTAGTCTATTACCTTAATATTCACTTTCAATTTCATGATTATTGATACGGCCATACAATATGTATATGTTACCCGTCTCTCCAAGAAATATCCATTTTGAGACGAGCCACTGGATCTTCAATTCATTAAAAAAAGGATAAGTTATGGTAAGTATGTTTTAAAAATACATAATTACTAATGATATTGTAGGTAAAGAATTTGACTAATAAATATATCTTAATCTACTGGTTTGATCTCTTTCTCACCGGTATGATACATACCTGGTTACTAGTTATATATATTATATTCTTTGGAAGATATCGATTAAAATATTTAATTCCATTTACCAATGTTATTTTATTTGGTTGTTGTACTGGCTTAAATAATACACGATTGTAAAATCTGATGTAGTGATGCATTAAAGTTTGATTTTAAGATTGCTGATTGCATTTTACTGTAGGCTTAATATAATAAAAGCCTATTCGGTGGTCGGTGGTCAGCAGTCTTGCAATATTGTCACATGTTACGCTCAGCAGACTATTCATGTGTTTTACGGCTATTAAAACAATGTTTGCGTGGCAATTGGTTATCCCTTGTCCGCTAGTTAACATTTTAAAGCACGACCGGATTCTTCTATTATTTTACACTGGGTGCTTTAATTTAACTTGCATCTTTGGTAATAAAACAAGGGTTCAAAAAGCTTTGTAATTAATAAAATCTTCATTGTATCGCAGACGCTTCTGCATTTCAACAATCAGAGAGCAGCTAGCTAACTACTCAGGCCGCTTATATAACTCGAAAGAAAAGATGGCGCCCTTTGTGGTAAACAACGCGAGGAAAATTAATTAAGAAAGTACCAAAGACCTTTCAAACTTCAAATTCATCTATCTAACGAGGAATTAGAATGGACGAGAACAGCCGAAAAGTTCAGACAAATAGGCGAACGAGCTCGCTCATAATAATGAGCTTTGCATTACGTGAGCTTTGAATACCGTTTAGTCAATTCCCTCTGTACTGTATGAAAATGCTTTGCTTGCAAGGAATTTCAGGTTAATGCTGGAGAGGTATTTTCCAAATGCCGTGTCACTGAAATGATGGTATCACCATTTATAAAATGTTGTGAAGCTGAAGGACATGGTGGGAGAGAATGGGGAGAAGGTGGAGTGAATGGTGGAGCAGTACCAGACTATTCTCAAGATACTTTTCGACTCTAAATATTGGGACTTTCGTAGAACGATATGTGCATAGAACGACGGGTGCTCTCCACTAGAACTTAGTATAAGAAAAATCTTTTTACTTTCATTGTGTGAGTATACATATACGACACACGACAAAACGAACAGTTGAGAAACGAGCGTTGAAGAAACGTGAAGAAAACAAACAACAAACCTAATCTAACCAAACCTAAACGAATCTAAATTGACAAACCTAACCCATTCTTTTATCATGTTTTATTTTGTCACTGTTCTGTTTTATCCATATATTGAAATCTTGTTGAAATTTTCAAAAAATCTCAACAAGTAAAATGAAGTAATAATAATTTCATGTTAAGAAAACGCATACAAAAATATAAATGATTTGATCAGAAATGATATTACACCCGTATTACAGAACTAAACCACTATTTTTACATTTTTATTAGACAGGAACTACAAAAGCGTGTTTCAGAAAAAAATAAGTTTTTTAATCAAAAAAGAAAGACGTATATTATTAATAATTAATAACTACGTTGGAGAGTCTTAAAACAATGATATCGTACCACTCCACATTCTTGCTGTCTTATTGTATTAGTGGATGATTAGCAAACCACTATTATCAACTTTATAGTTGAACAACACCAACAAAATCAAGAAGTACTCAGAAAATGGTAAAAAAAATCATAAATAAACTTATTTTATACACGTTATTTTATTACAAAGTAATATTTCAAAATATGAAAATGAAAGTGGAGGAAAAAATGTTTTACTTCTTCAAACTTTGCAAATACACTTTGTGGCGTTATTTTTTAATATAATATTGATCTTATCCTGACGAAGAAAATCTTATTTTCGAAACAGGTTGATAATATTGATTATGTAGTGGTGTTTCAAAAAAGTTATTTGTTTTCATTTAATTATGAAAAAATAATAGTTTTATTTTTTATGCAGAATAAACATTTTTAAAACAGTGATTTCATTTTAAAATATCTAAACGTATATTCTGAGGATTCCTGTTAAGTTTATGGTTATACTAGACAACTTTCGCTGGCTCATCCCACATCTACCTTATGAATAATTAAAAGGGGTTAAGATATGCAAAGCTTTGAAAACTTCGTTAGCGAGTTGTCTCCTCCCGAGTTCGTGCGCACACACTAAATGTACTTGGGAAATATTATACTATAATCCTAATTCAAATATGTGCTGTGTCTCATATTTAATATACCAACATTACCACGCACTATATCAGCTACCCCATTTTCACACAATAAGTACCTGAATACTTATTACTTACATACCTCATCACATCTCCACAAATTAGTCTTCGCCTTGATTTTTTAAATTTCGGTTCAAGAGGGATTCACCTAATATATAACTTTTTAATTGTATGTATTTCAATAGCTGCACGAATTTTTGGACAATTTTACCTATCCTTTGAAATTTAAGCATTTTTTATAAATAACCGCGGGAAGTTTTTTTTTCCTCTGTTTATTAAATAAAATTATAACTCAGTTTATAAAAACAGTTTATTCATAAACAAGTTCTGCTGTGTAATTGTTATTAAGCGTGACAGCTGTTTCACCTTCTGAAGGTTTTATCAAACTGTGGTTAGGCCATTTACAGACGATAGGTATATTTATATTAGTTCTATACATATAATGAAAAAATAAAAGCTTTTACATAATTTTAAAAAAATGTATCTAATAATACAATGAATGGAATTTATATTTTAGATGTGAAATAAACATTTTCAATGATTTCTACGCTAATTAAGAGAGCTATCTTTTGAGTTTGGTGTAGGAGTTATTTTATAAATTATGTAATAGAGTGTACAATAAATATTACAACCTTAAGTACTGATATAGTGTAACGTAAAAATTATAATTATATAAAATTATGATATAATATGGCATGAAACATTTTGATTGGTGATGTCATGGTTGTTAATTTTTTAAGAATAATTTGACATTTTTCTTGAATGATTCCAAAGCTGTTATTTTTTTTACTTCTTCGGGAAGACTTTTAAAATATTTTATGCCTTTGTAAATGGAAAGTACAGGAATTTGGTTGTTATGTGTATGCCTGATGAGTTAAGTTTAAATTGTTTGATTATAATTAAAATTAAATAAAATAATTTTTTAATTATAATTAAATTTAAAATTAAATTTACATATCACAAAAACTAATAATAAAAACAATTAAAAAAACCCTACTCATATTTGTCAGAACTTTTACTCCAACAATTTAAAGTCAGAAAATTAAGTGCAATGTATTTTTATCATGCAACATTACAAATTTATAAAGATAATATTCAAAATAAAGTTGCACCATTTAAAAACAACAGAAATCTTAGACAAACATCAATAATTCCTACTCCAAAATGTAAAAAAACACTAGGACAGTTAAGTCATAAATATCTCGGAGTAAAATTTTTTGATTCACTTCCTGAAAAAATCAGAAACGTGAACAGTAATATCAAAAAATTAAAAACTCACCTTAAAAATTATACCGAAAATTTGAACTGAATATATAAAATAAAACAATTAAACCAATATAATTACACCCCCATACACACAAGCCCTGCTTTTTTATGGGGATATATCAAATATGTACACATATTATGTAATTAATTATTATATTAAATTTATTGTAATTTATGTATCTTTCTCTGAATAAAAAAAAATAATATTTTCTTTAAATATGTGTAATATTGAATCGTTTTTACAGAGATCTTCAATTCTTCTAAAATTTTGAACAATGTTGCCGATGATAACGTTGTTTTTTTTTTCAATTTTACTTTATTAATTATTTTTTTACCACTTTTAGAGGACAATTTTTTCATATGTACCCAATCCAATGATTCCCTTACTGAATTAATGATTGGACTAGTGCGTAATAGATTTTTTTTAGATTATTTAACTTGGGAACGCTTTTAAATCTAAAAAATATAAGATACATTTCCTAATGCGTATTTTTTTATTTATTTTTTTTACATACACAATTTAAAAATTACACTTTGATTAAATAAAATATAAATACTATATATTTCTTTTACTAAGAAATATACCATATTTATTTTACATAACTGAACTGCCTCAGTAACAGCATTTTGTATTTGTCTAAAGATAAATTGAAGATGTCCACAGACTTGGTAAAATTATTTCCCTTCATTAGTATTCTGGGCAAAGAGGAATACATATGGTAGTTAGTTCCAGAATTTCTGCTCTGAAATAAATCCTGACTTCTAGTATTACGTAGAGAAATCCGGAAGCTTATTAATTCAAGCAATAATGGACTATCAACTAATTCATTTAGAATTTTATAAAGAAATACCAAGTCTGTGAAAATTCTTCTGTCTGACAATTTGAGCATATTCATATCATTAAAAATAGTGTTGTAGTTCAACATAATTGCTGGAATACCCATTTTAAAATTTAGAAAACATAAGAATTTGTTTTGTATTCTTTCAACAGCTTGTACATGTGTATTATAATATGGGTTCCAGATGGGAGAAATGTACTGAAGTTGACTTCTAACAAATGCAAAATATAACATTTTAATACACTTTATATTGTTAAAATTTCTAGTTAGTTATAAATCCCAACATTTTTAAGCCCTTATTAGAAATTTCTGTTATGTGGTTAACAATTGAAAGATTTGATTGAAAAGTGATGCCTAAGTCTTTAATTTGTGTTAATGTATCACGTGTATGTGTATGTACTAAAACCATGAACGACCGTACTGCTAATGAGGAGATCTGAAAAGGACGCAAAGCCGACGTGAAAAAAATGAGCTAGATAAGGAAAGGGACGCTTATACAGTTTGGACGTGTAGAGCGGATGAACGGAGATAAGAGTGTCATGATCAAATGAAATGGATTAGTACAGCATGCAGATTTCATGTTTGTTTTCCTCAGGAGAAACGAGTTTTTTTTTCAACTAAAAATCTAAAAAAATAATATATATTGGACAGTTATGGGAGGGATGAGGGGTTGGGCGGTTACTCGACTGGATAATCAGCAATGACATCTGGAAGGAATTTATTTTTATTGGATTTTAAAGAAAAAAACATTAAAAAAGCGACCAGCATCACTTCACTCCCTATATAGAAGTAACATAAATAGACCATCTAAGTGGCATTATGAATAAAACTTTATCTATAATGTGAATATGTAAATGCAAAACTAAGAAATACCATTTATTCATTAGATATGATTTTGATTTTCACGGACAAAAGAATCATAGAGATTTATTTTTGGGGTAACGTGTTGCGCCAACCAACTCCTTATTTTTTGCGCTTCCTTCTTTAGCGTTACATTATCAGGCACATCTGCCCTGATGATGGACACTGTAACGCTGTCCGAAACGTTTGCTAGAGAAGGTGATAGAGCAACGCGGCATAATACCTCAGAAGCAAATCACTATGATACTTTCAATAACCATATATGTAAAAATCAATATTTGTTTGTTTCTGGTTTGTATGTATGTATGTATATGTATAAATGTATGTCCGCTATGCGTTGCTAAACCATTCATCCGATTGCGATGGATCTTTGGGGATTCGTGTGCGCTTGCGATGATATCTGTATACAATAGTGAGCTCTGGCATCATGAAATTATGCATTGCTAAACCGTTCATCCGATTGCGATTAAAATTTTGGGGACTTGTAGAGAGGAGTGGGGAGGGGGAGCAGAAGGGTGAAGTATTGAGGGGGGAAGGGGAAGTGGGGGGAGAGGGTGGAGGAAGGAGGGGGAAGGAGGAGGGTTAAGGGGGTTGCCGGAGGGGGAGGGGAAGAAGAAAGGGGAGACGGAAAAGGGGAACTCAGAAGGGTACGGAGGGGAGGGGGAGGAGGGGAACTCGGGAGCGGGGAGGGAAACGAAAAGCCGCTCGCAGGGCCTAGCAGATAAAACCTGCGTAGCGGATATTAAACTGCTAGTCGTTTATATATTAGTTACAACGAAATATATCAAATTTATTTCAATATTTTTAATTAACGTTGAGTATTTGAGTATCCCAACAATATTTTTAGTACCTGTGATGTTTGCATAATATGTGTTTAATCGCTTATTTTGATATTTAGTATGCACGCGTTTTATTTGCGGTTTACTCAAAGCGCCCACGGCTCAGAAAATAAAGATTTTACCAAGATAAACACAACCAACGAATTGATTTCAACACATTATTTATTAACATCGATTTTAATAACACACACTTAGTTCATATATAAAATATTAATTAATCACATCTAAAATAAGCAACGACTTGTTCTAGATCAGATGGAACAACATTATAAAATGTGGTTTTACTTCTTTTTTTTAATAGAACCATTAAGATGATTCAAGTTTGTTAAAAACGTTATCGTTAGTTACAAAAAAACCTTTGAAGACGTTAAAATCAATAAGTAATGAAAAACGTAATAAAAATATATATTTGCCGATTAATTTCTACTCCATTGTATATAATTCTTCGGAACAACATTTATAGAACATATTGGTGTGAAGAAATGTGCTTACTGTTATACTTTGCGATAATCTAAAAAAATTCCCTCCCCCTTCCTTTTACCCAAAAAGAAAAACACACAAGTATTTCACTAGGCAAATATGTTAAACTTTATTTATGTTGTAAAAGTTATTACAATAACAAATAATTAAGAAAAAATTCTCGAAATTTTATTAATTTTTCTTAAATTTCTCTCGGAAAGCTTGGTTTCATAGAGGTGCACATACATTTTTTCTATGGTAATATTCTAGATTTAAATATGAAGCGTGAAGTTTTCTCTTTCTAACACCGTTTAGATCAGTGATTCCCAAAGTGGTCCACGGGAGACTCGACGGGGGTCTACGTTAGCGCGTTAAAAAAATGGGGGTCCACAAGTCGTATGTAGGGGTCCACGAAAATTTACTTGGTTTCGATAGTAAAGAAAAAAAATGTTGGCTTGGCTTTACCTATAATGTAGGCAGATAATACACAACTCAAAAAAAATTAAAGAAGCAAAAAAATCCTAATTTTTTGGTGATTTTTGATAGGCTGTATTTCGGTGAAAAATGGTCGTATTGAGACTTTAAAAAATCTTTTTGGAGCTTTAACTACATTTTGAGCTACGTCTCTCATGCAATCCTAATAGATAGTGCGAAAAAATAATTTGGCAAATTTTTTGGTCCACGGGCTTAAAATTCTTTTTTCAGTTAGGCCGGCTGATGGATCAGATAGCATTAATATTTAGAAATAATTTCATTTTTTTAAAACCTCCCTTAATTTTATCTCCCTTATTATTGAGCAGGGTGTTTTAAGAAGGTCAGCTACTGTTACTTGTAAAAACTTGCATATTCGATATTTAATTCTATTAAGGAGGGAAATACAGGTACAAGACTAGGTTTTTTTTAAATTATTTTCATGATTTTTTTGGAATGGAAGAAATGTGTATAATTTATTGAAACTTTGAGGTCTTTTTACACATCTATTTAAGAAAATATTGTGAATTTTTCGAAGTATTTCCTCGCAAAATATGAAAACTATCAGAAGCTATGCATCAGACATTGCTTTTGTATGCATTTTAGAGGCCATAGTTTTCATCTCAAATCAATAGGGTTTAAAATTTTATTTAAGAATGACTCTTCTATGTAAACCTTGATTTTCCCAAATAAATGGAAATTAAATTTTTTACGGGTGTGTATATAAAAAATACTTTTAATAACGATATTACTACGAATTTCGGTTCATATAGATGGAGCGTAATTATATAAATAAGGTATTTTCAAATTTGTAAAATGTGTAAACACCCTGATAACATCGGAACGAATTGAAATTTTTATTTAAAACTTTGGGAACACATTCAATTGTTATACTAACAATTTATAAAATAAAAATAATAAAAACATTTTTTAGAGTCATCTACTTGTATTTCGTCTTGTAAGTCTATAATCATATTATTTTAATAAATAGAACACAAGAAAATACAACATTTTTCTTTTTATTTGTACCACTCCGAATTTAGGGTTTGAACAATTTCCATCGTTAGGTCTAATCTTCACATTTTTTGACGAGTTTTGGGAATATGGTAGAAATGTAGCAGCAGGGGGTCCACCGAAATCAGTAAAATTTTGAAAGGGGTCTACGAGAAAAATAAGTTTGGGAACCTCTGGTTTAGATCATACTCTTTCTCACCTTGACTGTAAGGGAGATACAACGATTTATATGAGCCCTATGTGAGTTGGGACAAATTTAATATCCTGTTATTATACTATTTAAAAAGTTCCCAACTTGTCCAAGTTTTCTTTACTTCTTCTGAAATTAATGAGATATGACCAAATGTTGAAAAACTTTCTTTAGTAGATGAACTTTTTAATTTATCTGACCCAAACCTAGGAGACAAAAAGACTTCTGTAAAATGAGTTTGATCTTTGGTATTTTTACAGCGGTATGTATCACAATTTTGCGGGAAAAAATTTATCCCATCTTCCCACCTCAATGAGTTGTTAAATAAATAGTACATACGGTAAAAACAATTTATTTGCTTAACGAAACAATAGCAATTATTCCGAAGTAATTCAACAGCGTTAGCAATGAGCCAGGCATGTGAGATATTTCGACGTATCACGCTAACAAGACGTATCACCTGTTGGCATGACTACCGTCTTCTGATCCCTACAGTGAAGAAATATCTTCAAAGGTATTAAAATATACCTTTGAAAATTAAACGTTAGATAGTCGTCAAGTTCGTTGTCATAATAATGTACATCAAGGAGACAGTCTCTCAGATAATATTTAAAAATTACACATTAAGGCGTAAATCATAAAGCCTTAATGATATTGCAGAACGTAAGGATAATTATGTAATATTAATTTGTGAAGGGCTTTTGAATGTCATCATTGAAAAATTTTTGTAAACTTTTCCATATCAGCTCTAAGAGGGTATAACCAGAGAAAACCAGAAATATGTCATTTTTAAATCAGATTTTAGACGTATTGACTCTTTTCCACAAATAATTATAAATAGATTTCGAAAGATTTTATCTAGTAAACGCATGTTTTAAATTTTGAGAAAAAATGGTTATCTTTAGTATAATAAGGTTAATCAATAGGTCGTTGGCAGATTTGTTAAATTTTTAAAAAAGGTTTTTTTTATTTTACAACACCAATTTCAAATAATATAATCATGCAGTAATATAATTCAATGCGCTATCTGGGAATCGTATGTTACAGCTTTTTAATTTTAGTGTAAATAAAATCATTAAAAAATACGTACGTGTGCTTCTTGACAAAAATTAGTCCGTTAGTGTATTTATTTGCACACTTACACACTAATATATTTTAGATTGAAAAATGATAAATACTTATGATCAACAAATAATAATAAAAAGTACATAATTTTAATAGTTTTATCATCACGCCTTTCAGAATTTTTGGATATAGGTATAAATTAAAGTAATTTGGAATGAAATAAAATCTATATTGACTTATAATTTTAAAAAGCTGGTACGGAGAATAATTAAACATCTTTCGACTAAATGTGGATTTTCGGCCGCTAGCTGGCTGATTAAACGCCCTTACTGAATAATTGACGTAGAATATTTTCTGAACAGGTACCATTAGTTTCATTAGTCAAGTTTTTTTAGATGCTGTAGGTATTATGACCACCCTTTGAAGTTTTCATTTATTTTGTATTTCATCGCTCCGCTGTATTCTTTCAGAACCCATCATCTTTAGATCCCTTTTCACTCGAATAAAATAGGATTCAATAAATAAAATAAAAATAAATAACGTTCCCGTGACATCCAACGTATAAAAATGTTGTTTCGTTTTCTTAAAAAAAGGATACTTTTACGCCAAAGAGAGATTCCGCGTTCTTTTTTCGTTACTGTAAAATGGGGAATAAATAAAAGTTTGAATCGGATATCTGCCTAATTCTCTCAACCACTTTTTTATGTACTATACTTATATTTCGGACATCGTAGATACATTGACGCTTCGAAAATAAGTGTTAAATTAGTTAGTTCCTATTTATATTCAGGCATATTGATGGTTGAATTGTAAAGCTGTTTAAAGATATTTTCAGACTGACAAAAAAATGAAAAACATTTTATAAAAAAAATTCCTCAACGCTTACAATACTTTATATTATATTACTATTTATACTGTCAGTAAACCATTTCTAACGATATATAAATATAACTACTTGAATATTCGAACCTTTTTTTGGGGTGTAATTTAATTTTTGTAAAGTAATTTAATGCTACCTATCTAAAAGTCGTTTTTTCCGAAAGGTAACTTCTGATGCAAATGATTTGATGAAAAGCATTTGTAGGCATATAAAAAAAAATATATATATTTCCGCTTTGTCTATCAACTGTACAGGAGCAATAAAATGAAGCAATAGAATGAAGGTCTAAAAATGTCGATTAATTAATATTATCACACCACAAACCGCTTTCCATCTTGAACTTGATTCGATAATGTTGGAATAAATTCCCTGCGGGCGGTTATAAATGATGGTAGGTTTCAAATACGAAAGAGACTATAATTTTTGTAGATATGGCATTTCGGCAATTTTGTAGATACGGCGTGGATAAAATAAAATATCTGTGTATTGTTTGTTTCAGAAGCAGAGTAAAATCCTCATACAGTGATCCATGTTGCACAGCTTTTGATGGAATATCCAGGTCAATGCAACGATTTTAAACACACGGTTTTGATTAGATAATGCTGTAAGAAACTGTGATATGTGATTTTTAAAATATGATGACAATACGCCACACTGTAACATGCAATTTTCCATTTTTGTTAAAAAAGAATATGTTGAATATTATCAAAAAAGGGATTTAAAAGTTATGCAAAGTGGGGTGAAAAAGCTAATTTGGAGCTAGGAGACATCATTGTTCTGATTACATCACTGCCAATTTGTAATTAATAAAGTAATTAATAATGGTACAGCACTCTTGTTGATGGTTCCTCAAAGAATGCGAGCACAATCAAAATACTCAGACTATTAGCACCTAATTCAATTTATGTGAAAATCAGAATTGTGCTTAACTTAAATCAACATTTTATACAAAACATATAATATACATCATGGCTCCTTTACAAGGCCCAAGAAAAAGCTACCCCTTTCTGTTGACCAATAAAAACATGTCAATAAATTTGTTTAAATAAGTGGTACATGCAAAGTGTTATGTTTTTATTTCATTAAAATGGTGCCACAAAGTGAATTAGCGATTAATGAAAACATAAATAAAAAGTTTATCACTTTGTATTGTTTTTTTTTTCAAAACCGAGTCACATGCGTCAACCATTACCCAACGAAAGAGATTGATAGATTCATTCATTTATACTTTTAATGCAAGTACACGACGTAAATGGGTATATATACTCGTAATGATATATTGCATTGAATGTTTGCAATCTAATCACAAACCAATTCAATTAGATTACGACTGATTGAATTAAGACTTTCACGCATGTTCAAATTGATCAATGATGAAACATTAGAATGAGAATCTAGAATTTAAAAGGAGATGAAAGTTTTAAACTGTAAGTGAATTATTTCACCACTCCTACTTCCATTTGTGCGAGCATGATTATCAAAACTCGATAAAGGTTTTTATCGACCCATTAATCTCGCAATGGATATTTAAAATATGGTTTATTAATGATGTGGTGATGTTGATTAATGGCGAGATGTTGACATTTCAATTTCCCAGCATCCAATTATCAATATCTTCTTAGGATAAAATGGGTAGATTATTCCAGAGAAGATCAATCATTATTTATTCTAGGCAAGAAATTACACTATTTCTGAGAACGTAAGTTATGTTCTGTTGAATAGTATAAATTAATTTTACTTGAGTTGGTAAGTAAAAAAGCTTTGTTGAACAGACTTTCTTGTTGAGAGTGGAAGCTTTAAATTAAATAAAAAAATTACAATAAAATCATCGTACAAAAACATATTTAATTAATTACTGTGTATTTATACGAGAAGAATATGAATAGGTAACATAGAAGAGAGAGAGAGAGAGAGAAAGTGAGTGTGAGAGCAAGATAGTGAGAGAGGGGGGGGGGATACAATCAGGTGTAGGAAGGGGAATATATTTAAAATGGGTCTATTCTTTAAATTTAATTGTTTATTTAATAAATTTGTTTTATTTATATTTAAGGATTTTTTTTATTTTCAAGATCTTCTCGATTATTAAGACGGAGACCTATCCATATTTTTTTGCAGAACATCCATCCCCGAAGATTTATAAAAATAGTGATTTTTATCTGTGTCGCAAATTCAGAAAAATCTATACTGCTTGGGGACCTCAAGTGTTCAACTATCCTTATTTGAACATTTCATGAGAAATCAAAATTGCTGGGTAATCGTTACATTTAAGCTTATAGATGCCAGAATGACTTAGATTCTTTTCTTTATACTTTAAATTAATCAAAAGTTTATGTTAACATAGAAAGCGGCTTTAATTTCTGTTGGATATTATCGTACACATGAAGATGAAAATTATTAATTAGGGTTCAGGTTGAATCTAAACTTGGTATTTTATACATATTAAAGATATATATGAACAATAAAATGGTATTCAAACTAAGTTATTTTAATTAATTAAGAAAATTTGAAACACTGAATCGAAAAACAGAAACAGAAAATTAAATTAAAAAATGCGGTGGGGGAGCTCCGCCCCAAAAAGGCAAAGGTCGTATCTGATTCTGATTTTTTCTGTTTCAGATTTTCTATTGAGTGTCGCTAATATTGCCTTCTTTAATTAAATGTTATAATTTGAGGTTTTACTCATAAAAACAAAAAAAGTTATTTTATTCTAACGTTAGTTGGTTAAGGATTATAATTTGTTTTTTATTGTTTGTTCGAAAAAATATTTAAATATATTTTTATCACAGGGAACGGTAGTTACTCGCTCTTTGAAATTAACAAGGAACCTGAAATGGATTGATTTTCAAAAATAGAGCAAGTAAAAAAAACTGTCATTGTGCGTTTGTTTGGAGATTGTTATTTTTTTCATTATGGAAAATTCCTCTTTGTAACATTGACAAGAAACTGATTTCTGTTGTATAAAATGTTGACAACAGACTAATTGTGAAATTGAACATGTTGTAATGGACAACTAATTACTTGCGCGATTCAAGACAAAAGGATTACACTTATTGATCAGAAATTTGGAGGCCTCCCGAGCTGCAGAGAATTGCATAATCAAGGTTGGTGAATTTGTTATTTTTCTTGGAGTGTAAGACTGCTCTGTTCCTTTGTGATATATTTGTTCGCGCAGGTAGAATTTCATTTTAGGATTTCCTAATCGTATATTGGGTATTAAGCCCAGAGAGCTTGGGGAATTTACACACCTCATGCTCACAATTTATAATGCATAATTATGGTCCTTCATAGCCGGATACGTTCTAGCAAGTTAATATAATATAAATGGACATTCGGTTTACGTAATTTTTGGTAAATCCGGAATACCTATATTATATTGCTGGTTCTATTTATGAAGGTTTTCAGAGTCACGTAATAATTGGTGATTTTCTTGAAATACCTTCCTCTTATGGAATTTGTTGGTTATTTCGATTTTACATACTTTTTTCGGTAAATATCGGAGTACCTACCTGTATTATTGCAGGTTTTTGTTTAAAAAAGCAAGTCTAGCAAGAATTTGTGTAATAAATTGACAAATTTCATTGAAAGCTATTGATAGCATTTTACGTTTTCTTCTGTAAATTTCTGAGGTACCTACAGTAATTATAATTATTGTAAACTTTAATTTTTATGATAAAGTTATTGTATTTTTTTTTTAAATGCCGAGAATTACAGAAGAAACTTCAGATGATCAACCGGATCGAATGCTTGTTATGTTAACAGCTAAAAGGGAAAGACTTTTTTCACGCATTAACGATCTATTCCACTTAACAAAGAATATCTCGGATTTCGATTCCAGAAGGAATGAGACATTTATGGTGCAGTCCGAAATAATTGATCATATGCAAACACAGTTTGAAAGCATTATTGACGATATAAATGATCGTCAATTGTCCTTAAATCCAAGTTTTCAACCGGAATTTCAGGCTTTGAACGCCTTTGAAGATCTTTTCTTGAAAGTGAAACGAACCCGTAACCAGATACTGGCCACGGCACGTACACTCTCGACTCAAAATAATTCTCGCGAACCTTGCGTCATCAAGCTTCCCGCCATAGATTTGCCGAGCTTCGACGGGAAGATGGAAAATTGGGCAAAATTTTATGAGTCTTTTAAAGCTAATATACACAATAATAAACAGCTAACGGACGCTCAACGTGTTCAATATTTGGTTGGGAAATTGACGCACGGGGCGCTTAAGGTCACGGCCGGCATTGTGCCTGCAAGCGACACCTATAATATTATTTGGGATGGTTTAGTAAAAAAGTATCAGGATAAACGTGCGTTAGGTACGTATTATTTAAATAACATTCTAGATGCCAAGGGTTGTATAAATACACCTAGCAGTCTTGATGTTTTTATTCAAAGTTTTTCCGCATCCGTTTCGGCATTGAGGCAGTTAGACATTGATGACTTAGCCGATTTTATAATTTTGAACTGTGCGTTAAGAAAAATAGATCAACAGACTGCTCAGATTTTTGAGTTGACTGTGCGGGGTAAAGAAGTGCCTTCATACACGGAATTAATTTCTTTCGTACAAGATCAAGTGAAAATATTAGAGCGTTCAAAGGGGTCATCAAGTGCCATGAATAAGCCGCCTACGGCGACTTCATCCCGTTCGAACAATTATAAATCTTTCGTCGCGAGTAATAAGAATGTACCTCGAGTACCAACTCCGCCCCCGAAATCTTGTATGTTTTGTAAAAAAACTGATCATGCAATTACTGCTTGCTCTCGGTTCAAAGAGCTAAGTTCTCCACGAGCCCGTTTTGATTTTATAAAATCAAAACATTTGTGTATAAATTGTTTTAGCGCATCACATGCTGTAAGCTCTTGTAAATCGTCGCTTATGTGCGATTTGTGCAAAAAACCACACAATACCTTACTACATTTTGGAAGTGGGAATAATTTGAAAACAAATACTCATGTACATACGTCGGAAGTACTTACCAATGAGGAGCAGTCTTCCCCCCCTTTGGTACCATCCAGCGTCAGTGGAACGGATAATTGCAATATGCAACTAGAGGAACCCTTGCGCGTTAGCCCTTCGTGTTCGCTGTCAGCCAAAGTAACACCTAATTCGACAATTTTACTTTCAACCGCTCAAATATATGCGAAACTTAAAAATGATAACAAAATGATTGTTAGATGTTTAATTGATAATGGATCGCAGAATAATTTGATTACGGTAGATTGTTGCAAGTCGCTGAATTTGCCAATAATTCCTTTGAGTAATTCTTTTGTTAAAGGCATTGGTTCAGCTTCACGACCAATCTTCGGTTACGTCTATTTAGACATCGAGTCACGTGTGTATCCAAATAATAAATATAATATACACGCGCTTGTCGTTGATAGTGTCACTGACCAGCTGCCTAATCACTATATAACCAAAAGTGATATGAGATACTTAGAGGGAATACGCCTCGCTGACTTAACATGGAATATTCCAGGAAGTATAGACATCGTCTTAGGGGCGCAACTGTTTCCGTATATTTATTTGGGAAACAGGGTGGAATCGGGGACTAGTGCCCCCCCTGCGTTATCAACCGCTTTCGGCTTCGTGCTAATGGGTGACTACCCTCATAAAGTGACCAATACAAATATGTCATTTTCCGCACTCGCGCTAAATGATTTAGTGCAAAAATTTTTGCTGTTAGAAGAAATACCTAACATACAATTTCTGAGTCCAGAGGAGACGGAATGTGAGAATCTGTTTACTTCATCTATTTCTCGCGCTGATGACGGGAGGTATTCTGTTGCTTTACCTTTCTGTAAAGACCCGAACCAATTGGGGAATTCTCGAACTACCGCCCAGCGCCGATTTATGGCCTTGGAGCGAAAATTTAAACAATCGCCTTCTTTACAGGAGAATTATAATAAAGTTATCAGTGAATATATTGAAAACAATTACCTGTCAGAAGTCCCAGAGTCTGATATTACAGATGATGGATATTATATCCCGCATCACGCCGTCATTTGTTCTGATAAACCTATGCCTCGGATTGTGCTTGACGCTAGTGCTAAGACACATACAGGGCTGTCACTAAATGACATCTTGCATACTGGTCCCAATCTACAAGCTGATTTGTTTTTGCTTTTACTTGACTTTCGTCTTTTTCCCATCGCTATGACTGCGGACATAAAGCAAATGTATTTACAGATTGAAGTTCCAAGCAAGCATCGTAGATATTTGAGAATCTTATTTCGATTCTCCAACAACGATCTCATACGGACTTTTCAATTTAATCGGGTCCCTTTCGGACTAACGGCAAGTCCATACTTATCAATGCGGACTGTTCGTCAGTTAGCCTAAGATATGAGACCACATTTACCGGATGCTGCCAATGTGGCAGAGTCCAAGTTGTATATGGACGACCTGGTCTATTCTATTGAAGATGAATCCAGCGCCGTACGTCTTTCTCGAGAATTAATCTCGTTATTCAAGTCCGGTGCCTTTGATTTGGTCAAATGGACTAGTAATTCTCAAGTTGTACTTGAAAACCTTCCAGATTCTCACCGCAGTACGGTGGACTTTACTGTTGGTTCTAACAATACCTCTAAGGTGTTAGGCCTCTCGTGGGAACCAGTTGATGACAGCTTCTTCTTTACGACTTATTATGTCCAGGAGAAGTGTACAAAGCGGAATATACTGTCTATAGTCGCCCGCTTATTTGATGTCCTCGGCCTGGTCGCCCCCTCCATTCTGTACGCTAAATTGCTTATTAAGGAGCTATGGCTGTGCAACATTGGTTGGGATGATACTCCCCCTGAGAGCGTTATTCAAAGGTTCTCGGCACTCACACAGGAATTTCCTTTAATTTCTACGATAAAAATCCCGCGTCATTCAGGTGTCCTAAAAGACAGTACAGTGCTCATCGTTGCTTTCTGCGATGCGAGCCTGAATGGTTATGGCTGTGTGATATATTTACACACAACTGATCTGTCTGGGAATATAACCGTGAGATTGTTGTGTGCAAAATCAAAGGTCTCTCCCACCAAAGTAACAACACTCGCTCGTTTGGAGCTGTGTGCCGCGGTCTTGATGTCCAAACTAATTCGGACGGTTCAAAATAGTTATCGTTCGCGTCTTACTATTGCAGGGACTTATGCGTTTTCAGATTCTACCATTGCGCTTTCATGGATACATTCGTCGCCTCATCGATGGTCGGTGTTTGTTAGTAATCGCGTGGCTCAATGTCAGGAGAATTTGTCTCCTGAAAACTTTTATCATGTCGCCGGTAGTGAAAACCCTAGTGACTGCCTTTCTCGTGGCATGCTTCCTTCCCAGCTTATTTCACACGAATTATGGTGGAATGGACCATTGTGGATTCGCAGCCCACCCTCGGGATGGCCATTAAGACCGTTTCATTTCTCAAATATCGGTGAAATGCCTGAGCACAAAACTAATGTGCTCACTGCAATAGTTCAGCGTGAACAATCGGTCCTGAGTGAACTGGCTCAGCGTATATCCACATGGAATAAACTTTTAAGGATTGTCGTTTTTGTCCTCCAATTCGCAAAAAAGGTATCACCCTCTTCTGGAACGGTCAATAATCTTATGACTGCTGAAAAGGCTGTGATTCGTTCCGTGCAGAGTATTCATTTTATAGAAGATATTGCTGCACTCCAGAAAGGCAAATTGCCTTCAAAAAAAGCTTAGGAATTTATCAGTTTTTCTCGATGAGGATAATTTGTTACGTATTGGTGGGCGGCTTTCTAAATCGGATTTACCATTTGAGGTTAAACATCCGGTTTTACTACCTAAAAATGACTGTGTTGTGAATCTTATCATCGATCATTTCCATGTCATGAACTGTCATACAGGCCCTGGACTTCTTATGTCCATCTTACGGCAGCGCTATTGGATATTAGATGCCAGGACTGTTATTAAGGCAAAAGTACGGAAATGCAATTTCTGCTTCCGCTTAAATCCGTCGCATCCTACACCGAAGATGGCAGATTTACCTTCATACCGTGTTGTAGAAGCAAAGGCTTTCGTTCATACCGGTGTAGACTACGCAGGTCCCCTCCGTATCACGCTTGCTCGTCGGAGAGGACAACATTCACAAAAGGCATATGTCTGTCTTTTTGTATGTCTTGTAACCAAGGCCATTCATATTGAGTTGGTCTCTGACCTAACTTCAAATGCTTTCCTAGCTGCTTTCAGCCGTTTTATTTCTCGGCGTGGCCCTGTGTCATGCTTGTATTCAGATAATGGAACCAATTTTGTTGGTGCCAAGGCACAATTAGATGATCTCTATAAGTTTTTGGTTGAGTCGGAATTTGAGCCCGCTTTAAAGCGTGAACTCACTAATCGCCGGGTTGAGTGGAAAATGATTCCACCACGCGCGCCTCATTTCGGAGGTATATGGGAATCAAATGTAAAGAGTATGAAGACTCATTTGTACCGTGTAATCGGAACTCAGCTCCTCACTTATGAAGAACTACAGACCGTTCTGATTCAAATAGAGTGTATAATGAACTCGCGCCCACTCACAGTCGTGTCTTCTGAACCCTATCCGGAAGTTATTACGCCTGCACATTTTTTAATGTCGACTCCTTTGCAGTACTTACCTGCTTCTGTTTTGACAGACGCTAAAATAAACTTTGCTCAGCGCAAGCAATTATTAGACGGCATGATTCAATCCTTCTGGAAGAAGTGGCGTTTGGAATATCTGCATACGTTGCAAGTCAGGCAGAAGTGGGCTACCACTGACCATCCTATTAAGGTTGGAACTGTCGTACTTATGGGACAGGAGGATTCGCCTCCGTTAAATTGGCCTTTGGGCGTAATAACGGATGTTCATCCTGGTACTGATAAAATCATTCGCGTTGCGACGGTAAAGACTAGATACGGACTCTTTAAACGTCCTGTTGTTAAATTATATCCCATCCCAACGCAATAATTTTGTCTTTATTTTATTTTATTTTATGTTAATATTCTATTATGATCTAATTGTTTCTGACTTAGCCAAGATATGTTTCTATTTATTGATTTGATCTTTACTTGTTTTCATATTCGTTGATTTTTTTCTTTGAAAGTTCTGCGAACTTCCAAGGCGGGGAGCATGGTTAAGCATTATAATTTGTTTTTTATTGTTTGTTCGAAAAAATATTTAAATATATTTTTATCACAGGGAACGGTAGTTACTCGCTCTTTGAAATTAACAAGGAACCTGAAATGGATTGATTTTCAAAAATAGAGCAAGTAAAAAAAACTGTCATTGTGCGTTTGTTTGGAGATTGTTATTTTTTTCATTATGGAAAATTCCTCTTTGTAACATTGACAAGAAACTGATTTCTGTTGTATAAAATGTTGACAACAGACTAATTGTGAAATTGAACATGTTGTAATGGACAACTAATTACTTGCGCGATTCAAGACAAAAGGATTACACTTATTGATCAGAAATTTGGAGGCCTCCCGAGCTGCAGAGAATTGCATAATCAAGGTTGGTGAATTTGTTATTTTTCTTGGAGTGTAAGACTGCTCTGTTCCTTTGTGATATATTTGTTCGCGCAGGTAGAATTTCATTTTAGGATTTCCTAATCGTATATTGGGTATTAAGCCCAGAGAGCTTGGGGAATTTACACACCTCATGCTCACAATTTATAATGCATTAGTCTTGCGGTTGTTAAGAGTGAATATAATTATTTTTTAGTGTGTTCGCCTGTAGCAGTTGTAACTTCACACACTTTTAAAAAAGTTAGGTTAAAAGCTATTATATTCTGCGCGCAGAGTATTTTGCATGGAGTATCATTGGATAAGGGAAGCGTCAGAATAACTTCATTTTCACGTGTGAAAGGAGCAGGTTATGACGCTAGGAGTGAATTATATTTAGAGAGATGATATCCTTAGGGATGTTCATTTAAAGCTTCATTAGAAACACGTGTGTAATCCAATAACTAAATAAGCGGAGTTGTCGCGAGCAAATAGGTCAGAGCAAGAACATTATTACATTATAATCGATTTAAAGTTAAAATTTGGAAAAAGTACAATTTTGGGGATATCGTATTGGAAATGAGATGTAACGATTTTAACTAGTATTTTTAATACTTTTATTATTATTTATTAATTAAGAAGACTCTAAAACATCTAGGATCAACTTTTTGAATGCTGTGCGAAGAGTTTTTAAAGAGAGAAAATTGTCTAGGTTGAAAACTTTATGCAGGAGGGATTAAACACATGTTCAAATTATCACGCATTTTCATCGCAGGAGTAAAGAGAAGAGATGGAATGCCTTTTTTTCAATTATTTCTGGCTTTTACCCTTCAAGGGTATTCTAGGCCATTATTTAAAATTACAGATAAAGGAAAGGTGAATTTATATATTAATTTGATTTAAATGTGCAAATTTCAGAATGATATGGAACTTAACGGAGTGGAGTTCATATTTAGAAGAGATGAGACATTGAATGTAGGGGAGGCAATTTTAGATAACGCTAGATAGAAGAGAGGATATTTATTTAGAGAGGGACAAACAAAAAATATGCCATCTTAAGTTTTAACATCTAGACATTTAGACCACAGAATGTACAATCTGGGGAGTCAAGGAAGTGAATTTTAAATAGATGAGAAGGAACGGAATATTGAAAATGAGATTTTTTTTGAAAATGAGGTCACTTTTTCCATCGCGGCGAAAATTTATTATATACATGGGTTCATCACACCATCCAGAGTTCTAAAATGTACAATAGTGTATAATGTACAATGTATAATGTCGAAATTAAAGATTGCTATCATTTTAGAGCTTGCCGTCAAAGGGAGTTTTTGTAGAGAAACATTTAAAAAAAGGTACTGAAAATAAGATTATTTTAAAGCTTGAATGCAGCTCTCATAGCTGGACAGCATAACTTCTCATTCATAAAGATAATTGAATTATCAATAAAACGGAGTGAATAGTCCAGCGAACGCTCGTGAGATATACTATGGCTAATTAATCGAGATCAAATGGTACGGTTAATCCATGCTAATTTATTGAAGACCTTATGCCTTATACGATAGGAATTAATTACAAGCGAGTTGCCTGCGAATATTAATGAGTCATCGAAATATTTATGATAAGATTACGATCGTATTAATCTCTCAGCTGAGTGCGCTCGTGTTCATGAGATCCTTACCAAAACTTTAACGGAATTCTTGTCTGTAAACTGAGGCATGAGTATTGGTTGTCTTTTCTGGTACGTGATTGGCCGGAATTGCGGATCGAAAGCAATAGTTAAAGGATGTTCAACATATAATGTTTATCAATCATTGAAACAAAAATAATAGGCCGTTTTCTTTCACAGCAAGTCTTTAATGTAGTAAATGCAAATTAAGTCAAGTAACAACTTTTTTTATATGAACACCGCACAATAAAGTCCCAACTGCTCCGGTATGGAGCCAGTGTGACTATGGCTCTATGGCATTCTCGATTGGGGAATGTTTATGAGGCTGAAGGCAGTGGGGAGGGGAATTAGATAAGCCATTTCAAGCAATTGTTTCAATTCCAAATAAAGGTTTTACACCGCAAATACATCTATTATTATTTTAGGTTAAATAAATTTGCCAGGATTTGAACCGGTGGCCTCCGGATCGCTAGTCAACAACGTTACCTCTCGTCCACCTATTGTGTCTGAACATTTATCTTTCTAACTAATGCTTATATGAGTGTTTTTTTTTCTTTACAGTAGGTGCATAAAACGTTAATAGACAATTGTGTGGTGTCTAACATAATGTATGATGATTCTAACTGCCAAAATTATTAAGATGATAATCTTTTTGGGAAATAAGTTATGTAGTGCTTCTTACTTCTTTTCTTCTTTAGCCAAAATTTCAGACCACCTTGCAATGTACATCATCATGGCAGATAGCAGGCCGATAGACCATCAAAAGTCAATCATCATTATAATAATATATACAAGGCAGATAGCTAAAGCACAGCTTTTGGATGTTTAAATGTGATATAGTATTATATCGCGTGCGTAAACCTCCCTTAGCTAATTAATTAATTTAGCTCAATATGATTATCATTAATTTAGACATCTTCATTATGTTAATGAGGAAGATTGAAATTTGGCAATTATGATGTATACTTACCTATTATGAAATAATAATATTCAAAGACTTCTCCAATTGTATGTATTCTCACAAAAAAATTCACAGAAGGAATAAAATTGTTATCACCTGGCAACAATAGGATACGGTAGAAAGAATTTTGATTGGTTCGCCTCGAGGCTTATAGTATTTCTTTGATCATTTTTACTGTTTTTGAAAAGAAAAGTCTTATCAAATTTGATTTGCGAAATTGTTATTTGAGATAGGTTTTTGTGAATCGCCCACTACAAATGGGGTAGATATAATCTTATTTATTTACGTGTGGGTTATTTACTATACACACTAATTATTAGGAACCTATTTACTTTCATAAACAAAAAAATTGGATAAGTAAATAATAAGTCGAAATTTATTTTATTAAATTGTTTCATTTAAACGCGCGTAGGGCTTTTACATATAATGAAGTACACGTTTTTTTGTAGTTAATAAAATACAGGTAGTAAATATATATTATAAGAGAAAGTCCAAAAAACGTGCGGCTCACCAAAACTCAGAAACTAGTCCCGGTACGATCAAAGGAGTTATATGGTGTAATAGATCTCTATCCCCCTAGGGAATAAGGGTATCCGTTTTTACCTAAAGGGAGTGCTTTTGAAGATATAAGGGCTGAAAGTTTCGCCCTCTTGAAATTTCTAGAACAGTCTTCCGGAAAGTTGTAGAAGGTTCCATAGAGCTCTGGAAAGTTCTGGAAGGAGTGGCGGAGTATGTTGTGGAATGTTCGGGAATAGGGAATCGGGAACATTATTGTGGAACATTCCAGAACACTCTCGAATTGTCCTGAGCGGAGCCGGGTAACCCAGCTAGTATTAAATATAAGAAACAAAATACAGTTTTGTAAACATAATTAGTACATCGAAAATTTGCAACAATGAAACTGTCTACTCTGTTGCTAACAGTAATGTTGATACAAACTTTTAAAATATTTTAATGTAATTCTCCTTTACAAATTTATTTAAAAACGCAGTACAATGAACCATTTTGTGATGTTTTTGAAATTCAATAACCTTATACTGAGTTTCATAAATGTGTTGTTCTCCCTTACGTGGGAATAGTGTTTGCTTTTCATGTTATAATGTATTATACACATCAATGCATATTCATTTATTTATTAATTTTCAGGATATCGGCAGTTTACATTTATTTCAGTTTGTACATAATATTAAATAGCCAAAATAAAACCAATTATGGATTTTCTCCTTGAGACTTTACTTGTACTGAGACAGCATAATAAGAGTGCAAATTAATTTTATAAAAAAGCAATATGAATCCAAAAATTATATAAAACAATAATATATAATTGAATTCAATATGTTGCATTTGTATCTACCTTAAAATTAATAATAATTTTAATTATTGAAAGCTTCGACTAAAGCCTTCGGTGACGTGATGGACGGAATAACCTTTATTTTTCACTAATTTTCTGATATAGGTACTAATGTACGAACATATATTACGAATCTGATGTTTGTTTAATAATTTAACTCCAATGGTCCATGTAATTGAAAGTTACGGATATTTCAACATTTTTCCAAATAAAATATAATAAAATGTTTACGGAAAGGATAATACAAACAGTACAAATTAATTAATGCGGTTATTTATTTTGCAGGGTTATAAAATATCCACTCGTATGAAACGTGCAGGTTTGGACAGAACTATTATGACGCTGGTAGTGCTCATTTGTGTTATTAGGGATTTTTATCCATCTGGTTTTAGGCACGCGTCAGAGATACGAATGAAATTGGTAGAATTATCAGTAATAATAGAGATCATTAAGAGTCAGAGATAAATCCTTAAATTCTGAGTAAACATTGTTTATCACTAGTTAGGTCTAGGTACTCGATTTCAACCATTTTTGCGTCGACGTATTTCAAAATTTTATCGTGTTTATACATTGAAAAAATGATGTAGGTTGAACTAAATTTGAAACACTTAATTCTGTGGTTACAAACTCACACGTTTTTGATCTTTCATGCCTTAGGCGGAGCAGATTTAAAACGATGCGTTTATGATCAGTGGCGGCTGGTGTTCATAAAAATAGGTGGTGCGCTAAAATAATAATAATAATGGTCTTTTTTTCAAGATGTGGGAAGGTGAGTGCAATCCCACACATACCATAGAGATATCCCATAAATCTTGGACCTACCTACTCTAATTAAAATAAATTCAATTATGAAAAAATCCTACCTATTTGTAAATTAGGTCGATCCTCCATTATCTCTGGGTGCATGCAACACATTGAGTCTAAATTAATTATATTTATTAAGATAGATTAAATTCTTTTGAAGTTTAACAACATCGTTCAATCTAAACAGATGTCATAAGGATTGTGAGGAACAATTCACTGAAAAAGCATTCCATATTCCATTATTTTAAAAGAGTTCTAGTAAAATAAATATTGATCCATCACCATTTGTAAAGTCGCCGCGATTGTAAATTCAAATTCAATAACAGTTGACTCCTATCCAGAAAATTGTATGTAGATACTTATTGGCACGAAAATCGAGTTAAAAAAATATTCAGTTTATCACACATCCGAAAGTCTTCCTTACGCTCCGTAACTCCAATGAAATATATACTGTCATAACTCATAACAAATAATGTCCGCAATGTTTGTTGTTATGCTGTCTTTGGTCGATGCTGAGTGAAACATAGCATGAAAAAGAGTAGATACTAAAATAAAGACACGATATGAATAATAATATGACACAAACGTGTCCCCGTTTAACATGCTACAGAACGAACCATTTCTTTTGATGTGGTGGAAATTTTTGGATCGTCACCCGCGATTTCGTAAAATTTGCAAAGCATTCAACCTACCTACGATTTTGGCTCATTATAGAATTATAGAAGAACTCCTGTGATCGCTTTGCAAAATGAACCACCACTCTGAATATAGGCACACAACGATCTGCTTTGTTACGCGCGCAGTCCAGTAGGCACCTATATTACGCATGCATTATAACCGAGTGTATATTGTGAACTGTGATGAGGCGTGTCGGAAATAAATATGTTTTTTGGCGCTCGGAAATTTTTAGATTTAAATTAATTAATTAGATTAGATTTAAATTAATAGATATATTTTGGGAGTGCGGCGCTCCTCCGCACCTTAGAGCTGGCCGCCACTGTTTATGATATAAACTCTGACAAAGACACGATTGCGCCGAAACCGGTTAGCGTGGTGTAATAAAATGAAGTGATGTACCAACCAAAGAGAATGTCTTTTTATAGTATTCTGTTAAAAAGTTATTTATTTACATATTATTATTAAAACTAATAAAATACTAGAGTCAGGTAATGTCAAAAGTCAGAATAGTATTATTAGACGATGCACGCATGTAAATGAAGCAATGAATGTTTATCAAGACAGAATTTATCCTATTTACCTACTCTTCTACCATTTTAATGAATGCTGACCTTCTAACAATAATATTTGCATATTATTTCTATAATGGTAATTCATATATATTGCATTTCTCATCACTGCACGTTGCAATTTTATGGCCTGGAAATGTAATCTAGTTATAAACCTACATTTCTATTTCATCTCTTTAGAGGCTATCAATTGTCTTGTTTCCTTTCATCTTCTTTTCTCTTCCATTTAGTTGTAATCATCCATATTTGTATAACCTTGTTCCTTTTTTATTTAATTGTTTTCTATTGTTGTTTGTTCTACTCAACCTGTCTTTTATTTGCCGTCTACATATATTGTATGTGAAACTTATATTTTTAATATCTAAATTCCTATGTAAAACTGTAACTATTTCCTCCCACCCACGAATTGTATGTTCCCCCTGTCCTTAAATGAGTTCTGTAAGTCATCGGGATTGCTCTAGCAAGAAATAAAAAAAATTAAAATCAATCTCAATAAAGCAGAAATTCGCAGATGAATCTGATAATCAATGCTTTTAATAAGATGAAATTGAGAATAAATTAATGACACATACATGCTAGGTGAATTCATCTACTGAAAGAGAATCGCTGTTTCATTTTATGCATGGCAAATACGCATAGGTCAGTTTTGTGACCGGACAAACATGTTCAGTAGAGTACCAGTGTTCACTAGGTTACACTCACATAAAATATGTGAGGTAACCATTCATTGCCCAGTAAACTGTGTCAAAATTTGTCGGGCGTGGTGGAAAATGCGAGGTTTGAGGTCCGAATAATAATCAGCAAAGTGAGGTTGTTCAAACCGTTTCAATGGAATTGAATGATTACCTTTTTGAAGATTAAAAGTTGTTCATCACATAATATATGAGGCATGAAAATAATAGTAGCACTAATGGGTTCAGTTAGATATAATCAGATTTATTTTGTGACGCTGGGAAAGCTTTTTTAGAATTTTTTAACTACCTAACTACTCAACGTAATTAAGAATACACTTTTTAATGCAGTTGAAAAATCGAGAAAAATTAATAAAATATATTTATTTATTTTTATATTTAATCCTGTGTTCAATATCTAGGAGCGACGGTAACTTTGTCTGATTTTTCTGTTTAAAATTTTCGAGAGAGCCGGTAATGTCTTAAATGATTAAATATTTCGTTTTGAGGTTTTGTTCATTGTTAACATAAAAATAAATATTCATCGCAAACTTGCAGAAAAGTCAATAGATGTCGCAAATTAAATTTAAAAAAAATTATAAATTTATCCAAGACACTACCTAGATAGAATTAGTTTGAGAAGAATCTCGGAATCATACATCAAGTTAGCAGCTACTAAAAATAATGCCTTAAGAAAATAAGGATAATGTTAGTAGTTCTTAGTCGAAGTATGATACAGTTTAATATGACCAAAGGGGATAGGATCCCATTAGCTCAGTGTTAGAGCAGCGCCCCGGTAAGGCTAAGGTCCTGGGTTTAGTTCATTTTAGATGCGACCGTATCTTTTTCTGATTTTTCTGTTTCAAATTAATTTTGAGAGATGCCAATATTGTCTTCAGTGATATTTTTTTATTCATTTTCGGTAAATCAAGAGTTAACATGTTATCAGTGTAGTATATAGCGAAAAAAACAATTATGGAATTCGTCTTTATGACTTTACCTCTAAAAATAAAAGTATATTAAATAAAACAAAATTATTTGGAGCCCTTTCGGGTGGTAATATTGTGATGAATGTGAAAATGTTAATAGCATATCCAATGTTTAACAAATATAGCTAGCAAAATGAGTTATTGTGTGAAAAAAATTAGCAATTTTTGTTTAAAAAATTAGTTCTGTCAAATATAATTAATTTAATAAAAGTCAATAAAAGTTGTTTTAAAAAACACATATTTTGTTCCCCTGAGCCAAGTGTAAAAACACACGTTTCGTTTGAAAAACGGAAGACAAATATGTACCTTTTTGAGGCTTTCATGACTCATTTCACTTTACGGTGATAATAATATCATGAACAATGAAAATCACCTCCAGGGGATAAAATTAATCTGGATCGCTCCATTAAACGAAGATATTTTTCCTCAGTTTCATTGCTTCTGAGTTTTTATAGATTTATTACTAACCACTGGAGTTTTCTGCAATATGATCAATTTCGGGCTTTAGCGCTAGGAAAATTTTAAGGGTTCGGTTTGGAAATTTTCCCGACCTCATAAAAAAATATACACCTCCGATTTTTAATATGGAGTAATATAAACTTCTTATAGCGTTAGAGAGCCATTAAATGCATCTATATTCGACCGTTTGACCCATATTTTTAAGAGTCGAAATCGAAGAAAAAAAATCGTTAAATTTATAAACGCGAGAATTATATACATACATTGGTTTTTTTTAAAGAAAGCCAAATATTCCCGGATTACGAATAGCCCAACAATATTTGAAAATCTTCTACTACCACCACAGAGGGCGGAAAATGTTGCTTGTGTCGTGATGGAGGACTTAGCCAGCCAATGAATCGAATACGCGATGCCAGGGTGGGACCTAAACGCGATGCCAACTCAGCCACTGGCCTATTATTATTTATTTGAAAATTTTAGCTAGTTGATAATCACATAGAAACAATTAAATTCGAACAAGCATTTTTTGAATACGTAAAAACTTGAGCAATGAAGATTAGAATGTTAATTACAAATAATTAAAGCGAGATATCTTTGTTTATGAAAGTAGTAAGTTAACTTTATGATTATCAGAAGACCGCAACTCGCGGAACTTAAAAAAAAAAACAAAAAATGTTAATTTTAAGTAAAAATGTTATCAACAGGCACTCGCGGTGTTTGCAAACTGGGCAAAATGTGCAAAAAACGCTTCACTGGCTAATACAAAATTTCAAACTAATTTGTGAGGTTCACTCTTTTGCTGAGTCGGTATTCGCAGTTTTACTGGAATAACAATATTTTTTGTCAATTATTTTTTTTAAGTGAAAACTTCTTTAGCACCGTTGTGATTTGAAACTCGATGAAACGAAACAGTGACGAAGCCATATTATTCACAATAATAATCGTCTATGGTTTGTTTCGTTACATTATCAGAAAATCCGCGAAGAGCAATATAAACGCGTTTTAACATATTAACGGAAAAAATTGTGAAAACAACTATATTTAACAGTTACGACAATATCGTCGCCGAATAACTGTATTTTTAAAACTACTGTTCTTCCAAAAATTTCGGATCCCGGTTTCTCGCAAAACTGTATAAATACTCATAAGTTATTATTATAGTCTGGCCTTCATAAAAAACACGCAACACAGCCTCAGTTGAAGATTAATCACGTATTGAGTAATGAACGTAAGAATAATATTTTTTTCGCAATGCCGGTTTGCGTTTCAATAATGATTTACATCATTATTTTTACACCTATAAACAAGATATTAAGAATATTCCTTGCAAGTGATTATTATTTTTTTATTCGTATTTAACCGCTTAGGCCTCGATCACACTTTGTCAGTAGGTCAGAATATTTCCTCTTTGCATTAATATCGAAATAATTGGAATATTTGTTAACATATTCGAAAGCTAAAGGTTTTCAATTGTTGTAATTAGAAATAAACATGTAATTTCTTAAATATAATTTTTTTTAATGCAAACTTTGAATAGTTTGAAAAATTGCTCTCCTGACGTTTTTCTGTTAACTTTTGGTTGTGTTTTAAAATTACGGTCGAAAAGTCTGATTTCATAAAGGTGTACATTTAAATATTTTTGTGGTTAACTTTTAGATTTGAATATATAGCGTCGTATTTTCTCTTTCCAATGCCGTTTAGATTATATTTCTAACCACGATAGTACGGGAGACCCAACGATTTCTACGTTGCCTATATGAATTGTTCTGAAAACCGAACAAATTATCCGGACGGGTTAAAAACGAGTACATAAAGCCTTACTAAAAAACTTCATGAATATTTTAATTTTATTTCATGGTTAATTTTATTCAATTGATAAACGACCGTATATGTGAAAACCTTACCAATTAAGGTTAACTAAGTAAGGGAGACATAAAGATTTCTATGTGACCTATATGAGCTGTTCCGAAAAGCGAAGAAATTAGCTTTAAGGAGGAAGAGGGCCTAAGTAACTTTTAACGTTTAGGTTTTTTTCAGGTACAGGTAATGATAAACTGTCGAAAGTTTTAATTGCTAATTTCCACGGCATGAAGCTCTTCATATGAAAAGGTTCTACTCACTAGTATATGCTGTTGAAAAGTGTAAAACGTGGTAACAGTATACTTTTGTTATGTAAGTGAAATTAAATCCTTTATTTAATAAAGTTTTATAACTCGTACAAAGGTTTGGTTTATATTAATAACGACTTAGAAAAGAACAAAATAACCACAACGTAATTCAACGCAAGTTTCGTATACTTGTTTGGCAAAAGTAAAATAATATTCTTAACAATTTTTAGATTCTTGATACTCTGGAACAAAGTTGAGTATAGTCTCTTTTAATTATATAAAACGATAAACGATAGTAGAACAGAAATAGAAAAAGGCCTACTAATGTATTTCACACTCCCTAAAGTAGTAGTTTTATTGGTCCTCATATATTTTCCTCTATTAAAACAAATTCACATGACCAATAAAATATCAATGATTGAAGACAATATTAGCAATTTAAACTGAAAATTCCTGGGTTCAATTTCTAGATGCGACCGTATCTTTTTCTGAATTTTCTGTTTCATGTTTTCATTTGAAAGTTGCTAATATTGCCTTCAGTGATTAAATATTACTAATTGTGGTTAAAATCATTAAATTATTCCAAAAAAAAAATATCACACTAAGTAAAATAATTAAAATTTAACTGAATGGTTTAGATATGGATGCACTATTCAAATAAATTCTTTGTAATCTTTGTTTCACTTTTCAGTACATGATTAGATACACATACCTAAATACCGTAACGTCAAAATTTCTATTACGTACTGATTATTGTATTTTTTCAACTACATCATGATTTTTACACACACTTTACTCGTAAATTCGTGTTATTTTGTAATTTATCCTAGCTTACCATATTAAATCTACTCATATATGATTTTATCTCTTTCATACTCTTTTTATATAATTTTATACTCATTTTAATTCTTTCTTTTCTTTAATAATATGCAATGTTTTATTCTTTGATATTATTTTATAATCTTTTAAATTCTCTTAAATTATTGCTAATTAAAGTGCTAATGCACTCTATTTAAAATGTTAATACACTATATGTAAAATGGACCACCATATCACGAGTATGTGCCTAGCATGGTTGTCTAAATTATGTAACCATCAAAGAAATTAATAAAAAAAAAATAAAAAAAGATGCCTTCATCAAAAATACATATGTACATTTTAAAATGTAATAATATAATTGATCCTGTTACACGCTATTTTTTGTGCTATTCATACACATGCAGCGCTTTAGTGGGTTTTGATGACTTACTTTTGTTTTACACGCAAAAAAATATATATCTACTTACAAATGTAAAACGTGTGAAATTATGGAGTTTAAAAAAATATCAACATTACCTAAAACATGAAACTGCGATAATAATAAAACATGAGTTGGGTGATCACGATAAATTAAGAATTCAAACCTTTGATTTATACACATTCACTATAAAGTTTGATTTTCATCATTCTTCGAAATCTACATGACTGGTACGAGTACAGTTCCTCAAAGTTGTTCCAGACTGCAGCGTGCAGGGTGAAGATGAGCTTGAGGACACCAGAACAAGGAGTAGAGTTTTCCATTTATTTAATTTGTGGTGACCAGAATGGTCGCCCTCTTTAGCCACAATCCTTGCGCCGCCACTGATATAGCAAACACATTCTCGAATTATACAACCTACCTGCAGTTGTATTGTTTCACGCCGCTCACGGCTAAACATTTCGGGAAGCGCAGCGAAAGGCCTCGACACAACAGCCGTCACATTCTTACGGCCGCGGAATGTTCCAGAGGCTTCTCCGCTTTGCGCGGGCGCTCCCTCACTGGTGACCCCGACGTGATTTGAACACGCAACCTTCTGCAACGAGCAACGTGCAACAAGCCACAAGCAACAAGCTGCAACACGCAACCTTCTGCAACGAGCAACGAGCTACAAGCAACAAGCTACAGGCAACAAGCCATATGCAACACGCAACACGCGAGCAACACGCAACAAGCGCAACAAGCAACGAGCTACAAGCAACAAGCTACAGGCAACAAGCCATATGCAACACGCAACATGCAACATGCAACAAGCATCAAGCAGCAAGCAGCAAGCAAAAGCAGCAACTGAGGGAATCGGTAGAGACGCATCAGCATCATCATGGACGCACCGACCAGCATCAACCCGGCATTCCTGAGACTTTTGGCATCTTACAACCCTGTACTCCGTACACTGGAAAGGGGGTGTGTGGCGACCAGAATGGTCGCCCTCTTTAGCCACAATCCTTGCGCCGCCACTGATATAGCAAACACATTCTCGAATTATACAACCTACCTGCAGTTGTATTGTTTCACGCCGCTCACGGCTAAACATTTCGGGAAGCGCAGCGAAAGGCCTCGACACAACAGCCGTCACATTCTTACGGCCGCGGAATGTTCCAGAGGCTTCTCCGCTTTGCGCGGTGGCTCAACATTACTTGACGTTCCGGGTACTCACACGGTCGGCTATATAAAGCGCAGCGACACCGCGCTAGTCAGTCAGTCAGTTCCAGTCATTAGTGCAAGTAACATCACTAACACACATAGACAGGGCATCGAGTGATAACGATTCCAGTGCGGTACCGGCCAGACTCTCGGCGACCCACTGCCGACTGTGCCGGTGCATCATTAACCTTTGAGGACGCAACAAGCGACACAATTGCCCGCGACATAAGGCCCGCCGCACCTTCTTGTCCCGCAGGCAGCAACTTCTCAGCTACTGAGACTACCCTCTCCTCAGGTTCATCGCAGCCATCTCCGCGACACCGCGTCGAGCATCCATCCTGGACGTCAAGGTCTTCTCCACCACCACGGTGCGGAACAACATGCTGGCGACATGCAGACACGAGTTCTGCTACACCACTGCATCACTGACCTTCATCACATGCAACACCATAGAGCCACATCATCATCGCTCCTGTCTACACCGTTACTTTACTCCAAACTTACCATCGCTACGTAGCAGCAATAAAGACTGACTCATACATCGACTGACGCCTTTCATTCAATCGTCCTACCCGTCTCTGCCGATCGCTGCCCGCTCCCTCACTGGTGACCCCGACGTGATCACGCCCGCTCCCTCAAATTTTATATCTTTCTCACTGAAGCGGAAGTCCCGTTATATGATGAGATAATCATATAAATTCTACACTAGCAATTTTTTTTATATATTCTCTGAAATCGTGGCCTTTCAAAGCTAACTCGATTGATAGTCTCCGTCTTAGCTTTTTATTTCTCCTTTTGAACATTGAGAGTGATCCTTTTAAATTAACGTGATGTCCAAAGCCTTCGCGGGGAAGAGAGGTCACCATGAATAGACTTGCCAATTGAACAGAAAAATTCTATCCGACCGGAAGATGAATGATCCTTTTTTACATGGCATATGTTAGTAGGGTTTCACTCTTGATACCCATCCGAAAACGTTTCTTGTATTTTGTACTCTTAGCCAAGTATCTTCACGAACTACGGCATTGCCATTATTGTCTTTCGACTCCAACTTAAATTTCAAGAACTGTGTACCTACAGCGCGCACAGCCTAACAAAAGCTAGGAACCAGAATATCATTCGCTAACAATAATATTGTCATTTTATCAATTTGAGAGGTGGGTACAGGTACTGCCATCCCGGGAACTATTTATTGAAAATCAATACCCCTGCCTTTAAGTCACCCCAAGTGGTTCGCTACGTAAGGTGACTTAACAGGCGTGCCCGGGTTTAAGCGGTGATGTTTTTCCACTGCGTGGTGGGCCGTATCGGGGAGACCTAACCTCTCGACTCATTACCTTGTACAATAGTTGGAGGGTTGGATTCATATGTCCGACACTCTTGGACACATTGACCCCCATATTACTAGCTCTCTTCCCAGAACTTCCTTTCCTCCTTTCCCTAAAAACACCCTCCACACTTGACGTAACGCCGTTCAGTTACTAAATCAACTCAAAACTATGAAACAACTGTTTGAATAGGAGATTGTACGTGTATTGCTTTACCGCAATAAATATCTTTTATCTAATGTTCTCAGTTTTAGCTTCAGAACTTTTCCTACATGGCAAGTAATTCCAAGAATGTAAACCCAGCGCCTTAAATGTCCTGCTTCCAAATATTGCAAGAGTTTACGGAAATCAATACGATAACTTAGTCTTCTTCTATGAAAGCAACCTTATGAACATCCCATCCTTTAAGTTTAATGTTACCATAAGTAATCAGCTCATGTATTAAGGCTACATTGAAATGTTAAGTTAAGTTAGCCAAGAACGAGGAACACTGAACGTAGCCCTACATGTGCCCACATATACTATACAAAAACTGTATAAATCGAAAGTGCAACCTTCTGTTTACACGTTTGGTCACCATTTTCGGACTGGATCCAATAAATACCCGAAAAAAACATTTTAATTGAAAAAAACATCGGATAGAAACGCCTGTGTGGCTAGAATCACATTAAGACAAAAAGGTCAGCTGGAATTGATGTTTTTATTCTATCTGTACTTCAATGGATGGTGCTCACAATTAATAATGCACCGGTGCATTTCTCAGAAGAGGCATGCCAAACCCACGTATGCCAAATAATATATCTATACACGGTTGATATTTTCTGCATTTGTCAAAAGCTTTACTAACATTGTGAACTCTTCAAGACCGAAGTTTAGTCCTATTCCTTAAACAGACCCTTCGTACTATATCCAAAAATATGATGTAGATCCTAATGAAAACCTCTGGGTCTCCTGAACAAATAAAACTTTTTTTTAAATAAAAAAATATCCTAACTAATTGGCTGAATCGAGTTTTGAGTACACTAATTAACTGAAATTTCGAATTAAAAGTTTGAAAACTCCGTAGCGAAAAGGCATATTCACTTAAGATTCACGTTCGCTCGGAGCTCAGGCAATCAATTAGATATAATGGCACGTCGCGTCGTTTACTTGGTTACTCAGCGTAGAAAATAGTAGGCAATCATGTTTGCTAAGTAATCGTGTCCGAGTGACCGCAGCTCGATGGGTCAAGTTGGTAAAGATCTTGAACTGGAAGATCAAACAAACCTAGAAAGCATTTTTACTTGGTAATTTCTACCAACAATGTACCGTATTGGCTGAGAAAATGACAAACCCATTGCATCAGAAGATAATTGATAAATAATTTAACCTACATACATTAATGACCCTTCCTATTAACAAAGAAGTTCATGTAGGTATTTAAATTCGACAGTCGAAAAATCACTAAAGGATTTTTAAATTATATCGACAGCGCAAAATTAAAATGCTGATGATAAATCCAAAAATGAGTTTTTTTTTTTTTTTTTTTTTTTTTTTAAATTCCTTTATTTTTCCCATATTTTACAATTTATATTTACATATTTGAAAATCATAACAATAATGTGGGAACCCACTAAGGCGCAGCCTGTGCGTGGGTAATATATTTAAAAAAAAGTTTTTTTTTTTAGTACCTAGAAAAAAACAAACAGGGGTATATAAAGCAAAAACAAAAATTGTTTAAAACATTTTGTACAAAAAGTGTATACAATAGTGTACGGTTAAATAAGTGTAAGTGTAATTAATGATATACATTGTAATAATAGGTGTAAAGTTTGTGAGAAAAGTGATATAAAACTAAATAAATAGAGTTTTTACATCTGTATGGTTTAGCCATAATTTTAACTCTTTTACGAAATGCGGAAGTTTTGTTGCAACTTGAATATGTTACATATAATAATGTTACATATATTATTTTTCTCCGGTTTTTTTAGCTTTCGATCTACGCAGAAAATTTTTTAGTAAAATATTAGCGTCTTTTACAACGTGCATTTTAAGAGGATTTTTTTTCTGAAAGATTAAAAATAAATAAAATACTCTTATTAAAGAAATTAACAAAAAATCATAACAATAGTTCTACAAAGGAGGTATGATTTCTTAAAAAAAATGAAAAAAAACTTTATTTTCGATGTTCTGAACAATTAACCTTTTGTTCTTTACATTTTGTTCTTATTTCTGTGATTAATATGGATGCTGCTAGGGCTGAGTACCATGATGTAATATGTCAAGACAGATTTACCCTTTAAAGATTTTGCTGTTTCAGATAAAATGATTTTTGAAATCAAATTATAAGACCTGTAAAAACAAAAACAAAAAATAGATCACGTGTGCCTCCTGAATGCTTAAATTCACCAGTTAAACCTATAAACCGAATGTTACTTTAATTCGAAAATAACGTTACGAAATAATTTTTATTATATATTTGTAAAAAGCATTAACTTTGTGGCTCGCCATAATTTACAATAAACACGTATAAATTTGTTGTATAAACACATATAATTAGTTATAATATTCACCTGACGAAGGAAGGGTGCTTCCGAAACCGGTAGAGTGTTTAAAAAATAAAAGTGGTCTACAACAAATTTATATGTGTTTATTGTTAATTTTAATTACCTCAAAGTGGTACTATAATGTGGTACTGGCTTACATGCTTAGATTAAAACCGTAACAATGTACACGTATAAAAAACAGGCTGCGCAACAGCATTTTAAAAATAGTCGGTATAAATTTCAATTGCTAACTTTCTACAATACGATTTATTTCAAATACTTTGCACATTTATTCCGATCAACATCCCTTAACACTGAATACGTTTACGAATTCTCGTTTCTCAAAACGCTAAGTAAATTATAATGGACTTCAAAGTCTTCCAACGACCTCACCCGAAGCCAAAGCCCGACTAAATAAAAAGCAAAGAAAGCCTCAAACAATTTATTTCTCTCCACTCACAGAACCGTCGAACACTTTTCTCACTTAGGAAGGTATTCTAGGGTAAACGTGGAGTAGGGATCTACCCTTAGCAAAGGAATGGCTCGCAGAACAATAATTTAAATTAATGTCGCTAGTGAAAAGGGATGAAAAATTTATGTATATTTTTATTTCATACACGTTTTTTTAACATGTAGAATTTTTTTTTGGTCCTAGATTAAACTTTAAGAATAAGTTATTTTATTCGTCGATCTAAGGAATAGTTTGTAATATTATAACGTCGTTGGGATTTTGTAAAATTGTTTAATATAAATTATTTTTTACATCATCTGCTTCATAGAATCTCATCAAATATTTTCATTACACATCCATACTCTCACTTTAAAGGTTTTTCAGTTTAGTTCATTTTACCTAAAATTTTACTCTAACTCCTACGTAAAAAAATATAACAACAATACCACATTAAATCACAGACAAAGAAATTCAACTCTTTATAAAAATATTATACTGTAAAATTGAAGCACTGATTAAATCTCTAATATATGGTACGAGCTTGCCTTCCTTTTGTTGAGCTCTGCACCGTGAAATTTACAAACCGAACTATTTTCAGCTTGAAGTGTCTTTTATCTGATGCGTTATTAAACTTTGAAATATATAGGTGTCCGCCAACAAGTAAGACAAATTGTTTTACTATAATTTTAAAATAATAAATAAATAAAAAATAATTTAAATACCGTTCAAATGCAGGCAAAGTCGGGTTATAAAGCATTTTTAGCTTATAATATTATACTAGCTAGCACCCGGCATGCGTTGCAATGCCATTCAAATATATAAATTGATTCTCCCTGCATGTCCTTTCCCGTGCGTCCCCGTTCCCTTCCACCCTTCCCTGCCTCCCCCTCCCTCGTCTTTTCCCTCTCCGCGAAACCCTGCCCCCTGCCTTTCCTCCCTGCCGCTAAAATATATGAAATACACATATTTCATTTATACAAATTTCATAACGCCAGAGCTAACCATTATATAAAGCCTATGTTACTCGCTGATAATGTAGCTTTCTATTGGTGAAAGAATTTTTAAAAATCGGTTTAGTGGTTTAGGCGTGAAAGCGTAACAAACAAACACACGCACTTTCGCATTTATAATATTAGTATGGATTATCATAAAGACCAAATTATTGTCAAGGAGAAAAAATGCACGAGTAACAATTATGTTTAAACGACCGAGGAACTAATAGTTTCGAGATGAGGAAGAAAAATTAGCAAATATAAAGATAAAAATCAGTAAACATAAGAAACCAACACTTTCTTCCTGCACTACAAACTCATTAAATATCTGTGCTTATTTCCATAACACAAAATTTATAGCGTTCTGAAACTTTATAGCAAATATAAAATATTTCTAATATTTTCTAACGCTCTAGTTAGCACATAAACGGAAGGAGAAGATGATTCGGATTTTTATAGCCCAAAACTTAGGTGAAGTCTGTTGAAAGGTTAACAATTTGGAAACTGACCACAGACCATATTTCATGGAAGATACTTGACGTTATGCATAAGCACTTTGTTAGGAAGTTTATATCCACATCGTATCTTCCATATCAAGTAAAGTCAACTAATTTCATAATACGGGAGCCTCTATTTATAGGAAAGTAAATAATATTCAACTAAGACCATTTTGCGATCGTTAATTTCAAATAAGTATCTGATGTTTAAAATCCAATAACAGTTAATTATTATCAAATGATAAGCATTAGAATTATGATAGGAACTCTTATCTTCCCCTGAAAGAACGGAGAAAGAAGTGTGAATAGAATATGTGACTTGAGGTGAATGGCGACATTGTATGAATATGAATGAAGCAAGGAGTGTGTGCCAAGATTGAGCTCTATGACGGGGCAGCCTCTCTGTTTACTCCTGCGGGGAAACAGCGTGGTGGTTAGTTTATCGTAATCCCTGTGTAATCGCGATATTCTGTTCGAATCTTCCAAAATGAATAGTTGTACCTACCTTAAACCGCCACCGAAGCAATTGTACATCAATGCAGATACTTGTATTTACAAAATTCCCAAAATCTAGTTCTTACGTAGGTATACTTGAATAATCCGAACACATATTTTAAGATCTTTCAGGTTTACCTAGACACCAAAACAGTTAATTGATTCCTACGAACAAGGAGATTAAAGTCACTGTTTAACATACTTCCCTTGTAAGTACTTTTATGTAGGTCGGCATGCACTTATCATTGCGAAAGCTCTCTTCTGTGTATAATAAATTGAATGTCAGACGACAGCCGTTGAAACCTGCGGGGGGTAAGGTTACCTGGGTATAAAATATTGGTGAGGGCATTTGCATACCTGATTTAAATGCGGCGACAAACAGGCTGGCTTTGGGAATGGATGTACCGTCACTTATTTATAACGTGGTCGGCCTGATTTCGTTACCATAAGAATTTATGCGAGTACTTTTGAGAAAGTTTAAATTCGTAATGCAGATATACCAAAATTGGAAGGTTGTCGATTACTTAACTGTAGTTCGGAATTAAACATAAACAAGCGACCTTTTGGCTACTGTGAGAGCTTAAAGCTCTACGGTGTGTTAATTACATTTATTTGAAGAGAACCTACCGGGTTACAATAACCTGAGTCGGCCTGTATTTTAATATATTAACACAATAAATAGACCTTTTGCAATAACCTGCCCCACAACTTTGCCCAGCAGGTGGTGGTTATCATGAACCTAAAAAGCCCTGGACAGAGCATTAGTATGATTTTGTATGAATGGTATTGAAGGCAAATCTAGGGTGAAAGGAAATTGCCTGGCAGCCATTTTGTATGCCAGTCAGCTACGTGGTAGGCCGGATCGGAAGAGACTGTTGAGGGAGACCATTTGACCTCTACAGCAGGACTCTGTCGGAATATCACCTTGCACCGCAGTGAGTGGGATCGGCTGTTCCACGGGATCAGATACATTTTATTTGATTGATCTGTGTTTTCATTATAATTATTATAATCATTAAAAATAATATAAGGTATATATGCGGCAGGTAGCAATTTGGAAGATACTCTCAGTATCGCCCCGGTGTAAGACCACCATTCAGAATTTAAACTTTGCGTTAGTTGAAATTGCTTTAATCGTATTTGGTGACTAGATCTGAATAGCCAGGTACTTTCCCACCTTCCTCTCCTCTATATCCTTCCGCTCCCCACTTAAATTCAGCCTCAAAACATAGACTAATTGGAGGTAATATTATGTTATACAATACATTAGAAGTACAATACATTGGCATTAGAAGTGTGGAGGAGCTATTCCGGGCAGCGCAAGACGGAGAGACATTTTCCAGAGTGATCGCCAACGTCGGGGGGATCTGATATGGTACACAGAGAAGAACATACATTACAAGGGCCAGTCTCACTGGCTCCAGACGGGAACTTTTGTGAATTGTGAGTCTTGTGAGACACTTCTGGAGACACTGACCCCCAGATTCTGACCCACCCCTCGTATCTTTTTCCTTCACAGAACTTCGTCTTCTTCCTTTCCTAAATATACCCTCCACACAGCATCCCCAAAGATGACATAGGCCCTGAAGTAAATTATTTTCATCTGGGCCTCCTATGTGGAGTTAATGTAATTTTTTTTTACACTTTGTTTTTCCGGGCTAGAATCAGCGTTATTGTTCGTTGTCATTAAACACAATGAATTACTTTATCACTTCTTTAATACTTAAGTTATTACGTTTACGTCAATAATCTACAAAATATATGGGTAATCTAGCTTGTTCTATTTAAGAATTCCCCCCTTAAATTTTGATTACGGAAGTGAAATATCGAATACCAATTCGATGAAATATTCACAAAGGCCGTGTTATTGAGTCAGAGTCGTGTTACCTACATTTTACCTGGATGTATCACTCATCATTCTGTTCATTATTGATAGTGACACGTGCGTATTAGCGTGTCTAAGCGAAACCAAAATCCCTACGTCATCACATAGTGCTGTGGAGGTAGTCAACTAAAGGGGTGTCCATAGAACTCTTGAATTATCTACTGGATTTATTAACCATTTGAAAAGAGGGTTGGTAAAAAGATACCTCATTGGAGGCGTTGTCAGATTGGTTTGATGATTCTTACAGGAGACTTACTTTAGCAAATGTTTAACTATTGCGAGATGTGGCCTGTTGACTGTAAAAGCGTCGTGGAGGAGCCAATGAATGCTCAGCGTTTGGTGAGTAGGTAGAAACAAAGACGGGGCGCCAAGGTAATCTAGCGTGTAGTAAAAATTTAAGGAAAGCACCTTTTTATATGTTTTTAATCATATTTTTTAATATTACATTTATGGATTACTAAAACCAATGTTGCGCAATTATTAAAAAAATAAATAATTTAAATAATCATGCTGAGAACAATATATTTAATTGAATATCGTATTAAACACGGTTTTAATGCTAACACTATTGTATAAGATCATACTTACGCGTTATTAAAAACATATTTTTCAAATATTTATAAATTCGTATATCAATTATTTTCCAAATAAAGTCGTTTCGAATTATTTTCCAAATAAATTCGCTTATCCGAATGCTTACAATATTTATGAAATAAATTAATTACCTGCGAACAAATTGCTTTGCACACAATTAATCAAAATAATCAACTTGTTTCAAAACCAATGGTTTTCGTTAGGATAAAATGAAAATTAACAAAAATTGATAAAAAAGTGATTGGTTTTCATTTAATTAAAATGGCACAAAGTGAATTAACGATTATTGAAGAAGTAATAAATGAATTATCATATAAAAGGCTTACTAACCATTCGCAATTAATTTATATTTCTATTCTGTACAAATAAATAAAAAATAACACTGTTAGTTAATTAAAATTTATCAAATTGAAAGAACGAGATAAATAAACTACATTTCACTATAAAATAAAAAACCTTTTGCCTTTCTCCCAATTTTTTCCTTTGTTAGTTTGATTCCAGTATTTACTAATTTTTCAAACATTATATAAATAAAACAACAATTTGTTTAACAAATCGTAAATTTCATTTGCTATTTATTACGTCAAAGAACCACTACCAATATAACTACTTACTTTAATTCGGCATATCAAAAAGGAAAGCTTAAAAAAATATTCATTTTGCTCTCCCGCACAATTACTAACATTTACTTAGTAAATCGAAGCAGCCCAATAATAAGCAGCAGTACATAATAGTTCTACAACTTCAAACGAATTACATTACAGTTTCTTGGTAGTCACTAGTCACCCTTTAATAAAACCTATCTTCTTTTATACACATCATTGATATATGATGAAATCCAAGCAGGTAGACATCTACCTACCGATCTTCCTCTGGCATTATCTGCCTACCGGAGTGCCGATGTCAAACATCCCATAATAGGGCTTGTTTGCTTTGGATCATTGGTTGGGCGATAAGGCTTTTATCGAGACATAATCAAAACAAGCGATAAGGCCCCCGAATGACGTGCCAGGGATAACCTGCCGATACTTGGTTCATAATTTGCAAGTCTGTGATGATGATAAAGTTAATACTGTTGTTTTATCATTATATAACAAAGTTTTTGATTTTTAAAGCTGGGAGTAGGGTAGGATAGGGTACTTAATATAGACTATAGCTTAATTAATGAAAACTCGTTTTACTTTAAATCTAGCTGCTGGAGTGAAGAAAAACGAGTTTTCAGTAAATATCGGCACGAACTAAATCTCAATAGGTAATCTCAAAAATATTAAGTACCTACATTTTTAAGATCTCTTCATGCCAAACAGAACCCATAATTTAATCCCACATAGGAGGTCTATGAGGAAAATGATTTTCCTCGAGGCCTATATTATATCTGGAGATGTTGTGTGAGTGTTCCTTTTAAGGAAAGGAAGGAGAGAATGTTCTGGGTAAGAAAAAGGTTCGAGGGGTGGGTAGGAATATAGGTATGAATCTTTTTCTCCCGCTTCCCCCAAAGCGGCCCGCCACGCAGCTGGTGGACAGGTGCATCCGCCGTCGATACCTAAATGGTAAACGTACTAAGATGTATTTGGGAACCTATGCTTAGTGACCAACATAGCGAACCATTTGTGGTGATCTATAGCAACTTATATACAATATGCAGTCGGTTTAAGGAAACTACGGTATATCTACTTACAGGGTGTGCAGAGAGAATGAATAGCCGAAGAATAAAAGTATAAAACATATTATCATTCAAATGTATCCACGATAAAACTATTTATTTATATATTATATTAAATTCTGAACATTGAATGAACCAAATATTCCTCAGATCGCTTGTGAACCGACGGCAACGTTAACTATAATGGCCTAATTATTATAATATATTGATTGTGGTTACCAACCTACATACATTAAGTTGTGCAATGTGCATCCACTGCAATAATTTCAGCAAAGCTAGCGTAAAGGTAAAGTAACTAGGTACGAACAACTCCAGTATTGCTCCATGTTTTAACTACTTCTCAACGATTCTTTTATGTAACGACGACAGAACAAAATTAATGGCAAATTCTCAAAAATGAGAATAATACTTACATAAAAATAAATAATAGGCTAAATAGATTTTCAAAAATCACTAAAATGTTAAAGAAACTAAATTTCCTAACAATGAAACAGATGCTGAAGTTAAACGCAAAGCTATGTTTGTATACTTAAAATAATAAACAATCTGTTACCAATACACCTTTCAAATAAAATTATAGGACATATTTATAATCAAGGACGTGCATTGAAATCAGACTTACAAAAAAATAAAGATAATACACAAAACAGTTTTCGCTACAAAGCGATGATTAAATTATATGCGCTGCCGGAAAAAACAAAATTTACACCATTTAGTAAAATCAAAATAGATTGTGAGAACCCGTAAATAAGATAAAATGTAATATTGTGTGTAATATTTACATGTGTAAGTTACAGTAAATTAGTCGTTTATAAACTCATATTTACAAGTAACTACAAACAAATTAATAAATAAAGATTCGCAAATATATTGATTTTCTTACAAGTTTTACTTTGGTAATACTTAAATTTTGAATGCAAAGTTTCTTATTATGATTCGTACACACTACTGATGCAGCGATGCTCTATTTCAATAATCACATTACACATCACGTCCTCAGCGTGGAGTGCTTGTATCCTCAGATGACGAAGCCTTGTTTAAGGAATTCACTTAATTTGCTCAATAATGTAGAGTAAGCGAAGTTCGTCACGGCGTCACGCCCCTTCGTTGTTAAGGAATAAGACAGATTGATTAGTAGCAAAAATCGAACAGCAGACGTAAAATAGGTATACAGCGACGACTATACGAATAGGCATACTTAAACGAAGAATGTTTGTAGAAAGATAGGCTACATTGGAGTATGCAGTGCAGGATCACACGTAACTCAATGAGAATGAAAATGAGAAAAAATATAACTTTCATATCTTTAACACACAGCACGCGTAGGGTAGTGTTCGTAGGGTAGTAATTTGTGTGTTCCATTGATTTGCGATTTACCACGACAAAGTTTTACGTGAAAATGTATTCTTTGAATATACCTACATGAATAAGGTATTATGATGATTGTAATTGTGTTTAAAATTATATTATATTGATTTATTATAAGTACAGTTTACGCAAAATTACAATACAGTATGTTTGCACCTCGAAACACTTGCTTGTAAATTTTCGTAACCATATCTGAATTAACATTTATTTCCTAACCATCCATCTTCCCTTCAATATATCATCAAGCCTCATTAAGAAAGCACTTAAAAATATTTTATTTTTTTTATTTGCATTACTACCAAGCGCAGTTTCGTTATAAAACTGTCCTTGTAGTATTCCGGCACTTATGTGAAATGCGCAGACGTTTTAAAAAATATGATCAAGATATTATTAAAATCGTGCGGGAATCTCGAGACTTTCTTGAGGCACGTCTTTGCGAGATTTTGAGGACTCTCCTGCAGCCATTACTCTTAATTTGTCTTCTCTCCTCATCGGGAGAATTATTTGCCATGGCCGCCTCCGGAGATATCATTAAGTCGAGGGTTTTGCTTTCCTGTCACGTAGATATCTCGGCCATTGCTCACGAGGCAAATGCCCCCGTTCTTCAAATATGTGGAGAATTGTCATTATTGTCATAATAAAGAATGTACCGGTTAGGTCAACAGGTCAAATATTTACAGGTTTTCTGGTAGTGTTTATCTTCTAGTTTTCTTTCAAAATCATTGATAGTGAATTTTTATGATTCCATAGTATGATGAGTACGTACCTAATTATTAGCTTCAAAACTCTACTTTCAAAATCTTCTCTTATATTAAACTACGGTTTTACCAATTGCCAGCTTAATATAATAAAAAAATAACTAGTAGGTACTTAGTACATAGCTCATTTGAAAAAGTAATCTCATTTACAACTTGAGGAAAAGGGGCGATTTGTACATTCACCAGAGATATATACACAACTAAGAAACGGCGAATGATATACATTATACATGCACTTATAAATAAAATATGTTGATACCAATATGTAATTTATTGAGAATAAGCAAAAACCGTGCAATAAAAAACTACAGAACAAGAATAATTATCGTTGATTTCAATATTTAAGGTAGATGGTAGGTAAGTACCTACTAAAAAGGGAAAACTTTTTTTTTTTGCAAATTAAATGACGTTTAATTTATGAAAATATTAAATTAAAACATATATATTTGCAATTACTGAGGCAATTACTTATACTTAATTAAGGAATAAATCATATTTCAAGTGCTTTCACCCTTATTCCGTTAATGGCATTTTGTTTGGCTGCGCGATCTTTTATACCGGTTTTATTAGCATTTATATCTGTACAGAAATCGGGTTGATTAGATTCACAAATTAAATATAAAATACTATAAAAAAATTACGTTCCCATCTACCCGCCATTTATCAACATTGTGTTAAAAATATACATTTATTTGAAATAAAATAAACATTGCAACATTAAAAAATGAATTGAATAAAAGCGATTTTCGTTTTGAAAGGTTTTTGTTTTATATTGTAATGCACCTTTAGAAATTTAAATATTTCACTCGCAGATATTATGCGTATAAAATCTGAATTTTTAAGTGCTGTCAGGAAAATAGCAACATCGGCAACAAACTCTAAAATATGCATAAATATTCACAAAAAATTGCGTTTAGACTCCTAACAGTACTTACTATCACTTAGGATTTTCGGCAAATCTAAGCTGGATACAAAATCAAATAAAAAAAAAAAACAAAATTTTAGAAACATCGAAAATGTTTATATTATACAAGATTTATGGTGAGATATTTTTTGTGTGATTTTTAAAAACATATTAATAATGTATTATTTTATGTACCGTTTCATTGTACTATCAAAAATAATTTTATTTTCAGCGAAATTGGTAATTGACTTCTATGTAGTTCTCAGACGGGCCAGTGAAAATGATAAACTGTAAGAAATAATTCTGATATTTGAAAATGTTAAATAAATTTCAGAGGAAGTAAGGGAATATAACTAACGATAGGGATACTGAAACACCCTTCTCCATGTTTATCAATTCAGTGACCAACGTAAGCTCTCTCTCTTCGTTTTTTCCATGTATTCAATTGCGGATGCGTGTAAATCTTTAAATGAATTTAAGTAATATTGCAGCGCTCCGGCATACATGGTATGATTTCAGTAGGGATGCGCCGAAGGAAGATACATCAGAGATAATTAATTTATTCTGCTTATTTTCAGAACAAAGCGTTTAAGGTTAGGCAAGTATTAACGCTTTTTTCAGAATTCCAACAATTTAAATTAAAAATTATTGAAATGGAAGCGAGATTCAGTATATTAGTATGATAGTCAAGAGAACCAAAATTGTGTGAATCTAAGGGTCAAGTCACGGTCTGGAAACCATAAGAGTATATTATTGTGAATATAATCAAAAAGTGAAAGTTTTTTATCTTAACTCCACGTAGAACCCTGAGGAAATTAATTTCCTATACATACGTCATCTTTGGGGAAGCTGTGAGGAGGGTCTTTTGAGGAAAGTAGATGAAGAGATGAAGTTTTGGCAAAGAAAAAAGTATGAAGCGTGTAGAAATCTAAGATTACACTCTCTCCAGGAGTGACGGACGTATGAAACCATCCCTCCTACTGCGGTGGCAAAAGGTCTCCCTCAAACAGTCTCTGCCGATCCGGCCTACCAGCTCGGCAGATGCATCCACCGCCAAGACCCGGAAAAACCTCACCCCATGTTCCTGGGCTAAGTATGTGCCAAGAGAGAGTTAGATTTTGTGATGCTTAGTGATGAAACCATCCCTCACACTGCGGTGACAGGCGATGTTCCGAGAGAAACCTGGTTGATAGGTCGAAAGGTCTCTCTCAAACAGTCTCTGCTGATCCGACCTACCAGCTGAGCAGATGCATCTACCGCCAAGACCCGGGCAAACTTCACCCCATGTTCCCTGGCTAATATGTGCCAAGAGAAAGTTAGATTTGTGATGCTTAGTTAGTTATGTCGGTAAACGTTAACCGTTAAACGTTAACCGCCTAAGCCCTAAACCAACCAATTTACTTGATATGAGATCACGGTGTATCGCCGCTGTGCACCGCTTAAAATAAATTGTGCGATTGTGGTTTATGTTTGAACAAATGTAATTTTAAAACGACAGCCCGTGTGAATTGGTCCTAGCGGATAAAATCACCCAAACCAGCTGCATTTTTGCATAAAAATGTTTGCACAGTTCTTGCATACAAATGATGCTACCGGCCGGAGCCGCGGGTCCCGCATTAATGCCACCTGACGAAAATTGATCCACTTTTCTCGTAATTTTTTTTTGAAACTGAGTAACGTGTTGTGATGGAGGACTTATCCAGCCGAGGAATCGAACACGCGACGCTCGGGTGGAACCTAAACGCGATGGCAACTCAGCCACTGACCGGTAAAGGTAGTTCTATGTAGTTTTGAGGTATGTCAATAGATGTCAGTAAAGTTGTACAATACAATAGAGTCAACTGTCGCCCGTCTATGTCTAATATCCGAAAGATTACGTATATAGCCGATTATATTCGATCGACAGATGGGCACCTTCAGCGCCTCTCAGCGCCTTTCAGCACCTTCAGCGCCTTCAGTTCCCTTGCTTCACAAAAACACTGAGTATCCATTAGAATGGACGTTTGGTCCAATTAAATATTGATTGTAAACCAGACGTTAATAAGCACGACTTGCATAACGAACCGATTTTATCATTGAAACTCCCGATCATCTAAGAAGTATTTTTCGTTTGATAAAACAACAGAACATTATAAATGTTTTTGCGAAGATTCACCTCTAGGGCGTTTTATTGCAAATGCGGTAAAATATAAACATTTTTCAATGCATTAAATACTTATGTAGGAACATGCAAGCACACGATGTTATTAAATCATATTCCTACTAAAAGTAATTAAGAACCCTTCATATTTATCAACAACTTATGAATAATGACTCGTAAATTAATAACACATCTCACCTACCAACCCATCAATCAACGATACAAATATATTGTGTAAGTACAATATATTATATTACGCAAAGTACTTAAGTGTAGTATTGTTAAGTGTAGTATTATGTTTGTATTTGCACACAAATTTCAGATAATACTGCGCATTACATTTTAAGATACATTATGTACCAAAAAAGTGCATAATGTATCTTAAATTGTATCTTAAATCTGTAATTTCTATTACGTAGGAAATTCTAAAATTTTTCAAACTTAATTAAAATCATACAGTCATAAATACATTACGAATTCATATGTCATAATATATAGGTTTATAAATGTGTAAATTCTAATTATGCAATTGTAAATGTTTTCCAAAATGACCAGGAAAGAATCTCATACTTGTGATCTCCCCAAAGAAATCATTCATTCATTCTGAATTCAATTATTAATGTTCTTCAAAATGACTTTGAAAAAATTACATTTTTGCGATTCTTTCAAGGACATAAAGAAACCATCCCTTCGTTCAGAATGCAATTATTTATGTTTTCAAAAGCTGTCTTGACAGAAGCTCATTCCTGTGATCTCTTGAGCGAAACCATTCCTTTGTTAAGAATATTATGAACTAAATATACAATTTGACTGTCCTGAAATGGGAATCCTTCCCAGTTGGACAGACAAAGTATCATTTTGTTATGTATTGTAATATATATATATAAATAAATAAAATAAAATAAAGTTCAACAACAAAATTGCAACGAAATTTTGAATGAGACAAAGAGCGGTGTTTACCAAAGTAAAAATGGAAACGTTTTCTGTGGAAAACATTGGCTTATACGCTGTTTAAGCGTAGTTTATACAGAATGCCTACTTCAAAAAAATAATTGCTGTATCCAAAGTAGTCTTCTTTGTTATGAAAAAGGTCCTAAGCCAAAAGAAAGTAAAATGGGAAATTAGGCAGTCTTAAGATGCTACGCATGATGTACTTAAACCGTGTACAGATGAGATACGTGGGTTCTAAAAAGGGAAGCAATCAAAATACGTCAGCCTTCGGAAAAGTGAATTCTTAGAAAAGTATTTCGATTAAAATGGGAATCCGTCACACCCAATACCCAAGTTTTGAAGCAGGTAATCGGAATACGGGAACTGATAGATGGCATCCGTCATGTGACGTAAGACTTTTTTTAATAAAAAAATATGAAAAAACCAGAGGTGGCTTCTTAGCATATCCTAAAATGTTTTCCATATTGTACATCACCTAGTGCAGATGCTTTATATCTTTATACTATATTTATGAGGTAATAAATTTCATATAGTACCTATCTACGTCACTGTCAGTTTGAAGAAAACGTGCATTTATTATTAGTATAATAATTAATTATAGAAAAAAATTCCTGCAGGGCCTATGTCATATTTGCATCGACACTCTTTTAAGGAAAGGAAGGAGAAGACACTCTGGAAGGAAAGGGGTAAGCGGGGTGGGTAGAAATCTGTGGGTCAATGTGTTCAGGAGTGACGGAGGTTTGAATCCATCCCTCCCATAGCGGTGCAAGGCGATTGGTCGGGAGAGTTCGGCTGGAGATTACAGTGGGTCTTCTTAACCAGTCTCCTGATCCTCGCTACGCAGTAGGTGGGCAAACGCATCGGCCGAGAAGACCGCTACAAACCTCACCCCATGAACCTTGGCAGCCCTGCCCACCCAACCGGGGTGATCAATGACGGGAGTATTTTAATCCAATAAATGGTTCGCAGGGCGGCAGTACCGAAACTTTTTTTATCCCATTCATTTAAAGCCCACGGTTTTATTTAAAAACGACCTTAACCATTGAATTAAAAAAAAAAAAATTACGCGAATACCGCAAAAGAGTCCCAACTGCTCCCAACCGTCTGGATCCAGTGAGACTACGGCATCCTTAATTGGGGTATGTTACGAGGCTGAAGGAAGTAGTAGTTTTTAATATCTGGTCACCAAAACGACTAGAGCCATTTCAAGTAATGTTTCAATTCTGCATGGTAGTCTCTTACCAGTACAATATTGAAAGTATCTTCCACTAGAATGCGCCGCAAATATAATTTATGTTGTTTTAATTGAATTATTAAATTAATGAAACAAAACAAATATTTTATCCCTGGAACTTTGTTTATACAATTCTGATATAAATTTTTTTATTCACCAATATTATTTGTTCTATCACAATAATAATAATTGAATTTTTAGCTGCAGGCGGGATTTGGGCAATTTAATCCATAATATTGGAATAGAGTACATACAATAAAATATTTAAAACATCTGGGATATTAATTAAATTACAACAGATTAAATGAAAAAACGTGTAGGTATGAAAATGAATACGTCATTTGAATTATGATAATAAACACCTTTGTCATAAGTCACCCACACATGGTTCGCGTTTGGTGACTTATCAGGGGTGCCTGGGTTTATTGGGTAAGGCGGATGCGTCTGCCGTTTACTGGGTAAGGCGGGTCGGATTTGAAAAGGCTAGTCGAAGGAGAGCATTATTTCCTCTTCAGCAGGGCTCTCTCGACCCATATCGTCTTACGCCGCTTTGGGAGGAATGGATTCATAGCACAGCATCACTATGTATTCAAGGGAATAAAATTATTTAACAAATTACCCCTAGATCGGAAGAAAATTACCACAAATATTAAAAATAAAAAATACTCTAGTACCACCTCATAACCTAACTTATTGTTTAGATTTATGTTTTAGCTTTATTAATCCTTTGTATCATTTATTAACTAAACCGTATTTTAATTACTTTTATCGTGTTTTCTCATAAAATTACTAATATTTTTAATTTAAATAGATGTAAACATATTTAGCTGTCCTCTCCTAAACACAAGCAGCTGCTTTATAAGAAGAGTTATTGAAATGTTAATGTTATATTATAATAAATCTATTGTAAAATTGTAACTTTAATAAATGTTTCAATAAATAAAATAAAAATACGTCCGTCACTCCTGACCTCCAAATTCCTACCCATCCATCATACCTTTTTCCTTCCCTAATAATAAATAATATACCTCCAAATAGCATCCCCAAATACGACACTTTATTACAGGGAATTATTTTCCACATGGCCTCCTGTGTGAGGTTTAATAAAAAAAAAATAACATATTTCAAATGACATGAAAAGTAATTGAATTCACCAAATCATTATTTAAGTAACAAAGAACACAATATTTTAGGTAATTTATTAAATTGAGTGCGTGATAAAATATTCACAAAGGCTTGCGAACTACTAGCAGACCAATAAAATAATTGAAGTACGAAAGCATTTATTAATTTATATCCCATAACACTCACAACAGATAAGTGCGATTGAAAAATAGTTGATAGCGGGACGAGATGAAAATTTTATCACCAGAAGACCTAATTCAGATAAAACTGCGCTTTCGATGCGCACGTGTTTAAATATATTTTCTACACTACATGAATAAACTTGTTATTTTTGAGTAAACTTTGCTCTTCTACCCAACCAAGGACGCCATTATTGGATGATACGTTTCACCTGTCATCAGCAAACCGTATCTCATAGCAAATACATCACTTTTAGAATTTTTGAAACCTAAGGTTATGTCTGATAAGTTTAATTTCTGATTCTACAAATAGCTTCCCATCGGTTAAGAGCTGAGTGTACAAATGCGTCAGGTTCCCACCCAGACTCAATCCTTCATCATTGAATTAGCATCATTTTTCACTTATGGTCATTGTAGTAGAAGTTTTTAAAATGTTGTCGGGTTATTAGTGAGCATGGAATCAAGGGCGTAACTACAGAATTCACATGGAGGGGTTCGACTCTATGAGGAGTGGGTTCTATCCTATGGAGGGGAGGGAACGGAGGGGGGCAGTGGAAAATTAATTTTGGAAGTTTTGAGGGACCTCACCTACCACAACTAATTATTTACATCACATTGGTAAAACAGATGGTGCAAACAATATTGTGTATTTTGCTGGAATGTAATCTTGGACTAGTTTCTAATTTCCCATGGAATACTGAGGCCGACTGCTTTTTACACTTAACTTACAAAAATGCTTTTCTTTTATTTAATGAAAACAGTTATTCGTTCACATTTTGCTTCTGCCTTGATTTTTGCCTGCCTTCTTCTTTGCCTGAATTTTAGTTTAATTTATATCATATTAGTATGTTTATGTAAATGCAGGTAAATCCATTAACGGAAGACTGAATGCCGCGCTGTTGGTGAAAAAAAAACTGTTTAGTGAAGCCAAGCTAGCCGTCCACAATGCAGTGCTGGTACTTAACCTGATGTATGGCAGTGAGGCATGGAACTGGCAGAGGAAGGATGAAAGTAGACTGAATGCTGTAGAAATGAGATACCTGAGGCGTATTTGTCGTAAAACCATGTATGATCGTGTGAGAAACGTGGAGATCTGCAAATAATGTAAGGCTGATGTATGCATAATGAGTAAGATTAAGAAAGTGACGATCAGATGGTTTGGGCATGAAGAGCGAATAAACCATGAAAGGAGTGTAAGGAGAATATATGACGCAAATGTGAATGGCAGAATAAGTCGGGGGCGACCGAGGAAGACATAGCACGACCAAGTGAATCAGATACTTGAGTCGGGCTATGTCAAGTATCAGAATAATAGAAGAGCATGTATGAGACGATGTATGAATGTGAACGGGGCGAGGAGTGTGTGCCAAGATCGAGTTGGTTGAGGATCCGTCCTCTCTGCCAACCCTTGCGCGGAAACTTCGTGGTGGTTAGCTAACTAATGTTTACCCTATGTAATTGTTTTGTAATTTTTTTTAATTGTTAAAAATGTTATATTCTGTTTTTAAAGGTAGGTACGTTGTACATAAGTACATAAATGAAAATAAAAGTTTTATGAAGAGATGTTCACAACCAGGCTAATTTCATGATTATTTGTGTGATTGAAAATTTTCCTTAAAATATATTGGTAAAGAGGGTTAGAAAAGCTCAATTTGAAGCAGTCTTAATAGATTTACACTTTTCTTTCTGAAAAATCCAATGAAGCTGAAAATAATACCTATCTCAAAGATCGTTCGTTTTTTTCACGATTATTACAAGTAATTTAACCAATTCACGATCTTTCTTGCGAGCCGTGACAGATGACCATGGAAATTGATATTTCTAAGAGACATTGTTAAATAATGACGCTCCATTTGGATATAGAAATACGAATCCGGATAAACGATCGCCTTTGAAGTTAAAACTTCCACCCTCAGAGCTTTACGATACCTGACATTACGGCCATTGTGGCTGACGCTGTGATGACGTCACACCGGAAATGGGGCGCCATAAGATAAACACGGCATCAACCCACGAGAGCTAATCCATTCAACTTCACAAAAAGAAACAGAACAACCCCTTATTCTTGGAATTTCGCCAAGTTTCTAATATCACCGCTTGACTGGGTGCAGCTCGCTTGCTGATTTAACCGAGCCAACACATTGACTTTGGAGAGTGTTCTAGCGTACGCTCATTCTGGTAACATACTGGGGCATGTAGCGCAATTGTCAACAATGTTGTCAGATATTTCCATTCATATAAACCTCCAATAATATTTCCATTTCCTTTATTTATCGGCAAACATATAACGTCATTACATTGTCGGAGTATTTTTATATTAATATTAAAATATCGAGGAGAGATGAACACATTGCAAATCATTAAGGCCTTTAACCAGCCAGCGGCCGAGAATTCAAATTTCGTCGAAAGGTGTTCTTATGATCGTACAGGGCGGTTTCAATGAGAAAGATGAATTATTCTCCGTACCAGCTTTTTAAAAATATAACTCAATATCGATTTTATTTCATTCAAAATTTGCTATAATTTATAACTACGTTCAAAAATAATGAAAGGCGTGATGAAAAAAACTATTAAAATGATGTAATTTTTGTTGTTATTTTTTTAATCATAAGTATTTATAATTTTTAAGCAAAATAAGAATGTAAAAAATCTTAAATATATTAGTTTGTAAGACCGTAAATACATAAACAAACTGAAGTATTTTCGTCACAAAACACGTCAGCGGAACTTTTTTTTAAATGATTTTATTAAAACTATAGTTAAAATTCGGAAACATAGCTTTCCTAGAAAATTTATTGATTTATTTTTACTGCTTGATTACAAGATTTGAAATGTGTTTTTTTTTTTGAAAATTTAACAAATCTGCTAACGACCTACGGTGTAACCGTATTATGCTAAAAATAAACATATTTTCTCAAAATTTAAAACATAACTTTACCAGATAAAAGAACAATCTTTCTAAATAATTTTATAATTTTTTTTGGAAAACAGTCAATACGGCTAAAATTTTATTTAAAAATGATATATTTCCGATTTTATCTGGTTAAGAAACTATTTTTTTTATAGGTCTTTAAAAAATATTAAAAATATTATGTTAATATTGATAACCGAAAGAATGCAAATAAGCGTAATGAGTAAGATTGAAAGGAACGCTCAGATGGTTTTGGCATTCAGAGCAAATGAACGAAGAATGGAGTGTAAGGAGAAAATACCACGCAGAAGTAAATGGTAGAAGTAGTCAGAAACGCCCGAGGAAAACATGGAACGATCGAGTGAATCAGATACTCGAGTCGGGCCATGTCAAAAGTATGTATGATGCGATGAATATGAATGAGGCAAGGACTGTGAACCAAGACCAAGACGAGGAACAGCGAACCTCCAAAATGAAAGCTTGATCCTGCCTGAGGAAATTGACAAAGAAAATTCTTTAATTTGGTGATCATTTTCCAAAATAATCATAATATAATCAAAGTGTTCATATTTATTGAACTTTGAAAAACTATCGCTTTATGAAAAAATTTAACTCGTGCAATATTGTATAAATGTATTACCTAATATTTAAATTAATTGAAATATTTTTTTGTTTTTAAGTGACGGTTGTTTTGCCCTCACAAACTAGTATAAATACTTTTTTTAATAGTGGTAAAGTGACTAAAGGTTAGTTTCTATCAACCAGCCCATTTGAACGGTATTGAAAATTCAGCTATTTATCGTTATAATGTTAACCGTTTGGGTACAGGGTGAAAAAGTGGGGATGGGGTAGTAAACGGAATTAATGAAATGTGGAAACGAAGCATAACTTTTGTGGTTAAGGCGCCGCAACCGGGCTCAAAAAGAAGAAGATGGAGAGATATGAAATTACGAATGTTAGAGGAGCGCGCTAATACATGTATTTAAAGCTATAAAATCGATGTGAAAATTGTGAAAATGTTTATTAAAACACGAATCGTTTAAAATAGAGTAAAAATCTCGCAGAGGTTGTCTTAAACAGCATTTAAAGAAACACTGTGATTTTTTTTAAACATATAACTTGTTTACGATGTTTATAATAATTTTTGGAGCATACTTTGCGATTTTTTTCTATCGAGGGAATTTTATATAATTTGTGTTTCGGCGTAAGAGATATGTAAGAAATCGGTAGAAATTCGGGTTACGGCGACTTAAAAAGTAAAAAAAAAAGAAAATTCCTACATAGAATTATGACATTGAAGTTTTTGTGAGAGGACTATTTAGTAAGAATTTACTTTACGTTCATAAAAGATACATAAAACTATCTCCCCCACGCATCTCCAATAGCTTCGTACGGATGTGGAACATACGGGATGCGTAACGTACGTGAGCCCCCCCACAACAAGCAAATAAATAATTAAGCCATCAAAAGGGCAAAATAAAGTGTATGAAATCAATTTTGACCATAAAAGAGTATTCGGGCCCATTAATCTTCAAGTATTTATTAACTAACTAGCTAGTTGGGAGCGGCTCACGTACGTTATGCTGCCAGTCCGTATGAAGGTAATGACCTACGATGCCTTTGAACTAAACAAAGCAACTATAACCCGCCTCCACTTCAAAATGAATATCTTAACTTTAACGATATTCATTAACCCCGGCTAAAGTTTTCGCTTTATTCGTTAATTGTACATTATATAAACATGAGACTACTACATAATTCGTGCCAAAACTCGGAGAAAACTGCCTGCAGGCATGCATTTAACCACACTTTACAAATAATACTGTATTCATGTACTGTACAAGATTGTGCACGAACTTTGAAACCCGTTAATGAGATGTAGATTAATTTGTATTGTAGATAACAACACTGAAAAAAATATGTGAAAAAGGTTGAAATTATGCTCGAAAGGTGTGGTTCTGTGGTTGAATAAGAATTAAAACATTGAGATTAAAAGCACAGCATTTAAAAACGGATTATCGAGATGTTATTCTAAGATTACGCTAATCAAAAAAATATAGCATGCTTGAATAATTAACACGATATGATTACTGAAAATGAGCAAAGCTGAAGTTACAGAAACTCTTTAACAGTGAGCTTTAATTAACAAGCCAAGTTTTCAATTTAGTTATTAATTGACTTTTTTTTTAATTAACACACTCATTTTCACTGTGAACGTGATTAACGAAATATACGTGGTTTAATTACTAGAAAGAAGACCAGAAACCATGTTGTTTAATTCTTTTTTAAATTGTTTTCCAAACAAAAAACGCAAAATGCTAGTATGTTGGGAGACCCAAAAGTAATTAGAGTTTTTTTTTTAAGTTCGCGTAGGTATTTATTTTCCATATCCGTACTTCGGTCACCTATATGGCAATCTTCGTTTGGCTTTCATATCTTTGTTTTTTATTACTCACAACAGCTTTTGAACTTTTCAGTCTTTTTTTGTTTCCCTTATTCCACATCGGCAAAACGTTTCCCTCTGAGAACTTTTTTTAACCGGAGGAGAAAAAAATGTCATACGGGTCGATATCAAGTGAATAGATGAATATTTGAAGCATGAACATTCAATATTTGAAGCATTCGTGCTGTTTTTAACGAAGAACTACAGAAAATAAGCCCATCGGAATCGTGGAATAAAATCTAATATCTTCGCCATAACTCTGAGCATTTTTTCACAAATTTTGGAGCAATTTTCTAATACCTTTAAATAAAAGCCACTTAGAGGAACTTCATCAATGGTGTGAAGCATTCGTAAACTTGCGTTTTTTCTCTTATAATCGTTTTATTCAAAGGAACGAAATTAGCCTATAAAAAATCAAAAAACTTGAAAAGGGTCCCACCAAAAAAATGAAGTCAAATGGATCCTCTCATAACAATGTCTTCTGGCATACTGATGTAGAAAGGTTCATAGAACTCTTAATTAGTAGACGTACATTTGTACCAGAAAGGGTCTGCTATCCAGAGAAGAATTACGTTTGCCTTTAAATCGTCTAACATAGTTAATTATCATATTAATTATAAAACTGAACGCAAAAAACACACTAACCTTTGACATGTTGAAATTTGCACAGATTTTTGCACATAGTTTTTTCAATTGCAACACAAACATTAGGTATGAGCTGTGGAGTTTTTTACTGTCAAAAAGAAGACAACTGCCATGTTGTCTTAATTTTTATTAAAACATTTTATTTAAAGCGGTAACTTTGTGTTATGTCATACTGATATATTAAGTTATTTATGGTAACATAATTCAAAACGAGTTTTCCAACTCGTTTTGAATTATGTTATCATTTTGAATTATGTTATCATAAATAAATTACGCTTTGATAAATAATAGTTGTCCGGTAGAATTTGTTCTATGTTGTATTAAGTTGAATGAATTTTCCAGGACAAGATGGAAAGGAAAAAATCCTCTGACGTGATTTCCCCCGGGTCCTAGACAAATACCAACATATGCGTGTGGAGCATATATTCCTTTAAAAGTAAACACAGCATCCGTGGGATCGGTGATAGTTCATGTCTCGGGAAATAGAAAAAACGAACACGACGTTAATGAAGACGGGCGTCACATTTCATGAACAAATATTTTGGCCTATACCTACAGGGGGATGCTAAGAAGTTTTATAAAGTAAATTGGTTATTAGTTACTTGATTATTTCGTCTGAGTTTCAACGGGCTTTTTTCAAATCGTCGTCGATAGAAAACATCGATACCGGTCAGTGGTTGAGTGGGCATCGCATTTGGGTCCCACCCAGGCATTCGGTGTTCGATTCCTCGGCTGGCTAAGTCCTCCATCACGACTCAATCAACGTTTTCTGCTTACTGTGGTTTTAGTAGGAGATTTTCAAATATTGTCGGGTTATTCGTAACGGGAATGTTTGTCTTTCTTTTTAATAAAATTTAAAAAATATATATATTGATCGATGCCGAATTGAAATAAGACTAATGTTTATTTATTTATTTATTTGGAATTTTACGCCCGGCTGGGATTTTACACGCATTTTTTTTTAAACATCATGTTGCAAGTTTATTTATGCCCTTTCGGCCTTATGATAGACAGAAGATTAAAACGATGTTTATGTATAATCTGTATAAGAAAGAATATCGGTGTTGGGAAATTTTTGATCAATTTCATCGTATTATGGAAAAATTGATCTTATTCAGCCACGCGGATACGCCTAGACCATACTTCTTTCGGTATATTTCCTCAGCGGGCATGTATGTGTCGTAGGCCGATCGTAAAATCAGGCAAATCATGATGTGCCTAGCCACATCGTGAAGTGCCTGGTGGCCGATCGTGAAGTGCCAGAGGCGCATCATGATCTGCCTGATTTTACGATTGGCCTGCGACATATATACTTGTGAAAATCCACATTTTTGGTATACCAGCTCTTTTTTCAGAGTTGCATCGCATATTTTTTAGAAAATAGGCATTTTTAAAATAGTTATTTTACTTATGTCTTTTTGCTAACAAAAACTTGTTTTTGAGGCTGTAAAGTTATTTTTTTTAATTATTGTGGAGGAAGAGAAGGCTTCGCCACCTTTAATATCATCCTTTTCTATTATTTATCTTGTCTTATTGTTGACGGGGATATGAAATAATAACCGGTGTTTCATGACATTACGAAATGAAATTACTTTAAATGATAGAGTAAATTAAACCGTTCGAAATTTCGAAGGCTTTTGCTACTTCGGCATCGATTTCAGTATCCTGCTTTGTAGATGTACGAGTATTTCAGAGAAAATACCAGAAGTTTACCATTTAAATAACATGGTAGAGTATGTAGGACTTTTCAATTATAAAAGCAATACATATTTTAAGTAATGTAATCATTTTTGTTAGGTATGCACAGAGAAAACACTAGAAGTTAACCGTTTAAATAACATGGTAGAATATGTAGGACTTTTCAACTTTAAAAGCAATACATATTTTAAGTAATGAAACCAATTTTTGTTAGGTATACCGACAGGAAAAGAAGTGAGATGAATGGGACTGACTACTATCAACGCAAATAAGCAAATAAAAATTAGCACGCTTCAAAAAACATTTCAGAGATTTTGTTAAAAACAGTTTTACTTAAAAGTTAATTTACAAAACCGTAAATATTTTTTTGAGTTGTCCCATATTACTTTAATGTTATGAAAATTATGACAAACGGGCTTAAGTTGTTAATACGAAATTCTCATTAAATCTGTACGAATGAATTTATAAAACGTCGTACACACACAATGGATTTTAGCAATTCAATTAGGAATTTCGCCACTGGCTATTTGCTTTCCTCTCTCAAAATAATTTAATAAATAAAACAATTTTTTGAAAGCTCTCCGTCCAAGATTAATTAGATTTTATTTCAATTATATTACTTGGTTCATAAGCTAAAGGAGAATTAATTTCAGTTCTACGGTATAGAAATGCAGAACGTGATAATACTATATAATGTTTCAACTTGTTCTACTGTATAAGGTTTTAGCTTATGAAACTTTGATGCGGTGTTAAAAGAATAGCGAATATTTAGGTCACCCACATTTTGCCAACGCAATCTTATATGGAGAGAAATCACTTCGGTGGACAAAGCTTTAACGTTTCCAAGACAGTGTAAAGTTGATGGTTCACTTCACCCAAGTTGACGTTATTATCCAAAAGACCCTCAAAATAATAGAGTGCAGGAATCAAACACCAATCAGAATTATCGAGCAATTTATTATTTGATTCTACCGATATTAAACATACTCAGGTTAACCAACCTCACCTGGAAAATTCAACAATTAATACATTAAACTCGTGCGAAAATATCCGTTGGATGTTATGTTTGAAGATATTTCTCGTATAAAAAAAGCTTGAATTGATCGCTTTTAAACAAAAGCAATCTAGCAATGTTTTCAGAAATAAGTGTTTTCTATCAGCGTATGTTTATTGAATTAGAGATTTGAAAAAAATCTGAAAATTATGCGATGTGAATAGACGTATGATCTGATTATCTATTACACAGGGTGTAATATCAATGACACGCTTTTTATTTAAAAATAAACAGGTCCATTTATTTCTTGCTGAAATCTTATCAATAACATTACGAAAAATGGATATAAATTCATCCTGTAAAGCGAAAGGTAATAAGCGAAGTAGTGTTGCAAGTCGAAAATGGTTGCGTTCTAGAGATGTACCACGTAGTGTTAAATTCGAGAATTAGGGCGCTAACGATAACACGACGCGAATAAGGTTTAAATTCCCAATGAAACATCAGCCGCCTGTTTTTATTTTTGCAAAAAAACGTCGCCAAAAAGTATCTTTTATTTTATTTTGTGAATTTAAGGTATAAATATAACAATGTTTTCCGAATATTTTCGAAAGAACTTAATTTGCCATATTATACAATAAAACCATAACCGATAAGGGGTTCATAAGTAGGAGATGAACTTTGAAAGATTTTATACACCTGATACCTTATTTTTTCTAGTTTTATAAAGAGACTAATAAAAAAATACTCGATTAATTCAAATCAGGTAAATACGTGTTATACTCGCAGTATTTAATTAAAGCATCTAATATAATACTCAGCGATCTAATTTTCAAACCAAAAACACATGAGTTTGCATTATTTACTGGTGCATCGCCGTAAATTTGAAAAATGTCTGATAGTAAAAGCTGTATAAATTTCATGTACTCACTATTGCGGTGATTTCATTATATCACAAAAAAAGATACTCTGCTTTGCAGTTAAATCGCGTTTACGATATAATAACTGAAGACGGCACGTAGATTTAATCAACATAATTCTAAATATTTATGTTTGGACCCTTTTCATTCGGTTAAATTCAGTAGAAGCGATTAACAGGGCAAAACTAATGAATTGAGTCACATTCACGATGAAATACACGGAGGACCTTTGTTGGTGTGATATTGTTAGGGATTCATTAGATCAGTCGACTGGACGTTGCGGGCTAATTCCACGTGATATTGGGGGAGATGTGAAAAAAGCCTCGATGAGTATAATCAAATTAAAAGTGATTAATTGAATCCGGCTCTTCCACTCTTATTATCGCAGGGTATCTATCTGGCCATGATTCATTTATTTTCTGTAGGATCGGACAGTAAATCGCTTCAATGTTTCCAATATAGTAGGTTTATACAAAAGTTCGCTGTGTTTGGTGTTCAAGGCAAAATTAAAAAAAAAAAATTTTCGAAAACTATATAAAATTACATTTCAGATTTTTGTGTTTGAAATATACTTAAGCATTAAAACTTTGCCATATTTTAAGCTTTAAACACGGAATTTTTTTTTTAATCTTACAAAAAACATTTATAATCAAAAAGTACAGAAATTAAAAAAAAATCTAAATTAAAAAACAGTCCTCTTAGATAATGAATTTGGAAGGAAACCGTGGTTAAGATCAAAATACTTAACTGAATAGTTTAAAAAAATAATAGATATTTAAATAAAATCTATTAATTTTTAATAAATATACACATTATGTAAATGTATTTATTTAGGAGGCTTTGAGGAAAATGCTTTCCCTCAGGGCTTATATAATCTTTGAAGATCTTTTTTATAAAAAAAATAAAACGGATTAAATAAATCGTTTTCATGGAAATTAATTTAAATTCAAAACTACCGATTAAAGTTGGATCACAAATTATCTACAAATTAAAAGTTTGACCCAAAAAACTTTTTTTTCCGTGATAATTATCATAGTAGATTTTTTTTATATAAACTCCACACAGGAGATCCAGAAGAAAATAATTTCCCACAGGGCCTATGTCATCTAAGATGCTCTGTGGAAGGCCTTTTTGAGGAGAGGAAGGAATGAACATTGGTCTTGAAGAGACCCATGTTGAGGGTAGGAGGAAACACAAAGGCCGGCAAATCGTTCAACAGCTGAGATGTTGAACACAAGTACGAGTCGAAGAAGCGACCCATTTTCATTCTCATTAAGGCAAGATTTTTTTTTCATCCTAAAAGTTCTTTAATATCTTTTATTGTATAATTTAAACCTTAAATAAATAAAATAGCTAAGAGCCCTACTAGATATTTGCTATGCCTTTGGTTTGAAAAAATCACTTTGGTGGGTTGATTGTTTTGCATGAAAATAAACACAAAAAGTCGATATATAAAAAAAATTATCCACGAGTATCTACGATAGGTACCTACTGTTAATTCTAAAATGGTTTAACAACAAAACTTTGAGGAAATTATTGATAATATAAAATCTAGTCTACTTAGGTTTACTATCAGCAGAGTTTTTTTCATCAGCCAATCAGTTGGTACCCTTTGTGGTCTTGATAAAAATCTTTAAATTTAATTTTACCCTTTCAAGATTATTACCGTATAGGTACATTATACTCGTTGCCTCTGGGGATATTCTAACTAGGTCATGAGGTCGAAAAATATATTCCTTAATCAAAGCTTTGACGCACTCCATCAGGCTTCGGGTTGCGAACAACGCACCGTGTAATTTAATTAATTACGTCCAGTCTGGGCGACGTCCGCACAAAGCAATGCTATGCATTTATTGGTATAAATAAGATACACAATACATGCATGACAGCCTACAGTATTTCATGTCATGTGCAAAGAGAACAAAATAACATTAATTAAAAAAAAAAACTTATTCCGTTCATGGAATAGATGGTTATTACTACGATCGAAAAGTTGACGGATTTTTTTAAGTCCTTTATGTTTGTTCTTCAACTACCACTTTCAGAAGTTGGAAAACCATTTTCTATTATCAATTTAGCATTTCCAAGTAAGCTGAAGAATTATCTAATGATTCTTATATATATTTAATTAAATGAAGACAGTATTAACGAAACTCAATCGAAAATCTGGAGACAGAAAAATCAGAAAATGATATTGGCACCTTATATTGTCCTCATTTAAGTAAATATTACAATTTGAGGTTTTACTCATAAAATTGAAAATAAAAATAAAGATTTGTATGTATTATTACCAGAAAACAATTAAAATCCCAAAATTTAATACTAAGCACATTCAAAATTCCTATCTTTATCAAGGCATAATCTATTATAACAACCTCCCATTAAAATTAAAAACTATTGAAAGTACGCAGGAATTTAACCCCAAATTAAAAAAAAATACCTTAAACTACTATAAGAGTCCAAAATATTTTACTTTTTATATCTTAAAGTCTATTATTTAAATCGTTCATTCCTTCATTCTCTCTCATTTCTTAGTTTCTTTATCTTTAAGTCTAGTATATAAATCTTGCGTTCTTTCTTACATATTATAACCACTAATTATTACAACTAATTTCTAATTATCACTAATTTCTAATAATTATCACTAATTTCTTACATATAATCACTAACACATATACTCACATATAATTACAATAATTTTTGTTACTAACTTACATGATTCATTAATTTATAATGATTTTTTAATTTATATTATGGTTTTTTAAACTTATCATGATTTTTACTTTTAAATTTGTATATGATTTTCTAACCTTACTTATTACTTACAATTGCCGTTATTACTAACTTATACGATATTTTTAATTTACTAATTGACCTAGAATTCCCTCACCAAACACAAGGGCATTGTCTTTTTATGGTGAGGAAAGGTAATAATTATGTATCCGATGTAACTTTATATGTATTTTTAATCAGTATTGCCAATAATAAAAATAAAAAAAATACATATAGGTATATATTTTTAACATTTACATTTTCCACCCAGGAGGCTCTCGAGGAAAAAAACCCTCATGGCCTATATTGTCTTCGGAGATGCTGTGTGGAGGATCTTTTTACTAAAAGGAAGGCGAGGAAGTTCTGGGAAGGAAAAACCTATACGGGGTGGGTAGGAATATGGGGGTCAATGTGTCCAGGAGTTACAGGTGTTTGAATTCATCCCTCCCACAGCGGTGCAAGGCGATGGTTCAAAAGTTCTCCCTCAACCAGTCTGTCCTGATACTCGCCCGCCACGAAATAGGTGGGCAAATGCATCCGCCGAGAAGACCGACACAAACTTCACCCTATGAACCTGAGCACCCCTGCTCACCAAACGAAGCGAACCACCCTGGGTTGACCTGCAGCAGGGGTGTAGGTTATCCGATAAATGGTTCTCGGTGCGGCGGTAACCATGCCCGTATTGCCTCCCATATACTAAATGATAATCAATAAATGGAAGCGTGTTTGAGTGACGATCAGACGATTTCATGTTAGGTGTATGATCAGATGTTAAAACGGTATACCCACGCCGAAGTATATTTTTGCAAGTTAAAAAAAATTTACTAATTTGCTTCATCAAGAAATAACATGTTTAATTGCATCGATAGAAAGACCCGATTGATGCAGGATTTATCAAAACAAAATATTTCCCAATACTGCCGTTACGAACTACAAAGATGTGACACATTTAAAAATTACATTCCCTTATTATTTTTGGTCTTGAGACGACGATAATTTTTATTTATTTATAATCTTAACATTGGTGTTGTGTATTGTTCGCCATACACGTCATGCTGAAATAAAAATGCAATATTATAAACCAACAACCGTCTGGTGTTTATATTTCATTCTCAGATGGCGATAAAAAACTTAGGGGAAATATAACTCGTGATTTTTCATTGAGCTTGTTTGAAAAAATTGTGAGAGTTCTATGCGATATTGCTCCCGGACTGAACATTCTATCAGCTATATGGGCCTATGCACTTATCCTCCACCTGTCCTGTTCTGACCAGATTATGTGCACATCATTGATGTGTTGACTGATTTAGCTGTCTTCTCCCTTAGAGCGTTTCGGGATTAGAAGACAGCTCTGGGCTCTTCAATCTGTTGCAGACCAAAGTGCAATGAGGGACTGCACTTCCGTGATAAGTGATCAACTGCGGCGTACATCAGGCTAAATTGGATAGTTTATCTTGCCTTGTTGGCAAAGTAAATCTCTGTTGATGTCAATTACAAAATTAAATGTTTATTAGAAATGCTGTATATATACTCACTTTGCATTTATGTACTTACACTTACTTAGATACACTTACTTATATCACCAGTTACTTACATTAATTAAGAACCACACCATTATTCTTTAAAATATCAAAGGAACAGTTTTTATTACAAACTAGCTGGTTCCTGGCATGCGTTGCAATTCCATTCAAAGAAATAAATTTATTCTCCCTGAATGTCTTTCCCATGCCCCCCTTCCCCTCCCAAGACCCCATCTCCTTCCGCGTTCCCCTTCTACCTTACCCGCCTTCCTCTTCCCTCATCACCCCTTCCGCTAACCTCACCTCCTTCGTAAACCTCCCGCTCCCGCTATCCCTCACTCCCGCTAAAATATATGAAGTACACATATTTTCAAACCACTTGCGCACCACCTGTAGTAAATATTTTATACAAATTTGATAATGCCAGAGCTTACCATTATATACAGAAACCTTCGCGGGCGTGCGCACAACAAATCACCTAACTTTCATTCAATCGGATGAACGGTATGGCAGCGCATAAATATGAATAAACCAATAAATATTGATTTTTATACATGTATGTAAGAGAGTTAATTTGTACTTTTATTTAAAAAAGAGGAATATGGAAAAACAGTAGGTATGGCGTTTGGCGTTTAACGTCCATATTTTGGAAATGACGTGTTCTGCTGAAAATAGTGGTGACGAATATAATGTTTTATGCCATTTTCATTACGCCAGTTTGCCGTCACCGTTTGCACAGTTATTACGCCAGTATTAATGTCAATTATTTAATGATTCTACCGATTTTTTACTTTCACATTTTAACAAGATCCTCTCGTTAAATATTCGTATCAGCCCTGTTTAAAACATTGCGTTCATAAGCCATCTCAAATATCCAAATCACATGTGAAATGGGACGATTGCCGGAGACAGGGAGCCCAATCCAAACTATTATATTGTAATAGCACGTAATCATTTGAACTGGAAATTGAATAGCTAACTGGCATTGTTCTGTTCAGAAGGGCGGTTGAGATTACTTGGAATTGATGCTGTATTGTTCCGAATTCAAGTGACTGAAACCTTAGAAATCAAACAGCTGGAGTAGAGTTGGAGTTTGGAATATAGGAGAAATGAGTTGAAGCTTTGAAAACTGGGGATTGGATGCACACGGATGGGAAGATCAATAAGGAATCTTAACTCTGAATAAGGTACTGAGTAAAACTTGTTGCAACAAGCAAACAAATACATAAAATCCTTCAGTACTAAGTAATATGGAATATATCGAAGATCTATCGGCTTTTGACTTTGTTGGGGAAACGATTAATTGCTTTCAATATATACTGGCAAAATCTTACGTTTGTTTGGGAAACGTCTAGCCTGCTGTTATCTGTAAGATCTACGTCGTAGTGTTGTTTTGCTTATCATCTTTGAAATCTACAGCAACTACACTGCCATAATTCAAAACAAATCAAGCCAAGATAATGGACTTTGAAGTTTTGCATCTCTACTCTATATATGGATATATATATGTGTACCTAAATATGAATCAAAATTTGTGAATATACGTATTGCATATACCTATATTAGAAAGCATGATTAATAATGTTGATTAATAGTTAGCTCTAAAAATAACTTCAAAATAACTAGAAATTAATCAAATAAAGACAATATTAGCGAAACTCAATCAAAATCTGAAGACAGAAAAATCAGAAAAAGATATTGGTTCCACTGGGACTCGAACCCAGATACCTTAGCATTCATGGCTAACTGCTCTACCGATTGAGCTATGGAACCCATTTCCAATTCGATCACTTTTAACTGTATCATACTTCGACTAAGAACTACCAACACCATCTTCATTTTTCTTAACGCGCATATTATTGGCTGCTATCTTTATATATGATATGATTGCAAGATTCAACCCGAACTAAATGCTATCTAGATAGTGTCTGGATAAATATTTATCCATTTTATTTTTAATACGCGACATCTATTGACTTTTCTGCAAGTCTAGGATGAATATTTTTATTTTATAATTTTAAGAGTAACTAACTAACTAACCATCACGCCGTTTCCCCGCAGGGCTAGGCAGAGAGGACGGACCGCCAAACAACTCGGTCTTGGCACACACTCCTTGCCTCGTTAACATTCATACATCGTCTCATACATGCTCTTCTATTATTCTGACTCTTGACATGGCCCGACTCAAGTATCTGATTCACTTTGTGCCATGTCTTTCTCGGGCGTCCCCGACTTCTTCTACCATTCACATTTGCGTCATATATTCTCCTTATACTCCTTTCCTCGTTCATTCTCTCTACATGCCCGAACCATCGGAGCGTTCCTTTCTTGATCTTACTCATTACGCTTACATCAGCCTTGCATTCTTTGCGGATCTCCGAGTTTCTCACACATTTTAAGAGTAAAACCTCAAATTATAATATTTAATTAAATGAAGACAATTTTAGCGAAATTCAATCAAAATCTGAAGACAGAAAAATCAGAAAAAGATATTGGTTCCACTGGGACTCGAACCCAGATACCTTAGCATTCATGGCCAACTGCTCTACCGATGCTACTCCTCATAAAAGTTTAAAATAAAAATAAAAAAAATAAATTAATCATCCGGAAAAAGTTATTTTGGGAATGCCAGCGCGGCCTTTTTCATTTCACAAACTTAATTTCGAATTTAAAGCCAAAATTCCCAATTAATCTGAATGATTGTATTTTAAAATTAGAAGGAATCCCAAATTAACATCTATTAGTACTGCTATGAAGTATTTTATATTTAAATTTTAAAATAAAGATATCGATTATTCATGATTTTAGAGGCAACTTTGTCAATTATTTGTTAAATGATAGTAACAAAAAAATTTTGAAAATTCCCCGTGATGAAATATATATATTTTTAAAACACAATGATGGGCTTAAATTTATAATAAAAACAACTTATTTAATTGGAAAGTAAATTTGTCATCACACGATTAAAAATGCCATTGTATTTAAAAGAAAGTTGTTATGAAAAGGGATTAGTTTCAGCTTTTAGGCTGTGTTATCTTTCAAAGGTATACAAATGAAACGAGGTAGGTAGGTAGGTACTTTCTTCTTCTTCATGTGCCCCATCAGGTCCCCGCGACATGTTGGCGATCACTCTGGTAAATGTGTCTCTATCTTGCGCTGCTGGGAATAGCTCCTCCACACTTCTAATACCAAGACATTTGTCTCCCACCAGACCCTTGGTGACGCTCAATCTTGCCTTTTAATATTAATTGGAGCAAGTGATATTTCTCCTCTATGAAGTATGTGACCCAGATAAAATTTTCCTGACTTAGGTACTAATGTGAGCCGTTCTCTATCTGCTCTAGCCCGCCTGAGAATTTCTGTGTTGGTGATCATGTCGATCCATGGGACTTTGAGCATTCTCCGGTGAAGCCACATTTCAAAAGCGTCTAACCTGTTCGTGGTATTTACTTTCAAAGTCCATGTCTCACATCCATACAGCAAGACGGACCACACATAACATTTTAATATTCTCTAGTAGGTACCTACTCAATTCAAAACATTAGGTTTTTTCGTTTATGGTTTATATTGTAAAGTGTTATGTCATAAAGTTAAGAATATAAATCCACGAGTACAGAGAGAGACAGGTAGACTGATGGTAGTAGCTGAACGATGCTGTGAGACAGCTCTTCTATTACAATGATTTTTATGATGGATCAGTCTATCTATCTCTCTCTGTACTAGGGGAGTTATAATCTTTACTATATAGTCCCAAAAATCCATTTAAGATAAACTCATCATCATTTGACCTCTGACAATATTAAAATGACAATTTATATTGTGAAAATATTATCAACAAATATCACCAGTTTTAAATATTTACTAGCCATCGTATACGCTCGACTGCATGGTGTGTATTACTGTGGAATGGTGATATCTACCATCGAATGCCTATTGATTGGCTATTCTCTTTGTGAAATAGATACATAGATGCTATTAGTTTATGGGCAAACTCGTACGTATTGATTGAAAACAATCTATTCCACGACACTGGGTAATGGGCCTGTGTACTGAGTGCTTACGGGAGCTTTGCAGACCATTTACTTATCAATCATAATTATCTACCCTAGGAGGTTTATAATATCTACTACATCATTATGCACATTTGTGTTACTGATAGCAAAACATTTCGAACTATGTGTGTTGCCTTATCTGCTAAGTGTCCAATGTGTGCACAACCTGTTGTAGTTTTTCCTAATAAATGATAATTCGCGTTGCTGAAAATTTTGAGGGAGTAAATAAGCAGTACTCGTAAGTAAGTCACCACCCCTAAACACATAAAAGGCGAGAGTTTCTGATGGGGGCGTGTCGGGGGTCGCCCCTGAATGAGCAATACATTACTAAATTCTCACTCCGCATGCTCCTCGATGTTCACAATATACACAACGTGTGTTTAAACGATAAAAAAATATGGAGAGAGTTTAAATGCTGAAATCGGTAGCGCAAATTTGGTTTTTCTTTTAGTATCTATTAACATTATTAAAAATTATTTCATTTATTAAAAATAAAACTTAATTTTAAATCAAGTTATGCTGATGGCATAATTAGAATGCAGTTCTACAAATTATACTTAAAACAAAAATAAATTTATGGGCTATTAATGTCAATAATCTCTAGGATATATTTCTGTTCTGACAAAGAAATATTTTCAATTTAGTCAGTAATTCTCGCCACAAAGAATATTGTAAATTTATTAGCGAAATCTATGCCATTAACCATTTAAGCTCTAAGTAGATATTCAGCATATGTGTAGTTTTTGTTAGGCACTATTTCTTATTGTTGTTCTTGGTAAATGGTCTAAAAACGAAAAGTAGCGACTGTGACTTTCTTAGAAAGCTTCTGTAAAATAAGAAATTGACCAAGGCCAATTATTGACCCTTTCTTAAAATCAAAAAAACAAATCTATTCTTACACAAAAATAAATATGAAATTACAAAGTTATTCAGATCTCAGAATTCTTAAAAATAAGTTGAATGCGTGTTGATATTATAACGATAGAAAACATAAACAGAAATTCGAAAGAGTGATGTAATTCGATTTGGAGCCTCGGAAAAAATTGAGTCTATCCATTTTGCAATCCCTGTAGTTACAATTTTCTTCAAAAGCATGATTATTCTTCACGAAGCCTTTTCTCCAAAAACGTTTTGGAAAATTGAGGAATTTCCACCCTAGAAATCTGATTCAAAGCAATCAAGCAACAGGTGTTTTTCAGGCATCATAGTAAATTGGGCGATGGTATTGTGCACTTAACAACAAGTAAGTGGTTTTGGGCGATTTTTTGTGCACTACCAACAAATAAGTCTTTTTGGGCGACGTTTTGGTGTGTTACTAACAAACAAGTCTTTTTGGGCGATGGATTTCAAAGTTGCGCTTATCCAAACATAAAATTAAAGTAACGCACGGTGGGATATCGTGGGCGTTGTTCCGACATGTTGTGGTCGAGTATTGACGCTATTTATTTACATCGCTCTTTCATCACACGGAAATCAATAAGACGCAAAACGTGAATGAGTCAGATGTTTTTATACGTATTGTGATGGTCGAACCAAAACTCAAAGGTAGTAAGTAAACTGTTGATAAAATTTGAAGGATTATTGTGGGAGAAATCAATGAAAAAGAAATGTAGAAAGGATAAAGGTAGATCAAAAAATTTTCTCGCTTTAATTTGGCAACAATAAGTTGAATTTGGTAACTAAAGCTAAAAATATGCATGGTATGGATCCCTCAGGGCAGTTCTCTAGTAACCCTAGTGTGGGGCAGTTGTGAATGGAACTGGCATGGCAGAAAACGTATGAAAATATACTGACTGTAATGGAAGTGATAACCTTGAGGCAAAAGTGTATAAAATCTTGAATACCGGTATAACGAATGATGAGAATGCAAAGTCGATATAAGCGTAGGGAACAAACCATAAATGGCTTGAAGAGTGTCTTATAAATTTGAAGTGCAAGTAGATAGAATGGTAGGCGCCTCAGTAAGGTATGAAGTAGGGGTATTTTAGTAGTCGGGGTAAGAAACGGGTATGGAGCGACAACGTCCTCAAAGATATCCACCTTGGAGATTGTAAACTGGAGAGAGCTGTTACAAAACCGTGATGAGTGGAGGAAGACTCTTGAGGAGGCCAAGACCCACCAGGGGTTGTAGAGCCAAGAGTGATGATGATGATGGTGTCGGTGAGTATAAGTGGATGCGAACATATCAATGAGTGTTCCAAATAAGCGGTCATATCTTCCAGCAATCGATATATTAAGTACAGATTAGCCTTCCTAGTTTCAATCCAAAAGTAACACCACCTATGAGTAATCCCATAATACAATTACCAATTGCATTCCTTCGCATCTGTTGAGTGACGTAGTTGCTTTGCTAGTAATTTTTTTTTTATCAAAAGGTACTTTTCTCGATACATTGCCTCGAATCTATGTGTAGTATTTGAATTACTTGTAATGTTTGAAATACAAATACGTAATTTGTATTTGTATTTCAATTACTTCCTAAAAATGTATTTTTAATTGGTATTTCAATTACTTCCTACAAACATATTTTGTAATTGGTATTTCAATTACCCGATGCTGAGGTATTTTGTAATTTGTATTTCAAATATTTATGGCTTCAAAATACATTTTCAAATACATTTAGCGATCTTAATAATGAAAATAAACTGACATAGATAATAGATAGACTAAAAACTCTAGAATTCAGAGCAATATATTTTATTATTTAGAGTTGGCAACACGTCCTGTGCTGTAATAGCACTGTTATTGTACATTTCCCATCATATTCGTATCATACATATCTATCTATCTACATATATAAAAATCTAAAAATGTTTGTATGTCCGCTATGAGTTGCTAAACCATTCATCCGATTACGATGAAACTTTGAAGATTTGAAGTGTGCATGCCCGCGATGTTTTCTGTATACAATAGTGAGCTCTGGCATCATGAAATTACGCATTGCTAAACCGTTCATCCGATTGAGATGAAACTTTTGGGATTTGATATGTGCATGCCCGCGATGGTTTCTGTATACAATAGTGAGCTCTGGCATCATGAAATTATGCATTGCTAAACCGTTCATCCGATTGCGATGAAACTTTGGTGAGTTGTTGTGAGCACGTCAACGACGGTTTCTATATATATACTGGTGAGCTCTGACATTATGTAATTTGTACAAAAAAATTGCAAAAGGTGGCACGCGAACTGTTTTAAAAACTGAATGTGCAGGGACTGAATGTGTGGATTGCGGAGGCGGGAGGGGAAATCGGGAGGGGGGTTCGTGGGGCGGGGGAAGCGGGAGAGGGGAGTGGGGAGAGGGAAAGCGGAGAAGGCAGAGTGGGAACGCGTGAGGGGAAGAGGCGGAAGAAGAATGGAACGAAGGGAAAGGACATGCAGGAAGAAACAATATATTTATTACGTGGCATAGCAACGCATGCAGGGAACTACAAACCCAGAAGCTAGCATATTTAGATTTTTAAATATATAGATTTCCCCCTAAAACCATGCGAGCGAAGCCGCAGGTAAAAGCTAGTTAAGTATATTATAATTGTCATTGCTTTGTATTGTACATTTTTGTGTCGTATTAGATCAAGCACTATATGAATAATTCGACCGAATGAAAGATTTTTTAAAGTTAATTACAGAAGAGCGCACTTGAAGTAAAATAACGCAAAACTGCGCTAAACAAATGTCATGTTATTTTAATAATAATTATTATTATCTAACACCTGGGTCACACATAAACGAGGGGGGGGGGGGGGGTCCAGCAAAATCTCACGTTACTAAAAAAAAATATACGAATTGACCCAAATTTATCTCACCGAGGGGGAGGGCGGGGGGTCTAGATTGAAAGAAAAACTGCTCACGTAATTAATGGATGCCCCCTTACAAGTGGAGCGGAGATGAGATGTGTCTTCTGAGAAATATGATTGGTCAGTTTTTGCTCGTTTCTGTTTTAGTCTGCTCGGCTTTGCTTCTATTGAAACGCACCCTTAGATAAGAGCACTTACGACAATTTATTGCAACCAAAAGTTCTACCTAAACCTAATGTATTTTGTATTTTGTAATTTGTATTTTGTATTTGAATTTAAAAAAATGTTAAAATGCTGTATTTTGTATTTCACATACACGACTAGAAAGTATTTTGTATTTTAAATACTTGCGAAAATGTATTTTGTAATTTATATTTTGATTACAGCAAAGCATGTTTTTCGCCCAGCCCTGCGTACATTGTATATATTTTTTAAAGTAACTGATTAAATTTTTAATAATAAAGTCTACGAAAGCCCATACCTAAAATATTTTTTACTGTCTTAATTTTGTGTTTTAAAAACGATCTTCAGAAAGCTAGTGATTCTGTTGCCGCGAACTTATTAGCTCCACGCAGATCAAGAAAATGTGAAAACCAATGCTTCTTGCGATCTTTTAATTGTGAGGTAATGCACTTTTTTTGATATATGTTTTAGCAAACCAATATTTTTGGTTCCGGTGTCAGATCCACACGCCTTGTCTAGATTTACTTGATCGACGCTTCCACCCATTTATGCGCAGTATTCGCGGGTTTGTTATTTAATTCGTATGACACATAAATAATTAGAATTATTAATAATAACGTTCAGTTTAAAAAAAAATACTACCTTTACTGCTATAAATAAGCTGTTGTCAGTAATAAATGTCAACCTCGTAATATAAAGGGATCAAAAACATAATCCTTTTCAACGATTTTCTCTTTTGTAAAGTTTTCTCGTGATGCCTTTGTGCATTGATGTGTGTAATACCTCTCTGCTGAAACGAGGCTTTTGATAAACCCTCTTGTAAGAATTTTACAGAAATAGAAAAGCTTTTAAAATGTAAGCTTCGTATAGTAAAACGTGTTTTTATAGCACGTACTTTAAATCGGTGAGCCTTTTCTGATTTTTAAAGCAATGCAATCATTAAAATACACAACGCTGCGCCATAGGCCATCTACTGTTCAATTAAAAAATACAGAAAAAAACTATTAAGTTCGACTGATATAAAAATATGTTTTATACTCCGTGAGTATCATAGTTTTAATTTTATTATTACAGTGCAATAAAAAAAAATCATCTTATAATTTGAATCACAGGTCAAACTGAGTAATAAAACTAGTCCCCACATAGTATAACGCTATCGTTTAAAATTGCTCATTTTTAAACTTTTATATAAAAATGCTCAAATTTAGACTATTGCAATATAAACTAAATAATAATCCTGTAAATTAAATGGAATGTAAAGAAGGTTTTGGTAAACAACATAAAGTTTATTCATTAATTGTGAAATTTAACAATTTCAAAGTTAAATTTAGGCTTGAATTAGTGACAATTCTTTTTTAACTATGTGTAAAGCTCGAATAAGTCTTCATAGGTTTTTTTTTAAATCATAAAAGTGTCATCATCATTGAACGATGTGATATTAAATCGGTTATTAAAAATGTCGGGCGCCATGTCATTTAAATAAATGAAGTTATTTGATAAACCAATAATTGAAAGCATCTAAGTAAGAATGATGATTTAAATTTCATTACATGTTTCCGAAGGTCCGCTATTCCAATCTCCGTGAGACGCACGTCACTTTCCAAGCCCTGCTATTTCCCAACAGGTTTGAAAATGAAATACCAATTTAGTATGTGCATTTCAAATTAAATTTTGATCCACACCGCGATGCCATCACAAGCTTTATACGAGAAAACACGTAGCGTAATGCAGTTTTTATCAATCTAAAAGGCCAGAAATAGAGTGAGCCTGCCATTAGACCATAAGACTTTTAGCTCCCGTGCTAATGTAATACAGAGTGACATTATCCAGCAAAGTAATTTAAGTTAGCATTACCCGGTCGCAGTCGGCGAAGGTTACTTGCTACTGTGCGAGCACCCTAACACCCGAGCCCTACAAGGTACACTACCCGGCACCCTTTAATACCGAATATGTAATCACAGGAGATTTTAGATAAAACCTTAAAGGGATGATACTGACCACCACGCCCGAACGTATTAGATTTTAAAATGACAGAAAAACGTATATTCATTTATTACTTTTTCTACAAATTTCCTCCGTTTATCATTATTATTTTCAATATTTTGTATTTACTTAACTGTTTGATAATGATCGTTTTGTATTTGTGTTACTTTTAGTAAATTGTGAAATTATTAACATTGAAATAGGCTAACCGTGGTGGAGTTAATAATAGTATGCTAAACAATACATTTTAATTGTAAATAAACAATAAAAAATGTTTGTCTGACGTCAGACGTTCGTTTTCAGTGTGTACATATGCAAATATATAACTCAAACAATTAGAAATAGTTAAAAATGTAGTTCATAAAAAATGATGGCTCAGATTACTAGTGTATTAACTAAAAAAATCGTATACTGAGGGGTCACTTTTTGGAAGTAATTATTTTATTTTAACAAACAATTTATCAATCAAATATGATTTTTTTTAAATATTTTTGCGCCACAAAAACTGAAATTGTGTGCATAGTAATGCTATGGAGGTGGCCACGGGAACATTATAATAATTATTATTATATTTTGTGTTCGTTCGCGTAGTTTTATACCTGAAGCATTCGTTATGATTGTTCAATTTCTATCTGAAATAATGAGCCCTTTGAAATTAAACACGAAAACTGAAAATTTACCAATAATATCTGCGGAAATTGATCAACCCATTAAATATATGATTTTAGAAATATAGGTATTTGAATATAGAAATATTATGATTATTCGTTATAAAGAAAATTATTTCGATGATATGGATTGTTAATTACAACAGGTGTTCATAAGTTGAATAACAATTCGTAATATCTAATAGAGAAGAAAAAAAAAATGGCTAGAGAAAATAATTGATTCATTGAAAAATATTATTTCATTTCCGGTACAAACAGAATTTAAAAAGAGCTGTTGTTAAAACACATGTTCCGTAAATCATATTTTGCGGGAAATGGCTCGTTCTTTCAAACATCACTCTCTCACATCTATATTTAAATCCAAAGGTAATCTCGATATTGAAAGATGTTAAATGATTTGAAAAATTAGACAACGTCTATAGATTTTATAATAAACAGTTTAAACAAAAGTGCACATTTCTTTATGATATTTTTGATGGTTAGGTACCTAAATTCTACAGAATGAAACTAAGGTAAATTACATTTTTTATCAAGTTTTCTTACGTAGAAAATATTGTGAAAATAATAGTATTTGTTTTACTTGAGAAAAAGTTTCCAGTACTTCCATTGATTGCTCACAAATAAACCTATTAGTTATTATAACTCAATTATTATAAAGATAATTTGACGATAAACTGTCAATAGTGTCAATCAAATCACCCAATACTTTGTGGGCTTTTCGTAATTAGAGGACTGAGATAATGATCTAAAAGTTAGGTTCAAGAAAAATATTAGATATCAAACTCATTTATTTTATAAGTAATGTAATGTCAATGTAATATAGCTATATATCAAACAAACATTTGTGGATTTTTTAATAACATTAATGTTGAAGAAAGAACACAGCAAATTCGTACTACATCTATAATTGGCTCTAGTCTGAGCACTACGGCAATTATTCGATCTAAAAAATATTATTATTCTTTTGTCAAAAAACTATTTGTTTCAGGCTCCACTTATATTTAATAACCTTCCAGAACATGTCAAGTGATCTAATTCCTAGTGAACTTTTAAAAAGACTGTTAAATTATTTGTATTAGTCAAGGATTGCCGAAACTCTTTTAACTTTTGTCTCAAATTAATAGCACACCTATATTGCAAGATTCTTGTTTCATCTTTGTCCTTTTTAAACTAATAAATAATTTCAAATCAAATATCAGCACACGGTCACACTACTACAGGTTACCTACATTATTATGTATTTGCTTCCTTCAAATTAGTAGGTACTTATTATTTATAATAAACATCAATGTATCAATATCGTTCATTCAATATATTATTTTGTGTCATTTTTATTATTTTATAAAAGTATTAACCTCAGTATTTGCTTTGCTTTGATCGTAAACAATAATACCATGTAAAAAAACAATAAACAATGATCGTATCTTATTAGAGGTTTAATATGAAATTCAATAAAATATTTCAATGAAAATAACATTTTTGCATTGTGCATTCAACAGGTTGTTGAATGCACAATGCAAAAATCCCTTTGTTTAATAAAAGTGTGGTATTGAAAAACTTTGAAAATTGAAATTCGATTATTATGTAAATATGTTTATTTATATCCGTCATAAATTTTATTCTTACTTCTGCTTTTAATGTTAATTGTGCAACGTTGTGCTTATAATTCATTGTATTTATAATTAATTAAAAAAAAAAATATATATATATATATTTAATATATTAAATATGTACATATATTTTTTTTTTAAAACTATTTGCTTGTTCTCTACAAAAGTTTACATCCTGTGTTTAGTTCCCGGCGCGAGTCGATCCGAAGCAATCTCATAACCGCAACCCTAAATAACAAATTGATCCTGGGGTAACTCAGAGCATTCTGTGCGGAGACCCCATAGCTAATATTGGTTAATTCGTATTAAAGTACAATATTTATCTGGAAATCAGAACACAAAAGTTTTTGAGCTATCCGTGAATGCATCACTTTGAGTTTAATGTTAACTTTTTGGACACAAGCTTGCCTTCATCTATCTGGGCAGTATAAAATTGGAAACAATACGAGATAATTTGAGCTAAAAAAAATGATATAATCTTAAAAATAATTTTATTTCATATTTCGACTCTATTACATTATAAATAGATTTTTATTTTCAATCATGTATTACCACTTTCACAAATGAAATATGGGAACGTTTCGCATGTAAAAATAAAATAAAAACATTATTTTTGTCTGTAACTCCGGTTCAATGAACTTTAAATCTTTTGCAATGAATTTAACCTTCATTCTCAAAATTGAAGTTGTTTGTTTTGAGAATTTAGACAAGCGATAAAGTACCTACCCATAATATAATATTTTTAACGGGAAGCTGTTTTGATAGCCATTTTAAAAAATTTAAACTGATTTGTCGAGAAATCACACTATCCCCATTGATGTTTTGTGTATACATGGGACACAAAGGCCAAAAATAGTGCCTTTTTTACTTCCAATTAGAATAATATGACCCGTCATGCTCTAACCCCAATTGCCGAATCCGGTCACCGCGCACTGCTACTCGCGTGATAATAGCGCCCCTATTGATGATTTTCCTCTGAACTTCCACGAGCCAGCGTCAGTACTTATTAAATTCTGACGAACGCACCTCTCTTTATGATTTCATCCCACCCATGAATTGAGTGTATTTTTATTCAATTTCCTGCTGACTTTTTCCCCTGGATTAACCCCAAACTGGGATTAGGTCCTCCGCGAAGCTGAATAATTCAGAGTAAGTCTGCAGCTCTGTTTAAATAATAGGATATGAGATTTGCCGTTACAAAGGGCGTATTTAAATTTCAATAAGTACCTACGCGGCGAGTGCTTTACATATTTGATCAAAGATTAACACAATTTTCTTGAAAAATACCTACCTAAGTGCCAGAGGTGTGTGTTAAAATTTATAAAATTATTGCAAAAAATCAACTTACACTTTCAAAACTACGCGCTTTAACTAAGAATTCGACTACACTACCGTAAGGTAGATATTAAAGGCATGAACTAAGTATGCAAAATGAAGCAAGTCATATTTAAATACTGTCTTCATTCGACACAAAAAAATTACATGCGCGATGCTCATTCATGCCAAAATTCGTTTATGGCAAAAATGTCAAATGTCAAAAAAGGAAAATGTCAAAAAAGGCAGTGCCTTTCGGTACAAAACACAAACATAGCAATCAGTGCTATTTGTTGGTATCTCCATTAATTAGTACAACTTTATTTACGAAACAATGATCATAATAGCATATTGACTTTCTTTCATGCATTGTGCGGTGGAAAAAATATGAAAATTTAATGTACTTACTTGGCTTCTAATAAGCATTAGAGAAGCGGTTATTTGATTAGAAGTGGCTTGGAAACCAATCCTGGACCAACATCCAAAATTGTATAGCCAGCGAGAAATATACAGGGTGTCCGGGGGTAAAGTGCAGTAACATTGGGAGGTGATTCTACATGATAATATGTATAAGTAAAAAAGGTTATAACTTTTTTCGAAATTCCAACTTTTAGGGGTAGTTTTGTGGTAAAAAAGTAAAATTAATCCTGCGTGTGCGGCCAGTATTACTATCTTTCGCTGTTACGATAGGGGTCAATCACAACCATGCAAAGTTGCCACGATCGCGCCCGGCAAGCTCACAGCACATTTACCGGGTAAGTTTGTACCTTACACTAAGGATTTTTAGTAGGTATGTCTTTTTGTATGGTGAAAAAAAAGTTGGAATTTCAGAAAAAGTTATTAATATTTTTTACTCCTATCATAATGTAGAATCACGTCCCGAAGTTAATGCACTTTACCCATGGACACCCTGTATATACCCGACAAAATATCCTACGGAAAAAAACATCCTCCAACAAAATATCTACTAACCTAACCTAACTAACCTTACCCAACCTAACCTTATTTTGTATCTTACTATTTTTTTACAATAATTTATTGTCTTTACATGATGTTTGTCCCATTTTACTATTTTTGAACTATAATTTATTGTCTTTACAGGATGTCTGTATTATTTTTGTCCCATTTTTTTGTTAGGTTAGGTTAGATGTTAGTAGATATTTTGTTAGGGGATGTTTAGTCCGTAGGATATTTTGTCGGAGGATATTTTGTCGGGGATATTTTGTTGCGGGATGAAAGGTCGCCGAACCAGTTAGCAGTTTTGCCGTACTTAGCGTAAGCCAAGATACAGCATTTGTGGAAAGTTTTAAAAAATAATTTAATTAGCTGTTGCCTACCCTGATGCTAACTACCTAACCATCTTTACATATTCGTACAGTTGCTATTACCACTCCTTCGTGCGGCATGAGAGCGGTGGAATAGGTAAGTGGGTAACCACAAAAGCACTGAACTGGTGTTCAGATACAAATGAACGAACATTAGATCTTTGAATACATAATGCAGCCTCACAGATCTCAAGCGATACTAATGATATTTGTATAGAATTAATCTTGCACGGGAAAATTGCGAACAATACCGAAATAATTCAATCGCCTGTTGAAATTTTGATCATCTTCCTTGAATTTTCGATCGATAAAATCTATTTCTAAATTCTCGATAATAAGACAAGCAAATTTGGGAAAAGCCAACGCAGAATTTCGTCCATATTTTAAATGATGAAACCGAATATCAATTATAAATTTCCACTGCGTAATTTATACCGAGAAATAAAGTAATCTCATTAAGTCAAATTGAAATTTATCGTCTGAAAATTCCATAAACAATATATAAATTGTGTATAAAGTATAAATAAGCGCGTCGATTGTAGTAAAACATTGAACAAATAATAGTTGAAACAGAAAATTATGATTTGTTTGATGAATCACACCTGTTCAAAGTGGAAATTAGGCGTTTCTGTAAATAAATTAATATTTTGAGCAATTAAAAAATGCTTAATTTTTTACGTTGAAATTTTTCTGGTTATCTCGCGTTTGGACCATTTCAATGACTTAACGATTCCGTCAAAAATAATTACATTTTATCTCGTTAATTTAAATTTAAAAACAGCGCGTCTGGCAGCGGAATTTCACTATAGTAAGATTTATGTTTGTCTCTTTATGTCCTTTCAGAATGATTCGTGATGGTTAAGCAAGCAACATCAAAGCTGGATGTCTGTTTACTTAATAAATAAAACGCGGCTAATATAAAATCGATAAATTATGTTATACTAAACACAGTTTTTACAATATGACTACAATCATTGACCCGCATCTTCTGATAAATAATATGATCACGTAAATCACCCACGAGATAATAATAGCCTAATATTGAATATAATTACAGTGATGATTAATGGATACTGTTGTCCAAGAGAAAATAATTTGGATATTGCATCGCGGGGGAGAGTAACATTCTAAGAATTTATTCAATGTCGGTTCGTCTTGCTTTATGGAAATTTAAGCGTGATGGGAATAACGTGGCTTAATCTCAAATTGTAATAAGCCCTCTTGTTGGAAAACCTGATTCAAATCAAAATGAACTCGTAACTAGCAAGGCTTGTACATTTGTATATAAACGTAGTGGGTAACTCTACCCACTAGTTACGTTCTGCCGTGGAATGGAGAATTCATTTTGCATATGACATGTTTGAATTACATATTCATTGTTCAAATAATATATTAAATGCTCGCATTAACTACCCGTCTTTGCCAGATAATCTAAGCTCCATATTTGAACAAAAGAACATAATATTACTTATTTAAAAAGAGTACGTTGAAAGTGTTTTAATAATATTCATATAAATACACTTTTTGATGTGAGTAGGTACCGCTCATGCGTCTGGAGTCAGAAAATGAGACTACGGCATCCTACGTCAGGTTGTGGGGATGAAGGTAGTGGGGAGGGGAAGTATTGTGGAAGAGGAAGGTACGCAAATACCTGGCTATTCAGTTCAGTCACCAAACATGGCCATAGCCATTTCAAGCTACGTATTGTAATTATATTATATTCTAAATATTGGTCTTTCAACAGGGCGATAGTGAAATTGAACTATCTACAAACACAGTACACTTTTTTTTAATTGAATTAATTGAATTAAAATATAATATAATATAATATCATATTGAAACATTTGTGAAATAAAACACAAAATTTAATTATAATTTACTTGCGCACGCGGGGGATTAGAAGCCGAGACCTCCGGATTCATAGCCAAGGATCATAACCACTAACTGATTGAAAAGACATAATAGATACTATTTTTTTAAATAACGTTTTTAAAATCAATTTTTATCGTACTTAGAAAGCAAAAAACCTGTGTCCTAAAGCAAAAGCATTCGAAACGCCGTGCTTTGGCGTCATTAAAATTGCATAACACTTGTCTTCTGTCTAGAATATATAGTTCGGTGCAACGAATTATAGCTTGCAATATCATTTCCATGATGAGTTATTGAGCATTAATTACTTTAATAACATATATTTGGTACCGCCGCCCCGGGAACCATTTATTGGATAACTAACACCTCTGGCATAGGTCACCTCCAAGTGGTTCGCTACGTTTGGTGATTTAGCAGGGGTGTCCGGGTTGATGGGGGGTGAGTTTTGTCCAGGTCTTGGCGACGGATGTGTCTGTCCACCAGCTGCGTGGCAGACCAGATCGGAAGAGACTGGTTGAGGGAGACCTTGTGACCTCTCAAGCAGAACTCTTTTGGAACATCGCCTTGCACCGTAGTGGGAGGAATAGATTCATACGTCCGTCATTCCTGGACCCACTGACCCCAGATTTCTACCCACCGCTCATACCTTATCCTTCCCAGGACTTCCTCTCCTTCCTTCCCTTCCATAAAAAATCCCCCCACACAGCATCCCATTGTAATAAAAATGTTAAAAATAATAATGGTCTAATAAGCGAAAGTCGTTGGTTGCATAATGCATATTACTCAAATCATGTCTACGACGAAGCTGGATGGTAAAAATATGATCCCGCAAAGCTTCTGCATTAAGCTTGTCATAAAAATTGTAAAAGCTTTCTTTAATAAATAACGTAATGTAATGAGTATAATATCAAATTATGAGATCAGGAATCAAAATAGGCACTTCAGTTAAAACCGATAGAGTTTTGTTATCGATAGTGCAAAAGTGCAGTCATCAATCAGTAAAAGAACGATTGATTCTAGACCAGAGCTTTTGGGTGAAAACACAACGCGATAAACGCGATTTAAAATTAGTTTTAAATGTCCGCTCTTAGGAAAAGCTGTCAGAAGTACAAAAGTCATATTGTGTCGCCTGCGGAAACTATAGTGTGGGGACTCCCTAACCGCGTATGTGTATACCATTATGTATGTATATACTGCCTCAATGACGTCAATGATAGAAATGATCAATGTGTTTATACCTAAATGGAGGTTCAATAGCATTATGCTTGATCTAGTATGACATTTTATTATCCGCCATTAGTTTTTGCATCATTAATATTGTTTATTGATGATATTAAATTCATTACGATCATTAAAACAAATGTTAACTTAAATAAAATCTATGGTCAACAATGATAATGAAAAATAAAAAAATATTTATTTTTAACTTCGTGAGTAAAACCTCAAATTGTAATATTTAATTAAATGAAGACAATATTAGCAAAACTCAATCAAAAATCTGTAAACAGAAAAATCATAAAAAGATACGGTCACATCTAGGACTCGAACCCAGAACTTTCGCCTTGCCGGGGCGCAGCTCTACCGACTGAGCTAATGTGACCCTATCCGTTGCATTAGTTCAGTTTGTAGAGAGTAAATTCGCTGTTTTCAGATTTTCGATTGAGTTTCGCTAATATTGTCTTGATTTAAGTAATTAAAAAAATAAAAAAATTTACTAAGAAAATCTACCTACATAAACTGATGTGGGTTTATAAGTTTGTAGGTGTGTAGTTTTGTTTTTTGAACAAATCTACCGTTTTATTTCAAGATTAATGAAATTTTGCACCTTTCACCTTGAAAATAGGAGGAAAGTCACTGTGTGCATGAGATTTTTAAAAAACCAGCCACACCCCCTTTTTAAAATAGAATTTTGACACTTCTTGTTGAAATTTTGAACATTTGACGTTCAAAATACCTGCGAGGAAAATTACTGTCTTCATTTATGATTTAGAAAAAGTCTTGTAAAGACCGGTCAATACCTGGGACTTCAGCTAGTGTCAACAAAAATTTGCAAATGGCCAATATTTCTTATAAGTGCATTTCGTTTTCATTTGTTGAGGATAATAAAGGATCTACTAACTTTTTTTTTATTTATACGAGTCCCAACTGACCAGAACCAGTGGCACCATTGCTTATAAAATGTTGTGCGAAGGAGGGGTGGAATGATGGGAAGTGCTTGACTTTTCAGACGTGGTCTCTGAACCAGCTTAAGCAATTTCAACCAACATTTCAATAATTGTGAATGGTAATCTATGATAGGTTATCAATCATTAGGGCAATGTTTATCCAGAAATTGCACTAGATTTAGACGGAATATATCTCGGCGTCTCCCTCTTCTATCCATTCCATCAATCATTTTGTGAACAAAATTTCTAAAACAATTTATTTTTTAATTTATTTGTATATATGTACGCCGTCGCTTTCGAAACCTCGACCTTTGGATCCAATTTCAAACATCTCTCATCTCTGCCACGTGTGTTGTCAAAATGTTTGTTGTTGACAACTATTACACAAGGTAATTTAGTGTTAGTGTGTGGTGGCAGGTAATTTATGTCCAAGAGCCGTCTTTTGAATATATTTATAATGTAATGTCCATTCATTGAAAAATTATACCATTGTAAGTAATTTTAATACCCAAGTTGTTCTATGTTTTTATTTATCTAAAAATACTTACTTAAAATTAATAATGATCCTAATTTAAAAGGTGTATTTGAATATACACAACGTCACACTAATAATTATAACGCAAACCCGTGAATAATCACGGTATATTATAATTATTATAAGATTTATGAAGTTGAAAGGATTATTCCCAGGATCTATGCATTTTGAAAAATAAATATTGTCAATTTTATTTATGGGTACTATAATTATAATTTTTGTTAAGATGAGAAGTTTATCTTTTTATTGGTAAATTTAGTTAGTTAGCCAGACAATGCGCAGACACTTCAAATTTTTTTAAATTTAACTTTACTTGTTAAGATTAAACCTAAACAATTTGATCAAATCTACGTAGAATAAATGTAGAATACTTTTCATATGTAGAACAGAAAATTTAAATAATTTTTTTGTAATAAAATTTTATGTTATACGAAGATAGGTACTTGTCTGAATTTTTTAAATAATCAGTTCCAATTATGAAAATGACACTAAAATTCAAATAAAATTTGAGTTTATTGAACCAAATTTCACGCAGAAGAAGAACTGAAGCATAGACAACCAAATTGATGAGAATACATTTTGTATGTCATTTACAAAATGTCTAAAAGCAATTATTTACATTTGATTTATAGTAAATGACATTAATTTTATAATAAAGAAAAGTCAATTAAATTGATGATTTACGACAACAGTCAATCTTAATCGGATTTAAAAATGTTTTGATGAAATAATTTCAGATTTTCACGGCCTTTTAAGTCTTTTTTTTTTTTTTTTTTATTGAAATTTTTTTCTTTGGTACAATACATACAATAGATACATACATATAATGAAAGTATCTATATAAAGCTTAGTACAATTATTATTATTACAATTATATATTTTTTTTTAAATTATTCTCCCATAATAAGCAAATGCTTCTGTGTACGGGAGGGAGCATTATTTGTTTGGTTATTTTGATGTTTAAGTTTTTATTTATTGCTGTTTTTATTTTTATTTAGTACTTTTTGAAATTTTGTTTTATAAAGAATAAGATAAATGTATGTTAATATATATGTTTTTTTAAATTATTATAATTATTTTTTTTTTTTTTAAGTATTTTCGTTATTTATTTGTGGTATGTTATGCCGTGTTGCGCTACCTCCTTCTTTAGCAAAGGTTTCGGATAGCACTGTAACTAAAAAACTGTTGGCGAAAGAAGGAAGCAGCGCAAAGCGGCATAACCTCCCAAAAATAAATATTAGAAGACAATATTATCGAAATTCAATCGAAAATTTGAAAGCAGAAAAACATACGGTCACATCTGGGACTCGAACCCAGGACCTTCACCTTGCCGGGGCGCAACTCTACCAACTGGGCTAATGTGTCCTTATTCGATTCAGTCATATTCAACAAAATTAAAGAATTACCAACATAATCTTCATTTTCTTTAACCTATATTTTTATTGGCTGCTATCTTTACGTATGATTTCGAAATCACCGATTAGTTAAATGGAAGGTCCAGGGTTCGAGTCCCATATGTGACCGTATCTGTTTCTGATTTTTTTCTGTTTTCAGATTTTTGATCCAATTTCGCCGATATTGTCTTCATCTAATCAAATATTACAAATTGAGGTTCTCCTTTTTTATATTAAGTTAAAAATAAAAATAAATATTTTAAATACCACAGATAAATTAAACGATTTTGCAAGTTTTTGAAGCACTTTACATACATTTTTCTTGTATACCCGTGGAAAGGCTTTTACTGAAGCTTTAAAAATCGAAGTCCTCTCTCTCAGTTGGAATCAGGAAATTCGATAATAAAACATTTGTTTTCATCACGTCCGATTCAAATTGTCACGTTCCTGACCTGATTGGGTTTAGTTCATTCTATTCGAAAAAGAATCAACAAAAGCAATACTAGTAGTTTATTCACAATTCCCAGATTACGACGTATCCCTTTCAACCCCGACATATTATACTATAAGGAGTATAGTTTATTTGGAGTAAAAAAAAGGTAAACGAAATTTTGGGTTCCGGTGACTTTTTTGGTGTTTTTTTTTGGCTAAAAATATTTTAAAATTTTTTTAGTTAGGGGCGGTCGAAGGGTTGGGCGGTCAGTCAGCTGAGTGACCAGTGATGACATGGGGAAGGTTTTTTTTTAACACACTAAAAAAAAATCACAGGTGACCAAAATTTCATTTAATTTTTTTACTCTAAATAATGCCGGAGATTACTTGTTAACGTAAGTTAAGAACGTCCCTTAATACCTTCACGTATTTTATAACTTATGCTTTCTTTTGGCCGCCTGCAGTATCAGGAAAATAATAGTAAAAAATTACCCCCTCCGCCTTATTTTATATTCTTATACGTCCAAAATGGATGTAATATACCAAAGGTATTTATGAAAAAAAATAGTGCAACAGTAATCATGGAATACATTCAGCTAATACAAAAAATAAGTAGAACGTATGGGAAATACAGAAGAATAAAGCTATATTTACTTTATATATTATTTAAGAGGTATATTATTATAGCCTTCTTGTAATTATATTCCGTGTAGTGGAAAACCACGCTTTTTTCGATTGTGAGCTACGGGATTGTGTTATAACTTTGCGCATGTTTGTCCTGAAGGCACGATCGTACCGAGCTGAAAAGGGCATGTATCTGCTCTACGAAGTAGGTACCTAAATTCCAAAATGCTTAGATTGCATAAATAAATAGAATAATACATAGATTCCGAAGTACTTACATACGTAAACCATCTAATCATTCCAACTACGCAGCATTTTTCTTAGTACGATCCTGGTGTATTTTTATTAAGGCACTGAAATGAAAATGCCTCAACATCAAAGCAAATAACCCATCCGTATTGAGCCGGTTTAGCTAGTTAAGTCAATTAGGATGTTTTATTTTGCCTATAAAGAAGGCTAGAACCGTTTTACATACCCTTAAAGGGGCGGAGTCTTTAATACTGAAGCACTTTCGTTTATCAGTCTTTCAATAATAATAATTTTATTCTTAAGTGAAACGATTAATCAACAATGGTATCTTAATGTTTTCTTTTAAGTTATTATTTAATTTGATGTTTTACCATAGATTTGTAAATAATACCCATTGAATATTGAATAACTTACTGTTGAAACCTTATATCCAAATATCTTAATGGCGATATTTTGGCTAAATAAGGGCGTTGCTTTTCGGTAATACATTTTTCTTTATTGAAAGTATTTATTATAAATTCAACCTCGGTAAGGCACATAAATTCAACACCCTCTTGTTTAGCAACATTTTGTAATTGAATTCGTTTGAAGGTGTACAATAATTGATCAATGAACTTGAAAGTACCGTACTGTACTCGAAGGTACAGAATAACCTGTTGATTCGTCTATCCTGGAGATTAATTCTTTTTTAATATTTCTGATTGTGAATTTCTTTACCGAATTATACCTTATGTTGTGAAGTTAAACTGTTATTTTTTGGACGTAATTTAACAAAACTTATCAAATATTTAAAAAAATATATTCACGTAGTTAGACACTTACCAATGTTTTGCAGTATTGAAGAAGCATATAAAATATTATACATTTTGAAAAAAAATCATTGATGAACAAACCTTTTTTCACTGCGCATTAGGAAACATATTTATTTGTCATAAATATCTTTAACAATAAAAAAAATATAAGCTTAGAAAAATACTTTGTTTTCACATAAACTTTTATATGATTGCCCACTCCAGCGGGTTTGAATCAATTCAAAACATTCGCAACACATCTGGCATTGTTGTCACAAAACGTCAACAAACGTGAAAAAAGCTCGTGACGACTGATAAAGACGTCACGCAATGTCCCGAGATTAATTGTCCGAAAACACAGTCGTACGAACGGACTTCTTATCGCGGCGAAGGGTGGTTCGAGGCGTATGGCGCCCGGCGCGATGGCCACACGATACCGACGGCGACGGTTAAACCGGGAAAACGGAAACTTTCGAAGCTCGATCGCGCAAGTCTCGGACGCTACGCGCGGTAAACGGTCCGCTCGGCGTGGCGGACAGCGCGGGACTGACGCTGACGGCTGCGGGCTGACGAGGGATCGGGGAGGAGCTGTACCCTGGCCCTGTGCCGTTACCTGAGCTCTCAACCTGAGATCTGACACCTCTATTATCTAGTACTCCTCCGGCACTCTCATTTGCAGAGCATCGTGTAATGGACAATACATCGAGTGCTTACCTGGATTTAACTTGTAATAAATTATTACACGGTGACTATAGCCTTGCGAGGCCTCGAGCACCCTCGAGTGCCGAGAGTACCTAAGACAGCGGGGAGCTGTTAAGGTTTTCGCGGAAATCCCCCCCCCCCAACGAAAATAACTAATCAATAACGTTATTTTTGCAGTAATCGATTTTTGATAAAGCAATCGTTTAGTGAAAGCCCACTCATACAATAAGCATGATGATTTTTTTTTACTCTCCGGATTGGGAGGTATGACTGTTTTTTAACGTTTAACGCGCACCGAAGGTCGCGGGATCGAATCCCGGCGTGGCAAATAAATTTTATTTGATTAATTTGTGTTATTTCACAATTTATTCATTTAAAATAATAAATAGTATATTTGCGGCACGTACCAGAGTGGAAGATACTCTCTGTATCGCCCTGGTGTAAGACCACCATTCAGAATTGAAACCTTGCTTGAAACGGCATTAGCCGTGTTTGGTGACCAGATCTGAATAGCCCAGTACTTCCCCACCTTCCTCTTCCCTATCTCCTTCCCATCCCCATTACCCTCAGCCTCACAACATGCCATAGTGTCACTGGCTTCAGACGGGAGCAGTTGGGACTCTTGTGAGGCATTCATGTAAAAAAAAAAAAGAGTTAAAAAAATATAACAAATAAAGGAAAATAATATCTACATATGAAAGAAAAAAATGATATCTGATATTATTATTTAGAAATATAATGTTACATTAGAAAGCATAAAAATAGTGAAATACTATAAAAAAAGTTTCTTACGGCACAAATTTTTTTAAAATGATTTTTATTCTAATCTTATACAAACGGGTAATTAAGTAGTTATACCAATTTATTCCAATATATTGGTAAATAAATTGGTCTGTGGTGTGTGGTGGTGTCACAGCACGAGATAGAAAGCCAATAATATTTTTGGTCTATTACTGTTCAAAAAAAGTTTTAAGTTTTCATTGTTGAAATAATCGTTGTAAATTTGTTTAAGGGCTTTTTTAAAAATAATTAAATAAATAAAATTTGAAGTGAACTACCTTTAAATTATTGAAATAATCTGATAGTGTTGTAATCATATGGCATATTTAAAATTACTTTTAAATAAAATTTTAGATGATTTATAAAAGGAAGAGGAGAGTATTGAATGCACCACCCCAGCCAACAATTACACATTAAAATACATTAAAAATTCCATAAGAAGGGAAAAATAAATGATTATTGATAGGTAGTCTAAAATTTTTAATATTTCGTGTTTTAATAAAAATATACAATAGTTTTCTTTGCCTTTCCACATTGATTTGCAATTTCCACTTTATGTAACTATTTATAATTACACCAAGGTATTTTACATTAATTTGAACAGTAAGTACATAACAATTAGGCTTACATTCATATGGATTTATATCACAATTGTTTTATGAGTATATAAATCTGTTTAAATTCTTAGGGAAAGCATTTGTTATTAGGATTAAGGCGGTACACAATCCTAATAATTTTTGTATGCCCAATATTCACATTTTAAGCATTTCCGGCGTATTCGTAACTAAATTAACTTTTTTATTCACATCTTGTCCTGGAGATGTAAGTTCTTTGTATTTAAGATTAATAAAAACAATATCTTACCATTAATATATTTTACGTACAACGAGTTTAAGACTTTATAACCTGTTTTTCAACTATAAAGTTAGCGATAAGCACAAGATTTTACTTTTCCAGACGATGAATTAATAACTTCGGGAGTGCGACATGGAGACACATTTTAAATATTTGTAACACGTTCTTCAGAATTAATTAAAATGAACGCGGTGGAAAGGTCTAATCTCCAGGCCTGCTAGGGTGAATTCCACCATACGTTTGTCCAATACGCCGTGCAGCGGGCGCATATTTGTTTACATGCTTTCTTCACTTACGTCGTTAAGGTTCCCACATTATTTGCCTTCTTCTTCTTTTCTTTGATTTGATAGGGAAAATTCGACAGTAGGTCCGTGCAATACACGGGTCGCGAGTCGCTAATAATAATAATAATTGGACAATTTGTAGAGCGCCGTTTTTGTGAAAAATCAACTCAAGGGCGCTATTTGTATACATGGCTTCTTTACTTACGTCGTTAGGATTCTGAATATATTTTAGGGTATATTGTTTAAAGGGTACTATAATGTTTTACAGGACTACCATCAACTATATCGTTATAAAAATCATTAAGATGTCAAGTATTATTGACAGACTTTTTAATTCGAATTGTAGTAATCACAGGTTAACGTAGGTAAAGTACGTCTCTTACCACTTCGTATGTATATCGTATTAAGAGGTCCACCAAATGTAATATTTTCGAAAAAGTACTGCAGAACATGACAAATGTGCTGATGTAACAATGAGTATAAATCATAAACAAAACAAAAACTTTTACTCTTTTTCATCTTCTAAAACACAACAATCCAAGGAAAGCAAAGTGTCCGTAGAGAAGGAATCTTTTAAGTAAGTAGAGTTTTAATACAACACGATCTCACAAAACAAAACGTGTTTCTTTTCTTTCAGGGACGGTACGGGTTTTTTACATGCTCGTGAAAATGAGAAATAAAATGTCGTTATTCGTCTCTGATAAAAAATGGCCATGGTGATGATATGAGAGAAACATAGGGGAAAATAAGTTATGCTGCCTTAACCATCCAAGATCCACAAAATGGCCTTTCCAACAAATTTTTGAGATTTTTTTGTTAATCCACTCTTAACGTCTTCTTCTTCAACTACATTTATTTCTTAAATGAAGACAATATTAACGAAACTCATTCGAAAATCTGGAAACAGAAAAATCATGCATTTGCCCGGAAAGCGAAAGGTCCTGGGTTCGAGTCCCAGATGTGCAAATATATTTTTCTCTTTTTTCTGTTTCCAGATTTTCGATTGAGTTTCACTAATATTGTCTTCATTTAATTAAATATTACAATTTGAGGTCTTACACACTTATAAAGTAAAAATAGAAACATATTTTTTGTTGATTTCTTTCTCTCCGTATGATGTTTGTTTTTCTTGCAACTTAAAGAGAATGCTTTTTTATATTCTATAAATAAATCTACCTACGTGTATAACAAAAAATTATTGACAAAAAATAATAAAATAAAATAATTGTTGATTTAAATTATTATAGGGAGTAATCAATATCATTTTCCAATCACCAAAAGTAAAAGGAAACTACTACGAAAATGGAGACTAAATAAAAACATATTGCAAGTAGGTACTTTTTTTTTTTGTTCCTGTTAATAATAATTTTGTACTAGCGTTTAATTTGTTGTTTCACCCAACCTAATATATATTTGAATTTTTGATTTTAATTGCTAATTATATTAATTTCAGCGAATCGCTGATTTGGCACAGGTTTTACTTTTAGGGTGACATTTTGATCTATTTACATGACCAAAATATTTGATTTGGATTGTAGATTAGCAGTCGGCGACTCCACCATAATAAGATGTAAATTGGATATTTCTGCCATCTCCGCCGCAATTCTCAAGGAGGCTGCGATGAAGACGATCGTGTTTTCAACAATAATGATTGACGAGATAAGACCTTTTGATGTCAGATTGGTAAATTTCAGACAGGTGTTTGTCTGCCATTACTTCCAGAGTCAGGCGCTAAATAGAATTTTTGTTTATATCTGATCTGAGCCCATTAAACTTGGCCAGGAAATAATGTTGAAAATATTTAGGAATATAAATATTGAAAATATTTAAGTAATATAAATATTGAAAATATTTGTGTGAAATTGTTGATAACGGTTCAAGTCGCTTAATTTAGATTTTGTATTTTGCCAAAGGGTCATCTTTCAAAACGAATTCCATAATAATTCTAACACCCCGTGAATCTAGTAGAAATCTTGGAAGTAGAAATAATCTCCTACCTAAATGAATTTCGTAATACACTGCACTAGAGATAAGTAACCTTTTTTACATGGAGCACACAGGAGGCCCATAGGATAACAATTTTCCTCGGGGCCTTTGAATTCTTTGGGGATGCTGTGTGGAGGATATTTTAAAAGAAATAAGGGGAAGTTCTGGGTAGAAAAAAGGTATGAGGGGTGGGTAGGAATCTCAGGCCCAACCAGTCTCTCCTGATCCGACCCGCCAGCAGTAGTTCGCCAAACGCATCCGTCGCTAATACCTAGACAATCCCCACCCGCATGATCCCGGGGGCACCCTTGGTAAGTCACAAAACTTAGCGAACTACTTGGGGTGACCTATGGCAGGGGTTTTGGTTCCCGGGGCGACTGTACCCATACCCGCCTCCAAACTTTTCATTTCATTACATTATATTGTACAGTTGTGCATATATTCAATTTAATACCCATGCAGTATGCACATATATATTATTTGGCTTGATACTGTAAAAATATGTAGTTTTCTACTTGAATAAATGTAATAATAACTGTTAACATAATATTTTACTAGGGGTACATGAAATGAATGATTGCAAAGACTTATTGAAAAATTGTGCTCATAATTCCACTGACAAAAGATGTGAGGATTGACAATATTCGCCAATTTATGAAATAAAAACAAAACATCATTTATATTTCTATAAAATAATATTTCATGTATGACTACCGCAACACGGGCATAAGCCTAGTATGTTAGTAAAAAAAAAAAAGACAAAAAACTATTACATGAACATTTATGAAATAATTTTTAAAAAACTTCTTCTTCCTTGTAAAGCCGCCATAATTTTATTTGGGTTACAGCAAGAACCTCTTCTTTTATATTTACGGTTACCTCACAATGGATGCTAATTCATACATCTTATTGACAAATTATAAACATGGTACTTAAAATAGTGCATCGAACAAGAATTATAAATCGAACCTGTCTGTTAGTTCAGAAGCTCATTCAACAGCACAATAATTTTTCTAGTCATTCTACGATATTTGCAAACTGCAATCGAGAACAGTTCGCATTATCGATCTCTAGTATTTGCGCACGAATAAGTTATAGCAATGCGCTCTAAGAAGAATGTCTCTTAGATCAGCGTTCTTCAACCTTTTTACAATTTCAGATCGGCGAAATTTGTCAATTTGAGAGGTGCTACGTTCCGGGAACCATTTATTGAATAACCAACACTTCTGTCAAAGATCACCCCTACGTTTGTTAACTTAGCAGGGGTGCCCGGGTTCATGGTATGCAGTTTGTCTTGGTATTGGCGGCGGATGTTTATGTCCACTTACTGCATGAGGGGCCAGATCGAGAAAGACTGGTTTGGAGAGGCCTTTTGACCTATCCAGTCGGTCTCTCTCGAAACAACGCCTCTCACCGTGGTGATGAGGGATGGACTCTTAATCCGTTATTCCTAAACATACTGACATCCAGATTTTTACCTACTCGTACCTTTTCCTTCCCAGAACTTCTTCTATTTTCCTTCCTAAAAGAGCCTCCTATGTGGAGTTAAGGTAAAAAAAAACGCATTTTGCAGACCGGCTGAAGACCAAGATCAAAATAAATACTGGTAGGTATTTAATTAGGCCTGTGCCGGTTCGAGGGCCATTAGGTGGGGGAACACTTACTTAAATTAATGAGATTTTTTAATCTTAAGATTACGAAGGTTGCATTTCAACTAGTTCCCGTGAATACATTTCCTTTGGCTAACTCGCATGGTATACAAATTAAATGGAAAAAAATATCAGAATACGAGATACAGAACAGGAGAATTGTTTTATGAATTAATACACCTATAATTTTCTTTAATAATATGGAGTGCTTAGATAGTTAAAACCTGATTTCAATTTATTTCAATGAAAGTTTCCCTTAACTCGATCACCAGGCTATTTTTTATCCAATTCATCCACACAAAAAAGCGGTCGTCCAGTTGATTAAAATTTGAGTTATGTATGCAAGTTATGTATTTAAAAATTTTAACTTGAGTTATGTATGCAGTTAAATGTAAAAGTGTGCCCTATATCTGGTATAATACTCAGATTACTCACGAACGTCATCAACTTAATTATAATGCAGAAAAACTTGTAGTGAATTACACAAAAAAATTATGTTTTCTTAGTTTATAGTAGGAAATTTCAAAATTTCAAATGGATGATTTTAAAAATATTTTTGACCATCTCTCTAACATATGAAGGAAAATATGAAATAGAATTAGACAATATAATAGATAGCTACCGATCTATTAACAAAATAATTGTAGAAAATTTCACAGTAATTAAATCGTAAAAATATCGATATCAGATCGATAAAAATTACACAGTTTAATTAGGTGTCAGTGGCTCAATTGGTAAAGTGTTAGTCCTGCTAAGACTAGATAGAGGATCAGGGTTCGAGTGCAAGTCACGGATGGTTATTCCATAAATTATTAAAAAAAAACTTTATTTTAAAATTAAAATAGCGTACACATATTAATTATTTAATAGTGGGAGACTACGAATTTAGTAACTAACAAATAACTTTTGCGTTGATTAATCATAAGCCTTTTAGGCACCTGAATATAACACGAATCATGGCTTAAGTTTAGTTTGAAATACAACATTTCTAAAGACTATATCACAATTCATTCGCAAAATCGTGTAAATTTGTAAGTAAACGAACACCTCTGAAAATGTGATCCTTGTAGTAGTGTGAAATTAAATAATGTTATTTTAAGGATTAGAAACTTGTCACATAAAATACAGGTAGATATATAAAACTAGAACCTACAAGCTCCACATGTAATTTGAATTATTTGATATGTTCACTTTATTTTTCCGATAAATATCCGCCTTACCAAAGTAATATGAATTTTCACTGAAAAAGTTTCATAAATCAAAATCGAATGGATCCGAAAAACACCAAATAATATTTATTTATTGACGCCTTGAAGGCTTTTACATGTATACATTATTATAGGTAAGTTTATTATATAGTAATATAATAACGAGAGTACAAAAAGGTAAGCAGGTAATAAATACCTTTGTAAGTAGTTACATTAAGTAAGGGATGTTATGGATACCGTAGCACCGGAATCCATTTATTAGATAACCAACACCTATGTCATAGGTCACCGCCTCAAGTGTTTCTCTACGTTTGGTGACTTAAGCCGGGTGCCCGGGTTAATGGGAAAATGTTTGTCCGGGTCTTGAGGCGGCGGATGCGTCTGACCAACTACTCCGTGGCAGGCCAAATTGAGGGAGATTTTAACCTCTCCAACAGGACTCTCTCGACCCATCGTCTTGCACCGCAGTGGGAGGGATAGATTCATACGGCCGTTACTTCTGGACGCAATGACCCCCAGATTCCTATCCACCCGGATAGAACTTCCTCTCCTGCCATTCATAAAAAGATATTCCCCACATCCTCCCGCAAGATGATATAGGCCATGAGGGGAATTACTTTCTTCAGGGCCTCCTTGTGTGGAGCTAATATAAATATATTTAACGTATATAAAAAAAACGGTGTGTTTTCTTACTTTTTGAATGTTAAATGTAAATGTTTGATGATAAAAAGTACACAAGCTCAAGTTGGAAATGAAATTGCCAGCCAAAAAAATATGCCTTTTCTGAAAAAATCTGGAGTGAAAATAATGTGAGAATTACATGCTCAACGTACGAGAGAATATTTTACATGTTTTAATACACTTATTTTCTGCTTGATAGTTAAGTTAAAGTTACACCAAAATATCGTATACTCGTATGTTGATATTCATAAATTGGTAGTGAGAACTTCAGAAAACAAAAATACGATTTTCAAGGTAAATAAACATTTTTTATGTAAAATTTGAGATATTGCGCAATGTTGTGCATTCTTCAACTAATGTTTTGGTCAGCAAAAGGTGTTCATTTTCAAAGCTGATGAAATTCTGCTCAATAGTATTCTTGCTCTAACATAACACTGCGAGATTGCCCGATGCTCAGCAATCGTTAAAATATTTTGTACAACTATTTTTTTAAAACACTTTGAAGTCATATCTACTCCCTTTGAAATTGTACCGCACGCGCGCAAACAAAATAAAATGCCAATGGAAAAGAAATAAGCCTGTAGAAAAATATACAATTTTATAAAAGAAAAACATTTTTCATGCAACATTCGCATTAAATTATTTAATAAGAAGTTGTCCAAACTACCCACATCTTTTAAATGGGTTCTGTTTGAGCCTCGGGGCTGGTTGACGAACAAATACATGATACGTAACGTTATATGATGGAATAGCAATATAAAGTTGAACGTAAAGGATTTTTAAAAAGTTTTTGAGGTTTAATCTTATATTTTCTGAGCAGTAAAATCTGAAGTCAACAGTTACAAATAAGGTGCACATTGGTTATATTCTTATGAGAGTTTTATTTGAGCTGTTTAAATACTTTTTGAATAGCATAGGCACCTTTCAATTTCGGTTTAATTACATAAATACTTATCACTATTTCTTTTCGCAAAATACTAGCTAGTACCCGGCGTGCCTTGCAATGTCATTCAAAGAAATCAATTGATTCTCCCTGCATGTCTTTTCCCGTGCGTCCCTGTTCACCTCCCTGGTCCCCTCCCGCGTTCCCTTTCCACCTTCCCTGCCTTCCCCCTCCCTCTTCACCCCTCGCCGCAAAAATATATAAATTACACACATTTTAATTTAAACAAGTTTCATAACGCCAGAGCTTACGATAATATATAGCCTATAACCTTCGCGGGCGGGCATACAACGTATCACCAAAGTTTCACCGCAATCGGATGAATGGTATGGCAATGCATAAAATACGAACAAACAAACAAATGTTGATTTATATATGTATAAGAAGTTATAAAATTAAGAAATATGTAATTTAGAAAAATTTTCAATATGATTCTATTGATAAAAATATCATAATGTAAAAAGTATTACAATGAGATTTTTTCCCCTATAGTGCTTACCCTTACCCGTCCCAATCGAATTACCTATTTCGCAGTCTATTTAAGTATAGTTATAATCGCATTTATTTTATTGTTGTGTACCTATTACATGTTTATCACTTGTTGAACTTACATCAGTATTATAATTTTTTTAATTTTCTGTTTAGTTCTGTTTTAATTTTTTTTGTTTTTCTTAAATGTTCTAGTTTACATTCAGTTACTTTTATGTTTCTAAATAACTTTCTGTGAACATTAATAATTGGTCTGTTTTTGCCATCCTCTTAAGTATATGTTGTTACAAAAACTGTTTATGTTCCTTAAATAAATAAATAAAATATTTTGGTGCGTATTGGAAGTTAACTCCAAATATCTTTTTAAAGGTAAATGCAGTCTTAAAAAAAAAAACAACAAAATGCAATTATTTAAAAAAAAACATCGTAATTAAATCACTAAATAAACAAATTTAGCTTTCAAAAAGAAATAAATAAAACTGAATCAAGTCAACAGCAAGAGATTTAATAAAAAAAAACTAACTATAAAATAAAGAAAAACATATACACAATCCATTATATACAACACTATCAAAAGAAGCAACAAACTAATATCCATCCTTTTTGTTGTTGTTGTTATATTAGAGGTTAAAGTCACCATGGATAAATAATGTAAAACAATAATTCTGTAAGATGCATACCCCAGAACTGGTATAATATGAGGTATAACAAAAATTAATAATTTATAAATCTTTTTTTAAAATAAATAATGAAAAACGGAAACTTTTTGATACCTGCATACTTCCTGTACGTACTTAGGTATGGTTGCAAAACTTGGGCACTCCCAAAAATTCACAATAAGAAGCTCGAAACTTCTCAAAACTCCATGAAAAGAAGTATGATAATATGGAAAAGACTGTCCGATAGAATAAAAATTGAAACCATTAAGAAACAAACAAGAACAAAATATATCGTAAAAAGAATAAAAAAGCTAAAGTGGAAGTGGTCAGGCCACACAATCAGAAGTGAAAAATGGTCAAAATTAGTCATGAATTGGTTCACAAGTTTAGACGGTGGATTGACGACATTAAAGCCATAGCAGGTGGTACACGGACAAGAGTAGCTAATGATAGATAGAAACGTCGAAAGTTAGAGGAGGCCTTTGTCAACTAGTGACATACAGACAGGGTAATTATTAATTAATTTGGTAGGCGGGTTTGGGTACCGCCGCCCTGGGAACCATTTATTGGATGACCAACACCTCTGCCACAGGTTACCCCAAGTGGTTCGCTACGTTTGGTGACTTAGCAGGGGTGCCCAGGTTCATGGGGTAATGTTTGTCTGGGTCTTGATGGCGGGTGCGTCGGCCCACCTTCTGCGTGGCAGGCCGGATTGGGAGATGCTGGTTGAGGGAGACCCTTTACAACCGGTTACCGTTGTCCGGGCCGCTCGGTAGTACAGGGGCCCGACCCTCAGGCTCACGACTGAGGGTGGGCTGCCCCATCAACGAGTGCAAAAACCCCACCGCTGCTGTTGTGCCGGTTCGTGACCGGAGGGGACCCAGCAGTTGCGTTTGGGGCGCATTGGGCGACCTCTCCAGCCGGACTCTCCCAGCCCATCGCCTTGCACCGCAGTGGGTGGGTTGGATTCATACGTCCGTCACTCCTGGACACTCCGATCCCCAGCTTCCTACCCACCCCTTATACCTTTTCCTTTCCAGATCTTCATTTCTCCTCTTCAAAACAAAAAACTTTACTCAATCATGAACTCACAAAAAAACATAAATAACATCTTTACAACGGCGAGAAGCAGGAGTCCCCGGTGCAGGCCAAAACTGTTGGTGAACTTCACCAACATTCGCGGCCTGCACAAAAATCTAAATTCAGTCCACCACCACCTTGTTTCCCAACGTCCCAACCTTCTCTTCCTTTCCGAAACGCAGATAGCTGAGCCTACAGACGCCTCCTATCTGGATTGCCCGGGTTTCACCCTCATGGGCAAATTCAGACCCAAAGGAGGTGTATGTCTCTTCAGCCGAGCTGACGTCAACTGTGTGCGACTGTTGAATCTGGAGAACTCCAAATTCGACGTAATGTGGGTGCGCGTCAATCTTGCCAGTACGGTAAGGTTTTACGCGTGTTTATACCGCTCACCGAACATTAGCGTTTCAGATACATCCGAACTCTTCAAACATCTAAGTAATACTGTTGATGACCTCTTGCCCCGCTTCCCTACAGCAGAGTTTGTGGTCCTGGGGGACTTCAATGTTCATAACGAACCTTGGTTAAAGTTCTCAGGACCAACGGACTCGGCTGGACGAGAGGCGGAATCCTTTGCCCTCTGCTACGGACTGGAGCAAATGGTTCAGGAGCCTACAAGGGTTCCTGATGTCCAGACTCACCGCTCCAATCTGCTAGATCTGTTTCTAACCACTGTGCCACACGGCTACAAGATTGAAGTCACAGCGCCTCTAGGATCGTCCGACCACTGCCTGGTGACAACATCAATCCCCGTAACCTTCAGACCGCCAAATGAGCGGCTGAAGAGAAAAGTGTGGCACTATAGATCAGCAGATTGGTTTGGTCTGCGGGCTCATTTCAATGCCTTCCCGTGGTCAGCTGTCTGTTTTCAGACTTCGGATCCCTCAAGATGTGCCCAGGAAATTGGTGAAGTCATCTCATCCGCGATGGATGGCTTCATCCAATCCACTGTGAAAGAAACTGGTGTGGGCTCAAAGCCGTGGTTCAGTCGACAATGCTCCGAAGCAGTGCGACGAAAAAACGCGGCTTACCGAGCCTACAACACATCTCGAACGTCTGAAAGCAGAACAGTATATAACAAAATGGCAAAGGAATGCAGGAGGATCATTAACAGGTCAAAATTCGAGCACGACCTGCAGATCAGCAGTAAGCTGGCTGCCTGCCCGCACGGCAGCAGAGCGTTCTGGTCGCTTGCGGGCTCAATAGGTCGCAATTTCTGCAAATCCAGTCTGCCACCTCTTACCAGACCTGATGGCTCTCTAGCAAATACCGCCGCCGAAAAGGCTAACTTATTAGGCAAAATGTTCGCGGAAAACTCGACCCTCGATGATCAAGGTGCTACCCCGCCGTCGGTTCCTCATTGCAGTTTTCGTATGAAAAAGCTGAGGATCCGGCATCGGGATGTACTCCAAGTCTTACGAGGGCTTGATGTTAATAAAGCTAGCGGGCCTGACGGAATACCTGCCCTGGTATTGCAGAGGTGCGCTGTAGAAATAGCTCCAATTTTGACGAAGCTTTTCAAAATGTCCCTGAAGACTGGCTCTGTGCCCTCTGGTTGGAAAAAAGCGATCATTCACCCTATTCCAAAGAAGGGTGACCGCTCCAACCCAGCCAACTACCGCCCCATAGCGATCACATCTGTTCTGTCAAAAGTGATGGAACGTGTGATCAATGACAAACTGCTCACATACCTCGAGAAGAACAAAATTATTAACGACCGTCAATACGGATTCCGGCGGAACCGCTCGTGCGGTGATCTTCTCGCGTATGTGACGCATGTTTGGGGACGGTGCCTGGAATGTTTTGGTGAGACCCAAACGGTTTCACTGGACATTTCCAAGGCCTTTGACCGGGTTTGGCATCGAGCGCTTGTCAACAAACTGCGTTCTTACGGACTTCCCGCATCCTTGTGTGCGTGGATTGCCGACTTTTTGAGGGGGAGGTCGATTCAGGCGGTTGCTGACGGTTTCACCTCTTCCTCGCATTCGATAAATGCTGGCGTCCCACAGGGATCGGTTCTGTCTCCGACTTTGTTTCTGTTGCACATCAACGACCTCTTGTCATGTGCACCGATTCATTGTTACGCGGATGACAGTACAGTCCATGAAAGCTTTTTGTTTGACAAGCCTCTAAAGGGCACACAAACCCCAATAGCTCGGAGGGCTTTGAAGCAGAGAATGGACGGTTACCTCGAGAGTGTTTTCTCTTGGGGTAAGAATAACCTCGTCGAATTTAATGTTTCAAAGACCCAATCATGTCTGATAACGTCTAAAAGGGATCGAAATGATAATCTAGTCTCCTTCAACGGAAGCATTCTCCCGAACAGGACCTCCATTGATATGCTTGGTGTAACTCTTAGTGACCAGCTCAGGTATGGGGGCTCCATCGAAACCAGAGTTAAGTTAGCCTCTCAGAAACTGGGCGTACTGTACAGGGCCCGCAGATACTTTAATAGTACTCAACTGTTAACCCTGTACAAATCGCAAGTGCGCCCCACGGTTGAATTTGGCAGCCACCTCTGGTCTGGAGCTCCAAAATACCTAAAAAAAACCCTTGACTCTGTGCAGAAACGGGCGGTCCGTTTGATAGATTCTCCCATCTTAACAGACGGATTGCAATCTTTAGAGCATAGGCGTCAGGTGGGAATGCTGTCCTTGTTCTACCGGTATTACAATGGAAGATGCTCCGAGGAACTAGCGTCATTGATCCCCTCGGCACCGGTGCATAGTCGGGAAACACGCCAAACACGCGCCCAACATTTGTACACAGTTGATATTAGTCACATGAGAACGGGTCGTTTTTACGATTCGTTCTTGAGTTCAACAGCTCGGCTGTGGAACAATTTACCGGCCTCTGTGTTTCCTCCCTCCTACAACATGAGTCTCTTCAAGACCCATGTTAACTCCTTCCTTTCCTCAAAAAGACCCTCCACACAGCATCCTCAAAGATGACATAGGCCCTGAGGGAAATTATTTTCCTCAGGGCCTCCTGTGTGGAGTTAATGTAAAAAAAAAAAAAAAAAGGGAGTCGATGCATGATAAGTGTTATAAATGTGAAAAGTTTATTATAAGTAATATAATGTAATTTAATGTCTGAATAAAGACTATTATTATTATTATTTTAATAATTTTTTTATGGGTTTAAAACTTTTTTAATTATTCGTGGCCTCAGTTCTTAATTGTCCAAACGACCATTAGAAAATTTTACGCGAGGAGAAGGTTTTCTTTAACTATTTCAATGAAACATTATTGTAGATGTTTAAGATAAAGCTATTTCCGTAAAGGTAAAGGTCACATTAATTGAAATAATTCTTAGTTAAGAGATTAAGTATGATTTTTTATACTTTATTTTAACTTTAAAGTGGAGGTTGAAAAAAAACTAAAATGGTCGATTGGACAATTAAGAACTAAGGCGACGTATTGTTGCCATGACAGTTGTACTTATAGTATCAACAGAATATAGCAAAGTAATATAAAAACCTCATTCGGAGATTAGATATCATTACCGTAATATGATGTATGTTTGTTGCACCCCCTTAAGCTTTCCGTGTAAGCCTTCGACCTATAAGATGATGTAAACACGGGAAGTGGGTAGAGGAAGGGACGCAGAGCTAGGGTAGCGGAGGGTACACACTTCACCTTACATCTTACAGGGAAACCACAAGTAACAAAACTCAAGAGGGGACTGAAAGAAAACTTTTTCATTCCCTTTGTAATATGTTATGAAACTTTCACATAAGCTTAATAATATCTGGAGTTCCGATGATGACCGGAATACGGTAACGATTTATGAAATAATTCAAATAAATAAAAATTTGTCTAAAAAAATCGTGTCATTTTTAAGTAGTTATTTTTTCACATTAACTCCACAGGAGACCCCGAGGAAAATAATCTCCCTCAGAGCCAAATTTATCTTTGGGGATACTGTGTAGAAGATTTTTTTGAGAAAAGGGAGGTGTTTTTTTTTAATAATCTCTTGCAGACGTGTAATTCAGAAGAACACGATAATTTTATTTCTATAACACGTAGGTTAGTATCAATTTATGCACCAGTGCAACGTTTTTTCAGAAAAATCCGTTTGTAATTTTATATCATGACAACATGAAAAAAATGGATTTCTCTCCACAGATTACTTAAAGGGATTTTTTTAACGATTCGTTTAAAGTAGTGGTTCCCAACCGACCACAGGTGGTCCGCGTGATCTAAACTGTGGTCCACGAAACATTTATTTATCTACTACAAAACCGAATCGAAAGGTATCCAAAAGCTGAATCGTAACCCTTTTGTTATTAATGATGGAGAGGTAGCTGAAAAAGTCCAATAACAGCACATTAAGTTGCAAAATGATAATAATTGCAACATTGTTGTACCTTATGGTCCATGTGATAACAAATAAATGTCATAGTGGTTTATGGTCAAAAAAAGGTCGGGGAAAAAGGAACTGGTCATGCTTTGTTTTTTTATTACATTTAATTATTCATTAATTTTATTTTAATTATACATTAATGTTTGTAAATTACTACATTATTATAACTAATGTAGATATTATATTTTCTCTTGCTTAATTTGGCTCCCACAATACATTTTTAATCTACTAATTGGTGCAGACTTTAATGCTTCAGGCAGACCATTATATTACTTCATCCCTTTGTAGAGTAAACTATTTTGCGTATTGCTTTGTCCGTTTTGGGAGTCTGACTTCATTGCATGTCCTTGTACATTCATATAATAAACCATTTAAATTACATAAAGAAATAATGATAAAAAAATACTCGTACTTACATGCGATGGTGCTACACACAACTGCCGAACTAAATTTTAATTTTAAATAATATTGCTTTTGAGTCCTTGCAGAGATTTTTTCACGAAAACGGTGCGACAAAAACAAAAATAATCCAAAAATCATTTATTGTTTTTTTTTATTTTATTTTTTTTATTTTATATATTATTCAATAATTTTATTATTAAATTAATAAAAACAGTTTATTTATAACTGTTTTTATTAATATAATAACAAAATTATTGAATATATAAAATAAATAAAAAATTTAAATGGAGTTCTACAAATTAAACTTGATAACAATAAATAATCATTCATCGAAGTGATAATGCTAATTTCATGTCACCGGACATTTCATGTCTTCCGGAGTTTATAATGTTTCGGATTAACAGACTTTTATGTAATAGATTTACAAACCCGTTGCCTTCTTTTAATTACTTAATTATTATGTTCAATTATTTCTCATCATTTTCATCTATGTTTTATCGTAGTGATTCTCGCAAAATAGAAACACTAGGCGAAAACTTTTTCAAGGCAGTTATTTTTGTACGTTTTCTTACCGTTCGCGTCGCTCTATCTTTAGGCCCAGTACTTACCGCGAGTGTGTTCAACCTGTACCCATTTAGTAGTAAGCTTATTCGTGTGAACCGAACCAAGGTCTTTTGACAAGGGCTTGCTAATTTGTTGGTGGACTAATGACTTGCTTGAGGTATGCATCAGTCAGACAATAAACTGCGCTGTTTCATTACTAAAAGTTTGTATGCTGTGAAACTAAGATGATTTATAAGCCTTGATATATTTGGTTTTTTGGAATTAAAAACAGTTTTTATGGTGTGATTAACCAAAATCTTTTTTTTTCATTTAGTAGTGACTGATAAAAAAAGGGTTGTTTTGTGTGTTTATAATCCACTTACAACTCAAAAATATCTTCTGTGAAAGGGCACGAAAAATAGGTGTTTTACTACGAGTTTGCTTTCCCAAAAATCTTTGCGCAAAATAAATACTAGGAATTCTTGGTTTTATGAAGAAGTTTCTCACAACTGAACACTATGTCACAGTGCTCTTGAGGTGAATTGTCACGAAAACAGCGTTACACAAACAACCAAATATTTTTATTCTTATCGACAAATTTCAATTTAAATCATTATCAATAAACTATGAATTTAGGGGTTGAATCATGAATTTTCTGATATAATATTTAAAATATTAAGAATCTACAACTTACCTAGATAAACACTCTTGCAATTAGAGTTTAAAAAAATAAATAATGTTTCATTTACATATATTTTTTAACATTAGCTCATAATTTAGAAGATAATTTCTATCAGGGCCTATTTCATCTTGGGGGATGCTATGTGGAGGGTATTTTTAAGGAAAGGAGGAAAGTAAGTTTTGAGAAAAGGGATGAGACTGAACTGGGGTCAGAGTGTTCAGCAGTGACGGACGTATGAATCCACCCCTCGGATTGCGGTGCAAGGCAATGGTTCGAGAGAGAGAGAGAGCGGTCAAAGGGTCTCTCCAAACTGACCTAAGACATCGAGTGCAGACGCATCCACCGTCAAGTTCTGTACACACCTTGCCCAATGAATGGGAAATACGGGAACTCCTGCTAAGTCGCCAAACGTAGTATACCGCTTGGGTTGACCTGTAGCAGAGGTGTTGGTTATCCAATAAATGGTTCCCGGGCGGCAGTATCCATACCCGCTTCCTAAATTGAAACCATTTGTTTTTTTTAGGTTGGTAAAATATTATAGACTACATTAATTTAATCAAATTTCTTATGAACTGCACATTTCTAAAGGAGGTTACTTTAAAGGTTTAATTTTCAAATTAACATCGGATGCCTATAGAATGAAAACATCGGAATATTGCATGAGCACAAAATCTCGGCACCGTACTAGCTTCACGATATTATTTCTCGAAGGGACGGGTGTTGAATTTAAAAAGCTTTCCTTTATTAAGACTTTATGGATAAACATGCTACCAGCGTATAAATATGCCAGTATAGGGTCTTTGATATTTTAAAACAGCAGAACAGATTCCTGGAAGTATCCTATACAGTATACTGAAAATGTTAAAATTTCGGGGATGTTAAATCTGAATTTAAGGCTCTGAGTATAGGAATAAATCATAAAGCTTTAGGAAAAGCCTCGATAGCATTTTCAAAGTGAAAATCTAATCTTATGCTGATCAAAATTGTTCGGAATTATTAATAAATAGGCGAGAGTACTTTATCCCCTTAAAAAGATAACACGAAATCAATATTACATCATTAATTATTACAAATACAATTACGAGGCATGTTCAGTAAGTAAATGTACTGAATTTTTATTTTTATTTAAAAACAAAATTTAGACAAAAAATTACAGGATATTGTTGATACACTTATTGTTATTTTTACAAATAATCGCCATCCAGTTAAATGCATGTGGTGAGCCGTGGCACAAGTTTCTTTATGCCCTCCTCGAAGAATTCTCCCACCAGCTTCTTCCCACACTTCAGAAAAAAAATCATCCACGTATGCCTTCGGGAAGGTGAAAAGATGATAATCTGAAGACGCCAAGTCAGGGGAAAAGGGCGTTGGTTCAAAACATCCCAACCAAATGAGTCCAAAAGCGTATTGGTGGCTAATTCGGTGTGAGGACGGACGTTTTCGTGAAACAAGCGCACTTCTCTAGTCAGCATTCCCCTCCTTTTGTTTTGAATACTCATTTTGATTTTTTAGAGTATCACAATATTGTTCTGAATTGATAGTCTCAACACGAGGTAGAAATTCGACAAAAATGATGCTTTTTCGGTCCCAAAACACTGAGGCCATAATTTTTTTGCACGAAATTGTGGTTTTCAACTTTTTGGCCGATGGGGAATTGGTGTGAAGCCACTTTGACGACATTTTTATTCCCAGGCATCTAATGAGTCAACCACTTTCATTTTCAATCACAATAAAGCTCAAAAATCCACACTTTTTTTTTCTTGTGGGTGTTATTCCTTCCGTGAGTAAAAAGCGGATCACAGCATTTTTTGCCGACATCTCTCACGTAACTGGACTCTACAACGTGAGTTTACGTATTGCAATTTTACTGCGATGCTCACTCTGGTCAGGAGATCCCCCTCTACCACTCAGTGTTGCTAACTCTCACAAAACTTACACTCACACTCACAGTACTCTTACTTTCTGAACATGCTATGTAGATTATTTCTAATAATGCGTTGAAGAAAAAGGTTGGTTTAATTCTGTTACAAGATGGTTTGGAATTATCTGAATATATATATATATTCCCGTATATTATACCATACCGTCTGGAGAGTTTGAAAGTGTATCGTGTGAAGAAAAGATTTGTGTGTTCCAAATCTCCCTTGGCGAAAGGGTGGGATAGTATTTGGGAGGTACAGTAACAGAATATTGCAAACATAATAATATATCTTAACCAAAAATCTCCATGATTGGATATTAATCTGCTTAAGAAATTTTTGCAAGACACAATAAATAATTATTTCTTCAATTTATAATTTGAATACCAGCGTTACATTTTTTGTAAGATTCAGCTGTTTCAATATCCGGAGCAAGGTTATTTAAAAATGTTCGACCTTCGTTACGATCAGAATTACAAATGGTAAATTATATCTACATCTCGGAAAAATGTTTAATTTATCATATTTTAAATCGAACAATAGCTGTTAACTCCAACTAAAACAGCAGAATATAAATTAACGATATCGCAATTTAGGAGACTGTATGGAAACCGTCATCCCGGGAACCGTTTATTGGATAACCAATATATTTGCCACAGGTCAACCCAAGAGGCTCTTAGCAGGGATGCCCGGGTTCATGGGGTGAAGTTTGTCCGGGTCTTGGCGGCGGATGCGTCTGCCTACCAACTTCGTTGCAGGCCGGATCTGGGAGACTGGTGGCTCATATCCTTTTTCTTCGCAGAACTTTCTCTCCTTATTTTTATAAAAATACCCTCCACACAGCATTCCTAAAGTTGACATAAGCCCTGACGAAAATTATTTTCCTCAAGGCCTCCTGTGTGGAGCTAATGTAAAAAAATCATATCATTATTTCTTTATTTTCTTAAACAGGGCAAAATATGTTCCATTTACATAATTTAATTAAAATATAAATAGAACAACAACATAAAGAATGTAACAGTATAAATGTAAAGTTAAATCTAAAAAAAGGTAAAAAGTAGGGAGTTGAGGTATTAAGTAGTAATTAAAAAGTAAGATGTATAAAGTTTAAGTATTAAATATAATGTTTTAAAAAGTATAAAGTAAAAAAGTAAAAATAGAATGTTAAAAGTAAAGAAATGAAATAGTTATATCTAAAAACTACAAGATATCTTAAAAAAGATAAATAAATTTGCATGGTGTTTCTTCCAATCCACACTATCTTCAATTTGTATGTTATCCTACCGAAAATGCACTAGTCATAATAGCTTTTATCTCTAAAATATTTTCTTAAACTTTTAAAACTCAAAACAAAACATTACAGAATTTATTGAATACTAATCCCGTAGAACTTCCCATCAAAATTTTACAATAGTTTATCAACTTCGTTAAGTAAATGTCTTTAACAATTTTTATGATCTTTTGTTTGCTCATGAAGTTTTCAGCGGGATGCATAGTTTCGGGGACACCCAATAACCCTCAAGGCTTTAATGCTGTGGTTGTAAACACGAAACTGTAATAAACCTCCAATGTTCTGTAATTTTCTCCAAGATAGCGTAAATCAGTTTACTGGTTATGTATCTTGTCAAAGAAAAGCCCACACTTGGATTTAGTTTTGCGAAGATTTAATTATCTACTATTGGTATAATAACGCGATTGTCTCGTATTCTATTTTATTATGGTTACTGTGTGGGAACCAAAATTTATGAAGTGTGTCATTGAATGAAGGTGATATTTTTTAATTTATGATTTTAAGTTTATATTGTATTAACTTGTTAAAGAAATACGTTAAAACGATTATAATTAATAATATTTTGGTAGAAAGCAGTCACTTTGTGGTTTGAAATATTAATTTAAATAAAACAATAACTTTGTTTGTAACAACGATTTAATTATTTAATTTTTTCAATACCGACCTGATTCGCTTAACACAAGCATCTTCAGGGTATAAAATTAAAGTGATCAAAAATATACATTGTGTGAGCTTATATTTGGTCCCTTTCTGTATATATACCTATATAAGCTCATACATTGTATATTTTTGATCACTTTAATTTTATTCCCTGAAGATGCTTGTGTTAAGCGAAACCGGTCGGTATTGAAAAAAATAAATAATTAAATCGTGATTAAAATAAAGTTATTGTTTTATTTAATTAATTTAATTTGTACCTGAAAATAATTAAACGTAAACCTTTCATTTACGTTTGAAATATGAAATATTTTAAGCAAATAGTTATTGGAAATATTTTTTCGTCTTTCTCAGGTATGTTACATAAAATTATTCAAAAAATCTTTTTATCTACTATTTAATTACCCTGAAAATAAAACGTCAATGACATTTTTCCATATTTAAAAAGTAATCATGATTAGGAATATAGTTGTTTTATCAACTTCGCGCAATATATCAGCATCCTGTTTTCAAAAAGTAAACCTTTTGGAGGAAATAAAAAGCTCGATTTCTTTTTTTTAAAAGCTGTAAAAATACCCTACTCACAGAACTTATGATGAGACAAACAAAGAGTACTTCATAATTTCATAAGAGTTTGTTACGTATCAAACATTTTCAATTGTATGAAGAATTTTTATTCAAGATAGGAAATTTTTAATAATTTATTTGTGTATTTAAGCGTTGAAGGCTTTTACATGTATATATTATTATCAGTAAGTTTTACGGAGTAGTATAATCATAAGTGTATGGTCATGGAATAAAGAATATATCACCCACTTATTTAGTACCTTTTGGTTCTAGACAATTTACCACGGGGTATCTTACACTTGCCAATTATAGGCCCAAGTTCGGCCCGTAATAAGATCAGGAAACCCGCCCAAAGGGCACTTTTTGTGTTATTATTTATTCAAGTTGTATGTGTACAATTCATAATAAACTGAGTAAAAAAAGTTATAAACAGGCACAATACAAGTATTAAGTTTAATAGTCAGAGAAATCTGTACAAAAGAGTTCAACAAGAGTGGTACTATGAAAGTAGTTATAGTATGGTATTTTTTTTTGTTGTTTTTATAATAGAGCTGTTGAAGTATTATCAATCTTTCCCACGAATCAAATAATTTCATTCATACAAATTTTGCAAATACCAGCGTCAAAAGAGTTTAGAAACTAGTCGGCATTAATATTTGATGAGATGTTTTAAATATAACATTTTTCCTTCGATTTTCAAAAATGCCACTTTCGTCCTAGGGCGACATTTCTTTTGTTGAATTCACCGATACGAAGCACAAAAGAAAAAGCTAACGTCTTTTATTCATCACACGGATACCTGTGTCTAAAAAAGTAACGAAAAACAGAACGAACATTCTTTTAGTAGGTACTTATTTATCTCCTTAAATACTTTATTCAGTCTTCAAAGACAAATAGAAACCATTGAATAAATTATATTTTCATATAAAATTGCTACAGCATTGTTCGTGAAAAATGTAATTAAAAACCCACTCAACTTTATGGAACGTGGAATTCAAATGCGTTTTTAAAGTTATGGAATTTTTCAATTTCATCAGAACCATTCTGTAATGGAGGTAATCTTTACAAAAAGTGAGTTGAGCCCATAAGTCAGGTGAAAATTTCATGAAAGATAGGTACGGTTTTTTCATGAGATATGAAATATTTAATTGAATAGAGCTACTTGTAGCGCGTTCCCAGAAAGGGCTTTGTCCGTTGCCTCTAGCAATCTCGAATACCTGAATAGGAATTCGACTAAAGCGTTGGAAAGGTTGAAATGTATCCTTTTCGGAAAACAAATTTGTTTGCCGAATGTTAATACATCCTTGTTAAAATAACGCGAGGAAACACTGTTGGTTTAGCTCAACCATGTTCAAACGTGCAGAGAGCAAAACTTCTCTCGACTGCTAGTTTCATATGATGCTGTGTTTATTCTGACATTGAAGTTTATTTAAACATTTAATACTCGTAGTAATAATTCTTTTCGAATGAAATATGTAGAAAGTAAGTTAAGTTACTCAAATCGCTGTTATTTCCGTCTACAAAACGAAATAAAATCCAGAAACACGCAGATGTTAGTGTACAAAGTACTTATTAGACCAGTACTCACGTACGCAGCTGAGACGTGGGTACTAACTAAGAGGAATTAGCATTACGAGTTACGAGCACTGGACATTTTTGAAAGGAAAATTTTGAGGCGCATTTTCGGACCGGTTCTAGAAAATGGATTTTGGCGCAGACGTCACAACAATGAGCTAAACGTCACAAAATTTATAAAACTGGGAAGACTTAGGTGGCTGGGTCATGTAGAAAGAATGAAAGAGCATCAAGCACAAACTGTATAACTCAAGATGGAGCGACAACGTCCTCAAAAATATATTTACCTTGAAGCCACTAAACTGGAGAGAGCTGGCACAAAACCGAGATGAGTGGAGGAAGACTCTTGAGGAGGCCAAGACCCACCAGGGGTTGTAGAGCCAAGAGTGATAATGATGATGAAGTTAAGTTACTCATCTGTGAATTATGTTTATACTAAAGGAAAACTTTGCTCTTTAGATTCGGAGACCAAACACAATCAAAGCCATTTCAAGCGATTAGGTTCGGACTGATTATCTCTCACCAGGATGGTATTGAAATTGTCTTATACTCTTAAAAAAAGTGCAGGTGTATTTTGTTTTTAACGTGTCACTCTCAGTCCGAAGCCAACAAACCACCACTGAGTGAATTATTGTGCCCAGCTCTGTTTACTTTAATTTAATTTTAATATGCCCTAAGCTTTCTTTTGAAAGTCGCCAATAAAATACAAAATAAAAACATGGTAATGTGTTACTCAGAGTTAGGCATTCAGAAAGTAATAACGTTGCGACCTTTGAGATTACTGATCCCTCCAAATGTCAACCCCTATGGTATTGAAGTCAATTATGGCCATGTTTGAGGGATGAGATTGTTAACGTTTAGAGGATACTACGATAGGAAGAAATTCTTTAAAAAATTTTTAAACTATAAACGCTATATAATATATAATTTTCTAGATGTTTTTTATGAAATGTAAATTTAATTGAATATTTGTCCACCAGTCCCAACTGAAACCGATGTTTTTTGTGGTAACTAAGTTTAGTAGCTTACTTTCAAAATCTGTGCCTATTAAAAGTACGGCGGCTTATTCACAAACTAATAACTTTTTTTGTGGTTGTGATAATTCCCAAACCTTCGCGGGCGTTTAAAGAAGGTATTTTGAAAGTTTAAAATATTTTCCATGCTTAATATAGCAATAGATAGACGGAAATAGGCATATTTTGATTTTTTTATAAACCGATTAATGGATTAATCATCAAACCATCGATAATACCTAATCATTTATTGAACGCTTTTTATGCAAGATTCTACTACTTATTTGAATTAATTGAGAAAACGTTTTATTTTTCTTCTGACACCCATCTCAGCCCTTCACCGCCCCCTTGCAGCCTTTCACTGCCTTCGATTTTACCTCGAGGTTACCACCGTTACCTGGATTTCATCAACGCCCCCAGAGAGGCGCTATCATCCTGGGATGGAATCACTGACCTACATAATTTGCGTTTCGGAACGAGGTGCGAATTTACTATATTATAATATTTCAAATTAAAAGATTTCTTTGTTTCAACCACTTTTAATGTCTATAAAACTGACCTGTTTCGAGAGCGATGCTCTCTTCCTCAGGGTTTACTAGTTTTATCTTTAGTTTTTAGTAAACCCTGAGGAAGAGAGCATCGCTCTCGAAACATGTCGGTTTTATAGACATTAAAAGTGGTTGAAATAAATAAATCTTTTAATTTTGAATTAATGGTACCACAAAATAAATTTGCTGTATTTGAAGATTTAATGTAAATTTGCCCACGTTTAGAGCATCTAGAAGAATTTTGTAACATTTTTATATATTGTGTGAAGGTTTATTTTTAGATATATTTATAGATGTAACAAAATACTAACATAAAATGAAACATTGCATGCGTTATAAAAGGGCGAACAAGTATCAAGCAATCGGTTAACACTAATAGAAAATTTCATACATAGTATCATATTCACTAATGGTTTTAAATGCTTCATTTTGCCCTTTTAATGGCTTATTTATTTATTTGCTACTTGAGAGTGTGGACGGATCTAGAAATAGTTCTACATATACCAAGCTAAGAAGGAAGTGGAACAATGTTTCAAATAACATCAAATAATAACCTCAAATTTGCAAACATTACCCACAAAACTCATTATACCATTATATGGAACTATGCTGGGTTTGCGGCACGACTCAATGATGACCGTTGGAATCACAGTATCATTGAATGACGTCCTTGGTTGGGAAAGAGAAACAGAAGTTGACCACTTATGGCATTTGAAGACCATTTGCAAAGATTTGAAGTCTTATAATGGGTGGGAGATGCCAAGAATCAGCAAATCTAACAAAAAATTAAGCAATTACGTTCAACGGTGGACGCTCATGAAGAAGAAACAAATTAAAACCGTTTCATCTATAAATATTCCATCGCCAAAGCTACTTAACCACTGGAGCGATTTTGAACGAAAAATTGAGCACTTTTATTATTCTGCGTTTGATAGCGATCCAAAAACGGACCACTTTTTCTACCATTCGTAAAAATCCGAACTTTGTAGACTATTTTAGAATGATGTTAAAAATATTTTTCCCCGCCAGCTGTATTCTGATAAAATTAAGTCCTTTTTCCATAGATATGCACCTTTCATTATCAAGAATACCACATACAACATACAGAAATCGAAAATATTCTATGTTGACTTGAATAAGTGTCCCTCACAGCAGTTTCAAGTAAAAAACACGCAGGATTCCCGTGATTATAAACTTAAAGATTATTTTTTTATTATAAATCCTAAAAATATAAGGTAAACGGTAAAATATAGGTCAATTCATTGACTATATAGCACTATAATAAGTTTGTATGTCTTCATGTTAAAATTCGTAGTTATGATTTTTTTAATGTTGGCTAAATGACCTTCTGGGAAATCTCCAGCAATCGAGGCAAATTTATTTATTTCGCATAATCGCTACAGTGGCTTATGTATTTTCCAAAATAAAATATATTTACCTTAATTAAAAAAATAGCCTTCCTGGGGACAATGTCAATTATCTGTCTTGTTCTTCTGTCATTGGTAATTGGTATAAGGCCTCCAATCGTAACTCTCCAGCGATAAAATACGAAAATGAGTATTGGCTGTACTCGGCTGTTTGATTTCACGTCTGTTAATAATTTATCTTAATAAGCCGTTCGCAAATACTTCATTAAATACCAATTAATATTAATTGGAGCGTTCAATTGAAATGGTAATTACGATTCACGACATGAATTAAATCTTTATGCCTTGTTAGTGTCTGTACATTGGTAGTAATAGCAGCTTACTAACCGATTACATGATTTAAGTCATACTCATCAATTTATTGGGGGAAGTGCTTCAATAATTATTATTACCATATTTTATGACTCAAGAAGTATCTATTTTGGTACTAACTTTGCTATAATTTTCAGGTGTCCTGAAGTACCAATTAAACGGTTTTGCAAATATTTTAAGCAGCCTGAAATATTTTACAAACCAAAAACGGACGCTGCGAATATCACAAGGAATAGATAAAAAAAAGTCCCAATATCACTCTGGTGAACAATTACCCATGGGAATGAAAGCGTTGTTTAAATTGCTTGTTTAGTAACCAACTCTGATTTCCAGATTCCAATCTTCTCACTCCTTCTCCTTACTCTCTCCTACTTCATTCAAATGTTACAACATTCTATGAATTAGGGATGCCGTAGTTCTACTAGCTGCGAATAGCTGGAATAGGATAAAATTTATAATTTAATCACGTCCGGTCGTTAAACCAATTATTATTCGTAGTTCTGTACTTGTTTTATTTATGACTCGCCCTGCTTATTATGTAGGTACATGGCATATTTAGATTTAAGGTATGTAAATAAATTAATACAGTATATAATGGTTTACACGGGGATGAATTGGAAGATTTTACTCCGCGTTTGTTTAATTATGAAGGGTAAGGCTCTTGACTCGCAATGCGAAAGTCGCGGGATCGAATCCCGGCGTGGGCAAATAAAAATATTTTTTAATTTGTGTTATTTCACAAATAATTCATTGAAAATAATATATATAGTCTATTTGCGGCACGTTCCAGAGCGGAAGACACTCTCAGTATCGCCCTGGTGTAAGACAATTATTCAGAATTGAAACGTTTCTTGAAATGGCTTTGGCCATATTTGATGACCAGATCTGAATAGCCAGGCCCTTCTCCACCTTCCACTCCCCATCTTTTTCATCTCCCCACCATCTTCAGCCTCACAACATACCCCAATTGGGAATGCCATAGACTGACTGGTTCCAGACGAGAGCAGCTGAGACTCTTGTGAGGTATTCACATAAAAAAAATAACAAACTTATCAGAAAAAAACGACCTTCCACGCCACCGCCACCATATTTTTCGTTTTTTTTTAAGTTACCTCCACGCAGGAGGCTTTGGATCTAGGGTCATGTTCATTCCAATTATCATATCTTTTAATATAACCCCCATCTTTATTGTTTGTGAGATTTAAATAACATGAAATTAACGAATTAAAAAAATGTTTCAAAAAGCGCTTTGTAATTTTTTTCTCCTATTTAGCAATTATTCAACATTTCCAGTGATTATACATATAACAAACTCGGTATATTTATCTCGTGAAAACGTTCTATAAAAATGTTTGTTTGAAATAAAATTTTGCAAAGGTCAAGTTTCCCATTTTAACATGTTTTTGAAACGCCGGAAAAATAAATCGTTAGAAAAACACGTTTAAGTTTACATGAAAACATTTTTAATAAAAAGGGAATACGAAACACGTAAAGCATTTTTTTATATATTAATTTTATATTTACCATTTCACGAGAGCAAACACTTACTACCAAATGATATAAAATACCAGGTATGGTTATTATCAAAGTTAAGCCTCTTCTTTTTAGAAATAAAATCATTTCAAGAATGTTTTTATATTTGTTATGTGGGAAGGGGTACATACGTTGAACCCACTTGTAAATCATTTGATTTTCGTGCTCCTAATAAAGAATTATGAGTTCGGTCGGTTTCAGTTTAATATCTTCATTATCAGTTATATTGGCAATGCCATCTAAGTTATGCCGAGATCACTTCGGAATTTAATAATTTAATATATTACATAATTATATTATGAAATTATAATTTCTCATTCTAATATCTTTAAACTTTAATACGAGATGGCTTAACCCGTTATTTAATACCTAATCACTTCTTCTTCGAATACTAACTAACTAACCATCACGCCGTTTCCCCGCAGGGTTAGGTAGAGAGGACGGACCGCCAAACAACTCGGTCATGGCACACACTCTTTGCCTCACATCGTCCATTCACACATCGTCTCATACATTCTCTTCTATTATTCTGACTTTTGACATGGCCCGACTCAAGTATCTGATTCCCTTGATCGTGCCATGTCTTCCTCGGACGTCCTCGACTTCTTCTACCATTCACATTTGCGTCGTATATTCTTCTTACAGTACTTTCTTCTTCGAATACGCTTCTAATAATTACGTTATAGTTCTAAAGAATTTTATATTAGCAACTAGTAGTTCATTTTAATGTGCGTCCACTAAGGCACATAACATTTATGTTATTTTATCTATATCTATATATCTATATAAATAAAAATGATTCGCCGAAATGTAGGTACGCGCATAACTTCTAAACGACTGCGCCGTATTGGATAATTATTTTTTTAGTTCTTTATTGTCAGGACAAGGTTTGTATAAAAGAAGCGGTGAGCTCTGGCATAATGAAATTTGTATAAAAAATTGAAATAGGTGGCACGCGAGCTGTTTGAAAACTGAATGTACCGGGACTGAATGTACGTAATGCCGGAGGGGGGAGTAGAACCCGGGAGGGGGGAGGAGAACTCGAGAGGGGGGTTCGCGGGGCGGGGGTAGCGGGAGAGGGGAGTGGGTAGAGGGAAGGCGGAGAAGGCGGAGTGGGAACGCTTGAGGGGAAGGGGAGGCAGAAGGGGAAAGGACACACAGGGAGAAACAATTTCTTTATTAAGTTTCATAGCAACGTATGCCGGGAACTCGCTAGGTTGTGATAAAAAAAATCAAATAAAAACCAATATGTGATGGTATAATTAATAATATTATTATGAACAATGAAACCTTTAACCGATTGTGTAAAAACCACTATGAAGTTATGGTTATTTCACTGTGCAATTAATATGCACCATTACCTAATAGCATATTCGTTGTGGTTGAGATTAAGTTATGACATCATATTCACTGGAAATGCGTATTTTAACAACTATTTTTGGGTGTGGGGTCCCTGTTTTAAGCTTTTAACGATTTATCGTCTAATTCAGTGGTTCGCAAAGTGTTCCGTACGGACCTCCGGGGGACCCCAGGATCATTCAGGGGGTCCGTGGAAAATTAAAATTAAGTTAAGGGTCCCTGAACAACGCTATGGGGCCGCGCTAGATTCTCAACCTTTTTTTGCAACGTGGGAGGAGGGGGGGGGGGCGTAATGGGATGGGATGCGGCAGGATGGGATAGATGGGTGAGATGGGTTTCCACAACGGGGGGGGGGGGGGCGTCAAAAAGGCTCCGTGGGCCAAAAAAGTTTGGGAATCACTGGTCTAGTGCAAGTAACCTCATATGTATAAAGGAATGCACGTATACTGTAAATAATAATCACACTAAAGAAATTTATATTTGTAATCAATAAAAGTGCAATTCAGTGTGTTGCATTCTTTGGTACTTCGAGGTTTACTGTCATCTTTTTATCTTGGAAAAGGGCAAACCTGCCACGATGATTTATGGTACTTCGAGTCGTTTGCTGCTGGCGGGTATTTTCAATTTTCACCGTACATACTAAGCCATATCAGACAAGTAATACGCTCCTTTCTATCCTGGTGATGTACGACTTGTATTAAAAAGAGATAAGTTTGCAAAAGGTTTTTCAAAAGCCTTTAATACTTTATTTTTACATGTCATGTTTCTACATTAACACGCAGTAGTCGAACAAACGCACCTGCCACCAAGATTTAGACAAACCTTACTCCATGAACTCAGAAACCTTTGCTAAGTTACCAAACGTAACAAAACCATATGCGACCTCAGGCATGATGTTGATTGTGCCAAAATTTGAATAGCCCTGTGCGCACACCGCGCTTATGGCGTTCGAGACAGTTCACTCTAACATATAAAAAAAAATCCCTTCCAACGAGCAAAAGAAATCATTTTTACAGTGTAGTTATAGTTCTGGCCATTGCACAAATGTTCAACTAAAGCAACAAATTGTATACTTTTGAAACTACAAAAAAGTGTAGTTAAAAAGTATTTTCATAAATGAATACTCGTATTTTATTGAAATAGCTTCAGCTATGTGTAGTAACCAGATCCTACGAGTCATTTACTTTCTAAACTTCCACTTTTCCTTCCCGCTGCTTTCAGCCACATAATATTTCTATTGTGTGTCGGAAAGAAGAATCTTTAAGAAAAATAAAACCTTTCTCGGGTTTATGAAAGCTTATGGATATCTTATTTTACATGTATAATTTAGTAATTTTATTTATCTGGTTAATATTGTATTACACAAATGTTCCATGTTCGAGTTTTCTTAGTGAGGATTCGTGGAAATAATATGGGGTATTTAAAACTATTCTCTTCTGGTTTATGAGAGAATATAAAATATTATTTTATTTCATTAAACAATGAGTTAAAGAAAGTAATTTGAAAGTTTCAAACATTTCCTAGGCTTAATATAGCAATACATAGACATCTCATATACTCATGAGTACCTCAAAAACGGAGGTGATGGTTATAGGAAGGGACCAAACTCAGTAAAACATACTCGCTAATGGGACTCAGTTGAAACAGGTGGACAGGTTCAAATACCTTGGGGTCGAATTCTCCAGCGATGGTCGGCAAGACGGAGAAATTGATAGAAGAATATGTGCGGCAAGCAGTGTATTGCGTCCTCTCTACGCTCCAAAGTCCAAGCTGCCGAAATGAGATACTTGCGAGGAGTGGCAGGGGTTACGAAATGGGATCATATAAGAAACTCGACGATCCGAGATGATCTAAACATTGAACCACTGCTACTCTTCATAGAAAAATCACAATTGAGGTGGCTTGGGCATGTACTAAGAATGTCTGATGACCGAATTCCGAAGAAGATACTGAGTGCGATTCCAGAGGGAAGACGTCCAGTGGGCCGCCCCAGACACAGATGGGCGAGGCAACTCCAGAAACTGTGTGAGGAGAGGATGGGTCTACCATGGACAGAGGCCGAACAATCAGCACAAGACAGGGACTTATGGAGGAGCCTTGTCGATGCAATGGGTCCCCGACCCGAATAGGACAAGGGGAAGAAGATGTATGCATGTATCACATAAATTTTTTAATGCATATTGAATTTTCATTAAAAATCTTTTACGAAAAATCTTTATTAATTTTTCTTTGTCTTGAAACCACAAGTTGTTGTTTTTTATATTCATTATATGACTCAAGAGGTCGCGGTTTAATAATTATAGCAAGTAAATTGATTTCCGATTGTTCCGATTAAATAAAGAATGAAAAAAAGTGCGTCTAAAAAGATTCCGCTTCTTTCTCTTTAATCGACGTCTTTCGGCGACGTCCTGTGCACACAAAAGGTAGGGTTTCCAATTAAATTTAATTCTGTGTAAAAAATAAAGGTTCCTTAATTATATTCGAGTTGCTGATAATATCTGCACGTTCTGAAATATGAATAAACACATAAGTTTTTTCAATTCCAATAATAAAGCAATTATATTCGGTAAAAAAACAGGAAAAACCATTATAATCTTCATAAAAGCCTTATTAATTTAAAACGAGTTTCACAGTAAAATATATATATTACTAGCCGGTCCCAGGCATGGGTTGCAATGCCATTCAAAGAAATAAATTGATTCTCCCTGCATGTCCTTTCCCGTGCGCCCCCGTTCCTTTCCACCTTCCCCGCCTTCCCCCTCCCTCGTCTCTGCCTTCTCCACGAACCCCACCTCCCCAATTTCCCTTTCCCCTGCCTTTTCTCCCTGCCGCTAAAATATATGAAATACACACATTTTCATTTATACAAATTTCATAGCGCCAGAGCTTACCATTATATACAGCTTATACGTTATTCTGATGTATGAGCTCTATTACAGTAAAGTTTAATTAAAATCCATTCAGTAGTTTTGGCGTGAAAGAGTAATAAACACACATACATCCATACAATTTTCGCGTTTATAATATTAGTAAGATTTACATAGTGGCGTATACAAAGTAATTTATTTTCATTAAAATTTATTTTTAATTATTTATTTATTTTCATTGATTTTCACTAATAAAACAAAAATGCAAGTAAATAAAAAATAACAATTTTTCAAAATTTTCTTCACAAACGTAATTTTTTTTCTTATTAAATTCTAAATTATTGATAACAGTCCATTTTTGAATCGCAATCTATTTGCGACTACATTATTATTTACTAAATATGCATTATTACAATCACTTGACCCCTTTTCACCTAAAATTCCAGAAAGATATGTAAGATTTAATAACTACGCAGAGGCAGCTTCACACTTTAAAATTGATTCATTGAGTGTACGAAGGCATCATATGGATGCACTATTCATATATAAATTAGTCGAAAATAATATTCACTGCCCAGAGTCGCTAATTAAAATTCAATTCAATGTACCTGCGCGTACAACACGCTCTTCTGTCCTGTTTAGGGTGGATAAATACAAGACGAACTCTGAGCGAAATTCTTGCCTGAACAGACTATGCAATAGGTATAATAACACATTGTCCAATGTGAACATTTTCAATTGCGAACTTACCAAATATAAGAGGTCCATAAAAGAGTATTTCTCTGATGTTTCGTGAATAATATTATGTTTCTATCGTTTATACACATTTCTGTTATGCTTTGATGTGTATGTGCTATCTCTCTCCAAGGCTACCAATGTATTGATATTTTTTTTGTAATTATTCGTTTTACTAATATAATATTTTGTTTTATATAATTTTTGGCTTCATATTCCTTTCTTATACATTTAATTTACTTATTATGCTGTCTCAGTAGAGGTAAAATCACAAGGAGGAAATCCACAATTGGTTTTCATTTGGCTATATAATACTTATGCACAAAGTGAAAAAATTTAAACTGTCGATTTCCTGAAAATTAATAAATAAACAATAAATAAGTAAAATATGTAGTTAAATAGATGAAAAAGGAAAGTCGACCTACATAACAGAGAATAGCGACATTTTAAGCTTGCAATGTGGATCAAGTCTAACAATGCACTTACACATGCAAGCTAACATAGTGGAAAAAAATCGTGAGGTTCATCAATAACACCCTATAAGCCACTGCAGGGGCTAGCAGCCAAAATCAATTGCATGGGGATTTAAGCGACAATCTGTCCATTCGCTTGCAATTGACTTAATCTCGTTTGAAAGCAGAGCCGATGTTTATTTGGGTAATTTGACGTATTCATTAGCCGGTTGGCATCCACTGTCCCCACAGAACGATCGATCCATCAGCAACAAGACCTGATTTGTGGATTCGGTACTTATGCACTTTGTTATATGTGTGGTTTTGGATTGCACTTGTCGTCTGAAATGCATTCAAAATCATTTGTAATTAACGATTTCAAATGTGATTATCTTTGTTTTGATTTATGTGCAGCACTCAATTAGAATGTGACAATTTGGATATTGATAAAAGTCACCAGTGACAGCTTTGCTAAAAGGCGTAATATGTCTCTACACTCTGTACTACAGGGTGTTGAAAGATGTATCTGACTTACTTTAACTATTGATTCCTGATTTGGAGTAAAAAATATATATAGATCGTCCAGTTAATTAGTCAGATATCTCTAAAAAAACGAGTGTGCTTTAGACCACACGACTGAAGTAAAATTTCACTAACTTATACCGTCCATTAACAATATAACAATAACAGGAATAAAAATATCCCATCCCCTCAACACCCCCATCAACTCAACTCAACTCAACTCAAATCGATTAGCGTTTCACTTTCATTATAGCGTTTCATATCGATTAGCGTTTCACTTTCATTAAAGTTCACATCGATTAGCGTTTTACATTGAGTAGCGTTTTATATTTTTTCGTAACGTATTCATCATTTTACCCCCCAAGTGTCGAGCGTGCGTAAAGAAGTTTTACTTCAAAAATCGAAATTTGAGTTGAGTGAGCAGTTATATGAGAAAGTAATGTACCTTCTATCTGGTACATTACTCAGATTACTCATAAACACCATTAAATCAATTATAATTCAGAAACAGTTGTGTGAATTTAACTAAATGTTGATGTTTTCTGGGTTACTAGTCACTAGTAGAATATTTCAAAATGTTATACTAATGCACCGGTATGCCTCCCGGTATAATTATTTTATAGCACATTTAATGTATAAAGCACAGACACATGAACATAAAATTTTATTTATGGTGAGCATTCGAATATGCCCCATTATCTCAAAACTTGGTATTTGAAGATGTTCGACTAATCAACTGGAAGATTAATATATAATTTTGGTCAATAATTATAAAATTTAAAAAAATGCTTTCACGCATGTCACTCGTCGTCGACTACATTCTACAGTAGCGCTGGCTCCGTGCGGTTGGGATTCTCGTGCTTAAACCATAAGACAATACATTTTTCTTAAATTGTTTAACAGTAAGTAAGCTAGAACCTACCTACTTATTAAAAAAATCTTATCATTTTATGGGGAAATCTATGATAATAGATACATTGAAAGAGCGTGTTCCTATTTTCTCTTGGACCCCATATACTGTAACACCGCGATGACACTTTGATGGATCGTAAAGAAAATACAATATGGGTGCAACATTTTGCACTTCTAAAGCTCAATTTATTATTATTATAAAGCCTTACTGCGTAAATGAATTAATGAATTATTGCAAGCAGACATTCATACAGCGCTTTTAAATGAAGTAATTAAATTTTAGACAAATAATCTATTCAGAAGCGCTTTTCTTAAATAAAGTATTTAACTCAAAATTAATTTTATTATGGTCTAAGCATCCGTATACAAAGCTTCGTAATATTTGTATTTATCTATTGATAAATTAGATCCATCGATAATGCTGTATTCCGTGTAATATGCGGTAATGACATCACCAAATAACGACCTAATTTCACCTCAAGTGGTTCGTTACGTTTGGTGACTTAGCAGGGGCGCACGGGTTCTGGGTCTTGGCGACAAATGCATCTGCCCACAAACTGCGTGGCAGGTCGAATTGGAGAGACTGTTTGGGGTACACCCTTTAACCTCTCAATCAGGACTCTTTTGAAACATCCATCGCCATAGAGGGGGGATGGGGCTGGATTCATTCGTCCATCACTCCTGGACACACACTGATCACCAGCTTATTACCCTCACCTTACGCCTTTTTCTTCCCAAAACTTCCTCTCCTTCTTTCCCTAAAAATACCCTAGAAACAGCAACCCCTAAGATGACATAGGGCTCGAGGGGTATTGTTTCCCTCAGGGCCTTCTGTATAGAGCTAATGTCAAAAAAAGAAAACTATTATTTTCACTCCTTTTCCCAATCTTACGAAAGTGACAGCAAATTAAGAGGAAATGAGCCATTCTTACAATTTTATTCCCTACATATCTGGTACAATGGCACCAATTGGGGGAGTGTGGTTTTCGCTAATGAGCGTAAGGGTTCAAACAATGGAACTTTAACCCTTATCAATGAATGAAGGATTTTGTGGAAAATTCTTTGTTAGAAAGTAATAGTCGATTCAATTAAAAAAAAATCTTGGCTTAATATTATGATTGATTGAGTTTTACTTGAAACACAACCATATATCTGAAAGCCTGAAGTGCCTATGACAAATTTGTGAAATGATCGGGAATGAAGATTGTTTGTTTTTAGTGATTACTTCACAAGAGTCCCAACTGCTCCCGTCTGGAGCCAGGGAGACTATGGCGCCCAATTGGGGAATGTTGTGAGGCTGAAGGTAGTTGGGGGGGAAGGAGATGAGGGCGAGGAAGATAGGAAAGTACCTTGCTTTTCAGATCTGGTAACACCACCATTTAACGGCTTTAGCCGTGTGACGGCTAAAGCCGTTGAATGGTGGTGTTACACCAGGGCGATACCGAGAATATTTTTCACTCTGGAGGATGCGCAAATATGCTATATATTATTTTTAATTAATTAATTGTGAAATAAAAAAAATTTATCAATTTTTTTTTTTGCGTATGTCGGGATTCGATCCCGCGACCTTCGTATTGCGATTCAAGAGGTTTACCACCCCTCGACACCGGAGGCCGTCAAGTTTATCAAATTCTTGGCGTAAAAACGATGAAACAATAGGATATAATTTAATTACCTAGATTTCCTGAAAGAGGATTTATTTCATTCAAATAAAGGACGTTTTAGTGTACTTTCTACTATCGGTTAAAAAGATAATTCGTTTGTCATTCCAAATTATTAACGAACTGAAAATTCTGTTACATTTTGATGTAAGGTTGTCAACAAAATTTACCCTACGACTATGTCGCAGCAAACTAACATAAATTTGACCTATCATCGAAACCATTCGGCCAGCACTGATTAAATTAGTGAACATCGGATGGAGTATTTCTCGGCGTTGCCTCTTAGACATAATAAATGAATTTTCATTTTCCTATAATAAGATTATTATTGACATAGATTTGAAAATTGATTAACAAAATTGAGACTTATAAGCATGTTAAAATAAAACATCCTTTTGGTTTTTACATGAATTAAAAGTTGGATTATTTTTATACAGTTGAAATAAAAGCCGACAATAATAATATTCTTGCATTGTATGGTAATTTTGGATAATTTGCTTTAACACGCAGGTTCATTAAATTGTCATCAAAGCGGTGATGTCATTTTCGATCAAATGAGAATAACAATAGAATTTCAGCTAATGATGGGTTATGAGTTGTGTACATTATTTTGCTTTTCAAACTTATGTGAGTTACAATTGTTAGAAAAAATATGTTCGTTTAAGATGGAAGAAATGAAAAGGTAGACTTTAATTAGAAACTGCCATAGGTGGAAGCAAATCTCACAGTTTTTCATCGAAAATATAACGCCGTACCAAATAGTCTCATATATTTTATAAGTATCTACCAATTTAAAGTTAGGCATAAGTAGTATAATTTTTTTAAGTAACGCCCCTGTTTGTAAGGTGTAAATAAGGTAAAGATTTGGCAGCTTTGTGAGTCGGGTCAAGGAAGGGACTGTGGAAATGGATTTTTTAATAGGGCTACAGAACTTATCGAATATAGATATATCTCAATAGCTTAATAATAAAGCTTCGTAGATCATAGCTTTTTAGACCATCGGAAATAATCTAAGATAAGACCGAATCGGATAGGGACGCATTAGCTCAGCTGGTAGAGCTCCGCCCCGGCAAGGCGTAGGTCCTGGGTTCGAGTCCTAGATGTGACCGTATCTTCTTCTGGGTTGTCTGTTTTAGATTTTCGGTTGAGTCTCGCTAATATTTTCTTTTTTAATTAAAATATAATCTAAGCGAGTTTTCACCACCTCTGAATATACAGTATAGTACTCATCAAGTAACTTTAATCTTAGAATTAGCATTGCGGTAAAAACATTAATTTAAAAGACGGGTAACATACGTTACTCGAGGAAGGCTAATCAACAATTTACTCAAGAAGTGGTGAAATGCCTTCCAAAACACCCGTCCGAGTTGCAGTGCATACCCTTAATGAATCAAAATGTCTTTTTCTCGCTGTATTACCGAAAAACAAAGATTGAAAAGAACTTTTATCCAATTTGAAAACATCATCAGAGAGCAAAATAATGATAATAATCTAGCATTATTTGCCTGTGGAAAGCTCTTCGCGTAGCTTATATTTTGTTGGTCGAGGGAAGGCTATGAATAAAATAACAAGTCTCGCTCGAGTTATAAAAAGAATATGAAAAGGAAATTTTCAGAAAGGTAACATCCTTTCCCGGGTAAATATTACGGATCATTAATTTTATTTATTACTTCGAGGTAGTGATTATGTAGAAGAATTCTTTAAAACTGAGGTGAAAGGCAAGAGCAACATGCTTACAAGATTTTATATCCAAGTTCATTTTATTCAGTTCTTCACTTCTGACATTATTTATAATGAGATGAAAATCTCGACATTCATGAGATTTTTTATTTTACCGAAATTAAGGTTATTAAATCCTGTAATTTCTTCTGCTATAATCATGACATTATAAGGGTAAGAGTGGAAGACTAAAAAAAGGACGCATAGAGATGCTTTTTTGTTTGAATACCGCACAGGAGTCCCAACTGCTCCTTCTAGAGCTAGTGAAACTATGGCATCCCCAATTGGGGTACATTGTGAGGCTGAAGGTAGTGGGAAAAGAAATCAGATGAGATAGAAAAAGGTAGCGAAGTACCTGGCTATTCATATTTGGTCACATTATCTACATGAAAGTGAATAAAGGAGTTCCACCAACATTTTACAATTTACCTTTCCCCTTTCAATTTTTTTATTATTAAATTAAAAAAACCTTGAGTTGTTAGTTAATAAAATATATTATTCAGCAGATAAAAAAAAACAGAGAAGAATTTACCAACATAAAATTTTCTCAATAAGAAATAATGAATCATCAGAGTTCTACGTGGGGTTATTCACATCTCTCTGTCTCCTATTATACCTCTACATTTTTCAATATAAATATAACGCATTACAGAATATTTTAGTAAACTACTCATGAAAAATAAGAAACACCCCATCAAAACATAAATCAATGAATATAAACAAACAAACTCCTAAAAACAAATAATTGATCACCATAAAACCACGTTTTTGTTTTTTTCCACCCGAAATGATTAATGAGAGAGCTTTTGAATAATTGCGAAGTGGGTAGAAATGGTGGTTCCCGTCCTATAGATGAATGCCGTGTTTTATTAAAAACGACGTTATGTTTCCAGTTTCGACGGTAATCCTACGTGGTTTATTTATTTTAATTGAGCACGGGGCTTGAAATTAAGGCCCGGGGCAAAGGGACGCCTGACCCTTTGCGGAAAGTTGCATTTGATTTTCCAAGTTGCGAAACACCTCCCCGTCACGCATTTCCAGCTGTTTAGCCACTGTAAAATTGAATCCCATAACTTCAAAGTATTTATTTGATGTTCGAATAAAACCGTACATAAGGCGAGGAAGATATTTTATAAGGTTTGTAAATAAATAAAGTTTAATAATTGAAGACAATGAACTTTGGAACGGAAAAATCAGGAAAAGATTTAATCGCATCTAGGAATTAAACCTTGAATTTGCCGTTCGTACTGGGAGAGTAGTTTAGTCGAGTAGCGATTATATCACTAACTAAACGCGTTCGAAAACCACAATTTTAATCAGCTCTTTAGTAGAGTCAATCCATTTCGTTCTATTTTTTCGGGCGAGTAGCGGCCCCCACCACGCTTCCCAGGGCATCCCTGCAATTGACTTGCGCGAACCCGTCGTTTTAGTAGAGTTATTAGTAGGCTTGCAGTGTCGTGAACGAAGATGCTACTCTAAAATTCTTTATTTTTGCTTATTAATCTCTTTTCGTGTCCATAGTGTATTTATTTTCATCTCATTAATTTATTCTTCCACCTCTTCTAAAATGTGCATTACAATCAGCTTAAGGGCCATTAACTAGCCAGAGGCCGAGAATTCATATTTCGTCGAAGATCTCTCGACACTTGAAGGTCATGTAAAGTTGTGTTGTATTTATCTTCGAATTGCTTTGCACACACATACGCATGTCAGTGTTCTGTGATTCTAATGTGGAGTGGTAGTGTTCGTGTTCGTGACAAGTTTTTTTCAAGATTATTAATTTATCTGTACAATCATTAGGCTAATTTAGTGGCATAACCATTAGTGCTAACAATCAATTTGTTTGGGCACTTTGGCCTAAAATCCAAAATTATATTTTGCATTAAAAGTCCGCACGGCATTTCTCTTAGAAACTCATCTTAAATCAGAGTATTATTACGCCAGCATCTGAATCTGAATTGGGGAAACGCTTTCAGTTTTATTTTGCCCCCCATTGTAAAAGATTCAGAAGTTTCATTAAAAAATGCTTTCGATAATACTTCTCGGAAGAATGATCGCATTGTCGAATAACCTTTCCCCTTTTATCGATATTTTCCATCAGAAATTTGCATGTAAAAAGCTTTTATATGTAAGTAAAGTGTTAATATTGAAAAGAGTTTTTTGAAGAAATATGAAAAATATTAAAGTTTTTAGTATTATGTATTTTGTTACGTTCCCTATTTCGTCATCTTCTTGTGCCAATTCTTTTAAGCAAGTATTTCGGAGTTATGTATGTAAGGTACTTCTCTGAGCCTACTTAGCACGGCACGACTGTGTATCGGAGAGGAACAATAGCCTGGAGCTTCTTGTAACTCTACACGTATTGTTTCAATCAACTCCTCGGGGCTTGCTGAAGCTTCTCGAAAGGGTATTTATTTGCCCTCTATGGTGCAAGCTTCAAATTTACATCCATTGTTAGTATAAATATGTGAGACGGTTAAATGAATTCGACTCGTTATGAAAATATCCAAAGGGCTTAACGGAGAGATTAATTACGCATTCGAAAATGAGTACTTTATTTTATTTAACTTTAAACAAATACATTTTTGAAAAACTTTTGAAGGTTGTATCCATCAATACAATATGAATCATTGAATAAGATAATTATAATAAATCTAAACGAAATATGAATCAGAATAACCCACAGAAAAAAAAAAAATGCTCCATCCGCTCGACCATTGGGATCTAATTTAAAAAATGTGGGAAAAATTGGTTGAAGAAATTGTTGATTTTAAATATGAGATCGATAAAGATGATATAAAAAGAAGGTCCAATTATCCGAGTGGATTGAGGCGTTGTCGTTAAGACAGAAATTCTAGGTTCGATTCCCAGTTGACGGCCACTGTCATCCAGGTCGACTAACAATCCAAAGGCCAATAAATTGTATTTGATTAATTTCTGTTATTTCACAAATAATTAATTAAAAATAATATGTAGTGTTTGAGCGGCTGGTTCCAGAGTGGAAGAAATTCTCAGTATCGCCTTGGTGTAAGAACAGCATTGAGAAATGAAACGTTGCTTGAAATGGATTTAGCCATTTTTGGTGATCAGATCTGAAGAGCTAGGCACTTCCCGCCTTCCTCTTCCTTATCTCTTTCCTCTCCTCACCACCTTCGCAACATACCCTAATTGGGAATGTCATAGTCTCACTGGCTCCGGACCGGTCTATTGTGCGGTAAGCACATAAAAAAAAAATTGCGATCTTTACCGTTTTATTTTCTATGTCTTGATTTATTAGTATGATCTCCTTCTTCAATGGTTACTTATTTTTTTAATATTTCTTTATAGCTGTGAGTTAACCAAAAGCCACTAAGTGATAACAAACTAAGTGTTTCAACTCAAAAGTTTCAACAAACACGGATTGTTTTGAACATGTGTCTTATTCAGTTCATTAATATTCACTGAACCAAATACGTTTAATTCGGCATGTACGTTTTAGCTATTTTCGGCAATGCTACATGTATTATATTTTACATGAACCTGTGTCACTACACAGACTAAATTAGGTAAGAACCTTATCCAGGCCACCACAAACTAAGGCCATTATAATAATAATAATAATAATAGTAGCCTTTATTCAGACAGTAAATTTATAACACTTATCATGCATCGACTCCCTGTCTGTATGTCACTAGTTGACAAAGGTCTCCTCTAACTGTCGCCATTTCTCTCTAGCTACTCTTGTCCATGTACCACCTGCTATCTGCTATGGCTTTGATGGCGTCAACCCACCGTCTAAATGGTCTACCTCGCTTTCTTTTCTTGTCACTTGTGAACCAATTCATGACTAATTTTGACCATTTTTCGCTTCCTCTGAGTTTGTGGCCTGACCACTTCCTTCCTTCGCTTCCTCTGTGGCCTGACCACTTCCACTTTAGCTTTTTTTTATGACTTATTTTTGTTCTTGTTTGTTTCTTAATAGTTTCAATTTCTATTCTATCGGACAGCCCTTTCCCTATCATACTTCTTTTCATTTCCTATCATTTTTCTTTACTTGGCAATAATTATCTAATAATCTGATTTTTTTATCCTATTATGTGGATATATAAAATAATATAATAATCCGTTATTTGATAAACATAAGAAGCCCAATGGGGATCTTCCTTAAGATTAAAGATAATATATACTTCTGGTGTGCCTCAGGGGTCCATTTTGGGTCCTTTGCTTTTCTCTATCTATATAATTGATATTACGACATGTTTTCACAACGCTCAAATTTTACTATTTGCCGACGATATGAAGATATACCTTCCTATAAGCTCCCATGACTGTTCTGTGCGTTTACAGGAAGATCTTGACCGACTGACGGATTACTGTCTCAGAAATAAGCTTTTTATCAATATTTCCAAATGTTGCAAAGTCACATTCACACGTAACCATAAAAAAATACTGCATGAATACACCATTTCTGGATCTCTGTTAACAAATAAAGATTATATACGTGACCTCGGGGTTATTTTGGACTCTAAACTTACCTTTGATAAACACATTGATAATATTGTCACCAAAGCAACAAAGAGTCTAGGCTTTGTACTGAGAACATGCAAATTTTTCAAAAACACTAAGACTTATCTGATTCTGTGCAATTCACATGTTCGTCCTCACCTGGAATACTGTTCACAGGTTTGGAACCCGCGCTATATTGTTTATGTTAACAGGTTAGAAAGTGTTCAGGAGCGATTTCTCAAATTCCTCAATTTTAAATCATTCAACATATACAATTCTTACGACGAAATTGTGAAACATTTTCGAATCTCGAAACTGCTCAATAGGAGGCTTGTTGCTGATCAGATGCTCCTGTACAAAATTATTAACTCAAAAGTTGACTGCCCGGAGCTGCTAAATAATATAAATTTCCACACGCCGACTCGATACAGCAGACAAAATACCCTTTTCTACATTGATAGATGCAACACTAATTCCAACCAAAATGAATTTATACAAAGGACATGTAAATACTATAATAATAAACTTGCACATATAGACACACTTGCTGACATATTCACTGCTAGTTACTGTCGTTACAGAATTTCTTTGTATTACATTCTATGTAGGTGCGAATAACACATATTCATAACTAAATTTATTGTACCTAATATTTTAATATTACTTGCGTGGCAACTTTCCCTTATCCCTCTCCTCCCCTTACCCGTCCCAACCCAAATACCTATTTCGCAGTCTATTTAAGTATTGTTTTAATTATTTTATTATTGTGTATAACATGTTTATCACTTGTTGAATTAACATCTGTATTATTATTATTTTTTAAATTGCTGCTTAGTTCTGTTTTTCTTAAATTTTCTAGTTTACATTCAGTTACTTTTATGTTTCTAAATACCTATCTGTGAACGTTAATAATTGGTCTGTTTTTTTGCCATTCCCTTATGTATATTTTATTACTATGACTGTTTATGTTCCTTAAATAAATAAATAAATAAATAGATAATTAGGAGAGGACAGGATAGAAAAAAAAATGGAGAATCATAATATGTGAGCCTGGGGAGTGTAAATAATCCCAAACTCGTTGGGTATAATACCCTAAAAATTATTTGATTAATGAATCTACGCGCGGACAAAAATATATCAACAAAATGGCGATCAGCACTGGTCTTAAAATGTACACTAACCAACTTACTGATGTATAACACTAGACACTAACCTTATAGAGCAATCGTCTGCTGCATAGGCAGCCTTTTGGTTTTGGTGGTTATATTCCACAGGTTAGAAATGGTGCACAATTTGTTAATATTTTATGACGGACACCGATTAGGTTAAGTTGATCCGGAGAGAGTAAAATCCACAATGATTCAAAATTAAAATGATTAGGCAGTTTGCGTTTAGTCATATTATATTTAGTATCTCTGAAAGCACATAGAGACCGCCAAACTACCACTTTGCAGTATAATTTTTTTTAAATTTATAATCGAGATCAACGATACTAAAACATATGCCTAACCAAGTGGTGCCCCTGGATTCTGAATACTGATGTCTCCCAGAGGCATAGCTTTCAGTCATTATTTTCGTCATTAGTTTTTGTGGTATTTTGCCGCTTTTTGCTTTCTCTTTCTTTAGCCAACGTTTCGGATAGCGTTACGGTGACCATCATCAGGGCAGATGAGTAAATTTGGTGAAGTATGTGTGTATGTACGTATACGGTTTGACGACCAACACTAAACCCAATATATTAATAATGCTTTTAACTCTCAAAACATAAATAAAACAATAAAAACCATCAAAAACCATCTCAAAAACACATGTTCACTGTGTCAACTCTTAACATAACCCAACATCAAGTATTTAATCAATCTGATAAGCATCCGAATGTTTTTATCCACTGGTGCGTTATGAAATACCCTTAATAACATAACCCAACCACAAGTATTTAATTAATCTGTTACGCATCTGAATATTTTTATCCACTGGTGCGTTATGAAATACCCTTAATAATTACCCTTGCTTTAATCGACCACTATATTACATATATGTTTTTAAATAAGTGTAAGTAATGTAGATCATGAATAATTAATATTCTTTTGTTCCGATTCTTCACATGACCTGGCTAGTATTTAATTAACTCGATCTTTTAATGAATTTAATTATTTTTATTAAATTATTAATGTTCCTTGCATTAAATTTAAATAAGCATACTTACTTAAAATTAACAATATACACCATAATATTCAGTCCTAGCAGTGCCTATTATAATGAAACATTATCTCGGTTTGATTTTAGAAATGTGTGTTTTTGTTATGATTTAGTTACTATATAACTATAGTTGTCTATGGGCTCTTCGGGTCCTATGGTCACGTTGCCGAGTTGTGCCGAAGTTGACCAAAGGTAAATGTAGGGAGTCCTTAGAGTTCAGCAACTCCGCAGATCAAAACTAGCTTTCAGCCTGGAAGAATGTTTGTCCTCAGAAGTATTATTATAAAAAACGGTACGTCAATAAATACAATGCATTATTGTGTTATACAACCTAACCTAAGTCTTTTCAATAAACATCGAATAGTGCCTGAAGGATATATGTCCCATTACTTAAAAAAATACCAATGTCTCTGTATCGAACATAAGAAACACTACACTAAATTATTCGGGAATAGCTAATCCTTCTGGAGGAATTGTTTCGGCTTTTAAATTTACAAATTCGTCATACCGGACGAGAGCCACTCAGCAGAGGTCGTAATCTTGAAATGTCCTCAACGAAAAATAATGATGCGTCGTTGTGATTGAATTATGTTGGCTAGTTTGTCAGATTTTTCTATTTATTTTTTGTGTTTGAAATTTATCGGTTGACATTGCATCTAAATAATTTGTAAACATCGTTTGTCGTATAGGTATGCAAATCTAGCATGTCCGCATTATGCAATACAAGACTCAGACATTCAATAATTCATACGATGACACCGCATAAAGAGGAAATTTTCAGGAAAAATGGTTTATGTTTGGATCTAGACAATGTTTTATTCAACGGATAAATAAGTTGTTTCTTTTACAAAATGGCTTGAAGGATCTCGTAAATCTACCACATCCTTCATGTTGAATAACGTATTTATCATTGGAACGGCGGTATAAGGGTTTAAAGTGCAATATTACTTTTCAAAATCAGTGAGATCACCAGTTTTCATGTTTTTCAGAATGAGTGTTATTTGGTTGTATGACGTGTGTAGTTGATAATTTTATAAAATAATAAAAATGACACAAAAGAATTACATTTATTTTCATTTTTAACTTAATGAGTAAAACCTCAAATTTTAATATTTAATTAAATAAAAACAATATTAGCGAAACTCAATCCAAAATCCTACAGAAAAATTAGTAAAAGATACGGTCACATCTGGGACACGAACCCAGGACCTTCGCCTTGCCGGGGCGCAACTGAGCTACTGTGTCCCCATCCGATTCAGTCATATTTAACTGTATCATACTTCGACTAAGAACTACCAACATTATCTTAATTTTCTTAAAGCATATTTTATTGGCTGGTGTCCTTATTTATGATTACAAGATTCAAAACCGAACTAAATGCTATCTAGATAGTGTCTTGGATAAATTCTTATCCATTTTTATTTTTTATATGCGACATCTATTGACTTTTGTGCAAGTCTAAAATGAATATTTATTTTAATTTTTTACTTAATAAGTAAAACCTCAAATTTTAATATTTAATTAAATAAAAAACAATATTATCAAACTCGATAAAAATCGGAAAACAGAATAATCAGAAAAAAGATATGGTAACAACTGGGACAAAAACCCAGGACTTTCACCTTGCCGGGGCGCAACTGAGATAATGTGTCCCCATCCGATTCGGTCATATTTAACTGTATCATACTTCGACTAAGAACTACCAACATTATCTTCATTTTCTTAACGCATAGCGGCTAAAAAAATGTGCGTTAAGACAATGAAAGAAATGTTGGTAGTTCTTAGTCGAAGTATGAAACAGTCAAATATGATCAATCAGTGGTTAGAGCAGAGCCCGGCAGGGTTAAGGTCCTGGGTTCAATTCCTAGATGCAACCGTATCTCTTCTGATTTATATGTTTTAAATTTTCATTTGAGGGTAAATTATTTTATTTAGTTTTACGCCTAGAGGTCCTAGCATGGTCGATCGATATAGGTTTTATCGAAAATGTCAGTAACTTGTCATCGCTCCCGAGCACGAATGCAGGTCGCTAACGAACAAACAACAGTTCAAAACGACTAAGGGTTCCTAATTTATTTGCGTGAACTGTTGTTTGTTCGTTAGCGGCCTGCAGTCGTGCTCGGGAGCTAAGACGAGTTATCGAACTTTTCGGTAAAAACTTTATCGATCGACCATGCAAGGGGGCCAGCTGGGTTTTTTAATCACAAAATTATCACATTTTTTTATGTCAAATTTCAAGAAAATCAAAGATCTGGAGATGCCCAAATTGTAAATTTACCTACCAATATTCCAATTATTTTCGTGTTCGTTTTTCCTTTTTCCAATGTGTATAAAATATTTATAAAATTGTATGTATGCCGCTTACCCATAACAATTAATCACGTTTCTGACTAAATAATTACTATACCTCAAAATGATTTTCAAGTTACCTACCTTTTGGACAGGAAGCAAATTTTCCCAAAATGGCACCGACGTTTTCCAAAATACCGTTATCTTGAATAACTCACCTGAAACAATGGAAAACATTTTTTTAGTTTCAAATATTAATTAAATGGCAGGAGATAATACAAATAACAAAATATAATAAATTATTTTGGAAAGCGAAGAAAGTGTGGAAACTCGGCACTACTGCCATCTGTGAATTATTTTGGGAACCTCTTGGAATACGTTTACGGTGCGAGTCTCAGCTAAATAATTTTCTTTAAAGGCGGTGTAAACAGATGCCGTCATTTGAAAGATTTGATGAAAAATTGCGTATACTTGAAATAATGGAAAGGGTGATAATGATAAATTAAAAATAAGTAATTAGTAATATTATTATTTTACACCGGAAATTATTATTTTCCGATCACAAAAACACATTTCGGAAGCAGAAATAACATTTTTTTAAAGTTTTTCTCTGATTTACATACCTTTACTATTCCAACATTGTAAATCATCATTTTTCCCTCAAAAAATGGTGACCGGACAACTCAGAAACATACAACTTCAACACCTCCTTTAAAAAGTCATTCAAAGTGTCAATAAGTTAAATAGGTTACGTTAGCTTAGGTCCATGTTATAAGCTATTTTTCAAATTTTGTTTTCGTGACTTTTCAAAGGGGCGTTGAAATGCCACTCTTTAGAGTTGTCGTGGCATATAAAGAAAATAGGTTTACGGTTTGCCGTTAATGTTGTACATTATGAATGAATTCATAATGTAAATATTAACATCTAAACTTCTTCAAAACCATAATCTCCAACCCAATTTAGGAGATTTGAATACAGATCCGCGTTCTCTTTTTGGATGTGAACTTGCATAGTTCTGTACAGTAGATAATAACGACCTATATATACATATTCTGATACGAGTATTATGCATTTAAGTTCTGATACATTTTCTTATGTAAGTGATGCTCACGGAAGCACCAGATGGCTTGGCCACCGCATTACGACTCAGGGGTTGAATAATGCAGTGAGGAGTGTGAACTTCGTGAACTATAACTGTCGAAGTAGATATGGATCTTATCCCCAATATAACCTAAAAAACAAAATCGAACAAGAGATTTGGAAAATGGACGGCGAAGTCCAAAAATTATGCCATAAGATACTTAACTGTGACAATGAGGTTCACAAAATGAAACTAGATTGTCTCTAAGGCACTATTGTTAAAACAATGAGAAATTCCGACATTCAAGCGTTACGGATAAAGGACTCGAAAAAAGTATGACATTGCTCCTGGGTTGAATGATCATGTCTCAACTTTGTGTCGTTATAACTCAAGGTATAGATTCCTTTGCTGGGCTCAAGCCGGAAAGCCGACGGAAGGACGTATTGCAGATGAATAAAAAACAAGTTCATAATTAAGTCCGAAAATGCCAACATTCTGAAAACAAAGCACGATTTGATAAATATATAAATAAGGAAAGAATTTATAAAATTTTGGCCAAAAACATCAACTGAGCTGAAATCCAAGAGCAAAGTTCCACTGGGCGTCTAAAATATTAAGAAGGATCAACATAAAGACACACAAAAAAACTGTTCATCACACTAATCTTGAAATCCAATCAAATGGATGCACTGGGAAATTACCGACCGCTTTCCTCGGGGATAATGATTTCAAGACAATTTGAAAAAATCTTTTCACGCTGGAAAAAGACAAACTATTTACCCTGGATTCGGTTTCAAGAGCGCCTCATCAACCGATATGGTCATGTATGGAGTCAAACAAACAATAGCCTACTACAAAAAAATATCGTTTCTGGGTGTTTTTTGACCTAAGCAAGGCCTTTGATCGTGTTTCCCCCTCTTATTAAATGAAAAACTCATAAAGCGAGATGTAACAGCAGTTGTCAATATGCTGGCTATGTGGCATGGACAACAAAAAAATCACATTCAACGGGCAGGAACTTCTTTACAACCCTTATTCCTTAAAAGTGGAGTGAGGCAAGGGGTTAACATGTCTCCCACTTTATTTTATGAGTACCTACATTTACAACTTCCTTTACCTTCCTTCCTTTTACAATTTTTTTGCCATAGCTGCGGACAAGGCAACATTAACTATGCGGATGACACGGTGCTGCTGACAACTTCGATTAAAACTTCTTAACCAACTAAAAAACTAACTAAAAACTAAACCTTCGACTTGCGCAAATATGCGAAGAGTACGCAGACTCACGTAACATGTTTAACATTCTAAAAAGTCAAACAAAACAAGAGCCACTAAATATTTCTTCAATATGTCTAGAAAGAAATGGACTCCTTGTGGCAAACATCAGGAACATATCTTTGCCCAAAATATGAAGGATATAGAAGATATGGATCGACAAAGAAGAGCAATCAATATATAGGCCCGAATGTTCTCTAGGCGGTTCTACCGCTGTAACGACGACGTCGGGACATCCGAAATTTATTATTTAAGATATACCGCACACACATCTGAGCTGTTGACACAATACCCAGCAGCGTAACGGGAGAAGCTGAGGAAGTGCTAAAACAATGCATACCTACAGGCAACTTATGCAACTACCGAGATTCTGCAGTATATCCAGTGAAGTTCGCTAAAGGAGGATACTCATTCCTCGCCTTACTTCGTTACCGACTTGCGGAAGTCAACCAACATCGAGTGGCTCATCTCCCCGCTAAATGAGCGATGAATGCAGATTATGCGGCGACCATCCTGATGGGCGATCCCATAATTTTTAATTTTACTTATTTATTTATTTTATGTTATCATTAGGTACATAGCAAATATGTTTTTTTTTTCAACTTTATTTTTCTCTGTGAAATAGTCGTACGTACGAGTGTATATATTGATCTCATGTAATATTGCAGACCGGGATTGCACGATGCTCCCAGTCATGATGGAATAAAAATTTGAATTAAAAAAAGAAACAGAAATGTATTTTTATTCCTCGCGCCTTGTAAATATAACGCGGCGCAGTGAAAATCTTGACGAGTTTACCACTGCTTAGGTAGGTATAATATGATGATGTTGGATCGGGTATAAGGAACGTTAGGTAATATGTTCGAAATTTTGTTTCAAGTGCCTCCTACCCTATGAGAGTACAATCGATATCTCGTAAGACTTGGTCCTGAGCCAAAACATGTTGGAAGGTATTGAAAATATATTTTCCCTGTGCAAGCATTATTCGATATGAATTATTTTGCCAAAAAATAAAACAGATGTTGTTAAAATAGTAATAAACCAAATATAAATGCAGTTTTTAATTCGAAAGGCTTGTAAACACCGTAAGTTCTATAGAGAACTACGATATAAATTGCTATTCAAATGGAAAAAACTTCAAAACTTCGTAAACTCTTTATTGAAAAGCGCCTTAATTATGATTTTATTCATAACTACCGGTGCCGTACCAAAATTATTAGTAGGTAGTTACATTTATAGAAAACGACGGTGGTTTTAAGTGTAGATATAAGTAAGTTCAGTTAACTATCGCAAATTTAAAAAAAGATCGATGATAGAATTAGAAATACTAAGGAAAATGGTTTAATAGTGATGACTTATTTTTCTATGGAAAAAGTATTTTAGAGTTCTTTATGAAAATGATTTTAAGGACTCAAAATAATTGCGCACATAAAAATGATTACAGCAATGCTCTGCAAAGTATGGGAGGTTAAATAATGATCAGTGCAACATTAGTAAAAAGAATACACATATGTTTATGAAATATTGTTTTTATTTTTGTCTTTATTTACGGTTCTTATATAGTCTCCAGTTACGACTGCCGTGATGCTTGCATGTGCCTAGTGTGGTGTTCGGGATAATGCAATGGAATATTTATTTATTTATTTATTTATTTATTTACGCCCTAGTGGGCTTTTACAACAGAAATTAAAAACATAAAAAAATTAAACATCATAAAAGAAATGAAATACTATGAGTAATAAGAAAAAATCAGTAATAAGACCAGAAATACAATAAAGTGCAAAGTGTAAAAGCTAGTTAGTAGGTATAAACAAACAATTATATGTGTATAATAATGTATGATGATAAAACAGAACTAAATAGAACAGCAAAATAAAATAAAATAAGGTTATAAATTACTGGTAAGATTTTAAATGAGAGGAGGTTTTATGAAAAGAACAAAAATAAGAAAAGTTAATTATTAACAGATAAAATAGAGATGAGTTGTCTCTTGAAAATTGCAAAACTGTCAACACCAAATATATCTAAAGATTCACAATGTTTATTTGCAAGGCTATGCATTCTAGGGATTGGTGAATTAATAGAATAGTTAGTATTGAGGGTATTGTTAAAATTGAAAATATCTTTATTGCGAGTTAGTCTAGCAGGAACATTAATACAGATTAATTCTAATAAATTAGGGCAGTCAACTAAAGATTTGATAATTTTGAATAAAAATAACAAATCAATTAACACTCTTCTATCTGATAATTTAAGGAGTCTGGTTTCTGCGCGTAAGTTATTATAATTTATAAGTTCAATTGGAATTTTCATTTTAAAATTAATAAACCGAAGGAATTTGTTTTGTACCTTTTCCAATAATTGAGAATGGATTTTGTAAAATGGTGACCAAATGGTGGAATTGTACTCTAATTTGCTTCGTACTAACGAGCAATACAGATTTTTTAATGTTGATACATTTTTAAAATTTGCACCCATTCTCAAAATAAAACCAAGAATTCTCATTGCATCACTTGTTATTTCATCGATGTGAACATTGAACTGTAGACTCTCATGGAATATGATACCAAGATCACGAATCTGTGATACACGAAGAAGATTAACACCATTCATATCATAGGAAAACTTAAGAGGATTTTTACCTTTGTAAAAACTAATAATCTGACATTTACCAATGTTTAGTTGTAAATCATTGACAGAACACCACGTAAATAGTTTGTTCAGGTTCAACTGTAGAATGGCGCGATCATCATCGTTTTTGATTGTTCTATATATCTTCAGATCATCAGCAAATAACAGAACTTTAACATTACTAAAAATATTAACTATATCATTAATGAATAAGCAAAATAATATCGGGCCTAAGTGAGATCCCTGTGGTACTCCGCTCGAGGCTGCAAATGTATAAGAAGTAAACGAATCAACCTTAACCGCTAAGTAAGTATTGTAATGTGAAAATCATGTAAAATAGTTTTTAAAAATTGAATTGTAGCTAGATAACTCAGCCCAGTGATAATCATCATACTTTTTAAAAGTGGTATAATGTCATGAAATTTGAGGAAAAAACTAGGTTTCGTTAGGTTAAGTTTACAGGTATGCTAAATTTTTTATAATATATTATTTATAATTCTCTTTTTGTTTCTTTTAAAGGTTATTCCCATCGATATAAAAAGAAAACACAAATAATCTGAACGAAAATATGAAAGAGAACAAGACACAGAAAAACAAAACAAAACAATAGAATGGTTAGACGAGGGGTTCTGGGTTCGAGTCCCAGTTGCGACCATTATCTTTTTCTATTTTTCCGTATCTTGTTTTCGTTTATATTTTTAATGTTATCTTCTTCTTCAATGATATATTACAGGCATGTTATGTAATGTGATGAAAAAACCTAAAATATATGTTATGTTAGGTTAGGTTTAAGGCTAGTTTTTTCCATCATTTTAAGTGACTTTATAAAACTTTTTAAATTAGTCACTGTCCTGAGTTGATATGAAACCAAAAAAAAATCCTTTGAAAGAATGGCAGCAAAAATCTATTGGGATAGGTACCTAACGCCTTTGAGAAACGCTTTGTTCCGGTCAGCTTTAGTTTTCAAGCCATGGCCCTTCCTCCGTAGTGCATGGAGGACGGAGGGGATAAATAAAAGGCTTTCGATTATCCGACGCGATAAGCTCCCGAGAAGCCTCTGTTCTGTGCGCTGTTAATGAAAACAAATGACCACACACTCGCCACCCCTATCCGTACCCCTCTCACAAATCCCTTGCAGGGTACCAAGATGCCCTTTTGATTATAAAATAGTGAAAAAGAAAAAAAAAAGTTAACGCTGGATGTATCTCGGTAAAAACGACATAGTGGAAATGGTCGTTTATACCGTTTAAGTGTCTCTAATAAATTGATGAATTTAAAGAATGAATAACACTTTCTTGCTAGTGTATTTACAGAATGATGGATGTTCTCTGTATCGTTTTGTTGAGAAGCCAGCAATATCCAAGCATTGCTTGAGATGACTTTAGCTTTGTTTACAACAATATGAGAATGGCCAGGAAGTTTAAATAATAACAATAAAATTTCTCGGGTTGGTTCTCCTCGATTATATCCTTCCGCCTCACAACATTTGCTCAAGATGGCAATTTATAATCATTTTGGCGTTTTCGGTGCAAATTATTGGCAGTTTTTCACCATTTTGAGTTTTTTGACGATTTATGCTCAATATAGCGGTTTATAACCATTTTGGCGGTTTTGGTGCTAATTGGCAGTTTTTCACCATTTTGAGCTTTTTGACGATTTATGCTCAAAATGGAAGTTAAGAACCATTTTGACGTTTTTGGCGCTAATTGGCTGTTTTCACCATTTTGGGCTTTTTGACCATTTATGCTCAAGATGACAATTTATAAACATGTTGACGTTTTGGTGCTAATTGGCAGTTTTTCACCATTTTGAGCTTTTTGACGATTTGTGCTCAAAATGGAAGTTAAGAACCATTTTGACGTTTTTGGCGCTAATTGGCTGTTTTCACCATTTTGGGCTTTTTGACCATTTATGCTCAAGATGACAATTTATAAACATGTTGACGTTTTGGTGCTAATTGGCAGTTTTTCACCATTTTGAGCTTTTTGACGATTTGTGCTCAAAATGGAAGTTAAGAACCATTTTGACGTTTTTGGCGCTAATTGGCTGTTTTCACCATTTTGGGCTTTTTGACCATTTATGCTCAATATGGCGATTTATAACCATTTTGGCGGTTTTGGTGCTATTTGGCAGTTTTCACCATTTTGAGCTTTTTGACAATTTATGCTCAAAATGGAAGTTAAGAACCATTTTGTCGTTTATGGTGCTAATTGGCTGTTTTCACCATTTTGGGCTTTTTGACCATTTATGCTCAAGATGACAGTTTATAACCATGTTGACGTTTTGGTGCTAATTGGCAGTTTTTCACCATTTTGAGCTTTTTGACGATTTATGCTCAAAATGGAAGTTAATAACCATTTTGTCGTTTATGGTGCTAATTGGCTGTTTTCACCATTTTGAGCATTTTGACAATTTATGCTCAAAATGGAAGTTAAGAACCATTTTGTCGTTTATGGTGCTAATTGGCTGTTTTCACCATTTTGGGCTTTTTGACCATTTATGCTCAAGATGACAGTTTATAACCATGTTGACGTTTTGGTGCTAATTGGCAGTTTTTCACCATTTTGAGCTTTTTGACGATTTATGCTCAAAATGGAAGTTAATAACCATTTTGTCGTTTATGGTGCTAATTGGCTGTTTTCACCATTTTGAGCATTTTGACAATTTATGCTCAAAATGGAAGTTAAGAACCATTTTGTCGTTTATGGTGCTAATTGGCTGTTTTCACCATTTTGGGCTTTTTGACCATTTATGCTCAAGATGACAGTTTATAACCATGTTGACGTTTTGGTGCTAATTGGCAGTTTTTCACCATTTTGAGATTTTTGATGATTTATGCTCAGTTTATAACCATTTTGACGTTTTTGATGCTAATTGGCACCTGCTAACCTGGGGAACCAGACGTGTTTCTCCATTATTTGCCTGGAGCTTAGGGATCAGTTATTTTGTCTCCCTCTAAAAATTCCCAAGAAAAGTAGATGCAATGAGGATTGCACATTTCGACAAAATAAAAATATCTTATTCTCCATAACACTATCCAAACTTAAACAGCCAATATTAGTACAACATTGAATTACCACGTTCATGTGACAACAGTGCCAGGATCCAGATGAGGAGATTTAAAAAAAAAATCATTCAATTCAACTTTTCATTTATCATTTTTGAGATAGTGAATTGGATAATTTTTTTGGGCACTGCTAACATAAATATTTGCTTAAAATGTGTTTAAAATCAATCAAATTATGAAGAATATCCGCCATCCGCTTAAAACAACATTAAAAAATAAAAATCATTTTATTTTCTTTAATATCTAATCTTTCACTAGTACAACAGTTTTCTTATTCCACGACTTCAATCAATAATCTTATATCTGACCCTCTTCGTGATGACACCTAGGTTTTTTGAGTAGTGCATTATAGAAAATATTCATTTTCAGAGCAGTACCTACTACCAATAAGCGATGCGACGCAATTCACATCGTCTATGATTTTTTCATCATCTGCAGACCGAGTCATTTATAACCTCATTCAGAGGATATCGGAAAGTTCTCAGCGTCCAAATGGAGAACTGGCGATCACAAAATGAGAAATCTTCCTCAGTACTTTTATTACGATGCTTTTGTTGGAGTTCGTACATTTTCTTTATTTTATCAAAAGACTTCTTTGCCTTGAGCTGAAGAAATATTTTTTGATGGATTCTTTCCCATTGTTCGAGGATAAATCGAAAAACTATACTTAAGATGAATCATAGCCATTAGAATTTCAATTTGTGCTACTAAGTGCTTATTTAACCTCTCGCATGCCATAATCTAAAGCGCCCTTGAGGTGATTTTCTCACGAAAATGGCGCTATAAAAATCATCCAATAATAATAATTATTATTATAATATATTATCTGAATATTTTTTAAAAAAGTCGCTGAATATAACTAGCTATTCTAGGGAAGCTAAATGGTAAATTATATACTATTTTATGTAAATATTATTTCACAACAATAACTTCGTGTTCAATTCTGTTGTAGAGAGAATACATGGTCTGGGTAATGAACTCAAATTAAATTTGGGAGGTGGGTATGGGTAGCGCCGCCCCTGGAACCATTTATTGGATTACCAACACCTCCGCCATCGGTCACCCCATTTGGTTCGCTACGTTTGGTGACTTAGAAGGAGTGCCCGGGTTCGTAGGGTGAGGTTTGTCCGGGTCTTGGCGGCGGATGCGTTTGCCACCCGCTGCATGGCAGGCCGGATCGGGAGAGAGTCGTTGAGGAAGTCACTTTGACTTCACCAGCGGTACTCTCTCGGAACATCGCCTTGCATCGCAGTGGGGGGATGGATTCATACGCCCGTCACTCCTGGACACACTGTCTGCCAGATTCCTACCCACCCCCTAATAACCTTTTCCTTCCCAAAACCTCCTATCATTTCTTTCACAGAAAGATCCACCACACAGCATCCCCAAAGATGACATAAACCGTGAGGGAAAATTATTTTTCTCAGGGCCTCCGGTGTGGAGCTAATGTAAAAAAATAAAAATAAAACTGATAGATATCTCTGATATTTTCGATTTACAATTGAACTAATTAGACACATTTAAAGTCAAATTAGTTTAATAATTATGATACGAGTAATCATAATTAATACATAAGCTTATGTATTCACAAAAAAATTTATTACTCGTGTGTAAATTTTACGAGTATTTTGACATTTCGTGAAATTTACAAACAAAAACTTAACAAATATATTTTATTTTATGCTATTAAAAAAATATTATCTTGTTATACTGTTCAATTTAATTTATAATCGTTACGAATAAACCCAATAGGGCGTTAATAAAAAAAAATATAAATACATTATAAATTATAATTATCTGGTAAAAATAAAAAAATACGACACAAAAAAACATAATTGTAGCAAAAAAACTGTATGTTATTATGAAAATAGAAAAAGCTGGCGCATGGCGAAAATTTTGTCAGTGATCAAGAAGTTAATAGCTTAGGAATATATTGTTTTTAACAACTCGTGCATTTTATGTAGGTATTCGAAGAAACTAAAAGCAATATTGAGAACATTTTTTCATCGAATGTCACATTGCATATTTAGAATTAAGACCCAAGATACGTTAAGATGGACATAAATATTAATTAAAAACACCTCTGATATTGTTAAGTACGTAAAGTAAAAATAACCAATTTGGGTAAAAATTCAAATCTGTATATACCTGACCGTCTCCATATTTAATCTGGTGCGATTTGGACCTACTGACCTACGAAATAGCTACAAAATGTTGAAAATTACTAGCTTTTACACAAGGCTTCGCTTAGGGAGAAATTACTGTACAAAGAATTTTCCATCGAGAACGAAATGTTTTTCCGGGATGAAAAGTAGCCCTCACATAACAGTCCTCCAACTATTTCCACGCAAAAAAATCACGTTGATCGGTCGCTCCGTTGCGACGTGAAAGAAGGACAAACAAACAAACTTTCGAATTTATAATATCACTTGGGATTTAGAGACAGCCTTTTGGGAAACATCAACACCGATTTCAGATTGTTTTTGTAGTATGCATTTTAATACAAGAAGAACTTAAAAAAAAATTACATTAGTTCCACGCACGAGGTCACGAGGAGAAATAATTTCCATCGAGGTCTATGTCATCTCAGAGGTTGCTGTGTGAAAGATATTTTTATGGAAGGGAAGGGGAGGAATCTGGGATCAATGTGTCGAGGAGTGACGGACGTGTAAATCCATCCTCTTAACTGCAGTGCAAGACAAAGGGTCAAGGGAGTCAGGATGGAGAGGTCAAAAGGCCTCCCTCAACCAGTGTCTCTCGCTCCGGGCACCCCCGCTAAGTCACCAAACGTAGAGGAACACTCGGGTCGACCTACGGCAGATGTGTTTGTAATACTGTTTTGCCATGTTCTATACCAAAAAGATAACAAGATGTGAAGCACGTATTTACTTTATTTTATTCTGCTTTATAACTCAAGTCAGTCAATATTTCAAATTTGTTTACGAACATCACATCCGAAAATTGTCTGGTTAAACTCTATGTATCAATTTCGAATTGTGAAGCCGTTTCCATTATATTATGCTTAGACATAATTATTTAGTCGAATGTGTGTGATTCATAGCATGGAGTTCTTGGAACGAAAGCAATTGATAAATGGTTTCGTGCACGTAGGCAATTTTTGAATTTAAACTCCTTGCCATCGTACACTCACTTGCCGTCATGCAATTTCCGCAGGATCAGTAAAATGGATGGAAAATAAAACTACCCTATATTAAAACACAGTCTTTTGCGTTATTCTATGTCAATATTATACTTGATTCACTGTGTCGGTTTTCCTGAGGCATCCCGGAAATATTTTTTCACCCATCGTATATTTCGTGTAAAATGTTATTGACCATTATGAATGATTTTTTAATTCCTGTCTCACCGAGAAATTTCTGTTTCGAGACAGACGTAGAGAGTTAAAAATTAATACGTATATTAGGGTTAAATACAGAACCTAATACGTAAATTTTTTTAAACAATTGGAATTTAATCCTAAAAATGAGAATAATAGGTATATGAATAAGATAGTTATGTTTTTGGATATCATATTAACCCCTTAACCTTCGACCGTATTTTTTTTAGAGTGCCAAAATATTTCCATTTTGCAATAAAATCCAAAAAAGGGGACTATTTCTAAATGTATCCGAAAACTAAAAACTGTCATGCATCGTCTCATACATACTCTTATATTATTTGACATGGCTCGAATCGAGCATCTGATTCACTTGATCATGCCGTGTACTCCTTGAGCGTCAACCATTTACCATGCCGTTCATATTTGCTTCATATATTCTCCGTATACTCCTTTCTTCGTTCATTCGCTCTACGTGCCCAAACCAACTGAGCGTCCCTTTCTTAATCTTACTCATTACGCTTACATTCTTCACATATACATACATATATGTGGTTTTATCACACACAAAATGCCCTATACAAAGTGCACAAATTTATTTTGTCTTATTTTTATATTCGCTATTGTAGATTTTTAATAAAATTTTCAATATTTTTGTTGTGAGGTTCTCTTGGACGCGTTCAAAAATTGTTTTCAATATTTTCTTTGTTCAACGATCGCGTGTTTTATTTAAGAATCTGCAGCCCTTTTTACGGAGAAAATGTTCGAAAGAAAGTAGAAAATCAGTTCCGTATTTTCCTTAATGTGCTTTCACAGCCAGAGCAGGTGTCTGAAGTAGATACATGGTTTCAGTGCGCATTGCAGAAGTTTCAGAATATAGTGCCTACTTTCCTGCCGGTATTATTTTCTTTATTTCGGGTTAGTTTATACTTTTCCAGTAAGCAAGCACTAACCATTGAAGAACACCATTTTACATTAAAAAAAATTATTTCAAAGAAAATTATTTTATTTATTTAATAGTACAGGAAATAAAATAAATTAAAATATTACAGAAAAAAAGAAAACTACCAATAAACTACTTTTAAGTAGCTTGTCAATGGGTGCTTTTGCTTTGAAGTTCAGAAATAATTATTTAAATTTAAAAATATAATGCAGTTAGAAATTGTTTATATTAGAGTCTAATACAAACTATTTCTTTCGGCGAGCAAATTTTTTTAAATAATATTGGTTTTTACATTATTTGTACATTTTTATATCTATCAGGTAACATATTTAAGAAAGTAGGTATCATGTAGTCCAGCGTTCTTTGTTTACATTTGTTTAAATGCTTAGGTACAATTAGTCCTTCATTTAACGTAAAACGAGTATTGGAAGTGTGTTCCAGTCTATTTATGTATATAGGGCTTTTCAAATGCTGAAAAATAATTTTATGCCACAGAATTGCTCTCACTGAGAGAATTTTGAGATTCTAGGAAAAATACGAAACATTATGCCTTTATTCGTATACATTTTTATTAGCTAATAATTTAACCAATGAATTTTGAACTGATTGAACATGATTTACATTTATTGTACAGGAAAGTCCCCAAGCTGTAATTCCGTGCCTTATAATGATAAATAAATTATTCCAAGTGTGCATATTGGAACATAGAATATTAGTGTATATAATCTACTAACAATAGATTTCAGTCGTTAACAGACTTTATTTATTTGTAAATCCTATTTAAAAAAGCAGAAAAGGACTGTTAAAAATATTGCCTTTGAAAGATGAAACGGCTGCCAGGAGTAAAATTCTGAGACACTGTGAAAACTGAATATTTATTAAAAACACCTCTGATATTGTTCATAATATTTACTAACATAATAATAAAGAAAACTTATCACACCTTGATTGGATTAACGATACAGTACGTATTTTTTTACGTAATTTTTTTTTGTTTTACGTGAATACTGCACAAGGGTCACTTCTGACCTTTTTGAAGTGAGACTTCTTTAGCGCCTTTAGTGACATAAAATTTGGGTGAAACTGAGATGCATCACAACTCAGTTCTACACATATACTCGGTTCTAATATAATGCGGTAAATTTTCACCTCGACGCGTGCCTTCCACAGCGCAGTGGGCAAGGTGTCTGACAAGTCTCAGCGGCCATAGAGACAGACATTAAACGAGCGGGGGTTCAAATCCTATGAAATCCAAAATATAATCCTATGATAGACACCAGCTGGAAAGGTCAAAGGGTCTCTCCAAACAAGCCACGTAGCTGACGGGCAGGCTCATCTGCCGCCGTGATCTGGACACAAATCATCCGATGAACCCGGGCACCAAACCTAGCTAATGATTTGGGGTGACCTATGGCAGAAGTGTTGGTTATCCAATAAATGGTTCCCGGGCGGCGTTACCCATACCCGCCTCACAAATTGAGCCGTCTTATATGACTAAAGGCAGTGGAAAGAGGACTAAGATAGGGAAGAGAATTATTAAGAAGTAGTTGACTATTCAGATCTACTTGCTTACTACCGTATAAAAAATGGTGTTCTTTTTCTCGTAAGTTCATATCCTCGGGTTCACTATTAAACCACCTATAATAACTTAGTATTAATTGCATTTATATTACACGGAAGTTAAAATTTTTTAATGGATAATTAAAAATTATGAAAGAAACAGTTTGGCTGGCGACTTGTCTTATTTTCTAAATGTTCAAAATACTTAAGAAGCTAATTATAAAAACGACTTTGAAAGTATTAAAATATTTTTTTTTGATGGCAGCTAAACCACTGTTCAAAACATTTTGTAACATCGGATTTTTTTATGCTGGAAGTCCATTATAAGCGATGAGAAATTCATTTTCAATGATAACTTATATATTTATTATAATTTTTGGAAAACGCCCTTTTTAAGCAACACAAATTAAACCAGTTTAAAAAAGAGTATTTGTCCTTAACTTTTCGTGTTGTTTGCTACGTCAAACCAAAAACTCGTGTCTACAAAAACCAGTGCACAGCGTGACAGATATTGATTTTAAAAATAAAAATATAATATCCAGTGAGATATCCAGGGAATTTAGAAAATTATTAAATCACAAAACCCGCGACCCTTTAAAGTTAATCTGAAAAATTCCACGTAGATAAATAGGTTTAAAAAACTTGGAATTTTTCATCCTTAAGAACTTTCAGCTGATAAATGCATTTAAAATCCCTGGTCGTGATTAATTATTACAACCAAGGCGAGTCTTTTCTTTGAAATTTTTTGCTTGAAAGCTTTTTCAAAATCAAGGGATGTTCATTAGCATTGTTGCTTTAGAAACTCGTGTTTAATATAGAAATAATTAACCCTACGAACAAACCGCAAACCACATCACAAAAAGGAGGGAAAATTATTTTAATAATGGAACATGTTAGCACCTTACCGCAAATTTAGTAACAAATTTCTGAGAACAAAGGCGCCTTTCTGTGGTGGTAAGTTAAGTATTAAGTTTTTTTTAATTAACCCTTGAAATAACTTACATTAAGTTGAAGCTAATTTCTATTTAAGTTTTAGATTATTTAATCGAAAGTATAATAAGAATTATTTTAACGGAAGATGAGAAATTTTTACAAAAGAACATGTAAGTATTAGTTTTTTTCGTATTCTGCCTAACGCTATATAGTAATTAGCTAGTACCTATCATTGCTCATAATTTAATGCTTTGTTTCTAATCGATCGCGTGGTTGTAAAAATATTGGTGAATACTTACCCTACTAAAAAAGACCGTGGGTGTGAAAACATTACTAATCAAAAAGACGACAAAAAATTGTTCATGGAAAGATATATACATTGCTTATCCAACCGAAGAGGATAGTTTATCTGTTTTACATACTTGTTTTGTTTATAATTTCTTAACGAATTTCGGAATTTTTAATGTCCTATTTATTTCTTATTTTTTAAGAGGTCAAAAAAATTAAAATTTAGAAATTAAATAAAATTAAATTCTTAAATTTGTGTGATTGAAATATACTTGAGTGTTTAAAACTTGCAGTTTTATAAACTACAAAATAAAACATAGTCCTTTTATAGAATTTGCAAGAAAATTATCACTTTACTTTTTATTTCGTTCATACAATTAAAAATTTAAAAAAAATTATAATGATTGCCCAAGAGTAATAAAAAACTTCTTTCATTTTGGATTAATTTTTGCACAATGTAAACGTTGATTTCTCGAATTTGTATTTATATACACACATATAAGGCATTTATATTATTACATAACATTAATTTTATTAAACGCACGCGGAAAAGTCATTTTTTTTACTCATCAGAAATCACCTATCTTTAACTGTTAACAGAACTAAATTAACTGCAAGTCATTATTTAAAGGACTAAAACTTACAAAAAATTACACAAATATAGCAATACTAATGTAAAAGCGCAGGAAAAAAACATGGCGGATTTCCACGCATGTGCAGATCTATCGATATTCAATGTCGCCACATGACAATTTTTATTATTAAGATTCAAAAAAATAAAATGTACAGAGTTTATACAACGTTGTATAGACTTTATACAACAAAAACACCGTTTAACGGTCGTGAAGTGTCTTTTTTTAATAAGTAAGGTTATTAATGTTTATTTTTGTATCGAAGTCAGTACTACACAGTTTTACCAAAGTGACAGAATTATTTATAATATTACTCATTTTATAATACGTGCTTTAATTGACACTTTTTATCGTCTTCATTAAATCCGTCTGAATTTAAAAAATCCATCGTTTAGCGCCAATTACCATCTCTAATGCGCAAATGATATTTCAATGAAGCCCGCTTAAATGAGCTAGCAGCTTTAATCCCCTGTGAACCGGTGCACGTAGCTATGTGAAACACGGCAGAAACGAGTGGGATACCCATTTAAGATTGATTTTGTGTTTGTGAGAACGGGTCGTTTCTCCGACTCGTTTCTAAGTCAGCTCGCAAGTGGGACGTGCTACCGGAATCAATTTTTTCTTCTTCGCGTAACCCGTACCTCTCTAAAACCTATATATATATATAAGTTCCATCTCACCAGTGCTACCTTCAATGTCATGTGTATTTATAATATTACTTTTTTATAAAAAAATACATTTTCCGTAAACTAGAAAGTATATTAATTTTCATTCACCCAATAAATTGGTAAATCCGGTCTGACAGATGCTCTCGGTAGGTATTGTCCTGATAAAAGACTGGCAATCAGAATCGGAACGTTGCCCGAAATGGCTCCAGCAGTACTTAGTAACCCGATCTGAATAGCAGGGTTGGTACTTCAGAACCTCCCTCTTTCTTGTCCTCCCCCTTCACTCCACTTCCATCATCACATTTCATCTCATCACATTCACTAAAATGTGAACGCTGTAGTTTCGCTGATTTTTGGCAGATGAATCATAATGGGATAATCCGACGCTCTGTGCGCCCTAAAGTTTAAATTTAGACTTAAATAGGTACGTAATTCAATACTACGTATGTGTGAAACCACGATGAAACAATACTACAATGATTAGGATGATCAAAGGTAAATGAATTATTTTGTGCATAATTTTGTCTTAGAAAGCGAACTCATGTAATTTTCATCATATCGACTAACAAATTTTTTCGGACACTTTCTTTCAGCTTGAAACATGATTATTGATTACTTTATATTTCTTTTAGATATATTCAATAATATTTTTATTTAAGTTATAAAAAACTGTTGTTAGATATGCCTACAGAGAGCGAAATAGCTGTCACGCGTAATAATAATCACACAGTAAAACTTGTTAATTAAATAATATCTAATATTATCTATTAATTAATAAAAAATAAGAAAATATACCGATTTAGGAATTGAGATTAAAAGAATTTGGCATTCTCAGACTATAAAAATATTACCATTTGTTATTTCGGCTACTGGCATTATACCTAGCACTCTCATTCAAAATGTATGCGTATTAGATTTGTCAAAGAATTTATGTATAAAAATGCAAAAGGCAGTCATTTTAAATACATGTAGGATTACTTAAAATTTTTTAAATATTTATATTGAGGGATCAGAAGGGTTTATCGGTCGAGTTAGGATTTCATCAGAGCCGAACCCTCTGATATGAAAATATCTGGAGTCGGTGAAATATTTTCCCATTATGTTTCTGGTGGCTTGACGTATTGTTCTTGTATTGTTTTGTATTTATTGTACTTGTATAGTGCACTTACATTGCGTGAATTTACTAGATAATCATTTGTGGAAAAGTGTGTGGAAGGGTTTAGTCTTTCATTTGGGAAAGATTTAACCCGGACATAAAATCTGGAGCACCGTTAAAATAAATAAAATTTAAAATCTTGTTCTACAAAATAAACTTGATAACAATTAAAAAATGATTACTTAATATAAACTTAATATCGCGCTGGTTATGAGCCCACATTCTGAGCAGAAACGTTTTTAGAAATGTTTCTAGCTGTTTTTGATGACCAGAAATGAATATGTACATCTGCACCTTCCTCTTCCCTTCAACATCATCTCCCTCCCCCCCTCACAACGCCTCACAACTCACCCTAATTTTTATATTTTTTTATATAAAAACCGCACAAGAGTCCCAACTGCTCCCATCTGGAGCTAGTGAGACTATGGCATTCCCAATTGGGGTATATTGTGAGGCTGAAGGTAGTGGGGGGAGGGAAGGAGAGAGGGAAAAGGAAGGTGGGAAAGTACCTGGCTATTCAGATCTGGTCACCAAACACGGCTAAAGGCATTTCAAGCATTTCAATCTGAATGGTGGTTTTACACCAGGGCGATACTGAGAGTATCTTCCACGCTAGAAAGTGCCGCAAATATACAATATATTATTTGTATTGAATAAATTGTGAAATAACACAAATTAATCAAATAAAATTCATTTTCTATGCCGGGATTCCATTCATAGTCCAACTGGCTCCAAGCAGTTGGATAGTTTGTGCGAACTAATCAGGAAATGACTTAATTTTTGTTTAAATGATGATTTTATACTCATTATAAATCAATTATGTAGGAATCATTTTTTTCTCGCACTGCGCTTATTTATATATATATTTTTTTTCATTTCAATTGACTTTTATTAATTTATTCAATGTCCTATCTCTGACGTCACTGTTAGTAGCTGTGTTATTTAGTGTTGATCGCCCCCTTGACACCCCTAATCCCCGTCATTCCGCCCCTAATTCCGGAGGCTCTCACGCCCCGGGCCACGAATACCATCCCTCGCACCATCACAGCCTGTGGAATACTTAGCATCCTCTTTTATGAGTTATTTACCAGACAATTATTTTTATTAGAGCACATAATACGAATAATGGGTTGAAAAATGAAAAAAACGTTTGCTCTAATTTATGGGTAGCTTAATTTCTAATAAAAAGTGGTTGTTATTAACAACTGCCCTCTACACTAACGATTGATATAAATATTGGATTGAAGATTTAAGCTGTACATCGCAAAAAGACTAATATGCACTTCTACTACCATAATATTAATTCATTTTTATATAGAGTTCCACTTATTGATTTCTATTTTATATTCGCTAAATTCCTTATAAAGAACATCTGCACACTCTGTATCAAATGTATTATCTGAAAATAATCACTGAATAAAACAATATCAATAAATCTCAACGAAACGTGTCACAATAAAGACTTAGTAGATATATTTTTTTTAAATGTGTCAGTCGCAACAGTCCAGTAATGAGTTTTCTTTTCAACTCATTGGGAATAATGTGTTAATTACCATGTTTTTGTAATACATTATAATTAAATAAATAAAAAAAACTGGGAATCGATGCTAGAACCTCTCCCGGGAGAACGCTTCTCCCATTGTGCTATTGATACCTAATTATATTTCGTCATTTTTTTAAATCTTATATATTTATCAAAGAAAAGAAAAATCTAATATTGTCTTCGGTTATTTCAATTGACCTACTTTGTCGAAGGTTATCTATATAATATATAAATGGATCCCTGTTCCCCATAGTTATGCCATAACTTCAGAACGACTATACCTATTTTATTCATTTTTTTTAAATTTTCTAATACTTTGTAGAAGGTTCTTACGAAAAGAAAAATTAAGAAAATTGTGCAGAATATTGAATAATTTCAGAAAACTTAACGACTATTTTAACTTCGCACGTTTGACAGTTCGCGCGTTTGATGAAATTGAATTTAGCAGGCAGCTATTTTTTTTTGTAGTAAAATAATTGTCTAGGGATTTTAAAAATTATAGTTACTTTAAGTAGGTACCTACCTATGTTAGGTACCAAATTTGATTAGGTAATTGTTCTTATAATATACAAAAATGAATGTATGCAATATACGATAATGAAAATTTGAATAAAAAAATTGTAATAGATGGCAGGCGAGCTGTTTAAAAACTGAATATACTGGGACTGAATATATCAAACGCGGGAGGGGGTTTGTGGAATGGTGGAGCGGGAGAGGGGAAAGAGTGGGCGGGGAAGGTGGAGGGGGAACGCGGGAGGGTAGGGGATGTGGGAGGGGAACGGGGACGCCCTGGAAAGGACATGCAGGGAGAAACGATTTTTTTCTTTGGATATGGCATTGCAACGCATGCCGGGAACCAGCTAGTTTCCAATATTTTTGGCTGCTGACTTTTTGCATAATTGCAAAGTTCCATGCGAATATTCTTGATTTTTATTTATATGGAACATTTGTCGACTTAACTAAGTCTAGAACGAATATTCCATTTACTGGAATAACTTAATGAGGCTCATAAACTTCATTGTAATATTTTAATCATCAAGGAAGATAATATTAACAAAACTCAACGTTTCATGAAAAAAAGACAATGGAAATAAAGAAAGGTAAATTAGGAACCAAAATAGGGAAGGAATTTTTAATTTTGTTGAGGTTGGTTTAAATTTTCGATTATCATTATAGGATTTCGTAAATAAAACAATAACTGGTCGCTAGCATGGAGGGCCGTTGCGGTAATTTTTATTAATGATATTTTTATTCTTTATTTTAAAAGATTCGTTATTTAAAATGCATTTGATTACTAATTAAAAATAAGCCATATGTACGTTATACATCTGTAATTTTTTTTACATTAAGTATATTATAGTTCCCAATTATATCCTATGCGTGCGAACTGTACCTAAATTTCTCTAAATAAACACCACCAGTGTTAATCTCTATTAACCTCCCAGGTAATTATGGTCCTGTATGTATTTTCTGTCTGTACATTACATTTTTACAGCAGCATTGCGTTCATTGGTCAAATCATTGTACATATAGTTTCTATCGGTGATCGATGAACTGGTGAATGTTTTCAGACATATGTTGTTAGAGTGGCTTGTAAATTATTATTTATTTTATACACTAATGTTTAAGACAAGATTTTTATGCATAGCACAAAGGGTAACAATTATTATAAGCAATAATTATTAGCCTGAAACACTCATCTAAACTTACAATGCCTTTCTCATATAAATAAAGTTGATTGTTTGCAGGTGGAAAAATGTAATGAGCAGTAATTGTTGAATGAAACACTAGTATATATTGAATTATTTGTAGGGTAGGAGATAAGCCGCCGTAGCTCAGTGGATAAAAGAGCAGTTGACCGGATATCAGAAAGACACGGGTTCAAGTCCCGTCGGCGCCCGACGGCATGTATCTTTTCTCGGAAGATTTTTTCAATATAGATGAATATTTCAGGCTAATAACTATTGGTGATAATAATTGTCTAGTTTGTAGTTAGAATTAAGATTGTAGAAATGTGTTATAATTTTGAACAGCGTCCTTGAGGTGATTTTTCACAAAATGGCGCTATACAAGTCATCTTAAAGTTATTTCTATTATTTAAATATATTGTATACAACGACACAACTTTGTCTTCGTCAGGGAAGATATGAACTGATTATTATATTATAAAGGCGGAAGTGAATAATATTGGAGAACTTTCGCGTTCGCGGAAGCGGAAGTAGAGGTCAGTTACACCACTAATTATCTTAAATTGTTCAAAATATTTATTATAAAATAGGGTATAAAATATTTGTTGGCTTAAATCTGCCTAGTCCAAGGCAAGCCTTGCCATATTAATGAACCCTAATCTTAATAAAGAAGTGGCAATATCTTCTTAGTTATGTAGGTATTTTCAACACATTATTGTAACTACGATTTAATATTATTAATTAAAATACTTTATCGTTTTTACTTCACTTTATTTATAGAAGTACACCAACTGGCTTCACCACAACATTGTCTTCGTCAAGGCATATAATAATTTATTTTTTTTTCTTTCAAAAAGAAAGACAAATATTCCCGGGTTACGAATGACATGAAAATATTTTAAAATCTTCTACTACCATCACAGTTTGCGGAAAATATTTCTTGTGTCGTGATGGGGGACTTAGTTACCCTAGAAATTGAAAAAGCGACACCTGGATGGGACCTTTGATGTGATGCCAACTCAGCCACTGAACGGTCATATCTGATTATATTACCCTATAATTGGTAACTTGTCATATGGTGGTATAAATACATTGATTAACAATACAAGGAAAAGGTGATTAAACATAGAGTTAATAAAAATTTCAAATTTTTTTATGCTAACACGATAAAGAAGATAAAATTACCGTCGTGTTGGACTGATACTGTACTCAAATACGTGATACTCGAGCACGACAAATGACCCAAGAATATTATCCTTGCGGAAAATTACATAAAATGAATATGATACGATATCAAACGATACTTTATAAAAAAGCCTAAATTCCAGCGGATGTTTTTAACCGTTAGAGGATTTCGGAAAGAATAGGATATTCTTAAATCGTTTTTCCACAGGATACTCTGGAGAATTTTGATGCCAACCAGGAGATTAATGTCTGAGATTGTAATTTGGCTTGGTTCCTATTTTACTTATGCAAAGCAAAACGAAGCCGGATACCATCACAACGTTTATTTGTAAGTCAGTGAACATATTTACATTTATATTTATATTCGGAGAATTGTTTTTTTATCTCATCAAAAGCAACGAAAAATTAGGTCAACACCTACTTCTCCGAATAATTTCATTAAATACCCAATAAAATTGCGTCTGAAATTAAAATAGATTTCTTAGTAATTGGTTGAATGCGATTATTCCAAAATATCAAAAAGATTAGTAGAATACTTTTTCGATATCTAAATTTCTCAAGTTAATAAATCAAATAATTCGATTTCTCTCTTCGGAATTTTAATGATAAGTTATGTAATGAATATTTTCATAAGTCCCTTGAAGGATTAAATTAACGAAATTTGAGATGACTACAAATATCTACGAAATATGAAAATAATACTTTGTTCACAGGGACTTATTGTTGTTTCAAGAAATTAAACTCAGATATCGTTAAGAAAGATGGTATCTATTTTCACGTACTAATCTGTAATAAATGTGCTTTGAATGCTGAATTAATGATAACATTCTGCCATCGTTAGCCAGTCAAACAGTGCAATGTGATGCAAACAATTTTTGACTTACATCTTCTATTTTTATATTAGCTCCACACAGGAGGCCCTGAGGAAAATAAATTCGTGATGGAAAAAGTTATCAGGGGTGGGTAGGAATCTGGGGGTCAGTATGTTTAGGAGCGACGGACGTATGAATTCACCCCACCCTCACTGGGTGAGAGGGTCGAGAGAGTCCTCGTGAAGAGGAAAAAAGGTCTCCCTCAATCAGTCCCTCCAAATCCAAGCCCCCACAAAGTAGATGGCGGACGCATTTGCTACCAAGACCTAGACAATTTTTACCCCATTAAATTGGGCGCGCTGCTCACCAAGTCAACAAATATAGCGAAGACTTGGGGTGATTTATGGCGGAGGTGTTGGTTATCCAATAAATGGTTCCTATGTTAGCGGTAACTACAGCCACCTCCCAAATTATTCTGACGCCATAAATAATATAATGTTTATATTACTGTAAAAGCCGTGCTACGTTAAGTCTTAAAATTTTCCAGTAAATCCTAAAATTTACCAATTTACGGGCTTTTAAAATAACATAATATATACCCTATATTATATATAAATCCCTAAAATATCAATCAAACATGGATTGTATTTCCACTAAAATTAATCAAATCTCACTGAATTATTAAAACCAACGTTTTTCTACGGACAAAAACACCAGTTAAAAAGAAACAAGTTGGATATCATTATATGGCATGAATTGAATGAAATAATTCTCTAGCATTTAATATTTATGAACCGCTAACCTCTGATTAAAAAAGTTAGAACGGCATTAAAGAAATGACGATGATTCAGTCTGATCAGCGTGCTTGGAGACCGAAATGAAGCGTCGGAGTTTTACCTTAATTTATTAGTTCATTACGAAATTTTAACTCGTGCCAGCAAATTGACCTACACGGAAAGTTTACCCTTTTGCACCCCAGGGGTTCCCTTATTCTGAAAGCCCTCCCCAGACCCGTTAGACTCATACCCAGAGCAAAAAATACTGTTAGAGTCTCACGCCTGCTGAACATGAATGAATAAAATTACAAAAAAGGTGAACATGTTTTTTTGGAATTTTTCTCATGCACTTTTAAATTGCTTTCTGTTCGGTACATCCAGGCATAATCAATATTTTACCTTTTACTCGTAAAATTCTTCATTTAAGCCTTATTTTTCATCACCAGCTTTATCCTGGATTGGTATTTATTTGATACCTGCATTTTAAATTCTTTCGGGACAGTGACATTTGAAAAGTTTATGGCATCTCTTTGAATACGGGATAAAAAATCAGTTGCTAGAATTTGTTTTTGGCGTCAACATATCACGGATGTTTGAAATCATGACAAATTAAAAACATTGGTTGTGCCTGATTATAAAATTATTTTACAATTATTTTTTGTTAAGTAATGGCAAGGCGGTGAAATGTGACGCTGATAAATTTAGAGGATTAATTTCGATACAAATACACATCAAAAATTTGAAACTCGTTTAAGGACGATCCTCTTCATAATTAAGCCAAGCTTTTAGCAGTTTGTGATTCATTGGGTATTATTGTTTGCATATTAGTTCATCTCCATTCCTACGTAAGGTGATGCCAGAAGTGATACGTGTTATAACCCCTTCTCAGTCACATTTTATGTGACTAATTAGTTTAAAATAAATTGTTCATTTTATTATGCATTGAGTTCTATGTTTCCAATACGATAATTGGAATGGAAAATATTAACTATTATACTGGTCTATGATATAAATTTATTTTTATTATAAAAATCTATCTGTACCCAACTAAAACCTACATAGTATGATCGATTTTAATCGCCCAAAGAATCAAACTAACCAAATGAACACTTATTGGTTATGTTTATGTATATATATTTTTTTTAATATTTTTATTTCCTTAATTAATTCTCCCAAGAATGTATATAATTTCGAAAAAAACGTGATGGTAGAAATCGGATTTTGACAAATTAGAGTGTAACACAAATTAGTATGTTTTAGTGGAAATAATGTGATTTTCGGCAACTATAAACATCGATATATTATAGCAATAAATTAGCCATCCTAACTTCAACCTAAAAATAATAGCACCTTAGAAGAGAAAATTCATAACACAACTCCCCACCTTGATGTAAACTTATTGCACAGGCGTCTAAAATCGTACTCGAAGGCAGCGAAAATCGCTATTTTGTGCAAAAGTGTTTTCGTAATTTGGTGCGTGACGTAGACGTTTTGCTAGAAATAAATGAAAGATATTATCAATTCTTACTTTAATCAAGACACCACCTCGGAGCTGTTTTTAAGGTACCTATAACTTTAAAAAAAATATTCTTATCGGATTTAATTATTAATTAATTTAATTGTTAGAGCCCCTGTCTAAAATATTTCCAACTGTCTCAAATTCGTGTTTGAAAAATGACCTTCACTGCTTATTGAGCATTGGGACGAACGTAATGGAATACAAATTTGATCGGTAAAAAACAATAAAAGGTAAAAGCGATGTTTTTTCCTATCTTTCGACTGCGAGATAATTAATTTATTTAGCTATATTTTTTTCTTAAACCAATATGTTTGGTTTCGGTGTTAATTTTAATAAGATTAATGCTAAATCACAGTTATCGATTAATCTTTACTACAAATCGGTTTTCATTATAAATACAACAACAAATTAGCGTTGGGTAAATCGAAGTTTTTCCTACCGTATACATTTCATACAAATAAAATTAAATTGTCACTTCCTTTATAAAATAATATATAAGCATAATATACTAAAAAATGTTGACTGAATGAGCGCATGCAAGACATAACATTTAAAAATATGATTTTTTGGCTAAAATTAACTGTGAAAATTTCCATCGAACAACTTTTATTTTTTTCTTACAAAATTATTCACAAAAATAAATAAAAACCTCTTTTGTGCTGGAAATCTTGACCTCTGGACTCCGTTTGCCAAATGATTTTTTTTGCCTCTTACTTTTATTATTGGCCATATAAGGTACGCTAAGAATACATACGTTTTTGGCTTGTGGCTTCCTTTAAGTCTGTATAATACTTGGTCGAAGACAATAGCTAAATAAGTAGGCAACTCTTCGTTTTATCACAAGAACTCATTGTTATATTATAATTGTGCCTTAAATAGCTTAAATAAATTAGTGATGCTTACGTAATTTAATGTGAGTATAATATTTTTAGAAATTCGTATAAATTTTGATACATGGTGATACTAATATAACAATATATACTAATATAACAATATGTACTAATATAACAATATATAACAATATATACTAATATAACAATAAACAAAATGTGTTAAGTTGATTTTAAAGTTTGATTAGATCATGCTATTCGTGTTGTACATGCATTATAAAAGCGTTATAGATGCCCTATATGGTAGAATCAAAGATTTGAATTTCAAATAAAACCTAGAGGCCAAAAGACTGAAAAGACAAAATGAATATTATTATCCGTGCGACCTCAAGGGTGATGTTCACCTTATCATAGCATTAAGCAAACACATATGCAGTTAAACTTTATCAAGAATATATATATGCTAATACGCCAGACACTTAGTAAAAGGACCGCATGTAATTATATCATGAACTAAGAACGCATACGCTTGTTATATGCTTCCTTTGTGAAGTGCCTACGGTTGACGTTGAACTGGAAGCCAATTTCAGAGAACGGCTTATGGTAGTGTAGATAAGCCCCCACTTGGGTAAATTTCAAAGTCTCTGTAGACGTTGGTTATCAAACTTTCTCATATAAGGAGTTTGTTAACTATTAGTTTGGTCTCCGCAGGACATCTTTATTGTAATTAACAACGTGCCGCTAATACGTGAGGGTACCGCTATCATTAATCATGGACCATCCATCCTATGATGCTAATAAGTGTGGCGTACATGACCTGAAACCATATTTTAAGGGAGAAACTCAACCATATAATACATAGACTGCGCTAATTTCACAGATGAGTGGAAATTCCGTTAAAACAGATAGTATGATGGGGCTTTTAACACGAATTTAATTATGTTTGTTAACAAGAAGTGAGGGTAAATCTATAAAGGCAGAAATTTTTGAATTTATCGGTTCGAAAAATATAAATGAATATCAAACATCTTAATGCCTGCTGTAAAAAAATGAGAAGCTTATGATTATAATAATGTGGGAAGCGGGTATGGGTATCGCCGCCCCTGGAACCATTTATTGGATAGCCAAAATTCCTGTCATAGACCACGTCAAGTGGTTCGCTAGGTTTGGTGACTTAGCAGGGGTTCCCAGGTTCATGGAGCGACGCTTATCTAGGTATTGGTGGCGAATGCATTCGGCCACCTAATTCGTTGCGTTACCTCTCCAGCCGGACCCTCTCGACACATCGCCTTGCACCGCAGTGGGAAGGAAGGATTCTTATGTTCGTCACTCTTGGACAGATTGACCCCCAGATTCCTACCCAGTCCTCATACCTTTTTCTTTCCTAGAACTTCCTCGCCTTATTTTCGCTGAAAAGAAACTCCTCACAGCATCTCCAAAGATGACATATGTCATGATAACAGGGAAATTGATTTTCTCAGGGTCTCCTGTGAAGAGTTAATTTTTTTTGAAGAACCGTCATGAGGAACAATGATAAGCTGCAAAAAAGCCCGCCATCACGACACAACGGGGGAGTGGGAGAATTCCAAATATTGTTAGGTTATTTGTAACCCGGGAATGTTTACATTTCTTAAAACAAAAACAAACAACAAAGGCATAAACAATCTTGGGCGGAAATTGTGATCGAAAATGTAGGTCCGATATTTTATTAAGTTGACGAATTTATTACCTATTTCAAAGATTATGAGTTACGGAGCTTTAAAATAAGCAATAAACCGTAAAAAAAAAAACCATACATTCATGAAAAGCTAGTAAAAATCTAATAACTTGTATGGTAGTATCTACATGGTATGTTTATTTTGGTTATAGTAAGGTTATGTAGGCATATACTCAAGGAAGTCGAAGAATATACTTTCGAAACTAGTTTTCGTTGGTAGAAACCACACGATCAATGTTAGGAAGGAAGTTGGTTTACATCCACGTAATTTCAAAAATTAAATTTAAAAGATCAAATTATTAAATGTCAAAAATGTATATTTTTGTTTAACTAAGTAAAATTCTCACTAGGACTGGTTTTTAAAAATTCCTTTTGTGAAATAACAAAAATACAAATTAGTCGGCTTCTGAACTTCACCGAGCGAGAATTCTAATTAAATGCAAATGCTACATAATGAATTGAAAGTCTCCTGGAACAAGCCAATCTCGCGGAGATAAATAAGTCTAATTATGCAGAATTATTATAAATTTGCGTAATTGCGAGACTACCCTGGTGAGAACTGCCCTGTGTTAATCGAAAAATTAAAATTTCAATTCTCTCATTTTTAGACGGGCCAATTATAAAAATAAAGAAAAACAAACATTTTCAGATCACGAATGACCTGACAAAAAATGTATTTCTCCCACAACGTCATGAAAAGTGACAAAAAATTGCTTGATTATTGACTTACATAGGATAAGCTGGGGAAACCCTAAAATTTGGACCTCTTCGTTTGACTGAACGACCAATGAATTTGAACAAAAAATCAATATTAGAAGTAAAGATAAATCAATATAACTGTCACAAAACACTTGATTCACAGTACTCGTAAAAAGATTTAAAATTAATACGTCGCGTCGTAGAGAAAATCAGCGTTGGTGTTAAACATGTATTTTACTAGACAAAATATTATGTGCAAAATGACGTTTCTCGAGTAATTTTCCAAGGACCCAGTTTCTGATTTACATTTCCAAAAGTTGAAGGAGGTATTATATCTTATTTTATTCAACCAATTAATGTACGCGATGCATGAAATGTACTGTGCATTGTGCAAGCTTAACATGTCTCTTGCAATTGACATAACATTATCTTGGGAACACACAATGGACCACTGGACAGTGAACATGGTCGTGCCTCTAATGTACCTCCCTGAATTCGGTAACCCACCTCAGATAATATTAAAAATTATATATTTTCACTGACGTCTTCGGGAGTAGAACGATAAGTGTCTTGGTTGTAGACCCAAGGGTCACGAGATTGTAATCAGATGAAAATATACTATATATTCGTAAGAAATATTTAACTCTATTATTTGGGTAATCTAGCATTTTTTTTAAATATTTTAAATTATAGGCAGGTAGATGTGCAGTATGTTTGCTCCCATTTCTATAGTGCGAGATATTCTCAGGATTGCCCTTGTGCGAGACAACTATTTAGAATGGAGGAATTTCTTGAAATTATTTTTAGCTATGTTCGCCTTCTAACCTTCCCCTTTCCTTTTAACCCCTTTTACAGTCTCAGAATATTCCCAAATGGGGAGATCATAGTTCTACTGGCGCCTAGTAGTTATAGGTTCCTGTTAAGTTTAAATAATAAGATTCACAATTTAAAAAGTTATTTTACGAGAGTATTATGGTGTGGATATTACCAAAAACTATAAAAACAAAAATGTGGGGTAAATATTTGGATGAACATAATATTTTTATGCGGAGTAGACAGAGGGAGGGGTTGAAATCGTTTCCATATATTTCCTAAGTCTTTACGAATCACGTCAAATTTTCACACTTCATAACACCAAATGTGTACAAATATAAAAAAAATAATTTCATTCCAATTTTTTTATTTCTTTTCTAAGGAACCTCCATCAAATATCACTGGCTTACTCTGGTAAAATCTGATCAGTTTTTGGTAAATATTGCGTTCCGCTGATTGCGCCATTAAAACCTTTCGGTTTTGTGTTTACTTGGACTATGCATCCCAATTTAGGGTATATTTTGAGGGTGAAGTAGGAAGGGGAAGGCGATGGGAAGAGGAAGTTGGGTGAAATCCTCACTAACCCGATCTGCTCACCAGATCTGATTAGCGAGGTCATTTAGAAAAGTCTTTTCTTAGAAAAGATACTTTCAAAGACAAGATTTTTTCACCCCATACTAATAGTTGGTGATATTACCCGGCGATACTAATAGTTGGCATCTATATTCCCCCTTTCTCATAAATGACACACGTAAAAGAGATGACAACGGAGCTCTTTGTGGCAAGAAAAATAACTAACTAACTAACCATCACGACGGACTGACCGCCAAACAACTCGGTCTTGGCACTCACCCTTTGCCTCGTTCACATTCATACATACTTTTAATTATTCTGACTCTTGACATGTCACGACCTAGTGAATATAATACTTGAGTATCCCCGACTTCTTTTACCATTCTTACTTGCGTCGTATATTCTTCTCACATTCCTTTCGTCTTTCATTCGCTCTACATGCCCAAACTATCTGAGCATCCCTTTCTTAGTCTTACTATAAATGCAAGAATGTCAAAATGCAAAGCTGATGTAAGCGTAAGAACATTTAAATTATACCAAATATGTCAAATAATATCAGGAGCTGGATACAAAATAGATCTATTGTTAAAAATTGCTCGATTACAATCATAAGAAGAATATTCGGAAACTTCTTGGATATATTTTATTTCTTTGCACCGTTTTCTTTAGCATTTGATTAAAAGTCACCATTGGTCCCGAAGAAATCGAATCCTTTGGTCCGATCGACCATAAAAGCAAAACGACAGAAATCTTACACAGTTTTCTTGGAAATTACTTCTTTTAAAACATTTTCCAGCGTTCGGACGGATTATATCTTTCGTTAGGAATTGTTATGTAAAATTGGTTAAATCCCAAACAGTGTTCTGAATCTCAATGTCAAAGACCCGATGGAATTATTTGGTAAGACTGTTCGTAACTATTACGTATAAGTTATCACACCTTTGTGTGGTTATGTAAATTAACAGGTAGAGTTAGTAACATATTCTTTAAACGGGTACACAAAGGTTAAGCTACACGACTGCTCTATCAGTTAGCCTTCAGACCTCGTGCTGCATATTTAAGCAGTACCTAATTATCATAACACTAGTCATTTACATATCACTGATAGTTCGGGTATTAATTGAGATTAAACGGATACCTTCTAAAATTTGTAATACACTGGTTTACACACCAGTTTGTTTTAATTTTAATCTGAGAGTGAATTCCGTGTATTTGACGCTTACTATCTTAATATATATTCATAACTCAAGAACGGCTAGACAGATTCTTATGATCTAGAATTTGTCGGATTTGTCTCCGCCCCGAATAGCAGCTTAGCTATTAAAACATCGGAAAAGTTAACAAAAAAAAAAATTATGTTGAATATTCTTTTCCTCATACATTTTGTATGGAACGAATTATCATATTTTAAAAGAGTTGCAGCAATATTGTGATAAGTATAATATTGAAAAATTGAAAAATGTCAATGCGCTGATTTTTTTTGCTTTTGTTCTTAAACATATAATGATGCCCATCTTTATTACACACTAAATGTCAACAGTCGAAAATGAGACAAACGGTGAACGTAATGTCTGCACCCCTCCATAGGAAAAAAAAATAATTATAATAAATCTTCCTCACACGTAAATGAAACGCAATTCCCGCAAGTTAGTTGAAAAGTAAGAAAATCACAAAAAAAACATAAATCTGTACACAACGCCATCTGTGATACCTTCTGACAAAAACAAAATACGGACAGTTGCGCATCGATAATAACTTCATAGTATAATTTTTAATATAAAAAAAATCTGAATTCAATTCAACAAATAAGTTAACACAACTAACAGTTATTGATTCTTAGGCGGTACGAAGTTTTTCCGGGTCAGCTAGTTTCAAATAAAAGAAAAACATGTGTTTTACACAAGATCAAAACGCATCTAGCATCCTTATTATAGAGGCAATTGAAATCCACAAAAACCCCACAAATAAAATTAAAGACAACGGGGTTAATAATTCTTGGTAACCGTTTTTTTATGGCTAAATCTAACGTAGGAAACCACATTAAAGTAAGTAATGCGTGTACGTATTGTACATATACACAGACTTCACCACAATCTAAACATTTGTCCTGATGATGGACACTGCAACACCGTCCGAATCTTTGACTGAAAAAGAGAAAGCACAATTCGGCACGATTACCTAAGAATTAATATCGATAATGTTTTTAATTGATCATACTGCGTTATTACTAATCAGTTCTTACTGCCCGGCAATTACCGAGAATTCAAAACGATTTCAATGAAAAATTTTGAAAATATCAGAGAATATTTTCATTGAAAAAAGTGGAAACTTTTGTTGTTTAAAAAAAACTTTAACGGAAATTTTAAGCTGTGTAGCTCGTTATGGAAAAAACGTCACACCTTACCTGTACGTAGCTTTGTTTAAAACGAGCTCAGAGTTTCTGCTAGACTAGAAACTACAAAATTACACTATTATATAATTAAATTATTTATTGGCTCGTCTACAGAATACGTATAATTATTATGACGACCGGCGTGGTCTAGGGGTAAGGCTCTTGACTCGCAATCCGAAGATCGCGGGATCGAATACCGGCGAGAACAAATAAATTTTATTTGATGAGTTTGTGTTACTTCACAATTTAGTCATTTAAAATAATATAGAGATATTATATACGCGGCACGTTCCGGAGTGGAAGATACTCTCTGTATCGCCCTGTTGTAAGACCACCATTCAGAATTGAAACGTTGTTTGAAATGGCTTTAGCCATGTTTGGTGACCAGATCTGAATAGCCAGGTAATTTCCTGCCTTCCTCTGCCCATTTCCTTCCTCTCCCCACGACCTTCAGCCTCACAGCATACCCCAATTGGGGATGCCATAGTCTCACTGGCTCCAGACGGAAGCAGCTGGGAAACCTGATATTCACATAACATTTAAATAAAAAAAACATTAGTTTACAATTATTTGAATATTGTTAGAGTAACAATTCCAAAAAGGTGAGCACACCATTCATCTTAACATTCTTAGGATGGGTTATTTCTAAAAAAATTATGAATTCATCAAATATTTGATGTTAATTTTCACGTTCTATGTAAGTTCTATTTAAGTTCTAAGATAATTTCAGTTTCATGCAGCAACTGGCCTATAATTATATAATAACAGAACTTGAATAGAACATCCACAGAACGTCATAATTAACTTCAAATATTTGATGAACTGCAAATTTTTTTAAACAACCCGTCCTTTTTTATGTTCGATGTTAGAGATTATCGCTTTGACTGTGGTGTTTACTCGTGTAGGTAGTTCATTAATTTATTATTATGTACGTGCCCGACGTCAGAATGTTGCCTTCTCATACAAAATACATTTCATTGTCACAGTACGAGTATATGAATAGAATTCATCTTAGGAATATTGAACAATGCTCGCTATTCCAAAATTCTCTTTCATTTTCTGCGCTAGTTAGAACAAGCCAGTAAATCACATCTACCATATCCCGGATAATTTACAGGGTAGATATGCGATGTAGTCATATACCATTCATGGTTGGCTTCAGATGAAATTTGGCAAGGGTGTAAGGCCCCGAATGTGCTAAATAATACAAACTCCCCCGCGCTACATATATAGATATTGACCTAGCAAGAGACGGATAAGAACTGAATTCAGCACCGAGGCTGGATGCATTCACGAAAATGGCATCCAATAAAGATAAGACAAAATCATATGAGAGTAAAACAAAACGCAGTAAATTTGTTGCTTGCCATATATAGATTAAATTAACAAATGTGTTGTCATATTATAACGTGATTATAGCTATGATTTTCTTCATTCCCGACACTTTGAACGTAGCGTATTTTATAGTAAGTCGACTGCATTCCCTATATGTCACCCCAAGTGGAACGTTATTTTTAGCGTCTTATCAGGGGTGCTTAGGTTCATGGGGTGAGGTTTGTACGGGCGTGGTGGGCCGGATCGGGGAAGACTGGTTGTGGGAGACCTTTTGATCTGTCTTCAGCAGGGCTCTCTCGGAATATCACCTTGCACCGCAGTGGGAGGGATGGATTCATTCGTCCGTCATTCCTGGACACACTGACCCCCAGATCCCTACCCACCCCTTACACCTTTTTCCTTCCCAGAACTTACTCTCCTTGCTTTTCTAGAAAAAACCTCCAAATTGCATTCCCAAAGATGATATGTCCAATTTTCTTATTGGCGGTATACCTCACTGCTCATTCCTTCAGCGACACTGAATTAGAGGTTAAGACTAGTCACAAATAATTTTTTATTAATATGCATTTATTTCGGGGCTAAACTTTTTTATTTTTTTTTAATGAGAATTAGTTTTTCTTCCGATGGATGGTTAAATAATATAATATTCATGTAAAATCTATCATACCAATCAACTATACCAAACCCACGAACAGATTTTACAATGCTTCCCTGTCATCTTTCTCCCACTGCAATAAATTCTTCGTTTTGAATTATTGGTCTGAAAACTCTTTGCTGCATATTTGAATGAAATATCTCTTAAAAATCAATATTTTTTTTGTTTATATTGTTCCTCGGAGCATCTTCCGTTGAAATACTGATAGAACGAGGACGGCATTCCTACCTGATGCCTGTGTTCTAAATATTGCAATCCCTTTGTTAAGACAGGAGAATCTATCAAAAATATATCAGACCGCCTGTACAGAGTCAAGGGTAATTTTCAGTATTTTACGGCTCCAGACTAGAGGTGGCTGCCAAATTCAACCGTGGGACGCACTTGCGATTTGTACAGGGTTAGCAGTTGTGTACTTTTAAAGTATCTGCGGGCCTTGTACAGTACGCACAATTTCTGAGAGGCTAACTCAACTCTGGCTTTAGTGAAGCCCCTAAATACCTGAGCACGGAGTACTTGAGCTGGTCACTTAATTACACTAAACATATCAATGGAGGGCCTGTTCGGAAGATTGCTTTCGTTGAAGGAGACTAGATTTTCATTTCGATCCGTTTTAGACATAATTAGACATGTTAGGATCTTTGAAACATTAAATTCGGCGAGGTTATTCTTACCCCAAGAAAAAACACTCTCGAGGTAACCGCCCATTCTTTGTTTCAAAACCTCCGAGGCATTGGAGTTTATGTGCCCTTTGGGGTCAAACAAAAATATGGGCTGTATTGTCATCTGCGTAACAATGAATCGGTGCACATAACAAGAGGTCATTGTTGTTATATTTAAATTTCCAATGAAACGTTTAACTCAAAAGCGAGTCAATAAATCTAAACTTTGAATTTATATGTAACACAACGTCTATAAAACAAAGCAATTATATTTATTTATTTTATGGTAATTCTTTGAACAAAACTCGAAAGCATTCGATCGCTTTCAATGTACGTGAGGTAGAGAACAATGTTGATCCGTTTCAAATCCAAAATTTAGAACTTTCCGAAGAACATATGGGAAACATTTTTGGGCTTTTGTTATGGATATTGGTTATGCCGACCTTTCTAAATAATTTATTTCATGGCGAAGCGTACTTTCCTTTTGAGTTATCGGGCATCGTAAGATATAATAACCATACTGAAATATTTTATTGTACCTAACCCACGAGCTCTACGTTTTCGGGATAAAGTTTTTTTTTAATATTTGAGCAAAACACAGTCATACAATTTATGAATCATGATTAATTTCTAACTGCTTGTTTATTTATTTATTTATTCTTAGTATATTTACATTACAAATGTATAGTATATTGTCCTCCACACTAGGATTTCACCTGTATTGTAGAGGACATTTTTCAGTTTTAAAATTATAAATTATAAAATGTATGTAAGTAGTAAAGGACATTTTCAGTTGTAAAATATAAAATGTAATTAGTAAAACAAAAAAAAAACAGTGGTCTTAGTAAATATAAAGAAGAAACAATAAAAATCAAAATATACAGAAACAATAAAATATAAAATCGACTTCTATACGACAAAATTACAAATTAAAAGTTAAAAGGATTGTAGCCAGTTCCATATTTTTTTTTTTGTATTCAATAATATTAATTGTTTTATATTGTGTTGGAAGTGAATTGTATAGTTTAATAACCTGGTATTTGTAGTGTTTTTGTCCAAAGGATGTGTTTGTTTTTGGTAGACTGTCAACCCACGACTTACGTACGAACTAATAAAAAGGTCTTCTCAAAAAATTTAAAATGTGGGCGAAATATACCTTGCAAAGAATTCCTTTTTAGAGATTCGTTGACCTAGAAAATATTTTCGAGAAGGAGCTGTGAAAAGTTGTTTCGGCCCGTTTCATACATAATTCAATTTTAAATTTGAGGCCAAAATACCCAACCAAACTGAAAAATATTTATTTTAATCAAGAGTTATATTAAATATCTAGTACGGATATGTGCTACTTTATTTATTTTTGTTTTAAATCAGGGGTGGGGAACCTGCGGCCCGCGAGGCTTGTCGCTGCGGCCCGCGAGCACTTTTGCGTCGTGCTGAAGGAACGGCAAAAATATTACATTTAGGATACGAGAATGTTTCCACGGTATATCTGATATATTTTTTAATTAGTTAAATAAATTATACATAATGATTAGTTCACAGTTATTCATACAAAGGCAAACCTTCGTCGAAGGCTGTAAACATGCAAACATCAATAAAACATTCTAACATTGTCTTCGTGTTAAATGCGCAATTTAAAAAAATTAATGCAATTATTATTTAAGCTGGGGGGCTGGGCGCGAACGCACATTCATTCTTAAGTTAAAACCATTCTTGTGTTCAGAATCCACGAAAAAATTCTAGATGCAGATACATTTGCTGACGCATTTCGAAGGAAACCATTGTCGTGTTCCAAGTGTAATTAAAAAATTCAAGTTGCAAACTGAGAGCCGCAATAATCGGAGGAAACCATTTTCGAGTTCTGGGTATAGTTCTGAATCTGGAGAAACACACACAGACACACAGATTCACTTTCAAGTAAAAACCGGTTTTGTTCTCGAATGCCGGATAAAATTCGAAACTTTTCTAAGCTTACTCTAAAGGTGGATCTAAAATACAAATATGCTGAAAAATTCTGAGGAAAGCCATATGCTTGTTTCGCGTGTAACCATAATTTTAGCTTCGCATACTTAGGTTAAAACCGCTTTAGTGTTCAGAATGCAACGTTAAAATTTCTTTTGTCGATTCATCTGCTGATAAATTTGAAAAATTAAGTGGAAGATACTAAATTCCAGTTGCAACAAAGATATTAGTGTACATTATCGTGTACTGCTTATTTAAAACCATTCTCTGAAGTTAAAACCATTTTTTTTTAAATTTGGGAGTTGGGTGTGGGTACCGCGCTTTCTAGGAAACCATCTATTGGATTACCAACACCTCTACCATAGTTCACCCCAAGTGTTTGCTACATTTGGCGACTTAGCAGGGATGCCCGGGTTCATCGGGTGAGGTGTGTTTAGATCTTGGCGGCGGATGCGCCTGATGCTCGCCGGATCAGGAGAGGCAGGTTTCGGGAGACCTTTTGACCTCTCCAGCTGGTCTTTTTCGACTCATCGTCTCGCACTACATCGGGAGGGATGGACTCACAAGTCTTCCATTCTTGGACTCATGAATTAGTAATTTATAATTTAAATTTAGGACCATCAAAATGATTTAATTTTTTATTTTATATTTCATCATATTTTTATAATAAATATAAAAAGTTTTTTTTTTTAAAACGTTTTTCATTTACTCACAAAAGATTGCCCAAGTTGACTCTAAAGGCATGAAACAATACAATCTTTAATGGGCTATATTTTATAATTTAAAGCAAAAATAAATAAAGTAGGCAGCTCATATCCATATTAGATATTTGATATACCTTTTGATTACAAAAATGATCTTTCAGTTTTCTTGGGTATTTTGAACTAAAATTTGTTTGACACGGACCGAAACAGGCCGAGCAAACGTTCAACTTAATACCTAAGAACTTAAATTATAAGTGTTTTTGAAAAAGTAAAATTAGATACTCGTGTATATTTAAAAAAAATAGTTTTTTTCAAGTGAAAAAAATATTTAAAATACTGTTCTAGAATACATTTGCATATTACAAATTATATTTTTTATCTATTCTGCAAATAATTATCACGGCCAAAAGAATGGTTCACTAATCACGGTGGGCGAAGAATTTTGATCGTAGTTTTGTGAGCGAATAATGATCCTAGACCCGTCGCACGAATCTATGTAATTAATTCATGTACTTTGCTTAAATGCCGCAGATACTGCGGTTAAGCTTTGGAGATATTTGGCAGCTATCCAGTTTTGAGATAACTAGAATTTTCATTATATCAGATGGATTTTAAAATTTTATTGTAGATTAGATTCGTATCAGCTCAGAATTGATAATATAATTTTTTAAAAGTTTAATTTAATTCAAATGTAATAATGTTATCACTAAGTTTTGCAAGTGATTTAATTTATTTTTAAATTAAATGGAGTTCCACCAATTAAACACAAAAATGATTAATAAAAAATAGATTACGTGTTAAATTTTATTATAACCATTGTGTTTAGTTTTAAAATAACTCTTGAAAAGCAATTTAAAAAGCATCAACTAACATATTTTCGACCTATAACATATTATATTATCATCCACGTTTCAAAGTGTAACAACTGCTATAGATGCAACGGATAGTGAATTGAACGGATACCAGATTGGCCAAATATCCGGACATATTAAGATTGAATTATGCGTGCAAGAAATGATACGATGAAGGAGATAATACGAAATATTAACCCCTATGCATGGTTGTTAGCTAAATTTAACCAGTACCCAATTTGGCGAAGTTTGCAAAGATTTACATTACATAGTATCATCTAGTTGTAGCAGCATGAGTAGCGATAGACTCCTTTCGGTAGCGGACAATGTATCTAAAATGACTAAGTACCTAACCGATAATGGTTTGTGTAGTGTATTGATTATTCAAATATTTTCAGCTTCTTTCAATAGATATCGACAGCCAAAAAAATTCCATAAGAACAAGTAAGCAATTAATACATAATTAAGCAATTTTTAAACCAAACTTCTGCTATATCCCGGCTCATGGCAGTTTAGATGAATATCAGAAGAGTACCATCTATCGCCGTTCGTATCTTAGGTACGAAGATTACGATGATGGCCGAAGGCATCAGTGAGATTGGGCAGGCTCCCACAGTTCGGCTCGCCACAGCAACAGAACTGCTTAGAGCCTAGCCTAAAAAGGACGTCTGTCCAATTTAGTATTCATTTCAAATATATACGATAAAGAAATAACCAACTAGTAATCACTCGAATCTAAAACTCAACACGACTTGAATTGTCTTATTATTGGAAATAAAGAGACAGCAGTTTGTGATAAATTTTAATGTATTTTTATGTATTAAGAGAAAATAAAAATATTTTTGATTTTGTCTACATATTTTATTTAGTTTTCAACTATCTGGCTTTGGCCGGATATTTAAAAGTAATACAGTGGTCGGATAGGCTGGCTTCCGGATAGTAACCGAATCTCTAGTAACAACCCATATAACGTTCATCTTACTAATATTATAAATGTGAAAGTTTGTATGGATGGTTGGTTGGTTGGATGATCCTTACTCTTTCACGCAATAAATATCGAATGGAATTTAAAAATTCTTTCATTAATCGAAAGCTACATTATTTGCGAGTAACAACGGCTTTATATATTGGTAAGCTCTGGCGTTATGAATGAGCTGTGGCGTTATGAAATTGTGTATCATACGTTTTCTGTCCCTAACAAAATCGAGTTATTGCAAACGTCAAACAAATTGTTACCTTGGAAACAATGTTTTTTTTTTTAAATTTTAGGCTTAAAAAGAGTGCTTTGTTGTGATTAAAAATAGTACTTTTTTGGCGTTGTAGTTAATATCTACATATCTCTAAAAATATTTATTCTCCGAACAAAGTGGACTGTCATTTTCTTATTTTTTTAGGTTACTCTGGATTCAAATATGAATAAAATACTAATAAAGGGAGTAGGTACTTAAAATAAATTTCTATTTCTATAATTAAAATATTTTCTAAAATAGAATTTTTATTTGCGAAATATCATTCTAAAATTTTGAAATTTTCTATTAAACAATATTTATTTTCTATAAGACAAAATAGCAAGAATAATAACAATTATGCCAGTAATTTCCCACTTATACTATGCGAGCGAAGCCGTGGGTAAAAGCTAGTTTTCAATAATTTAGGATCGTGAAAGAGGTTGAAAAACAACCAGTGTTAAAATTAATGGATAATTAAGACCACTTGCTTCTGTTGTATTACATCAAAAATTCAATAAATTGATTACGGTAAAGTTATCTACGTGTACTTAGTATCACCCCTTTCTGTACATCTCAGCGGTACGTCTCGAGAGCACTTAGTAATATTACATACTAATTTAACGGACCACTGATACAAAAATCAGGTATGTGGCATGCATCGTAAAATGTTGGTAAAGGTTAAAACATGAAAATCGTATCAAGTTTGTTCAATCGGTTAAGTTTCTCCCTTAAAACAAGCCATGCGAACTGACCGTTATTCCTATACCATAGCGGTCATCAAATTTCGATTCCGTGTAATATAATTTCAAATATGTAGTAGGCATTATGCTATTTTAAAAAACACATAATGCCTTATACATAGGCGGCTTATGTGCCAGAAACGAGGCTATATCGTATCTGGCTTACGGCGTAACGATATATGTGTACAATATCTGAACCACGAAAATCACCCTAGTATGAAAGTGGGTTTTGGATGGCGTTATTTCAGCGGGAAAACGTCGGACAATATGGATTTTTACCAAATAGACGAATTTTTACTTACATTTACGTCATGCAAAAGTGCATACTACTTAGTATTACTGGATGAAATTAATGAGAGGAAAGAACACCATGCAAACCTAAAACATATTCATTTATCTTGTTAGTTTTGTTACTCTATTTGACGTCTTAGAATAGCACTTTTGTGCAATGTTTTATTTATTTATTTGGCTTACACCCATTAAGGGTGATCTCGGCCATTTCTTAAAGTTAGTTACATATTTTTTAAAAGATGTACAGGTTCCCAAAAGTAGCAACCTGTACAATTAACTATACACAATAATACTGCCAGACAGATGTATACATATGGAAGGGAAATTAATGTGATTGATGGTTAAATATTAAAGCCATTTTTATATATAAATTTTGCTAACAAATAGTGAATTTTAGGAGAGTTGAGACTAAGAAGGCAAGGTACACTGTTGGGGAATTCAATTTAAAGTTTTGTTAGAGGAAAAGTGGCTTTGAGGGGCCGGGTTATGGAATAGTCTGAGCTTTCATACAAGCTGGGCATGGGCAGTTTCGAAAAGGTTTCATAACATTACTGGTCATAGATCAATCGCTGTTATTTGACAGTTGGTAGGCAAAAAAATTATACGTCCGCTCGAAGTTTTCGTACTAACTACTGTACTTTCGTACTTAACTACTGTACCTACTAATTACTTTCGTAATGTTTTTTTTATTTTTATTCTTGGCGGAGACGGTTTACGATTAGTGCCCGTGAGCACTTAAGCCATAGGCCCATTGTGCTATCTCCCATTTTACCTCAATCCTCTAACTACAACCCAGTCCCTTTAATAAAGTTCACCAGAGTTGTTATTGACAATGAAGCTATATCTTCTGGTTTGACAATGTGTCTTCCCAGGTCTTATTTCCCCTCTTCACTCGTCCTTGGTTCCCTGAAGGCCCCACGAGGGAAGAGGGCTTCATCTCTCCTCTCCACTCCTTAGTTCCCCGAAGGCTCCACGACGGAGAATCCACCTCCCCTTGGTTCCCCAAAGGCCCCACAAGGGAAGAGTCCACCCCACCTTAGTTCCCTAAAGGCCCTACAAGGGAAGAGTCCATCCCACCTTGGTTCTCCGAGGGCCCCAGGAGGGAAGAGGACTTCATCTATCCTCTTCATTCCTCCTTGGTTCCACAAAGGCCCCAAAAGGGAAGAAGACTTCATCTCTCCTCTTCACTCCTCCTTGGTTCCACAAAGGCCCCAAACGGGAAGAGTTCACAGAGATGGTCTCATTTCTCCTCTTTACCCCTACATGGTTCCCTGAAGGCCCCACATGGGAAGAGAACATCATCTCTCCACCTCACTCCTCCTTGGTTCCTCGAAAGCCCCACGCTGGAAGAGTGCCCTTCCCCTTGGTTCCCTGAAGGCCCCACAAGGGAAGAGTTCATGGAGGTGGCCTCAGCTCTCATCTCCACGACTTCTCCTCTTGGTATAGGCCCCAGGAAGGAAGTCCACAGAGGTGGCCTCAGCTCTCCTAGGTTCTCAAAAGGCCCCTAGTTTTCAAATGGTCCAATTATTTGTCCCACGAGTTACCAGGGAAATAGAAGGTCCACTCCAGTAGAGCTCCGAGTGCTGGAGTAGGGCATAAATACTCCGAGATGCGACCTTGTTTCTCAGAGGCACCGTTCGTGACACTGTTCCCCAGGACATTCAGCCTGAGCACGGTAGCTCACACCTTGGCTTGGGATGGCTATTGCAGGTTTGTGTTTCCACTCCCTGAGCGATGGGTTCGCCACACTCCCTACGCTACTTCGTAATGTTTATAATTTGCGGTTCGCTGATTTGTGACACAATCTTTTGTGAATTAAATTTATTTTTGAATTATTCAATACAATAACAACATTATTTTGTTTACAACTACAAGTATTGTAATTTTGGTTTGCCCACGGATTTTCATGATTCCAAAGTTGCTTATTATTTTTAGATAGGGTTTGACGGAACTGGCTAAGTGTGCGAAGGAAAAATAATGTTTTTCAACGAACTGTCAATTTTTTGTGTCAACTTCCTTGGTACAAATTTTTACCCGGTAAAAGATATTTTTCCAAGAAAAAAAAATTGTAATTTTGTTACTCGTTTCTTTTATTTTTTTGCGTTATACCTGCGAACGTAGCAAAGGAAGCAGTTTTGTAAAACTACAAAATATTATATATTTCATTAATAGAGTTAAGTAAGTTTGTGTACTTACTATATTTACTGTCTATCTGACTTTATCAAGAACCAAATTTCGACGGTTTTTTAAACATAAAGGTATCAGTGCTTCACAATTGTGGTGTTTCACCAACACCCCTCCAACTCACTTACGAAGGAGATTAATTCAATGGGTAGAATATTGTTCGTTTAGTATAAATCTGATTTCGATTTAGTATAAATCTGATAGTCGACCTATCTAGGAACTGGCTAATTGGAATCTGAGGTGAGAGATCTGCTGAAGACTGCCTCTGAGCTGTTGGACCCTCTGTTGCCCACAGCCTGTACTAAGCTAGCTGCCATCTAGCGGAGTCTTAGGACAGTATTTAGTACTGCCAACTATGTGAGTAAGCAGGAAGTTTGTAGATAAATTACAATAATGATTAACATGAAATATTGTCAAGACATTCTTATCCTAATAAGTGTAGATACTTCTAGCGGAAAGATTCTTTGATGTCTTTATCAACAAAAAAATGGCAATAAGTATAAAAAACGGCTTCTCCCAATTTTTTTAGCTTATTAAAGGCTTGAAACATTCGCATAACGATCAATCAGAGAAGATTTATTACTATTTACGTAATTATGTTTCCAAAAACTAGAGAATGGTATAAATAACGTCTTCAATTAATGTACATAGTAATTATTCATGGAAAGCTTTTTTTATTATTTTTATTTTAATATTATGAAAAAGAAAAAAACTTGCCCAGAAGTGGGACAAAAAATTCAAACCAAAAAAAAAAATCCAAAAACGTTGAGGCGCCGCATTCGCGCTCAGAAAAGAAGAAGATGGAGATATATGTAATTACGAATGTTAGAGGAGCACGCTAATATTTAAAGCGATAAAATCAATGCGAAAATTGTGAAAATGTTTAATAAAACATGACTCTTTCAAAATAGAGCAAAAATCTCGTGGAAAGCGTCTTAAATATCATTAAAAAAAAACCATGTGAATTTTTTCAAAAATATAACTTGTAAAATAACTGAAACAAACGTGTTTATAATAATTTTCGGATCATACTTTGCGATTTTTTTCTTTCGAGAGAATTTCATATAATTTACGTTTCGGCATGGAAAACGTCTAGATATTATCTTCAAAAATAAAATTTATTTTTTTTGGAGTTTAAAAACTTCAAATGTTTAAGGGAGATATGTAAGAAATTGATAGAAATTCGAGTAGCGGCGGCTTACTTACTATTCAAAGTTGGCTACTCATAGCTACGGTGCTTCTCTTCTTTTTAGTCAATTAAATTACACTATTATTATAGAAAACTCATTTCATGTGAGGCTGAAACTCATTAAGGCACGTTTTAAAATGCGATACTCGGCCAGCAATATACCTAAACCCAGTTATGGTTTCTCTAATAAACTAATGTTGATTTTAACTGTAAGAAAAGCAAATTTTCTGCAAAATTCGATATATTCATCTACTAAATTTTATCAGCTGTTCTGCCCGCAAAGCGAAGGAGTGGCATCTTGTTTAGTATTTTCAGCTTCAAGTAAACGGAGAAACATCTCATTCCGCACTTAGAAATGCTTGAGCTAATAAGAGAGACAGTTTGAAATGGCCGAGGGACTGGTGTAGGGTACTACAGTACAGTAGTGGTAAATAGTAAACTATCTTCCACTTTATCGCAAAATAGAGACTTTGAAGTCACTATAATACCTCTTGTTTGTCCTAGGTTATACATCTTCAGATTACTTTTATCTTTAAAATTCGGCGCAAAACAAATCGTTCTTGATTTGCAAAAAAAAATCTATGTTATAAACATTTGAATGAAAGTAGGGGTTGCTGATTCGACATCCAAGGTAAAGAAAATAAATGTTATATATATATTATTACCAAATATATTTTATATAGGTTATTATGCGTACCCGTATCATGGGCGCTGTCATGTCGGTTTTAAGTTATGTATTAATGTATTGATCGTTTAAGGGGTTATATACAGTAAGGAGGCCCGAAAAAGCGATTTTTCAAGAATTTTTCCTGAGAAGACTTTTAAATTTATTAATGTAAAAAATGTAATAATATTACTGACGTTGTTGCAGTTGAAAATGATTTTTTAAATTTCTACTTTTAGTATGAAGATCTTTTAGTATGTGGATGCGGCGCATCCATTGACTGAAAGAATCCTGAAAATCATCATACAAAAAGTTGAAATTTTGATAAAAATATCATTTTCAGCTCCAAAAACGTCGATAACGTAATATTTTTCAATCTCGGCACTCTAGCTCACCGAAAACTCACGGACCGCCACTAGTATCTACAGTTTTCATCTTTACAGCTATTGTTAGAACACCGTAAAAAACACAATTAATGTATATTTTATATTTTTTTTCTGCTAGATCTTATGTTTTACCTACTTCCAAGATAATACATATTACCTTTTGCATAAAGCGGGTGATATTTTTAGGAATCGATTTTAATAAAAAATAACTTTTTATTTATATTACGACGTAGTATCAAATATAACAAAAGCTGAATTTCTACGCGAAGAAATTCCTCGAGATCTAACATAAAAGTGAACGGACCCTTTGGCATTTAATTTGATTACATTTCTCGAGGAGGAATGCGAAGATATTTTTCTAAAGAATTTTTGCAAATTTTCTATTCCGAGTCTCCTGTCCTCCGCCGGAGATGGGGAATTATGCCCTACGATGCTTTAGAGTGTAAATATGTCATCAATTCTTAATATTCGATGCCAAGCCAATGAAGCCAATTTAGAGTTCATTTTAAGAATTTGTAATCAAAACATTCTTTGAAAGTCATAAAATGGAATGTGAAACGTTTTAAAGTCTACGTTGAAAGTTTTGTAAATATTTTTCAGCAAGGAAAAATTAAACCAAACTAGCAAAGAACTTGCGGTTAGTCTTTTGCATAGAAAGGTAGGAGGACGTTGATAAGTAGGAACCAACCTTACTGCCTGATACCAGAGAAACTTTCCTTCCTTGTATATCAAAACTTGGCTTTCATAATATTTTTTCTTTGAAAATATCTACCATAGATTTTCAGTAAAACGCTTATAAAGGAACTTTGTAGCGTTTAAAGGAGCTGAAGGCAATTTTATATAATTTTTCATAGTTTGTTAGGAAATAACTGGATTATTAAAATATAAGTACGTTTGGGTGCCATGTCCAAATAATGTTATATTTATAGTAAAATATATATTACCTTTTTGCAACTCTGAAAATGCTTTACAGTTTTAGTAAAAAGTATATAATGTACGTATGCACAATGCACATGTAGGTTGCCAAACTTCCACATAATGCACTGGCCTCGAAAAATAAATGCAACAAAACGCTTGACAAAATGCACGTTGTTACCACAGCTGCAAGAGACTTAATTTAAAATGGCCAAAACAAATATTTTTAAAATTGTATTTACGCCAGGAAAAACAAATTCAAATATCAAGCCTGTGATATAATAATAAACAGTTTTCATTTAGCCAGCGTTGTTACAAAGTTAAGCGTAAAATATCATGGGCTTACAAAACTTTCGATAAATATGCATTTCATTTTATATTTTCTGATACTGTGTATGTTTACTTTCCATTAATCTGGAATTTCAGTTGATACTTTAGGCTCGAGTATGATGGAAAATTGTGCTCATTGAATATTGTATTATTAATGCCGTGTTCTGAAATATACTCTTATATAATATTATTATGTGTAATATTTACAGATAAAATTAGGTAAAAGTAAATACAGCTAAGATAAGGTATTCAATGACTTTAATTGCAATGTAGGTATTGAAGCTATGTGTTCTTGACTAAGACTTGCGTTTAATTTAGGTTACTTGAAATAAACGCAATCGGAAATATGATGAATAAATAACGACCAAAGTTATTGCATGTATTTACACAGAATACAAACTTCAGGCCTGAAAATAACACACTAAACTGAATTTTATTCTTTGCTGTAAAACAGGACATCACTTCTGAAAATAAGCAATAATTACAAATTGAGTTTCAGATAATAAAAATAAATTAATACGACAAAAGTCGTTATTTAAAATCCTTGAGACCTTCAGCTAACCTACTCGAATTTACTGATATATTGAAACTGCCTTTATTTTCATGTATTTCCAGGTAAATTATTTTAAAGAGACCCTTGCTTGAGTAGTGGTGTACTGGATGGAACAAAAAATTATTTTATGAAATAACCATTTTTTTGTTGTAGGAAGCGAAAGAGTGTTACAAAAAAACCTAAAAATTGTAATGTAACAAAATTTTAAATGTAACAAAAAACCTAAACACTGACGAATTGAATCGCCAGTCTTAACGATAAACTTCGCTACACACTTAATATTTTTGGACATTTGTGGGATACGAGGGGACTACACGGGAGTGCTCCAAACTAGTTAATTTTTTTATTTTCCTTTCTACATCAACATGTGCACAGATATGTATATTGTATATTCAAAGTGGCGTCTTTAATGATTTTGGGAATTTATAATGCATCCACCAATGTATGTAAATATCAAATTACCTTACGATGAGTTATTACTTTAATGATTTTAATTTAAAAAAATCATAATGCCACTCAAAAAACTCGAAGGCAATAAATACAAAAAAGATTTTTAAGATTTTACTCGTCTGTGTATTTAGTATCACGTTCCACCTATTAAAATAATTTACATTCGACAAATAAAAAAGTTCGTTTCAATCTTAATCTTTCAATGTTATATAAAACGTTCCTGACAAAGTTTGTTAAAATTGTAAAGATGTTCAATAGGTTTTCAAATTTGACACCAAAACCAAGAATAAAGATCGTGCTAATATTACTTTAGGCCAATTTCTAGTTTCGGCACTCCCTCGTTGTCAACACTTCGAGACCTATACATTTATTAATTGTGATCTACCTGCGCCGGCGGGATAATTTTTGCTTTATTCTGGGAAGAGCTTTATAAATTATTTATATATATGAATCGTCAAAATCATATCGCAAGTTCTCTTACATATTTGGGAACGCTGTGCAGTCTTGTAGGTGAGGGCAGCACAATTTTGCAAGCACGTATTACTGCATTGCCAACGATGTCACACCTTGGCAATTTTACATATATACGGAAGCGATCCCACTATCTACATGAAAGTATTTCGATCAATACTTAACATCGATCAGTACATAACCGAGAAATATTCAACATGGATATCCCTAAACGATTGTGAGGAATGGTTCCCGGTCCTAAATAAATGCAAATTATAGAAAGCGGGAAACACAAAAGTCTGAAGGTTTTCAAAACCGAGTTACAAAATTGAGCCGCTCTCATGCGGAAATATAAACCGCGCACTAACGTTTCCAAGCGTTTGGCGTGTCTTCCAAATGTAAAGCAGTACAGCGGTTGTTTTACGAAACACACATTTAATTATGCAAATTAGATGCCCAACGTTATGATACAACGAGATAGAAAAAGTTTTGCTTCTATTTCACTTCATGTCTACCGTCGACCGCGAATTCTAGATACTTAACACATAGCTGCTGCTAACCTAACTCTACTGCTGTTTGTAGTTTTGATATGTTAAATAGGCAGGTGAAATAGGTTTTTCGTGACTGTTAATAAAGCGGTAATGGTTGCTTTATACAGGCCCTATCAATACCATTAACTATCTTTTTTGCTTACATAATTTTTATATTGGTATAATTTTTTATCGTTTTTTTGCCTATATGTACATAATTGGGATGATTGGGATTGCAATAAATTCCCACATTCCGGAATTACAGAAAAGGTCGAGCAAGCGGTCGGGGTATGTTTTATTTTTGTAGTTTCAACATTTATAGTTTTATTGTTCTGTTGGATTCCTGCTCATCCATGAAATATATTATACTCGTAATATTGCATATTTGCTGTCGTACAAATTTTTTGAGCTTATATGGTAAGGGATTTGTTGATATTTAGGTACTAGACTTTTTTGTTAAAAAAACGCTCTATTTTACAAGTAATCAAATTTTTTTTTTTTTTTTTAAATAATCGCATTCGGGTGCCTTCCTTAACAATCTAAAATATAAATCAGAAAATGTGCATGCGTTTTCCACTAAACACTGGCATATTTTTTTGGAATTTTTCTCATTTCTTTAGAATTTTTAAGTCAACGCAACTACCTATTTTCAGTACAAAACGTCAAACTTTAAATTATTCTACCAGTAGTGAAAAAAATTAGACATTTTAAAATACAACAAAATAGTATATTTTGTTTTTTATTATTTTATCATTGTTTTTCTGCTTTTATTCTATGTACGACGTATGTATTATTATTTTCTCCACTTTTTATTACTTAGAAATATGGAATGTATTGCATTGCACTTCCCCTTCGTATATTCTGGAGTAACGTTATATTATTGTGTTATTACTATTATAAAACCTACTAAGATATAAATAAAATGTTTTGCATAAATAATCAAATTAACAAAATTTTATCGTTTCCAATTTTAAACCGAAAGAACCAAATTTAAAGTGAAATATGTATGTACGTAAATCTTACTAATATTATAAATGCAAATGATTGTATGGATGGATGTGTCTTACTCTTTCACGCAATAAATACCGAATGGAATATAAAAATTCTTTCACTAATCGAAAGCTACATTATTTGCGAGTAATAGGCTATATATATTGGTAAGCTCTGGCGTTATGAATAAGCTGTGGCGTTATGAAATTATTTATTATACGTTTATTGGCAAAGCGTGTGGCTAAGTAAATGTTTGACGTGGGCTGTCATTTTGTTATTTGTTCAGGTTACTGATACTTTGATAGCGAAAATTCAAATATGAGTATTCTAATATGAATATTTAGTGTAGATACAAATATAAAATAGGTACTTTTCTACATTTTGACCTAAGCTTACAGCTATACTAATATTATGAATGCGAAACGGAGCAGATTTGATTGTTGATTGATTGGGGGAAGGGGAGGGAAAGCAAGTTGTAAATAATTTGTTCAAGTCTAAACTCTTTTTTTGCATTGCTTATAAAAATATATAAGAATATATACGTAAAATGTTTATGTTACGTTTCGTTTTTAACACAGCAATGCAGTGATGAGAACCAAAAATTATATGACTGAAACTTCAATTAAAATGAAATATGACCAGCCCGCGGCGAGCGACGCGTCCCGTGTAATTTATACCTACGATTAATATCCACCTGTCGTATCATGCAGCTATATAGTAGTATTCGTTTTAAATGCATGACATTTTTCAGAAAAACATTCCCAATTGTAAAAAATTAATAAACAACAATGTTTAAAAAAAACACGATTGTGTTTTTAACAACGGTTACAATCTGTTTTATGACTGAAAATATGCATTTTAAACCGTTCTACATAATTTATATTTTTAGGGTATGCGTGGGGTTTGTATTCAAAATTAGTTGGAATTAAACTCAAATAAAATGGTGCAAAATATTACATTTATATTTTTACAAATTTTTCACCATAAACATACAACTTTTCATTTCATTGTATTTATTTTATAAATCATCTACCACTCTTGAAAAGGCAGCCATTGCGCTTTGAAATTTTCATAACCTTTTTTCCTTTCTAGGTTAACGATAACACGTTATTTTATTTGGTGCGTAGTTTTCAATTCTTTAGCGAGAATAGAGATACCGATAAAAGTGTTAATATTTACCGGAAGGAAATGTTAAACTTAATCCCGTACTAAGCCGGGTGGTATATCCAGTTGAAAAATAAATCATTTTTCCTTGACGGAACTAAACCGGTACAGCTGGTTAAATATTGTGAGTTTGAGGAAAATTTAATCAAAGAGAAGAAAATATTTCATCCTAATTCTAAATGAATTTGACTCGATTATGCGTAGATAGGTAAATATTGAAATAATATTACTTATTTAAGAGAAACGAAAAAAACGCAATTGGTGCTTCCAGAATTTTAATATTGGATTTAACGCTTTCCAAGCTATTGCATCAACGCAAAGTTTTCGTATTACGTTGAGATCCACTATATTCTTTGCAGGTACAATGGTGTTTAAACTACTAACCATCACGCTGTTCTCCACAAGATAAAGCAGAGACGACGGACCGCTAAACAACTCGGTCTTGGCGCACACTCCTTGCCTCATTCACATTCATACATCGTCTCATACACACTCTTCTATTATTCTGACTCTTGACACGGCCCGACTCAAGTATCTGATTCATTCGTACCATGTATTCCCCGGGCGTCCCCGATTTCTGCTATCGTTAACATTTAAACACTGGTTCCAGACATTCGGTAGCAGTTCTAACTCTTACGTGGTATTCACATAAAAAAAATACTCTAATATCTATTACCAAATAATACGTATCATGCAAAATGCATTCGCCTCTAATCGGGAAGCCCCAAAAATATAAGAACGCGCGACATGATACCATTTATACTGCAAAGAAAATCCGTTTTTGCTCGTTGAATTTTTCATGAAAATGCAAAAGCTCTGGGAAAACAAATAGGCTTTATAGTAATACTTAAGGGAGGCTCGGGGAAACCGACATCCGTTTTACGATGGGCTTACACGACCGCACCGACGCGAGATCCGCTTATATAATCCTTATTCCTGATGCCCATTTGCCAAGAAAGTAGAATTTTCGCAGATAAAAAGATTACGGAAAGAAAGGGTTCAAGTGAAGATACCTACCGCCAGTAAATCTATTAGGCATGGTTGCTCTAGGTAATAAATTGTTCGGTGTCTTTGATATTCTGCCAAAATTGAACTTTTTTTTTTGTGAACAAGAGTTTTTAGTATTCTTCTAAATCGGAGTCAAAAGGACGTATTAATTTGGACATAAATACGACCAAAAATAGTCTTCCACATAGATTTATAGAGTACCAGCTGAAACAACGAAATTAAAGTTAATGCTATTTTTATACATCCGGTAAAAAAGTAATATTAAAAATATGTTTCTAAGATGTAGAATAATAAAACATTTTATTTTTATTCCATTACTTAAGACAGGCATTATGTTCAAAAATGTATATAAACGGATGAATACAATAAATGAGTATTCATAAAAATCGAATATGTACATTGTAACAACAGAAATAGCAACAAAACTAGTTAGCTAAATAAGCAAAAGAAAATGACGAACAAAATTGGGTAAAAAATTTACAAAACGTTCAGAAACAATTTATTATCGGTACATATACTTATGGGATAATATCACAATATCAGATTGATATGATTTATGGTAAAACATTATTTTAAATGTTTAAACGAGTCCTTAAAAATGACTATTTCATTGTTAGAGCAGTACAGTAAAACATAACAAATATTTATAAAAAATAACAAAAATTCATTCGGAGTACCTATTTAAACTTATTTATTTTACTTAAAGCATTCCCTTTCGTAACCATACCTACCCAAAAATAAAATAAATCCCTTTTTTCGAAAACGTATTATCGTTTATTTTTTACATAAATAAATAATAATTTTAAGTACTTTTTCACTTTACTGGAATTTTTTTTTAGTCTTCAAATTCGTACAACGGTTGAAAAAAATAAACAATTCTATTTCAGGATAACATTATTATTTTTACAGAATCTCAATTAAAAATACTAACCACAGGGTAAATGTACATAAAAAAAGTTATTCATAAAATTATTTTTCCGTTGTTGAACGTAAAAAGTTCTACGGAAGAGTGACATCGGCAGGCTGGTGCAAGTGCATAGATAATATTAACTTATGACGAGATGACACAAAAGCTAAGCCAAGGTTGCATAAATGACAATACCCAAACACCAGAATGAATATATGACGTATTTCAGATTCAGATAAAACAAATTTTCATTATTCATGCGAAACTCGATGCAGATAACGAATATTGTTGTGAATAGCGTTTCTTTACTGTTCGCTGCTCCAGACATGTGAACAAACGAAGTGCACGTGATTATATACGACTGCAACTACGATACGAATGCAAGCAAGTGCTCCTCACATAAACAATGAATTCAGTTCTGTCACAGACAACGTTCACAGGCAAAAATACTTCCTGCATGTCACTAACATGGAACTACCATAATGCTTTCGTCACATCGCTTCGCTTCTAAGAGGTGGATCTTATTTTATGCTCGCGTGTATAATAACATGTTCTTACAAATGTGAATGTCTGAGTAGTTTTATTATCAATGGCTAAATGGAAAATATTCATCGTTATGCTGATGATACAAATGCTAAGAAAATCTTCGAAAGAGGTTTACTAAACTAGTTTTAAAAGTCATTTTCCCAAGTTTCCCATTTATTGTTGACTTAAAATGAAAATACGAAATATTGCAGTTTCATCCCCAAACTATATAAGTAAGTAATTAAAATTCAAACGTACGCAAATAATGAGTTATTGGTTTCAGAAACAAAAAAATTAAGCGAAAATATTAAATTTTAACTTTGGATGGAAAATGGCAGAAACTCATTTTACGCTGACGGAAATGGTGTAACATATACTTACGTATGTCAGTTTCAATTTAGTTTAAAAATGGTTAGGTACCTAATACATTTTCTCAATAGGCACTCGTTTATAGAGTAGAAGCGTGGACCCTGACAAAGGTAACAGAAAAAATACTTTGAACATTCAAGCAGAGCAACAAATCTAACTGAATAAACTGCTTAGCTCTGATTCGACTTATTATTTATTTCACTTGTTTACTGAGAGACATTTTATTATTATTTACTTCTATATGTACATATACACCTGTGTATGTGTTTTTGTACATATAGAAGTTAGAAAACGATAACATTGTGATCTACGATGATTTCACTGATTTATCTACGTTAAATCCGCGAAACATTTCTACTGGCTCATCTCTTTTATGGTGTTTTCCAGCAGCGTTTCGGAATCAATCATAATAACAAAATTTATGTTTTTATTCTTTATCTTCTATAAGTCGAGAAAGAAATGGCACGACCAAGTGAATCATATACTTGAGTCGAGCCATGTCAAGAGTTAGAATAATAGAAGAGCATGTATGAGACGATGTATGAATGTGAACGAGGCAAAGAGTGTGTACCAAAACCGAGTTGTTTGGCGGTCCGTTCTCTCTGCCTACTAATGGTTAGTTAGTTATCTTCTATTTTTCCAACTTCCACTGTAAAGCATCTAGTTTTTAGATTGTATTTGGTTTAAAAAAAAATTAAAACGTAAAAGCTGAGCTGGGCGGAACAAATCAAATAAATAAATCCGGTGCATGTCGATAATTCCACTAAAATACCGAAAAACTTGTCGTGGCAAGAATTTTTAAGAACAGAAAATTGTCAACCATGTATCAAATTATGCTACCTGTAGTACTTTGCGTAAATAATGAGTAACACAAGTTTGAAAGAATGCATTATTTTGGCACATACACACATGGCAAGAAAAGTGCTAATATAAGATGCCGAACATCATGACTAAATCATCTCCTTCAGTAGTTAACCCATCATTATTTGTCCGTCTCCGACGGGACTTCCATAGGAGGTGGTGAGTTCAACATGTAAACATATTACCGAATGTTTTTTTAGTATCTATTTAATTTAAGAGATAATTATAATATTTATGTAAACGCTGCGGCGATCATCGAATCCGAACCCTTCAAACTCAAGTAAAATGCGTGTACCATCACGCTTTGAAGACCAGATTAAAAATGTCTCAAATGGGCCAGAAGGCTTATGGATTGGCAAGGCGCAAGATTGGTGTGTAGCCCTCACAAATTCACTCTAGCTTTGAATGGGTGAACAAATCAAAACGGCTACTCATAAAAAGTTTTGGCTCGCATAACTTGCTTCTGAAAACGATCAAATACTTTTCGTGTGCAATTGGTTTTCTAAACGTGAACGTTTAAATTAAATAATATTATTAATGAAGTTTTTATTTATGTTTAACTTTCTTTGACAGTCAAACAGATTAACATTGGATTAAACAAATTAGACGCTGAGCGCAGTTCAATTTATGTTCAATTGAAAGGGAAATGTCTTGAAATAAATAAAATGACTTTAAACATAAAACTTTTTGATTTATTCAAATTAAATTGAAAGAACGAGACTCATTTAGAGGCAAAATATTCAGAATTTTAGTTTGCTATTAAATGCGGCATGACGTCAAGAGTTTCTACGAATATCCAGTTACTCTTGAAAATTATTATTTATTTTAAATTCGAACTCTAATGTTCATCAATTTTAACATTAAATTAAAAGCTTCAGTGATTGATTATAAAAACTTTTTGACGAAAAAACGGAAATTTAATATTCATCGAAAGCACCAAAACTTCTTCATCGCGAAATAGATCTAGTTTATCTGATCCTGATATTTATATAAAAAAATATATTCTCTGTAGAGTGTCACATTAACTTTCGGGCATCAAATAGGGAAGAGAACCGGAGATAACAAATGAGCAACTGGAAACGTGAGGAAAAAATAAAATCAGGTCAATATCCTGGCTGGAAAATAGAATGCCAAAAAAAATTTCAAGTAGAATTGAAAGAAAATGCTAACGGTTTGTTATTAGATTTGCAAGGAAACGTTTATCATTATACGCTCAATAAAATAATTTTAAGACAAGCCGAAGTTTATGACAGTTTTGTGCCAATTTCTGATTGAAGTGACGCCTACTTACGACTTCATTCACAGATATATTTAAGGAGCAGAGTTGCAATATGTTTTAGTTACGATCTTCTTTAGACTCGTGAATACATATGACTTAAATCACATGGATTTCATTCTATTACTAGTGAATTTAGTAATGTAACAAAAGATTTTGTTTATTGCGCTTGTAATTTAATTTCACAAAAAAATATTGATTTAATGTCACTTCACAAATAAAGATCTCACGACCAAGAAAAACTAAAAGAGAAACTTGCATTTATATATCGACCTCTTAGCTTTTCCACAATTATTATTCTAACTATTCACTTACTGCATTTTAACGTAACCTAACCGCATTACAACATTTAATCACCGAAGAAAACCATTTTAACAAATCTCGACAGAAATCTAAACAATAAGACATAGAAAATAATAAAAAAAGATAACAACTGTTGAACCCAAATCCTCTGTCTTCTCGGGACAATGTTCCAAATTTCATTAAGATTTGTTAATATTATCTTCTTCAATTATTAAATGATAACTAATGGGTTGTTCTAAAAACTTGTAATTAAATAAAAGTAGTCGAGTAATGGAGACATATATAAAATTAGATAACTGGATCGTTATGTTGTTAATAATGTAAAAAAATATAAATTACGCAATTTCAAAAAATTGATATTGATGTTTTTAAAACTCCTACTACCAACTTAAAAACGGAAGATATTGCTTGTGCAGTGATGGAGGACTTAGCTAGCTGATAAATTGAGCCCACTATGTATCGGTGGGAATTTCCCAACCATTTTGTTAATCTGTATTTAACAAAGTTAACGAGAATCACAAAATGAGTTATTTTGTTAATACTCGTACATGCAGATAAACAATTATTCTAAGGATGGCTTGAAAAACACAGAAATTGAAGAATAGGTATTCCATTTCAACTAATTTTTTTTCTCTGATAATTTGACAGCTACTTGATAAATTCAACTCAATTTTCCCTGTCTACAAACAAGGTAGAAGACTTTGATGCTTTTGACGTTCATAGATTTATTGGGTGATATCTGTCTTAGCACCTTCCCCTTCATCTTGAAATACAGATTAGAAAACCTTGCTCAGATTTTTAATTTTTTTTATTTTAAATACATAAACGGCTATACTGCCTTTTATAAATAAACATATAATAGAGTACAAAAGTAAAAAAATAATATCATTACATAATATTAGTTTTAAACTTAAAAATAACATACCAACATTTTGTGTATCACAACAAAAACTAACAAAAAAGAACAATGAGAAATATCAATATTTAAATAGAAATATCGTATTTAAAGTTACATTTTGGAAAAATAATTTTTGAGTGCATGTTTATATTGCGCTAATTTTAAGAAATAAATGTCGCCGATGTTAGCATGTTCATTTCCCAAAATGTGTAATCGACTGATTGGTGAGTAATAATGTGATAATGTTTGTGTGTTATTATAGTAGAACGGTAGAGTGAGTCTATTGTTAGCGCGACCAGGGCAGTGAAATCGTATTAGTTCTATTAAATCAGGGGTATCCAGGACCGAGTGAATTATTTTATATAATATTAATAGATCACAGATTTTTCTGCGATCTGATAAATTTACGAGATTAGTCCAGTTTAATAACAAATTATAGTCCACGGATTCTCTTGGAATACCTAATTTAAAATTAATATACCTAAGGAATCTATGCTGAACTTTTTCAATCGCTTGAATATGGATATTGTAATGTGTAGCCCAAATCGTAGAATTATATTCCAAAATGCTTCTCACTAGCGTTATGTATAAAATGCGAATAGTATCAATGATACAAAATTGTTTGGTTATTCTAATAATAAATCCTAAAATCTTCATTGCTCTATTAATAATATTAGTTATATGGCTAACAAATGTAAGTTTTGAGTTAAAAATAATACCTAGATCATTTATTGTTTCTACTGAGTTTAATATAATTTTGTCAAGATTGTATTCATAAAAGGTCGGTAATGACGTTAACTGAAAACTTACGAAAAGTTTTTTTCTAAACGCTATTTTAGGCCCTTTTATTCAAGTTATTTTTATTAAAAATTAAAATATTGTTGAAACCACTACTGTTTTTCGTTACTTCAATGCATTTTCAAGAATGTTATTAGTGCGAAAAACCGTCACTAACGGAGGTAGGTCATCATGTAAAAACAATGTGTTAAAATGTCAACCATAGTAAAACACAAAAATTCTTTTAGAAGTTTTCGTAAACTAGACCTTCTCCAGATACCAAAAACTCCGCATCTTTTATGTATTTTTAACTGTTTACATTAATTATTTTTCCGAATTTATGCATTATGCAAATTGCCTTTCAGACCGCCTAATCTAATTATTTTATTTAAATTTCCATCATTTTAGGACATAAAAAAGAAGACCTCGCATAACTGTTGCGATATTTCTATCTCTCCAACCACACGTATTTGTCTGCGTATTTTATTTCCTGACCCAAATATAAGCGTCTCATAATTATTTCCGTCGCCAAATCTACGAATTTTACAACCCGCATACCATTTAAAACGTGACTTCTCGCCATATTCTATTTAAATATCTCCTTACTCGTGACACTGCGAAGACATCGTATAACAAGGGAAAAGAGAGTGGGATGGGAAGGGAAAAACCTTGATTTTCGAAATGCAAGGAACGCAGGTTGACGTAAAATTTAGTATTTTAATGTCTTTGAATTTTTTTCACAACTACAGATCACAAAATAACCCACTTACTAGGTTATTAGTCCTTGCGTCAGGTACAAGTGAATACATTTTGAATTTTACAAACAATTTCATATTGAGCCATTTCGCCAAAAAATTGGTTAATTTTCTAAGATAAATCTGTCTTATTTTAAAGACAGCTATATAAATAAAATACTTTTAATCGAGTAGTCATTAGCATCAAATTCAAATCACGGCCTTATAATTTATCTGCAACATAAGTCCTCCATCATTGTATAAGAAACAATTTCAGCTTTTTGTGGTGGATGGTGGGAGTTAAAGTTGGTCTAGGGTAAGGCTCTTGACTCGCAATCCGAAGGTCGCGGGAACGAATCCCGGCGTGGGCAAATAAATTTTATTTGTTTAATTTGTGTTATTTAACAATTAAGTCATTAAAAATAATATATGATTTATTTGCGGCACGTTCCCGAGTGGAAGATATTCTCAGCTCTCAGTATCGCCCTGGTGTAAGACCACCATTCAGAATTTAAACGTTGCTTGAAAAGGCTGTATCCGTATTTGGTGACCAGATCTAAATAGCCAGGTTCTTTACCACCTTCCTCCTCCCAATCTCATTTCTCTCCCTACAAACTTTAGCCTCATAACACACCCCAATCGGGGATGCCGTAGTCTGACTCTTGTGAGGAATTCATATAAAAAAGTGAAGTCAGGTTATTCCTAAATCCAGGAATATATCTCTTAACAAAAATATCAACACATTGCGTATGTAACTAGACGTCTATATTACTGTAATGATGAAGCTTGTCCGAACTCTGATAACATTGTTGACTTTGTATGTTGCAAATAAAGTGGCTTTAATTTTTTTTATCTTTTAATTAAAAAAATTGATTAACGATTATTTGTCACCAGTGGCCATTTCTACGCGTCTTCTTTTATTCTTACCCACCAAGGGGACAGGTGGGGTGAAATAAAAAGTATTTCGAGGCAGCAACTCGATTAAAAGCAAACCAGTGATTCACCCCATCAACTGTGCTATCCACAATAAAAATGTCGCGTTGAAGAAACTATAACTTTAAGATGGTCGCTAGAGAAGTACAAGAAAGCTGTGGATGTTCTTTGACAAGGTTCAAAAGAATAAAACAAACGATTTCGTAAAGTTGGGACACCGTAATACAAAAAAGGAAGTTGAGCAAGTTAGTTTAGTTCATTTTGTTCCAAAAATAATTCTGTAAAATTAAATCTTTTCTTTGTAAAGAACGCTAATCGTAATATTATTATACTTAAAATAAGCTAACTGACCAAATTTTGTATGGTGGTTGATGTTAACGTATGAACAATACATTGATACAAAAATCAAATACGAACAGTTATTGTGTATTTAATGGCATCATAAAACCAAGAATGGGATGACGTAATACAATGTGCTAGATTTTATATGAAGCAGATTTGTGATCGAAACAAAATTATACTGTATCGGTTTTATTGTCATTTTATTGTGGATACATTTTGTTACAGTCACGATTCATCATACTTATGAAGAATTTTTTTTAAATTTTGATAAGGCATAGAATTAATTGTATTAACTATATACCTATGCATATAGTCAGTTTAGGCCAGTGGCTGAGTTGGCGTCGCGTTTAGATCCCATCCAAGCGTCGCGTATTCGATTCATCGACTGGCTAAGTCCGCCATCACGACACAAGCAACATTTTGCGCTTACTTTGGTAGTAGTAGAAGATTTTCAAGTATTGTCGGGTTATTCGTAACCCGGGAATGTTTGTCTTTAAGAATATATACAGGTATATAATCTCCACATAGGAGGCCCTGAGGAAAAAAATCCCTCTAGGCATACGTAATCTTTGGAAATGCTGTGTAGAAGGTTTTTTTGGGAAAGGAAGAAGAAAAAGGTAAAAATCTGGTGGTTAATGTGATCAGGAGTGACGAACGTATGAATCTATCCTTCTCACTGTAATACAAGACGATGAATTAAGAGAGTTCGACTAGAAAGGACAAAAGGTCTCCCTCAACCAGTCTCTCCCGATCCGGCGCGACGCAGTAGGTTGGCAAAAGCATCTACCGCCTAAACCTAGACAAACCTCACCCCTTGAATCCGGGAACCCCTGCTAAGTCACCAACGTAGCGAACCATTTGGGATGACCTATGGCAAGGGCATATTATGTAATAAGTACAGCGTCGTTTAAAACATTTTACTAAGCAATCTTCCTCTTGCGGATCTTCATCCCCACACTTCATACAGAATCACTAAAGATGACAGAAATTATTTTCCTCGGAGCCTATGTAAAGTTATCGTAAAAAACGTTTATATTTGTGGGTGCCATCTTTGAAATTTTAAAATCTGAGCACACTCAACTAGAGGAGATAGACATTTTTTGTTTTTGTTTTAGGGGCAATTCATTCTTCATTCTTTTTTGTATTTATCACCAATTAATATTAGATTCAAAGACGTTAAATATATTTACATTTAATTACTAAATTAAAAAAAGTGAAAATATCTTAAAAAAATTGTAGTCGCACACTTCGTTTCTTTTCTACAACCCATTCTTATAAAATATAGCGTTAAGAGCGTATAACCAGAGAAAACCAGAAATATGTCATTTTTAAATAAGTGTTTAGACGTATTGACTCTTTTCCACAAAAAAATATAAAATTATTTTGAAAGACTGTTCTTTTATCTAGTAAAAGCATGTTTTAAATTTAAAGAAAAAAATGTTTATTTTTAGTATAATAAGGTTATACCATAGGTCGTTGTCAGATTTGTTAAATTTTTATAAAAATATTTTGTATTATACAACACCCATTTTAAATCATATAATCATGCAGTAAAATAAATCAATACATTATCTGGTAAACGAATGTTACATAATTTTAATTTTAGTTTAAATAAAATCTTTAAAAAATATATAAGTACATGTGTTTCTTGACTAAAATTGGTCCGTTTGTGTATTTATTTGCGCACTTACAGACTAATATATTTCAGATTATTTTATATAATTATTTCGCTTAGACATTATTGAAAAATGATAAATACTTATTATCGAAAAATAATTACAAAAAGTGCATAATTTTAATAGTTTTATCAACACGCCTTTCAGCATTTTGGATGTAGGTATAGATTAATGCGAATTTGGAATGAAATAAAATCGATAATCCGCTATAATTTTAAGAAGCTGGTACGGAGAGTTATTAATCTTTCTCATTGGAAGCGCTCTGTACGATCGTAAGAATATCTTTCGACGAAATGTGATTTTCAGCTGCTGGCTGGTTAAAATCTCAATCAGGACCAATGAGGTAATCCAAAATAACAAAAAAAAAACGTAATCATTTCGCTAATACATAAAAAGTGAAAACATGTTTCATTGCGTTAATGACCATCGCATTCAAAGACTTCGTCCTTTTTTGTGTAATAGCTGCCAGAATTACGTGAACATGACGTGAAAGCCCCACGTTACTTCCAGCTCGGCAGTCCGCACACGTAAAGCACTCTAGCGAGTCTTAGAGCTAAACTGATCATAAAGTGGCCTGGTCCGACGTGCAATATATTCGTTGGGATGGACTTCAACTAAACAGAAGAACGTTTCACTTTTAATGAGGCATTAAATAACGAAAAAGACTCTCGAGGATAACAATATAAACTTGAAAAAGTTTGTGATTTACGTAAGTATGTACACTTTCGCTACACTGCTTTAAGTTTGTTTTAATTTATGAACCAAAAATTAAGCACTGTAGTTATTTATGTGGTTCTGCATAGTAAATTTAATTAGTTTTTTACATAAACTCAATACAGGAGGCCCTGAGTTTAAGGCTAAAGGAAAGCTCAGAAGGAAAGGAGCTGGGGAATAGACAAATTTGGAAGTCTCTTTTTATAACTTTTGAAGGTTATTCCCATCAATGTAATATTTCATCGAAGAAGAAGATAATACTTACAATGTACATGAAAATATGAAAGAGAAGAAGACACAGAAAAAAAATATTTTAAGATAATGTTGTGAATTCTAAAATTTGAAACATGAGATTAGATAGACGAGAGGTTCTGGGTTCGAGTTCAAGTTGAGACCGTTATATTTTTATTTTCTGTGTCTTGTTCTCTTTCATATTTTCGTTTAGATTATTAGTGTTATCTTCTGTTACAATGATAAGTTTTGAAGTTCCTGACTTTTGGTTACCATACTCGGATAAAGCTATTCAAGCAACGTTTCTATATATTTACCTATCTTATTCTATTTATTAAAAAAATTTTAAGTACCCACCTATACCCAATCTGATTTAACAATTGGTTATTTTATATCCCCATCAGGTCTGGGGCGTATTCTGTCAGATGGTCAGAATATTTCTGCTTAAAATAAAATAAATAAATGGAATATAAACTAAAAACTGTTTTTAATACGTCATAAAACATGATTTCAAATGTTATTATTAGAAATAAACGTTTAATTTATGAAATATTAAATTTTGTAATATAAAAAAAATAAAATAAAATAAAATGGTTCACCTTTCTGTCTGAAATACCAACACAAATATTTTATTAGGCAAATAAAAGTTATTATCACCTTCCTTTTAGTCATTTCATAAAAAAATAACGAATGAAAATTCTTTCAATTTTATATACATTTTTCTCAAATTGCTATCTGAAATTTTAGTTTCATTAGAGTTATAAAGCATGAATATGTTTCTTTCTAAAACCGTTTAGATCATGATTCTCACCAAGACAGTAAGAGAGATACAACATGAGACTAAGTGAGCTGGGACAAATTTGGTCACATGTTTTCGTTATTTTTTTTTTGGGTGTTATGCCGTGTTGCGCTACCTCCTTCTTTAGCCAACGTTTAGGACAGCGTTGCAGTGTCCATCACACGGCATAACACCCCGAAAACAAATAACGAAAATGTTTTTGGCCGTGAAAATCTAAAAACTTATCTTGGTCACCTATGATTATACGGGTTAACATTTATACTTCTTTTATGTGAAACCCAACTTTCGTTTTATTTTCCAATGTGAAAATTATTATAAAAAATACTCATGTGAATTATCAATTTAATCATAATAAACATGGTAATTTGAAAAAATTGTTATTTGTGGCACATACATTTTTCCATGCTTATTTTTGGGGTGAATTTTCAACGAGTTTTTTCTTCATATATTATTTCACCCATGATCAGTTGACCATCTTTTGATCAGTTCGCAAACTGTATGCATAGGTTTGACTTATTTATTTTGTTTCTTTACATGGTACCTAGGTCTAATGTTACAATAGGCCACTTGCATCACTTTTTTTTATTTTTTTCCCGGATAAGGCAAATATTCTAAGACATTCTGTACTTTTATTTATTTATTAATCTCATTTTTGAAACCCTGGCGATTTTTTGAAAATTTCAATCCGAAAAATCAGACCATTTTTTATAAACCGGAAAGACGGGACATAATTTTATGAGTGCGAAAAAATGATAATTACATTGCCGAAAATCATTTTTAAAAAAGAACGTTTTCCATACGAATAGCAATAAATTGTACGGAGTTCTCTTCGTAACATCTGTTAAAGCTCCGCCATCTTTATCAAAATATCAAACCAAAGGATAAGTTCGCATAGAACAAACAATAAATCTAGTGAACATTAAACGCAAATTCAAAAATTCGCCGGAAATCAAAGTGTTGCCATATAAAAAAAAAGAATCAGTGTGGAATTTTACAAAATTAAGGGAACATAATCGGAGACGGGACATTTTCATGTAGTGACGGCACGAGTTACAAAAATGGATTTATTTATTTAAAAATAAAATAAAAACTATTCATTTCTAAATTATTTTTTTTTAACATTTTCGTAATATTAGTAAAAAAATCTATCCGTACGATTTTTTCCAAATCGTTATGAAATCCATGCAAGTGGGCTATTTCGTTTATAACCTCACTAGGTCAAGCCTGTATTGAGGTTAACAACTCTATAATTTAATAAAATAACACAAAAATAATACAGTTATTGAAGAACAATATTGTTGCATGTTTCTTACAGATTATGAGTATAATTAGTAACTAATTAGCTGAAGTCGATAGTATACTACAATGAAAGCATGTAGGGTGACCATAATGTTGAGATTTGACTTTTAAAAAAAAATATTTATTTTCATGGAATTAAGATGAGAAATATTTATGTAATTTATATATTGCGCTATTCATTTAGCAAGAGAAAGATGAAAAAAAATATTTAAGACAAAATAATATGATATTAATTTAGAAATGATAAAGTAGTGAAAAACAATTTACAATCCTCGGCTAACACAAATAATTTGAGTCTTTTTAAAAATGCTCAAGGAATTCGATGACTAAATACGATCTGGAAGGCTATTAAATATGAGTGGAGCCCGATAAAAATATTTTTTTTGACCAAAAGAAGATTTAGTATGAATTGCCATAAAGTTCAGACCAGAGCCAATTCTAGTAATACGAATTTGCTGTGTTCTTTCTGATATATCAATATTATTAAAAAATTTACAAAGCGTTTGTGTAATAACAAATATTATAATCAATAATTATCAGCCTGAAACACTCATCTACATTGAAAAAATCTTCCGAGAAAAGATACTGGCCGCCAACGGGAATTGAACCCGTGACCATCTGATTGCCGGTCAGCAGCTCTGACCACTGAGCTATGGCGGCTTATCTAATACCCGCCAAATAATTCAATATTTGTTTGTGTAATATATATTTTTTTAACATTCATGACATTACATTCCTAATAAAGTAAATTAGTTGGATATCTAATTTTTTTCTTGAGCATAACTTTAAGAATCAGTTTTTTGTAATATTAAGTGGTTCTATATGAGTCTTTTGACAGGAATATATTATAAGAAAGACACTATATTATAAGAAAGCATAGACTGGATTATTGCAAAATAAACCGTTTTTAATTTTTCTTTGTCTAGTATGTGTCTGAGTTCTTTAAAGATATAGGTAAGTCTCCTAGTATTATTTACCTATACTGGTGTTAATTTGTATTTAACTTGAGTGAATGAATTTGGTCTACAAAATTATTAATATTAAATTTGATGTATGCTGTAAAATGGAAAGATACATAAAATATTTGAGGAAAGTTTCATCAATTTAATCAAAAATATTTTAGAATCCTGAATCCAAGGACATTTATTCTTCCATTGTTTCGGAAGGACGCATATCTTTCTGTTTTACGTTTCGTTATATCCGTGTATTCTGTTTTATCCAATTCCATCCCTCGCCATTACACGAATACAGCGGCATTTGTGCCAGAACACAATGGCCGCTAGACGTTGTAAAGTTTTCGATCTTTAAGCCATCCCGGCGAAATCCCTGGCTCGCTGAGAAGTAACGCTATCAATCGATAATCTAATCCGATAAAGTCGACTAGTTCGTCCTGGCAAACAATGGCGGTCGTTTTATTTTATTTTTCTTCAACGAAACGTAGCGGTTTGTAAAAAAATAGTGATGTGCAAGATAAGAAGCATGTTGATAATGGAAAAAAAATGTGTAATCGAAATATTTACAAATCGAGAATCGTTCTTACAAGAAAATTCTGAAACTGAATGACATTCTTAAAGCAAATATGTTCATAAACAAAACATATAATAAAATTAAACATTTTTAAAATGACAATCGAGTGCAGTCACACGCGGTAGAAGTAAAGCCTTCATCACACAATCTCAACCAATAGGAGCCTTGAAAAGTGAACTTATAATCAAAGCGGCCAATGCGGTAAGGTTTTGTTCTATCTCTCGCAGGCTAAATCCTATAGATGTATGTGTTTGTTTTTTTTAGTGTCATTTCCGTTTCATCAAGTTTAAAATCTAAATCTAAAGAAGTTTCACTAAAAATTTTTTTTATTAAAGAGTTAATATTTTATAATACATGTTATAACATGCAACCTAATCGTGGCTCCCTTGTCAGGAACAAGAGCTCATCTTTCCTAATAAGGTATAGGTACGTGACCATTTGACCAATGATGACCTTAAATAGAATATTTTGTAGAAAATATATATGTATAAATGTACCTCATTTATTAAAATAATTAATAATATTAATAATAAGAAAATAATTTAAAATCCTGTAAATAGTCACGATCATTATTTAATCTAGTTGTCTCTCAAAAAAATGGTAATCGGCAAATATTCGTATGCCAAACGAATTAAGATTAATATTTTGTGCAAATATTTTCAGTTTGTAAAATGAATGATCGAAAATTTCATCAATCAACAAATTTCCCCTTCTCCGAGAGATTGGTATATTTTCACTAAGTACGTACTTACGTTTCATTCAAACATCACAACTGGATGGAAAATTCAGTTATTCGAATTAATTTTCATAAAGTAAGATTTGAAATGTTTATAAGACCCTTATAAGAACCTTTTCATTCCGTTTCTCAATTATTGGTAGCGTAATGGTAATGAATTATAAACGTAATATCGAAAATTTATCGTCTCTATATTCAGTAGGTATCTACTTAACTTTCGGCAAGGGTTTTATTCAGTTAAAACGGTAACATAAATTGGTTTTTTATATGTAAGTTTCCATTGTTTTATTGATATTTAAATTAGGGAAATACTTAATTACACAAAATTTGCTTTTTAGTTATAACCTACGGTTTCTTAATGATGTGTTGGAAGTGTTGTTGGAAGGGTTAAGGAGTTGGTGTAAAGTGTTTGTCCTGGTGCTCCGTCTCCACATCAGGCGAGGCAGCACTAATACTTTACCATAAAGAGGTAGACAGGCTCCTGAGGATTGCGGTACTTCCAAGCCGTGATCCGGTGTTCAGAAATTATGGTTGATGATGATTAATAACACTTATTCATGTTCGAGAGATTAACATTTATTGAGATTAATATTCAAAAAATATCGCGTTCGCGTATGAAACGGGCAGAGAGGTAAAATAACACGGTTGGCTGGTCGGATCGAGTACTAGAGGCGGAATAGTCGTTCGGTCATCATCGGAGTAACCAGAGAGGTTTGCTCGCGTAATGGGGATACCATACGCGTAAATAAATAAATGTAATGCCCATAGATGTAATTGTTAAATAAATAATGACAATATTTTTCTAACCATCCCAGAACAGACATTACCCAGTGAGTCGGGAACGTACTAAAGTAACGGCAATGAAATTAAAAAAACTGACTTCAATTAAAAGCAATTGGTATTTTCATCATATAGCGGATTGAAATAATTTAAAATAAAATTATTAAAATACTAACGCCATAAATAATGTTAATGTCGAATCGATAAATAATTGAAATATTAACATTTTCCCTTTGTATAAATGCATAAATGTATTCACAAACGCCAAGAAACTGACCATTTTTGTGTGAAAGGTTAAATGTTTTGGGAAATTTATCGCCAATTCAAAGCTGTTTTGTTTTGGATTAATAGTTGGAAAGTTGCCAGAATGAACTGAATAGGCCACACAAAGAAGCACTTCGGATAACTGCCCCGTCCGCTTTGGCTTATTTCTCTTTTGGAAAAATAAAAATCGTTGACACTTTAACTTTTCTATTTTGAAAAAAGATTAATAAAATATGAATATCTAATGAAGAATGAAAAGTTTTAGTAACTATTGTGATCCCACACAATCATCTCGTCTATCCGCAGCCATTTTAACTAAAAAAAGTGTACAGGAAGATTGGAAAGAAGGAATCTGGATAATAAGACCTGATCAATAAATGTAGGAGCCGAATTTAAGCAATGTTTCAAATCGGTGTGTCTGTCGCTTACGTGTACGTCGGTCGCTTTCTGTAATACGTAATACGTAGGTGAAAGAATGAAGTGCTGCAGTGCCACGCGATTCGCCTCGCGCTGCATACGAGGACCATCAGTCTAGCTCGTCAGAGCTACGGCGTCGGTCGACCAACGGTACACGTGGCATTTTTTCTAGTCCAAGAGTATAATATACTTAAAAGTATCTAATGAAAAAAATACATAAAACAGATGATTTTTTTATATTTTCTACAGCCCAGAGACAATGAACTTACCATTCTTCCATTGAGAGTATCAATGAACCAATTAAAGTAATATATTATTCGTTTTTTCAATGGCACTTTACTATATCGCTGAATATATTGGCGGGCCATTATTTTGGCCGTTTCATTCAGTTTATGCCGTTAAAGTATCACCTTTCAATAATTTATTGTTTTTTTATTCAGGCCATAGGAAATTTCAACAATTTAAATCTTACATTCGGTGGTGCTTTATTAACGGAAAACCAAATAAAAATAGAATTATTTTGAATCAAAATCCGTTTGTTATTCTCATTTAGTTATTCGCGTTAGATTTATGTATAAGCAAAAAACTGTATAGTATGTTGTATGTAGTGCTGCATGACATTAAATTACAAATCTTACTAGAACCCAGATTCCATATCAACTTGTTTACAATTAAATACTAAATGATGACAAGATTTTTAATAGATAGACGGTACCGTAAATGCGAACATTATGATGTTTTAATTGTAACCAAGATAGTTTTTCCATTGATTTAATTGTTGTTCATTAAAGAAAATGAACTGTTTCGACTTCCACACTTTAAGTATTTACTAAATAAGAAATACCAATTATAACCAGAAAAATGGTAAAAGTAGAAACGAAGTTATCATTAAAAGTTGAATAAAGGGATTAAAACCTCTCTCCAATAAAACATAAAAGAACTCGGCCATTCAAATAAAAACCATCGCCGTTGAATATGAAATGATTCGAACCTCGTTAGAAATAAATATTTTGATCGGTTTTGTCATAGACTAAAGAAGACCACAAGAAATGTCATGTGGGCGTATTTCGTGATCCATCATTATGAAATTCATGTGGGATGGCGATATACGATACCAGGTAAGTGTAAGAGACGCAGTTACATTATTGGAGGCGTGTATGAGCTCCACCCGGGAACCATTTATTGGATAACAAACACCCCTTCCATAGATCACCCCAAGTGGTTCGCTACGTTTGGTTACTTTCAAGGGTTCACAAGGGAAGTTTATCTAGGTCTTGGCGGTGGCTCATTTTATCTTTTTCATTCCCAAAACTTCTTACCTCCCCACAGCTCTCCGAAAAAGACATGAAGCCCTGAAGGTTTTTTTTTCTCAGGGCTTCCCAGCGTGGAACTGAATTAAAAATGCAGAGCGTCTAATAAGTGAGCTAGAACCATAATATACTGTAATTGTTTACATTCGTTTCCATTCAAATTAATACGCAAGCCAGCGTGTCTTGTGATGTTTTCTATTCTATGGGTTTCGCGTTGACAGAAAAAATTCAAAGCTGGGGAAATATTCAGCAAAAGTAGTTTTCATTAAAAGGCATAAGGCAAATGAGTATAATAATTGGGCTTCGGAGAAAACAGGGGTGGTTTGGGACTGGATCTCCATAATCACCCCACGTCTTCAACGTAGTACCATTTTCATACCAATTTGCCGTATGCTGGAATTCCGGACCGAAGATATTATTCTCTCCGATCGTAAGTGAGGCTTAGTTTATGGGTTCGAGTATATAACATGGGTATTTGAATAATAAAATGTTAATATCTGTGTAGTTTAGTTTGAATAGTGCAACACGAACATTCATAACATGCTACGAACAGTGTCGTTATTTACTAAAAACATTTAATGACTTTTTTTACAACATTATTTTATTTATTTATTTTGTATTTATCTAACTTAAAATAGTTCCATTTCATGTGGTCTAATATAAACATAAATTTTTACATTTTAATGTACCTTTATTTTGCTTATGTCTAATACTTATTACATAACTTTTACATTTATACCTGTTCTCGTTGGGAACTAAATAACAATACTATTGTTGTTAAGTTGGATGCCTAAAAAGTAAACAATTCTTTGTCTTTGTTTTGATCACTTTTTTTAGTGTCATGTTTTCTTTCTGTCTTGGGTGTGCGTGGAAGTCTTTATTGTAATGTAGTTTGTCTCAAAAATAATTTGGTAGTAAATTGTTAAAAACTTTCTCGGAAAATTTTTAAAACCGTTGTAGAAAATTCTTTGTTTATAAATCATTATATCTAATTCCGCATTGTCTGTATTGATTTATATTTATTAGACCAAAATTACTCTGATAGAAAATACTAGTACAGTAGTTTGTGTGTGGTGTAACACTTGTAGGAGGAAGACAGCACGAATATATCATATTAGTGATGAAACCAGTTGGCGAAAACAAAGTTTTTTTATTATATTATATATTTTTTTATATATTGTATTGTTAAAAATTACAGCGCCGGAAAATATTTCTCCCTCTTTCTTTATCAACTGTGAGTAGATGTTTATAAATGAGTAGATAATCTTTTTTACCCGTTGAGCGGTCCCTACTGCCACTGTAGAGCTGTTTTGTTGGGTACATTATATTTATATCAAAATAGCAGACCGAGTTTTTGCGCTTTTATTAATATTTCATTTAATTTCCCTCAGTTAAAGGGAGAGTATTAGATGGAATGTAGGCGGATACGGAGGGGGTGCTGTGGGGCCAGCGGCCGAGGTTGGAGATAGAGGGATTCTAATTTGGATTAAAATGTTTTGACTAAATCTTTTATTCGGAGTGGAGAAATTTTCAAACCCAAAATAATTATGCTATTCCTGGCGTACCAGGGACTTTTGCTGAATCGTCAGAGCAATGCATTCTGGAATGATTCTAGCCTTTTTGATATAACCCATACGGGTGATGCGTGTATTGATTTTGGTTGGATTTTAGATGTATTACTATAAGTGATAGGTTTGATTACAAGGCTGAGTATACTGTTATATCTGATAAGGGGGTGTAGTGCGTTTGCTGTGCGTTTCGCTTTCGCTAGAGTTTTAATGTTTGCGTTCCATCGTAGTTTTCCATCAAGCGTCACTTCAAGGAACTTGGTACTTTTTTGCCATGGTATGATTTTTCGTATATGTTGTGACCCACCGGGGTGCCTTATGCCCTTCTTCTCGGGGACGAATGAGGAGAAAACCGCAGCGCTCTGAGACAGGTTTACGTCAATGTACCATTTTTCGTTTTTGTTTTTGGAAGAGAGCTATGTGTTGTTGATTTTTGAGGGTCACCATTTTCGATGATTCACTTTGTAACAAAACGGTTGTTGTCCGTCAAAGATATGTAATATGTATATATGTTGAACACAGTTGGGGATAGCAGGGAGCCTTGTGGTACACCCACTTTCATAAATCTAGCGAATGAAAGTATTTTATTGATTTGTCTTATGTGTGCAATTTATTTATTAATAAACTAATAAACATTATGTTTACATTCACGTGTACAAAACGGCATAATAAAAACATCAAAAAATCAACGTTCATAACTTCTTGCGATATCATCGATCAATTTATTATTTATCCTGCGGATAGGATTTTTAACACTAACGCTGCCGAACATTCGCACTTAATAAAGGTGAGTCTACCGTGCTTGAATAAATATTTATCCTGAAAATTATAAGCTCGCTTTGAAAGACCGAGTCTGACTGTAATCAAACTAAAATACTTGGCATTTTCTGGTTTCTAGGTGAGCTATGTAATTGTGAAGGTTCCTGGAGTTATTCAGGAATATTATCGCATTTAGGTCAGAGCAGTTTATAAGATAAATAATCTATGAAATGTTATCCAATTTACGTGTTTTTACCAAGCCAAAATTTGAAAGCAAACATCATAAAACATTATCAGGAAAACGGCGCAGACCAAAGAACCACGAAAATAATTCATTTGTTTTTGTGTATTAATTTTTGGCTGCAGAAATAAAATAATACTAATATTTGGATTACTTAATTTAGTTTTGCACGAAGAGGACATAATATTAAAAACATTGGGCATTGCACATTATTGGAAAAACTGTTTTTATTCCATGTAAGTATTTTTATTTTATTTACGTATTTTATTTTATTGTTAGTTTTAAGAAAATAAAACAAGCAAATTTAATCATAGAGATTTGATTAGATTGGATGTAATAAATTGTGATTCGTCGCTCAATAAGAATTATAAGATTAAAAACTTCGAATTATTTAGGTGATGTAAGCAATACAAGGAAGGAACTCTTAGGAACATTGAATTTAAAGACATGAATGTCTGAAAATTAAAGTCATTTTTGTTTGAACCGAAATTCAGTAAGGCCTGTTATGCACCTTGAATCGGGGGGAGTTTATTTCATGTCCCGATACTCCGAAAGCGCCATCTCTAAACTTAGTATTTGGCTTGCGCTTAGTTCAATCGGCCTATGGTATTGCTGATCTTAGTGTTAAGCTCCTTATACCAGGGTTTTCTGAAACCCACTTTTTGGAGAAGTAAGGTCATTTCATTGATGGATTTAACACCATACAGTACTGGTTTCTTTTAGGGCATTTGAAGCCGTGAAGGTTACAAAGACGTTCTGAAATGTGCGAATATTTAGTATGTGTGAGCAGACCAGGTTGAAGTTTGTTAAAATGACATTTTGGAAGACTAGCCTAAATGCCGTTACAGCCATCGAGAGGTGAGAAATGGATTATTTAGTACTTGTGTTGCCTCTGTAAGGATGTGTCTTTGGATTTGCTCCAGTTTTCTTAGGTGAAAAAAAAACGGGTAAAGTAATATTAATATTCTTTAACGTTCATATGCTTGGAAAATTTCTGAATATTTCTACCAAAACTGGTGAAATATACAATTTAAACAAGTGTAATGACATTGTAAAAGTTTGGTATCACACCTAACTAGATAAAGCTTTCCCTAAAGTTCGGAAAGTCACCAAAACGCTGTAAGCGGTTGTGAATTAGTTGTGGTGGGTTAACCAGGGAAAACATATGTTTGTTTAGACATATGTTTCAAAGTATTGTAACAACTTATTTTTAGTATAATACTTTATACGAATTCAAAAGTTTTGAATAAGGTTTTTTGTTATCATGGTATTTTTTGTTTCGCAGAATATACTAAAAAAAATATTAAAAACATTTACTTGACAATACATTTTTACATATTCATGCACCTTATTTTTTTGTTACATTGGTTTATTGACAAAAGAGTCACTGCTCAGCTAAACATTCAGAATTTCTAACGGAATTGGGCTAGTTTTAGCAGCAGTGCCTCTAATATAATATGTAAGTAAAAAATAATTAAAATTAAATTTAAATAAAATTAAATTTAAATAAAATTAAATTTAAATAAAATAATCAAAATTCAAATTATGGCAAATAAATTAAAAATTATATTATTAAAATATTTAATAGTATGTATCATTATTAAATTAAATTATTATACTATGAAAATAATAACAAAAAATACCAGAATCACATAAGCAGGAATATCTTAAGGTAATAATATAAAAAAATATTTTAATTCCTATCATTCTATAAAATGAAGTCGCTCAAAATGTTTGTGCGCTTAGATCTTTTAAACTACGCAACGGATTTTCATGCGGTTTTAACCAATAGATAGAGTGATTCAAGAGGAAGGTTTATATGTATAAAACATGCTTATTATAGTAGTGAAAAGCCGGAAAAATTCGAATATTCAATTCAGGCATGGGTTAATATTCAACTGGGCGTACTGTACAGGGCCCGCAGATACTTTAACAGTACACAGCTGCTAACCCTGTACAAATAACAAGTGCGCCCCATGGTCGAATTTGGCAGCCACCTCTGGTCTGGAGCTTCAAAATACCTGAAAAATACCCTCGACTCTGTGCAAAAACGGGCGGTCCCTTTGATAGATTCTCCCATCTTAACAGACGGATTGCAATCTTTAGAGCACAGGCGTCGGGTGGGAATGCTATCCTTATTCTACTGGTATTACAATGGAAGATGTTCCGAGGAACTAGCGTCATTGATCCCTTCGGTACCGGTGCATAGTCGGGAAACATGCCAAACGCGTGCCCAACATATGTACACGGTTGACATTTGTCACATGAGAACGGGTCGTTTCTTCGACTCGTTCTTGTGTTCAACAGCTCGGCTGTGGAACGATTTGCCGGCCTCTGTGTTTCCTCCTTCCTACAACATAGGTCTCTTCAAGACCAATGTTTATTCCTTCCTCTCCTCAAAAAGACCCTCCTCACAGCATCTCAGATGACATAGGCCCTGAGGGATTTTTTTAATTTAATTAATTTAATTAATTAATGTTAATGTAAAAAAAAGGTAGCGGGCAGCGTGCAGCTGGCAACCGGGTGGTGTGGATTTTGGGTAATGGCGTTGTGTTTCGTTAGCCACAGCAACGTGTGTCCGGGTCTGCTAATATTATATAAATTAATTAATTCCTTTAAAACTCATAATTCTTTAATTGCGTTTAACAATTTGATTTACACTATTCTAAATGTTTTAAAACTTAATTATATTAATAACTTTACATTTCTTCTCCTAACTTTTTAATCCTACGATTCCATTCAATACCTTTATTTATTTTAATCCATTCAATTCTTAATTTTTTAAAGTACTATTATAAATCTTTAAATTATATAATACTTTTAAAATTTTCAATTTCTGCAATTCTATGTATTTCTATATTTCACATGATTGTTTTATTTATATGAATGCCCATAATCTTTCTGTTCATTTGGATTATTCTTGTTCTCCTAATCAGTTTATTCATATAATCAAATCGCATTTAAATGTAAATATCAATTTACATACAACCTAACCTAAATAAAATAAAATAATGTAACCCTGTCAAATGTTACTTTCATAATTATTATTTCAATATCTATTTTACTTATTTTTAACTACGTTGCTGAACACTTCCTTTCACCTTTATTTTTGAATTAATAATGTATTTAACCTTAAAATTTATATTTGTATTTTTGAACGCATTTATGTACTTCCTACATCTGTCTCGATACAGATGTATCCTTGTGAGACAGGGATTGAATAAGCACCCGCAACAAAATTTTATATAGATAAATAAATAGTTTAAAAAATTACGTTCCAAATAATATTACTTGCATCACATTTTATTTACTAGTACCATAACTGCCGTCTTGGGAGCAGAAAATATTACATTATGCATGCATCTTATACCGTTTGTCAAGAAAGTACCAGAAAAATTTTCCTCTACTTTCCGTAGAATTTCGGAATCTACACTTTTACTAAAGAAAATCCGTGAAACTGTATGGACATTTTTATCGGAACTTAAAATTTTCGGTATAAGTTTACATGCTGACAAGACCAAGACAAATCACCGGACAAATAAATGACTTCGCCAAAACTCTCAGTTCGACTATTTGTCGCAAGCATTAATCACTGAAGAAGTGACATTCCCGGTTTTATGTTTATTTTTTTAAATTCAAAATATAAGTTATGTATTCAATTTTTTAGATGCTTTTCGACTAGCACACTAGGCACATGTCCATATTATGTTAGCCGGACCATTCATCACAAGTAGACAAATAAATAGATGGCATTATTCAATTCCATCAGTACACATCGATAATGGAAAGATGGAACAAACTAAGAGATACTTTGAAATATGGATCGAAAGAGTCAAGTGTGAAAATCACGTACTTGAGATATCAGCTTTTGAAAAAGGGGACAACGTATTACACCTCTTGACGTTTTGTCCCTTTTTGAGGATGAAAAAAAACACAAGGCAACATAATACGCATGTCTTGGCTGCGAAATGTACGAGAGTGGACCGGCATTAGAAGTGTGGTGAGCTATTCCGGGCAGCTTAAGACAGAGAGACATTTTCCAGAGTGATCGCCAACGTCGGAGGAACCTGATAGGGCACACCAAAAAGAACATAACATGCTGGAATGGAGATAAATTAAAGTGACTTTTTACCGCTGTCGGAGGAATTCATCGTCCAAATTATGCAACCGCTGAAATTAATTGGTGTGACAATGGAATAATTTGATATTATTTACGAATAATGGAGAACGGTGACAACTGGTATTCGAACCCATTCTATTCATCCCCATCAATCTGTTCTTACCAAGACCTACACTATTAATTACGCTACTAAAACCGGTCATTTTTATCGATATCATATTTCAATTTAAGAATTAGGTAGTAATATAATCCTGCCATCTTTGGAATGATTCTTAAGTTCTTACCAGAATATATTTTTGTAACCTAGGTAGTATATATTTTCAAAGTCGGAATTCAAAAAGAATATTATTTTCCAGTTATCCATCGTCGTAATCAATCTTTTTTCCGATAAGTAGTTCTTAAAATAGAAATGGTCATTATGACGGCTTATTTACAACCGGATAAAGAAGGGAGAGTTTAAGAAACAAACACCATTTAAATGATATTTCACGAGGGTGGAGCAATAGATAAAGTAAGTAACTCCTATAACATGGTATTCACACTATAAAACTAAGATATGCTCTTGCGTGATGCCGCACAAGATTATCTACTAACTTTAACAGGAGCCAGTGGAATTACAGCAATCAAATTCGCGAAATGTTTTGAGTCTGAAAGAATATAGAGAGACAGGAGAAGTGACGAGATTATTAATTTGGCTTTTCATATAAACTAAATATAGCTAAATGCATTGTAAGCAACGCGATGACTCTTCATTATTTATCCATTTTAAAAACCCGAAAGGCTTTATGTACAATTTTTACGTCAGACTTTTTAAGAAAAAATATTGATAATAAAGAAAATAACATTTAATATAAGAATTAAATTTAAAAAAAAAACATATGTACTGCATTCTATATAAAAGCCTTATGGGCGTTTAAATAAACAAATAAATTAACGAACTACATAAAGGAAGGTAAAACATTTTTTTTAAATGTGTGCAGTTCACACGCAGTAGAAATTAAACCTTCAGAATACTAATGTAGATAAAAGTGGGGAGGCTACCGCACAAAGAGGAGACCGATTAATATCATTCTCTCGCAAGCTAAATCCTATAGATGTATGTGTTTGTCTGTTTTTAGTGTCGCTTTTTCGTTTCTTTGAGTTTCAAATCACAACAGTGCTAAAGAAGCTTTCACTTCAACAGATAATTTGCCGATATCCTCCAAATCAACGACAATATCAATAAAAACTTATATAAAAGTGTTGTTAACAATAACTTATAAACTAGATTGAAATACGGCGTTTAAAGTTTGCCATGTTCAAATTTTTGTCAACCACATCCAAATCATTTAAATATTTGTTACCAAGACTATGTAAACGTATTTGGGAAAAGCAAACTGTATTCTAAATGAGATACATACAAAAAAAACGAGTGTGCTTTAGACCACACAACTGAAGCAAAACTTCTGCTCCATCTATATGATAGGAAGAGAGAAAGAAAACGTGCGCGCGCACTGCTCTCTCTTGCACCTACAGTGTGATACAAACAATAGACCTGCACTGTGTAACGTAACTGGCTATGAGATAAAGAGAGAAAGAAAATGTGTGATCGCACCTCCCTATTGCCGAACGAAGCGTTCGCCTCACTTTTCGTAACGCTCTCGTCACGCATTCGCCATCTTACCCCCCAAGACAAGCGTGCGTAAAGAAGTTTTACTTAAAAAAATTTAATGTTGTGGGCACGTTGACACATGTAGATTTGTTGAAAGCAGGATTTAGACGATCGAATATGGAGTTTAACATTTTTAATAAAAAGAAGTCGTTTAATTTTCATCAGTTTTCTAAAGTTGGGGTATTAACCTCTCTTAATGGTGGTCCTACGCCCAGACTCTATGTGTAGGTATTGTTCACTATAGAATGAGAAGCAAATATATCATTTACTTTTTATAAAATAAACTAGTTGTTATCACACGTATATTTATGTACTTGGTTTAATGTACATTCTTATTTTGTTATCATTATAATAACCCTCCTGTGTACCACTGTGTATCATGTATCACTGGATTGTAAAAGCCATTTAATGGAGTTGAAATAAATAAATAAAGATGAAAAATTGCTGTCAAAAAATACTGATAGGCTCACACCGACTTCGAACAGGTAACATCTTACTCCACAGCAAATAAATTTACGGCTCTCAAAAACTGAACTGAAAAATCTCTCATCAAACTATGATGAAGACACTTACAGGCAATATGTTTATAGTAATTCAATATCAGAATTTTTTTTTACAATATGATGTTTTTCATAAATTATATAATAATATCTTGAATTATAAAAGAAAATAAAAATAAATTCATTTGTATAAATTAAACTTGATTACAATTAAAAATAAAAAGTTACAAGAACCCATCAAAACGCTTTTCAGTAGGGATGTACACTCGGTGCAATCAAAAACTAGTTACAAGAGGGCTTAATGGAACGAACAGTAAATGGTTTCATTGTGATGTAAATATAGTGGTGGGTACTGGGCAACTGGGCACCCGAGGGACTCAAAAGCAGCTAAGCACGCGCACATTTTACTACCTAATATTGCAGTTCGTATAATTATTATGACTCGACTACTGAAGTTAAACCGATTCATAAAATACTTAAAAGGACAGAGAGAGACATAAATAAATCTACATGTTTAAAAATATATATTATTTCTTCAAACTTAGCAAAATTACTTTGTGGCATCACTATTAATATAATGAATAATAAATGACTTCGTTTAAACTACTATATAATTAACAATATCAACATGTTTCAATAACAATGTTATCTTCATCAGAACAAGATGTTAATTTAAAAAATAAATGACAAACAAGTATAGACAAATTAGAACAAAGACAAAATATTCAAAAGTAGAGGTGATTAATTGCTTAAAAAATCTCATAAATATAGTTATACAAGATTAAATATAAAAATTATTGAAGGCAATATAAAATTGCATTTAGATAATAAAAAAACTTTTAAGAATAAACAATGAAAATAAGTTTAGTAGTCTAAATAACAAAATAAATAATTATAATTATTGTAAGTATTAATAAGAAAAAATTTAAAAGATGGCTATTTTAAAAAAATGTTTGGTTATTTATAATATTTATTTGGTATTAACGCTTTTTCTAATTTATAAATATCTAATTGTATGCCCGTAGTGTTAGTATGTAAAATTTTAAGACCTTTATTAATATCAAAAGAATGACTTGTTTCCAAAATATGGTTGGCAAATTCAGAACAAATTAATTTATGAACCCCAGATTTGTTCAAAAAATCACATTTATCCTTATATTTTACTATATAATTTTTTAATTTGTTATTTGTATAAAAAGCTGGTTGTATATTATTTGGTAAGTATTTAATTAATTAATTAATTTGAAATGCTATTATTTAAAAATAAAAAAAAATTCTCCAATTATTATCATTTTCAACAACGTGTGGATAAACAAATGATCTAAAAAACTTTTTCTTATATTTTTTGTTTAACATATTTTCTACCTATTAATTTTTAAGTATAACCGTTATTAATTGCAATTGTTTAATAGTATTTATTCTATTTTAAAATTACTCAAAGATAAAGTAACATTAATTAATCTACTTAGCAAGGCATGAAAAGGTGCTATTTTTTTATGAAAATGGATGATTAGATGTTTCATGTATAATTATATCTGTATATGTATCTTTACCAAAAATGTAAAATTCAAATTCACTTCTGATGATAGAAATATTTAAATCCAAAAAATTTAAGCTGCAATTATTTCCAAGTTCTAGAGTAATTTTTTTTTTGTTGAGTTTATTAATGAAATTTAAAAACATATTTAATTGACTATTAGTGCCAGTCCATATACAAATAATTTCATCTACATATCTTTTCCAAAAATTAACATATTTTAATAATAAAGCACGACTTATAAAAAGTTTATCTTCAAAATTGTTTGAAAATATACCTGCTACTAAAGGACTAGTACTTGAACCAATTGCTAAGCAATCTTTTTGTTTGTAAATAATATTGTCAAATTGAAAATAATTTTTTTTTAGAATAACATTAAAAATTTTATATAAATCCTGTGACAAGTTTTTGGAAATGTTTGAAGAATCAAGTAATTCTTTAAAAATAGATTTAGTTTCAAATGAAAGGGACCCTTGGAAATATGCAAGTTTACAACATCGAATGATATTAACATAGCATTTTTAGGTACATCCAAAGATTTTAATTTGTCAATTAACTTAATTATATTGTTAATCAAAGAGTGGTTTAAACGAAGTCATTTATTATTCATTATATATATACATATATTTATCTATCAATCTCTCTGATATGAAGTATTTTGATAAACAGGAATACGTTCTACCAATTCATTATTGAGTTACTCACTATTTCTGTCATTGCGTCCATTTCATGAATAAATATCATTTAGAGGAAATCACAAGCCAAAAATGTATGTATTCTTAATGTGCCTTATTTCGCCACGAATATAGGTAACAAAAATAGCCTAGCGAACGAAGTCTAGAGGCCACGATTTCAAGGGTAAAAGTTTAAAAAAAAATTGTGAATAATTTAACAACAAAAAAAAGTTTACGATTGAAATTGTCACAGATAATTTTAGCCATAAAATCGTATTTTTAAAAAATTGTTTTTTATGCGTTCATACATTTCAAACGAAAAAAACATATTTTAGTAATTTTCTAATATACATAAATAATTATATTAAATTATTCCAGAAAGTATGTAGTGGTAGTGCAATGCAATACATTCCATGTTTCGAAATAACAAAAAAAGTCAAATAATAATATGAGGTAAAAAGTAAATAACAACATACGTAAATGAAATAAAAAACGAATTAGCATGATAAAAGAAAGCACTGCAGTATCTCGGAAGGCGGAAAAGTTGGCGATAAGCGTTATTAAAAGCGGATTCGGTAAAACCGATTTAAATTTTACTTCTTATTCGAGACACGAATACTCGTAGTATTCTGGCATGCAATTCATCATTTTATCAACTGCGAATAAACGAGTTTGTATATGAAATGTTTTATGTTCCCGGGTGTTGTTGGCATAATATTGTGATATTATAATAAGTATTGTGCAAACTGCACTTGTCTGGAATAACAAAGCGATGTTCATATCTAACTAACATCCGGAAGACCTGGCATAAAAGGTACCTTGTGCTAGTCGCGAGCCAGATTCCCTGAATGTTATTATTAGCATAGTCCAAAATAAACCTTCAGGTAACAAGGGGTTGCTGTACCAGCGTACCACCCTATTTTAAATGTCATGAAGGCCTGCTTATAAAAAGGAAATTCTTATTATTTTTCACGACATAATTATGATTGCCAGAAATAATACGATCTAATTATAAGCATTGTATTGTTGCATCGTATTGCAACAATAATTTTTGTGATGTAAAATATTATAAATGTGTTGAAAATTGATAAAAGCCGCAACAGCAATTTTATGGACAACTGCAGCTCTGTATCATTTTTTACATTTCCTTGTATTTTATGCCGAAATAAAAATGTTTTGCTCCAATGTTCTTGATGCGTGTTATTTAATGTTACTTGTTTTTAATTGCAAGATTCCCAACTGTTCTCAAAGACATCCCCAATTAGGGTACGTTATGAGGCTGAATGGAATGGGAAAGGTAAGAGATGGGGAAGCGAAGGGTTGGGAAGTACCTGGTTAGCATCTTATCTTGTCATTAAACACGGTTAGACCCATTTCAAGTAACGTTACGATTAAGAATAAGAATTTTTCACCAGGACGATACTTAGAGTAGTTTACTACCGCACTCATTTCCAAATTATATAAACGTCGCTTATTTGGGTTCAAATTAAATTTTAGACACTGTGAACGAGCTTGTACACGCCAATCATTTTAAAGAGGACACTGATGAATGTACAAAATGTATTTGTGCACCTCGATGTCAAAGAAAGTTTCAAAAAATATTTTGAAACAATTAAGTAAATAACTAGTTTTGAATAAAAATTTAAAAGCATTTCAAAAGTTCATAGCATAATACAAAAACCATTTTGATCTAATCTTCTTTCTTTCCATTTCCAAGGCATCAAGTAAATACAGAAATGTTATTTCAAAAACGCTAGATTCAGTTTGACTCCAAATAACGTCTGTTCAAGGGTGAACTTGGGATAAAGAACATCAAAAATAAATGTGAGTCAGAAAATGTAATTTAAAGAAATAAACACTCTAAATGCTTAAAACGTTTTTTTTATTCTACAAAGTACTACTCTAAAAGAATTTAGGGCGTTGCCACCGCGAGCTTACGGGCACATTATGTTAGTAGTCGCCCTCTATGATAATGTTAGTCCTCTTTGAGAATCTGTTAAAGAATTTCCGCCTTTCGCGTTGCTTCTCGTGAACAATTCATCTGCCAAGTAGACAGAGAACTTTTTATGAATGTACTTAGCATACAGGCATCCATTCATTTGCCCTAGATTTTCGCAACCCATTCATTTTAATTAAGAAAAAAATACTAGTGCATTTAATTAGAGTTCTGCTCTCCAATCCCTTTATTATATTATTTCAGAACTGGCGGCAGAAGCTTTGTTTGGAATTTCAAAGCCACGGTTTTCTTTCATTCTTTAAATTAATTTGAGGATGTGAATTAACACTAGAAAGACCGAAGCCTTCATTTTGACGGCTGGCCGAAGTAATGTGACGATATAATGCTTAATAATTATTGTATTGGTGTGATTTTTTTTCACATTTCATGATTTATGATTTTACAACTATGGTGAAAAAAACAGGAACGGGTCTTATTTAGTTTTTGAGATATATTGACTTATACCTACAAAGACCGCCGCCGTCAATGTGACGGTTTGGGCCATAATGCTGATTTTGTTTACAACCTTCCTTACCCAAGTTTACAACAGGCCCATTCCTCCTCGTTTATGATAGTACCACGATAGTACTAATATGTCTGTCTCTTTCTTTCGCTATCGCGTATCATATAATTTATAAAAATACCACAAAAAATATATCTCTAGCCCAAATTTATTTTATGGCTCGTCGGAGAACTAAAGACATAGTATGCATACAAATACCAGAGTTGGTCCAGCTGGGTTAGCTCCTGAAGAATTGGCAGAATCATTTATTTGATAACCAATACCTACGCCATAGGCCTCCCTAAGAGGTTCGCTAAGTTTGGTGACTTAGCAGGGGTGCCCAGGTTCATGGGGTTAGGTTTTTTTTACATTAGCTAGCAGGAGGCCCTGAGAAAAATAATTCCCTTCAGGGTCTATGTCATCTTTGGGGATGCTGTGTAGGGAGTCTTTTTAGGAAAGGAAGTAGAGGATTTCCGGGAATGAAAAGGATATTAGGGGTGGGTAGGTATCTGGGGGTCAGTGTGTCCAAGTCTGGCGGACGTATGAATCCATCCATCCGTGATGTTCCGGGAGAGCACGGCTGGAGAAGTCAAAGGGACTCCCACAACCAATCTTTTCCGATCCGGCCTGCCATGCAGCGGATGAGCAGACGCATATTTATTTATACAGCGCCCTTGAGGTGATTTTTCACAAAAATCGCGCTATATAAATTAGCCAAATATTATTATCACCTGCCGCCAAGACCCGGACAAACCTCATCCCAAGAACCCGGGCACCCCTACTAAGTCACCAAACGTAGCGAACCAATTTTGGTGCCATATGGCAGAGATTATCCAATAAATGGTTTTTGGGGCGGCAGTACCCATATCCGCCTCCCAAATTGGCAATTTGTTCGGGGAAGGTGTGTTCGGATCTTGGTGGCGGATGTTTTTACCAAACGACTGCGTGGCAGGCCAAATCGGGAGTGATTGGTTGATAGAGATCGTTTGACCTCGCCAGCAGGACTCTCAGAGATTAGATAGATAGATTCTTACGTATGTCACCACATTGATCCCCAGATTCCTACCCACCCCTCACACATCATTTAATTCCCATAACTTATTCTTCTTCCTTTCCCTTTAGGTACCATCCACACAGCATCCCCAAAGGTGACAATGCCATGAAGGGAATAATTTTCCTAGGGTTTTTTTGTGGAGCTAATGTAAACGAAAAAAGAAAAGAAACCGGGCCCTATGACATATTTGGGAATACTGTGTGGAGGTTGTTTTTAGGGAAAGGAAGTTCTGGGAAGGAAGAAGGTATGGAAGTAAATAGGAAAAAAATGTAAATTTATCCAGGAGTAACGGATGAATGAAGAAGGTGTGAGGGATGAATAGAAGAAATTGGTAAATGTATTTAGGAGTGTTAGACGAATGAATCGATCTCTCCCACAGCGGTGCAAGGCGACGGTTCGAGAGAGGTCCTGCTGGATAGGTCTAGATGAGGTCTCCCTCAACAAGTGTCTCCCGACCCGGTCGGCTACGCAGTAGGTGGGCAACCGTATTCGCCACCTAGATCAGACAAACCTCACCCAATGAACCCGGGCACCCCTGCTAAGTCACCAAAAATAGCGCGAACCACTTGGAGTATCCTATGGCAGAGGTGTTGGTTATCCGATAAATGGTTTCCGGGGCGGCGTTACCCATATTCGCCTACCAATTGGCAAAAAGTGATCAGCCGTCAAAATGACGGTCGTGGTCTTTACAGGTATGGAGAAGTACTCGGTCTTTCTAGTGTTAAAACCCATAGATTACAATTTTTTTTACGAATGGAAGGCAAGTCAGTAATTTAGGAACATCATCAGCTTTTCATTTCTCTCCTCAATAGGTAAATAATACAATTTGCATTATTAAGATTCGTCAATTTATTTCAGAGATTTGAATTTAGTTGATTCAATGCCTCATTTATATAACATGACAGACTGAATTTCCTGTGAAGCGAAAATCAATGGCGAGCAATAATCGAATCATATTTATGGGTCAAAGGGTTAGTTCAATGTTATATTGAGTTACAAAGTTTTAAGTGGACGAAGTTAATCTTACGTCGGACAAACGGTCCCTAGAATTATAGCCTATCAATTTTATTTCTACGAGCATTTAATACAACTGTATTGTAATCGATTAGGGCTGTGCTTGGGAGGAAATCGACCTTTATATACCGGCTAGAACATAACGATAAATAACCTTTAGGATTTGCTAGTGAATATCGAACAAAAGGTGTCGCGCTTTCTATTTCAATTGGGACTTTCGTAAATTTGAGAGCCGTCTGCTAAAAAATATCCCGCTTCCATGTGTAGCAATGTACGATAGGATATTAATGGCCCCGCCCGGTTGAATTGCATGGAAACATAATTGGACTCACATTGATTAGTCTACGAGTAAAGGAGCTTTGAACTGAGCTATTTCAGCCATTTATTCAGGAAATTGGCTAGATAGTTAATTTCCGGTCAAGTCCGGTATTGATACGATAATGCATTCAGTACATTTTGATCGTCATTAATTTCCATGCTAAAAAGTGTATTTTTTCTCAAGTGATACCAATCAAGATTTTTCACTATCCGGAATCAGGAGAACTTTGGAATCCCAAATGGTTGGAAAGTTATTTCAGATCTGAAAACTAAGACAAATATACATAATATTTGAAGAGCTATGCTAGTAAAATATTTTGCTTATTTGCCTATTCGAATCGGAGGTCGTGAATTTTAATTTTAATTTCCTTAATTTATTCAATAATGTTATTAATCAATTAATAAAAAAAGGCTCTTTATAAACAAGTTCTGCTGTGCACTTATTATTACACGTGACAGCTGTTTCTGAATGGAGTTCTACAAATTAAACTTTATAACAATAAATAGTTGTGAATTTTATTTAATTTATTTGTGTTGTTTTACAATTAATTCATTAAAAATAAAATATTATATATTTGCGGCACGTTTCAAAGTAAAAGATACTCTCAATATCAGCCTGGTAAAAGACAACATTCTGAATTGAAACATAGCTTGAAATGGCTTCAGCCGTGCTTGGTGACCAGATCTTAATAGTCAGGTACCTACATTCCCACCTTCCTCTTCCCTATATTCTTCCTCTCCCCCCCTACCCTGCGCCCCACATACCCCTATTGGGGATGCCGTAGTCTCACTGGCCTTAGACGGTTGGTCCCAAGGCAGTCATATTAAAACAATAAAATAATAGTAATTCACTCTCATCCTCAACTATTATGTTTTTACTCTCCAATAAAGATCAGCTTATTTGATTAAAATAACACGTCGAATTTTTTTTATAAATTTTCTAGAGGGTAACTTTTTGTCATGTTATAACGGATACCAAAATAACATGATTAAATTTAACGAAATATGTTCTCCAAACCAGAACGGCTCCAGAACGACCGGTCCGTCGTAACGATAACAACTCGGCCCTTAACATGATACTCGACAAAGGACTATTTCCGAAAGCTCTGTGAGTATGTTCTTTGTTCCCGGTGATAATAGTTGACAAAGCATGCCTTTATAACAATTAAATTTATAATGGAAAATTTGGAGGCGGAAACTTTAGGCGTTGATTTCAACCCATCGAAGAAAGTTTCTTAAATAATCGGCTTTCGGAAAAAAAATAAAAGACTTAAATTTGGGGGATTTGTCCAGGCCCTCAAATTAATTAGGAAAACTTGTGACATTCGTAATCTACCTACTAAATATTGCCGCTTACGTGACAAATTTGATGATTTTCATCAGGATGATTCAGTTTTCTGGAATGTAAAATTATATTTATTTTAAATGTTGCGATGTAGTTACGAGTGTACATTCAAAATTATGGCACATGGATACGAATTAAATTCTTTAAATCAAACTTTTAAAATTAACCCAAAAAAACAAAATTGTTTAACCGTTATACCTTTATTTTTTATTATGTTGCAAAAAAGTTTCGACTTTTCCGCCGCTTTCTGATGCATCCAACGGCACGACCTAGTTGCGCCATCTCTTGAAATTGTAGCCAATTTTAGAAATATGCCTAAGAGTGCGCGTGTGTGTACGTGAGTTCCACCAAAAGAATGCATTTTCTTCGAGGGCGAGTCTGTCTGCCAAGTTTCAGCTCGATCAGATGTCGGAAAGTGGGTTAATTTCCACTTTCAAGATTTACATTCATTCAACAAAACAAAATCAAAATGCAAATAGGTGTATTTAACAATTGAACTTCCGGCAGGCAGTTGGAAGGGCCGATTTCGATGTTCAGAACAGAATACCGACGTACATTCACTTTAAACACAAGTTGTTGATTGTTGAATTGATGAGGTGTATATTATAATTCTTAGGTTTCGTAGCTGTATTTTTAAAATTGTAAAACACACAATAATAATTATATTACCTTAGACAATACTTATACATAAAATAAGGATTCTTATTTTAGATAAAAACAAACATTATATTATTGGGTTAATAATGATGCTAATTAGATTTTACAGAATACGCATATAGAAACTCGTCGTCGAAAAATAAATTAGTTGGCATTATGTATATTAATGGCATTAAATCCTTTACAATAAGTTTATGCATAATTATTTCTTTAAAAATTAAAATAAACTTTTGGTGAGTGATGACGTCACACGATTCACCATACATACGGTGGTTTTCGGGAGATCTTGAAAAATTAAAACTTTGACAATTATTTTAACTATTAAAACTAACTCTTAAAATAAAAATAAATATGCAGTCATTTAAGTTAGAAGGTCATTAAAAAAAAATTGGACTGGAATTCCATATTGTGGAATAATGACAGATAAACGTTAGTATCTGATGAGCACACACTGAAAGTATAATAATTGTTGTACTTACCTTCAATTATGTTGAAGTCACAATATACAGAAAATAAAAAATAAAAACCAGGTGTTATCGGCATAATTATTAACAAAACAAAAGTTGAGTCGATAAATTAAAATTAGATATTCTGTTAACAAAATAAATCACATCATGTTTATTGCGTTCCATGCCAACTCAGAACCAAGTCAACTCAACACCTCTTTGGAAAGTTATTAAAAGCTATGAAAAAAAAATTAAAATAGTCCATAACACTAGAGTTTCTGAGTTTTTGCGAGCTGCACGGTTTTTTTGGACTTTCTTTTATAATATATGCCATATTCAAATAAATAAAATGTTACTCCTTACATGTCCTTTCCCGTGCGTTCCCCTCCAGCGTTTCACTTCCACCTTCCTTCAATTTTTCAAATCGGTTCAGTAGTTTCGGAGCCTATTCGATGCAAACAAACACACAAACAAACAAACAAATATTACCTCTTTATATAGTGTAGTAGAAGTAGATTAAATTACATCAAAGTTTCTTAATAGTCATAATAGACAATGTGTGAGATGTTTTTATATCTATCTTAAATCAAAATAATAATTAAGATTAACAATAGTTGTAGGTAATCATAAAAATATTATAACAACTGAAGAAAAAATAAATTTTCATACTCGTATATTGCGGAAATATTTCAATCATGCAGCTACATAAGGGTTGTGAGTTCCACAATAATGATAAAATTGCGTAAGGTAGATAAGCAAAAATTATTAAATGCAACTTTATTATCGAACGGAGCGGAGCGTTGTAGATATCGAATTCGTGGAGCTAATGTAAACGAAAAAAGAAAAGAAACCGGGCCCTATGACATATTTGGGAATACTGTGTGGAGGTTGTTTTTAGGGAAAGGAAGTTCTGGGAAGGAAGAAGGTATGGAAGTAAATAGGAAAAAAATGTAAATTTATCCAGGAGTAACGGATGAATGAAGAAGGTGTGAGGGATGAATAGAAGAAATTGGTAAATGTATTTAGGAGTGTTAGACGAATGAATCGATCTCTCCCACAGCGGTGCAAGGCGACGGTTCGAGAGAGGTCCTGCTGGATAGGTCTAGATGAGGTCTCCCTCAACAAGTGTCTCCCGACCCGGTCGGCTACGCAGTAGGTGGGCAACCGTATTCGCCACCTAGATCAGACAAACCTCACCCAATGAACCCGGGCACCCCTGCTAAGTCACCAAAAATAGCGCGAACCACTTGGAGTATCCTATGGCAGAGGTGTTGGTTATCCGATAAATGGTTTCCGGGGCGGCGTTACCCATATTCGCCTACCAATTGGCAAAAAGTGATCAGCCGTCAAAATGACGGTCGTGGTCTTTACAGGTATGGAGAAGTACTCGGTCTTTCTAGTGTTAAAACCCATAGATTACAATTTTTTTTACGAATGGAAGGCAAGTCAGTAATTTAGGAACATCATCAGCTTTTCATTTCTCTCCTCAATAGGTAAATAATACAATTTGCATTATTAAGATTCGTCAATTTATTTCAGAGATTTGAATTTAGTTGATTCAATGCCTCATTTATATAACATGACAGACTGAATTTCCTGTGAAGCGAAAATCAATGGCGAGCAATAATCGAATCATATTTATGGGTCAAAGGGTTAGTTCAATGTTATATTGAGTTACAAAGTTTTAAGTGGACGAAGTTAATCTTACGTCGGACAAACGGTCCCTAGAATTATAGCCTATCAATTTTATTTCTACGAGCATTTAATACAACTGTATTGTAATCGATTAGGGCTGTGCTTGGGAGGAAATCGACCTTTATATACCGGCTAGAACATAACGATAAATAACCTTTAGGATTTGCTAGTGAATATCGAACAAAAGGTGTCGCGCTTTCTATTTCAATTGGGACTTTCGTAAATTTGAGAGCCGTCTGCTAAAAAATATCCCGCTTCCATGTGTAGCAATGTACGATAGGATATTAATGGCCCCGCCCGGTTGAATTGCATGGAAACATAATTGGACTCACATTGATTAGTCTACGAGTAAAGGAGCTTTGAACTGAGCTATTTCAGCCATTTATTCAGGAAATTGGCTAGATAGTTAATTTCCGGTCAAGTCCGGTATTGATACGATAATGCATTCAGTACATTTTGATCGTCATTAATTTCCATGCTAAAAAGTGTATTTTTTCTCAAGTGATACCAATCAAGATTTTTCACTATCCGGAATCAGGAGAACTTTGGAATCCCAAATGGTTGGAAAGTTATTTCAGATCTGAAAACTAAGACAAATATACATAATATTTGAAGAGCTATGCTAGTAAAATATTTTGCTTATTTGCCTATTCGAATCGGAGGTCGTGAATTTTAATTTTAATTTCCTTAATTTATTCAATAATGTTATTAATCAATTAATAAAAAAAGGCTCTTTATAAACAAGTTCTGCTGTGCACTTATTATTACACGTGACAGCTGTTTCTGAATGGAGTTCTACAAATTAAACTTTATAACAATAAATAGTTGTGAATTTTATTTAATTTATTTGTGTTGTTTTACAATTAATTCATTAAAAATAAAATATTATATATTTGCGGCACGTTTCAAAGTAAAAGATACTCTCAATATCAGCCTGGTAAAAGACAACATTCTGAATTGAAACATAGCTTGAAATGGCTTCAGCCGTGCTTGGTGACCAGATCTTAATAGTCAGGTACCTACATTCCCACCTTCCTCTTCCCTATATTCTTCCTCTCCCCCCCTACCCTGCGCCCCACATACCCCTATTGGGGATGCCGTAGTCTCACTGGCCTTAGACGGTTGGTCCCAAGGCAGTCATATTAAAACAATAAAATAATAGTAATTCACTCTCATCCTCAACTATTATGTTTTTACTCTCCAATAAAGATCAGCTTATTTGATTAAAATAACACGTCGAATTTTTTTTATAAATTTTCTAGAGGGTAACTTTTTGTCATGTTATAACGGATACCAAAATAACATGATTAAATTTAACGAAATATGTTCTCCAAACCAGAACGGCTCCAGAACGACCGGTCCGTCGTAACGATAACAACTCGGCCCTTAACATGATACTCGACAAAGGACTATTTCCGAAAGCTCTGTGAGTATGTTCTTTGTTCCCGGTGATAATAGTTGACAAAGCATGCCTTTATAACAATTAAATTTATAATGGAAAATTTGGAGGCGGAAACTTTAGGCGTTGATTTCAACCCATCGAAGAAAGTTTCTTAAATAATCGGCTTTCGGAAAAAAAATAAAAGACTTAAATTTGGGGGATTTGTCCAGGCCCTCAAATTAATTAGGAAAACTTGTGACATTCGTAATCTACCTACTAAATATTGCCGCTTACGTGACAAATTTGATGATTTTCATCAGGATGATTCAGTTTTCTGGAATGTAAAATTATATTTATTTTAAATGTTGCGATGTAGTTACGAGTGTACATTCAAAATTATGGCACATGGATACGAATTAAATTCTTTAAATCAAACTTTTAAAATTAACCCAAAAAAACAAAATTGTTTAACCGTTATACCTTTATTTTTTATTATGTTGCAAAAAAGTTTCGACTTTTCCGCCGCTTTCTGATGCATCCAACGGCACGACCTAGTTGCGCCATCTCTTGAAATTGTAGCCAATTTTAGAAATATGCCTAAGAGTGCGCGTGTGTGTACGTGAGTTCCACCAAAAGAATGCATTTTCTTCGAGGGCGAGTCTGTCTGCCAAGTTTCAGCTCGATCAGATGTCGGAAAGTGGGTTAATTTCCACTTTCAAGATTTACATTCATTCAACAAAACAAAATCAAAATGCAAATAGGTGTATTTAACAATTGAACTTCCGGCAGGCAGTTGGAAGGGCCGATTTCGATGTTCAGAACAGAATACCGACGTACATTCACTTTAAACACAAGTTGTTGATTGTTGAATTGATGAGGTGTATATTATAATTCTTAGGTTTCGTAGCTGTATTTTTAAAATTGTAAAACACACAATAATAATTATATTACCTTAGACAATACTTATACATAAAATAAGGATTCTTATTTTAGATAAAAACAAACATTATATTATTGGGTTAATAATGATGCTAATTAGATTTTACAGAATACGCATATAGAAACTCGTCGTCGAAAAATAAATTAGTTGGCATTATGTATATTAATGGCATTAAATCCTTTACAATAAGTTTATGCATAATTATTTCTTTAAAAATTAAAATAAACTTTTGGTGAGTGATGACGTCACACGATTCACCATACATACGGTGGTTTTCGGGAGATCTTGAAAAATTAAAACTTTGACAATTATTTTAACTATTAAAACTAACTCTTAAAATAAAAATAAATATGCAGTCATTTAAGTTAGAAGGTCATTAAAAAAAAATTGGACTGGAATTCCATATTGTGGAATAATGACAGATAAACGTTAGTATCTGATGAGCACACACTGAAAGTATAATAATTGTTGTACTTACCTTCAATTATGTTGAAGTCACAATATACAGAAAATAAAAAATAAAAACCAGGTGTTATCGGCATAATTATTAACAAAACAAAAGTTGAGTCGATAAATTAAAATTAGATATTCTGTTAACAAAATAAATCACATCATGTTTATTGCGTTCCATGCCAACTCAGAACCAAGTCAACTCAACACCTCTTTGGAAAGTTATTAAAAGCTATGAAAAAAAAATTAAAATAGTCCATAACACTAACCTAACGTAACCTATTTAACCAATATTAAAAAAAAAACACTTTTAATGTCTTCCGTTCAGAGTTGGTTTCATTGTAAGTTGTCCGGTCACCGTTTATTGCAAGATAAATCTGAAACTGGTTTTTGAGTATTTGAACTACACAACTGTTTTTTTAAACCTTGTCTATTATCAAATTTTATATAATACTAGCTGGGTTACCCGGCTTCGCTCAGGACAATAAGATGGTGTTCTGGAATGTTGCACAATGATGTTCCCGATTCCCTATTCCTGATCATTCCACGACATACTCCGCCGCTCCTTCCACTACTTTCTATAGCTCTATGGAACCTTCTAGAACTTTCCGGAAGACTGTTCTAGAAATTTCAAGAGGGCGAAACTTTCAGCCCTTATATCTTTAAAAGCACGCCCTTTAGGTAAAAACGGATACCCTTATTCCCTAGGGGGGATAGAGATCTACCACACCATATAACTCCCTTGATCGAACCGGGACTCGTTTCTGAGTTTTTGCGAGCTGCACGGTTTTTTTGGACTTTCTTTTATAATATATGCCATATTCAAATAAATAAAATGTTACTCCTTACATGTCCTTTCCCGTGCGTTCCCCTCCAGCGTTTCACTTCCACCTTCCTTCAATTTTTCAAATCGGTTCAGTAGTTTCGGAGCCTATTCGATGCAAACAAACACACAAACAAACAAACAAATATTACCTCTTTATATAGTGTAGTAGAAGTAGATTAAATTACATCAAAGTTTCTTAATAGTCATAATAGACAATGTGTGAGATGTTTTTATATCTATCTTAAATCAAAATAATAATTAAGATTAACAATAGTTGTAGGTAATCATAAAAATATTATAACAACTGAAGAAAAAATAAATTTTCATACTCGTATATTGCGGAAATATTTCAATCATGCAGCTACATAAGGGTTGTGAGTTCCACAATAATGATAAAATTGCGTAAGGTAGATAAGCAAAAATTATTAAATGCAACTTTATTATCGAACGGAGCGGAGCGTTGTAGATATCGAATTCGACAGAGTCAGCGGAACAAACATTCCAGCTTACTTCATCGGTGTCCCAAAGGAGACAGAAAACAAGATTAAATAAGGAGAATTTTTTGATCAGCACAATTATTTCCTAACATTTCGAATGTTAAAATATCGATATTTTCAAAATGAAATTCAGTACTAGGATTGCGGATACCGCATAAGAGTCCCAAATCAGGTTCAACAATAAATGTGTCTCCGAAGCTAGTGGGACATTGCGACATGACTCAATTGCGACATATTTTGAGGCTGAAAGGGGTGGGAGAGAAAGTAAATAGGGAAGAGGAAGACTAGAAAATACCTGGCTATTCAGGTCTTGTCTCTATTATAAACATGGCTATCGCCATTTTAACTAACCTCTAGATATTTTAAATCGAAGCCCTCCACCGTGTCTGTTTGTCTGTTCGCGATAAAGGCAAAAACTACCTACTGAACGAATTTTCATGCGGTTTTCACCAATGGTGATTCATGAGAAAGGTTAACATAAATAATTTGTCAAGGTTTTGTGTAAATTTGTTGAAATATATAATAATATATATAAAGGAGAATGTCTGTACGCGGTGGACGAGCGCGTTAGCAAGCGGGCGGTGATTGTTCGCAAATCTAGAGTTTCATGTCGAGGTTTATATCTATTTTCACATTTGATTTCGAAAACTATGTGTAAAGCTCGGGTATCGCCGGAGACTACAGCTAGTATATTATAAAATAAACCTCACATACTGGTTTATGTTTAAAAGTAGGAATAATATTCCCAACACGTTTGAAACCATTAAAATATTTAAATATGAGTGAAAGTCACAATCTAGTGAAACAAATTATTCAAATCTCATCACATTTCAACAAAGATTTACCAAGATTCGATTTGTCAACAGTCAGCAATAATTTTACTTGTCAAAAATAAGTGGGTTAAAGGTGTGTTACCATTTCGCTTTTACACAATTTGTTCATTTAATATCTCGTTGAGTGGAGGTGGGAACTTTAGAGTTTATTTCATTTTATATTAGAGTCAGTCCACTTGCTGTAATAAAAGTGTCGTATATTTTACCAGCGTTCAACGCCTCGTTCGGCAGACTTTCTTTTACCGTCAACCCACTTACCTTTTTTGCCCAGTTTCATAAATTTATTGAAGAAGGTAAAAAAGATAAGTATCTAATTAAAAAAATAATAACAATTCTTTCCAGGATCTGTGAAATAATTGCGTAGGTGAATTAAGGACCTACCTATCTAATTGTATTAATTAATTTAATTTGTTTATAATAATATTTTGTCGTATAAGGTTGTTATTTTCTCTTTGATGTCACTAAACGTAATTTCCCTTACAAATGTATTTTTAAATCTATGCGTTTTTGTCGGCATTTCGTACATCAGAACTCGGAACAAATTAAAATTTCGACCAACAATGAACGGAAGACATTAAAAACCACCTATTTACCATTCACAAAGGCTCTTTCTTGGGTAAGTAATAGAATTATCTTATCTGTGACTATTTATCTACTGTTTAAAGTTGCGTGAACAATAAATCCAATGAATACGAGGTACTTGAATATGCAAATCTTTCAATACATTGTCATCTTTCACGTAATATTTATTACCAATAATAATGAATATGACTTCCACTTCCGTGACTTTTCATCCCGTGGCAAAATATCCCCGATAAAATATCCCATGAAGAAAACATCCCCTTACAAAATATCTACTAAAACCTAACCTAACCTGACCTGAAAAAATGGGACAAAAATAATACAGACATCCTATATATACAATAAATTATCGTTCAAAAATAGTAAAATGGGACAAAAATAATATATTTTTATATTTAACTGCCAAAGAATGGCTTTGACATTTAGGTGATAGGTACATGATATTATAAGTATACAGTGGTACACAGGAGGTGATATTATAAGTATTACAGTACATGATATTAAAGGGTCCGCCAAATAACTTTTTTTTTTTGAAAATGCTATAAAAAAAAAACTACTGAATATTTTCTCAAATTTCTTTTTTTATTTATAAGTACAATCCTTCCGGTTAATAATGGAAAATAATTTCATTCAAATGGCTGCCTCGGCTGGCCATGCAGTAGCCTACACGATCGGTCCAATTTTTAAGCACATTATCGATTGTGTGCAGCTGTATTTCACCAATGGCTTCACGAATATTGTCCTTTAAAGCGTCAATTGTCTCTGGCTTGTCGGCGTAACATTTATCTTTGAGGGCACCCCACAAATAATAGTCCAACGGTGTCAAATCGCAGCTCCGAGGTGGCCAAACGACATCAGCTCTGCGGCTGATAATGCGATCTTCAAAAACAGGGCGCAAAACATCGAGTGTAGCTTCGGCTGTGTGGCACGTAGCGCCGTCCTGTTGAAACGAAATGTTGCCAATATCCTCCTCTTCAATTTTTGTGAACAAAAATTCGTTCAACATGGCCCGATAACGATCGCCATTGACTGTAACGGCCACTCCTTGCTCATTTTCAAAGAAAAATGGCCCAATTATGCCTCTGGACCAAAATCCGCACCAAACAGTGACTCGTTTTGGGTGTACCGGCTTTTCAATGTATGCGTGCGGGTTTTCTGTGCCCCAAATACGACAATTTTGCTTGTTTACATACCCGCCAAGATCAAAATGAGCTTCATCCGAAAAGATGATTTTTTTGGCAAAATCGGCATCTTCTGTAAGTCGATCGCAGGCCCACTCAGCGAAGCGAAAACGCATTGGATGGTCAGTTGGCTTCAACTCCTGAACCAATTGGACTTTGTATGGCGTCATACCAAGGTCTTTATGCAAAATTCGTCTCAATGATGTCTCCGAAATGTTCAATTGTTGAGAACGACGGTGAATTGATGTTGATGGCGCTTCACGCACACTTTCTGCCACAGCATCGATATTCTCGGGTGTACGCACTGTTTTTGGCTTTTCACGCTTTGGTTTATCGATGAGGATGCCAGTTTCTTTCACTTTTTTCACAAGATAACGAACATACGGAGCTGACGGTGCTTCTCTTCTTCCAAAAACCGTACGCAATTTTCGCACACATTCTGCAACATTACCATGATTTTCAAAGTAATGTCGCAATATTTCCCAGCGTTGTTCAAGCGTATACACAACCATATTCGCTCAGCGGAAGGATAAAACTAATTATCTGTCAAATCAGACATGAGCTAAGTGTTACCATTCACGAAATAAGCACTAGTTGAAAAAAAAAACTTTAGATGGCGGACCCGGTATAAGCATAGGTACAGACATCCTCTAAAGACAATGAATTTATTGTTCAAAAAAAGTAAAATGGGACAGAAATAATACAGACATCCTCGTTATTGTAGGTTAGGTTAGGTAAGGTTTGAGTAGATATTTTGTTGAAGGATATTTTGTCGGGGATATTTTGTCGCGGGATGAAAACGCGCGTCGCCCTTTTGGTCTCCGGTGACTTGCCTGTTTTTTTTTTCTAACTGAATGTTGATTTTTTAAAACGATCTTTTTTTTCTTCCACTTTTCGCTAGGCACTGGTATTCACTCATCACTCAGCCGAGTAACCACTTAACCCCTTTACCCCGACCCTAACTGAACTTAACAAAGTTAAATTAACATTTTTTTTAATTCTAAATAGTAAATCTAATAAAGGGTTCCATGACAACTCGACAAAATATTTCAACACCTGTTTTGAAAAATCATTCACAGCGTTGAATTTTTTTTTATGAAATAATCCATAACCTAACCTAACGTGACCTATTTAACCAATTTTTTTTTCATTTCCTTTAATGAATTTTTAAAGGAGTGATGAAGTTGTAGATTTTCCTTTAAGAAATTTGGCTTTCATGGATAAATTGTCTTAATTCATTAACTTATTAATTAATTTAAATAACACAAAGAAAATTAACTAAAAAAGAAGGTTTTAAAATAACCTTTATTATATAATAATAACATTTCTGAGTAAACTACGATCTTCATTTTTTTATATTAAAAGGCATTGCGTCCAAAAGCTTGCTCTGAGATTTTTAATTAATAATAATAATTATGTGTAGCTCAAAGGCGAGTTTCATTATGATTCCTATTCATTTGGACTCATTTAATAAAATAAAAGAGCTGAGGAATTCAGGAAGCTTTTTTGAGGCAGCCTACTTTTCATAATGGAAGTGTCTTCAGTTTCACAAACAGTTCCAGAGGTGGCTTCCCATCGGAGCGCATTTTGTGCAATGATTTCAATCTGCCTAACCTCGTTGGAGCAAATTCTATTTTTATTTCTTATTACCCCTGCCGGTTCCACCGGGGCAGGTGTTCTCAAGAGTGTTGAGAATGGTTCCGCGACTTTTTAACCCACGACAAAATATTCTCGACAAAATGTCCCCTACAAAATATCTACTAAACCCTAAACCAACATAACAAAAAAATGGGACAGAAATAATACAGACATCCTATAAAGACAATAAATTGTTCCGAAATTAAAAGAAACTTAGTTTTTACCACTTCTATTGTTTATAAAAACCAACATATTTCATGAACAACGTTCATTTATTCAGGGTTAACTTAAAACGTTTTAAGTAAATGAGTGCCACAAAATGGGTTTGCTGTGTTTGAAGAAATAAATTATTGTTCAAAATTAGTAAAATGGGACAAAAATAAAACAACATCCTATGTAAAGACAATAAATTATTACTTCTTCAATCTTTGCAAAATAACTTTGTGGCATTATTTATTATTTAATTAATAACTGATTACTTTGTATAATATATATTACATATATTATATTATATTACATACATATTAATATATATTACATATATTATATTATACTATATTACATATCATAAAGAAGATTACATTGTTATTGAAACATGTCAATATTGTTTATTAAAAAGTGGTTTATACAAAGTAATCAGTTATTAATTAAACAATAAATTATTGTTCAAAAATATTAAAATTTAAAATAAGGTTAGGTTAGGTTTAAGTAGATATTTTGTTGGAGGATGTTTTGTCCATAGGATATTTTGTCGGGGATATTTTGAAAAGAGGGGCATATTCTAAATTGAACAGAAATTGGAGCCGCAATAACACTATACCTGCCAACCTAACCAACCTAACAACTTTGAGGTTGTTTCTATTTTTGGCCCTATTTTCTCTTCTAGTCCACTGGTGCAGGGGTTATTCGTGCATGTTGGAAGCAATTTTTACATAATGAGTTTATTTATGTAAGTCTCCATTGTTAGGATTACAAAAAATAATCATTTTACGTTGTCCACCGATTTATGTAAGCATGTGAATAAGAAAATTAAAGATTTGATTTCTAAGAAAAGCATATTTTCCATTAACTAGTTGTTCATCAGTTTTAATCCGTAGCGTTCAGTAATATTTCGAAGTTTAGTAAATAGTAGGTATCTGGCAACGGGCGCTATCAAATATAACTCTCGGAAGTGCGCCTGCAGGCACAACACTAATAACCCCTGCATTTGAATCTCGTCGTATGGCTGCTCGAATAAATTATGTAGAAATATTCCCATTTTTAAAAAGTTTCGGATTTTAGTCCCAGAGATATTGCCTTGTCTAGTTTTTTTAAACTTTATTGAGAAATCGTTATCGATCAACAAACAAATCACTTTGATTCTGCGTCTATCTGTAATTCTGGTTCAATGAACTCTAGAAGTTGATTTTTTTCATTTCAATTTAAGTGTCATTTTCAAAATTGGCACTGATTGACAATTTTCAGCTCACACTGTAATATTTTTTAGTTTGTCGTCACCTCCCTTGTGGCTGTACCTAGCATTTAAAATTTGGACAGTAAATACTTTCAAAGTGCTTTAACTAAGAAGAAAACCTCCTGACAAAAATATCACAATAATATATGCATGGTGATGGGCAGATAATACTAAAATAATCAATATCACGTCTACTAGGAAGCAAGCATTCCCCTCTTCTTAAATAAATTAACCAACGGATTGCAATCATTGAAAGACGCCTGGTGGGAATGTGTTTAATCTAACCGTATTTAAAACTAACGAGCACCTAAGAACTAGTGCAAGGTACTAAACCGCTGCAAAGTTAAGCAAAATCTCATTGCATAACATTCATATTTTACAGAAAAATGTTTTTACAGCACTTTCTCGTACTCAGGGTCTCTTCCGCGTAATGACTTTTGTGTTTCCTACCTCCTACGGCATGGTACTCTTCGAGACTTACAAGGTCCTAAGTTCCCTAAAAATACCCCCACACTGAACCCTCTTCTCCCTCCTTAGCGAAACTTGAGAGGGCCTTCTACACTTTAAAATAATTAAATGATTTCTGCCTTCAAATAATTTTATAACGACTGTTGTTCAAGTACCCATCTATAACGATATTCGTTAAAGCTGCATAACAAATCATTTAGATAAAAACATTTCCGTCTTAAATCATTGTTATATCACACTATCGACCCCACTTAACTTTATTAAAATCAAGAGACCTCCAAAGGATTAAGAATTCGCAACAGCGTCAGACGACTTTAATTACTTTGAGCCGCACAGCCTACTTTACCGGCTGAACCGACCCCCTCGGTACTCCAGTACCCCGCCACCCCACTATCCCACTATCCCACTATCCCAGTACGCCAACACCCCCGGGCAGCTCTGGAAAATCTCATTTAGGGGCTATAGCGAGTGCAGCTCCGCAAGTCCAAGTAGTGGTGCTTGCTTAGATTAAAATTGTAGCTGTGTACTTTGGGATGCAAATAAGTACTGGTAACAAAGAAAGTGTCTTGTTTTTATTAGTTTTTCTTTGTGGATTCCTGATAAAGAACAGATTCAAAACATCAATTAGAACCTCTTTCTGTTTCTTTGTAAGCCTTCTGGCGGCCAGTTTCCGATACTGCCTCATGTCTTCAGATTTGCCGAAGCTCTGCGGCTCAGACCAGTTAGTAGATTAACATCTGCGGATGATGGAATTACAACGGTTATCTCAGTTATCTGTAAGTCTTGCTACATGTCAAGCGTAGTCCCATTTGGTTGATAGATTATTGTATTGATGTTTACAACCGTTTCTTGCTCCTAAGAGTACCTAATCAGATCTACCTGAAATTGAGCGAAATTTCAATTCACTGGTCAAATCTTTATCTGAAATGTTTCACCGAACATGTTACCTGTGAAATTGCGGGGCATAGGTACTGCGCAGAAATTGCGGGTGTAATTGTTCAGATTGTACATAATATGTGCTTGCATGAAAGCTTTGATAGCTTATCTCTGGAATCGCTTGTTAAATTGACTTCTTATAAATAATATCTATCCATGTCAATAGATAACGACTGACTATTCGGACTGTAAGTATTTTATTATAACTACATGCACTTACTACACCTATCGATGGCCTCCGGGTAAGGCTTTCGACTAGCAAGTCGCACTTTCAAATACCAGCGTGCGAAAGCAATTTTTATTTTACTAATTTGGTATTTCACAATTAATTCATTAAAAATAATGTATGGCATAATTACAATGTATTGCTTTGGTGTTAGACCACCATTCAGAATTGAAACATTGTTTGAAATGGCTTTGTGGCGGTAGTGTTTTGTGAAAATCTCACCGGAGAAAATCTCACCATTGCCGAAAAAACATTTTTTCTTTTAATTTACTTTATTCTTATACAAAAAAATAAACCAATTATAAACTTCTAAGAATATGTCATCACTTATGCACAGCAACTGCGGGTGCATTCAGAAACTGATATAATGGATCCACCCAACAACTCGTTTAAATAAATTACTACTTTATAAATTTCTTACCACCACATGTCACCTAATAATATACATTCCTGTGTTTGAACCAATTTGCCTTCAAGCTTAAATTTAAGATATTGCAATGCAGCTCGTTATTCGCTAAGACTGTACGTACCCAACATAACTTAAAATAATATATTTATTTTAAATATCTACTTTTTTTAACAACAAATTAAATAGATTTAGTTGATGTTTTCTTTTATTGGTGCCCCCTCCTATCAGAGACTTACTGTCTTAGAACAAACTTACTTTATAGGCTGCAGTTCGGGACAATTTAAGGCACAGTTCTAAATCATTTCGAAACAATTTAATAAATTTTCGATATTATCTTGTCTCCTTTAAAATGATTTGATTGTAACTACTTGTATCCTTGCCTTAAAAAATATACTCCACGACACTGATAAATTTCTAGTGTTGAGGTAATCACCTATGCACCATATACTTTATTTAAAAAAATGTACTTACAGTTTGGCAAGAAAGTGTAGAAAATAAATGATGGCGCCACGATCGTTTTTTAGGTTTTAAATGGCAACACCAAGATGGCTCATAAGACAATGAATATAAGTTTTAAAAAACACTTTGTTCAAAATGCATATTTCATAATGTATTTGTATTCTCAAAAATTTTGCAAAAAAACTATAATTTAATCGAAGTAAAATTACAATTTACTATAAATAAAATAACACAAAATAAATTATAAGTGGGCTTGTATTTCGTTATAAGGTAATAATAATAATATTAATATAGGATGGGGCGGTATATATACAAATCAAAAACAAACAATTTTCATAGGTATCACAAAAATTAATTATAAAAACAACAACCTTACTCATATTCATCAGAACTTTTATTCAAACAATTTAAGGTCAGAAATTTAAGTGCATTATACTTTTATCATGCAACGTTAAAAAATTTATAAAGATAATATTTAAAATATAGTTTAACCCTTTAAAAATAACAGAAATCTTAGGCAAACCTCAATACTTCCTACTCCGAAATGTAAAAAAAACAAAAGGACAGTTAAATCATAAATATCTCCGAGTTAATTTTTTAATTCACTACCTGAAAAAATCAGAAACAGGAACAGTAATTTAAAAAGATTTAAAACTCAGCTTAAAAATTACAACGAAAATTTGTACTGAACAAAAAAAAAATTAAACCAATATAATAACCCCCTCCCCCCCCCCCCCTCCCCCCCCCCATATACACGAGTCGTACTTATTTATGGGGGTAAATCATCCGTCCGTGCCATTCGTCAAAAAAATACATTTTTTTACATAGTACGTAAAGAAGTCCCAACTTTAAGAACTTTACTAACCGTACTCAAAGAAGACATTGGATTTGATAGTAGCCGGGAAAATTTACGAAAAATTTTGCATTCCATTGGCTTTGTTTATAAAAAAGTGCAAAACAAACAGAACTGCAATTATTGAAAAAAACAAATATAGCGGCTAAAAGAGAGCATTATTATTAATTATCATGGATATCCGAAATTTACCAGAAGAACTGCAAAAAAATATAATTAACTTAAATATAAGTTATATCCATTCATCCTACAAGCTAAAGTTATGCTGGCAATCTATATATGTGACTGGAGTTCAGCACGATATTTCAAAAGGTAAGCGCTGGATCATGGTTCACGCTGAAAGCCAAACGGGTTTTGTCCCTCATGCTTTTTTCCTTGACGATTCATCTTACCGTTGATTCAGATTTACCTGTGTGTGGAAAATATCATTAAAATTATTATTCTATAGAAGGGAGTTTAAAAAAACACACTAGATAATATTCATTTAGAAAGAAAGACTGAGAAAACTAAGAAAAAAGTAACTTTTCTATGAGTTTAAAGAAGTTGCATATTATTATTTTTTTTTTGTTAATTGAGTTATTGCCTTTTTCTTGTGGCCTAATATTAACTGTCAAATGTAAATGTCAAATTCGGATTTTTAAACATAACCTCAAATCAGATTGTAATGGTTATAATCGCTCGAAAATTGGCATAAATCTTGTAATACTAATGAAATTCATTAAAAAACGATACTACGTACCAGTCATTTCTGTAGTTCGTTTGTAAAGATCCTACGAATTAGGCATAGGAGCTTCTTCGCGCGATAATCGGCTAGACAGCGTTGAAAACCCAGTATATAACTTCTCTTGCACCACTACGTATTGGTTTGTTCATTTTTATTCAATTCAAACAATGCACAGGCAAACAATCAAAAAACAAACATTAAACGAGTGATTTTCAGCGTTTTCTACACTTTTTAAGTCAGTAAAGCCAAGAGCCATTCGAAATGTCATTGAAAAAACGAGTATTTTGTTGTTACCATAGTAATGAAAAAATTTAGTTCCAAAATAATAAATTTCTAGACTTAATTGCCAAACAATATCTGTACTCAAAATAATACAAAACATATTAAAGTTGAAACAAGCTCAAACCAGAAGCAGGGAAACAAACTCATATTATTCCTACATGGTATAATACATTTTCCTTGAAGGAACTGAAGCGTGAACCAGCACATTCTTCAAACCGCTCATCCTGTTTATTATGAAGTTACTGTTAGAGCTTACCGTTTCGTGGGAAACCACTTTAACATTAAAAAACAACACCCTTTATTTTGTTACCGTCATCATTTGCATATTAAACTCACCCCGCTGGCTGCACGGTCGTGTTTTATATGATACAGAATAAAGTTAGGCTAAACTATGTTGTTACTGAACATTACGTTATGTAGGTAAAATTTATTTCATACATAACAGCCTGAAATATAATTACATAAAGAGATTACGAAGAAAATAACGTCAAATCAGAAAACAGGATAAATGCTTTGAGAAAGACATCGTAGAAGAGGAACAACCGTTCACAACTGTCAACACCACAGAAAAATCGTAAATGTTAAGGGCAATCAAAGAAAAGGCAAACGCATTTGTTTTGGTTTAAAATTAGAATATGCTTAGTTCCTACGTCGTTCCAACGGGGTGTCATTTATCTAGTTCCCATCTCTCCCTGAAAGGTGTTTGAAATTTGGAGCAATGGCATGAAAAATATTGTAAATTCTAGTGCATTTGTTTTTAAAAGAGAAAAATATTTGGAAATAGGATACTTGCTACTTGCAACACTTTTTTTTTTAATTTTCCGGTTTAGGCAAATATTCTAAGACATAACGACGTTATGATTAAAGACATTTTTTTTTAATCGTATTTTTGAAAACCTGGCAAATATTTGAAACTTTCAATCCGAAAAATCGGACCATTTTTTAAAAAACCGGAAACACGGGGCAAAATTTTATGGTGCGAAAAAAAATAATTCCATAGCCGAAAATCATTTAAAAAAAACGACGCATTCTACATGAATGGCACAGGAGAATAACGAGGCATACTAAAAATATTACATCTCATAAATATTTGTTTCCTTGATCCATCTTATTGATCATTTATCATTAAAATGTTCAACATCTACATATGACTAAATCCAATGTTATAAACTTGTACTTGTAAATTAAAATTATAATAATAAATTATAAAATTTGATTATGTTAAAATCAGCATATACGATGTTCACTTTATACACCGCAATCTTTATTACCATCTGTCAAAACATCAATACAAACATAAGTTCGCAAACAAACAATAAATCTAGTGAACAAATTGAAAAATTCGCCGAAAATCAAAGTGTTGCAATATAAAAAAAAATTGTGTGGAATTTTACAAAATTAATTGCATATTTCGGAGACGGTACATTTTCATGTAGTGACGTCATGAACCCAAAAAACGGATTTATTTAATAAAAAAAAAAAAACAAATTTCTAAAAAAAATTAGTAACATTTTCGGAATGTCAGTAAAAAAAACTATCCACATGATTTTTTCCAAGTCATTATGAAATCCATGCAAGTGGCCTATTCCTTGGAAGCAAGTTGTTGGTGTTTTTAGTGTAAAGAATCATTTTTTTAAGTAAAAAGAAGGAATTTTACCATATTGGTAGTGAAAAATATTGTTTTATACTCATTCGTTTTGTTGTGGCTATAATTACCTCGATATACGGCAGTGGAACCATACATTGTATTTATGTTGTGCGCTCCTTCGCAGAGTGGTAAGTGATTGGTCATTTTTTTCCTTGCATACCTTGTTTTCTTTACATATATTATCACCCAATTCCAGCAAACACGGTTTCGTCTCATTTAATTTTTAGTATTTTTGCAGTCCATTACAGGTGCATCTGAAGCTGTAGATAATTCGTGAGAAATTTTGAGTACAACACCATTAATATAACTTTTCCAAGATCAATGTTTTTAAGAACATCTCTACAAAATAATTTTACAAACAAGGAATATCATGGAATGAACGAATTATTCAATTGTTTAGTGAAGTGCTTTAAAAAATATTAAATCGGTTAAAAATGGAGGGAAATGGTATTTCGATTGAAACATTACACTCAAGAGTGTCATATTCGATTAATTTTCATCAAAATAAAATAAAACGTGAAACATGAATTAAATTTGCCTCCTATCAAAGTTAATTTCCACGAATCATGGAACGTATTATTTAATATTTTTTAAATTAGATTTATTGCAAATATAAGGTTTCATAAAATATTTGCATGCTGATAACGCCGTAGGTAATTACGACTATATGAAAAGCTAAAACTCTTGAACGCTCTGGCGACATGAAATTTTGCAAAACCTTTTCGTTAGAATTTCCAGGCCGACGCAACCATAAGTTCACAAAGTTATTTCCAATATGAGCTGAGGAGCTTTGAAATAGCAATTTATTCATTAATTTTTTTTTACAAAATGCCATGAATTGTGTAAATTGGAATAGGTCTATCAATCTTTTATGACATCATCACAGTACTCATACAGATACATAACGTAAATACAGCGTGTTTCGAATAGGCTTTAAAACAACTCTCTTTTATAATAACTTTTGAAGGTTATTCCCACCTTTATAATATATGATATAAGATATCACTGAAAGTGCAGATAATGTAGATAATACTAAATAAATCTAAACGAAATAGGAAAAGAACGATTCACAGAAAAATAAAAAGCTAACGGTCGCAACTGGGACTCGAACCCAGGATCTCTCGTCTTACCGGGACGAACGTCTTAACCAATTCGGCAATTAAGACCTCTTATCTCTTATTTTAGTCATTTTTCTCATATTTCCAATAAAAAAATGAATATTCATTTATATTTTTAGAAAAAGGTCAATAGGTGTCCCATTTATATATCCTACGAGTACCTATATACGCTTTATAACAATATTATTTTACAACCATCGTATACACTTTCTGTCCCTCTTAGGCTGGTGATAACAAATATGCGTAAAGAATAAAGAAGACAAGAGGCCCTCCGTGGCCGGGTGGAAGTTTATTTTATTTTATTTATTTATCTTTAAATCAGACTGCTGTCCAGAAACACCAAGATATTAGTGTACAAAACACTTATCAGACCAGTACTCACATACGCAGCTGAGACTTGGATGCTAACTAAGAGGAATGAGCGAGCACTGGATGTTTTTGAAAGGAAAACTTTGAGGCATATCTTCGGACCGGTTTCAGAAAATGGATTTTGGCGCAGACGTTATAACAATGAGCTCTATACTCTGTTTAAGTATCTAAACGTCACAAAATTTATAAAACTGGGAAGACTTCGGTGGCTGGGTCATGTAGAGAGAATGACTGAGCATCAAGCACCAAAGTCCCTACCGAACTCAATACCGACATGGCGAAGAAGCCTCGGAAGACCATATTTAAGATGGGGCGACAACGTCCTTAAAGATTTATCCACCTTGGGAGATTGTAAACTAGAGAGAGATGGCTCAAAACCGTGATGAATATAGGAAGACTCTTGAGGAGGCCAATACCTATCAGGGGTTATGGAGCTAAGAGTGCTGATGTTGATGATTTATCTTAAAAATGATACTTATATGTATTACTGATCTTCTATTAAAAGCGTTTGCTTGTGGATATTGCTTCCAACTCTCACCGCTTTACCTACACCTAATACCTTCCTAGTTTTTTGAACATTTATCATTCATTCAAAAGAAAAATTGAATGATGTATTCACTATGTAGTGTTTTTGCATTCCCTGGTATTTTTATTTTGTACAGACGTATGGAACATGCGGTAAGCGGCTGAAACGGAACATTGACAAAAAACAAGATTATAAAATAATTTATTGACTTGGATTAGGTTAGGTTGGTTAGAGATAGGATCATTTTATCATGTTACACCTCACAAGAATGCTCTTGTTTGTAGCTGGGCATCGCTTCGAGGCGGGTGAAGGGAGGAGCCACACTTTGAGATTTGTTATTGCTTGAAGAGGCCGGGATTATATTATGCAGGAGGAAAATCAGACGCCGAGATAAACTAAGATTAGGTTAGTTCTGTATTTTGTTTATTCTATTTCTTCAATATTATGTTCGGTCACTGTTCTGTTTTATCGTGGTAAGCATAAAGCAGCGGTTAACATCGAAGTCGGTTAACTCGTGTGATACCGTTTGATAGCTATGTTTGACAGTCAATTCCCTTTGAGGTAATGTGGGAGACATCGGTTGCTTCTCGGAATCACCCTTCAAAGCCGGAAACAAAGAAGCGATAAGTGTTACCCATCGTCCCGATTAATGTTAATCGGCCGCTTATAAATCACCTGTGTAATTAGGCGAGCTCTATGGGTTCTAGGCAGTGGACAGAAAAACTGATAGAAGTAAATCATGGGCGTGTCCTAAGTAAACTGATTTTTCCTTACAAAACTGATAAAATTTTAACCTAGCTGGTGTCTATTATGACTATCTGGTGTTCAGGAGCAAACAGTTCTAATTTAAATTGATGGCATCAGTTTTTCTTCAAATCAATAAATATCGTACTTTTGAAAGATGGTTCTTCTACATAGCACCGTCATTTAGCACACTAAAAAAATTAAGAATTTGCAAAACTTAACTAAAAATAACTTATTATAATAACTTCAACTTTGTATATAATCCCCATACACACAAATCAATCGTTATGGTTTTCAAATGTAAAAACGAACTCATGCAAACACCTTCAGTATGGTTAGACAGAAGGAAAATGCATTTCAGTCGTAGCGTTAAATACCTGGACATATTCAATTTGGGAGGTGGAAATGGGTACGTTCCGCCCCGAGAACAATTTATTGGATAACCAACACCTCTGCCATAGGTCACCTCAAATTTTTCGCTACGTTTGGTGACTTAGCAAGGGTGCCCGGATTCATGGGTTAGTATAGGTCTTGGCGGTGAATGTATCTGCCCACCTACTGCGTGGCGGGTCAGATCGAGAGTCTTGTTTTTCTGGAGGCCTTTTGTCCTCTCCAACCGGACTTTCTCGACCCATGCACGGCAGTTAAAACGATGGATTCACCCCCAAATCTTTTTCATTTATATCGAGGTTATGGAAAGACAAAGTTTTCACAGTTTTTGCAGTAAAAATGATACTTTTCAATGCAGTCTGCACATTGCTGTTTGCGTCAGAACTGTGAGTAGATTATACTGTATCCCAATGGCATAAGCTAAAAGTCACTTTCAATAATGCTTATCGATTCCGCCTTCCGAGATACTGCAGCGCTACGGAAATGTTCTTTGAGGGACGAGTACACTCTTTCAGTAACACTTTTCCGCCACCGCATGAAAAACTTAAGCTGTAAACTACGCCAATCGAATAATACAATCATAACTGCCTTGGTGGCCTGGTTGGAGTCCCCCTGATGGGCCTCTGGATTGTTCAATTGTTTTTCCTTTTCTGTTTTTATTTTGTGTAGCCATGTATTGTAATTTTGTATAATTTGCTCTACATACAGATTGGAATAAACTATTATTATTATTATCTATGATTTACAGTTCAAAACCTAAGAAGGCAACTTTTCGTTTCTGATTCGGACGGTACTGAAAGTATTACCACTTTGTACATCTTTCTTGAGCAGAAAAATAATTTCTTGGGCTTGTCTAGGTGTCTAGTGTCTAGAAGTAGAAAGTTCTAATGCAAATTGGTGACAACAGTGTCAAATCCTTCAAATCATTAAAGACTACGACACCTACTACACTTCCAAAGAATTTCTGTTCAGTGGTTCCAGGCTCTCCCAGTACTTGTTACCTTAAATTGTCAGTGTTTAGGAAATGTTCACCGTTCAGCTCCCCGGGATTTGTCCGGATGACCGAGTTGTTTACATTCCCGTACATTTTGTGTACCTGGTTTGCTGTAGTGTAGTCTCCATTTCAGGAGGAACCTTGTCTATTGCAAATTGTATTACGTTGTATAATTATACTCCAATAGGTTTTGGGTATTGCAAGAGGTCTTGAAGGTAGTGGTGATTTCTGTTAAATATATTCTAGACAAGTTTATTATAAGTAGGAACATGTTGATTTGAAAATCTTACATCAAATCCAGTTTAGTAGGTACCTATGTATTGAAATAATTACAGATCGATTAATTATTATTACCATGACGATCCACAATGTACGTAGGTCTGTTTCCTACAAAATAAAAAAAAGTAATAATTTTCTTTCATCACTCTCACACACCATACCTAGATGTCTCCACAAACCCCTACAATACTATTAGTGTTGTCGATAATTTTGAAAGTATGAAATATAGTTACAAGGATAATATTGAGTTGCGAGTGAATTCCGAAAATTCGTCAAACGTCAATGCGCCGATTTTTTTGCTTTTGTTCTTAAACGTAAAATACTGCAGCTCTTTCTTACATACTAAATAACAACAGTCGAAAATGAGATAAACTGTTAACGTGTGTCTTAACCCCCCCACCCCCCCTCCAAAGGAAACATGCAATTATTATCACACGTCTCCCTCGCACGTATAAAGAGCATGAAACGCAATTTTCATCACAGTAAAAAGATGTATCTGTTTCCTCCTAAGGAAAATTGTTTTAATTGGAGGAAACAACGGACAGACGTTTATTGTATGTCTCATCTTTTGTCTCGCCATTATTTAATTTGTAAGAAAGAGGTGCAGCATTATTAGGATAAAGAACGTACGTTTTATGCTTTTGTGCCGTCACTGCACTGTAATCGTGGATCGTCACGGTAATAATAAAAGCGCTTGAAGGCGTTTCCGATATTTTGAAGTATAATCATCGACGACGGTGAAACCAAGAAAGTGTGATTGTATAATTAATTCACAGTCGGTATTTAAATTACCTAATGAATATTAATGAGATATAGTTGACTGCAAGCATTCGGAAAATCAACACATTGTAAGAAGTGTAAAAGAAGAAAATCAACACATCGTGAATAGTACTGCTAGGCACGGGCGTAGTTACACGTAATTCTCTTTAGAATCCTAAATGTTAAATTTTATTGAAGTAACTATTTTTAAATAACTTTTGCAGGTTATACCCGTCAATTTAATATATCATTGAAGAATAAGCTTATACTAATACGTCTAAATGAAATATGAAACAGAACAAGACACAGAAAAATAAAAAGGTAATAGTCGCAATTCAATTCAACGATGTTATTTTTATTTGTTTTTTGTTTCATTCTTCTGTTTTTTAACTAAAACATAATTATTATCAAATTAAATTATGTTTTAATTCATCCAGTAAACCACCACAAAAGGGAGGGTACATTTTAAATGATCTGGAGGAGATTTAGAATTTATACAGTTGGTTGACGACATCAAAGCCATAGCAGGTGGTACATGGACAAGATTAGCTAATGATAGAGAGAAACGGCGTCTAGTGACATACAGACAGGGAGTCGATGCATGATAAGTGTTATAAATATTATTAGTAATGTGATGTGATTTACTGTCTGAATAAAGGCTATTTTTTTATTTTATTCTTATTGTAGGTACTTTATTCCTTACGGTTTTACGCATTGCAGATAAAAACATTTTTACTTAAATGACTATTTTTCAGTAAAAGATAAATTAACAAATTTTATTACGTCAAGACTTTTATCAAGTGCATTTACCTTCCCACCTGACTAACAGATTAAGCTCGAACACGCTTAGGGAGAAATTTTAGGCAATTCATGCCGAAGCTTCCGCCTGCCACATTCATAAAATTCTTCCGCTCCATTTCCAACACTTACCGCATTTCCGATTCGCCGAATTCTTCCTCTCGCGCAGTTTGTCTTCGGTGCGACTGACACCGGGGTCAACCCATTAGTAGAGATCTCTCCCACAGACTCCGTTGTAAAATTCAGTGGGATCAATTTATTAATGAAAGGGTTCGTTTTCGAAACAGTGATCACCGCAGAGCTTTGCGCTTTGTGCAGATGAAGCTAAAGCGAATATCTAGGGATTCTAGGGTAGATATAAACAAATTTATAAAATATCTTACCTTCATATTTAACAATAACTATAAATGCACATTTCAAACTTTGCATCAAAGACGAGTAATAGCTGATTTGACATTTATACACAACATTTTAAATAATAACATTGACTGTACCGAACTTCTTTCCCCAGATAATTTTAACATACCATTAAGATGTACACGCAAAACAGAACTATTACACACATTAATTACAAGACAAATGCAGCAACTAATTCGCCAATCAATCTTGCTCTTATCAATATTGCTCAATATATTCAATAATTTTAATCTAAATTCTAAAATTGACATTTTCTCCGATTCACTGCCCAAATTTAAAAATAGCATCATGTCATTCATATAAATCCGTGGTCGTCAAAGTACGGCCCGCGGCCGATATTTGTGCGGCCCGCGCAAATATCTGCTGCTCTCTTTTTATATATTAAAAAAAAAAAAAAAAACTTTTTCATGCACTGATGTTTGTCCATCAATGGTGGGTTCAAACAATGGTTTGATTGCCTTAATGAAGAAAGAATGGAATTAACCAAATTTGACTGGTGAATGGTTGAATGGTGACTTGCATATTATTATTCACTTTGATTGCGGGTAAAACGTAGAATTATACGATAATAATTATACTCCAAGGTTAATGTTCATTCTAAAATATCAAATAAAGGAGACACTATGCTAGGTGCAAATTTTCACTAGTTTATTTAACTACAATGTTTATTGACCTTTAAGTCAAGAGTAAGTTAGATTTGGACTATATTCTGTCATTCATTTTTTCTGTTAAATATTCTATGTCCACAAATAATATTATGAAGTTTTATTTATGCATGTTGACATGACTTTTGAGTGTGCTAAAGTGCTAATATTAAAAAAAAATTGATTATAATGTTATTGTAGCCGGAAAAGATTTTTTTAAGAAAATGCGATTCTTTATGAAGATTTTCAGGAAAACTGTGCAGACAAACGGAAAAATACTGAATATTTTTGTAAATAAAAACAAACAAAAAAAAATCGGCCTAAAAACCAACAATAATGTCGTAATTTTTAATGCTACTAGCAATAGTAACTATTACACTCAAGAGCCGTCACTATGTGCATTGTGCATTTTTGGTAGTCGTGAGATTTATGAGTTGACTAATACATAGTATCAGGGCCAACTCTGTGCAGGCGCAATTGGAGCACTCCACTCCTGGTGCCAACTTTCCAAGGCGCCAAGGAGCCAAAGAACCAAGTAGCCAAGGCGCTGATGATACCTTACACCCAATACAGCACCCTTGAGAGATTTTCATTTCGGCATTTTTTCGGCCTTGCATAGTGGTAATCCATCAAATAAGTAAATACGATTTCAGTGCAATTTTCGTACAGTTAAGTTTGGTTTGTTCGTGTTTTTGTACAAATTTTCTGCTTTATGGCGTTAAAATACATTTCCAGACAAGTACCAAAGTAGTCACTTAATGTTTGCAAATAATCGTTTAATATCTACTCGTAATTCTTAATTATGCTGTTTAATCAGAGGTAAAGTCACTAGAAGGAAATCCTAATTGGTTTTATTTTGGCTATATCACACATGTTCAAACTGAAAAATTGTAAACTGTCGATTTCCCGAAAATAAATAAATAAAATCATCACTTTGTGAAGTAAACATAAGCAGACCAGGCTCTCGTTGACAAACCATGGATCGCCCAATAGTCTTTTGAATTTATTGGGCATCAACTATGTAACAAGTTCTAGATATTTTGTTTTAAAAAGTTTTATTTTCTATGTACATTTGTTAGTTAATTTTTTTTTTATTTTAAAATTTAAAAAAATTAAGTAGAAAATGTAAGTACATTGAAAATAAAACTTTTTAAAACAAAACGCTCAATAGTCTTCAAGAACGCGGTACAATTGTATAAATATTTTTTTATTTACAAATAAAATTACTGCCTTCAGGAAATCGTATGAAGACATTTGTACTATATACTGTATAATAACTTCTTTTTTTTTTTAATGAATTAATGTGCGGTAGAAATCTACTTACACATTCAATATAGTAAATCAAAAATGTTAGTAATATATTCGTAAATGCAATCATCAATGGAATCGTCGCTTTGTTATCACAGTTTGTGTAAATATGCAGGCGTATCACATTATTTGCTTAGAAGTAGCCAACTCAACTATATAACTCGAATTGAGCTACGGTAAGCTTCGAAGTGCCGATCAAATAATTTAAAGAATACCCTTTAAAGAGTAGTGGTAGTGCAGTGATTCGAATGGAAGATGAGTGGGTATTTTAAAACGTGGTTTTGGTGAATTGACTAACGGTTAGCGAAGCGAATAAATTATTATTTAGGTCAAACTGGTCGCATTTTGGAGCCTGGAATTAAGTTTAAAGTTTTCATTGAAAATAATTTAATATACCTTCGGGTCGTGGAAGCTTTCCAAATTGCATTTAAATGGGCGTTCGTTAAACAGATAAATTTTACGTAATTACTTCCACTTTAGCTATTGCTATTATAAGACTATATAAAGAAACGTACACATTTTATATTTTCAACCAGATTTATTTATTTCTCGTATTACGGTTAAGTGATTCTTTTTAATCAAAAGTTTGCTAAACAATCAAAAAACCGGTTAAGAAACTGAAAGTAAAATGATGATTATTTAATTTTATAAGGATAAAGTTAAATCTAATAAATGTTCCGTAAAGAAAAGCAAACCCGTTTGAATAAGTTAAGACACAGTTAAATTAAAATGCTCGACTCTTTGTTGCTTAAGTAAATTTACTTAACTTTTTAAATGATCTCTTTCAACATCCCCAAAAAGTAGTTCGGCTTGGGAAATCTCTCAAAGTTTTTAAAAAAGCTCATATATAATATTTTATCCCTTTTTTCAAACTTTTTGCTTCATAGAAGATTGAACTTTTTACCAGGGTATATTAAAGGCTATCCATCATTTAATCCGCTGATTACATAACAAAATGAACTTTGAGAACGATAAGAATGGGATTATTCGCCTTATATTCTCAAAAGAGACCGAAATTGGCCGTTATGTAAATCCCTATGATTACACATTTAAAATATTCTTAGATTTTTTCTTTGAACCGAAGAAGGCATCACATTCATTTTTCATCTCACTTAAACACGAACGATCGAAAAAAGAATAAAAAATTCAATAAAAACTGCCCTTTGGAACCTTTTGGTAAGATTATTTTAATGGTACAAGAAAAAGTCTAAAGTTGTTGGTGCATAAGTTCGTAGTCTGTTTAGAATGCATGACTCTCAAATACATTGGGTAAATATTATACCACTGGAAAGGCCTTCCATACAAATTCTAATGGAAACAAATGTTTCACTGACTTAGTGCCTTTTTGTTCTAGATCATTTAGCATGCGATCTGTCTCTCTTACACTTACTGTGAATTGTATATCGCTATCCCAATTTGAATTTCGTAATCATGGTGAAACACAGTTTTCTATGGATATGGGTCGAAATTGGGCCCATATTTGGATCACGCCCATAAGGCACTTCTTGTGTTATGTTTTATTCCATGATTAAATAATATACGTTCGTTTTTAACGATATATCCCAACGACAGTTTTCCGATTCCACGCTTGAAGGAATACGTTGGTCTGGAGGTGAAGAAGTCGTCCAGCCAATTTTGTGGGGCATCGTTGTCAAGAAAGAAAATATCTCGGATATTATTGAATAGGGTGCAAAATATATGAAAATCTGAATATGCCAATTTAACATAATAGATAGGATGTACCAACTGAGCACGTGAATTGTCGTTTTTGTATTCTCAGACAAATTATTCTAACGGCCTTCGACAACTTGAAAATTTTTATAAAATGTATTGTATGTAGGTACTAGTATACGGCTGGCGGAGGCAAAAACATTGGAAATTTATGGCGAGCGATATGCTGAAATAGGCCAAAACCAAATGATCTTTTATCTTTTGTAGCCAAGTCTGTTGGCGCCACAAAAAATTTGACCGGTTAAATAACTATAATTTAATTGTTTTAATGAGCGGCTCTCTGAATTTTCGTTTTTCCACCGCCAGCCGCATACTAGTAAGTACTTAACAGTTAATACAATGTTTTATCATAAAAAAATAAGCTTGAAGTAAGGATTCAATAATCAAGACGGATTTTGAAGGGTGGCGTGATCAAGTCGTTGCGCCATCGAGCAACGAGCAACGGCAGTGTACAAAAGGCGGCGATTGTTGTTGATACTCGTTGTTACTACTGATTAGTGTGGTTTTTTACTGGAAGCTTATTTGGTAAAAAGAGTGATTAGATTATTAAACATTGAAATTTGCGCAGCGCTGGGATTGATTATACCTATAATACAGATGAGCTTGTAGAACTGTAGGTACGTTTGTATATTTATTTTAAATTAACACGGCCTTCGTGGTTGAGGGGTACGGCTCTCGACTAGCAATCCGGAGATCGCGGATTCCAATACCGGCGTGCGAAAGTAAACTTTATTTGGTTGATTTGTGTTATTTCACAATTTAATAATGAATATAAATAAGATGTATTTGCGGAACGTTCCAGAGTGGTAGATACTTTCAGTATCGATATCGGTGTAAGACCACCATTCAGAATTGAAACGTTGCTTAAAATGGTTTTAGCCATGTTTGGTGACTAGATTAGAATAGCTAGGTACTTCCTCACCTTCCTTTACTACATCTCTTTCCCCTTCCACTCACCTTCAGCCTCACAACACGCCCAATTGGGGATGCAAGCTTACTGACTCCAGATGGTTGGGAGTGTGGAAGGCGAACAAGCCAGCGATCTTCATCCGCGCAGCAGTCGTATTGGTTCCTCAGACGCCAATAGGGATCCGCAAGAGTCACTTCCGCGCCGTGACAAAAATCAACAGAATTATTCTAGACTGCCGAATAATGAACTGCTTTTTAAAATCGCTTCTTGTTCGCTTCCCACTTTCTTGTGCGAATTATTTATATAAAACATTAAATTATGGTGTGGATATAATCGGATGTAAATTGTTCAATAAACATTTGTATTGAAACAAATGCTTATTTGATTAACCATACATTAACACCCGTCATACTCCCATAGGAGCATTTGGAACTCTTGTACAGATTGTATTCAGATATATTTTATAATTAATTTAAAGTTTGAAAGAGCTTATGAAAACACATTGTGTAACACATTACTAACAGTAATAAATAATTGCTTAAATTTTTAAAGTTATAAAAAATATTATTCACACAAATGCGAAATTATTATTTTAAAGTAAAGGTTAAGAATATTATTTCTAATTACGGAAACCATCTGCTCTGCGAAAGAAAAATATCCGTGAAATGCTTGTTTATTTATCCTACGGAACGATATTTTGAGATTTAATGAGAGTGCGTTTCGGCTCATACGTAGAAAGCTTTGATATACGGATGCAAAATGAACTTCAAATATTAATTCATGAAATGCTGGTCTGGCTAGGAAAGTCGTATTTCTCTCGGTGCTCGATTATGATCTACGAAATACTTTTTTTCATTTAAATTTGTATGTATAAAGTATAAAATTTGAAAAATAATGAATATCTGGGAAAGACGTTGTTCTCTCACCGGGTACTTCTTTTTAAATCATTTATCAATGAAAAATTACAATATTTTTCATCTTGTATGTGATGGCATAAAATTTTATGAGAAATGCAATATCGTGATTAATTTATGGCAAATAAAGAATAGAAAATGTTGATTACAAAAGACGAAACAATCTTTTGTTAGGGACGTCATGTTCCAACATCGTTAAAACGCATGTTTTACACGTTATTTTTATTACGATTTGATATACTGGAAATAAGATGTGTATAAACAATGTGTAATAAATTACACAGAACGTTAAACGCCATTAGAGATATACAGCCAATAGATTACAAATCTGCAAATAAAATTAATGCTTTACTATTTTGCTTATTCCAACTGTAAGGAAATATAATTAGGAACGAGGAAAAAAATGTATTTAGCAGTACGAACGCCACATTCAAGATATTCAAACGAGTTTTACGACAGAATCATTAAAACTAATGATTTTTAATTTAAAATGCTTCTTTACGCTAATTGTGGCTTTACTATTGTATAATGAACAAATCTGTGTGATTGTAATGCTATGCAAATTAACATTTATTTATTTATTTATTTACGGACGAATAGTCCATTACATAACAATATAACAACAACACGAATAAAAAAGAGAGATGACAATGGAAGGAGAATACATATATATATATATTTTTTATTTTTTTTTTTTTTATTGAGTAAATTTTTTTACAATAAGTTTATTTCATTCTAATATTACATATTTTATACACTCTCCTAATAAAGCAAGTGCTTGGGTATATGAAGAGCATTGACAAAACAACATGATGGCTTTATAAAAACCATGACGAGTTTTTAATCTCATTTTGTTTTGTGAAACTTTATGCAATACTGTTTTACTTATTTCGCTACGTGGTTTTAAAGGGATGCTACAGAATTAGTTAAAACCAATTTTTCTCTTTGTAAGACTCAAAGCGCAACTAATCGAGGCGAAATTTGCTAGTTAAATATTTTAGTATTTATTTTTAATTACAAGCACGTAATACGCAATAGATCACACGCGAAAAACAGAAATAAAAATATTGGTCACATTCGTCCGGTTATTGCCGAGTGGAGAAAAGCGTCTGGTTCCTACCAAGGAGTCGCCGGTTCAATATTGATATCCGTAGGAAGAATTAAAAATAAAATCTTCAGTTTATTCATAACCCGGTAATGTTTTTTTTAAAATTGATGAACCTGCAAGTTATTAATCGTACAGAGAGGGTTTTCAAAACTTTTATTAGTTCTCAGATTATAATCTCACTGATGTCACGGAAGAGATAATTGGTACACAGTAGGGAAAAGCGCCTTCAATATAAATATGAATGAAAACCAATGCCACAAAATTACCTACCACCTTTTGAATATTACACCGAGACAACACATCAACATAGGACACTCTGTCTCTCGTTTACTGCCTTATATCGCATATCGCCATTCCATTTGATTTAAATAACAGTTTGAATCAGTAATTGCCAGAAAGTTGATCTTTATGTTGAGTTGAGTAGGTACTAACTACCCTTTTCTAGAATGAAATATGTAATTTTAACATATTATTGCAATGTCTTTGAAGAAGTTCATCTAATTTTAACAAACGATGTATTAAGAGTATTATATTTTGAGCTCCATTCAGTGAAGTAAGTATTGAAACAAAAATAACGTGACGCATGTAAGAGAAACTTTAAAGTACTTCGTGTATTCTAAAATACACAATCATATGTATGATAACCCTTTGTACGTTTAGGAAGGTCCACGATCCAAGATACACGATATTTTCCATAAATTTTGTAACTGTCAAGGATGCAACCATACTTTAAACGAAATTATTTGTTTAGCTTAAATCTTAAATTAAAACTTATTTTTAAAATAAAAATATTTTTAAATACAGCAGAAGCCCATCGGGACCAAAAGATTCCATTTCCATATAAGTTTTATGCAAATAATATAAAGTAACTCAGAATTGTATTGAAGCAAGGAACATAATACGATTAGGTATTATTATTATATTACAGTACTCAGTATCTACAAAACAAGACAGGGATAATAAGACTTCGAATTCTCATTTTGTTAGAACTTATTTTCACTCTTGCCTTGCTTACTCATTCAGAGGCATTTATCACATAAAAGCAAGCCCCTCTCAAATAGCATTTATTTTTTGTATATATTACTTGCATTTTTGTGGCTTTATCTTTATAATAAAAATTTACACCAATATTATTGCAAATCATCCTAAAAATCACAATTCAGACGTTAGTTGGATAAATTTTACTTTACAAAATACATGGCTTATCTCATTATTATCCATGCAAATCTGGTACGAATAATTTGTAGAAGTCGAAATTTTTTAACATATTTTTAAAAATAAATTCAAACATTTCCGGTTTACAAATATCCTGATAATCTTTTGAAAACTCCTACTACCAACTACCATCACAGTAAGCGGAAATGTTGCTTGTTCGTGGTGAGGGACATAGCCAGACGAGGATTTGAACTAACAACGCCTAAGTGGGAACCAAACGCGATACCACTGACCGGTCATATTATACCAGTTGCAATACTAGATCTATATATAGATACAATATATAAGTACCCAAATAACCATAGTCGAAGGAGCGGAGTTCGAAGATAACACAACCCTACTACCTCCGGGCCTCTCTTAAAACGTTACATAAAAAAAATCAAATCAAAAATGAAACTTACTATGTACACGAGCACTCTCTTTAGGGTGAATTGCGTATTAAAAAAAAAAACTATGTATACCTTAGCTGAATTTTGAATTAGATTCCAGAAAGCAAGTGGAGTTAACAAGAATCAAAATAAGTATCGGAATAACATTCGGTTACAATACACAAGTACAATTTAGTTCTTGCGTCATCGATATTGCTCATCCAGGCGTAATCGTGACACCCTTTACATGTCCCTTATCAAGTTAGGGACACGTTTCCATAACTAAACAGAGACCGGCTATAACTACTCGTACTAGCTATTCCCGGAGCATGGCTGGGCTGTGCAAAACATCTCTGCCCCTATTCATCAATGTCCCGATAACAACACCCGACCTGTCGTTATATTACTATTATTAATATTTGTTATATTTGGGCACGATAACATAGAACAACGCTTGTAAATGTCACGTTGATTACATCGTGTTGTTCTGCTTTGTTTGCCTTATCTACATATTTGTGAACATGTTTTGACATAGATCCTTTGATAATACTACAACTATTTTCGGAAGGCAAAAATGGCCAATCCGCTTCTCTCTTTGGTATTGCACGCATGTCATAGTCTGATTTCTCGCTATATTACTAACATTAAAATGTGTTATATTTGGGAATTATGACGTATGTAGAACAATGCTTGTTCTGTTTTGTTTGTCTTATCTACATATTTGTGAACATGTTCTGACATAGATCCTTTAAAAATTCTACAACTATTTTCGGAATGCAAAAAGAGCCAATCCGCTTTTCTCTTTGGTATTGCATGTACTAGTCTGATTTCTCGTTATATTACTGACATTAATATGTATTATTATATTTGGGAATTATGACATATGTAGAACAATGCTTGTGATGTCACGTTGATTACATCATGTTGTTCTGCTTTGTTTGCCTTATCTACCATATTTGTGAACATGTTCTGACATTTTTATTTATTTTACATGAATACCTCACTGCTCCCGTCTGAAGCCAGTGAGACTATTGCATCCCCAATTGGGGTATGTTGTGAGGCTGAGGGTAATGGGGAGGGGAAGGAGATAGGGAAGAGGAAGGTGGGGAAGTACCTGGCTATTCAGATCTGGTCACCAAACACGGCTATTGCCGTTTCAAGCAACGTTTCAATTCTGAACGGTGGTCTTACACCAGGGCGATACAGAGAGTATCTTCCACTCTGGAACGTGCCGCAAATATACTATTTATTATTTTAAATGAATAAATTGTGAAATAACACAAATTAATTTCAAAATAATCAAATAAAATTTATTTGCCACGCCGGGATTCGATCCCGCGACCTTCGGTGCGCGAGTCAAACGTCTTACCGCTGCGCTACGCCGGCCGATCCTTTAATAAAACTACAACTTTTTTCGGAATGCAAAAAAAAAACAATCCACTTCTCTCTTTGCAATTGCACGCACTAGTCTGATTTCTCTTTTTATTTCTAAAATTAATATGTGTTATATTTGGGATTTATGACGTATGTAGAACAATTCTTGTGATGTCACGTTGATTACATCATGTTGTTATGCTTTGTTTGCCTTATCTACATATTTGTGAACATGTTCTGACATAGATCCTTTAAAAATTCTAAAACTATTTTCGGAATGCTGAAAAGGGCCAATTCGCGCCTCTATTTGCTATCGCATGTTCTACTCTCGTTTCTCGTTATAGTACCTACTGTTATTAATATTTGTTATATTTGGGCACGATAACGTAGAACAACGTTTGTAGATGTCACGTTGATTTGTTCTTGAACATGTTCTGACATAGATCTATGTCATAATTCTACAACTATTTTCGGAATGCAAAAAAGGCCGATTCGCTTCTCTCTTTGCTATTGCATGCATTAGTCTGATTTATCGTTATATTACTAACATTAATATGTGTTATATTTCGGCATGATGACGTATGTAGAACAATGCTTGTGGATGTCATTTTGATTACTTTGTGCTTTTTTGTGGAAGCTAACCACAGCCATTTGCATTGTCAAATGTTGGATTTATGGTTAGTCAAATCTATATTTGAATGAATACAATAATTATAGCTGTTTGACGGGAGAGTTCGTTGCATTTATGTAATTAAAGGCAACGCGTGGTGCACTAAAATATTGCGAGGGTGTTAAGTATCGTTTGTTGTCGCATTGTTTGACATACTACGCCTAAATACATTTAATTTGTTAAAGGTTTCTGTAAATTGTGGGCTAAATAAAATTGAAACGTGAATAGATGTTAAAAGTTAAAAAAAACGTATATTTTCGACAAATCCTGTTCAAATTCTGTTTGGGATTAACAATAAAACATCCTTCTGTTTAGATTGACGGCCTCCGTGGTTGGGGGGTAAGGCTCTTGACTCGCAACCCTAGGATTCCGGCGTGGGCAAATAATGTTTATTTAATTTTTAAAAAAATTCACAATTAATTCAATGAAAATAATATGTAGTAGACTACCATAATATCTACGGGCATGTGCCTAGCGTAGTAGTCGAATCACTATAAAACTGTACACAAATTATATAATGAATAAAGAAAAGAAAAAAAAAAAATTACGGCACGTTCCAGAGTGGAAGATACTCTCCGTATTGCCCTGGAGTTAGACCACCATTAAGAATTGAAACGTTGATTGAGATGGCTTTAGCCATGTTTTGTGACCAGATCTGAATAGTCAGATACTTCCCCATCTTCCTCTCCCCCATCTCCTTCCCCTCCCCACTACCTTCAGCCTGACAACATACCCCAATTCGAGATGCCATAGTCTCACTGTACCCAGACTAGGAGCAGCAGGAACTCTTTTGTGGTTTTCACATAGAAGAATTTACAAAAACTGGATGATTTTTATATGTCGAGAGAGCACCATCGGACTGTTAGCGTCACCGAAACAACTATTTAAAAACAACGTTCGGAGGTTATTCTGCATCCGCCCTATTCAATTAGGGTGGCGGGTATGGGTAAAGCAGCCCTGGAAACAATTTATTGGATAACCACCATCTTTGCCACAAATGCTACGTTAGGTGACTTAGCAGGGGTGCCCGGGTTCATGGGATGAGGATTGTCTAGGTCTTGGCGGCGAATGTATCTGCCTACTGTGTGGCGGGTCGGAAGTGGAGTGACTGGTTGAGGGAAACCTTTTTATCTCTCCAGCAGGACTCTATCGACCAATCACCTTGCATCGCAGTGGGAGGGAAGAATTCAAATGTTCGTCAGCAACTCACTAAACCTCAGATTCCTACCCACCCCTATAAAAGATAAAATTCACCCTTAATTAGCGTTTTTAGCCGGTTATAATATCTATTACCAATTAAATTGAAAAAAAGTTTATATTATAGTCTCGTACACTCACACCTAAATTACCTGATTGAAATCTGGGGAAACGCATGTGAAACATACATAAATGAAATAAAGGTAATACAAAACAAGGTAATCAAAAAAATATTTAACTACAAGCCCAGTATATCCACAAAAAAATTATATACGGAAAAAAAAACTATTAACATTAAGAAAACTATATGAATACAATACATGTCTCCTTATATACAAAATACAAAATAATCTCGTACACACAAACACAGAATTCATTAAAACGCCTCAAATACATAAACAATTTACACGACAACATGATAACATACATTTAAACACTATCCACACTAACTTTGGTAAACAATCCATTGGTTACGAGGGAGGCAACTTATATAATTGCCGCCCAAATGACATTAAAAACGAAAAAAGGTTCAGTAAATTTAAAAAAAAAAAAATAATATTTATTCTTGATAAACAAAATAATGAAATAGAATAGCTCTGTATTGAAATATTTAGTTTATCTTTATGTGTATAATTATTTCTAGTTAAATGAGTGAAAATGTAATGTTCTTTTAACTGGAATAAAAATAAAAAAAAAACCTTTTTTCTTACTTAATATTTTAATCTCTTTCATTTGCTTAAAAAAACCCTCAAATATACAGTAACCCCAAATATTAAATGGGCCATGAGCGAAATTATTTTCTTTAAGGAAGTGGAGCTAATGTAAAAAAAAACTCTTGATCTGACGCATCTATCTTACAATCCCCTGGAAATCTCATTTAATAACTACAAAGCTCTTCAAAATTTACTTATACAAAATTCTTCTACCGTAGAATCGATAAAGTTGGAAACCAATCTTGAAGAGAACTGGAGGATATATTTGAAGACGGTTTATTCACGAAAGTTCAATGAAAATTTCATAAAAAATATTACAAACCTACACAAGCAGTGCCTTTATCAGTTTATCGTGTATAGTTATTAGGCATTCTGAAAGAAAAAAAGTAGTCATCTAGCATGCAACATCACACCACAAGTCCAAATATTTTTTTAATCGAAAATGAATTTTTTGGACAAGCTTTTATTGCGGACTGTACTTACAAGATTTGGCCTTAATATACTAATGCACAAAAACACATAGAGACATCGCAAATTCATTTTAAAAAGTGTCGAAATAACCCAGCAGAAAAATTAAGTCAAACCTAGGTGCTCAAAATTACGACTTGGTCCGAATAATGATTCATATTTTCTAAACACGATGCAAACACAAAAAAATCAATGCAACGCTTTGAGACTTAAATCACCATACAACTTAAGAAAAAATGACACAACAACGCACATATCATAAGGCATGATATAAATTCAATGAAAATTTCGAAGAAAAACTTACTTTTCGCATTTTTTTTCACGCATACGTCGTAATTACGCAACCGAGTCTCCTGCGCCGCCGGCGGGTACTGAGTGAAGTAGTGCGCCTCTAAAGCGACAAACGAGCGTTGTTACAATATCGCTAACTATTATAGGTCGGGAGATATAGTCTTTGTCACAACTCTCCTCTGTCACAACTCTCCTAGGTCTCCCCTACACACTACACATCTGCATGCTAACCCTGTAGAAATCGGAAATTCTTCCCACGTTGAATTTGGCAGTCACCTCTGGTCTGGAGCCCAAAAATACCTAAAAAAATGTCGACTATGTGCAGAAAGGGGCGATCCGTTTAACAGATTCTCCTGACTTAACAAACTGATTGCTATCTTTAGAGCACAGGTCAGGTGGGAATGCAGTCCTTGTTCTTCCGGTGCTACAATGGAAGATGGTCTGAGGAACGGTTGATATTAGTCACATGATATAATTTGAATGTCACTGGCGACGAAGGTCTCGGGATCGAATCCCAGCGTTGGCAAATAAATTTAATTCATTTGGTTAATTTGTGTTATTTCACGATTAATTCATTTAAAATAAAATAAAATATATTTTCGGAACGTTCCAGAGTGGAAGATACTCTTAGTATCACCCTGGTGTAAGACCACCATTCAGAAGTGAAACGTTGATTGAAATGTCTTTAGCCGTGTTTGGTGACCAGATCTGAATAGCCAGGTACTTCTCTACCTCCCTCTTCCCCATCTCCTTCCCTTCCCCACTACATTCAGCCTCACAACATACCCCAATTGGGGGTGTAGATAATATAATCACTGGCTCCAGACGGGAGCAGCTGGGACTCTTGCGAGATATTCATATAAAAATAAAAATAAAGCATGGAACGGGTTCTTCAGTTAGTTCAAGTTAACAAGTTCTCTTCAGTTCAATTAGAGCTCGGCTGTGTGCCGGCCTCTATGTTTACTCCCTCCTACAACATCTTTAAGACCCATGTTCACTCCTTCCTCTCCTCAAAAACACCCTCCACACAGTATCTTCAAGATGACATAGGCCCTGAAGGAAATTATTTTCCTAGGGGCCTCCTGTGTGGAGTTCCGTAAAAAAAAAAAACTAACACATACAAAAAAAAAATATTTTTTACAAAAGCTGAAGCCATCAAGCCTCGATTAGGTTTTTAAATTACCGTTGATACTTATTTCCCTCATTCACTGAATACGCCACCGAGAAAATTATTAGGAAGGAGAAAATAAAAACAGGCCAAATAAGTGATAATTTTATGTCCTTCGCTTCCCTCGGAACATCTTGAGAGTTTGGTTAGCCAATTTAATTTAATTGGGATTAAAACCCTATTACGGTGACCTAAAAGGATAATTTCCCGATTAAATAAAATTAAGAAGGTTTTATATTATGGTTAGAAATTACGAACTTCTTTCAAAGAATTTCTCGCATTAAACAATGCTCCGCAGGTTTTTTCTGCTAGGCCCTGCGGGCGGTTTTTGGTTCAGCTTCGTCCAGTTAGTGTTGGTGACGGAAGTGGCGACATCTTTTAACGATTTTTTTAATTCGCTTCCGAATTACAATAATAGCTTAGTTTGAAATTTCACGTACACAGATGATATTTGTGGTGCGGCGCGTACGGCGTGGCGTCAGACATGCACTCGAAGTCGGATTCTGAAATTCAACCGCGAAGACGTTACCTTATTAATAAAGTTCGATTAACAAAAATTTTAAAAAGCCTACCAGAAGGGAATAACTGACTGTAGTTTTTGAATTTTTTTTTGTGAATCTTTAATATTTATTTACTGGACTTTTTACGAATTGATAGGTTTTGCAAGGTATTTTGCCAAAAGGATTATAATAAAGCCGATAAAGGGATTTTCGTAAAAAATAACGTGTCGTATCACACCCAGATTATTTGTGAAGCTGAAATTATGATTTTTTTCCGTTAATCTAAAATCACCTATCATGTATATAAGTAACCATGTAAACGTAAATAAAAACAAATGTATGACCTTTTAATGTTGTTGCGTAATTTATTTCGTAAGATTAAGACTATAAAGGTGTTTTATGACACTATTTAAAAAAAACTGTTTTGTCACGTGTCACAACATATTTACTGTCACAGCTAATTCAAAGTCGAAATGTGAAGTAAAAAAATTATAACGATAATGTGTACGTAACTTATTTCCAGACACGTTTTAGAGTCACGTTCTAAAATTATCGTTATTAAATTATTTTTTCAAATCCTTTATCTCCATTAAAGTAGCATATAAATCTTTTTATTCTTTTACAAAATTTCACCCAATATTTTCATTTTTATATTTGGTTTGGTTAGGTGGCGTCGCGGTCGGCGGGGGTGAAGTGGTATAACTTTTTAATTTTTTTATAAATGCCATTAGCTTATTTTATTGAATATAATAGTGGTTTGATCCGTCAATGAGTTGATTTAAAAAGATGAATTATGGAGGAAAATTTATACAAGACCCTCACTGAGCGGGGACAAACAATTTGTCAATGGGCCAACTTAGAAGGCCCTGCCTGGCAGCCCCGATGAAGTGGACATAAAAAAATATGTTTGACACAATGTGCACAATAATTATACTCACAGATGCAAGAAAAATATCAATTAAGCGAAACAAATTTATGATAGTATTAATTATTTATTTTATTTATTGACGCCTTATTGGGCTTTTACATATTAAATACAAAATTAATTGATAACAACAGTGAAAAAAAATAAAAAGATTATAAAGTATACAAATAAAGCATGAACTCAAAATAATAAATAAGAATGTATCTAATGCTAATTTCACATGCAATTAGAATACGAACAATAAAAATAAAAATAAAAACAACATAAAAAGAAAATAGAATTAATATAAAACGATTTAACATTCATTATTTACAGCTAAAAAATGGTGGACTAATTTGGATTTAAATGTTACAAAGTTTAAATTGAATATGTCAGCAATATCAGTTAGTTCTTTGCCCAATCTATGAATTCTTTCTAACACAGAATACATAGCGAAGTTATTGTTATAAAATAAAATATTCCGTCTAGTATATTTTGGAGGTATATGTAAGGATAACAAGTTAATAGCGTCAGGGCAGTCCAACTTTGAATGAACAATTTTACATAATAAGAGGAGATCAAATATTATACGCCTTTCAGATAATTTCGACAAGTTAAGTTTTCTGCGTAAATTGACATAATTGATTTCAATAATAGGAACACCAATTTTGAAATTAAAAAAACGTAAAACTTTATTTTGAATTTTTTCAATTTGTAAACAATGAGATTTGAAATGAGGACACCAAATGCTTGAATTGTATTCAACCTGACCTCTTAACCAAAGACGTGTATAGTAAATTTTTGGTTTTATGTTATTAAAGTCTTTAGCGATTCTGAGAATAAATCCAAGCATTTGTAATCCTTTACTGGTAATGCTAATAATGTATTGTGATTCAAGAAGCGTTAAAAATATAACGGTCCCAGTTGCGACCGTTATCTTTTTTATGTTTCTGTGTCTTGTTCTCTTTCATATTGTAATGGGAAGAACATTGTGGTGCCAATTCCAGCACTAGTGTAAATAAATAGATCACCAAGGAAACTATAAATAAAGATATCACCAAGGAAACGAAAAATAATAAAGCAGTACAAATAAAATCTGGGTGAAGTTAGATGACTGTAAAATAAATAAAGCTGTATTAATGTAAATAAATGCAAATAAATAGTGTCACTGACAATCGTGTTTTTTTTTAGTCTGTGAACCCAGAACGTTATTAAAAACGTAACAATATATTCGTTTAGTTTATTAGTGTTATCTTCTCCTTCAATGATATCTGATAATTCTGCAGACATTTTTAATTTACAGAAACTTCAATCCTTGTTTTCTTCCAAACTCAACAATTAAAAAAATACTATAAGCAATAATTATTAGCCTGAAATACTCATTTACATTGAAAAAATCTCCCGAGAGAAGATACAGTCCGCCGACGGGACTCGAACCGTGTCCTTCTGATTTCCGGTCAAATGCTCTGTCCACTGAGCTACGTCGGCTTATCTCCTGCCCGCCAAATAATTCAATATATACTAGTGTTTCATTCAACAATGACTGCTATACTTTAATTCTAGACGACCTCCGTAGTCCAGTGGCTAAGACTCTTGACTCACAATCCGGAGGTGGCGGGTTCGAGCCCGGCGTGCGCAAATAAATTTTATTTGATTAATTTGTGTTATTTCACAATTAATTCATTAAAAATAATATATAGTACATTTGCGGCACGTTCCAGAGTGGAAGATACTATCAGTATCGCCCTGGTGTAAAACCACCATTCAGAATTGAAACGTTTCTTGAAAATGGCTTTAGCCGTGTTTGGTGACCAGATCTGAATAGCCAGGTACTTCCCAACCTTCCTCTTCCCCACCTCCTTTCCCTCCCCACTACCTTTCAGCCTCACAACATACCCCAATTGGGGATGCCATAGTCTCACTGGCTCCAGACGGGAGCAGTTGAGATTCTTGTGCGGTATTAACTGTAAAAAAAAAAAAAAAAACTCGTCAAATATTAATTATTATTATTAAATGATAAACTAATGTTTTAAGACAAGATTTTTACGCATGGCACAAAGGGTAACAATTACTAATAAAAAAATATCAAAAACGATTTAATCTTTCCAGATTATATTTCACACATCTTTCAATTTTGCATCGCATGATTTATTCTGTTCTTCCATTAAAAGCATTTGCTTGTGGATAAAAGTGGAATGTTTATTTGAAAAAGGACAAGAGATTAAAAATATTCGGTATGATTTTGGGCAACAGTTTTTTTTCATATCTTTTATTACAATTAAGAATAAAAAAATCATTTTTATGGTTACATTGTAATCTGATTATGGAAAGATGTTATTAAATATTCAATTTGGGAGGCAGGTATGGCTACCATTTATTGGATAACCAACACCTCTGCCATAGGTCAAACAATGTGGTTCGCTACGTTTGGTTACTTATCAGGGATACCCTCGTTTATGGGGTGAGGATTGTCTAGATCCTGGCGGCGGAAGCATCTGCTTACCTGCGTGGTGGGCCGGATTTGGAGAACCTGGTTGAGTGAGATCTTTTTACCCCTCAAGCAGGATTCTCTCGATCGCCTTGCACCGCAATGGGAGGGTTGGGTTCATACATTAGTGACCTCACTGACCCCCAAACTCTTACCCACTTCTCATACCTTTTTCCTTCCCAGATCTTCCTCCCCTTTCTTTCGTCTATCCCCAAAAATGAACTAGGCCCCGATGAAAATTATTTTCTTTGTGGCCTCCTGAGTAGAACTATCATTTTTTTTTAAATCTCTATTTACGTAGAATCTTTTAACTCTTGAATTTCAACCGTTTTTACTCTTTTTAAGTAGGGACACTGCTCATCTACTATAGTAGACTAATTAAAATTAAGTGCAAACAAAACTGATCGTTCAATTGTTGAGTAATTTCAGTTCTACAAAAAGAAAAATTTATATAATAACTAGTATAGCAGGCAATTGGGGCGTTCACCTGTCAGGCATTCTAGGTGCCTGGCATCCGCCCTTCAGTTGCAGGCCTCGGTCCCACAATGTTAGCAGTTTTAGTCCCCGGTGCGGGTCGGACCGGGCGCAGCGCGTTAATCCCGACTCGTATATTGTTCCCGAGAAATTTTTGCCCGTGGGATTAATGTGCTAGGGTGGCGAAATTGATTGTAATAATGTAGGGTTTCCTACAGTTAGTGTTATGAGAATGCTTGTACCTTGTACACTGTAATAATATCTTATTACGTAAGTAGCTTTTATGTTGCTACATATTTGTAATAATTTATTCTATTTTACTAGTTTTAGATTGATTATTTTTAATAAAATCCCATTTTGAATTAAATTTACTACAGCGGTGGGCATAGATTATGCACAGCACGTAAATCTCTGCTGCACACACACATATCTAGTACACATATTTTCATTAAATACCTCCACTGCAATCCTTGTTTTTTTCCAAACTCAACAATTAAAAAAATATTACAAGCAATAATTATTAGCCTGAAATACTCATTTACATTGAAAAAATCTCCCGAGAAAAAATACATGCCGCCGACGGGACTCGAACCATGTCCTTCTGATTTCCGATCAAATGCTCTGTCCACTGAGCTACGTCGGCTTATCTCCTACCCGCCAAATAATTCAATATATACTAGTGTTTCATTCAACAATGACTGCTTTACTTTAACTCATCAAATATTAATTATTATTTTTATTTGATAAACTAATGTTTTAAGACAAGATTTGTATACACCTGTCTCAACACAGGTATACCCTAGCGAGACAGGCATCGAATAATATATTGTAAACATCACGTATATAGATCAATAAAAAAAAAATAACAAAATGAAATACACTCCATTCTTCACTCACAAACTTATATTTAATAATCACATCGACTCAATCGTTCACAGGTCATATAAAATGCTTGGTTTTGTACTTCGTATAAGTAAAGTGTTCAGAAACCCGCGTACAGTAGTTATGTTATATTTTGCATTAGTCTTAAGTATACTGGAATATGCCTCGCCAATTTGGAACCCGCAGTACAAAGTATACATAGATAACATAGAACATATTCAAAACAAATTTATAAAATATCTTACCTTCAAATTCAACAATAACTATGAATGCAAATTTCAAACTTTGCAACAAAGAAGAGTAATAGCTGATTTGACATTTATTCACAAAATTTTAAATAATAACATTAAATGTACCAAACTTCTTTCCCTAGTTAATTTTAACATATCATTAAGACCTACACGCCATACATAAATATTCCACACGATTAATTACAAGACAAATACAGTAACTAATTCGCCAATCAATCGTGCTCTTCATATATTCAATAATATTAATCTAAATTCTAAAATCGACATTTTCTCCGATTCACTGCCCAAATTTAAATCATGTCAATCATATAAATTGCTTAATGCGCATACTTACATACATACACACACACGCACACACACACTAACACGTTACCCGGTAATATGCATACCATAAATAAGACACTACAATCAGGGCCGGATTAACCATGTCGGGGCCTATAGGCAATGCATGTCTCGGGGCCCCTTTACCAATGGTGGACCAACGGGGGGGGGGGCGGCCCTCCCCGGGCCTCTGGTCCTCGGGGGCCTTCAAACGCCTCCATGTCCCCTTTATCAAATCCTTAACAAGGCTTTAATGCCATTAATCAGCGGCCGAGACTTTAAATTTAGTCGAACGATTAACCATATGATAGCTCAATATCGGTAATATTTCATTCACAATATTTGCTTTGTTAAATACCTAAATTCAAAAATGCTCAAACTCGTGATGATAAAACTATTCAAATTATGTACTTTTTCTAATTATTTTTTGATCATACGTATTTATAATTTTTCAATAATGTCTAAGCAAAATAAAAATGTATTTTTTTTTTATATATATGTGCGGATATTTTTTTAATGATTTTATTTAAACTAAAATTAAAATTCTGAAACATATCTTTCCCAGATAATTAATTATTTTATTTTACTGCATGATTATATAATTTGAAATGTGTGTTGTATAATACAAAATTTTGTTTGAAAATTTAACAAATCTGCCAACGCCCTACGGTAAAACCTTAATGTACTAAAAATAAACATATTTTCTCAAAATTTAAAACTTAGCTTTACTAGATAAAAGAACAGTCTTTCGAAATCAATTTATAATTTTGTGGTGAAAAAGTGTCAATACGTCTAAAATTTGATTTAAAAACGACATATTTCCGGTTTTGTCTGGTGATTCCCACTTAAGGCGGACACTGTAAATTTTTTTTTGGTAATTTTATTTTTTTATTTCATTTTCTGAAAGAAGCATTTGTTAAAAATGCTCTCACCAAATGTTTTAAAGATATTCGAAAAATTGACGGAGATACAGCATTTTATGTGAAAAAATAACTTAGTTAACACCACTTTTATTATACATACTATATGCCGACCGGGTTCGCTACAACCGTAGGTTCTTCAGGGCAGTTTGTATGTTGAATTATCCTTTAAATTTGAATGTGTTTTTCTCTAAACTTTGTTAACACATTTTTTAACCTCTATACATCCGACTTGCAGGTTTAAACTGTTTGAGAATCTAGTGACTATTTCACCGCGTAGGTGAATTTTGTTTAAAAATAAGGAAAAATGGCGGACCAACGAATTTTAATTTTGATTTTTTATGGAAAATTTTCATTGTTCATAAAAAAATAGAAGGGGGCCCATTATAAAAAAAATCCCTAAGTGGTGCCATACTGACTAGATTTATTAACTGTTTAAGATTTAGTACATGCAAACGGACGTATAGTTTTTCTAATATGTTGTCTACCGTGTTGAAAAAGGCAGTTTCGAGAAAAACGCGTTCAAAGTTTTGCTGAACGTTAATTCAACTTACAAACTGTTTAAAATGGTTTCATATAAAATGCTGTAGGTATCTCCGTCAATTTTACGAAATTCCTTTAAACATTTGGTGAGAGCATTATTAACAAAATCATCTTCAGAAAATTAATTTAAAAAAATGACAATTTTTTTACAGTGGCCTCTTAAAGCCTTGTTTAGGATTTGATCAAAGGAACATGGAGGCGTTTGGAGGCCCCCAGAGTCAGAGGCCCGTGTGAACTGAAGAAAAAGCTTGTAAAATTACATCAACTTCTTAAACAAGGGGGGGGGAGGAGCGGTTAATCCAGCTTTTCTACCCCGGGCCTCTGACGGGCTTAGTCCGCCACTGCACTTTACCCTTTTCTAACTTGCAAATTTTTTTTTCTACTAATTAATCTGTTTTTTACTATATTTTTTACTAGAATATGAAACGAATACAATAGTACAATGAGCGGTCCTATCGCTAAAGTGATCTCTTCCAGACAACCTTGGTATGAAGAGAAACAAAGAATTTTAGCAAACAGATGGGTAGTGCACACTAAAGCTTGTACAACATTTATATTTTAAACATTAGAAATAAAAGAAAAAAAAAAACAAAACAAATGCCAATATAAACCACACACGGCACCTATAATCATATCCCCATTGATACGAAGGAAAGTAAAGTAAAGTACAACTATGTTTAAATATTTGTTTTAATTATTGACTTTTTATTTATTACTTGTGCGTGATGTGAACAGTTATTGGGTTATAACATAATTATTATGTTTGTTGTTTTCTTTAATGCATGTAATGTTATTAACCTATAAATGTTCGTAATAAAAAATTAAAACATTTAAAACATCTTGAAAGCTGACTTTTTCCAAAAGTGTGCCGGAGTTGCTCACTAATTGTGAAAATAATTTGCGTCACGAACCGTTGACGCAAGTTATTTTTTCTTGGGGCGCGGGGCCCCCAGCCGACGCGGGGCCCCTAGGCAGTTGCCTACTCTGCCTTAGGGATAATCCGGTACTGACTACAATGAAACACATAACCCACCCACCATGAATTATATTTATTAATTGTAAATTTTTTTCTCACCAATGGATAATATAATGTATTGTTCGTTTCTTGATCGAAATTTGAGGATGCAGTTATACGTAAAAGTGTACCCTTTATCTGGTGCAATATTCAGATTACCCATAAACACCACCAGATCATTTATGATGCAGAAAAACTTATATGAACATTGTGAATTAAACAACATTTTGAAGTTGTCTAGGTCACTAGGGGGACATTTCAAAATGTCAAAATAATGTATCGGATTTCGTCATTAACTCAAAACTTAATATTTGGAGATATCTGACTAATCAACTGGACGATCGTTATATTCACTTGATCATGCCTAGTCTTCGAGAGGCTTCTGCGGCATTTGCGGTTCTAAAACTTCTAAATAAGAATAATACATTTGTTATTCCAGAGACATTGCAGACCTATGTTTGCAATGTTTCTGAAATAACTGTAAATGCAAGTAATGAATGAGATTGTCTTCTAAAACGAAATTTCATATATTTTTACAAATGTATCACCTAATTGAAGCGTGCTGAGGACAAAACTTTTTGAATTTTTGAAAAATATTGTATTAGTACGGTAGATAATATTGATACTATCGGCCGGCATGCGAAGCGGTACTGCAGCACAGCCACACATTGATTGCATAAGTTTTGCCAAATTCACTTTGAAAGCTCGTAACTTTTAATTTTTTAAAGAGATTGAAAACTAATATTTCTGCCGTTATTAACTCTTTAACTATAATAAATTTTCATCTTAACTATAATTTATTATTTTATTATAATTAAGCCCGACTCTGTGCAAAAAACAGGCGGTCCCTTAGATAAGTTCCTCTACCCTAAGGCCCATCTTTTTGCATTTCTACCGATTTATTACATATTTTCCTTAAACACTGAGTTTTAGAGCTCTTAAAAAAATATATGTTATTCATCATGATAATATCTATACATTCCCCATGCCGAAACGGCAATTATATGAAATTCCCTCGATAGAAAAAAGTCGCAAAGTATGCTACGAAATTTTATGTAAACACTTTTTTTCAGTTTTTTTACAAATTATTTGTATGAAAAAATTGAGTGTTTCTATAAATGCTATTTTAGACATTCCTCGTGATATTTTTGCTATATTTTTAACGAGTAGTGTTTTATTAAACATTTTCACAATTTTCGTTTTAACATAATCGTTCTCAATATTAGCGCGCTCCCTCTAATATTCGTATTTGCTGTCATACTTCCTGGGGCCAGGGTGATACTGAAGCCACGTAGGGTCCAGTGTTATACTTCTGGTCTCCAGAAATATGTCCCTCCCGGGGGGGGACAAGTGTTAAGCAGGCCCCCCGGGGGCCATATGCCTCGGCTTGGAAGGCTCAGCTCAGGGTCGTAGGGCTCCTCCGAGGCTGTCGATGGTTGACTCCAATGAAACAAGGTTTGGGCACAATTCAAATGTATTCAATAATGCAAGGGTGAACATTACAGGCAACCAGGTAAGCAGTTTAAGGCCTAGCATTAGAGAGAGTGAGGCACTAGAAATACTACTGAATTTAGGCTCGGAAAGACTGTAAGAGGGTTAGAATCTCACGTGGCGTCGTACGGATGCAGGCAGCTTCCCTACGAAGTGGAGAGGTCTAGAGCAAAGCTCATAGACTGTGTGCAGGAACTGGGCGGCTCGGCGGGAGAGGGCGGCTTCTCGGCGTCATGGTGGGCGGATTCGGTCAGCTTACCGAACCGGTGGGTGATAACGGTGAATTAAGCGGCTATCGGCAATGTAGGCGGATTAAAAGCCGGACGCGTCTGGGCGGCCATGGTATTAAGTAGGCGGCAGTTGTGAATTACTCGGCTCGTCGGCACGTAGGCGGATTAAAAGCCGGGCGGCCAGGGCTGCCATGGTAGGCGGCAGTAGGATTATACAGGCGGCTGTGGTGATAGCGCCATACTTGGTTCGTAGGTGAAGACTTAATTAGCCGCGTCGAAGGGTGGCATACTGCCCGACAGTACGTAGTAGTGCGTACGACCGCTCGCGCCGTTGTCTGAAATATGTCTGTCGCTTCGGCGATCGGTGGCTGGATCTCTCTGCCCGTGATGAGCGAGACGGAAGACTCGAACGCGTGCCCTATAAGGTAATGTCTTCTGCCATTGGCTGGAATTCGCGCCGTGTGGCCATATATGGTAATGTCTTCTGCCAGCCTGAGAGGGACAGCAATAATCATGCGAGAATGTACATGTACTGTGCACGTGACACAGCTGCTTGCCGCTTGTATAGTCCGTTCGTACGATTTATGGGCAACTCATAACATTGCACATCTTTCCTTCTTCTTCTTTTTGAGCGGGTACCACTGGGCCTTAACAAGTGGATATTTAGAGCACAGGCGTCAGGTAGGTATGCTGTCCTTATTCTACCGGTATTACATTGGAATGCTCCGAGGAACTACCGTCATTAATCACTTCGGCACCGGTGCATAGTCGGGAAACAATAAAACCGCGCGCCCAACATATGGTTGACATTTTAAATTTATCAAATGAGGACGGGTCGCTTGAGTTCAACAGTTCAACTGCAGAATTATTTGCCGTCCTCTGTTTCCTCACTTTTATAACATGTTCACTTCTTCCTCTCCTCAAAAAGCATCTTCCTCCACACAACATCTTCACAGATAAAATAGGCCCTAGGGGAATTTATTTTCCTCAGAGCCTCCTGTGTGGCGTTAATGTAAAAAAATCACCCACTAATATATAGATAGTAGGCAGGTCTGGAAATACAGATAATACCTATTATTTTTATTTATTTGGCTTAGCTGAAATCTAATCAATAAAAATCTCTAAATCGTAATGAAATTTTGTGTTTTTTCGTAATTAACAAAACCGATATCTGAAAATTCATTAATATTCTACGGAAAACCCTGTAACACCTGACAACTGTCACATGCCTCCAATTTGCATTCGCTTGTCGATATTTTATATCCCTTTTTTCGATTCCGTTCTAAAATGGCGTGAATGGCTGAAAAAATCGATCTGCTGATGAAAGCGGTTTACCGCACGCGGTTCGTTAGCCCGGACGGGAAAACCGCAAATTATTACAACTACCTTCGCGCATTGGTCGCAACTGCTGCAACCGTGAAATTACTGCTACTACAATGACCGTTGGGTGATTGCAATATATTAGACATGCGATGATGGAATATTGCGTCACGAAACAAAATAGGTACCTACCACCGGGATTTATAGTGCAGGGCTTATAATACATTTTGTGTATGGTAATATGTATGGTTATACGGTCGATGGGTAAAGCTCTCTACTATGAATCGCGGTCGCGTATTCAAATACTGGCTTACGCAAGAATTTTTTTTATTTTATTTATTTAACGCCCAGAGGGCATTATAAGTTTTGTTGTACAATTAATTCACGACAGATGACTTTAACAGATAAATAAACAATAAAAAATAAAATTAGATAAAAAAATACACACAAGTCATAAAAGTACAAAGATACTGCAATTTGATAAGTTTACAAAAATAGAGATATGTTTAGGTAAAGTTTTGGAATAAATTTTTTACAAGATCCACAAAATTCGCCAGGTTTATGTTAAATGTGTCAACTTCACCTAAATACTGATTTCCCATAATGTAAATCGTTGTATCGGATAGCGAGCAATGTAGTTCCGCTTGTGAATGCTGCAGTAGAATAGTGTATTTTGCCGTGAGTTACTATCGGTATTCGTAGGTTTATGAGTTGCAGAAGTTCCATTGCAGTTGCAGGAGTTCAAAATTTGTTTAATTAATTTATGTTATACGATTAATTCATATGAAATAATATAAATATAGTATATTTGCGCTCCTTCCTAGGGTGGAAGATATTTTCAGTAAGACCACCATTCAGAATGAGTTGGCCAGAATCAGATCTGAATTGCCATGTAATTCCCAACTTTCCTCTTCTCTTTCTTTTACCCTGTCCGATACCTTCAGCCTCACAACATAAGTACATCGGGGATACCATGGTCTCACTGACTCCGGAATGTTGGGGGCTGTTGGGACTCTTGTGCGGTATTCACTTTTATAAACTGCAAACCAGCTGAAGCGGATTTGGTCCGTTCAAGTTGAAAGTCACGAATGTAATAATTATTTTTAGATAACTAGATAACAGCGTTCAGGACGTTTTCGCTAGAAGCACTAATGCATTTTAAGTTCTTACGATTTTATGGCCAGGACTGGTTACAACACTCATTACTTAAATATTTAAAAAAACATAATATTTGCTTTAGATAATATTACATAATTTAGTTTTCAATTAAATGAAGACAATATTAGCGAATTTCTGGAGACAGAAAAATCAGAAAAAGATATTGGCACCTCTGGGACTCGAACCCAGGACTTTCTGCTTACAAATAAATAAATAAAAGGTGTCTATATCCAATTCGGTCACTTTTAACTGTATCATACTTCGACTAAGAACTACCAACATTATTTTTATTTTCTTTACGCACATATCATTGACTGCTATCTTTATATATGATTGCAAGATTCAACCCAAACTAAATGCTATCTAGATAGTATCTTGATAAAAAATTTTTACATTTTATTTTTAATATGCGACATCTACCACCCAGTATATTATTTCAAATCAACCAACAAAAGTGCAGAATGCAAAATAAAAGCTGCACAACTCAATTTTATTAATGAGGTTATAATTAGTTTATTATCAGTCACAAACGAAGTTTTCTTATTTACATAATTAGAGGTTGTAAGTGCATCGATGAATAATTTCTAATAATTGCAAATTTCTGATGTCCTTTTTTATAACTAAAGTACAGTAAACAAACTAGTCGTATGATATAATTATTAATGAAAATATTTCCGTTTAATACTTCCTGTTTGGATAAATATCTAATTGAATCACGTCCACAAAGCGAAACCTAATTAATTGGAATCCCGGACATTCTAGGACTCATTCTAAATTCTACGTAAAATCATATTTGATGGCATATCATCATGTATTGTCACAATATCTTCTATGCATCTGTACTCTGTTCATTGATCGAAAACTAGATGCGCCCATTTTGTGCAGTATCGCAATTCAATTTGCAAATCCATGAACATTCATGAAATTTGCAGCGTGCTACAATTTCGTAAGTAACAGAGGTGTGATTTACACTTCTATTTTCGGAATATTCTAGTATTTGTCTCTGATCTTTTTCAAAAACTTCTTACAGTAAGCGGCTGAAATGAAGCTGAGAAAATCTTTAAATCTAGTTAATAAAAACTTTCCGAGTTTTATAGAAATGGCATTTTCTTCACAGATCTTATTATCATATTATTACTTGCACAATAGGTTTAGTGTAGGTCCCGAGGGAAATTATTTTTCTTGGGGCCTCATGGGTTGAGTTATAGTAAAAATATAAAACAATAATGAACAAGCATTTAAAAATACTATACTACCTGGCATAGCACATGGAATGAAAAATAAAGAACAACAAAAAGCTCTCTCATCTATTTTACGTAAGTTAAAATAACATTTAGTTGAGGCAAAGAAAAGAAAAAGAAAATTCATGACTCCAGAATTTCTGCTTCAAAGCCTAGCCAAGACTAGCTGAAACACCCAGCGTTACACTGGTTTTATTTTGCTTTAAGGGGATAGAAAAGGGAGATGTGGGAGGTTATTTAAATTATCATGTAAAGTTTGATTTTGTTCGTGTTATGAAGGTCAGTTTTGCAAAATTTTACCAATCTCAAGATAAAACCGTACATTTTTAATAAAAAACAAAACCAAACCGCCAAACCGGGACACTATTTCTGCTTTAACTCGGCAGTTATGAATTTGGTCTATCAATATATTTTTTGTATGTTCCGTTTCCGTTATAAGTGTTTAATTGGACGTATTTGATTTTTTTCAAAATTATGGTACCTACCTGAAAAAAAATCGTTAAAAAGTATTGTTTCTGAAATACTTACGTTTCTTTATACTTATACCAATGATTTGTTATTATACAATTCCTTATTGGGGATTTTTTTTTAAATGTTGCGCACTTAAAACATTATGGTTTATAATTTTAGGTATGTATTTAATGATCTTCTTACAAATCTTATGATATCAGAAGAAATTAAGGTTTTGATTAATTAAATATGAGATAATTAGAAAAATCATTTTGGAAGCGAGGTCTACTGTTCGCAGAGCTAGGTTATAGTATAATTTATTAACAGATTTATAGATAGATATTAAAAATCGATGCGGTTAACTAATGTCAAGATCTCTCAATGGTAATGTATTTGAAAGAATCAAATTTTAGATTTAGACAACAAATTATTTGGTAGGCGGCTATGGGAACCATTTATAGGATAACCAATACCTCTGCCATAGGTCACCCTCATACCCATCATAAGTGGTTTGGTGACTTAGCATGGGTGCCCGGGTTTATTTTTCGAGGTTTGTCCGGGTCTTGGCGGCGGATGCGTTTGCCGATCAGCTGCATGGTGAACCGGATCAGGAGAGAATCGTTGAGGGAGTCCCTTTGACTCCTCCAGCCGTACGCTCTCGGAACCTCGCCTTCCACCGCAGTGGGAGGGATGGATTCATACGGACACACTGACCCCCAGATCACTACCCACCTAATACCCTTTTCCTTCCCAGAACTTCTCTCCTTATTTTCCTAAAAACACCCTCCACACAGCATCCCCAAAGTTGACGTAGGCCCTGAGGGGAATTATTTTCCTATGTGGAGCTAATGTAAAAATAAAAAAAAAAACAAATTCTGACATTAATATACATTTTTACCAGAGATCAAGAATTTTTCCATAGGATTTTTCCGTAGGAGTAGAAGAATAAGAATGATGATAAATTACTGTAACTTTCTTTCAAGATTTTTATATTTTCATAGAAATACATTTAGAAACAACTCTTAATTATACATTTCCCCGGCGACGTTTCCGGGACGTTTTTCGTAATTGTTCTTTACTGCCTTAAAAGAAAACCTCTCCATAAATTCTGTTTTATTCTTGCTGGTATTTTTTGTTAATGTATCAACTTTAATTTTATTACTATTGTATCAAGTCTCCGCAAAAATAAATATCTTATATTATAAATTCCCATTTTTTTTCAAAACACATTATTAAATTTGTACTTATGGAATGAAGACAGCACTGTTAACTTTTGTAGAAACATTCCCCCTGTATGTTAAAAATCTCTCTTCCTTCAATCACTTGGGTATCATTTCGATGATAACAACGTATGGAGCTGTCTTGTTATAATGTCTCGTATCTACGTATATTTTGACAATTGTTAATCTCATGTGAATGAGACAGAAATTGATGATGATAATGTTATATCAATAAAAGCCCGATATTAGAATGAAAATGACTCGAAGGAAAATGAAATAAATGCAAAAACTACAGCCCAAAGAACAGTTTTAATTTTTTTTTATTTTAACCGGTCCGATATATCGCGAATATGCGAGTTTTCGTCTTAAACGAAATGTCAGATTTACAAAAACTTTTTGTTATTTCCGCTTCACAATTAAAGCTCTATAAATTAAAGATTTCTTAGCCGAATACTAACAACAGTTTTTGAAGGGTTATAAAATAAGCTTTCTAATTTTTGTAGTACAAATAAATAATATTAACGTTTGTAAATATTAAAATTTAGAATGCAAACATAAAAAAAGTTAAAATGACTCACGTGATGTTTTTATGTAAAAACGGTACTAAACTCACGGATTATGTAAAAAAACAATACTTATTCTATCGTATAAATGTATAATAAACAATTAAGTCACCTCACTTTTTTATCATTCCATACAAGAATATTTAATAAAAAAATAACAATGTCTAACGGCGGGTAGGCAATTTGGCGGTCTACCATGTATCTGACAGAATAGGTCTTTTTATGTATTTCTATGGACAACTTGAATAGGAATGTGTAGCTTGATTTATTATCGACCTACTTTTTGTTTTAGGAATTTCACTAGAACAATAACGGAGTTATAACGATTTATGTGGAAACACACGCGTTGACTTGAAAACACGCTTATTGTACTTGACTGCTATCGTTATATTATCGTGTATATCCGCTTACGTATCGGAGAGTTTTAACCAAATAATGATCAGGAATAGTGGAACTTTCCGAGAGGGGATGATTCTACAACATATTATAAGACAATTTTATGTTAAACTTTTAGTATTATTTGATGCTTTGCAAGGCAGATCATTACATAGAAAGACATGTTTTTGTGTTTCTGAAAATATATATCAAAATATCTTTTTTTTTTGTGTTAACTAAATAAAACAAAATATAAATCGCATTTTAAAAAGTATACATTTATAAAAACGTTTAAAATTGAGTTAAACATATCAATAAATGAAAGTCAGTAATAAAGCTAATTCCAATTTAATAAATATCTTCATTATATTTCAAAACTATATTTGTCCCTTTACGTTAGCATTTAACATTAAAAAAATATTATTTTATCTATTCTCTATAGTTATCAATTGACAAATATCTGACTAGTTTTTTTGAAAAAAAGAAATCAGTAACGTAAGAGGAAACACATTCAGGATTTTCACAGTCCAACTGCGCTGCTGAAAAAGAGGTGGAAACAATTGATGGATCCGAACTGGATACGCGACTGCATTCTGAGTGTTCCTCGATGTCTCTTTGTTAATATAAACAACGTCTATGTACAAAGTACGTGCATTTTTCAAGAGATATCTAGCCCGTTTACAATACATTATATATACCCTGATGAATAAAACTGATTTTGGTAAAAATGTATGAGCTCACCTCACTGATAATGTAGAATATTCCTTTTTTAATTAATGGACGATCAAATGTGACATTTGTCGGAATTACCAACCTTATAAAATAAATTCTCGTCAAAATAAAAACAAAAAAGTACCTACTTCGAATTATTCCTAGTGCTATGTATGGGTTAAGGTTCAAGCTGCGAAAGCTGCATGTCATCATCTTTTAGATATACGAGCACTTCCCAGATTTTGAATTGTTGGTTTGGCAAGCAGAGTTTGTCTAACGGGTATGTGTAATTATTCTAATACCTTTCTTTCCATGTTCTTCTGCTATAAGATACAGATATATACAATTTGGGAGGCAGGAATGAGTACCGCCGAGCTTCCCCGGGAACCTTTATTGGATAACCAACACCTCTGCCATAGGTCACCCCAAGTGGTTCGCTACGTTTGGGATTTAGCAGAGGTGCCCGGGTTCACGGAGTGAAGTTTTTCTAGGTCTTGGAGACGAATGACAAGGACACACTGAACCCCAGATTTCTGGGGTTCAGTATGTCCTGGTCCTTAAATCCTCTTCCTTCCCAGAACACTCCTCTTCTTTATTTCTTTAAAAAACCCTCCACACACATCACTTAAGATGACATAGGCCCCGAGGGAAATTATGGTCCTCAGGGCCTCCAGTGCTCATGTAAAAAAGGGAAAAAAATGGTGAATAATTCATTCACTTAATAATATAAACAAATTATTGTTTTATATGACAATAATATTTTTTCTATGACTGACAGCATTGATAGATTGTCTGTGAAATGTAATATAAAAATGATTAAAATAAAAATGCCGTAGCGAAGTTCGTATACCGCGTAAATGAATAATTTTAACAAAATTAAAATGTAACAAGCATATTTTTTACAAATTTTTTCATCTCCCCCGATGTAAATACTCACTTTTCGTGATAATAAAGCTAAATTTAACTGCTTCAATATGAAATATTTCGTATTAACCGATAAACGGATTAAGACAAAAATAATCTGACTTTCAACATGAATCCTCTTACGCAATCCCAAAAAAATGTCCGAGTGATATATGAAAATCACAAATTACCCTTGTAAGAATCTTTTTGTAACGCAGCAAGTGAGGAGGGATATATAATAAACAATTTTATGTTCACAAGAGCACTTTTATTTGATCATTTGGAGAGGACATATTGACGCTGAATTTAGAGACGGAGGAGACGTAATTCATTTTGTCATGAGAAATTCGCGCCGTAATGTTCCTACAATGGGACACATTTCCACGATGTTGTGCTCATTAAAACCGTCGACGAATTTTTTTTTGCAAAGTAATGTTTTTTAGGTTTTTATCCTTTATTGGATCGGGACTTTAACAGTCGTAAAAATAAGGAAATTACAAACGCTTTCAAACATTTTGAAGAAACGTTTTGCCAAATAGTGGCTGGTTTTTACACAAAATTTGTTAACCAGTTTTTTAATTATTTTTTTCAAAGACGCGAAAATATATTTCTCGCGTAATTAAAATGTCATAGTTGAAAAAATACTAATTATTTATTATTTCAAATAACCGCGTTTATCTAAAAATGTATATAGGTACTTATATATACTAGGTCCTGTAATATTGATATTTTAAAAAAAACTTTTGTATTTAACTAGTACCTATCTGCATATTATTAATCTAGATTTTTTTTCAATTTTGACCAGAACCATAAGAAAAAAAGCTTATACGTCAAGGAAAACATGGGAAAATAATTTCTTATGTTTTTCTTGCCTATTTTGCTTTACTCTTTATAGTTCATTTTTCTTATAGTTCTCGTCAAAATTGGAAAATTTTCAAGATGAATGAATAGGTATAGTCTGTCAATTAAAAGTTGAAAATATTAAAAATGAAACTACTAAATTTCTAGGCTGGCAATACAAATTTAATTATCAAATATTATTTTAAAACGCATTGATACTGAATATATAGAACACTGTAAATCGCATTTAAAAAAAAAAAATTGTTCTAAAGGAAAAAAAAATAAAATCGAAGAAGCAGTGTTGTTAAGGTACCTACTTAATGGCATTAATTTGATTAAATGGTGTTTTACAATGTAATTTTCTGTCATTTATTTTAACATAAATTTGAATTTAACAATGGACAGAAAGTTAAACAAACAGATAAGAAATTATCACTAATGGTGAGTTTAGTAATACTGCTTTTAGATCTGAATGAGTTAAATACATATATATTGTACTTAAACTAGTTTAAATAAATGTGAGCAATTTCTAAACTCCGCTTTATATTTTATTACAATATCGTTATTCTTAATTACGTTAACACAAAATTGCAAAGGTATAATAATCATATACCTAAATGCAATTCTAATTTTGAGATCAGTGGGTATCCATATTGCAACGAAAAAAAAAATCTCTCTCTTATGCTTTTTTTTTTTTTTTCAAAAATGTAGGTTACACAGTTTTACATTACCACCATGAGTTATATTTTTATTATTGCCATTTGAACAACAGTGGCGCCCTCATATGTTTTCTACTCTTATTTGACAAACTGTGGGAAATAGTTGGTATAAAGATTTTAATATGACGACATCAATATTAGAGACCCTAGTATAATATCTCATATTATTATGTAAATAATAAAAACCACGGGCTTACATTCCGTCATTTTTTGAAGCGAGATACTTAATTTTTACAGACTCAGTTCTGCTCTGAAAATTGCTGGCAAACAATAGGAACGGTCAAAATGTTCGCAAAAAATCTCTCTTTGTTCTAGCGATTAACACTTTCATACATTATATGAATGGCTAAAACAGAAACAGGCTGACTATTTATTTGAATGAAAGCTTTTTTTTATTTTCCTGAACCATTTACAATGCAGTAGCACTGCGCAAAAGAGTTTTGCTACACAAAAAGGTTTTATCAGAATTTAAAATCATTCTGAAAGGTTCAAAATACATAAAAATACGCATAAAAAAATCAACCCATAAAAAACAAAGATATTTACTATACCTGTTTTCAATTTTCAACCTGCATCTCTTATACATCCCTACAAACATCATCTCGACCGGCTAGTAGCCAATTTAAAATAAAACGTTGGTTTTTAGTTTAACTCTTCCCGAGGGATTGTTTTTTAAACAGTTGTGAATTTATAAAATGTCTTTTAAAATAGAATAAAATGAAATGTTTGTTTAACTCAGCATTGAAGCATCGCTTCCTCCCCAGTGACTGGAGTCAACATCACTAACAACTGAGCCAAATTCCAATTGGATACGTACCCACATTAATTACGTACTGGCTGACCCGGTCACGTGTTGATGTGGCTAACGAAACACATCGCCATCTACTGGATAGTTACCCAACCTTTTAACTCACACCGCCATCTGTTAATCTGCATACAAATCATATCCACGCCGCCCGTATATTTCAACCAATTTACACAAAATCTTGACAAATTATATTCCTAAACCTTCCTCATAAATCACTCTATCTATTGGTGGAAACCACATGAAAATTCGTTCGGTAGTTTTATACTTATCGCGAACAGACAGACAGACGCGGAGGAGGTCTTTAATTTATAATATGTAGAGATATTAACTGCTTTAATGTCATCCTAATTCCGAGAAATGCCTACATGTCCGCGTCTGTTTGCGTGAATACCACGAAAGTAGAATTGATAGAATGCATTGTCTCGACAACAAGTCTATAATATGCTGAGTTTCAGCTTGATCAGATGTCAGGAAGTGGGTCAATTTCCACATCCAAGTTTCCATTTCATTCTAACGTTCAGCACAATTTCATTAATTTGTCGTTAAATTATATTAATCGTTAAACATTCGATTATCTTAATTCAAGAAAAAGATTTATGTGTTTCCAAAAGTATGTTTTATTATAAATTTGGAAGGCGGGTATGGTACCGCCGTTCCAGGATTATTTTTTATCCCATTTATTGGATTACCTACACCTCTGCTATAGGTCACCCCAAGTGGTTCGCTACGTTTGGTGACTTAGCACGGGTGCCCGGGTTCATGTGGTGAGGTGTGTCTAGATCTTGGTGGCGGATGAGTCTACTCACCCGCTGAGAGAGGCTGGTTGAATGAAGTCTTTTGATCTCTCCAACCCGACTCTCATAACCCATCGCCTTTCACCGACCCCCAGATTCTTACTCATCCCTCATACCTTTTTCCCTCCCAGATCTTCGTCTCCTTCCTTCCTTTAAAAAGTCCCTCCACACACTATCCCCTAAGTTGACATAGGCCCTGAAATTATTTTCGTCAAGGCCTCCTGTGTGAAACTAATACAAAAAAATGTTGTTTCGTATAAAAGTTTTCAAAAATTAAGTTTGTTAGCTATTTTGTAACCATGGACAAGTTTTTATGCGTTTTGTAAAACCACGTTCAGAACGGGAATCTTTTTAGTGACCATTCGAAATTTTTCAAACTCATTTATTTTACAAGTTCTAGATTTATTAATTCACGCAAAAATTACGGCAGATGAACTTCTATAACTCATGTAAAAATGGTAAAATTAAATATAAGCCCTTTCTTATAATATCTTTTCATTTGTTGTAGGATGTCATTGGGTATTATGTTTGTTGCTTGGGGCGAACATCTGGACAGAATATTATCACATACATTTCAGTTGACGCCTTAAGCTTTCAGGACACTCGTCGGGCGTTGCGACGTCGTTTGTCAGCTGTGGTTTGGAATCGGACCAAACCCTTACTGTCCCTTGAATGTAAATGTAGAAAAAAGGTCAAGCACTAAACCCTTTTTTGTCTCACCTCTATAAATCTATTGTCCTGAAAATCCAGTCCTTGGCTCGTAACAGTATACTTTAGTTTCGAAATTTAACGGGGCGTCCTGTTTCAGTTACAAATCAATATTTTTTTATTTATTTAATAACGTGGATTGGATTATCGAATTATTAAAGTATCCCGTTTTCAAAGGAGAGAGGTGTGGATTTTAATTGAATAAAGCATGGCTCGTTATTATCATATTATATTATTTTCGAGAGCTCGATTTTTTTTCGTGGAAAATGAATAATAGAGCATTTGTTGATATTTTTCGAATTTGTAACGAACTAAATTTTTGGAAGCCTTGTTTCGGTGAAAGCCCAAAACGTTAAACCCCCAAAAGGTAATAACGGAGCTAACCGAACTGACAACAAATTAGCAAAACTTTCGTAATACTTCTTTAATAGCTTTCTCATCTACTGTTACGGGTTCCGTAAATGAGTACACAAGAATAGTGGAAAGAGTTTGTATTGTAGATTGATTTTATGTATACGTTATACCGCAAGTAATACGTTTAAACAATACGATTCCCAACAGCTTCGAGCCGGTGGGACTACGGCACGTCCAGCTAGGAGAAAGATTTTGAAGCTGATGAAGAAAGATAGCTGGGTATGGACTGAATGAAGAAAGGGAAGAAGTAAGTTGAAATGTACGCAATTATATAAGTTTTATTACGTAACAAAGCTATAGTCTTTTCAAGTGGCTGAGCCAGCAAATGAGTTGGGTTCCCACCCAGGCGTCGGGTCTAAGTTCCTCTGCTGACATTGCCCTCCATTATGACACACTTAACACCTTTCGTTTATAATGATGTAGTATTTAAAAAAAATCTCTCATAGGCATATTTGGGAAGACAAATTGGATAACAAACATCTTTGCCACAGGTTACCCCAAGGGGTTCGCTTCGTTTGGTGACTTATAAGGGGTGCCCCGGGTTCATGGGGTGAGGGTTTGTTGGGGTCCTGGCGATGAATGCGTTTGCCCGCCAACTGACTGGACCAAGATACTGGTTGATGGAGAACTTTTGACCTCTCCAACAGGACTCTCTCGGAACATCGCCTTGTACCGAAGTGGAAGCTGGAACCTCCACACAGCATCCCTAAAATGACATAGGCCCTGAGGGAAATTATATTCCTCAGGGCCTACTGTGTGGAACTAATGTAAAAAAAACTGTTAAGTTTTAAAATATTGTTAGGCTATTCGTGACACGAAAATGTCACATTTTTTCAAAAAAAATATGTTCAGAACGTACTTTTTCAAGTGAAGTCATAATTACACAACAATTTAAAAAAAAAAAATATGTTCAGAACGTACCTTTTCAAGTGAAGTCATAATTACACAACAATTTTTCACCAGTGCGAAGGATTCTGTTTAATGTCATATTTACCTTAAATTTGTGGTACATCTGATGTCTGCACGTTGGCCTACAAACATAGCGAAAACACTACAGTTGTTTGCATGATATGCATTATTTATTGGTCGTAAATGTGTTATCAGCATAGACATTGAAGCCCATGAAACTGGAAGTGTTATTTTACGAAAACCCAAGCTAAAAATATAATAATTAGTAGGTAGCGCACATTATTAGCTACAAAGGATAAAGCCGACGTGTTGTAACCGCAGTAATAAAAATTAATATTTATTTTAAGCGTGATTTTAATATAATTTTTTATTCATAAGTCATTTTATGTGAAGAAGAGATGGCGGACGATCCATTATATTTTCTTGCAAGCATCATCGAATTTTGCTTATGCGGATGTGATGAGTTCAGGGCTTTATCGAAGCCATAATTCTGGATTAATAATACATCATCGCGGTAGAGAGCTAATAAAAAGTTGTCAAAGAAAACGAGGCTGACCTGGTGTACCCACGGTGGAGGAAGAAAGGGGAATGAATGCAGTAAAAATGAGATCCTTGTGGTAAAAAAACGTAGGACTGTATTACAAATGAGAAGATGAAAGATCGATGTGAGCTTAATTAACAAAATTCAGAAACTGAAAACAAAACGCTTTGGACATGTGTAATGTATGTTATATGTACTACTAATGAAGGCAAAACGATAATTCGCGCAAGTAGACTGAAGATGTCGGGGATGACCACAAAAATATGGCACGAACAAAATACTAAGATCCAGTGACGGCAGTGAATACTTTCTCCGAGTAACACGCGTGCAAAGTATACGTGTATTTTTATTTATTTATTATTTATGCCCTCTGAGATACCTATCAGTTCTCGGGCATATTCTGTCAGAAGGAATTTCCACTTAATCCACGCAATAATTTCTTTTTTTTTAATTCTCGATATTTTATAATTTTTCTTAAATTGCTATCGGAAACTTTGGTTTCATAGAGGTACATATTGTAATTGTTATTTGGTTATATTTCAGATTTAAGTTAAAAGCGTGGAGTTTTCTCTTTCTAACACAGATTAGATCTTATTTCTCACCATGACAGTAACAGAGATACAACGATTTATATGAGACCTATGTGAACTGGAAAAAAATTGATCTCATGAGATTATACGGGTCAATAAACACTCACATTTAGCGAACGATAAATAATCAAATAAAATGGGTGAACCATTTCTGAAATACTAAACTTCCATAATGTATTATTTTGTTTAAACATCAGACAAAAAGATAACTTACATAACTACTACTACTGTCAAATCAGTTTGATTTGAACCTGGTTTTGATTTTTTTTTTAATTAAAAAAAAGCAACATTTTAATTCAATAAGCTGCAGCTTACAAATACTTTAAAATAATGGGAGTTACTAAAAAGGAATCAATCTATGTAAAAATTACTTAAAAGCGCTTTGTAAGGTTGACTATTTAATAGTTATTTTTTTATTTTTTTTTTTGTAAGAAGAAGAACGTGGATACATAATATAACGTTCATAGTTTGTCAAAAATAGAATTAAGTCAATAAATTATAATACACTATTCATTTGACGCTGAAAGCACACAAACGCCATTCTTGAATTGATATCATTTTGCCACCAACAGACATGATTATTTGTCATCCTCCTACGTGATAGAGCTTTATTTAATTTGCTAGTAAAAACGGTTTACGTTTTTCTCTAAAACGCGACTTGGCACTTATTATTATTTGATTTTATCGTAACCTTGAAATAAATAATCAAGTAACAGAAAGCAATCCTGCTCTCTTCTGGCCTTTGTGATAAAATGAATTGGGTTGTTTACTACAGATGAACAGCAAAAGCAGATATCTAGCAATTTTAAAACAAATTGATCGAGACTTTAAGCAGCGGTCGAGAATTTTGTGCATCTTAATGGGCGAAAAACAACTTACTGCGTTATTTGAATTTGCTAAGAACCTATTGCACAATCCCAGGTTTACAAATGTCTTGCACCAATAACTGGTACAAGGGCTACCAATGACTAGTTCCGCAATGATTTTTTTTCCGGGCAGCCTGCGGGGTTCACCGTCTTCATCTTGAGATAGTCCTTACGATATCCAATCACCTCTAACTTTAGGACAGGAAACCAAAATAAGAAGATTCAAAATTATGATTTTTTTTTAAATATTGATTTTTGCCTGTACATGTATTTATTTTCCTGAGTATCAACAGTTTTATCTCGTTGAAAAATAATTGTGAAATACTGAACACACAATTGGTATATTATTGACTTATTTCTGGTGTATGAATATTAAAAAGCTTCACAGAATCAAGGTTAAAATTTGTGTCTTCTTTTCTTAATGCCAGAATCACCGATCAAACGTTTTACTGATTTAGAAAACAGGTTTTTGCTTCATTATTATAATAATTAGAGTTTTCGAAAAAATCTTTCTTTACCCTTTTCATTTTCAATACTCGGTTCAATACTGGAAGGTTTGATTAATAATTTTTACCTTTTTTTAAGTTCGTGGGTTGTTAAATGTACAATATAACGCTACTTACTTCGGTTCTTCAACCCCTTACTGTCTTGTACACCAATTATTTACTTTAGAACATGGCGACAAGTCAGTTTGGAACTAGAACTTGATCTTATTTAATCAAACAACTAAACATTCAACAATATTTGAATAATGAAAACTTGAGTCTCTTAATAAAATGGCCTGAGAGACTAATCAAATAATTTAATCAACTTAACTCTTAATTTAATCACTAAAAGTGTTCATTATTCAGACCGTCCTTAATAGGCAGTAAAATTTAATTACAATCTAATGAACTGATTTTTGGAACAGTTGAGTTGATTTCAGACACTCGTGAAAATTTTACAATTGGCCTTTAGAATTTAACCCAAGCCAAGCTTCAATTTATTTAGCTTTAAGTTATTTTAACTGAACTCTCCAGTGTTCGGTACCGGTCTTAATTGAGAATCATTGGAATAGATTGTAGACATATTATTATAAACGAGATTTCGTATTCAATGCATGAGCTGGTTTAGTAGTTGTTGTTTCTCTTAAACTTCAAAAGCTAACAAGAACTTTGCAGGTAAGTTAGGCTGGGAATAAAATACCACTTTATTACCAAGTTTCGCAGCTGTTTTACTAAGAACATAAC